>CM057450.1:1746348466-1747548466 GCA_016271365.2 Neoceratodus forsteri | reverse complement strand
CAGATAAGGACCACTTGGCCCACCTAGTCTGCCCATTTCCCTACCAAATGGATAAGCTGCAGAGCCTAGTTAACCAACAGCCTACTTCCTCCTAACTCCCACTAGAATTGCCTTATGTCTGTCCCATACATTCTTGAATTCCTCCACTGTTTTTGACTCCACAACCTCCTCAGGTAGGCTGTTCCATGCATCCACAACCCTCTCAGTGAATCCATGCTGCCTTGGGTCCTATGCCTCACTGGCCTCTAGGTACTCAACAAGTCTTTCTTTCAGAAGTGATTCCATCATTTTCCCTACCACTGAGGTCAAACTAACAGGTCTGTAGTTTCCTGCCTCTGCTTTGCTTACACTTTTGTGAAAGGGAATCACACCCGCCCTCCTACAGTCCTCAGGTACCACACCATCCTTTCATGATTTGTTAAAAAAGGTAGTCAGTGGTGTCACTAGTTCTCCCCTTAGTTCTTTTAGAATTCTGGGGTGAATCCCGTTAAGTCCCATCACTTTGTCCACCTTCAGTTTCAGTTCTTTCAGAACCCTTTCTTCTGTGAAACGACTGGTATTGACCCCCCCCCTATCCAGAGTGCTTCTATTGTTTGGTTTAGGTACCTCCCCCTCCTCTTCTTTTGTGAATACTGAGCAGAAGTATTCGTTCAGTATCCCTGCTTTTTCACTGTCACCCTCTGCCCACCCACCTTCCCCTTTATTAAGCTTCACTATCCCTTCCTTGGTCTTTCTTCGCTCCCTAATGTACCTATAAAAGGTTTTATCCCCCTTCTTAACTGAGTTGACTGTCTTTTCCTCAGATTGGGCCTTTGCTATTCTGACTGCCTTCACCACTTCCTTCTGCTTTAACTGGTACAGTTCTCTGTCCTGCTTTTTCTATGTTTTCCTTATACTTCCTGAATGCTATCTTTTTTCTCCCTAACCTTCCCTGCCACCTCTTTTGAGAACCATAGTGTTTTTTTCCTTCATTTTGATTTATTTGCTTCGCACAAAGGCTTGTTGCCTCTTTAATTGCAGTTTTGATGTTTCCCCATTGTTCCTCCACCCCTCTGTCTTGCCCGTTTGCTAGTGCTTTTCTGAGGCACCCTCCCATTTTGCCAAAGTCAGCCCTCCTAAAGTCCAGTACCCTCACATTTGTATGGCTTGACTCTACAGCTGTGTTTATTAACCACACTGTTTGGGGATCACTTGTTCCCAGTTGGCTACCCACTTTTAAATCTGAGATCCTCGCTCTGTCCCCATTTGAGAGTACCAGGTCAAAGATTGCTCCCTCCTGAGTGGGTTCCACCACTAGCTGTCTGAGGCATACCCCCCGTAGGGCATCAAGAATGACCCTGCTCTTGGATGTGGCTGCAGCATATGTACTCCAGTTAACATCTGGCATATTCAGGTCCCCCATCAGCAATATCTCCCCCTTTTCTGCCATCCTATGGAGGCCTTCTATTATTTCCTTGTCCATTTCCTCCCCCTGAGATGGGGAAGGGGGGATCTGTATACAACCCACGTGCGGATTGTGGTGCTATTTCCTGTCTCCAGGGTGACCCACAGTGCCTCCTCTCCTCCCTGTTTACTCTTTAATTCCGTTGCTTTGATCCCTTCCCTTACCTAGAGAGCCGAAGTCACACATATACAGATAAAATGCTTACCTCCTTCTGTTAAGGTCACTGATATACAGTATAACAGGAGCTGAGCATCAAAATTCAAGGCACAAAGGGAAAGGGGAAATTGTTTTACCAGGAAAGGCACACTGTTTATTTATTTAGTTTTTGTTGACCGGGTAAGTGCACTAGACAGACTCTGACTATTTTCAGGCACGACGCGGGGGAGGAGGATACAGATGAGTGCCAACTGACCTTGAACCAGATTAAGCTGTTGGTGGTATTTTTAGTGAATGGGGGGGACATTTTAGCCAGGGCACTGTGGAAATTTCCTTACTCTTTTCAAGAAGTGCCATGGGATCTTTAACATCCACCTGAACTACCACCAGAACAGGCAGATGGGACCTCGGTTTAACGTCTCATCCGAAGGACGTCAGGCACCTCAGGAGTGCAGCACCCCCCTCATGCTGCACTACAGTGTCAGTATTGAGCTATTATGCCAAGTGCCTAGTGTGGGGATAGAACCCACAGCCTTCTGCTCTCCCAGCCTCAGAGGCAAGTGTGCTACCTGCTGAGCCACTGACACTGCCAAGCTTGTTTCCAGGTGCGACCTGGGAGCACAAGGAAGTTAAGTGACATGTACATGTATTATCCCATTTTGTCTCTGTATTTAGTTACTGTACCGTTTATTACTCTGTATTTGTCCTCACTCAATGTATGACATGCAGCTTTTATAAATTAGTCCCTGACTCAAGGGGTTGTAATTCCTAGACTTTATATAAATAAATAAATAAAGTGACTTGCTCAGGGTCACATAGTATGCAAGTGGGGGCTGTGGGATTCGAACCCAGGTCTCCAGATTTGCAACTCAGTGCTCTTAACCACTGTGCTATACTGCCTCCTAAACCTAAACCACAGCCAAAGCCGCATACATCCAGGGAAACAGTGATGATACATAGATACATAGACAGTGTCGGCAGATAAGGGCTTACGGCCCACCCAGTCTGCCCATTTGAGCTTGTAAGTTTACTTTATGTTTTCCTAGAAGTCTTTTGCCCTTTAACCCTGACCTCCAGAATTCCTTTATGTCTATCCCATGCATTCTTAAATCCTGTGATTGTTTCTGCCCCACCACTTCCTCTGGCAGGGTGTTCCACTTGTCCACCACCCATTCTGTGAAGAAATTCTTCTTCACGTTTCCTCTGAATCATCCTCCCTCCAACTTCATCCCATGCCTTCTAGTCCTGGAACATCTTTTTCGCTTAAAAATAGTGTCTTCCTGCACCCTGTTCCTCCCTGTAAGATACTTGCATGTCTCTATCATATCCCCTCTCTCCCTCCTCTCCTCCAGGGAGTACATATTCATTTCCTTCAGCCTGTCTTCATATGACTTGTGATGCAATCCATGTACCATCTTTGTTGCCCTCCTCTGAAACTTCTCTACCCTGTCTATGTCCTTACGTAAGTAAGGTCTCCAGAACTGTACACCGTACTCCAGGTGGAGCCTCACTAGTGTCTTGTATAGTGGAATTATGACCTCCCTTTTCCTGCTTGTGATTCCCCTGCCTATGCATCCCAGCATCCTATTTGCTTTACCTGCTGCCTTGTCACACTGTTTCCCTACCTTGAGGTCATCAGAGATGATAACCCAGAGATCCCTTTCCTGCTTGGTGCATGCTATATCCTCACCCCCAATTGATATATTGTGCCATGGTTTTTGTGCCCTATATGCATTATCTTGCACTTCTTTGACTGAATTTCAACTGCCAAACCCTGACCATTCTTCAAGTTTCTGCAGGTCCCTTCTCATTCTGTCTACACCCTCTGGTGTGTCTGCTCTGTTACAGAGCATTGTGTCATCAGCGAACAGTGAAATTCCGCCTTCTAGGTCCCGTTGAATGTCACTGATGAAGATGTTGAATAGGACCGGTCCCAGCACTGATCCCTGTGGTACCCCACTGGTCACTCTTCCCTCTGTGGAGTGACAGCCATTTACCACCACCCTCTGTGTCCTGCCGCCCTGCCAGTTACCTACCCACTGCACTACTGTCCTGCCCACACCCATATTCCCCAGTTTGTGTAATAGTCTTCTATGTGGCACAGTATCAAAGGCTTTGCTGAAGTCCAGATAGGCCATGTTCACTGCCCTCCCCGATCCACCTCCCTAGTCACCCAGTCAAAAAATTCAACGAGGCTGGTCTGACATGACCTCCCCCTGGTGAAACCATGCTGCCTTGGGTCCTGTGGTCCATTTACAACCAGATGTTCCACCAATCTCTCCTTCAGTAGTGCTTCCGTGATCTTTCCCACAACCGAGGTGAGGCTGACTGGTCTGTAGTTCCCCGCTTCCTCTTTGTTCCCACTTTTGTATAAGGGGACTACATCTGCTGTCCTCCAGTCTTTGGGTACCTCCCCTGTTTCCAGTGATCGGCTAAACAGGATTGCCAGAGGTTCAGCCACCACCTCTCTTAGTTCTTTAAGGACCTTGGGGTGCACCCCATCTGGCCCCATTGCTTTATCAACTCTTATTACTTCCAGTTCCTTCAGGACCCTTTCTCATGTAAAGGGACTTGTGTCCATTTCTGCACCATTCCAACCCCTTGTACTCCCTTCAGACCCATTACCGATGTCAAATACATTAGTTAAACAGATTCATATTCAGTACTTGTATCATTCTATTCTGACCCCAGGAATCACACACTTAATGTTTACACTTTATGCAGTCATCTTGGCCAAGTGTGATGCCCTGGAGCCAGAACCTACGCAGATTTTAGAATTTGGAATTGTAGATTCAAGCTCTTCATCTGCAGTGCACACTGGCCGTTATTCAGATCTGTTCCTCCACCTGAAGAGAGCAGTTGCCCCTTAGTGAACTCTAGTAACGGCAAGATCTTACTTCCAGAGGGCTTATGCAGTAGGTAATCACCTTGAGGACTGCGCCACCTGGCATCAGAACCACACAGAAACTTTAGTTAGCAGTGTCTGACGGGGGACTGCCCACCGAAGTCACACGACTGATGTCAGCATGACACTATATAGTGGGTGGTCCCCACGCCCACCTTCTAGTTCTTCCTCGCCATTGACCTGAGCACGTTGGGTCTTGCGGAGATCATTGCTGCAGTTCGACCTCTTTTTCTTCAGATGAGTATCCGTCTTTTTCTGTTAGAGTTAAAAATTTTATTTTGTGCATGTCTTCGCTGTCTTCCACTGAGTCGTATAAAAATAAGTGCAGTTCATGCGGTGTGCAGCTACCGCACAAAGATTCTCACTCCCTCTGCCTCTTCTGCTTTGGCCCGGAGCACAAGCTCAAGGATTGTGAGGCCTGTTCCAGCTTCATCCAGGCCACATAGAAGTGTCGCTGGCAGGCCCTCGAGGCCCATTTATTGAAGAAGAACATGGCCACAATGGAAAAAGAGCTCCAGAAGCTTAGAAGTGCTTCCTCCTCTTCTACAGACTCCCATAAGCACAATAAAAAGAAAGAGAAAGAGAATCACCAGGACCAGGATAGGTCCCCCTCTCGCCCACGGCCACCCTTGGGTGATCAGCGGCCCTTTTCCTCTGAGAAGTCTGTTGCTACATCCAAGTCTGCCCCGCCCTCTCAGGAGCAGCACTTTGGTCCCCCGCCGCCACTAGTCATGGTGGCCGCGGGCGCCTCAACAGAGTCCGAGGCTTCTGCCGCTCTTAGGTCTATTTCTACCACAGGGTCTATACAGTTTGGCGGGGCCGATAAGCTCGGATCAGGCTGTTAAGTTGGGCACCAGGGTCTCCGGCGCCCGCCTGGCCACGGATGACAAGTCACTCGTCGGACCTTCCAACATCTGCCCGACCGATCAGCTCACATCAGGGTCCAGCATGGGCCCCGATGATGTCCAGTTGCTGGATTTCTTACAGTCTTCACCGACTGGGTCTCCCTACTGGTCACCCCCTACTGTTCCATGGAAGAGCCTCCTCTGCCCTCCCCAGATCAGCGAGGTGCGGAGGATGAGGGTCGTCTGACAGGTGACACCTTTCCTGACTTACCTCCGGACCTGATGTTGGATCTCTCCGGTAACCCTCTGGGCCCTTTCCCACCGGTTCCTCTGGCAGGAACGCCAGCATCGACTCTGGGCGTGCTTCCCTCTAGTCCGGCATAGACCCAGTTTTCCCGGGTCCCTCTTGGTCAGGTTTCAGGCCTCCTCAGCGTCTTCCTTTGTGTCCCAGGGCACCACTGTCGGGGGCCCCCATCAAGTTACCCTCCATCGGGTCATCCCGATGCCACATTATGCTCCTTACATTCCTTTTGGCTACACACCATCAGGTTGCCAGATGCCGGGGTATACGCCCGCTTACTCTTTACCAGTTACCCAGCACATATGTACCATATGCAGGGCTACCTCTTGCCGGGGTTCCCTTCGAGATATCCACCAGTCTGCCAGCCTCTGCCACCCCCTCTGCCTCTTCCTCAGCCTCAGGCAGACTTCCGGGTTATTCTCCAGTCCTGGTGGTTGGAGACCAAGGCTCAGCTCATCTCAGAGCTGGATAGCCAGCACCCCCCGAGAGAGATGTTATCCGGGTTCCGTCGGACCAGACGTCTGGGTCCGCTCCTTTGCTGGATCCTCGTAAGTTGGCGTCGGGCCTGTCAAAGGAACCTTCTTCTAGGCTGATGACGGACAAAGCCTATCCCTAGGGAGGCCTCTCATCCTGACGTCCGGTCTTCAGAGTCTTCAGATCCTGGCTTGGATTCAGACTCCTCTTCCTCTGCGGTTTTGGGGTTTGAAACTCCTCCCAGAGAGGAGCCTAAGCCTAAAGTGTCCCCTAAATCCCCACCTGAGGACCCTTCTTTTGCTTACCTCCTCAAAAATATTGTAGAGGTCTAGCATCTAGGTCTAGATATAGCATGCACCAAGCAGGAAAGGGATCTTGGGGTTATCATCTCTGATGACCTCAAGGTAGGGAAACAGTGTGATAATGCAGCAGGTAAAGCAAATAGGATGCTGGGATGTATAGGCAGGGGGCATCACCAGCAGGAAAAGGGAGGTCATAATTCCGCTATACAAGACACTAGTGAGGCCCCACCTGGAGTACAATGTACAGTTCTGGAGACCATACCTACGTAAGGACATAGGGTAGAGAAGGTTCAGAGGAGGGCAACAAAGATGGTGCATGGATTGCATCAGAAGTCCTATGAAGACAGGTTGAAGGAAGTGAACATGTACTCCCTAGAGGAGAGGAGGGAGAGAGGGGATATGATAGAGACATACAAGTATCTCACAGGGAGGAACAGGGTGCAGGAATACACTATTTTTAAGCGAAAAAGATATTCCAGTTCTAGAGGGCATGGGATGAAGTTGGAGGGAGGACGATTCAGAGGAAACATGAGGAAGAATTTCTTCACAGAACGGGTGGTGGACAAGTGGAACACCCTGCCAGAGGAAGTGGTGGGGGCTGAAACAATCACGGGATTTAAGAATGCATGGGATAGACATAAAGGAATTCTGGAGGTTGGGGTAAGGGGCAACAGACTTCTAGGAAAACATAAACTGAACTTACAAGCTCAAATGGGCAGACTGGGTGGGCCATAGGCCCTTATCTGCCGACGCTGTCTATGTATCTATGTCTACGAGTGGAAATCAGATGCATGGCATCCTAAGCGCCAAAGACTGGCTGAACACCTGGACATCCAGGAAGCAGTGCCTGTCCTTACACCTCCTTGGTTGGAACCACATTAGGACCTGGCCTCCACTATTTGGATGATACCTTCTTACATACTGGCAGTAGCCAAAAAATCCGACAGGACGTACAGGACACCAGAGGGTAAAGATCACCTGAGTGTTCACCCCAAGGCAGACTCTGTAATTTTTATGTCGGCTCTTGATAGATCCTCCAAGATGAGACACAGGAGCACCTCCCCTCCTGATAAGGAGTCAAGGCAGTTGGATTAATTTGGGAGGAAATTCTGTTCTTCTTCCACTTTGGCCATGCGTGCCTTAAATTATGTGGTGCACATGTTGGTCTACCAGAAGTCTCTTTTCCATCATCTGGAACCTTTCAGCGAGGCTATGCTGGACTCTGATTCCAAAACTATCTTGGCTGACACTATTGGGTCCACCAAGGTCACCTGCTGCCATTCACTGAGGGCCACCTATGATGCTGTGGACTCGTCGGCCAGTGGAAATCTGGAGGTATTCCTAGCTAAGGGTGTCTGGTTTGGCACCAGACGTTCAGGCAGCCATCCAAGGGACAACACCCAGGACATTATCACCAGCCTTCAGGACAAGGGCAAGGTCTCACAGTCAGTCCACACTATGTAACACCCTAGATTTAAGGCCAAGCAGCCATTTTGTCACCAGGCTATGCAGCAGATGAAACAGCAGCAAACAGTCAGACATCAAGCAAAACGTTGGGCACCTACAACAGCAGCCGCTCCTACCGACAAACTCAAAGGGCATCGGGCGCGGCTCTCCAGCCCTCCCTCCATCTCTTGACCTCTGCGGCCCACCCCCTCCTCAGAGGAGCCAGTGGCCGGAAGGTTTGCCAGTCACCTGCTGGGGTGGGAGGCAGTCACCACGGATTCGTGGGTCCTTGAGTTGATCAGACAGGGCCACACTCTGGAGTTCCTCAAGAAACCCCCAGACAGGCCTCCAGTGGTGTCTCATTATCCAAAGGCGCACATTCCCCTTTTTTTTTTTTTGTTATTTTTTGTTATTTATTCCTTCTTCTCCACCTCGGCTCTGGTCTCCTCAGGAGCACCAAAGAGTCATCCCCCTGCAGTCCGCTCCCACCTGGTCGGTCCTCCTTCACCCATGTAGCCTCAGTTTACCTCCCGCATGGGGACTAGGTGGGCCCCTACACCCCGACACTGCAGTAAGATCGGTCGGTCGGGTGCCAGGAGGACGGCCGCAAATCGGGGGCAAGCTCTGGTGCTCCGTCTCTGCCGGAGCCGAGATGCATTTTCCCCTTTTTCTGGGAAGTGGCCAGTGCACTGACATCAAAGCATTGATTCCGACTTCTGCCACTCCCCCCACTCCTACATCTGCTCCTTTGGCGCTTGCAGTGTCTCCGGCTTCCGCCAGAGAGCAGCCGAGTGCCAGATAGGGGCCCCTGTCCCTCCCGGGAGATGAGAGCTGTCCTCCGGACACTCAATCGTCTCCTTCCCCTGCCGACCCCCAGCAACCCGGACCCTGGTCGCCGGCGTGGCGTGAAGTGTGGCGTCCACCTCAACCCTCAGCGCCACCAGGCCAACACATTCCCCTCATAAGGGAAGAAATCAAGGCTGTTCTACAAAAGGAGGCAATAGAGCCCATTCCATAAGACCAGGTAGGAAAGGGGTATTACTCCCACTTCTCCCTGGTCCCAAAAAAGATGGAAGATTTGCATCCCATCTTGGACCTCAGCACTGTAAACCTGTACCTAGAGTACAAATGGTTTCGAATGCTGTCCCTCCCAGGTCTGTTGCCCCTCCTGCACAAGGGACAGTGGCTCTGTTCCCTGGATATGCAGAATGCCTACTTACATATCCCACTTTTTCAGGCCCTTCGCCACTACCTTATGTTCACCTTTCTAGAGGAGCATTAACAGTTCAAAGTCCTCCCCTTTGGCCTGTCATTGGCACCTTAGGTTTTGACCAAATGCCTTGCGGTAGTGGTGGTGGCCCTGAGGCGCCAGGGTCACTATGGGTTGCCTTACGGGAGCAGTTGAAGCTTTACCTCTTGGTTAACCTGGCCCTTTTCGTGAAAGTGGGGATTACTGTCAGCCTTCCCAAGTCCCAACTTGCCCCTTCCCAACACCTCCAGTTCAATGGAGTGGTGCTGGATATGGCCCAGGGTATGGCTTTCCTCCCTTCGGACAGGGCGGAAACCTTGCAGAGACAGGCTCGACTCATAGCCTTCAGCAGGCGGGTCACGGCCAGGTCAGTGTTACACCTCCATGGCCTTATGGCAGCAACCATCCCCACTGTCCCTGTGGTCAGGCTCCACATGCAAATTTCACAGTGGACACTCAGAACACAGTAGGATCAGAGGTCGGACGACCTAGACCACATGGTCATGGTCTCCAGCTCGATGCAGCGAGATCTTCTATGGTGGCAAGATCTCAACAACCTCACCAAGGGGGTTCCTTTCCAGTCCCCTCCTCCCACCTAGACCATAACTACAGACATGTTGGGGGTGGATTGGATTGCTCACTTGGAGAAACACAGGATTTAAAGGGTAACTGTCATGAACAGAATTTCTTAACATCTGAAAGCCCATAAAAAGCTAATTTGATTGAGCCATTGTCTTTATCTGTGAGTGTTTGCAGTCATAGATACATAGATACGTAGACAGTGTCGGCAGATAAGGGACTATGGCCCACCCAGTCTGCCCATTTGAGTTTGTAAGTTCAGTTTATGTTTTCCTAGAAGTCTGTTGCCCCCTTACCCCTGACCTCCAGAATTCCTTTATGTCTATCCCATGCATTCTTAAATCCCGTGATTGTTTCCGCCCCCACCACTTCCTCTGGCAGGGTGTTCCACTTGTCTACCACCTGTTCTGTGAAGAAATTCTTCCTCATGCTTCCTCTGAATCGTCCTCCCTCCAACTTCATCAGTCCAGAGTTATTCATATGTATATCACCCTGTAATTAAGGGCTGGTGGCAGCCATATGTTTTGGGCTTCTGACAGGAAATGATGTCACCGAGGATCTGGGTTCTTTGACTATATTTAATCCAGCAGGTTAAATAGGAAATCGTCATATGTTCATATATGACTGTTTTATTAAGTGTGTTTTAAGGTGTTATTACAACACTTTCGACATCTACAATAGTGGTTTTATATGTGCATTGAAACTAGTGAGTTATCATCTTTACATTTCAAACTGTTAGTAAAAATAATCCATCTTCAGGATTGCTTTAACCTCTAGGATATGTACTGCCAGCTGAACATGTCAGTACAGATTTCTGGGCCTGCTTCAGTACCACCTTCTGTCTTTTTCCATTCCCTCTCTTATAGCCTTTTCTCTTACAATTGTGTGTGTGAACTTGGGTCTACAAGATGCAGATGTGGCTATGCACCTACTGGCCTGGCATCATGGCCTCCCTGTGCTCCCACAACACACCCGGGAACAAGCTGTTGCTCAGTGTGCCTTTCCTGGGCAAAGACAGTAAAAACAAAAAAATGTGTTATGATTCTGAAAATATGCTCTTTCTATCCAGATCTGACTTGAAAAGAAAAAAATAGGACACAGTTACTATAGATGGACAACATTGTTAAAACATGCATAATCTGAAATGCATTATTAAGAGTATTTTACTTCTTTTGATGACGTTAAAATTAGGACAGTTTCTTACTGAATTACTTTGGATGGAATGGGATTTTGTAATTACAACGCTTGCTACATTTATAATACTTGTTTTGTATGTGCAATGAAACTAATGAGTTACCACATTTACATTGCAAACTGTTAGTAAAAATAAAGGAAAGGGGAAATTGTTTAACTAGGAAAGGCACACTAAGCTGAAGTTTATTTCCAGGTGCGACCTGGGAACACAAGGAAGTTAAGTGACTTGCTCAGAGTCGCACAGTATGCAAGTGGGGGCTGTGGGATTTAAACCCAGGTGTCCAGATTTGTAGCTCATGCCCTTAACCACTGCGCTATACTGCCTCGTAATAATCCTATAGAATTCTGGCATTGTTACAGTAGAAAATCCCATTCCATCCAAATTATTCCAGTAAGAAACTGTTATACTTTTAATTTAATTTTTTTACATACAGATAAAGACACTTTTATCTCCAGTTACAACCTCCCGGTTGATATTTGTGGTTACAGCCAGGAGGTTGTAATCAGCATCTGTCAATCAAGTGTCACCACAGAAAGCTAACTGGTGCGTAGTTTCACTGTGGGCGGGCTGAACATCTTGTCCAACATAGAAACATAGACTTTGACGGCAGATAAGGACCGCTTGGCCCACCTAGTCTTCCCAGTTCCCGACCTGTTGGATAAGCTGCAGATCCTAGGTAACCAACAGCCTACTTCTTCCTACCCCTCACTATAATTGCCTTATGTCTGTCCCATGCATAGCAGCTACATTACAAAGCACCAGTACCAGCACTCAAGCTTTGCCACACACTGTTAACACAAGTAAACATAGAAACATAGAAACATAGAATTTGACGGCAGATAAGGACCACTTGGCCCACCGAGTCTGCCCATTTCCCTACCTACTGGATAAGCTGCAGATCCAAGTTAACCAGCGGCCTACTTCTACCTACCCCAACCCCCTAGAATTGCCTTATGACTGTCCCATGCATGTTTGAATTCCACCACTGATTTTGACTCCACAACCTCCTCCGGAAGGCCGTTCCATGCATCCACAACCCTCTCTGTGAAAAAATACTTCCTTAAATTACCTCTGAGCCACCTCCCCTCTATCTTCAAATTGTGCCCTCTTGTTCTTGCACACCTCTTTTTTGAAAGATGCTCCCTCTTGGACTTTGTTGATTCCTTGAGGTACTTGAACGTTTCATCATGCCCCCTCTCCTCCTTTCCTCGAGGCTATACATATTAAGCTCCTTGTCTCTCTTCATATATGTCTTCCGTGCAGACCCTGCACCATTTTAGTTGCCCTCCTTTGGACAGCTTCCATCCTGTCTATGTCTTTGTGGAGATTGGGTCTCCAGAACTGCACACAGTACTCCAGATGGGGTCTCACCAGCTGTCTGTACAGAGGGATAATAACTTCCTGTTTTCTACTGGTGATGCCTCTCCCTATGCATCCCAGTATCCCCCCAGCCCTCCTTGCTGCCCTCTCACATTGCTTGCCCACCTTTAGGTCATCTGATATGACTAGCCCCAGGTCCCTTTTCATTTTTGTTGTTGTTAGTATCTCACCCTCCATTGTGTACTCTTCCCCTGGATTTTTGTTTCCCAGGTGCATTACCTTGCACTTCTTAGCATTGAATCTAAGCTGCCATACATTTGACCATTCTCTAACCTTGCCTAGTCCTTCTCATCCTTTCCACCCCACCCTGTGCATCAACTCTGTTGCAGATCTTTGTGTGATCTGCAAAGACATATTTTTTCCTTCCAGTCCTTCTGCAATGTCGCTATTAAGACATTGAAGAGGACTGGTCCTATTACTGAACCTCATGTACCCCACTAGTAACCCTCCTTTCTTCTGAGTGGACTCCATTTACTATTACCTCTGTGTCCTATTCTCCAGCCAATTCTTTACCCAGGCTGTCATCTTGGGACCCACTCCCAGGCTGGCTAACTTGTATATTAATCTTTGTGTGGGACTGTGTCAGATGCCTTGCTAAAGTCTAGGTAGGCCATGTCCACAGCCCCTCCCTGATCTACTACTTTGGTCACCCAGTCAAAGAAATCTATCAGATTTGTCTGGCGTGGACCTTCCGCTGTAGAATCCATGCTGCCTAGGGTCCTGTGCCCTTTGGCCTCTAGATACTCGACAATTCTTTCCTTCAAGTGATTCCATCATTTTCCCTATCACTAAGGTTAAACTAACAGGTCTATAGTTTCCTGCTTCTGCCTTGCTCCCACTTTTGTGAAGGGGAATACATCTGCCCTTCTCCAGTCCTCGGTACCACCCCATCCTCCCATGATTTGTTAAAAGGGTAGTCAGTGGTGTAACTAGTTCTACCTTAGTTCTTTAGAACCTGGGATGAATCCCATCAGGCCCCATTGCTTTGTCCACCTTCAGTTTTAAGAGTTCTTTCAGAACCCTTTCTTCTGTAAATGGGCTGGTATCAACTTCTGCATCCAGAATGTTTCTACTGTTTGTTTTATGTACCTCCCCTCTTCCTTTGTAAATACTGAGCAAAAATATTTGTTTAGTATCTCTGCCTTTTCACAGTCTCCGCTGCCCACCCTCCTCCCCTTTATTAAGCCTCACTATCCTCCCTTGGTCTTCCTTCGCTCCTGATGTACCTATAAAAGGTTTTATCCCCCTTCTTAACCGAGTTGGCTATCTTTTCCTCGGTTTGGGCCTTTGCTGTTCTGACTGCCAGAATGGGTTTTGAGCATGTGTTAAGATTCTGAAAATATTATACTCTTTCTATCCAAATTTGACTTGACAAGAAAAAAATAGGACACAATTACTTATTTATTAATGTCAAAAACACATAGATGGACAACACTGTTAAAACATGCAAAACCTGAAATGCATTGTTAAAATATAGATAAACACTATGCAGCAGTGCTGATGGACTGTGACTTTCCAGAATGTCATTACCGCTGCAATGTAAAAAAACAAAAGGGAGAGACAGGCAGTGTGTGTGTGTGTGTGTGTGTGTGTGTGTGTGTGTGTATAAAACAGAATTTTACACACACACACTCAGTGTGCGGTGCTTTTATAAACCCTTGGGGTTTATGTTGCATCCCACACTTCGTGTTTGTGTAAAGTTTTGGTCACACACACCCACCCATATATTATTCTGTATTTTAACAATGCATTTCAGGTTTTGCATGTTTTAACAGTGTTGTCCATCTATGTGTTTTTGACATTAATAAATAAGTAATTGTGTTCTATTTTTTTCTTGTCAAGTCAAAGTTGGATAGAAAGAGTATAATATTTTCAGAATCTTAACACATGCTCAAAACCCATTCTGCTCGATGAACGAAGCTTGTTCACAGCTGTACTGCCAGCTGATAATCAAAAGCTACACATTTCAAGGCTGGCCAGGTACGTAGTCACATTTGCAAATTGTAGACCTAAGTTCACACTTGAAATTCTAATAGAAAAGGCTGCAATTGAGGGAACGGAAAAAGACAGAAGTTGGTGCTGTGGCAGTCCCAGAAACCTGTACTGTCATGAACACAGCTAGGGTTTAGAAATCCTGATATGGGGCCCCAACACCTGTTGGCACCACAGAGCCAGCCTTGAGATGTGTAGTTTTTGATGATCAGTTGGCAGTACAACCTAGAGGTTAAAGCAATCCTGAAGATGGATTATTTTTGCTAACAGTTTGAAATATAAAGGTGATAACTCACTAGTTTCAATGCACATATAAAACAATTATTATAGATGTAGAAAGTGTTGCAATGATGCCTTAAAACACACTTAATAAAACAGTTGATTTCCTATTTAACCTGCTGGATTAAATACAATCAAAGGAGGACCTAGACCCTCTGTGACATTTCCTTTGAGGAGCTCAAAACATATGGCTGCCACCAGCCCTGAATTACAGGGTGATTTACAGATGAATAACTCTGGACTGCAAACACTCACAGATAAACACAATGGCTCAATCAAATTAGCTTTTTATGGGCTTTCAGACATTAAGAAATCCTGTTGATGACAGTTGCCCTTTAAGGGCTGTGATCTCAATCAGAGCTCTCCCTTCACATAAACATGCTAGAGGTGAGGGCAGGGCTGTATGCTCTTCAAGCTTTCCAGTATTTGCTTTGCCAGGGTCCACTATTAGTCCAGTCAGACAATATGTGTGAAGTCTGGTACCTCAGCAAGCAAGGGGGCACTCGCTTGTATCCCCTCTGCAGGGAGGCGATGTGGGTGTGGAATTGGGCAGATCTTACTTTGAGAGGGCTCTTGCAGTAGGTACTAACCGATAGGACTAAGCCGCCAGGCGCTAGGACCACACAGAAAACTCTAGCTAGCAGTGTCTGGCGGGGGACCACCCACCCAATGTCACGTGACTGATGTCATCGTGGCGCTATATCATGAGTGGTCCCCACGCCCGCCCTCCATTTCTTTCCTGCCGTCGACCTGTTCACGTCAGACCTCGCGGAGAGCATTGCTTCTTTCTACACCATTTTAGATGAGTATTTCTTCTCATTTATTTACATTTATTTACTTTTTTCTCATAAAGTATTAGTGTTATTTCGCATCACGTATGTCATCTCTGACACCTCCTGATTCGCATAAAAACAAGTGTGACTCCTGCGGATCTCAGCTCCCTCACAAAGACAGACAGCCATTCCCTCTGCCTCTTCTGCCTGGGCCTAGAGCACAAGGCCGAGGGCTGTGAGGCCTGCCAGAACTTCAACCAGGCCACATGGAAACACAGTCAGCAGACCTTGGAAGCCCATTTATTAAAATTAAAAATGGCATCCATGGAGAAGGAGCTGAAGAAACTTGGAAGCTCATCCTCTTCACGAGAAGACCATCATAGGAGAAGCGGGACAAGGAGAGACATCGGAACTAGGAACAATCTCCATCTCGTCCACGGCTCCCCTGCTGGAGCTGCGGACATGGAGAAGCCACCAGGAGCAGTGTTCCTTCAGCCAAGGCTGCCTCTGCTGCTGCGGAGCAGCTATTGGCACTCCCCTCCCCACCAGGACCGATTTCAGTTCCCACGGGAGTCTCTGGGGTAAAGGAGACACATACTACCCTTAGACCCCTCAAGATTACTGGCTCTACAGCGAGTAGTATGGCCGGTAAGTTGATCATCAGCTCCTCAAACGATCGCGTGACCATGGTTGATAAGTCATATGTCGGCTGCTCCGACGTGCGCCAAGCCCCAGATCCTCCGGCAGGCCCCGACAACAGGCCTGAAATTGAGGAACCAGACCAGCTGCTGCCTGATCCACAGCTTATCCTAGAGGATCCTTCCCCTTGTGATTCTTCTCCTCCGCCTCTCGAGGTGGTTCCTCCGGTTTCCACAGTACCATGGGATACGGAGGAGGGAGAGCGACCCCCTTCAGGCACCATTCCACTGCTGACACTGGATTGCCCTATGCCTGGTTCACCACCGGGCCAGATGACAGTAATACCGGTCCCACAGGATCCTTCGGGTCCCTCCAGGCAGCTGTCAGGTTTGGCACCGGCCCCTCCTAGGGGCCCTTTAGACAGCCCATTGGGTCCTTCTTCAGGCCCTCTGGACCCACGGTTGGGCCCACCACTGGGCCCCTCAGCTCCCGTGTCGGGTCTTCTGCCAGGGCCTTCACTGGGCCCCTTGGGCACTCAACCGAGCTATCTGACATCTGGCTACCTGGTGCCACTCTACCCTTCGGGGTATCTGATGCCGGGTTACCCGATGCTGAGGTACCTGACACTGGGTTTTCTTCAGTACCTATCACCAGGCTATCCCCCGATGGGATTCCCATCACACTGTTATCAGGTGCTGGGCTGTCCAACACCAGGGTATGCACATCAGTCTCCACTGCCTCCACCTCCACCCCAACCTCTGGTGGACCTGCAGGCGATGCTTAATTCTTTGTGGTACGAAGCAAAATCTCAGCTCATATCAGAGCTTGAGAAACATCAGCCTCCAGTCACCCCTAGGTCAGTCACCAACCTCCATTGATGGACTCCAGACCTTTGACGTTAGGCAGGTCCGCTGAGCCTTCGCCTCAATCAGAGTGACGCACAGAATTTTCAAGATCTCTCGAGACCTGTGGATATTCCTCTGCCCAGACTCAGTTCTCCCGATGAAAGCCCGATGTTGGAATCTGAATCTGACTTGGCCCACTCGGGATCAGATTACGAATCCCCTTCCCCAGAGGAGCCAAAACCGAGGGACTCCCCAAAGTCCCCTCCTGAGTATCCTTCCTTTATGGAGCTCCTCAGGAAGATCCAGGCAGCCTACAGCTGGTGCACGGAGGAACAAGATCCCCAATGCCAGAGGCTTGCGGAGCATCTGGAACTATCGGATCAGTCTCCGACTCTCATCCCACCGTGGATAGGCTCTCGTGAGGATTTGGCCTCTATGATATGAAAACAGCCTGCTTCCCTGGCACCAGTGGCAAGGAAGGCAGACAGGATTTACCAGATGCCAGAAGGGAAGGACCACCTTAGTGTTCATCCTTAGACCGATTCAGTGGTTATTAGTGCTGCCCACGACTGTTTGTCCAAACCAGAACACCTTAGTAATCCTTCTCCTGACAAGGATTAAATGTACAGGATCAGTTTGGGAAAAGGTTCTACTCTTCATCCACCCTAGCCATTAGAACACTGAATTATGTTCTCTTGTGGTAGTCTACCAAAAAT
This sequence comes from Neoceratodus forsteri, assembly GCA_016271365.2. Lineage (NCBI taxonomy): Eukaryota > Metazoa > Chordata > Ceratodontiformes > Ceratodontidae > Neoceratodus > Neoceratodus forsteri. The sequence continues at coordinate 1,747,530,946 of CM057450.1, read as the reverse complement.
CCATTCTGGATCAACTAGAATCAAAGCTGGAGAAACTCCCTGACTCCGAGCTTAAGGAAGACATGGCCGGTATGGTGAGGTCGGCTAGATCCGCTAGCCGGCACATGCTGAGGGCCACCTACGATGCGGTGGATGTCTCCACAAGGGGTATGGCTACCGCCATCAGCTTATGAAGGCACTCATGGCTCAGGATATCCGGCCTGGTGCCTGAGATCTAGGCAGCCATTCAGGCTGCCCCTTTCTGGGGTCCTGTCCTTTTTGGAGGGGATGTCAAAGATATCATTACTGATTTACAGGACAAGGGCAAAACCTTGCGCTCTGTCCAGTTTATATACAACCCCCCTCTGAAGCCTAAGCAGCCCTTTTGTTGGCAGCAACGACAACAACAAAGGCAACAGCAGAACCGACATCAGGACAAACGTCGGGCCCCCTAGGCAAATACTGTTATATACTCGTTGGAACAAAGGGGTGAGCTCTAAGGTAAATTGTTTTTATAAAACTCAGTTGGCAGGCCGTCCACCCATGGTGCCTTGCAATTTTTTAAAAATTTTGAATCCTATTCTCAGTTTCCTGTGTTGTGACCAGGGCAGCCAGGCTATCTCTGTCAGCCTCAGATAGTTTTTTGAGGGTGACTGTGAACATAAACTGATTTAGTGCAGCCTGGTCCGCCTGATCCCAGGTGTTAAGAGTATAATTGGGTGATGTAATCCATGAACACTTGGGAACCGGCCATGGGGTTAGTATACTTTGGCCCCCTTCCCCCATCTGAATCCAGAGTACAGCCCAATTTAACTCTTGCTGGCGCAGTTGCCATGCAAGCGGTTTCCCCGTCCAGTTCCCAGCCTCATAGTACCTCTGTTTAGTATATCTGAGATTCGTCCTTGATCTCGGTCTCAAGCAGCTTGGTCAGCTGGTTCCTGTACTCCCAAAAACTGTTACTTAAGAACAGGTCGAGAGTAATTTTGTGTTCTGCTTCAGCAACAATGATTTTGTTTCTGTTTCTAACCTCTTACTGTTTTGCTCCTTCTTTTTCTTAGATGCATGGGAGAGGATTCTTTCAGCCCGTCCCACTGGGTGGCATCCATGGTCTTTCCTTCCTGATTTAGATGTAGGTACTCAGTGATAGCGGAGCCGATTTGTTCACAAAGAAAAAAAAATAATAATTTAGATGGGAAACATTAAGCCTCCACAAAGAGTTTTTATAAATGCGCTCCATGACCAGATCAGTCCCCTCAGAGACATGGTCCGAGGCCATGATTTGGTGGATTTCACTACCCTGCACCATGCAAAGCCAAGACGGGGGGAATAAAAAACAGGTCAATCCAGAAATATTGGAAGTGGGGGGGTGGGGCTAGAAAGTGTAGTCCCTCCCTCATGAAGGTGGCATCAAATGTATTGTTGTGTCGTCTCCTGCACAAGGCAATGAATATCCGTCTCTCCCCATGAGGATCCTTCGCTCTGCTCACTCTTATCGAGATTTGGCTGGAGTATCCCCCCCCCCCCCGATCAGGGTCGGCATCCCTAGTCAGCAGAAGGACGGAGCTGATGCCTCTTGAAAAATCCTCCCCATCATTAGCGGATAAACATTTATGAAAACCACCAGGACCCCTCTATAAAGTCCACAGAACTGGATAAACTGTCTTTCCTCATCGGTCACCTCCTCCAAGATCGACAGGGGGGTGTTCCGGCAAACCAGCACCGCCACCCGCCCGTCTGTTAGGATGAGCTAGAAAAGATGAGGAAAAAACTTCCCCCACCCATCCCTTCTCAATTTGCAGTGCTCCTCTGGGGATAGATGCATTTCCTGGAGGAACACTATGGTGTCTCCTATCCATCCCATCTCCTACAATATGCATGCTCTTTTAATGGGGGAATGGAGACACCTGACATTATAAAGATATTGTTCTCAGGTCAGCCCCTGGATATCCCTAAAATTCAAGCGACCACCTCCAGCATGAAACACACGAAGAAAAAACAGCCTAGATAACAACAATAACTAGAACAACAAAGAAGCAATAATGTGGCACGTAGGCAGGCCCAGGAAGAGAGACACACTGATGGAAGACCTAAGCCCCCACACCAGGCCCCCCACCCCAGCTGCCCCGCCCGTGTGCGTAATGGAATGGAATGTGACTTCAAGGTGCACTTAAACAGCTCCAAAAGGATGATGCAGGCAAGCGGCCCCCTGGAGTGCTGAGGCCAAATTATAGGCTTGACGCCCTTCTCGGGTGTCCCAAGGAGGGGGAAGCCGATCCCCAACCCTGGGAAAAACATCACCAAGGCCAGCTGCATTCTTGCAGTCACTTCCCCCTTTAAATATTAAGCCTGGGAGTATTATCTCCCTCACAAGGCATGCACCTCTGGACCTTCCCCCTGTATAACTGATGCTGTAGAATGCACCCAATTTGTTGCACAGCAGGGGGTAATACCCCTCATAATGCTAAGCATCCCATGTGACCTATTAGGCATGGTGCACCACTGAGGGAACTGAAGCCCGCCATAAGAAGTTGACGAGAAACACCTTTGGTCCACAAATTAATAGAACAGCAAAAAAGATTCAGCCATTCCCCACAGCATCCTTCCCCATCCCCTTCCAAATATAATGCATGTCCCTGGGTGATTATCCTCAGCCCCCTTAAAGCAAGAAATCCTTACAACATATTCCCAGACAGAAAAACAAGATTAACAGCAACAGGCAAGGAGAGTAATCCCCTGCTAAACATGAAAATGTGAACTAGTTAAGTTCCCAAAAGCACAGTCTCAGCAGACAAGTCCTACTTCCTGAGGCATTGTAATGTCCACTCATCACCTTGATCTAATGAAAAGTAGTCAGCTTGCCCCCTCTGCAGATGCTTGAGCTGCCGCTGTCAAATGCTGTGACTACTGGGTGAAAAAAAAGGGTCCCAGCTTTAGAGGTGGATGGAGAGGTATTGTTCTGCTGCTTCCTCAAACCCTGCTGCAACCACTGATGCCGTTGAAGTTCCTGCTTTCCCATCAGCACTCCTTCATCCAAACCACCACCCAATATTCTCAGTTGATGCAGAAATTTAGACCTTCTCTAGGGTACAGAAATACCTGCCACCAGTCTTTGTGTAAATTTTAAGCTGAGCTGGTGCAAACAGTTGGGCTTTAATGTTCTTGCCCTTCAACTATTTGATCATTGCCAGGAGCCTTTTCCATTTGTTCATCACCATGGGAGTAAAATCATGCTCCAATAAAATTCTCATGACCAGGCTGCCCTTAAAATTTTTGTTTTAACTGAGTAGTCAACAAAGTGGGCCACAGTGGAGCAGGGGTGTGCCTTAGGATGCACTGGTTTTGGCACCAAGGCCCAGTGAGCTCTCTCAATATGGGGCTCCATATTTTTGTCCCATCCCAGCAATTCTAGGAGAAAAGATTGCACAAACGACTCCATATCACCCTGCTCTGTGCCCTCTGGCACTCCTTGGAGCCGCAGGTTGTTCCATCTGGATCTTTGTTCCAGATCATCTAGTTTTTCGGACATTTCCCATTCCCTCTTACAGTGCAGCCAGACAGTGTTGTGGTGATCTCCCTGCTCGGTGCTCTCGGTGAGGCCCTGCTCCAAATCTTTCATGCGGGTTCTGATACCACTGAGCTGGTTCTGTGTATCGACTAGCTCGGATTGTACACTGTGTAGTGTTTGGCTGAATTTTTGTAGCTCCGTAATCAACTTTTTCTAGTTGATTGTGCAGGTTGCCTCCTCTTACTCCGTGCCACTTAAGACACTTGGTGGTCTCTGGTAACAGTTAGGATATTGAGGTCGCTAGGCCATCCTTCACAAGCTACTGATATTTCTTCAGTTGGAGACTGTCAACTCCGAAAGCTTTTAACCGCCGCTGAGCCGACATTGCTATAGCTTGGATCCTAGCTAGTCTGGGGGTTAATTCTGTGGTTTGGTCAAGGATTAATATGGATTTTAGAGGATGCAGATTGCGGAGCTGAAACCGCTTGTTGCGCATCGCTCTGTGACATCACCGGGAGTCCATGGTGACTCATTTAGACCTCAGATTTCTGAATAAGCATTTTTGAGATTGCTTGAGAATTACTGGTACGGTTCCTACAGTCGCAAGCTTGTGGTTATTGTTTACTTGATAACATTTCACAAGTTTGCTTCAGTTTGTTTGGTGTTTTTCAGATTCTATAAATTTTTTCAAATTTTTTTTTCAGTAGTCTTTTAGCTAGTTTCACTAGGTGCTGCTCTACTCTGGCTTGGAAACAGATCTGAGAAATGGCCAGAGTGGAGTGCAGATACAGAGTTTGAATCTACATTCTAAATTCTAAAATTTGCTTAGGTTATATCTCCAGGGCATCACTCTTGGTCAAGATGACTACCTTGTCGGCCAGTGGCACTGAGGGTTGAGGTGCTGGACGCTGCAGCTCATGCCACGCCAGCACTCCAGGTTCAGGAATGAGCCCGGGCCGTCGGGGGTCAACAGGGGAGGAGAGGATTGAGCGTCTGACGACAGCTCTTCTCTCTTGGGGAGGGTGGGTTAATGATTCCCTGGGATTAGCGACTCCCAGCGGAGGCTGAGGGTGCAGCAGCCGGGGATTACATCAGAAACGGGGAGGAGCATCAGCAGATGTCCACAGGAGGGGCGCGGGAGTACACTCAACCTGCGCTGGATGTCATTGCATGTCCGTACTCCGGGAGGGTGGGGATCATGAACAAAGAAACCACCCGTTGGCTGGGAGGAAGACATCACCTGCCCCCACCTCCAACGCCGAACCCTGCCAACCGGATCTCTCATCTCATCCATCACCTCTACCCAAGGAACATTAGAAGAGGGAATGCCAAGGAGTAGAAGGCGGCCCCGCTCCGGGGGGGGGCGTGGACAAGGGAATTCTCCAGAGGTGTGTCACAGGTGAGGGGAGACAGAGAGCTCGGGTCAGGAGGATCGTGGCAGGAGGGGAACAGGGAGGACAACCGATGGGGCCCCAGCCAGCAGTGTCAGGAGGGAAAAATAGTTGTAAAAAAAAAAAAAAGATGACTACATAAAGTGTAAACACAGTGAGTAATCCCATAAGAAAAAACAGCATTACTATGATGAGTAATTTTTTCGTATGGTACAGATATAAATATGAAATTGGACCAGAAAGAGAAAACCTGTTGAAACTGTATCCACAAGAGAGCTATAGAAAGGTAGCTATTTCAGACCTGTCATTTAGTACCAGAGCTATTAGACCACGCAAGGTGAACATCCAAAATGCTTTCTACTTGAGAAGGGCTGCATCTTAATTGCCCCCTCGTGGTCCTAAAGGGACCTTGAGGATACCACAGCTCAGATGCTATCTTGTTTTCAGTTGGAGCCTGCTTTTTCCAGTTTTTACATATAGAATAATACATGAGGTAGTGTGTTTAACGAGACTTTGCACACACCCGAGGTGTTGGATGCCACATAAATCCTGAGAGCAAAGCCTGAGGGGTTTATTGAAGCATCCAACACCGAGAGTGTGTGGAAAATTTGAGTTTTTCACACCGCCCCATGTTTAATTTTCAAAGTTCAATCAAGGTTTAAAAGGTAGAAAAGGTTCAAAAGTGAAATCATGAGAGTTGTTTTTTTTATTTGCCTACGCTGAGTGAGTGGCAGTGAACTGTCCTGAGCGACAACAGGAAGATGGCGTCTGGCGCATGCGTGGAGCAAGGGGAACCCGGCACATGTTCGCCATTATAACCAGCTGGTTAGAATAGCGAATTATAACCAGTTTTCCCTATGGCAAAAAAACGCTCACCAGTTATCATACCATATTTACCCAGGATAGTACAGCCGAGATGCAATATCTCGTTTTGGAGGGGGCCCTGCTTTTACTCATTCTTCTAATGTGTTTACTCAGGATAGCTCAGCTGAAAGGCAGGTTACATTTTCAGTGGTGTCCAATTTTTACCAGGATAGAGCTGCATAGATGCACAGTTCAGTAGGGGGCTGTGATATACTGGGGTCCTACTGTTACACATTTATACTACATACATTGCCAGGACAGACCAGATGAGATGCACTATCTCACTTTCAGTGGTGTCCTGCTTTTACATATTTTTACCCAGGATAGGCCAGCTGAGAGGCAATATCAAATTGTTAGTGTGCTCCCACACTTTAACCCAAGATTTCCAACATAGTCTTTTTATGATTTGACATTATGATCAAGACAGGTGAATTTTTTAAAATCCCATCCAAAAGGTGATTTTGCAATGCGACTGCAAAAACATGTTTCAGAGGGGATTTGTAAACTGAAACCTGTCATGTTCACAAGATGGGGTAACACAAGGGATATGTTGAACATTAGTGGCCAAAATCTGCAAAATTAAGGTTGTGAGTAAATGCTGGAACTACTCAACATTTCTTCATAACTTGTTTTTTCACATTTTGACCCCAAAGTTTCAACATAGTCTTTTTTTACTGTGTGGTTTGAACAGGATATGTAGATTTTTTTTAAATCCTGTCTGAAAGGTGGTTTCACAGAGTACTGCGAAAACATGTTTCAAGGGAATTTGAAAATTTCATGTTCATCAGGTGGGGTAACAGAAGGTCTGCACAGTACACATTGCGGGCCAATATCTGCACAAATTACAAAGATATGAGTAAATGTTGAAAAAATCACCAATTCCTTATAACGTTGCTGATTTTTGATATTTTGACCCCAAATTTTCAACACTGTCTTTTTATCATCTCACTTTATGATCATGGCAAGTAGAATTTAAAAAATATTCTGTTCGAGCGGTGACTTTGCACAGCAAATGAGAAAATCTGTTTCAGAAATTTGAAAAATTGTGCCTGTCATGTTCATGGGGTGAGGTAACAAGATGGAGAATGTAAAACTGAGGCTGTTTTTTTGCCCACCTCCCGCAGTCCAGTGCACTGATGGGGGATGCCGAAGAAGCCCTGGACACCAGCCTTATGTATGCCTTTCCTCCCTTCCCTTTGGTCCACAAGGTGGTGGTCAAGGCCCAGAAGGACAGGATGACTGGCCTCTGCAGTTCTGGTACCCAGATCAGCCTCAGCAGCAGACCTTAGTGGTGGCTACCTCTCCACCTGGATCTGCTGACCAGACTACAGGTAATGTTCCTGCACGCAGACCTTTAGTTCCTGCACCTCACAGCCTGGTTCCTGAGTGACTAGAGTTCCAGGCCTTGGGTGTTTCAGAAGACTTGCTATACATTGTGGAGGTGTTCTAGAAAGAGTTGACTTGCTGGTGCTATGTCTTTAAATGGAAGAAGTTCTCCATTTGGTACCAGAGCAAGGAGCTTGATTCCCTTACCTGCCCTGTGGTGAGCATCTTGGACTACCACTGGTCCCTTTTTCAACTTGGACTGCAAGTAACGATGCTAAGGTGCACATGGCAGCCATCTCTGCTTACTGGTCATGGGCTGGTCAGTCGACGGTGGTCCAGGAGAAGGTAGTCGGGTGCGTCTTCAAAGGCCTGGACCACCTGTCCCCTCCAGTGCGTGAACCACCTCCACCATAGGACCTCCTGTTGCTGTTGGCTGTGCTAATGAGTAAGCCTTTCAAGCTAGCGCACTGCTGTGAGACGTCACACCTGTTGTAGAAGACAGCCTTCCTGGTGGCCATTATGTCAGCTAGAAGGATTTGGGAGCTCTAGGCGCTCTCAGCGTAGTCTCCCTGCCTGATCTTCCACAAGGACAAAGTCATCCTTTGCCCCAACCTGAAGTTCCTTCCGAAGACCGTATTGGAATGTGACCTTAACCAGGTGAGTAACTTATCAGTTTATTTTACTAACCCATCTTCAGATGCCGACTGCAGGCTCCATACCCGGGAGCTGCGGATGGTGCTGTCTTATTACAAGTCAAGGCATGCATGGCTGGAGTTCAGGGAGAGGCTTGCCAATTGTTTCTGACATATGCTTAATATAGTAAGGGATCCAAATTGTTTCTTTTTAGGTCAGCCAGGTTTCAGGAGACTTTATCCCCAGGTATGTCAAATTCTTAGATTTCCTTAGTGCTGCCCCATTTTAGTATTTTGGGTCAGGTTTAGCTAGTTTTTGTGGGGTTTTACTTCAGTTTGTGGTTCCTCAGCGGTTCTCTGGAACTGACGCTAAACCAATAAAAGTTAACTTTTCAGTTTATTTTTACTTTGTCTCGTATCTTTGGTTCCCTGTCTTTGTTCACTTGAGGCAGAATTCCAGTCAGTTCACGGTATTTTTCCCACCTAGGAACTGACCGCTGCAGCCACTGAAGTTTCTGACAAAAAATCTGCCATATTTTTCTGTTAAACTTTTGGTATGTAAACCAATTATAAATGGCTTCAATTTGTGAGTAGGTGTCTTTGTAGGTGTTATGTCCGAGACACCAAAGAAAAGAACCTGGCCTACTGGTTTTAAAAATTGTTTGAAGTGTGGGGAAGTGTTCGCCAAAGCCAACAAACATGACCTATGCTTGTTCTGCCTGGGTGCTTCTCATTTCCAGGCAGATTGTGATATTTGCAAAACTTTCTGGGCAAAAAACATTGAAAAAAGAGCCAAACAGTACAAGAAAAGATGTCTGCACCTGCTGTACCGACCGACCAGTCCTCAGAGGAACTGGGTCCATCTCTTTCTAAGAAAGACAAACCTAAGGATGACTAATTACCCTGTATAACTAATTAGTAAAATAAATCCCCTCCCTGGTGGACTAGCAGACCCCCCTCGATCCCCAAGATGTGGTGTGTGTTCAAGATTTTCCTAGTGATGTATCGGCCCTACCCCCAGGCCCCGTTATGCCATATTAAGAATCATTGGTGGTATTGTGGCCCCCCCACCTCAGTAAGCAGTGTTCTACCCCTTCCCCATCCCAAATTGAGCTGGCGACTGGCACAGCCACTGCTCACCACCACCACGGCCAGCCACTGACTGAGCTCTGAATGAGCACATACTGTATACAGAATGCATTCAGTGATTGACAGCTGTCATTGAATACGTGCGCTTATGCAGATGCGTTTTCATTCAGAGCTCGATCGTGGCTGGCCATGGTGGTGAGTATGAGCTGTGCCAATCGCTGGCTGATTTGAGATGGGGAGCGGGTAGTGACACTACCTACCGGGTGGGGGTACATACCACCAGTGATTTCATAATATGGCATAACGGGATCGGGGCTGGGGGGCACTAGATCACCAGGGATTTTGTATACATTATTGCATCATGGGGACATCAGGGATTGGGGAGGGTGTCCATTAGACTGCCAGGGACTTATGATAATTCATGGGGACATCCACAGGGAGGGGGATCCGCTAGGCCACCAGGGAGGGGGTTTAGATTACTATATATATATATATATGGAGGTACTCAGGGATTGGGGGTCCCCTAAACCACCAGGGAATGATGCTACAGACAATTACTAGGGGACATCTGGGAGGGTGGTCCACTAGACCACCAGGGAATGTCTGGAGATTTTGCACCCCCTGTTCGATGCACTGCTACGGTTGCCGCAAGCCGCATGACTTTGCCACCAAGACCCTACCCGATGGAGAATCAGGTGTAAGGTCCCTGGCGCTCCCAGGTTTTCCACAGCCCTTGATCGCTACCACCTGCAGGAGATCTAAGAGCTTTTTGTGAATCAGGCCCCCTGTCTTTGTGGAAAGCCAAATAAGGCTGCTCACACATGAGTGCCTGTAGCTCTAAAATTCTTCCGAGCCGAAGTAATAGGAACTAAAAACAATGCTTTCTACAACAGAAAGCATAGCTCGCATGTCGTGGCCAGCTCAAAAGGTGCCAAAGTAAGTTTTTCCAACACAAATTTCAAGTCCTAAGACTGGATTCGATTGCGGATAGGAGGCTTCAGATGAAGGATGCCTCTCAGGAATGTATGGGACACTTCCAATTGTGCCACCATACGGCCATCAGTAGGCACATGGAAGGCAGAGATGTCAGACATGTGCACCTTAAGAGAGGGAGTGCTTCAGACCAGAGTCTGAAAGGGACATCAAATACTCCAGAATCTGATTCACTGGACAAGTGAAGGGATCCAGCTGACATGAACCAGCCCATGGCACAAATCGTTTCCACCTCATAGAATAAGTGGCCCTAGTGGAAGGCTTCCTAGCCACCACCAGGACATCAGCCACCTTGGGTGACACCCTGAACCAAGCCATGGCTATGTCCTCAGGAGCCAAGTGTGAAGATGCAGGGATCTGAGGTCCAGATGGACCAAGGTGCCCCAGTTCTGGGAGAGCACCGGTGCACAGAGGAAGAGGTACTGGAGGTTCCACTGTCAATTGTTGCAGTAAAGGGAACCAGATCTGATGAAGCCAGAAGGGTGCTATGAGCATCATCGTGGCCCCTTCCATCTGGAGCTTGATCAGAACTCTCTCAAGTAGGGGGAAGGGAGGAAATCCATACAGAAATCTTCCTTTCCAAGAAAGAGACACTGCGCCTCACCAGAAAACTCCAGGCCCTGGATCCGGCGAGCAAAAAAGTGGAAGTTTCACATTGAGTGGGGACGCAAAAAGGTCCAACTCTGGACGACCCCACCTGTCAAACAGGTCTTCTGCTACAGTGGTCAGCAGCTCCCACTTGTGCGCCTTTGACTGTGACTGACCTAGGATGTCCACCACAACATTTTGTAGGCCTGGAACATGGATGGCTGACAGTTTGAGACCATGATCCAGAGCCCAATATCAGACTCTCATTGCTTCCTGGCAGAGGGGGTACAAGTGAATGCCTCTCCCCCATTTGTTGTTGTAGTGGACTACACTGATGTTGTCCTTCTGCACCAGCAGAAAACCCAAGGATAGCTGAGTCTGGAAGGCCTGCAAGGCATAAAGAATGGCCCACATCTCCAGGAAAGTGATGTGGCGAGAGGATTCTAGATGGGACCAGGTCCCTAGTGTTTGGTGTGGCCCTAGATGCGACCTCCACCCCAACCCCAAAGCATCAGTTGTGAGGATTTGCCGAGGGGAAGGAATGAGGAAAGGAATCCCTCTTAACAGGTTGCTGGATTCCATCCACCAAAGTAGAACTCTTTTCACTGGAGAGGAGACCAGGACCGGCTGTACCACGTCGTCGGTACACTGGTCCCACTGAACTCTCCATGTCCATTGAAGGATCCTCATGTGCATTCTGGCTAGGGACACTGTGATGATGACTGCAGCCATCAGACCCAAAAGCCGGAGCAAGGTTCTGGCTGAGACATAGAGGCTGCTTTAGAGGAGGTGGGCTTGAGCTATATGTTGATCTGCCTGGTCCTGGGGCAGGAAGGCCATGGCTTGAGAGCTATCTACAACTTCTCCTATGTACTGAAGGCACTGACAGGGTCAGAACTGACTTGGGCAGGTTAACCATGATGCCCAGATCCTGGAATAGGCAGGTGGTAAGTTCCAGAGTGTGTAATAGGCACTCTCCGGATTGGGCTTTACGAAGCTAGTCATCCAGGTAAGGAAAGAGATAGAGTCCCTCCCACCTGAGGGCAGCTGCCACCACTGCTAGGCATTTGATAAACACCCGAGGGGCCAAAGACAAGCCAAAGGGCAAGGCCCAGAACTGGAAGTGTGCCCCCTGGCAATGAAACCTTGAGTACTGTCTGTGGGAGGCATGTACCTGGATGTGCAGATAGGCATCCTTCATGTCAAGGGAGCAAATCCAATCTTTCTGGTGCAGAAGGGGCAGCAGACCATGGAGTGTCACCATCCGGAATGTTTTGTACTAAACAGATTTAACTCCTGGAGGTCCAGAATGGGCCTGAGATCTCCTGTGCCTTTGGGCATCAGGAAGAAGTGAGAATAGAACACACTGCCTTGTTGAGTTTCTGGGACGGGTTCTATGGCCCTTTTTTGCGACAAGGCATGAACTTCCTCCCAGAGCACTGGGTTGTGGTCTGGAGGATAAGAGAACAGAACTGGGGGTTCTCTGGAGGCCACTCCAGAAGTTCCAGAGTGCAACTGCTTTCTATGATCTGCAGTACCCAGGCATCTCTGGTGATTTCCCTCCTCTTGTCCAAGTGTAGGGAGAAGCAACCCCCTACCACCACCTCCTGTCTTACGGGAAGAGGGGGTCAGACAAGGAGTAAGGCTGAACTGGCAGGGGCGGCTGGGACCATGCCATCTTCTCTGGGGGGTTTCCATGTGGTGGAGGACAGGGTGGGCATGGCAAGGGCGGCCTGTCGTGTACCCTAAGCTTTGCTACAGGGCTTGGGTCTATGAAGGAACTGATGAAAGGGCACTCGCTGACCACTGTTTGGCTGTTTGGTGTGGTACATGGAGTGGACCGATCGTAGTATGCAGCCCAAGGTTTGTAGCTGAGACTGTATGTCCTGCACATCTGTACTAAACAACTTGTAGTCTCTAAAAGTGCCACTCAGGATGGACAATTGAACATTCTGAGCAAAGCCAGACACCCTCAACCAAGAGTGTCCATGAAGGCAAATGCCAGCTGTGTCAACCCTCACCAAAGTGTCTACAGCATCGTAGGCAGCCCTAAGAAGGTGAGTGCCAACGTTGGACTCCGCTTTAAGAGACTGCAGCAACTGCTGTTTTGGGGTCCTCTGGGAGGGCGCAGGGAGATTCATAGGCTTGGTCCCAGAGCTGGTTTTAGTACTGGACCATATGGGCAATGTAATTTAACACCCTGATGATCAGTGTGACAGAGGTAAAGGTTCTCTTGCCAGTGTGATCCAGCCTTCATGACTTCTTATCTGGGAGCAAGGAACTGAGATGTTTGGGCCTCTTGGTGTGGCTGTGAATGGCATTGATGGCCACCAAATCTGCTTGAGCCTGATTGGTGAAGAAAGGCCTTCCTGCTGGAGCCTAGTATAATTTGTCTACCTTTCTAGGCACAGCAGGTATCAAATTGGGCGGCCATGGTGGCATTTTCAAAAGGCTCAATTAAGGGTGAAGTGACCAGAGGAGGGGTGTCCTGTAGCCTTAAATGGCCAGTCGACATCAAGCGGGATCTTGTTCCTGTTGAAGAGCATCCCGACTGGCAGTGCTCATCAACAAATCACTGGAAAGCGAGGAGGTCCCTGAAGACTTGAAGAGGGCTACAGTAATACCCCTGAAAAAAGTGGCAGTAGAGAAGAAGCGTGAAACTATCACCCAGTCAGCCTCACTTCGGTGGTAGGGAAGCTGATGGAATTCCTACTAAAGGAGAGGATGGTGACATTGTTAAAAGATAGTGGACAGCTGGACCCTAAGTAACATGGCTTTACAGTAGGAAGGTCCTGCTAGACTAACCTAATTGGATACTTTGATTGGGTCACAAAAATGTTGGACAATGGGAGTGCAGTAGACATGGTGTACCTAGACATCAGCAAGGCTTTTGTCTCCGTTTCACACAGGAGGCTAATAAACAAGCTGGAGCACATGGGCATTGGGTCAAAAATTGTAAACTGGATCCAAAACTGGCTCAGTGGGAGGACCCAGAAGGTATTGGTAAATGGCACACTATCAGGGGAGGGTAGAATTACAAGTGGTGTTCCACAGGGTTCAGTGCTGGGACCAATACTTTTCCATATATTCATCAGTGACATAGCTGATGACCTAAATGGTAAGGCGTGCCCATTTGTGGACTACACAAAGCTCTGCAGTAGGGTGGACTCAGCTGAAGGGACTCAGATGGAGTCAGACCTTAGGAAACTGGAAGAATGGTCAGGGAATTGGCAGTTGAAGTTCAGTGCCAAAAAATGTAAGGTTATGCACCTAGGAAGACGCAACCCAGGGAGAAATTGCTTTCTAAATGGGGTACAGTTGGTGGTAACAAAACATGAGCATGATCTTGGGGTGATCATTGCAGACGACCTGAAGGTGGGCGAGCAGTGTGAAAAAGCTGCACAAAAGGCCAGCGGCATCTTGGGTTGCATAGGGAGGGGCATAACCAGTAGAAAAAAGGTGATTATGCCACTGTACAGGTCCCTGGTAAGGCCTCATCTGGAGTACTGTGTCCAATTCTGGAGGCCTCACCTTAGGAAAGACATAGAAAGACTAGACACTATACAAAAAAGGGTAACAAAGATGGTGCAAGGTCTGCATCATGAGCCAGATGATGCAAGGCTAAAACAACTCAACATGAACTCACTAGAACAAAGAAGGGACAGAGGGGACATGATAGAGACATTTAAATATCTGAAGGGTATCAACAGGGTACAGGCACAGGATCTCCTTCACGTAAACAACTGCGCCCGGACCAGAGGTCATGACATGTGCCTAAAGGGGGGGCAGGTTCAGGAGCAACACAAGGAAGTTCTTCTTTTCAGAAAGGGTGGTGGAGCCTTGGAATGGCCTCCTCCACAGATGGTGAGGTCAAAGACGGTCAGAAAATTCAAGCTGCCATGGGACAAACAGTGTGGAAAACTTAACACAGCAGCCTGATTGGGAGGAGGGTAGTATACATGGGCAGACTAAATGGTCCACATGGACCCCATTTGCCGACACATTCTATATTTCTTTGTTTCCTCGGTGTTGAAATCCATGGCCAATTGTAACTGTCTCATAACTGAGACAAAAGAGAAGTCATCCAGGGGGGACCACAGGATATACATTGGGGTCTCCTCGCTATCGGACGAGACTGTGGAGGAGGAGTTGTAGGAGTAACTTCACCATCGTTGCCCTCATCAGGAGAAATGAGGTCCGGACGGTACCCATCCTTGCCCCTGAGTCCTGAGGAGGGAGCAAGGGCCCAGGGTTCTGGGGTGTGGGTTGTGGCCCTGCTGGAGAAGTAAGAGAGGGGGCGTTGCAGGGATGGGCCTTGGGGAAGAGCAAGCTTAGTTTGCATGAAATCCCATAAGGCAGTAAGCATAGAGTGGAGGTTTATTGCTATCAGCATTGGTTGAAGAAACACTGGGTCAACGCCAGAGTCTGCACTGGGAAGGGCGGCCGCACAGGCTAGGACCTTTGGGGAAGCTTCTTGGTGTGGGGTGTGTTGGTGATGGTGACGGCAAGAGGGGCTCATGCCGGGGTGTCTCCAGAGAAAGTGGAGGCTCCAGGCCTGAGATGACGACCAAAGAAAAGGCCATGGTCGGTGGCGGGGGTATTGGCTGCAACCCAACAACTGGCAATGCTGAGTCTGTTGACAACGAGCCAGCAGAGCCACCTGACTGATTACCCCCAGAAAATAAGGGTCTGAATTGCATGGACTGTGAAGTCAGTGGGGTGCAAGAGCCCCTAGAACCGACCCCCACCACCAAAACATTGGTGGGGGGAGCTGCCAACGGTAGCCCTGCAGGAGAAAGGGGGTGCGAGACAGAGGACTGCACTAAGCGGCGACCATCATCAAGATGTGAAGGACCGGGTCCTGTCCTTGTAATGGTCCATGTCTCGGTGTTTATGCTTCCCCATAGATTTGTCCTGGGCCTTAGAAGGCTGCAGGTGCGTGGATGTCGAGGGGGAAGTGGAGGAACTTTGAGCCTGAAGCTCCTTCTCCATTTGGGCGACCTTCTGCTTCAGCAGAAAAGTTTTGAGGGTCTACACTCGGCGCTTCCTAGTGGCCAGGTTGAAGCAGCAGCAGATCACACAAGCCTGGGTGTCATATTCTGGGCTTAGGTAGCAAACACAGACCTCATGGTCATCGTCCTTGGGGATCTTCTGCCCGGAGGTGCATTTTTTTAAGAGGTTCCTGAAGGTGGATTTCAGCATAAAGTCGGAAAAATCACTTTATTGTTAAAGTGATACACACTAGGGAGAGAGAAAAAGAAACAAGTAAAGTCTGATGTGCAGTGGTCGACGTGAGGAAAACAACTGAGAAAGGCACAGGGGGCTGCCTACTCTTTTAGGATAGGCTGACTTTGACATATGACGTTGGAGTGGGCAGCCCCCTGGTAGACAGCTATCTAGAAAAGTTTCCGTGTGTTCCTAGTGCCTGGCGCCTATAGCTCCATAGATGTGGCCTGCTGCAAGAGATACCCCTGAAGTCAGATCACCAGCTCCAGACAGCCTTGGACAAGGGCAATTTCTGTGTCTGTGCTATGGTGGCGGTTGTCTCCGTGCGTCGCAGTGCCTGGCTGCATCTGTCCATCTTCACGGCAGACACCCAGCATATGCTGGCAAATGTCCCTTTCTTGGGCACCACCCTATTTGGCCCTGAAGTGGAAGGACGTCTCACCCATATTGAGAAGTCCAGTGCCACCCTGGATTCTGTGGCATCATCTCAGAAGGACCTGAAAGAAAAAGCCTAAGAACCAAGCTTTCCATTGTTGGTTCTTTCAGCTACAGCCTCCTTGGCAGCAGTCTCAACAGGGGCAGTACCAGGCCTGGCGCACAAGTCCTGGGGACAGTGTTTTAAGGGGGGGAGCAGGGGTGGTGGTGGTGCCCCTCCAGCCATAGCCACCGGTGCTCCAGCAAAAGCTGCTCAGTGACACGTTTGGGTGTCATCCCTCTACTGGTTCTGTCCCTTCCTGCACTCCCCAGATGAGGCTGACTATGTCACTTCCTGGCACATTTGTCTGCTATCACAGTGGACAAGTGAGAGTTTGACACAGTGGGAAGAGGGTTGCCTCTGGACGTTGAAGCTCTCCCACCTTACTGCCTCCATGTGCCCCAGGAGTTCAAGGTGTCGGCAGGACAAGCTGTCCTCTCTTTAGGAGGACATTGCGCAGCTCCTTGCCAAGGGACAATAGCCCATGTCCCGGACACCCTGGCCAGTCAGGGTTACATGTTCACATGCTTTCTGGTTTGGGAGCTGGCGCCCCATACTAGAGCTGCACAATCTGAACTAGTTAATGTGGAAGCGCAAGTTCAGGATGGTCACCCTAAATCATATATTTTCATTTCTGGCGTAGAGTTCTGCACCCTAGAACTTCAAGATGCATTGTTCCACATCCCAGTTCATCCCACTGCTGGTACCTCTGGTTCCAAGCAGATGGGGTCCTGTGCCAGTTCCAGGTCATGCCCTTCAGCCTCTCCTTGGTGCCCAGAATCTTCACTGAATGCATAACAATGGTGGCAGTTTCCTGAGGCTCTTAGGTGTCTGGGTATATCTCTCCCTGGATGACTGGATGCTAGCTGGTCCATCCAAAGAGGCTGTAGGGAAGTCCAGAGATCTGGTTCCCCAGATCTGCTGAGACTTGGGCATGCTGGTCAAGCCAGACAACCCCAAGCTGGTGCCCAAGCAGGTGATCAAGTTAATTGGAGCAGAACTAGACTTCCTGCAGGCCAGTGCCTGCCTCCTGGCGGACTACGCATTTCTTACCTCCGTTGCCTAATCATTTCAGATTGGGCTCTCGCACCCCTCCAGAATTTCCTAGGGCTGCTGGGGTAGATGGCATCCTGCACAAGTGTGGTCCAGTGGGCCTGCTGGTGGATGTGCCATCTGCAGTGGTAGCCGAGCTGTCATTGGTCCCAGTGCCTAGGCCACCTGAACCATCTGGTCACAGTGACCCAATTGATGTGGGATGTCATCCAGTAATGGATGTTCCCCACACACTTGTAGGACAAAATCCCTTTTGTCTGCCCAGAGCAGACCATCATGCATATGATGGATGTGCCTCTGGTAGTGTGGGGAGAACACATGGGAGACCACAGAGCCTATAGGTTCTGGCCAACCAGGGAGTCTCATCACCACATAAACCTGAGTGAGACTTGCTCCGATAGAATTTTCTTTTCTAGTCAGGGGTCAGGTCATGCAGGTCCAGATGGACAACACTACAACCATGCTCTACACAAGCAGGCAGGGTGGAATTCTGTCCCTTCCATTGTGTCAGGAGGCCCTCCACACCTGGATCCTCTTGCACATCCTGGGTGCAGATCTCCTGGCAGTCCATGTCACAGGAGAAAATAGCTGGCAGATGCTCTCAGCTGGGTAGGAGAGATATCACACAAGTGGTCCCTGAATCAGAAGGTGGTGAACCACCTGCTCTCCCTGTGGGGCACACCTGTGGTGGGCCTCTTTGCTTTCTGGGAGAATGCAAAACTGAGACTGCTTTGTGCCTGCCCCCCACAGTCCAGGACACTGATGGGGGATGCCTTCACAAAGTCCTGGACCCCAGGCCTCATGTACGCCTTTACTCCTATCCCATTGGTCCACAAGGTGGTGGCCAAGACCCAGATGGACAACGTACAGAGGATTCTGTTAGCTCCAGATTAGCCTCGGCAGTCCTGGTACCTGGATCTCCTCAGTCTCAGCAGCAGACCTCCGTGGCGGCTGCCTCTCTTCCCAGATCTGCTGACCAGACAGCAGGGGACAGTCCTGCTCCTGGACCTGCCATCCCTGCAGCTCACGGCCTGGTTCCTGAATGCCTAGAGTTACAGGCCTTGAGTCTTTTAGAATCATAGAAGGCTGTCAGCAGATAAGGACCTCTAGACCCATCTAGTCTGCCCATAATCCCTTCCCCCCAGAATATTTCCTCTGTCAGTTTGCAGCCTGCACTCTGCCTGCCAGTCCCATGAGCGTGTCCCAGGCCCTCTTGAAGTTCTCCACTGTATCCACCCACACCACCCACTCCGGCAGCCTATTTCATGACTGTACTGCCCTCTTGGTGAAGAATCTGCCCCTGATGTCCCCTTTGAACCTTCCCCCTTCCAGTTTGAGGGTGTGCCCCCTAGTGGAATTGTTCTTACTCAGTTTGAATATGCAGTCGATCCTCACCCTGTTTATGCCGTTCAAGTATTTGCGTGTCTCCACCATATCCTCCCTCTCCCTCCTCTCCTCCAGCGAATACAGGCCCAGCTTCCCCAGCTTCTCTTCATATGTCCACCCTTGCATCCCCCACACCATTTTGGTCGCTCTTAGCTGGATCCTTTCCAGCCGGTTCATGTCCCTTGCCGGTATGGCCTCCAGAACTGGACCCCATATTCCATTGGTGGTCAGACCATGGTTTTGTACAGCGGCAGGATCACCTCCTTCCTTCTGCTTGTGAAACCCCTCCCTATGCATGCCAGCATACTTAGTGCCTTTACTGATGCCCTGTCACACTGACCTCGGACTTTCAGATTGTCTGAGATGGTAATCCCCAGGTCTCTTTTCTGCTCTGTCTCCTCAAGCTCCTTCCCTCCCAGTCGGTATTTTGCCTTCGGCTTGTTATGCCCTGTGTGCATAATCCTGCACTTTTTTGTGTTGAACCGTAATTGCCACCTTTCTGACCACTCCTCCAACCTGGCCAAGTCCTCCCTCATATCCTCCACCCCTCCTTCCAATGTGCTTAACCTTGTGGATGCCTCCCAGAAAGAGGTAACTTGTCAGTGCTATGCCTTAGTATCCTGCCACTGGTGCAACAGCATTAGGGCAACAGCCATCCATGCGCTGCAACCAGTTTAACACTCTTTGTGGTGAACTGGTTGTCGGAGCACCGTGCAGTGAGAATGTCGCACAGGTGTTGCACTCCCTCATAAACCTTCCCCGTGGAGATGACAAACAGCCTGGATATGCCCTGGTACTTTGGGCATGACAGTGTTCGGGTGGCACAATTGCTGGGCGACATTGTCACTGTCGAGATTTTGGTGTCGCCCTAATAACTGTTGCCCTGTTTCCGTCGCATCGAAGTGGCTAAACCATATGCCTTTAAATGAAAGAGGTTCTGCATTTGGTGCTGGGGCAAGGAACTCATTCCCCTTTCCTGCCCTGTGGTGAACATCTTGTACTAACTCTGGTCCCTCACTCAGGACTGCGAGTGACAACTCTTAAGGTGCACCTGGCAGCCATCTCTGCTTACTGATCGCAGGTTGCTAAGTCAGCGGTGGCCCAGCAGAAGGTAGTCATGCGCTTCCTCAAAGTCCTGGACTACCTGTCCCCTCTGGTGCATGAACCACCTCCACCATGGGACCTACTGATGGTATGGGCAAGCCTTCCGAGCCAATGCGGAGATGTGAGGTGTCACACCTGTGATGGAAGATGTCCTTCCTGGTGGCCATTACATCAGCCAGGAGAATTGGGGAGCTCCAGATGCTTTCAGTGGAGTTTCCCTACCTGGTCTTCCATGGGGACAAAGTTTTCCTTTGCTCAAACCCATTGTTCTTCCCAAAGGATATATTGAAGTTTCACCTTAACCAGGGGATTAACTTACTGGTATACTTTACCAGTAGTAAAACAACAAAAAAGACCATGCACAGCCGACTGTTGCTAAAGGTGCTACCGCTTTTTAACTTGTGCATCTATTAATAAAAATAAGGTGGGTGCACGCACCGTGGCTGGAATTAATATTTTAATTTATTTGGAGGAGCATCTTCATACGCACAAACACGCCTACATAGCACCTTTGCAGGCTTCGTCAGGGGGTCTACAAAGGTGCAACATAGGGTGTTTGTGCTTGTGAAGATGCCGCTCCATATGAATTAAAATAATATTAACTCCAGCCATGGTGTGTGTGCCACCTTATTTTCATCAATAGATATTCTTTACCAACCCACCTGCGGAGGCTGACCGCAGGCTCCATACTCTGGACCTGTGAAGGGCACTCTCTTGTTACAAGGAGAGCATGGTTGGAGTTTGGGAGAGGCTCACCAGCTGTTTGTAACATATGCTGAGCATAATTGGCAGCAGAGTGGACGCTTGGTGGGTGGATAACAGCCTACATCGACCTCTGCTACAGTATATGTTGGCTGGTAGGGAGCCTCCTGTAGGCCCTAGAACTCATTCCACCAGACACGCCACTGCCTTGGTGGCTGCTTCCAGGGACATCCTTATCCAGGAAATATGCAGGGCTGATGCCTAGAATTCAGTACACACCTTTATTACCCAGTTCGGTGTCATAATAGCGAACATTTTACAGTGATTCGCAAAAGAATGAGTACACGTTGACGAATACCTAATTGGCATAACACACACCAGAGCAAACACAAATTCGGCACACATGAAAATTAATGATAGATTTCACCTCTCTGAATAAACCAAGAATTGCATCTTTAAGGTTTATGACACCTTGAATTAGTGAATTATGAACCACTGACACAAGATATAGAATGGGACCTGGGTCAATGGGCATCACTCCGATTACCCCTTTACTCTCGGATTGAAGCCACATATGAATATTCTTCCGCACTTACTGTATTTGCTCCAGACACTTTCAGAAATGCCCTCCCCTTTTGGCCGCTGTCCATGTCTTTGATGGTCCATTCTTCAGCTACCCGTAATTAAAGGAGGCCTAAATCTCCCCAATTTACCTATTTTCGTGCAGCAACACTACGAACGGTATCCCTCTGGATTAATCCTAGCTATCACTCTGCATGGAAGTACATAGAATTTGTATTAAATGACCTGTTCAATGTGGGAAAGATTATATATGCACCCCTGACTGACCTCCCCAACTTAAACCACTTTGGTTTTGGAACAGCGCAGATACTGAAATCATGGTTCCAGATTTGTGCCCTTCCTCAGCTGTCATCAGTGTTCTACTATGTCCGATTATTATCAACGGAATCTGATTTTCTACCCACCCGCTTAGACTACACTTTTCAGTGGTGGCATCAAATGGGATTGTCCTACATTTTTCAGTTTTTTGGATACTCAGGGAGTTCTTTCTTCCTCTCAGTTGCAAGCTAATTATTCTTTAACGAATCGCAAACACTTTCGCTACCTGCGATGCAAACTTTCTTATTACATAAAGGCCCTGAGAGAAACCGACTCCCTGACCCCATGCCGTTACTGTTGAAACTCCTGTTGGATTCCCTGAAAAGGTTATCCTGCCACCATTTGATAGGGCAAGCCTGTAAAGCTTTGGGTGACTTTGCTGCTGACTCAACCCACTCTATACCATAGGCGTGGAATAAGGAACTGTCACTGTCACTGAACATAACCTACAAGACCTGGCTTAAGTATTCACTTCCCTCCATGGAAGTCTCTCTAGCCCCATACTGGAGAGAATTTTCTTGTAAGTGTCTCTCCAGGTTTTTTAGTACCCCATCCCAGTTAGTTAACTATCTTCCAGCCCAGTATGGTTTTTGTTGAAGAGGCTGTGGGGAACCTAAGCAGGGGTCAAAATTAAATTTTACAGCCACTAGCCAGCAGGGCTACTGACTGGAAAAGTTCACTAGCCCACCTGGTGTACTTATTGAAATGTTACCTTCTCCAGTACAAGCCCACAGGGCTAGTTAAAGGAAAATCTTACTAGCCCAATACAAAATCTACCAGCATTTGGCTAGTGGGCTGGTGCCAATTTCGACCCCTGACCTAAGGCCACTTATTTACATATTTTTATGTCTTGTCCAATTCTCTCTCCTTTTTGGACTCAGGTCATGGAGAGCCTGGCTCAGTTGATGGGAGAGGAGGCATTTCTTACCCCTGAATACATCCATCCTCTCAATACCCCCCCCCCCCGGATTTTCGGTTGAGCCCACTGGCTATGTTCTACACATACCTATTAGCGGCCAAGAAGACTGTTATCCTGACGCTTGCCCTTTGGCATACCATTATGTGTGATATGTGCTGTTTAGAGCGACTTATCGCCTGATGTAATGGTCGGGAGAAGCTATTTGAATTTAGATGGAGACCTTGGGTTTTTATATTTCAGAAAAAGATGAATCCTTTGTGCCTTGATAGAGGGATTGGGTGCCACATTCAGTGGTTCTTGGATGATGTCACACAAGGGATTGGGGGATGGTAACAGCATGGGTCTTCTGGTGTAGTTTCCAACTGAAGTAGAGGGTTGAATAGGTAGCACTTGTATTCATTACTTACCTCTGTCCAAAGCATTATTTCAGACTCATTATATAATGAAATAAGTGTAGGTGAGCCGCATAGCTGAATGGAGTAACCTTGATTCTCTCGTTATAATTCACCAGGTTTATTCTTTGTGAATCTTAGTTTATATCTACTTCCCAATGACATTGGTACTGTGTGTATTATTTGTCCTGAGATAGCAAATAAATAAAGAGTTGAAAAAAAAAATTTCATCTTTAAGAGGGCTCAGTTCTTTCAGGAAGCATTCCAGGGTAAGCACTGCTGCTGGCCAGAGAATCATCTGGTTTGCGTCTTTTCGGGACTCGCTGCTGTTCTGGGAGAGGCGGCGGTGTACATATTAAAGTAGATAAAATGTCTCCAGTTTCTATTTCTGACGCTGTTTTATCTCCAAGTTGGCCCAGAGTGTAGTTAATCTCAGATGTATGCTCTGAAGTAAGTTTGTCAGCAGGCTTGGCTTGATATTTTAAGATTCTGAACGCCCATGTCCCAGTGACCCAACCCACATCTTTGGAGCCCTGGACCCTATGTTGGATCTGTGTTAAGGTGGAGAGAAGCCACTGTATGGGGAAGCCAAAGGGGCTTCAAGAGAGTATGTGAGACAGTTTAGAAGTGAGTGTAGGTAGGCAGCTAGCTGTCCCCCGGGTGGGGGTGGGGGGCATAAACAGAGATGGTAAACCAGTTGTCAGTACTGTAGGTTGCTTCTCTTGGAATGTTGGAGCTGGCTGGTGAACTTGGGGAACATGCAGCAGTGACAAAAGCACAATCCAGAGGCACACTTTAATAGCATCTTAATATGAAAAAAACAGTATTTTGTCACAAACACACCTAAAAAGTGAAAATAAAAATATTTTATGTTGCCATGAGTCTTTTTAAGTTACCCTTTAATTTCTAGTTGCAGATTTCAAAATAATGCATGTGTTTTTTTTTCTGTTGCTGAATTTTACTAGTTGCATTTGAATGGCACAATTACATTTATTGTCTAGATGCTTCGTGTCATAAAGAATATGCTCAAAGAAGATAGGACTCAGCAGTTTAGTTTTGCTGACTGTCTAGTTTTCATTCTGAAGACCTTGTGATTTTGTTTTTCAAGCCACTGACTCACTGCTGAGTTACTGGAACTAAAACATGTGCTGTACGTGCTCTATGTGCATTCTCCCATGGGAAGGGGCAGACCAAAACCGTATTTTCAAGCAGTTTTCCAACAAATTTTGATTTTTTTTTTGTTTGTGGACATCTTAATAGATGCTGAAAATTTTTATTTATTTAATTTTGTTGGCCCGTTAAGCCCACTGGGGCTAGAAGTCCCTTTTTCAGGGGCGACCGGGGGGAGGAGGGATACAGATGGTAAGCAACTGAAACTGAACCAGATTAAGCTGATGGTGGTATTTTTAGTGAATGGGAGAAATTTGGCCAGGACACCGGGGAAAATCCCCTACTCTTTTTTGATATGTGCCATGGGATCTTTAGCATCCACCTGAGCGACCACCAATCCAGGCAGATGGGACCTCAGTTTAACGTCTCATCTGAAAGAAAGAGGAATGCCATTAAAACTTTTACAGGTGTTTTTTCATTTTTTTTTTTAAATACAGCATGAACCAGTATAAATATGGCTGCCTTGGGCTGGCCCAGTGGCCCTTTGGTTAAGGTGCCCTTCTTCTGTGTGGGGGGGTGGGGGTGAGTTTGATTCCTCATGCCCTGATCCTAGCCAGCGCTGGCAGAAGGGTTGATTGTTCCTGGGGTGTCACTCCTTTTTCAAGGAGGGAGTGTTACCAGCAAACAGGGTACCTCTTCCCTGCTGACTCAGGGCGGAGGGGATTCCCCAGCGGACCTGTCAGGGACCCTTTGGTTTTCTGGGATGGCATGGAGAATGCACCTTCAGCCCCCATTGTGAGCTGTCTTTGTGTGTCTCCTCAGGTAAGGTGAGAGTAATTGATTTATCTGCCATGCGGGCACGTCGGATAAAGTGTCAGGTGCCCCCACAGTGGCTTATGCACGACAGCCATTGTTCTTTGGCGTGGATGTTTCTGTCATGAGGGAGGAATAAGCTGTGGATAGCGCCAGGAGTAATAGATGCAGTAGAGCAGGACTGCAGTAACTGGAAGGACGGTAACCCTGGAGGAGTTGCCTGGTAGAGGCAGCATTTGGAGTTAAGAAGGAAGAACGATGACAATGAAAGAAACAGTAATGATAAAAATTGATGATGTTCTGCGACCAACCCCAGCTGGGAAAGCAGCTCTGTGAGGAGGTGGTGGACAGGGATCACAGCAGATGTTCTTTCCGAAAAATATCTGTGGTGGGAATGGCAAAGGCTATCATAGGGTACAACATTCAAGGTAAGACTCGACCAAAGGGATAAAAAAAGTTGAGTGAAGTTGAGTTAAAAATGTGTGGTAGTAATGTTGCTTAACTGCCAACAATGGCAGATGTGTTTTGCTTATGCCCCTGCGAAGAATCCCTATTTTACTTCCATGTTTTATATTAATTTGTCCAGTTCATGTCATTTTCTGACTCCTGCAATCATGTGGCACCTGATTATGGGCAGACAAACAGTGGCTGCCACTTCAGCGGATATCTTCAGGCTGAAATCTGCAGGACCATAGAACAAGCAACAGCAGTATGAAGTCCCACCAGGCTCAAGGTAGAGCTCATCTAGGGAGGTCATCCTACAAACTTTGCATACTACTTTTACATAGCTGGTCCAAACAGTTCAGGACATGGACAAACATTTGATAAGCTGACTTTCCGAGTAGATACATTAGAGGTGAGGATACATATGAACAAACACTGCAGAGGCAAGAAGGGATGGTGTTGCAGACAGTACATACTACCACAAAGCTTGTAAAGGAGAATGGTCTCCTGTCTCAGGATATAGAAACTTCAGAGAACCAAGCAAGGGCCTGTAGTAAGCAAGTAAGTAAAAAAAGTAAAACTTTTTATTTTTATACAGGAATACATGACATTTGGACTTTGCAGTCCAGTTTGCAAGACAGTCCTGTGTACA
The DNA here is from genome assembly GCA_016271365.2 of Neoceratodus forsteri. Classification (NCBI taxonomy): domain Eukaryota; kingdom Metazoa; phylum Chordata; order Ceratodontiformes; family Ceratodontidae; genus Neoceratodus; species Neoceratodus forsteri. Next base: position 1,747,505,403 of record CM057450.1, on the reverse strand, counting down.
AGACAAAATTACATGGCAGAATATAAAAAGTTTAAGATGTTCAAATTAATACAAATATGTTTACATACAAGACGGTAAATAGTATATGTAGTATATGAGTGGTCGGCCTCGCAGAGGCATTGAAGGGTGAAGAACTCCTTTCATTTGCTCAACAGTGGCTATTGCAAGTGCTTGGCTTCTCTGAATGAGATCCTTCTCCTCTCCTTGAAAAGGCATATTGTATAACACGGCATCAAGGAAAAAGGCACATTGTGTAACATAGCAGCAAGGAAAAAGGCATGCTGTATAACATGGCAACAAGGAAAAGCCTCCGCACCACCACCATTATAATCCAATAATGTACCAAAAGCAGCAATTAGTTTGCAAGTATACAATAAGTTTAATGCTTACAATATCATGCCAGGTACAAGGTGTGTTAGCCCCTCATAGGAATGCCAGCAGAGAACACTTAAAGAACTCCAACCAGTTTTGCATACTACTACGTCATCAGGGAGCGCACATCATCGGGGTAGCCTGGCATGATAATGTAAGTAATACATTTATTGTCTACTTGCAAACTAATTGCTGTGTTTGGTACATTATTGTAGCTGAGGGGGCTCAGAGATGGCCTTTGACCCAGAGATGTCTTACAGCATGAGGCAATACCAGAAAGCATTTGACAGGCTGCAAATGGCGTTCCAAACCCTTTTGCTACAGTGCCAGCTTCTACTGCTGGCTAAACTTATGATCACTTAGAAGGGTGTGGTTTAAATCTTTAACGAGCCATGCCATGCAGAAATTGATGCAGAAAATTAAAGAGTAACAGAGACCAGGTGCTGCCATTGAATCAGAGATGTCTCACTCTGATTGACTTTACCAGGCCTATTGATAACAGTCTGTGAGTACTTTGGGCAGGTCTGGAGGGACTATTTATATTTGAATTGGGGCAGGAAAACATTGCCGTAACTCCTCCGCCTCTATCCCCCTCTCACCGGCATCCTCACTCTCGCCCTGCTGTCTATCGGTTCCACCAGACCGGCTGTATTTTCCTACCTCCTACCGCTGTTGCCGTCTACTGCCGCTCCCCCCTACCACCCTTTCTTCACCTGCCGTCTTTCGGCTCCATAAACATGAGGTTGGTACCTCACCCGCTGTTACCGTATCTGGCAGCACCTCCTTTCCCATAATCTCTCCCTCCCATCCTTTTGCCAGTTTTCCCTTCCTTGTGTCTTTTCTACTGATGCCTATCCTCTCTTATTTTCTGCCTTCTGCTATTCACATTTTTAAGTATGTTCCATGATCAAGTGCTAAAGTATATTTTTGTTTACTAATGTATGTTACATTGCCATATATATTTCTCTCTGCATTTTTTGTACTCGTTGTCTTAATAATCTGGCTGTACTCTTTGTGTATTGTAATTGTACCTCCCGGGTCGTGCCTGAAAACAGTCACTTGCTGACTAGCGCACTTACCCGGTTAACAAAAACTAAATAAATAAATAAAATAATAAAATAATATTGCTTCCTTTTAGTGCCACGAGTGCAGCTTCTGTTGGACTAATTTGTATTTATATTACGTCACAGACTAAATATGGCGGTTTCACACCTTGGACTGTCATCTTCCTGAACAGGACTTTTATTTGGTGCCTTTCCAGTTACAGCAAAATAAGGGCTATATGTCCCGTTTCCTAGAGGGTAGTACATGTCATTGCCTGGCTTCCTAACCCCGGTGTTATAGAGTGATAGTATTTGGAATCCTGGTGCTGTCTGCAGTGTAACTGTTTTATGATAAACAGCCACATTTAGCAGCCAGTGAAGACATACGTAAACATTCCAGCTCACTTTTAAACATATAAGTACTGCATTGGCCACAGAATAAAACTAGAGCCAAATCTATTTTCATATTTGACTCTCCACTCACTCCCTTCTTTTTTATGCTGCTTGCATGCATGTACAAAGCAAACATATTTGGTGGTGCTCGAGCAGCATAGGTGGCTGTGGAGGTGTGTGCTGTATAAGCCAGTGGATGCAGAAATGCTGGAAGCTTGCTACTCAAAATCTAATGTTGAGAAGGCTGATGATGTCAGTGTTCAGCTGTCTGGGTGTGAAGTTTGTGTAGTTCAAATGATGCAGCCCTATCAATCACACTGGTTTTCTGCCTGTTAGCCAGCTAGGAAAACAGAAAAGAGCACACAAGGCAGGTGGTGCTTACGAAGAAATCAAATACATGTAGAGCACAAATTTGGACACTCGCCACCAAAATTGAAAGATATCACACGGCTCTTAAAACTTGAAATTGAGTGTCACTTTATTAACAGAGACATAACATCAACAGTATACACAGACACCCCTGCTTGCGTCCGGGCCCTTGGGTGGCACAGGTATGGGTATCTGTGTGCACCCTTGATGTTATGTCCATTAGCCAGCTAACAGACATCATCATCATCAGGCTTTTAAGGTGAACATTAGGTCTCACACTGTGTGTGTATGTCTGTGTGTACGCACGCACGTGCGCATGCATGTGTGTGCGTATGTGTTTTTCCCACTGTTACAGTGTGACAGGGTTGAATACGACCCTGTCCCAGTTGTTGTGGAGAGTTAGAATGCAGGGATCTGTTCTGTTCTTTCCTTTCCTGTCTCTTGTCTGTCTGGTTGCACAACCAAATTTTCCTATGAGTCCTAGGATTTGATCACCCCAACAGTCTTGCAATTCTTTTGCCCCTCGCTGTCTCTCAGGCTTCCCTTGCTGTTCTGTCTCCCCCCTGCATATCTGCTGGTATGAAAATATATGCAGATCATTATGTGGCAAGGTAACTGATATTGGGATCCCTTTGTTTAGAAATGATATAGTGTTACTGTTGAAATGTATATAATTATAGTTTGAGATGATTGCAAAAAGCTATTGGGAACTCAAGGGGTTAAACAGAGCAGTTTTTAAGCCCTTTTTCAGAAGCCGTGGAGAAAGGGCTTCAGTTCTAGGACATTGTGTTCTTGCTGCACCTGCCTGAAACTTACAAGAACATGTTGGAAAATAACAGGATGCTTGTTAAGGGGGGGGTTGCAAAGACTTATACGAGAGAGCTGTAACGTTTTGGGAGACTCACAGAGACTGAAGGAAAACTCAGATGTTTATTCTGCCTTTGTAAATAGTTATTATGAACAATTTTATTTTTTTTTTAAGTTACTGCTAGTACTAATAAACACTTTCTGCGAATTCTACAACTGCTCCTAGCTTTTCCTATGCTTCCTGACCTGTGCCACAACGACATACAGACTGGTCTGTCCCAGACTCGGCCAGTGACTTTTACCAGCTTTCCCAACCCTTCAGATGCTTGAAGGGGTCACTTTGGTATGCTGCCGCCACTCGGCCGCAGTCTCACTTGAGATATCTCTACAGTAGGTTTGAATCCCACCAGAGCCCATGCTCACACAGTACAGTGCTCCACCAAAAAGGGCAAGCAACCTACCCTCCTGCAAAGCTGAAAATACATAGAAGCAAAATATGGTAAACATAGCCATCTCCTCAGAGACAGACATACAGATGTGATCAGTTTTAACCCAGTTATCTGTACCTCAAAGAACTCAGTCACAGAAACATGAAGTATATAAAACAATAATATTTAATACATCAAGATATTTATACATATAATGCATGATACTGTACTAAAACTATGGGGAGCAATAATTCTAAAGAGATAAAAAGAACATGTTTCGCACACAGCAGAAAAGACAGAAATCCATACCATAACTTCTCAACTCCTAGTCAAGTAGATTTTTTGCCATACGATTTCTTAGTGAATCACCTTAGATGGCAATGGCTCGGTGTCCCAACCTTACTGCATTTGCTAGGGTCAGGCAAGTCCTCAAAAACCTTCAGCTGCCAGCCCCCCCATGACACATCATCACATATGTCACTCTGACATCATGGAGCTGACAAGTTTTTTGTCTCTTGGGAAGCTTCCATCTGTGGAGCTAGCCCAAACTGGATTTGTGCTCCAGAACCTAGTTTCATGGATTGCATGAGTGCTCATCTTTTTGTCTTCCCATTCAGTAAAGTCCATGGATTCCATCTCTCTTACTCTGGCTTTGCTTACACTCAAAAGAGAGCCTGTGATTGTGACAGCAGTTCGCCTCTTTGAAGTTAAGTACCCTTTAGCAAACAGGAATCCTATTGTTTGCCCAAACGGCCCCCTAGCTAACTGCCTCAGGCCTGGGCTTTAGTGGCATGCAATCTTAGGTTTATCAGACAGTTTTATCTCAGCTGAAGTACTTGCAAGAAGTCTATCTGATAATAAAAATTAAGCACAAAAATATACAAAAATTGTTGCGCCCACTGTTAGTGGTTTCCTCTAGTTACAGACAGAAGTCGGTAGAGCATCTTTTTGAAAACACTAAACAAAGTGTGAAAAAAACGCTCAGCATGCAGAATGCAAATGATGGTGGTGCAGTAATGCCTCTGTAGTTAGGGTTGGGTAGGCTGTTTAATGTTAAACCCCAATTTTAGCACCTTAATAACCTTGGCATTATTTGATGAAATAGCTCAAAATTTGGCATGTGCGGTCAGGCTGTCAGAGTCTCAAGACCTGAAAAGTTTTGTGACGGCATATTATTCTGTTTTCGAGATACAGAGCACCCGAAAACAGAAGAAAAAAGTTTGACTTCCTTGTACTTCGTGTAGCTTATTTTTTTGCTCTAACCTACAGCCTAGACAGTGTGAAATTTTTTCATGAAATTTTCAGGGTTGAAGGGGCCTGCTATGCCAGGGGTGTGCCTTCTGAAGGTTTCATGAAAAAAATATACAGTTCAAGGGACATGGCTATGATGTTCTATCCACACTTCAGGCAGTGTTCCTTCCCTTTTAAATCAGCCAGAACGTCTTCAAGCTGGCTCCTCCCACCTACCCTGATGGTAACTCCCCTAGCACCGCCCCATGACATCAGATCTTCCTTTCTGCTGGAAGAAGGTTCCCTCCTTATTGTTGTTACGCTGAGTAGGCCCTTTGCTTATTAAAACTTATTGTTTGATAAAAAACTCTATCTTTAAGCACCTACTTCTCTCCATCCAGTATGGATGATGCAAAGTCGGCACCGGGATTTTAAAAATGTGCCTGTGGGCAGACGATATCCCAAACGGACCTGCACACCAGGTACCTATACTGCCTGGGCCACGAGCATGATCCCCAGGCTTACGGCCTGTGCCGCACCCTACATCTGTCCACTTTAGAAGATCGGCATGCCCGCCTTCTTTTGGGTCGTCCAGATGACCAGGATCCTCCCATTAAGTCCAAGGATGCCTGTTGGGTGGTCTCCATAGCTGCGGGGTCCGCGGAACAACTTGCAGCTTTTGAGGAAGCTGCGGCCCAGGTAGCAGCACAAGCTTCCTCAGCTATGACCTTTTTGCCGCTCTCCTTGGGTGCTTCCTTCATGGGGGTGTTCAGGGATTTGTGCCAGGCCCTTCCCACCCATGGGCAGGGTCCCTTCTCTGGCACCAAATGCAAATCATGGTGGATCCTTTGGCCCAGGCTGCCATCTCCATGGTCTTCCCATTGGGCCAGTTGGTCGAGATGCAGGTCGATCTTTCTTCCAAGATTTTTGTTGAGTCAGTGGGCCCGTTGTCACAAGATTTTTTTTTTTTTTATTTTAGCTTTTGTTGACCGGGTAAGTGCACTAGACAAATCCTGCCTATTTTCAGGCACGACTCGGGGAAGGGGGATACAGATGAATGCCAACTGACCTTGAACCAGATTAAGCTGTTGGTGGTATTTTTAGTGAATGAGGGAAATTTGGCCAGGACACCGGGGAAATTCCCCTACTGGCTGTGGTTGCCGTCAGTGGGGAGTTGCACTGACGTCCGCTGCATGATGGCAGCAGTCCAGAATCCGATGTTGGAGATGGTGGGCGGCGGGCGGCAGTTCTGAGTTGGACGTTCCTTTAACAGTAAACCGCTTACCTGATTTCGTTGTAGAGCTCCCTGTCTGGAAACAGCACGGAGGCGGTAGGAGTATCTCGGAGGTGGCTGGCGATGTTCCAGCGAATGGGGTATGCTTATAGCAGAAACGGAGGGCGCGGAAATGGCTTTGCTGTACCGTTGGTGAGTCGCGTGGTCATTGCAGCACGAATGTACCAGGACAGACTTCGAGGAACAAAATTACGGTTTGTGTTTCTGAGAACGGATATTATTGAGGGACGAGAGTATCACAGTTGATGCGTCGGCGTTTGGGTTATCTGACACTGCTTCCCAGGATTTTCTAAGGACTGGTCGGAAGATGTGGCTCTACAAGGGCAGGCTGGACTAAAACTGACTCTGGAAGCTGGATACCTGACCGGAATGGATGGATTTTTCATCGGATGAGAAGGCGACGATGCATGCCACGATTCATCTTTACTGGGCCCAGGTACTAGTGCCACATTTATTAAAAGGCTGTATTTACTGAGGGTGGGGAGAGTGGTTTGGTTTCTTTGAAACCAACCACCTCCTGTAATATTACGGGAGATGTTAATGAATCTGTTGACAGGCCATCACAAGATAGGGGTGTGGATCCTCATACAAAGCCCCCTATGTCAGATCTTTTTAAAAATAAATTGGAACAGGCTCCACGCCGCAATGCAGTTAGACTCAGATACAGAGGGGGTCTTGCTGAACATCCAGACAGGTACTATGTGTTTAAACATTTGTTGAAGTCATCTATGGGGTTTTCTGCTGCTGATATATATGCACTCATACACATTTCTGGAGAGATTCCTTTGATGTAAGTTTTCAGACTCATTCTTTACTGGATAAATTTTGGGATAAATATACCACTCTTAAAACCACCTTAACATGGAGTTCTTTTTTGTCATACCCTCACTAGACCCCAAATTAAGTTACGTTACTATTATGTTTCGAAATGAGGGGGTAAATGTGAGCGATATTTATCACTGGTTGCAATCTAAATGCGACATTTTAGGCCCTCCCGAAGCCTTATTAGATTCTGAAGGCATATGGACTGGGGGTTGGAAGTTTAAAGTAAAACTCTTTCTAGTCAACTCTGAGATCATGCATCTTCCTAATAGTTTCTTTTTAGGGAAAGATAGGGCGTTTGTTTTATGAGGTCAACCCAGGGCCTGCTATAAATGTGGGGCAAGAACTCATTTAAGTAGTGTGTGCGATTTGATGAAATGCCCATTGTGTGGCAGTTTCGGACATTCTATCGATATGTGTACTAACATTTTCAGTGTAATCTCTGCGATGAAAAGGGCCACGCATTTCATCAGTGTCCCTGGGCCGCAGAAATTGCACTGAAGGAGTGGGACCAGGATGAATTATTACGAAAAGCCCAAAACAAAACATGGCCTTGTTGCAAAAAATACCCTTGTTAATCAACCTACCATAGGGGCAGAGCAGGGGTACCTACAAAAACTGCAGGACCTGCTGTTTTAGGTATCTCGACCTTAACTGATAGTCCTGTCACTTCTACACCTTCTCTTCCTAATAAACCCATTATTGACCCTGCCATGCCACCACCATTTGAAATAGTTAAGAGTAGAAGACTGACTAGGGCTTCCATGAAGCAAGTAACTGTACCTCCCTTGCATATTGATAATTTCTTTTCCCCCCTCCAAGAAGACCCTAAGGACTCAGACATGGAATCTGATACTTCCCATGTATCAGAACTCATTACAGAGGATGATGAGATTAAATCAACCGAACTAGCCAAGGAAAAGAAAGGAAAAAAAGGGAAGAAGAGGAAAGTTAGTCAAAAAACATGATCCTTAAATTTTCTTTTTTTTCTCCATGTCCATTATTACGACCTTCTACAATGTTTGCAGTTTAAAAGCATTCCAGAGACAGTTACCTATTTTAATGTATTTAGGGACTTTGAATCTGGACATCATTCTTTTGCAGAAACTAGGTTAAAATCTCTCTTTGAAATTACTCAATTACAACGAAATGGGTTTGGGGCCCTTCTTTCTGGACTTTTGGTTCAGACTCTGCAGATGGGTTGGGGATACTCTTTAGAATTCAGCATTTAAAGTTTCCAGAGTAATTGATCTTTACGGTCGAGTACTTATTTTGGATTTTCTTTGGTGAATTTTTATTTAGATTTTGTAAATTTGTATGCCCCACAAACTAAGTCGTTAGCATAGATCTTTTGAAGGCATAAAACCATATTTGTTAACTAAAAACACATTATTTGGGGAGATTTTAATTGTTCTCTGGATGCCCATTTTAACAGATCACTGAGTAAAAAATTTATTGTGATTCTAACTATCTTTACAAATTAATACAGGATACAGGCCTCAAAGATGTTCATAGAAGTTTACACTCTCAGGGAGACACATATTTCAGACATACTTTTCCACACGTATTGATATGGTTTTTGTCTCTAGATACCTTTCTCCACCCACGATTGTTTAGTTGACCTACTGAATTTTCGACCACCATATACTGTTGAGCACTATTTCTTTACGGGAATACCCTATTTTTCCTCTTTTCATAACAGATGGCGGTTAAATACTTCCTTTTTGCAGGATGTTAATTATTATTCTAAGTTGGAAGCTTTCTTTTCTGCTAAATACTCTCGATGAGTTTTTGATAACTACTATGAATGGTGGACACAACTCAAATTAGAGATAAAAACCATGTTTATTTCATGGGGTAAATTTAAGGTTAACTCGAATATCTCAATATTTATTGTACAGGAACAAATTGTATAAACTAATGTCCTTGCCACCTAAAACTGTGCTTTATTCCATTCTCAAATTCAAGATACGAAACAATCCATGAAGGATTTCCAATATGATAGAGCAAAATCTTTAAACTTAGAATTTAAATATGGGATAAAGCATAGTCCGGCGTCAGATCCCTTTCAGGCATGTAAAACCAGGATCGCTCATACAGTGATGACGGGCCTGGTTAGCCCACAGGGGGAACTAGTTACTACCGAAATCGGGATGTTATCTATTGTTCAAAAGTATGTACAGGATTGCTTTTCTTTTTCTGATACAGTACCTATGGAGTCATTTCCATTTCATAAATTTCCCTCTATTCCTAAACTGCCAGAAGATATCTTGCAATCATTAGTGCTCCCTATCACTTCCCATGAAGTGGCAGAAGTCATAAAACGTTTAAAATCTGGAACTGCTCCAGGTTTAGATGGCATACCAAACGAATTTTATAAAATTTGCTCTACATATATGGAATTTTTTTTGCCACTAGTTTTTAATTCAGTTCTGAATATTCCGCCTGTAGAAAAATGGTCAGCTTCGCTTCTGACTTTTCTTTATAAAAAAGGTGACAGAACACATATTTCTAACTGGAGACCAATTAGTTTATTAAATACAGATTACAAAATATTGTCTAAAATATTACATAACCGACTTTTAAAAGCTGCTGAAATCTTAATCCACCCAGCACAAACCTGTTCTATACCTTCTAGAACTATTCAACACAATTTGTATTTGGTGAGAGATATTTTTTCAGTGGCGCCAAATAACTCTTCAGATTCTGCTATCATAGTAGCTTTAGATCAAACTAAAGCTTTCGACACTATTTGCCATTCCTTTTATATTCTAACTTGTTACATTATGGTATCCCAGATATGTTTGCATGGATCACTAACCTGTATAGTCATGCAGTGGCAATTCCACTAGTTAATGGCCTCATGGGCTCCGAAGTTAACATTAAGAAAAGGTGAGACAAGGATGTCCTCTGAGTCCCTTATTATATGTTTTCAGTTTAGACCCAGTCATCAGGACTATTGTCTCAGACCCTCAGATTTTAGGACTTTCCCCTTCCCCTGGTTTAGACAAAGTGAAAATCACGGCCTTTGCTGATGATGTTACTCTGCTTTTAGATAACACTGCATCACTACAGAAGGCGTTGAATGTTTTTCCTTTTTTTGGGAAATTTTCAGGTGGTTCTTTAAACATAGGGAAAAGCTTTATAATTCCCTGCAAAACATTCGTTATCAATTCCTTCCTATTTGAATATCCCTATAACATATCTTCCCCAGAAAATATTAGGGATATGGTTGGAGTTGAGATCTGGCCCTTTATAATTGGAATAAACGGCTAGAGATTGGAGAGGCAAAGGTAAATATATGGAAAAGTTGGACTTTTGGTTAATTAAAAGAGTGGCAATCATTAAACAGTTTTTGTTACCTCAGTTTACTTTCCTAAGCCATGTTTTCCTCCCCATCTCTGTTGAAACTCGATTATACAGCATATTTTTCCAGATGCTCTGGGAAATAGACTCAACCCTGTAAAGAGAGACTTTTACGTACCTTCCAAAAAGAGGAGATCTTGCTATGATTAATCCAATAGTTTTTTCACGTCACCTTTTTATTTTCATCATTTTCCTTTCTTTGGTCTCAACCATTATTACCTTGCCATTTCTGGGCTAGTCGATTTGGCACAAGTATTTTTTTAAGTGGTCTTTACTTCCCCCCAGAATTATTGCGTCTGATTCTTTACCTCTATATGGCCTGGCTACTTTTAAAAAACTTTATCAATGGAAGATCCCACTGCATACATTATTGACATTCTCACGAAAATCTTTTTATGCCTATATTGTTTATGATGTTCAGAAGGTGACATTGCTTTTTCCTCAGTGTTCCCCTTCAAAGATGATTCTGGCATTACACAAATTAACAGATAATAGACTTCCATTAAAAACTTGGGATGTTGTCTGGATGTCAGCACATGGTAGATTCGGGGTCAGAGGAAATATGAAATATAAACCTTTGACTGAAAGGTATTGTCTCAGGCCCCAATGTGTTAATATTGAAGAAAGCCAACAACATTTTTAGATTGTTCAGAAAGTCAGGCCTTTTGGTCACAGGCAGCAATGTTTTGGAAAATGCCACATCTTATGTCTTTAACTTACAATACTCTTATTTTAGGGATTATACAGGGTATGGAAAAATCATCATAAAAGCACTTTGAATGTTTTTTGCTTTAATACAATACTTTTTATGGCAAGCTAGATGCAAATTTGTGTTACAACAGCAACAGGCGAGCTTTTCCGTTATTATTGACTCTGTACAGAATGACTTACTTTCTTTATATGCAAAGTGATAGAAAACGTTTTTCGATTGTTAAAATGTCTATTTTGTGGAAAAATTTCCCTGTATTGTAATGTTTCCTTTTTTCTTGTACTTTATACATAATGTCTGTTTTTTTTAAATAATTGTGCTTTTTTTCGTTTTACTTGTGATGTTATGTTCTGTTTCTCAATAAAAACTTCCCCTACTCTTTTCGATAAGTGCCATGGGATCTTTAACATCCACCTGAACTACCACCAATCCAGGCAGATGGGACCTCGGTTTAACGTCTCATCCGAAAGATGGCACCTCAGAAATGCAGCACCCCTCTCATGCTGCATTACAGTGTCAGTACTGGGATATTAACCCAAGTGCCAGATGTGGGAACTGAACCCACAGCCCTCTGATCTCCCGGCCTCAGAGGCGAGTGTGCTACCTACTGAGCCACTGACACTGCTACTAAGATGAGGCCGATACCTCTTTATCTAGGACTCTGGTCCTACCGCTCACCTCTCAAGGAGGGACAGACCAGTCCGCTGATCCGCCACCTCTCACTTCTCAAGGAGGGACAAACCAGTCCACCACCTCTCACCCAGGATCTTCTGGAACAGGAGGACGCTTTGCTCTCGCTGGCCCCATGGTCCCGAACTTGTAGCCTCAAGTCGAACAGCCCGCATCAGCATCAACGCTCATGCTTCTGACTTTCGGACAAGCTGTGCCGCCACTATTCTTCTTCCTCTTCCTCTTCAGCCGAGGAGAGGCTCCGACGCAAGTTGTGTCTGCGCTATAAAGATCTGATGTGGCAGCAGCTCATGTTTATGGGGGTGAAGCCCGTGCCGGCCTCTACTTCAGTCATTACATGGCTTTTGCCGCAGAGGCTGCAGCCTTCCCTGCCTCGGCAGGAACCGACCCAACAAGTACCGGGCTCGGCCTCTCCACCAATTCTGATGGAGCCATCACTGAAACAGCCAAAGTCTAGTCCTCCATCTAAGGAGGCCCTCCTGACCTCGAGACTGCCTCATCGGTTGTTGGTCACCATTACTCCCGACCGACCCGTATGGTCAGCAGGAACTCTGGTGGTTGACCTTTATTTAATGAATCCTTGGAGTCTGAGTGCTCCTCTTTGCATTGTCGTCCGGTGGATGTGGAGTCGGCTGAAGATTTGTCGAGGAGCAAGGCCCTTTTTTATGGGTCTTCTCTGCCTCATGTCGCCCACGGATCTCCCGATGGAACCTATCCAGAAGCAGGCTCAGTACCTGCTTACCGAGGCGACTCCCGTGGGGAAGCCTTCCCGGTCGTGGAGGCCATTCTTGGTCCTGCATTGGAGCTGTGGCAGCATCCAGCCTCTTGTCCTGCACCATGAGCCCAGATGGCCCGCACGTATGCCGTCCCTACCGGTTTCCTTTCGGGATTCACGGAGCACCCCTCAGCTGAGGGTCTGGTGGCTGACTCTGTGTTTCTGCGCTCAGGTAACGTGAGAGATGTTATAAGGCTCCTGACAAGGAGTCCAACAAACTGGACCACATGGCCAAAAAGGTTTGTGCTGCCTCCTTTCTCGGCCTTCGGCAAGTGAGTTTGGCCCTTTTAATAGCATTTTTCACCCATACCCTTCTGGGAACGCTTAATGAGGTGCTTCCTCATCTCCCATCAGATTTACAGACCACAGTCAAGCAGGTCCATGATCTAGGCCGAGCAATAGCTAAGCAGCAGCTCCAGATTGCCATGGACATCGGCATATGCATATGGGACACAAAAACCCTGGCACAATATATCAGTTGGGGGGTGAGGATATAGCATGCACCAAGCAGGAAAGGGATCTTGGAGTTATCATCTCTGATGACCTCAAGGCAGGGAAACAGTGTGACAAGGCAGCAGGTAAAGCAAATAGGATGCTGGGATGCATAGGCAGGGGCATCACCAGCAGGAAAAGGAGGTCATAATTCCACTATACAAGACACTAGTGAGGCCGCACCTGGGTACACTGTGCAGTTCTGGAGACCTTACCTACGTAAGGACATAGACAGGGTAGAGAAGGTTCAGAGGAGGGCAACAAAGATGGTGCATGGATTGCATCACAAGTCCTATGAGGACAGGTTGAAGGCACTGAACATGTACTCCCTGGAGGAGAGGAGGAGAGAGGGATATGATGAGACATACAAGTATCTTACAGGGAGGAACAGGGTGCAGGAATGCACTATTTTTAAGCGAAAAAGATGTTCCAGGACTAGAGGGCATGGGATGAAGTTGGAGGGAGGACATTCAGAGGAAGCGTGAGGAAGAATTTCTTCACAGAACGGGTGGTGGACAAGTGGAACACCCTGCCAGAGGAAGTGGTGGGGGCTGAAACAATCACGGATTTAAGAATGCATGGGATAGACATAAAGAATTCTGGAGGTCAGGGGTAGAGGGCAACAGACTTCCTGGAAAACATAAACTGAACTTACAAACTTAAATGGGCAGACTGGGTGGGCCATAGGCCCTTATCTGCTGACACTGTCTATGTATCTATGTAACTCTTGCGTTTGGTCTGTGGTGGCTGTGGTTGCCATGTGCCGCAGGGTGTGGATGAGGATCTCGACCTTTACGACAGATACCCAGCACAAGCTGGTGGATGTCGCCTTCTTGGTCACCAGCTTGTTCGAGCCCAGGATCGAGGGGCACCTCACCCGCATTGAAAACTCCAGTGCCACCTTGCACTCAGTGACTTTTGCCCAGAGGGATCCCAAGGGCTCTAAGCAGCAGAAAAAGAAGCCCTTTCAGCCCCTCTCTGCCCCTGTGGCCAAACCGGTCCAATCTCAGGCTGGACAACAGGCTCAGTCTTGGCCTCCCTGGTCGAAATTAGTTGCTAAGGTAGTCAAGAGGTCGGGGTCCCAGTGGATCCTTAGCCAGTCATTCCTCCACCTCCAAGCCTGCCCAGTGATGGGATGGATGTGCCTCCCCCATGCCCGTTCTGTCTCCCCTGAGTCCTCCCATGAGGGTCCGGCTCGGCCACTTCCTTTCCACCTGGTCTGCTGTCACCATGGACAGGTGGGTCTTCTGAGTGGTTGGTCAGGGTCTGCCTCTGGAATTTGAGGCTTACCTGCCTTGCTGAGTCCATGCTCCATGGGAGGACATGGTGTCCATCAACATCCTGTCGGGCCTTCAGGATGACATCACCTAGCTCCTCCACAAGGAGGTCATGGCTCCAGTCTCGTACCCTCCAGCACATCCTGGATTGGTGTCCAGGTACTTCCTGGTGCCAAAACGGACAGGGGGCTGGCACCGCATCTTAGATCTGCACGACCTGAACATGTTTCCTGGGCCGTGCACCTTCAGGATGGTCACTCTGTCTTGGATCATACCATCTCTTCAGCAGGATATGTGGTTTTGCTCTTTGGATCTTCAGGACGCGTTCTTCCATGTACCAGTCCGTTCCACGCCGGTTCCTCCGATTCTGGGCAAAGGGAATCCTCTGTGAGTTCCAGACCATGCCATTTTGCCTGTCCTCAGCCCCCAGGGTCTTCACCAAATGCATGGCAGTGGTGGCAGCTTACCTGAGGTGCAAAAGAGTCCAGGTATACCCCTACCTGGATGACTGGCTAATTGCGGGTCCCTTCAGGCAGGAGGTGGAAAGGTCCAGGGATCTGGCCCTCCAGACCTGCATCTCTCTTGGCCGCCTGGTCAATGAGGCCAGGTCGGAACTCGTGCCCTCTCAGGTGATTCATTTCATCGGGGCAGAACTCAACTCTTTCAGAGCCAGGGCTCGGCTTCCAGCGGACAGGGTGGTGGCTGTCTCCTCCTTTGCCCGATCATTTTGGGTTGGGCAGTTGTGCCCTGCTCTGGATTTCCTGCACCTCCTGGGATACATGGCGGCATGCACCAGCATGGTTCATTGGGCCTGCTGCAGAATGTTCTTTCTGCAGTGGGAGCTGGCCTGCCAGTGGTCTCAACGTAAGGGCCACTTTAACCAGCCAGTCACTGTGACATAGCTGATGTGAGACACCCTCCAGTGGTGGTTGGTCCCGGAACATCTGCAGGAAGGTGTCCTGTGTGTCCGCCCAGAGCCAATGGTAATCCTGATGACCAGTGCCTCCTTCTTGGACTGGGGTGCCCACCTGGGGGAACACAGAAGCCATGGGCTCTGGACCCCTGAGGAGTCCCGGTGCCACATCAACCTGCTGGAGCTCAGGGCAGATTGGCTGGCGCTGACTGCTTTTGCTCCACACATCCGGAGTCAGGTAGTCCGGGTCCAGATGGATGACACCACGACCATGTACTACCTCAACAAACAGGGCGGGATGCACTCCCTTCCTCTGTGCTGAGAAGCTCTCTGTGTTTGGACCCTTGAACGCAGCATGGAGGTCGATGATCTGGACATCCATGTGGCTGGTGTCTCCAACCAGCTGGCAGGTGCTCTCAGCCATGTGGGCGAGCTGTCTCATGAGTGGTCTCTCCACCCAGCGGTAGTACACAGCTTGTGTTCTCCCAGAGGACACACCTCTGGTGGACCTGTTTGCCTCCAGGGAGGATGTAAAGTTGAGGCTGTACTGTGCCCCCCCACTCAACAGGGCAGCTGTGGGGATGCCTTCTCCAGGCCCTGGACCCCAGGCCTTTTTTACGCCTTCCCTCCATTTCCCTTGATCCACAAGGTGTTGCGCAAGGTGAAGAGGGACAAGTCTCAGATGATCCTGGTGGCTCTGGACTGGCCTCACCAATTCTGGTACCCCAATCTCCTCAGCCTCAGCAGAAGGCTCCTGAGGCATCTCTCTCTACACCTGGGCCTTCAATTCCTGCACCTGCCATCCTGGTTCCTGAGCAGCTAGAGTTCCAGGCTTTGGATCTCTCTGAAAATGTCCTCGCATGATCGAGGCTTCTCGGAAGGAGTTGACCCAAAAATGCTGTGCCTTCAAATAGAAGAGGTTCTCTATTTGGTGCCAGGGCAAGGGACTTTACCCTTATCTTGTCTGGTGGCTAGCATTCTCGACTACCTTTGGTCCCTCTCTCAGTCGGGCCTTCGATCGACGACCCTTAAGATGTACCTGGCTGCCATTTCTGCTTACCAGGTGCGGGCTGGTATGCAGTCAGTGGCGCAGTAGAAGGTGATCTGGCGCATTTTTAAAGGCCTTGACCACATTTCCCCTCCAGTACATGAACCACCACCACCTTGGAATTTATTGCTGCTGTTGGCAAAGCTCATGGGCAAGCCATTCGAAACTGATGCACAGGTTTGAAATGTTTCACCTGTTGTGGAAGACGACCTTCCTGGTGGCTATCACTTCAGCCAGAAGGATCAGCGAGCTCAAGGCACTCTTGTGGGAGTCTCCTTACCTGGTCTTCCACAGGGACAAGGTTGTCCTTCGTCCCAACCCGAAGTTCCTTCCGAAGGTTGAGTTGGATTTTCACCTTTACCAAGTGATTACTCTCCTGGTGTACTTCACCAACCACACCTCGGAGGCCAAGCACAGACTCCATACATTGGACCTGTGGCGAGTGCTAGCCTATTATAAGGACGTACGACTGGAGTTCAGGGAGAGGTTCACCAGCTATTTGTCAGCTATGCTGAAGCCACACCTGGCAGACCGGCAGCTAAACGGACGATTGGCAGGTGGATTGTATTCTGTGTTGACCTCTGCTATAGGTTGGCGGGTAGGTAGCCTCCTGTAGGGCTTAGGGCTCATTCCACCCGCCATACCACTGCCTCGGTGGCTGCTTCTTTGGATGTCCCTATCTGGGAAATCTGTCGGGCTGCTACATGGAAGTCAGCACACACCTTCATTTCCCACTACCACATTGACTATTCAACATTAGGGAGGGGGACAGGGAGGACCAGGTAAGAAGGACGCCCATGAAATGGGAGGCACATGCCAACAAAGCAGGGGAGGGTAGTCACATCTTGGAGAGCCATGTCTGCTAATGCCCAGAGTCTGAGTAACAAGATGGAGGAACGTGAGGCAGCTATGTCAGAGTTAGACCTGGACATTGTGGCCATCCCAGAGACCTGGTGTAATGATAACCACAACTGGGAGATGGCCATACAAGGCTACAATCTATTCAGAAGAGACAGAACAGGCAAGAAGGGGGGAGGAGTGGTGCTTTATGTGAAAGATAATATAAGGGCCACAGAGATTCAAGGGGAACAAGTGGAAGGGGGAGATACTGTGGGTTAAGCTAGAAAGAAGAACAGGGTCAGCCATCTACACAGGGGTAATATACAGACCACCAGCCCAGGGGGAGGAGATGGATAGGGAGGTGCTGCTGGCTATCCAAAGGATGGTGCACAAGGGGGAGGTAGTGCTGGCTGGCAACTTCAGTATACCAGGTGTAGATTGGAGCTTCCCTGCAGCAACAGCAACCTGGAGCAGGTTTATCCTGGACCCTCTGTAGCGAGTCTTCCTTAAGCAACTGGCCGTAGAACCCACACAGGAGATGGCAATACTGGACTTGGTGCTCAAAAATGGAGACAATGTGACGGGTCACAGGAGGGGAGCATCTGGGAAACAGTGACCACTGGTCAGTAGGGTTTAAGATAACTACTAGCCTATTGAACTTGCACACATTCTATGAATCTGTGAACTGAAGAGGCAGAATCCAGCCACACAAGAACAAGAATCCTTGACTTTAGGAGGGCAGACTTTGGAAAAATGGGGAAATGCTCTGAAGCTGCATTAGCTGGAATAGGGAGGAAATTAGGGTGGAGGAGTTCAAATCCGGGATAACAAAAGCGACACAATTACGTGTAAAACAGGTTAGCAAGAGGAAGAGGAGACCATTATGGCATTCCAAGGAGGTAGCTGAAAAGTGAATGCAAAAATACATTCAAGTACAAAAAGACACAGGTAGAAGGGGAGAGGGAGCGGTACCAGGAGAAACAAAGGGAGGCAGGAGGCAATAAGGGAAGCCAAAGCACAAACAGAGGAACGCATTGCAAAATCAGTGTTTTGAGGAGACAAAACCTTTTACAGGTACGTCAGTGAAAAAAGGAAGGCAAAGGGAAGGATAGTGAGGCTGAAAGGGGAGGACGGCGGTTAGAATGGAGGATGACAACCATAAAGCAGGCATACTGAACAGATACTTCTGCTCAGTCGTTACAGACAAGGTGACAGGAAATGGACCAGTTCTGAGTAGAAAGGATAGAAAGGGCACGGAAATGGATACAAGTCCTTTTCCAAGGGAAAGGGTCCTAAGAGAACTGGAAGGAATAAGAGTTGATCAGGCTGTGGGGCCAGATTGGGTACGCCCCAGGGTGCTGAGGGAGTTAAAAGAAGTGGTGGCAGAACCTCTGGCAACCCTCTTCAGCTGGTCACTGGAAACGGGAGGTACCCAAAGACTGGAGGACAGCTGATGTAGTCCCACTATACAAAGTGGAAATTGACAGGAGCGGGAAACTACAGACCAGTCAGCCTAACCTCACTAGTCAAGATCATTGAAACACTGCTGAAGGAAATAATAGTGGAACACCTGGTTTCCAACGGTCTACAGGACCCAAGGCAAGATGATTTTACTGGGTGTCTTCCAGACTAACCTCATTGAGTTCTTTCACGAGGTGGGGGGCGGGGTCAGTGGATGTGGCCTGCCTGGACTTCAGCAAGGCCTTGACACTGTGCTGCATAGAAGCATGTTAAATAAACTGGGGAGCATGGGAGTGGGTAGGATGGTGGTGAAGTGGGTAGAGAACTGGCTGGATGGCAGGACACAGAGGCTGGTGGTAAATGGCTGTCACTCCGCAGATGGAAAGGTGACCAGTGGGGTTCCACAGGGATTAGTGCTGGTTCCATTCCGCTTCAGTATCTTTATCAGTGACATTACAGAGTACCGAGAAGGAAGAATTTGCCTGTTCACTGTTGACACAAAGCTCTGCAACAGGGTGGACACACCAGAGGGTGTGGATAGAATAAGGAGAGATCTGCAGAAGCTTAAGGACTGGTCAAGGAGGTGGCAGTTGAAATTTAACGCCAAAGAAAATGCAAGATAATGCACCTCGGACACAAAACCCAGGAATAACATATCAGCTGGGGTATACAATGCTCCAAGCAGGAAAGGAACCTAGGGGTTATCATCTCTGATGACCTCAAGATAGGAGTCAGTGCAACAAGGCGGCAGGAAAAGCAAACAGGATGCTGGGATGCATAGGTGGGGTATTACCAGCAGGAAAGGAAGATCATAATCCCACTATGCAGGACATTAGTGAGGCCATACTTCCAGTACAGTGTCGAGTTCTGGAGACCTTACCTGCGTAAGGACATAGGGTGGGGGCAGTTCAGAGGAGGGCAGCCAAGATGGTGCAAGGATTACATTACAGACCCTACGAGGACAGGCTGAAATAATTAAATATGTACTCCCTGGAAGAGAGGATGGAGGGTGAGATATGATTGAGACATTTAAGTACCTGACGGGGAAAAACAAGGTGCAGGAAAACACAATTTTTCAAAGTAAAAGATGCTCCAAGACTCTGGCACATGGGATGAAACTGGAGGAAGAGATGTTCAGAGGGACATGAGGGAGTACTTCTTCATGGAGAGGGTGGTGGACAAATGGAACAGCTTGCTGGAAAAAGTGTGGGGGGGACAATTACAGGATTAAGAATGCATGGGATAACCCAGCCTGGTGGGCTGGATGCCACACCTGGGTAGCCGGCTGAGCCCAGGTTCGAGGCGAGCCTGGGCCACTGTGAGGTCCTTGAGAGAGAGAGAGATTGAGCATCCGTGGGACTGCTCTACTGTCTGAGGGGAGGATCAGGGAAGCCCAGCGCAGCAGCGGCCCCGGTGGAGACCGGTGGCACTGCGACGCTCATGGGCTCACGAGTGTGGGGTAGACGTCGGCAGCTGCCTTCCGGACATGGGTGGGAGCACTCGCATCATGGGCCGGGCAGCATCACATGTCCAACATCGGCATAACCAAGAACATACCCACCGCCTCGGATAGGCGACGGCCCTGTCAGTGCCCTTGCCACATGTCCAACGCTGGTTCCTCATCACTGCCCCTGCGGTTTCCCCAGGTTGCTGCCTCCTCCTGTCCGGGGGAGCTGCGACGAAATTGAAGATGTAGGGGAACACAGCTGGTGGTAGAGCAAGTAGCCGAGTACAGTGGCAAGAGAGTTCCTGGAGACGGAGAGGCCAGAAAAATAGTTGAAAAAAAAAAAAGAATGCATGGGATAGGCATAAGGGGATCCTTAAAGTCCAGGGAAGGGGACAACCTAGTTCTTGGGAAGCTTGAAGAAGCAGAGTTACGTGTATAAATGGGCAGACTGGGTGGGCTGAAAGCCCTTACCTGCCATCAACATCTATGTATCTATGACCTTGAGTTATGCTGGGATGCTGGTTTTGGGGCCACAGTTCTCCAATCTCTGTTCCCTATACAGGGTGTGTGCACACCTTGCCCCCTCCTCCTGGAGAACTGCTGGGAGTCTGCCTGAAGTGTGGCTAGAACATCATATCCACATCTGTAGAAAAAACAAGTTCTAGGATGGTGGATATGTTGTTCATCCACACTGTTTGGCACGCCCTTCCCCTTTAAATCTTTCGGAAGTCTTCAAGCTGGCTTCTCCCACCCACCCGGTGGTATATACCTCAGCTCAGCTATGACGCCAAGATCTTCCTTTCCACTGGAAGATACAGGTTGCCTCCCTCATGCTCTCGCATTTAAGTAGGCCCATGGCTTTAAAACTTCGGTTTTACCGAGATTAAAACTAATTAGGAGTTAGCGATCGCTTATGCGTCTCGATAATGGAAGAAAATCTTCTCCAGGATTTCGCTGTGGTGTCCCTTATGCCAGAAGATGTCAGCGCTAACGACATCCCCATCTCACGTATGCCTACTGCCTAGGTGTCGCCATGACACCTCGTCATGCAGTTTTTGCTTGGCCTTCCATCCCAATGTTCTGGACGACCGCCTGGCATGTTTGAAGTTGGAGAGACCGGAGAAAAGGAATCCTCTGGTGAAGTCTAAGGAGGCTAGGTGGGTGGTTTCCGTGGTTGCGGGTTCCACCAAGCAGCAGGAACGCATGAAGGCGTTCGAAGAAGCTGCCCGTGCTTCGGCGAATCGAAGTTTCTTCGTTCCACTCAACTTGGGCTCTACCTTCACAGGTTCTTTTAAGGAGTTGTGCCAGTCTCTCCCCACCAGGAGTGAGGCGCTCGCAGGCTCGCACTCTTCCCGGTCTCAGAAGAGGGACAAAGAACCCAGCTTGTCTTCGTCTCAACGAAGGCGATCTTGGGACCGAGAGAGGTCTCAGTCCCAGGAGCATCGGTCTTGACCTCAGTTGAGATGGCTTCCTCGGCCATAGGCTTCACGGACCTTCTGTCTGGCCAGGCGACCGAGGAAATGGCCGATGAGGTCGAGATCATTATCGACCCTCTGTCGCTGACCGTGGCCGATGACTCCTTGGAGATGACTTGGTCCTTGTGTTCCCCGATCGCGGAGACCCAGCCCGCTGGTGTCCCCATCGAGGTCCTGGTTCTGGACCCCGGCTTCACCAATCCTTCTGGTAAGCACGAGCCACCGAGTCGGCCTGCCCATCTCGGTTTATAGGTTAGAACCTCCTTGGCTGAACAGCCAAGGAAGAGCCATAAGCGCTCCAAAAGAGGCGACGCCACAGGTCATCCTCATCCTCCTCGGATGAGGAGAGGCCCCGATGGAAACTCTGTCGGTGCTACAAGGACCTTATGTGGCAACAGCTGATTTTGACCGGGCAGAAGCTGGCTCTGCTGCCTACCCCGGTCATTACTTGGCTCTCGCCTCCCAGGCCGAAGCCGACCCCCTTGGAACCGAAGCCTTTGGTTCCCCTGCTCGCAGGGCTGGCCCATCCTCCAGTTTGGCCTTTGCCGGTCTCTCCACCGATAGTGGTGGAGCCGCCGCCTAAACAGCATGTGGGAGGGACTCCTTCCAAAGAGGACCGACCAGATACCGGGCTTCCCTGACATCTGTTGGTCATGGTCACCACAGATCATCCTCGACGGGTTGAGGGTGATTTGGGCAGCAGGCCGCTGTACCCCGACTCCTTGACTCGGATGTCACCGGGCTCCACTCTCGTCCCAGGGAAGATGAGTCGTCCATTGGCACAGGGATAAAGGAAGGTCCTTCCTCCTTCCAAGAGATCCTCCGCCTCATCTCTGATTCTACCCGGATACCCCTGGAACCTATTCATAAAAAGGCAGAGTACCCTCTCACGGACATCCTCAAGAGGGGATCCCTGATGGAGGCTTTCCTGTGGTCAAGGCATTGTTGGTCTGGCACTTGAACTATGGCAGCACCCTGCCTCATGTCCAACACCGTGCCCGCACTAGCCCACAAGTATGCAGTGCCCATGGGGTCCCTTGTGGGGTTCACAGAGAACCCTTCGGCTGAGAGCCTGATGATCGCCTCTCTGTTCAGGCGTACTGGCAGTTCTGCCAACACTGACCGTCCCCCTGATAAGGAGTCCAAGCTTTTGGACCATTCGGCACGTAAATTCTGTGCGGCTTCCTCCTTGGGCCTTCATCAGGCCAGTTCGGCCGTCATCATGGCACACTTCTCTCATGCCCTTCTCAGGTCATTAAATGAAGTCCTCCCACATCTCCCCGCAGACATGCAAACCACGGTTAAGCAGGTCTGGGACCAGGGCCATGCTGTTGCCAAACAGCAGCTCTAGATGGCCCTGGACATTGGGGATTCTTGTGCCCGCTCGATGGCCGCCACACTGGCCTCTCGCCACAGAGCTTGGTTGAGGCTTTCCTCCTTCCTGGCAGATACTCAGCATAAGTTAGCTGATGTGCCTTTCCTTGGGACCAACCTGTTCCGGCCCTGGGTGGCGGTCACCACAAGCGCATTGAGCAGTCAATGTCACCTTGGACGCCACTTCTGCCTAGAGTTCTTGGGGCAGAACCAGCAGAAGAAGAAGAAACCTTTTGGCACTGTTCCCTCCTGGTCCAGCACTCCTCCTAACAAGGAGGACAGCAGCAGCGGAAGCAAGCTTGGTGCCTCGGCCCAAGCCTGGACTAACAAGCCTGCAAAGGAGGCTGGGCTCAGGTCCTGGAACCTCCTCCTCCTCTAAGCCTGCCAAGTGACGGGGTAGGGTTGCCACTCCTATCCCGTCATGCCAGCGGGTCCTCCGTGGGGGCCAGCTCCATCACTTCCTTTCACTTGGTCAGTTATCACTACAGACAGGTGGGTTCTCAGTGGTCGGTCAGGGACTGCCTCTAGAATTTGAGCAGTACCCTTCCAGCCAAGCCCGCACCTCGGGAAGAAGCGGTTTCCACATGCACCCGTCGGCTCTTGAGACAACATTGCTCAGCTCCTCCTCAAGGAGCAGTAGCTATCACGGCAGATCCATCTGCAGACCCAGGCTTTGTCTCCAGGTACTTCCTGGTGCCCAAGTGGATGGGGGGCGGGTGCCCCATTCTAGATCTCCACGACCTGAATCAGTTTCTCAGGTCACGCACCTTTCGGATGGTCACTCTGTCCCAGATCATACCATCTTTGGAGTGAAACGTGGTTCTGTTCACTGGATCTGCAGGACACGTTCTTTCACGTCCCATCAGCAGTTCCTCCGCATCAGGGTCGAAGGGACCCTGTACGAGTTCTGAACCATGCCGTTCGGCCTGTCATCGGTCCCTCGGATCTTCACCAAATGCATTGCAGTGGTGGTGGCCCATCTCAGGTGTCGGGGAGTCAGAATTTACCCCTACCTCGACGATTGACTCCTGGCAGGTTCCATCCAACAGGAGGTGGAGAGGTCCAGGGATCTGGCCTTCCAGACCTGCTCCCAACTCGGCCTCCTGATCAAGCGAGGCCAGAGTCGAACCGTGCCTTCACAGGTGATGGGCTTCATTGGGGCAGGCTCGACTCTTGTCAGGCCAGAGCCAGCTCCCAGCAGACAGAGGGCAGAGGTTCTCTCCTCCTTTGCCCAATCATTTCTGGTTGGGCACTTGCGCCCTGCCACTGGGACTTTCTCGCCTTCTGGGTTACATAGGCGGCATGCACCTCAGTAGTCCGTTGGCCCGGTTGCTCATCGCCCCTCCAGTGGGAGCTGGCCACCCAGTGGACTCAGCGCCACAGGTCATTCACCAGCTGGTCACTGTAACCCAGAAGATGTGAGATGCTCTCCAGTGGTGGACCACCCCAGACTGGTTGCAGGAAGGGATCCCGTTTCTTCGCCCTGAGCTGACGGTCGTACTTATGACCAATGCCTCTCTCATGGGCTGGGGAGCCCACATGGGGGAACAACAGGACCCATGGGTTCTGGACCCCCGAGAAGTCCCGATGCCACTTCAACCTGTTGGAGCTCAGAGCAATCAGACTGGCACTGTCAGCTTTCGCTCCTCAGCTCCGGGGCCAAGTGGTTCAAGTCCAGACAGACAATACCACGACCATGTACTACCTCAACAAACAGGGCGGCATGCACTCCTGTCTGCTGTGAAAGGAGGTACTCCGTATCTGGTCCCTCGTAAGCCGATTGGAGGTGGATCTCCTAGCCATCCATGTGGCAGGAGCCTCGAACCAGCTAGCGGATGCTCTCAGACGTATAGGTCAGGCATTCCACGAGTGGTTTCTCCATCCAGAGGTAGCTTACAGCCTGTTCTCCCGTTGGGGCAAACCAAAGGTGGATCTGTTTGCCTCCAGGGAAAACACCAAGCTGAGGCTGTATCATGCCCACCCCCCTCAGCAGGGCTCACTACAGGGGGCCACCTTCTCGAGGCCATTGACCCAGGCATCTTCTCACGCCTTCCCTCCATTTCCCTTGATCCACAAGGTGTTACTCAAGGTGAGGAGGGACAAGGCGAAGTGATTCTGATAGCCCCAGACTGGCGGCGCCAGTTCTGGTATCCAGATCTCCTTAGCCTCAGCTGCAGGCCCCAGGCGGCTTTGTGCATGCCGGACCTGATATCTCTGAACCAGGGAACATCTTCCATCTGGACCTTCAGTCCCTGCACCTCACAGCCTGGTACCTGAGCAGCTAGAGTTCCAGGCTTTGGGTCTTTCCGAGGATGTCTACACCGTGGTGGAGGCATCTCAAAAGGAATCGACCAGGAAATGTTATGCCTTCAAATGGAAAAGGTTTTCCATTTGGTGTCAGGGCAAGGGTCTGGACCCCTTTTCCTGTTCTGTGGCTAACATTCTCAACTACCATTGGTCTCTCTCCAAAGGGGGTCTAAAGTCATCGACCCTTAGGGTGCACCTGACAGCCATTTCTGCTTACCGGGCGCGGGTCAGTCAGCTGACATTGGCACAGGAGACAGTGGTTGGGCGCTGTCTCAAAGGTCTGGATCACATATCCCCTCCTGTGCTTGAACCTCCAGCTCCATGGGATCTATTGCTAGTACTGACAAAGCTCATGGGCAGGCCATTCGAACCAATGCACAAGTGTGCCTTGTCACACTTGTCGTGGAAGACGGCCTTCCTGGTGGCTATCACGTCTGCTAGAAGGACAGGGGAGCTCCAGGCACTTTCAGTGGACTCCCCTTATCTGGTCTTCCACAGGGACAAAGTTGTCCTGCGCCCCACCGAAATTCCTTCTGAAGGTGGTGTCAGAGTTTCACCTTAACCAGGTGTTGACTCTGCCGGTATACTACCCTAATTACACCTCGGAGGTCAGTACAGGCTCCATACCTTGGACCAGAGGCGTGCTCTCTCTCCTATTATAAGGAGAGGGCGTCGGAAATTCATGGAGAGGTTCGCCCAGCTGTTTGTCTCCTCACGCTGAAGCCGCTTCTGGCAGGCCTGCAGCCAAGCGGATCATAGCAAGATGGATTACATCATGCATAGGTCTGTGCTATGAGTTGGTGGGCAAGGAGCCTCCCAGAGGGATAAGACTCATTCTACCCGCCATACTGCTGCATCAGTGGCTGCTTCCAGGGACATCCCTATCCAGGAAATCTATAGGGCTGCTACCTGAAGTCAGCAAACACTCTTCATTACCCACTACCACATCGACCTTGAGTGACGCCAGATGTTGGTTTTGGGCCTCGGTTCTCAATCTCTGTTCCCTAAGTGAGGGGTGTGCGCCTTGTCTCCCTCCTCCCAGAGAACTGCTAGGAGTCTGCCAAACAATGTGAATGAACAACATATCCACGTTCCTAGAAAAACAGGTTACTCACCTGTAACAGTAGTTCTAGGAGTGGTATATGTTGTTCATCCACACGGACCCACCCGACCTCCCTGGCTGTGGACTCACACAACCTGGCTTCCAGCGGGCTAAGATCTGGTGTCATGGGGTGGAGCCAAGGTATATACCACCCGGGTGGGTGGGAGGAGCCAGCTTGAAGACTTCTGGCAAGATTTAAAGGGGAAAGGGACACACCAAACAGTGTGGCTGAACAAAATTTACCACTCCTAGAACTACTGTTACAGGTGAGTAACCTGTTTTTACTCACCTGTAACAGTAGTTCTATTAGTGGTATATGATATTCATCCACACGGACCCACCTGACCTCCCCTGGCAAGTGGCACCGCCGTCTTGCTTCCAGCCGGCAAGATTTGACATCACAGGGTGGTGCTAGGGCAGTTACCACCCAGATTGATGGGAGGAGCCAGCTTGAAGGCGTTTCGGCTGATTTAGAGGGAAAGAACACTGCCTGAAGTGTGGATGAGCGTCGTCATGTATCATTCCTAGGACTACAGTTACAGGTGAGTAACCTGTTTTTCGGAGTTACAATGATTTGTTTTTGGATAAGCAAGAAATACAACTGGTCACTAAAACTGCCATGAGTGCTTATTTTCATGATTTACTTGTGTGGAAAAAACATGCCAGTTGTGACAGCCGCCATCTTGTTTATTTTTTTTAACTCACAAACATTAAAAATACATAAAAATGATATATTTTCAAAAAACAAACACCTCGATTCTGGTGTTTGTTTTTTGAAAATTGCCCTGGAGATAATGTTTCTGGGTACCCGAAAATCCTGGGTACCCAGCTTAGCAGCAGGAGCCATCCACCTATGTTCTCAGTATGAGAACAGCGGGACTTTCTTCAACTCTGAAGCCACAGCTGGAGTCCTGCTGGTGGCTTCAGTTACAGCCGTGAACCAACGATCCCCTGCTCTGTCTCCATCTATCTGTCTGTCTGTCTGTCCATTCATCCATCTATCCATCTATCTATCTGTCTGTCTGTAGTGGACCGGGGTGCCAAAATCCTTGTTGTGCATGCTATGTTAGTATGCTACATTCTAAAAATGTTGAGGTGAGAATATAACTGCTCCTGGAGACCAGGTGCCACAGATAAATGTAGTGGATAGGAATAGAAGAAAATCCAGGCACTCAGAACACAAAGTAGTAAGCCAGTACCAAAGATATGAAGACACTTTAAAAACACTTTATCGTGTAGAAGCATCTTCACAGACAGAATGAATTGCACAGACCTGGTGTTCACAGCCCAGCGTTTCACTCTGACAAGCTTTTCAAGGGACTACTAGCACCTCGCTGTGAGTATCTCTGTTTATGCTGCTGAATTAATGAATCCATAAGGTCTTGCATGGGTGCTTGTAATGTCTGTTATGACAAGATCCATAACAGTTAAAGGGCCGGAATACAGACGGACAGTCTGAAACGTTGGTAGTCTCACATAGGTATTTGGAATATGCAATTCAAGTAACATTGTTAGATAAAATAGTATGGAATAATAAAGATATTATCTGTTTTTCTAGACTCCATAATGTTTTTAGCATAATTTTTAAATTGTAGTAAAGGGGATTTTGTAACATCTTGTAAATAGGTTATATAGGCTATATTTGTTAGTTTACATAAACTTTTTTTCACTTGTATTGTCTGTTATCACCCCGGGCACTGTCCCTTTAAATAATGGTATGAATTATTTAATTCAGCAGCATAAATAGAGATGCTCGCAAGGGGTTGCTAGTCCCTTGAGAAACTCATCAGAGTGAAACACTGTGCTGCCGACACTGGCTCTGTGCAATTTATTGTGTCTGTGATGACGATTCTACACAATAAAGTAAGCTTTTAAATTGCTTTCATATCTTTGGTACTGGTTTACTGTTTTGTGTTCTGAGTGCCTGGAGTTTCTCTTGTTCTTGTTCTAAAAATACTGTTGTGCATGTTCTATAATCAGTACAGCTGTGCCCTGCACTCTCTCTCTCTCTCTCTCGCCTGCTTTCTCTCTGCTTTGTAGTGCTTCATTCGAAAAAAGAAAGTGGAGTAGAAGGCATGGGCTTTGATATAAAAATAAAACAAAAACATACACATTTCACTCATTCAAAACCATATACTACAAAAATAAAATGTGGGTGACCATACACAACTTGTGCTTTTTTGTATCTCAGGTTTGATACAACAGCATGAACCTCTTAAGCTTCATTCTTGAGGCTCGATGCTGTTATCTCAACTCCTCAATAAAAAGACAGGCATGTTGTGTATGGCACCCACATTTAAACAATAATGACAAACTGGTGGTTTCCTGGAATTAATGACTGGCGGAAGTCGGGTTGCCCAGGTGCAGCCAGGACAACCACCTGCCGCCTGGTTGTTAATTCCATGAAACGACCGCCAGTGAGGTCGTTATTGCTATTATCGGCTAATGTTCTTGAAATAGTAATATTTGTTAGTTTTAGCTATGATTATATTGTTTTTGTTTTTTTGAATTCGAGCTGGCGGAGTGGTAAACTGGATGTGTAAGTATGTCATTGGGTCACATCATGATGACGTGTGTGCACCCGCTGACCTCTCATGAAGTAGTGTGGCCATACGCTGTTAGCAGGTCGGTAGTTAGAATTCAGGATACCTCTGCATTTCTGTGCTTATTTGTGCATGTGGATAAATTAAGTGTTGGATTTTGTGGATGCTTTCTGTCTGTCTGTTTGTTTTTATATGTCGAAAGGTTGCATACCCACTCCGCTAGCTGCGGAACACAAAAAAATAGGATGTAACTGACAGTAAAACTAACAAATATTATTATTACAGGAAGAATTAGGCTTTAGGGATTTGGCTGTGCTGGTCACCTGCTGCGGTTTCTGTTGGTTTTGGTATGGTGTTAAGGTGCCACTGTGAACTCCAGGTGACGGAAATTTGTGTGTGTTGACTTTCCTGATGCCACACTTCAGTACAGTGCCGTTCTGTGAGGTGACCACTTGTGACACCTGCACTTCTGGATCGGTCGGTAACTGGCTGTTAATGATTGATCAGTAGCCAGTCACTGAGTTGGAATGGGTCACGCATAACTAATTAGCCTTATAATATTCCTTATAAAGTAGCATCAGATATGTTAGAGTATTTCAATAGAAAACACGAGAAGGGGGATGGTAATGAGCAGCTAGCTGAACGGATGCGTAGTCCCATGCTGCTCCCTCCAAACAGCCTAAAAGCAGTTTTAAAATAGAAAGAGATTGCCTAAGTCCATAGAATTGTGTACCTTGTGGTGTAAAAAGGCAGGATGGACGAGTATCTTACCTGGGCTCCTCAAAAAGCCAAAGGATTGTCTCTAAAAATGCCAAGAAAGGGAGAGAGTGCGGAGGCCTGGTCTTGCTGTCGGCGGGCGAGGTTGCCGCTTTGGGTAAAGAAGTCAGGGGGCAGGTCATTGCAGCCCTGGAGCCGAGGTTAATTAAACTGGAGGGAAAGTTGGATTCGAAGCTCCAAGAAATACAGGAGCAGCAGGCGGCACAGGCGGGACGAATAACAGAGGTGGACGAGAGGGTATCACATGTTGAGGACAAACTGTTGGCGACTCCGGGGCAGGTAGCAGCTCTCCAAAAAGAATTAGCCGAACTAAAGGAAGCATTCGATTACCAGGAGAACTACCACCGGCGCCTTAATTTATGGCTAAGAGGTTTGCCAGAGGGCATGGAGGGGGAGAGCGCAATGGATTTCTGTGCAAGGATGCTGCCTGGCCTAGTGGGCCTTCAGCTCGGGAAGGGAAAGCTCAAGCTTGAGACAGCTCACAGGGCGGTGATGCCAAAACCACCAAGGGATCAGCCGCCGAGACAAATAATCTTTCGATTTCATCACTTCCAAGACAGGAAATTGGTGCTGAAGGATTTCCGTGAAAAGGGTGTATTGGAATATGAGGGGCACCGGCTTTTTATGTCGCAGGACTACTCAGCCGCTTGCTAAAAAGAGAAAAATGTTCAACAGTGTCATGCAGCAAGTAAGGAGCATAAGGTTGAGAATTTCCTTGTGTATCCGGACACCCTGAAAATAAAACACGAGGGAGCAACTACTCATTTTGGGAGGTAGAGAAGGCCGAGGAGTTTATATGAGCTCTGAAACAAAGTTACGTTGAACAGGAGAAATGGAACTGTGTACTACTTGATTACAAACGTTGGAGAAGGGAAGACTGTTTATTAAGTTGTGTTTCTCTGTTTTTTCTCCCACAAATCGAAGAACTGTGCTGGAGAGAGAAGGAGGTTTTCCCCAAGATGCTCGTTTGGGTGGGACGCATTTTTTATTGACTTGCCCACCCACTGGCTTTCCCCTCCATATGTGGAATGGACTGAAGGGATGGACAGGGGGATCCGAGTGCTCGAGGAAAGAGTCACTTCATGGATGGCGGGTGTTGAGCAGCAGGAATAATCGGACCAGGTGGAGTAAGGACTGATGAAGGAGAAGGAAGATGCTGCTGTAAACGTGTCTGTGTGTGAAGGTAGGAGGGCGGGTGGGAGCAGGGCTTAGCACGTTGTTTTTTTTGGCGCAGCCTAGACTCCTGCTGGCCTTAGCTTGTAACCCTGATCGTCCTTCTTAAGGGCCCTTTTCTTCATTGAAATGGGGGAAGCTGAAGTGGGGATGAGGAAGGGGACTGGGGAGGGCCTCCTGTCGATAGGGCTGGGGATGTGGTGAGATAAAGTAGAGGGAAACAGAAGCTGTGGGGGTAGGAAGCTGGGGCAGCATACTTAACTGCAAGGGGGGGGAGAGAGAGAACTAGTTTATGTTAGCAGGATGAGGGAGGAATGATGCAAATGGCTGTGGAGGGAGGGCAGGGGAGTGTCTTTGTCAGTAACTGGGGATGAGGCAGACACTTGAGTCGGGGAGACTATTAGTGTCCAAGGGAATAACGGAAGGACAAGGGTTGGGGTGGGGGGAAGAGGGGTATGGTGTCATGAGGAGAGATTCACGGAGAGTGAAGGGGAGGCGATTGGGGGAGATAAGGTGGGTGAGACAGCGAGAGCAGGGTCCTGGAAAGAGACGTTAGTTTAAGACTTGTGACAGAAGGAGAAAGAAGGAAGTGAATGGGATTGGAGGTGGAGGAGGGGGGAGAAGCAGGCCTGGGGGGGAAGATAAGGTGCAACAAAATGAATCACTTCAGTGTAAGAACCATGTTCTCATTCAAAAATATGGGGGTGAAAGGGAAAAGTTAAATGTTTCTCAGTGTCTGTGATGAAAAGTCTTAATGTGGTCACTTGGAATGTTCGGGGCATCATAAATGCAGTAAAAAGGACTATGTTGTTAACAGCGCTTAAACGAGTGGGGACCCAGGTAGCATTGCTGCAGCAGACACATCTAACAGAGGTGGAGGATGCTAAACTGGCTCGAGGGTGGGTGGGGAAGTGTTATGCGGCCTCTGCCTCAGAACGTAAATGAGGCATAGCTATCTTGGTGCATAAGGCCCTTCTCTTGGAAGTGCAGAAGATGGTCAGAGATCCAAAGGAGGGTAGATATATCTTTATATCGGGATCCCTGGAGGGGGAGCAGATTACTTTGGGGTCAGTGAATGCCCCTGCTGTCTATGACCACCAATTTTACATGTCTTTAGTAGATTTATTGATTAGGGAGCAATTTCCGGGTTTAATATTGGGGGGGACCTGAACTGGACAATGGACTCGTACATGGACCATTCCGAAGGGAAAGGGAGGGCAGCAGGTAGCATGCAACAATGGCAAGGGGGTATGGCGGAGCTAGATTTAGTAGATGCCTGGCGTACAGCAAATCCAGGAGTGAGAGAGTACACTTTCTATTCGAATCCCCACAAGACGTGGTCACGGTTGGATTACATCTGTGTTACAAGAGAGTGGTATTCCCGGCTAGGGTATATTCGACATAGCCCCATACATATATCGGAACGTGCGATGGCGGTGATGAAACTCCAAGGTAGGGAAGACCAGGTGACACCCCGAAATTCCCCACATATATGGCCCAGAATGAGGAGTTTAAAAAGCGTTTAGAGCAATAGTTCTCAGACTTTGTCTGAGTGAGCCTCCCAAATCCATGGACAAGATTTTGAGCCTCCCCCAAAAACTGAAATAATCTTGGGCCTCCCCAGAGAAAAATAACTTACTGTACTTTGCGCAGTACACCATGAATAAATTGAAACCCCTTTGAGTCAATCAATCAAATCAATCAAAATCTTTATTTATCCAGGTGAACACCATTGAGCAAGCTCATTTGCAAGGTGGACCTGCATCTCACAAGTCATAAATGATACAAAGGATCATACATCAATACAAAAGAAAAAAAAAAAAGAGATAATACAATGTAATACATAGGAAGAACAGCAGTGAAATGAGCGAGGAGCGCATACATACTAAATAAAACCACACATAGTTACATGCAATAAGGAATACATTTGGGTAAAAAAGAGGGAGCAACCAGACAAAGACTCAAATAAATGGTGAATGCAGCCCTATAATCCAGGAGGATCTGTATAAATAACTAGTTCTAGGGACATGGATATGTTGTTCATCCACACTGTCTGGCAGGTATCCTTGCCACTTTAAATCTTGCCGGAAGCTCTTCAAGCTGGCTCCTCCCACCCACCCGGGTGGTAAAACTCTCGGCTCTGCCCCATGACGCCAGATCTTCCTTACCGCTTGGAAGCTCAGGTTCCCTCCTTAACGCTCTGCGTATAAGACTGGTTCCTAGTTCTTGGTTTTCCGAATTTAAAAGTTTTGCTTTATAGACTTGGTCTTCTTTCCCTCGTGGCTGCGATGGACAAATCGATTCCTGGTTTTGGCGGTGCCCTTGCGGGAAGAAAGATGTCTTGGGCGGATCCGCACTCACGTGTGTCTACTGTTTGGGCCTTGAGCACGACCCGCGGGCCTCGTACTGTGCTCTTCCTTCTCCTTCGTCCTGAAGACCCGTGCTGCTCAAGTACACAACTGGGCGCGGCGCTTTCCTCAGTTAAGTCAAAGAGGCCGGTCGGCGGTTTCCGTGGCGGCGGGCTTGGTGGATCAGCTAGAGCAGATGATTGCCCGCGAAGAGGAGGCGGCGCGGGCCGCATCTTCCTCAGCCCCGGCATTTATCCCGCTCTCCCTGGGTTCGTCTTACACAGCTTCCTTTAAGGAGCTTTATCTGTCCCTCTCCACTAGAGGTGAGGGACCAACGTCTGCTGGACCTTCTTCTCGGTCCAAAAAGAAAGACAAGGGTAAGTCTCTCCGTCGACGCTCTTGGGAGCGGGAAAGGTCCCTCTCCCCGAGTTGTCGGCCATCGACTTCGGTCGATCGTTCGGCTTCGGCCACTGGTCTCATGGTGTCCCGTCAGGTCAGTTGACCAGGACTCCACGTCACGCGGTCGAGATCTTTCTCGACCCGTTGGACAGGTTGTCGACTGCGACGAAAATCCCTCTCCGGTTTCCCTGGTTAGAGTTGAGATCCTCGGGCTTGCCAGTGTCTCTGGTTCGGAGCCTCGGTGTACCCTCCGAGCCGAGGGAGGCAGTTCCACCCGTCCCCTCCCACTTGCCGTCTCGGGAAGGCGAGTTCCTCGGTCTCGGACTTCTTGATGATCGGCCCGATCCACCGTCATAGGCGGTCGGTCTCGGCACCCATGATGGCCAGCGCCGCCTTCGTCCCTCGTCCTCCTCCTCGGGCGAGGAGGCTTCGGCGTAAGATTACGTCGGCGATCCCGAGACCTCATGTAGCAACAGCTCCTTTTGACTGGGAACAAGCTGGCCCGTCGCCTTCCCTGGCCATTAAGTGGCTGTCACGGGCGGCAAAACAACCCCTCGTTTTGCCGAGGCCTGTTCCCAGGCCGGTTGTTTGGCCAAAACCAGCTGCCCAACCGATTCCAGTGGAACCTCCGCCTCCACAGCCGCTGTTTGGGGCTCCGACCAAGAACTCTCGGTCGGCTCAGGATCTGCCCCATAGGCTGTCGGTCACCCTCACTCCAGATCGCCCTCGGCAGGTGGAGGGTGGCTCAGGCCCGAGGCAGCTCTTTGCAGACTCTTCTGAGTCCGACGATGATTCCTCCCTTTTCTCCATGCGCGTGGACTTGGAGTCCTCTGGAGGTCAGTTGCTGGACGACAGCCCTTCGTCCTTCCTGGGTTTGCCCCGACTCATCTCGGAATCCACCGGGATGCAGCTCAAGCCCGTATCCAAGTGGGCCAAGTATCCCCTCACGGAGATATTGGACCGAGGGGATTCCCCTACGGAGGCCTTCCCTGTGGCTGAGGCCATTGTGGGCCCGGCCTTGGAGCTCTGGCAGCGCCCTGCTTCCTGCCCTGTGCCTTCGGCCAGGATGGCCAGGAAGTATGTGGTCCCTACCGGTTCCCTGTCCGGTTCTCGGGGAACATCCCTCGGCCGAGGGTTGGTGCCGACAGCGTTTTCGGTGTGCGAGGAAATACTGGGGCGATGGACAAACCTCCCGACAAGGAGTCCAAATTGGACTATGCCGGAGGCGAAGTCTACGCTGGCCCTTCCTTGGCCTTCGTCCAAGCAAGCTCGGGCTGCTGATGGCACATTTCTCCCATGCCCTGTTGGGCTCCCTGCCAGGTAGTCCCTCATCTCCGGCTGGACCTGCAGACCACGGTTAGGCAGGTGCGGGACCAGGGAGCAGGGCAGTGGCCAGCAACAACTTCAGACTGCTCTGGACATTGGAGACTGTCGGCGCCAGGTCATGCGTGGGCCGCAGTGGCTATCGCCGTCGGGCATGGCTGAGGATATCCACCTTCAGCGGATACCCAGCACAAATTGGCGGATGTTCCTTCCTGGGGACCGACCTCTTCAGCCCTGGAGGAAGGCCTCCTCAGAGGATCAAAGTCCAATGCCACCTTGGACTCGGGTCTCATCCGCTCCAGAGGGACAAGGGCAGACCAGCAACCCAAGCCCTTTCATCCGTCTGCGCCCCCTGCACGTCCAGCCCAGCAACACCAGGGCCAGCAGGCTCGCGCTTGGTGTCCCAAACCCAAGCCCGCGGTTTCCTCCTCCAGGAAGCAGGAAGGTAAAGGCCCAGGTGGTCCCTCAGCCGGTCCCTCCTCCAAGCCTGCACAGTGACGGGTTGAGGGTGTCGCCCCCAACCTTGTCACCTCACCCCAGGCTCCCCCCGTGGGGACAGCTCGATACTTCCTTTCCGCCTGGTCTGCTATTACCACAGACAGGTGGGTGTTGGAGGTGGTAGGAAAAGGCCTGCCTCTGGAGTTCGAGGCCCACCCTTCAGAACGTCGCTGCGTGCGGGGCCTTGGGGTCGAGCCTCGCATCAGCTCGCCGAGCTGACACTCCTCCTCCTCGAGAAGGAGTGATAAGAGGTGGCAGACCCTCCCTCAAACCGAGGGTTCGTGTCCAGTACTTCCTGGTTCCGAAATGGACGGGGCTGGCGCCCCATTCCCACTCACAACCTAAACAAGTTCCTGGGTCTCGAACCTTCAGGATGGTCACTCTGGCTCAGATAATACCATCCTTGGAACACGCGTGGTGATTCTGCTCTCTGGACCTACAGGACGCGTTCTTTCATGTCCCTATCCGTCCGTCCCATCAAAGGTTCCTTCACTTGGCGGAGGATCCCTTTTCGAGTTCAAGCCATGTCCTTGGCTTATCTCCAGCTCCAGGGTCTTCACCAAATGCATGGCAGTGGTGACAGCATTCCTCTCTGGCGCGAGGGTCCAGGTTTACCCTTACCTGGGCGATTGGCTGATAGCAGCCCCTCCAGACAGGAGGTGGAGCGGTCCAGAGATCTGGCCCTCCAGGTTTGCTCTCAGGGTGGCCTCCTCATCAACGAGGCCAAGTCGGAGCTCGAGCCGAAGCAGGTGATTCTTTTCATCGGGGCAGAGCTCGACTCTCTTCGAGCCAGAGCACGGCTCCCGGCGGACAGGGCCGAGGTTCTTTCGTCCTTTACCCAGTCATTTCTGGTTGGGCAATTGCACCCTGCCCGGGACTTCCTGTGCCTCCTGGGTCTCATGGCAGCCTGTACCAGCATGGTCCGTTGGGCCCGCTGGAACATGCGTCCCCTTCAGTGGGGACTGGCCAGCCAGTGGTCCCAACGCTGCGATCCATTGGACCAGCTAGTGACGGTGACCCAGGGGATGTGGAACGCTCTCCAGTGGTGGACCATTCCAGTTCATCTGCAGGAGGGCATCCCGTTTGTGCGCCCCGAGCCGACGGTCTCTCTATCGACCGATGCCTCTCTGATGGGTTGGGGTGCCCATCTGGGGGAACACTGAGCGCACGGCCCTGGTCCCCGCAGGAGTCCCGATGCCACATCAACCTGCTGGAGCTCGGAGCGGTCCGCCTAGCTCTCACCGCCTTTGCTCCATTTCTTCGGGGTCAAGTGGTCCGAGTCCAGACGGACAACACCACGACCATGTACTATCTAAACCGCCAGGGCGGGATGCGTTCCATGCTTCTGTGCAAGGAAGCTCTCCGCATCTGGTCACTCATGCGCAGCCTGGAGGCGGATCTCCTAGCCATTCATGTGGCAGGAGCCTCCAACACCCTGGCCGATGCCCTAAGCCGGATAGGGGCTGCGTCCCACGAGTGGTCTCTCCTGCCGGAGGTAGTACAAGATCTATTCTCCCATTGTGGCACACCTCAGGTGGACCTGTTTGCCTCTAGGGAGAATGTGAAGCTGAGGCTGTTCCATGCCCGCCCCCCTCAGCAGGGATCGCTGCAGGGGGATGCCTTCTCAAGGCCGTGGACCCCGGGCCTCTTCTACGCCTTTCCCCTGTTCCCCTTGATGCACAAGGTGCTGCTCAAAGCAAGGAGGGACAAGGCGCAGGTGATTCTGATAGCCCCAGACTGGCCCGGCCAGTACTGGTACCCAGATCTCCTCAGCCTCAGCTTCAGGCTCCCGAGGCAGCTTCCAGCTGGCCCGGACCTGCTCTCAGTCAATCAAGGGACGGTATTCCATCCGGACCTTCAGTCCCTACACCTGCGGCCTGGTTCCTGGTGGCTAGAGTTCCAGGCCTTGGGTCTTTCCGACAAGGTCCTCAACGTAGTTGAGGCGTCCCGTAAGGAGTCGACCAGAAAATGCTACGCCTTCAAATGGAAAGATTTTCCATTTGGTGTCAGGGCAAGGGCCTGGACCCTTCCTCCTGTTCCTTGGTGAGCATATTGGACTACCTTTGGTCCCTTTCTCAGCAAGGGCTTAGGTCGACGACCCTTAAGGTGCACCTGGCAGCCATCTCTGCTTACCGGGCGCGGGCCGGGAAGCAGTCGGTGGCGCAGGAGAAGGTGGTCTGGCGCTTTTTCAAAGGCCTTGATCACATTTCCCCTCCGGTGCGAGAACCTCCACCTCCATGGGATCTACTGCTGGTACTGGCAAAGCTCATGGGCAAGCCATTCGAACCAATGCACAGGTGTGAACTCTCTCACCTGTCGTGGAAGACCGCCTTCTTGGTGGCTATCATGTCAGCCAGAAGGATGGGAGAGCTCCAGGCGCTCTGCATCGAGTCTCCTTACCTGGTCTTCCACAGGGACAAGGTTGTCCTGTGCCCCCACCCGAAATTCCTTCCGAAGGTGGTGTCGGAGTTTCACCTTAACCAGGTGTTGACTCTGCCGGTGTTCTACCCCAATAATACCTCGGAGGCCGAATATAGCTCCATACTCTGGACCCTAGAAGGGCGCTCGCTTACTATAAGGAGCACACGGCTGAAATTCGGGGAGAGGTTCGCCAGCTGTTTGTCACCTACGCTGAAGCCGCACCTGGCAGACCTGCAGCCAAGCGGACGATAGGCAGGTGGGTCACCTCCTGCGTAGATCTCTGCTATAAGTTGGCGGGCATGGAGCCTCCCAGAGGATAAGGCTCATTCTACCGCCATACTGCTGCATCGGGTGGCTGCTTCCAGGGGCGTCCCTATCCAGGAAATCTGCAGAGCTGCTACCTGAAGTCAGCACACACCTTCATCACCCATTACCACATCGACCTTGAGTCACGCCGAGGATGCTGGTTTGAGGCCTCGGTTCTCAGTCTCTATTCCCTAAGTAGGGGTGTCGCCTTGCCTCCCTCCTCCCAGAGAACTGCTAGAAGTCTGCCAGACAGTGTGGATGAACAACATATCCATGTCCCTAGAAATACAGGTTACTCACCTGTAACAGGAGTTCTAGGAATAGTATATGTTGTTCATCCACACCCACCGACCTCCGACGGCGCACAACCTGAGCTTCCAGCGGGTCTGATCTGGCGTCATGGGCGGGGCCGAGGTTTACCACCGGGTGGTGGGAGAGCCAGCTTGAAGACCTTCCGGCAAGATTTAAAGCGGCAAGGATACCTGCCAGACAGTGTGGATGAACAACATATACCATTCCTAGAACTCCTGTTACAGGTGAGTAACCTGTATTTATAAGCATTGCAGGTTAGGAGGGTGGACAGGGAGTGGAGACAGGTGGAGTCTAGAGTACAGGTGTATTCAGGGTACTCAAAAGCGCTCACCCTCCGGTTCTGACTTTACCGTGACTCTGTTGAAATGGATCCGCTTAGTGGACCAGGCCGGTTTAGGGGCAATCGACGCCCGGTAAATCATATAGCACGCGGTCAGGTAAGGAGCCCTGGCGGGTGTGGAGCCGCGTAATCATAGACGTTGAAGCAATGGCAGACCTCTTTGATTAGTTTGCATATAAAGTATTAAATGATGAGACACTTACTGGGGTTTTAGTTTCAGTAATTTTTGTATTTAGTTCAGAGGGTTGTGGCGAGGCGCTTATGGCCAGTCTCCCAATGTGCGTCACGGCCCTGGGTATCTTCAGGAAATTAGTGAGCAGCTCCTTAAAGCGTAAGTTCGAAGATCGCTTAGAGGTAAGGGGTCGGACATACAGTGTGGTAGTTTTGAGGTAATTGCTTTTAAGGTCCAAGCTGCGGCGTTTCTTTTTCTTCTGTATTGCAGAGAGGTCCACCCCACAGCAGTGTATAGAGAGCAGTGGTGGGTAGAAGAGGGGAGGCCGGTAGTGAAGCGCAGCGCTCTGTGGTATAAGATGTCCAGTGTGTCCAGGAGAGAGGTATTGCAGTGGCTGTAGATGAAGTTGGCGTAGTCCAGCAAGGGGATGAAGGTGGTCTGGACGAGCTGTTTTTTTGCTGCAGGTGTCAGGAGACTATTCGGTAGAAGAGCCCCAGCCTCTGCTTTAGCTTTTTTACCATGTCCTCCAGGTGTTCCCCAAATGAAAGTTTGTGGTCTAGCCAAATTCCCAGATATTTGAATTTGGGGACATACTCCAGTTTTTCCCCCAGTAAGGTGGTGATGGGGGTAAGTTGCCAATGGACCGGTAAGGCTGAGTCTTGGTGGGGGAAAGGATCATTGCCTTGGTTTTTTAAGCATTCAGGAGTAGCTTTTTTTCCAGTAGCTGGTATTGGAGGGTGTCAAAGTCTTGTTGCAGGTCTGTGCGGGCAGTTTCTGGGGTTGTCCGACTTAGGTATAGAACTGTGTCATCCGCGAACAGGTGGATACTAGCTTTTTCTATGCCCAGGTCTATGCTGTTGATGTATATGGTGAAGAGTATTGGGCCCAGGATGGAGCCTTGGGGGACACCTCTTACTAACGGTTTAGAGAGTGATAGCTCCCCATCTGCTTTATCCTGCTGGAGCCTGTCTGTGAGATAGTTTTGGAACCATCCAAGGGAAGTAGAGTCAAGACCTAGGGCTTTTAAAGAGGATAAGAGTAGGGAGTGATCGACTGTGTCGAAGGCCTTGCTTAGGTCAAGGAACACAGCGCAAACTAATTTTATGTTATCAAGGTCATTTTGCCAATCATTTGTTACCTTGGCCAGCGCTGTAACTGTACTGTGTTTTGACCGAAAGCCTGACTGTAACGGATTTAGGAAGTTTGAGTTTTCCTGGAAGGCTCGTAGCTGTGCATTCACTATTTTCTAACAGTGTAGATAGTATAGGGAGTAATAAAATTGGCATGTAATTGTTTAAATCACTGGGATCCCAGATTTAAATAATGGGATAATGTGGGCAGTTTTATGCGATAGGTAGAGACCCTGGGATAGTGATAAGTTGAACAAATGGGTAATGGGCCTGCCAATACATACCAGGCCACCTGTGAAGTAGGGATCTAGCGAGTCCGCCCTGCACTTTTCTTGGTATCCAAGTGAAGGTAACTCTTCAATCTTCTCTAGAAGCAGGTGAGAAGGAGAAGGTAACATTTGTTAAATTTGGTTCAGGTGGTGGTGCAGGCATCTGAGGCGCAGGTTGCAGGCAGGAGAGTTATAGAAGGCGTAGTCCGGCTGAGGCAGTGGTTGTTCAATGCTTGCAAAATTTCCTTTTTGTCGCTA
This sequence comes from Neoceratodus forsteri, assembly GCA_016271365.2. Taxonomy (NCBI): domain Eukaryota; kingdom Metazoa; phylum Chordata; order Ceratodontiformes; family Ceratodontidae; genus Neoceratodus; species Neoceratodus forsteri. The sequence continues at coordinate 1,747,465,100 of CM057450.1, read as the reverse complement.
AGGTCATTGTTGGAGGAGATTTTAGAGGATGCTTCCTGATGATGACCAGAGGGTCTTTTATTGTTGACCAGAATTTGGTTGGGCAAGTTGAGCGGCATCAAGCTCAGTATGGTAGTAGTTGGACTTGGCCTCTGGTCAACTTTGTGCAAGAGTTCCTGGCAGCTCTGAAAGACATCAGTCTTTGTCAAGCTGAGATTGCTGAGTGGCTTTCACAGCTTGTCCTTTTAGCAATGCAGCTTTATGTTGTGGGGTAAACCAGCGATGGTTCTAGTCTTTAAGCAGTTTTGACCAGTGGAGCATGGGTGTTGAGGGCCTGTGTTAATATTTCTTGGAATATAGTATATGCATTGTTCCTTGTTTGGCGAGTAGAAACTCTGCCAGGTGAGAGTCCTTAAGGTCATTGGCATGGCATGTGGGTGAAGTTTCTAGCATGTGAGAGAGGTGAGGTTCAGTTACTAGTAGGACATCTATCAGGGTACTATTAGCTGGGTTTTTCTTATTAATCGTGTTGGTTCATTAATAAGCTGTGAAGTCCAGGGAGTCGCAGAGGATTTGAGAGATAGTGAGGCAGGTTAACCAGTCGTAATTAAGGTCTCCCAATATTATAGTTTCAAACAACATGAAGTCTTGCTATATTATGACATATGCAGTGAGTCCCAACCTTGAACTGCTCCGAGGTGAATGAGTTAACTTTCCATACAAGGCATGGAACCTTGATGTGACTCGGTTGAACACACTGTCTGTTGTTGCTCAAACTCAAACTGTCAGATTCTTTACTCCGCCTCACTGAACAGTCGCTCCGAGATTTCTCCTTCTGCCTCGTTCATTTGTGGTTAAAGTTCTATTTTTCGTTTTTTTTACGAAATTAAACGCAATCAGTCGGTTCCAGCTCTGTCTGTGTATTGTAAGTAATAGATAGGCTTTCATTTATTTCTTCTGTGTGGAACTTGTAAGCGTCTTTGATTCGGTTTGAACCGACTAAGTTATTTAAAATTACTTTCTAGTCCTTTAGAGTGCGGTTCCGGTTCTTATAGGTTCTAAAAAAGCAGTTTCATTACGGTTTTTCCCGACTGACCCGTGACACGGTTGGGAACGATAAGAAGTCTTGCTTGGCGGATTGCCACTAACGGGCAAGTTTGGTTAGGCTGGCATTATGTCTGAGAAACTCAAAAAAAAAACCGGGCCTGGGTTTCAGCACTGTGGCCTCTGTGGGAAACCTTTGCTAAGGCGCCCCTACCTAATATATTGTCTGGGTTTGACCACCTCAATGCAGACTGCCAGATTTGTAAGAATTTTCCTGCTGCCACGTGGAAAGAGTTGGTAGGCTCAGGAAAGGGAGGCCAAAAAGTCCACTGACCCGGATGGCCAGCCGGTTTGGTTCCAGCAGACGGAGGGAGTGCCCTCTGACAGGCGATACTTCTCGGGCAAGCGAAGAGCCAGCTCTGAGGCGGTTCAACTAAAGGACTAGAAAGTCAGCTAGTGTGGAGCCAAAGTTCTCTCCCCAACTGCTGAAGAAATAGCTAAAGCAATTCAAATTGTCAGTCTCTTTCCCGGTTCCGTCCGAACCGACACCATCGAAAGCGTTAAGTTGGTCGGTTCCACGGTTCAAGATTTTGATTTTGATGATTTTTATGACCGGAGGAAGGGAGGAGGAGTATGAGGATAGTGAATGTGATTTGGAAGGTCTGGATGTGCCCATTGACGGACATCTCCAGACAAACGTTGAGGGTTCCCCAGGCTATTTGAGTCCCTTCTCATTTTATGTTCTATAAGAAAGTTGCTGAAACTCTCCAACTCCTGTTGAGGAAGCTGTTGATGACCAGGAAGAGCCTGATTATGTAGAAATGATGGCTATTCCAGAGTCTAGGAGACTGTCTATTCCCTTGCACAAATCTTTTAGAAACAGACAGTAAAAATTCTAAAACTCCTCATTCTATCCTCCCTGTGGATAAAAGGATGGACAAGAGGTATGCTTTATCAGGCTCTGATCAGGAGTTCCTCACTCAGCAATGCAGCCATGGAGGTGGTGCAGGCTGCTGCCTGTGACAAACAAATATTCCTCAGCCTCTCACCCTCCCAAAAGGACTCCAGGCGGATGGATGCCATGGCAAAGAAACAGTACATGGCAGCATCTTTAGGACTCAGACAGGCAAACTATATGGCTTATGCTGGGTACAGAAATCCAGATGGGATACTGTGCTGGCCCTAGCAAAACAGGCCCCTGACCAGCTTGCCAGGGAGCTGGAACAGGTGGCTGTGGATAGTATTGAGGCATCCAAGGCGCAATTTCATGCTGCAGTAGACTCTAATGATGTGTCATCAAGGGTCATGGCTACATCTGTGGCACTCCGCAGAATGGCTTGGCTCAGATGTACTACCCTGTCACAGGATACCCAGTCTAAGGCCATGGATTTTCCTGTTGTGGGCAATTCTCTGTTTGGGGAGCAGACAGACAATTACATGAAGAAAATGGATGAATATAGGACCACCTATGGGAGTGCACAGGCCAAAGAAAGGCAAGCACTCCTCAAAGACAGCATGTCAGGGGCAGGGCAGGTCTTTTCCTAAGCCTTTTTACCAAGCCAGGCCTCCTCTTCTGCTTATGCCCAGATGGGGTTCTTTCAGAGGGAGAGACAGGCAGGTACAAGTAAGCCTGCTTCTACCCCTCAGCCCGAAGCCCCCACCAAGCAGGCTCCTGATGGGGTGGCCAGGACGATTCTTCACTACGGTAGGGCAGGCTGGCTTACTTTGTCCAGGACTGGAAGTCTTTAACATCAGACAAGTGGGTCCTGGAAATAGTAAGCCAGGACTGGTTCTCAGCTTCAAAAATTTCCAAAGATGAGAGCCAGGTCCTTTCCACCTGCAAATCCATCAGAGGTATTTGCCCTAGAAACAGAAGTTTCTACCCTCCTGGCTCTCAGAGCTGTGGAAGGTTCCACCCCACACAGGGCAAGGGTTGTACTCCAGGTACTTCCTTACCCCAAAAAGACAGGAGAATGGCGGCCCATCCTGGATCTCAGGTATCTAAACAAGCACCTTTTAAAACCAAAATTCAAAATGGTGACACTGAGAATTATTTACCCTCTCTAAGGCCAGGGGACTGGCTAGCCTCCCTGGACCTCAAGGATGCCTACTTCCATGTTCTTATCAGAAGCTCCCATCGAAAGTACCTCAGATTCAGACTGCCCTCAGGCCATTACCAGTTCAGAACAATGCCCTTGCCTCACCTCGGCCGGTATTCACAAAATGCCTGGCAGTAGCAGTTGCCCACTTAAGAAGGCAAAAGATTGCCACCTTTCCTTATCTGGACGACTGGCTCATAGTAGGCCAGTCCCCAGACCAGGTCAAACTACACCTTCAGGTAACTCAGCAACTGCTCACATCTCTAGGTTTCCTTCTCAATCTTCCAAAGTCAGTTCTAGAGCCTGTCCAGCTTCTCACCTTCATAGGCGCAGAACTGAACACAAAAAAGGCCAGAGCCTTCCTCCCTCTGGAAAGAGCAAGGACCTTGGTCTCTCTGGCCTCCTCTTACCCTGCAGGTCTCGACCAGCAAGGCATTTTCTACAGCTCCTGGGCACGTGGATGCTTCTACAGCAGTAGTGCAGGAGCAAGATTTCAGATGAGGGACGTCCAGTTCCATTTGAGAGCCTTTTGGTCTCAGAGGACAGACCCTCTAACCAAATTGATCCCAGTGACTCGAACCCTGATCCAGGCCCTTCAGTGGTGGCAGGACCAGAGCAATCTGAGACAGGGGGTTCCCTTCACCCCCCCAGTCTCACTCCTTGACCCTTACTACAGATGCATCCCTCTTGGGGTGGGGAGCTCACACGGGCGACCTCACTACCCAGGGGTTGTGGTCCGCACAGGAATCTTTGCTCCACATCAATTTGTTGGAACTCAGAGCAGTTTTCTAGCACTCCAGGTTTTTTCACATCTGTTCAGAACAAGGTTGTACAGGTCAGAACAGACAATACCACACAATGTGGTACATCAACAAGCAAGGAGGCACTCGGCCTCGGCCTTGTGCACCAAGCAGTGAAGTTGTGGTCTCTGGCTTATTCCCTGAGCGCCTCCCTTACAGTTCACCTCCCAAGGCAGGACAATGTTCTAGCGGATGCTCTCAGCAGGATTTCCCAGGGCCATCACGAATGGGCACTGGATCCCCTAATACTGGAGGTAGTATTTGCCAGATGGGGCACCCCGCAGATAGATCTTTTTGCAGCCCCAGACAATCACAACTTCCCCTTTTGTGAGGCCCCAGTGTTGGGCTCAGTCCTCTGGATGCCTTCCTCCTCACTTGGGAAGGAAGTTTCTCTATGCTTCCCCCTTCCTCTTCTCTTCAAGGTGCTAGTCAAAATCAGATCTCAACCCTGCAAGTTGATCCTGATTGCCCCAGATTGGGCCAGACAGCCCTGGTACCCTCCCTCATGTCCTTAGCAGTCCACCTTCCCTGTGTCTTCCCAGGAATCACAACCTGTTAACCTGTGCCCAGGGAGAGTTTGGTATCCGAACCTCAAATCTCTCAATCTCAAGGCCTGGCTCTTGAAGAGTTAGAGTTGCTGACCTACACCTCTCCCAAGGTGTATTGGATATCTTGAAGGCCTCTAGAAGCCTTCCAGCAGGGCTACTTATAATTCAAAATGGAAGAGATTTTCCATATAGTGCGCTGGCAAACATATTCCCCAGAATCTGCTGCGTGCCTACGATCCTGGATTATTTGGTGCATTTGAATTCTTTCGGGCTGAGACCAGCTACCTAAAAGTGCACCTGGCAGCCGTGTCTGTTTTCTTATCAGCAGGTAAGCCCTCTTCTTTTCAGCTCACCCTGTATTCTCCAAGTTTGTCAAAGGTTGCTTCACCAACCCTCCATTCAGGGACACTGCCCTGCTTGGGATCTTAATATTTGCATTGCCTAGCTTATGCAACCCCTTGAGCCATTGTCTTCAAAACTGTGTTTTGGTAGCCATCACTTCTGCCAGGGCATAAGTGAGCTGCAAGCATCGTCAGTAGAGCCTGATTTTATCTCCTTTCACAGAGATAAGGTGGTCCCTCAGGACTAACAGAAAGTTTTGCCTAAGGTGGTTTCAGACTTCCACCTTAATCAATCCATGTCTCTTCCTGTGTACTTCACTGACCATTCCTCCTTTGACAAGAGATTGCACAATTTGATGTCAAGCAGGCCCTTAGTTACTATATAGAGCGATACAACGGGTCCAGGTTTGACTCCTCCAACTGTTCCTCACTTATGGTGAGGTTGGTAAAGGAAAACCTGCCACTAAAAGATCCATTGCCAGGTGGATTGTCTCTTGTATCCAATTTTGCTATGAAAAACTGGGTAAGATTCCTTCTTCAGGCCTGAGGGCTCACTCTACCAGAGGTACAGCTGCGTCTCTGGCTGCTGCCAGGGACATCCCTATCTTAGAGATATGTCAGGCAGCTACCTGGAAAACAGTTCACACTTTTACTAAGCATTACTCCCTGGACATCCAGGCTAGGAGTGATGCTCGATTCTTTCACAGCTGTGCTTCAGAGCCTATTTCTAAATAGGTTCTGTCCCTCCTCCATGGAGGTACTGCTTGTAATCTGCATATGTCATAATATAGCAAGACTTCATGTTGTTTGAAGAAAAATTACTCACCTTAGTAATGTTGTTTCTTCTAATGGAGTCTTGCTATATTATACCCCCCAACCTGCCCCTCTCTGAACCTCTACTTTTGGGATGTGGGTGGGCAGTGCAATGTTGGCACTTCATAGATGCCTCTTTATTTTCACCCTTTCTTAGGGTGCTTAGATGTTATGTTATATTTTTCTTTCTTGAATCCCCTGACTTGAGTCTTTGTTTTGGGATCAAGAACAAAAATGTGTTTTTGTAGTTAGTAGCCAGTGGGCTAGTGTAGGTTTTCGGCTTCCACACAGAACCTTAGTGAGTTTTGCTCGTAAAGATCTGACAGTTTGAGTTTGAGCAACAACAGACAGAGTGTTCAACCAAGCTCACGCTCAAGGTTCCATGCCGTGCATGGAAAGTTAACTCTTTCACCTCCGGAGCAGTTCGAAGGTTGGGACTCACTGCATATGTCATAATATAGCAAGACTCCATTAGAAGAAACAACATTACTAAGGTGAGTAATTTTTTCTTCTAGGTTGCAGGAGTCCAGCATGGAAGATAGATGAGTCAGGAGCTGGGGTCCAGCTGAGGGTGGCCTGTAGCAGCCAATGATTCGAATGGCTAACTCAGGGTACTTGGCTCACATTCAGTTCTTTGCCTTATACTGACATGGAACCTTTGAAAAAGAGCTCATGTGCTCAAATGTGTTATCTGAATAACATATAAAATAAACAAATATTATTATTCAGCTTATTGTAGCCCCCCCCTCCTTCAACAGGCCAGCCTACTTGCTCCGCTATTTTCATTCTTGAACCACTGTTACTCCTTGTTGCAGACAGTGCCTTCATGGGTCAGACTACTTTCTCTGTTTGCTCTCTATGAAATAACCTTTCTAAACTCTTTTGCCTCTCCCCATCCTTCCCTGCTCCTAAGCAACTTCTCTGGGATTACTTTGCTCCTTCTGCTATTGCTCTTAGCACTTCTATGCTCAACCCTTGTATTTGGGCGGTTCTGCCATCAGTCTACAAATTGATCAGTTACCACCACTCATTATTAGTTTATTGTTCGTATTTGTTTGCACTATTGTTCACTGTGTATTTCTTGATTGCTTTGCAGTTACCTTCTGAAATGTATTCACTACCTACCCTTCCCCGGGTACACCTGAAATGAGCCTTGGCTCCTTCACCTTCCCTTGTCATCTATTAGTAAATAAATACATAAATTTCACCTACTATTATCCTCTTTCAGTTTGCTTCATCTCTTCACAGAAAATATATAAAACTCAAAATTTAAATACAGTACTTTTTCAGACTTGCTTGAGCCTCCCCTGGAACAGATCGGGGCCTCCCCAGGGAGGCTGGCCTCAGCATTTGAGAACCCCTGATTTAGAGGACAGGTGGGACTTTTTTTTGGCAACAAATGATTCGGACGAGGTCTCTAGGGACATACTATGGGAAACGGGTAAGGTCTTCACGAGGGGAGCAATTATTGAATATATGTCCCGGATAAAGAGGAAAAGACAGGAACAGAGAAGAGACTTGGAATGCAAACTAAGAGAGTTTGAAATAAGGGTAGCTTGGGGGGAACAGGGGTGGTTGTCTGATCCTTGGCTATGGTGAGAGAGGCCTTGAATGCTCACTTAAGAATGGAGGCAGGGAGGACCTGTTTTTTTAATAAGAGATAAGTATTCAAGTGGGGAAACAAACCAGGATCAATGCTTGTCAACCTTACGAAGGGCGGGAAAAGGACAGGTAGAATTACAGGGGTGAAGGATGAGCAGGGAATCTTACAGCGAGACGCTAAGGGGATGCAGAGGGTGTTTCGCTCTTTCTACCAACAGTTATATCTGGCAGAATGTATGGGGACGCGGGCGCAGATGTTGGAGTTTCTGGGGAAAATCAAAGTGCCAGAGGCCACACAGACACAAAGAGATTTTTGGGGGCAACCGATAGCTAAGGAGGAGGTGCCGAAGGCTATTCAGCAGTTACAGAAGGGGAAGGCTAGTGGACCAGATGGTTACCCAGTGGAATACTACAAACTGATGGGAGCCCGGATCGCGAGGGTGCTAAGTGAGATATTTCAGCAGAAGGGAGAGCTGGGGGAGATTGATTTGCCTGATGCATGCTATGATGCCACTATATGCCTCATACCAAAGGAGGGGAAGGACCTACAGTCTTGTGCCTCATATAGGCCAATTTCACTGTTGAATTGTGATCTTAAAATATTGGCCAAAGTACTGGGCAGTAGATTAGAGGAGATCCTCCCGGGGTTGGTTCACCCTGACCTAACCGGGTTCATAAAGGGGCACCAGTCCTATCATAATATGAGGTGTTTGCTTAATATGATCTGGAGGGCGAATAGGGGGAAGGAAGATATGGGGATTATCTCATGGATGCTGAAAAAGCGTTTGACAGGGTAGAGTGGGATTACCTGTTTGAAGTGATGGGACGGTTTGGTCTGGGTGAGACATTCCTGAGATGGGTATAGGCGATGTATCGGAGGCCCCGGGTGCAGGTAATAGTGAATGGTAACAGGTCAGGGAAGTTTAATCTAGGGAGGGGCACAAGGCAGGGGTGCCCACTCGCTCCCCTTTTGTTCGCGTTGGCGATAGAACCCCTGGCTAGTGCCATAAGGGGAAGTGAGAGAATACAGGGGGGGGGTGGGGGAGGCAGAACGCAGCATAAATTTGCATTGTATGCGGATGATATGCTGCTGTTCCTGAAGGATCCAGGCCAATCGGTACCCCCTCGCTTATTGCTGATAGAGGAGTTTGGCACCTTCTCGGGCTATAAGATCAACTTGGGAAAGGTGGAAGTAATGTGGCACAGGGGCTCAGGGAGTGAAGTAAGGCAGTGGGGGTTAAAAATGGTAGGTGCGGGTCTGACGTATCTTGGGCTACAGGTGGGTAGATCCCTGGGGTCCCTGTACAGCTTGAATTACACTAACCTGGTCAAAACTATTGAGGCTGATCTGAGGAGGTGGATACAGCTGCCCATATCATGGCTGGGAAGAATCAGTCTCATTAAAATGAACGTGCTACCTCGGATTCTGTACTTCTTGCAAATGCTACATATGGGGCTGAAAAAGCCTTCTCATTCATCTGGAGAGGGAAGCATCTGAGGATAAGCTTGGGAAGGCTGAAAGTGGACAGAGAGAGGGGAGGTTTGAACTTTCCAGACTTGGAAAACTATTTTTTGGCCATCCAGCAGAGGTATGTGGTGGACTGGGTGCATAGGCCTAAGGTAGCCAGTTGGGTTGAACTGGAACAAGAGACAGCAAAGGGCAAACTAACAGCATATCTTCACAGTAGGGGCTTAAGAGCTTATAGAATGGGAGAAGTAGTTAACCCCTTAGTAGTGCAGGTACTGTTAGCCTGGAGGTGTTAAGGAGAAGAGGTTGGGCCTTAAGGTAATGAGGCGCTGCTACTGCCTTGGCAGATAATCCCTATTTCTTACCAGGATTAGAGGACGGGGTTTCGAGATTGGGAACACAAGGAAATACAGGAGCTTGGGGCACTTATTGATATGAGGTGGCTTCGCTCCTTGCAAGCACTGCAGGAGGTAGTAGGTGGAGGTGGATGAGAAGGCTTAGATACCTACAAGTGAGGCGTTCATGGAAGTTTGGGAAGGGGATAAGGGTATATGAAATGGACCCAGTGGAGACATTGATCTACCAGGCTCAGGATCAGGAAAGGGTTTGTAGGATGGGCGGTGAAATGAGAAGCATATACTCCCTGACAGAACCATGAAGGTGAAAAGGCTGTGGGAATGGGATTTAGGCAGAGGTATTACTGAAGAGAACTGGGAATGCTGCTCCTGTGCATTCCGGGATCATGGCCTGTAATAAGTACAAAGAGGCATATTTCAAATTCATCCATAGGTTGTACCACCCACCGGTGACTGTGCATAAGGCACACCCTGAAGTGTCACCTCAGTATGGGAGATGTGGGAGGGAGAGGGGAACTTATATGCGCTGTTTTTGGACTTTCCCGATACTGCAGAAATATTGGAAGGCGGTGGTCTCGAAGGTGGGGAGGGTTGCTGGTAGAGAGTTGCCATTGGACCCCTTGAGCTGTCTATTTGGGGTGGAGGCTGGGGAGGATGAGTAGTGGTCCCTGCTCCCCAGGTGGATCAGGGTTCTGTTCATTCTAGCTCGCCATGGGATCCAAGACACTTGGGTCTCCAAGCCACACCAAGTGTACAGGTCTGGTGGAGGTGGTGCTACAGACTTTGGGACTGGAGAGGTTGGCGTATGTAATATGGGGGAGAGGACTGCTTTGCTAGGAGCTGGGCCCGCTTAACTTCTCTGTAGAGGAGGATGGATTCTGAGGAAGACATTTTAAGCTGAGGGTGTGGAGAGAGGGAGAAAAGCCCATGGGAGGGAGAAGGGGTGGAAAATGAGTCAAGGGCTTTGTTCTATAGGTGATAAAGGGAATGCAAATAAAAGGAATGGTCCAGGTGACTTGTGAAGGGGAAGACATTTGGGAGCACGATCAATTGATTGCACCATTTTTCTATGTTGTATGTTTATGTAAATGAAGTGATATAGCGGATGATAATTTTAGGTTTGTTTTTATTTAGTTTGATGTACGTATGTATGGTTATAGTATATGGTTAGGGTTTATTGTGGATGGAAAACAGTGGTTTTCCAAATCCTGTTGTAGGACAGTTCAAAGGTCAAAAAAGTTGTTGTACTATCGTTCTGACGTCACAGCGATAGTACAACTAATTCTTCAACTGTTTCCCAATTGGCTGAAACATTGGGCTTCACAAAAAAATGTACAACATGTGTCGGCGCCAAGTTTGTGCCACATTTAGTTTAGATAGTTTGACACGGACTGTCTTAGCTGCTAGCCGTGTTTCCAAACTATCAATTTTTCAACAGTATTTTTTTTTTTAAATCAGTGATCCTGGGGAACAAAACTAAACGGGACAACAGTGAAGGAACCAGTACACTTGGGGTCGGCAGCGGAGCGGGACTGCAGCGAGGACTGAGAGGAAACAGCAGTGTCAGGACAAGGTACAGAAACCAACAAATCCTCGCAAAATTAAACTGGTACAGTTTGGGGGGGAACCATATACTATATAAAATAACAGATAGGGCACTGTGCACAACAAGGCCGTTTCTCCATCTCGGGGGTTGATGACATCATAGGGACCCCTCGAGCTTCGCTCTCGAGGTCTATGACGTCATCAACCCCCTCGATGGAAACACAGCCTTGTTGTGCACAGTGCCGTATCCATTATTCTTTATGTTGTATACATGAAAAGCAAATAAAAATATTAAACAAAAAAAAAGAAAACACAAGAAATAGTTGATGTTCTCTTTAAAGAGCCTCTGATAGCAGCTGGAAAACTTTAAAAAATATAAGATTTAGACACAATTCAGTTTACAGTTCATATATTTTTGCAGTTCTTTTTTTTTTTAATATGCACTGTATCCTCCTGCCCCTCCCCGTCGGCCTCCTTCTGCTGTCAACTCCCAGCACCATCCCCCACCTCCAGGGCTTCCCCCAATCTACTTCTTATTGCACTGTGGGAGAGGGTGCCATGGATGAAGGTGGGGCAGTGCTTGCAGAGTCACAGTGTCATCCTGCCAGCAGGGGTTCTTTTCTGCCTGTCACTTTCCTTGAGTCGGAGCCGGCAGAGTGCAATACCGTGCACATAGACTGTGAAGACAGTGCACACTCTCAGCATCTGCCTCCAGCTTTCGATTCTGGTGATTGTTGCTGTGCCATGTAACCTCTGCTAGGTGGCAGCCAAGCATCAGTACTCATTGTCCTCTCCCCACCCAGAGGAGGAGAGCCATCGATGGACAGCTGGTCCTCCTCCCCACCAGACCCCAAGCGAGCTGGTCAGTTCCTGAACCCGGGTGGTGGGAGAGGAAGTATCCAGAGCCTCATTCCTCTATACCACTGGGCCAGCTAAAGGTTTACTGTAGATCAGATTTCCCTAGACAATACTGTTTGTGGCCCTGAGGGGGGCTGAACCTGCAACCCACTGGTTTACAGTTCTGTGCTTTTACCTCAGTACCATTTAGTCAGAACTATATGTAACCCCTAGAAGGCGCTATCCCAGGGGCTGCTACCCCTGCCTGATTTGCCACTAACAGGTTAAGGGGCCTGGATCCAATGGCGGGTGCCTCCACCCAGAGGTCAGGGTTTGCAATAGTTAAACTTACTTGGTCACAGCCCTCTGGGACACTGCAACCCTTTCTTCCACTAGTGGCCCACAATATATCAGAATTACCTTCACAGTATACACTTACCCCAGGGCTGGTTCCAGGCACTGGGACCGCCTGTAAAATAAGATACAGTGCAACAATCACAGTACAATACTTTAACATAGACAAATACCTCAGGCAGTATAACTTTGCTGAAACAAGCAGCTCTGATTTATTTAGGGGGAATATAACAAGGACAGGGGGAAATCAGGTTAATTAGCTTATCACTTTACTCATCTACCTATGGCTCTGTGCACAGGCCTATCCCTACCAGTTACTGTCCCTGGGTACCCAAGCCCTAGTGGCTAGTCCAAACCGTGGCAGCTGGTAGGGGGCCCTTTCCCACAGAGAAAAGAAAAATTAGTTTAAACAGTCAGCAGTACAGTGATTCCATTTGGATTCAATGTGGCAATTCAACAGGGAGCGACCCTGAATTAGTACTCACGACCTCCAAACAAGATAGGGTCCTTCAATGTCACAGAGGCTACTCTTGAGCTCCATGAGACTCCTCACACATTTATATGGCAAACTGCAACAGGCAAAAGTCCTTTAATGGCAGCAGGATTCACTTGAGTACACAAGCCTCTTCACACATTTATATTGTAAAACAGAAAGTACTATAGGCAGGCTGCTTCTCTATCCTGATTGCAATTACTACACAATACCGGAGAACACACAGCAGATTCAGTTCCTGACAGACCGAGTGCAATTCAGCAATTTCTCCAGTCTTCTACAGGGTGAGCCTGGTTTCTACTCTTCAGATATCCTTTGATTCTCTTCACAGGAGCAGTTCAGTCCTAACAAGCAGTTACACAAGCTGCAGACCGGAACTCTGGGCCTTACACACGTTTCCGACTAAACTGCACTGAAAAGCACAGGGCTCCTTCCTTCTTCTGCCAGAGCTCAACTGAAACTCCAACAGACAAAACCGGGCACTTCCTTTGAGTTCCTCCCAGTTCTTGACTGGATTGGCTGTCACTCACAATGGGCTGCTCCTGTTGGTCCAAGGCGAAGTCTCAACTACATCTCCCAAGAGTCACTGCCCATACAGTCCTCTTGTGGCTGGCTCAGATTATGAGTCCAAGTTCTGATTCGTCCAAGGCACCATTTTAGAGCTAGCTTACCCCCACACTGATTGGTCCAGTTCAGCAGTCAAAACCAGAATGGGGAACTAGGCAGACACAGTTCTGACTGCAAAGAAAGCAGGTTAGACAAACTGTAATTTCATTATTACTCTAAATGGTTTCTGGCAAACAGTTACATCTTTCAGATAGGTTCCCTTTGCACTCCTAGTGACTGCAAAAATGGAGTGAATTGGCAGCAGTTCGAGTGGTACTCAATCAAAGAAACACACAGTCCCCCATACAAACTAATTATGTCTGCAAGCAGACAGCTCTTAAAGAGACAGTACCAGAGGTTCTAAAAACACTCACTGATAAATGGCTTAAACGCCAAACACCATTCAGGCTTGGAGCATTCAAGCAAGCTCCTGGAAGTCTTTTGGGAACCCCCATTTGCAGGGGGGTTACATATATTTTTGCCATTTGTTTCCCTTTTTCTTTATCACTGAGGAAAATTACATAAAAACAAGATTACGGTCCCTTGGACTCTGTTAGCTTTGGTTGCTTCTCTACACAAGCCATCATAATGCCCTGTTTATGACATCATAATTATCCCCACAGCAGCAGATGTGGATGTCATATACAGAACTGTGACTGCAGAAGTAGACAACCAGACAGAGCAAACAGGACAGAGATCCTATTCCATGTAAATGTCCTTAGTAATAAAGGCATAAGGGTGATGATTACAAAAAAAAGTGTGATTACACTGCAAGCAAACGTGGCATTGACAAATGCTTGTCCTAAGTTGATACTAGCACTCCTTTTTAGGGACGAGTAAATGATTCAATTTGTGTTCCTTTTCATCTCCTGAAAAAATGTTCTACTTTGTATTTTACTTATTGGTACAGCACTTTGCTTTGCAAACTGGACTGGCCACTTTTTGGCAGCCTGTTAATTTGGTAAATGGATGATAATAACTAGTCATTTAAAGGGCTCCCTACAGTTCTGAGGGTTGTGTGATCCCTTATAGTAATTTCACCACTTTAGAACATCAGGGACATTTCCAAATACATCCTTTGTAATTGAATAAATGGTACAGTATTATCAAATGCTATCTTTTCTTGTAATAAGTTGTTGTAATTGTCTTGCAAAAGTAAACAAAAAGTGTAAAAAATGTATGATGGTTGGCTCAGTGGCAGTACGGGGAGGTTAAATACTTGACATTACTGAGCTGACGCATCCCTCTCAGGAGAAGGAGTGTTGAGGAATTCACCTCCAGGTTCTCCTGTAGCTAAAACCACACAAAGGAAGCTCGCCTGCTGTAAAGTGTGTTGAGAAATCAAAAATAACGATAGCAGCAGCAAGATGAACTCTGCACCCTCTGTCAAAGCCAAATATCTATACCAATGAAGCTTACGAAAAGCTGAATCACTTGCATAAACAACAAGGTACTTCTGCTGTCATTACATCCTCGCAGAGATGCGGCAGGATCACTGCAAACACTGACCATTTTGTGTTTATTACAACATCAGGGAGCCACTCCAGGGAGTACACTAGAGGTACCTTGGCACTTTATGTAGTTAAACTTTTGTATGTTTGCAATTTTAAGCCTCATTGGTATCGATTATTTGGCTTTGATGGTGGTGGTGCTGATTTCTTCTTGTTGCTATATCTGTGTTGCTAAGCCACAAGTGCAGCTTGGAGGAGACCACATGCCTGGGTCCTTTTGTGGGCAAGGCTGGGTGCAGCAACACACTCTGTAAGCAATTTGAAGGGAAAATGGAACAAACTGCCCAAGCTGTGGGAAGCAGTGTGGTGCAGTGGTTAACTACAAGCTAGGAAACCAGGAGGCACAAGTTCAAACCCCACCAATGCCATTCACTTTCTCTATGACCTTGAGCACATGACTAAACCTTTCCATGATTCCATCTGCCCAGTTATAAAAATGGGTAATAGCAGGTCCCCAATGAAAACTAAATTTTGTGTCTCAGTTGGGCAGTCTTGAGTAAATAAATTACGAAACAGAAACAAAAAAACTATTTACACTGGTTTTTGAGCCCTCCAGTGTCCCTTCCTTTGGCATGCTTCAGTAAGTTGGACTACCTCCATGGAGTTAATAAGCTACGTACTGCACATTATCCGCTACTTATTTATTGATTGATGTTTGCTTGTAGTGTAACCCCCCTGCAAATGGGGGTTCCCAAAAGACTTCCAGGAGCTTGCTTGAATGCTCCAAGCCTGAATGGTGTTTGCATTTAAGCCATTTATCAGTGAGTGTTTTTAGAGCCTCTGGTACTGTCTCTTAAGAGCTGTCTGCTTGCAGACATAATTAGTTTGTATGGGGGACTGTGTGCTTCTCTGAGTACCACTCGAGCTGCTGCCAATTCACTTCATTTTTGCAGTCACTAGAGTGCAAAGGAACCTATCTGAAAGATGTAACTGTTTGCTCAGAAATTATTTAGAGTAATAATGAAATTACAGTTTGTCTAACCTGCTTTCTTTGCAGTCAGAACTGTGTCTGCTAGTTCCCCATTCTAGTTTTGAACTGCTGAACTGGACCAATCAGTGTGGGGTAAGCTAGCTCTAAAATGGTGCCTTGACGAATCAGAACTTGACTCATAATCTGAGCCAGCCACAAGAGGATTGTATGGCAGTGACTCTGGAGATGTAGTTTAGACTTCAGTGCCTTTTGGACCAACAGCAGCAGTCTATCAGAGTGACAGCCAATCCAGTCAAGAACTGGGAGGAACTCAAAGGAAGAGCCCGTTTTGTCGGTTGGAGTTTCAGTTGAGCTTTGGCAGTGAAGAAGGAAGGAGCCCTGTGCTTTTTCAGTGTGCAGTTTTAGTCAAAAACGGTGTAAGGCCCAGAGTTCCGTCTGCAGCTTGTTAGGACTGAACTGGCCCTGTGAAAAGAATCAAAGGATCTCTGAAGAGTAGAAACCAGGCTCACCCTGTAGAAGACTGGAAGAATTGCTGAAAATTGCACTCGGTCTGTCAGGAACTGAATCTGCTGTAATTTCCCGGCATTGTGCAGTAATTGCGATCGGGATATACAGATGCAGCCTGCCTGGTATATAGTGCTTTCTTTTATATAAAATGTGTGAAGAGGTTTGTGTACCTCAAGTGAGCCTCTGCTGACATTGAAGGACCCTATCTTATTTGGAGGTCGTGAGTACTAATTCAGGGTCGCTCCTGTTGAATTGCCACATTAAATCCAAAATGGAATTACTGTACTGCTGACTGTTTAATTTTCCTTTTCTCTGGTGAAAGGGCCCCACCAGCTGCCACGGTTTGACTAGCCACTAGGGCTTGGGTACCTAGGACAGTAACTGATAGGGATAGGCTTGCACAGAGCCATAGGTAGATTATTAGAGTGATAAGCTAATTAACCTGATTTCCCCCTGTCCTTGTTATATCCCCCTAAATAAATCAGAGCTGCTTGTTTCAGCAAAGTTGTACTGCCTGAGGTATTTGTCTATGTTAAAGTACTGTACTGTGATTGTTGCACTGTATCTCATTTCACAGGAGGTCCCAGTGCCGGAACCAGTCCTGGGGGTAAGTGTATACTGTGAAGGTAATTCTGATATATTGTGTGGGCCACTAGTGGGAAGAAAGGGGGGTTGCAGTGTCCCAGAGGGCTGTGACCAAGTTAGTTTAACTATTGCAAACCCTGACCTCTGGGTGGAGGCACCCGCATTGGATCCAGGCCCTCAACCTGTTAGTGGCAAATCAGGCAGGGGTAGTACCCTGGGATAGCGCCATCTAGGGGTTACATCTTGAGGCTCACCGCTGGGATTGTGTGTCCTAGTGGCCATATTTACGAACCACTGTTAAGAAAAAATGGGTACCCCGGCAGAAGTGGCTGTGCACCGCTGGTGGAGGGTGTACTGGGAGGAGATCGACCCCAAAATGCTATGCTTATCCTGGACATCCCCGTGTATCAATACGGACACTGTGCAGGGAGTACTTTCCAAGGTGGAAGGTTTACAAACCCTGTGGTGGTGGGTCGGCATGCTAATCTGCTCACCCACACTTTCCTGGCCTAGTAGAGTTTAAGATCCCATAGATAGCTCCAAAGTGCCACAGACCATTACCCCAGAGGGAGCCCTCACTGCTTGGAGAGTGATAACTAAGGACAGTAAAGACCTGGGGAATCAGCCCCACCACTATCTGAAACTTTGAGGAGAAATTTGCTGAATGGTTGCTGGGAGGGGAAAACTGTGGAGGACTTGAAGAAACTATTCTGCCACCTGGGGTGTTCCTCCCCAACACCTCTCCTGCTCCAGTGCCCGATGGTGGCTGAACCAATGCAGACTCCTATTTCTGCACCTGCCATTAGTCACGACTCATCAAGGTTGAGGATCTTCTCTGGCACCTCCCCACTCCCAAGGGAGGATGACTGGGAGACCTGGATAGACTATGTTGCCCCCAAGTGCTAGAATGGCAATGCTCGGAAGGCTAAAAAGCAAAGAGGGTTAGTGAGAGCCCCGAGGTCCTGCCCTGGCTACCATCCGCAGCTAACGGGCCAGTAACCCTGAAGCGACTGCACAGGCCTATCTTGAGGCCTTGGAGAATGTATGGAGCCTAGATTCTGATGAGGACCTATGGTGGAGAGTAAGAAATGCACAACATACCAAGGAGTTGTTCTGTGTATGTCTCTCGCTGGAAAAATTGTTGCAAGAATGCCTCAGAAAGGGTAGTTTGCCAGCGATTGAACTGGACCGAACCAGACTGGACAGAATCTAAGTCTGCCCCTCTCAGAACTGCTGTTGCTTCAGTTACGCCTGGCAAATCGACTGGAATCCCCACCTCCTATGATGAGTTAATAAGAGAAATTCGAGAGTTGAGAAAAGGCGACCTCGGAGGTTACCTGCACCAACAGCTGTGGCTACGACCCGAGTGACTGAGGGTGACCCATCAAGTGAAGTTCAGGGGCAGAGGTTGACAGTCAATGAGTGCTCTGACAAGGAAAAAGATATGCCACAATGGGGCGAACTGTTGAGAGAGATCCGGGAGTTCAAAAACAGTCCCTTTATGAAGGCCACGCCTGCAAGTACGGGCCCTGACCTATATCCGACTGCATCTGCTATGGGGGTGGGGGTACCCACCCATGTATCTCCTGCTGATAACAGCTCCAAACTCAATTCCTTGACCATGGAAGTGGAGAAACTGACGAGATGTCTCCAAATGCTTATCATCAAGTAGACAGAGATGGTACCTAGGTTTCCAGTTAGTAATACCCCGCCTCTGGCTCCCAGTGTGGCGCCTCGCCAGCTCAAACTCCAGAAAGTATGTTTTGCTATAATTGTGGGAAAGATGGGCACATGAAAGGGAATGCCAGTCCCCAAAAGACACTGACAAAGTTGCATATAGGCTACAAGGAGAGCTTAGAGAAGAAATCAGTGGTTAGAGGTGCACCATATGATCCTGGTGAGGGCACCAAAAATGCTAATTCACGTCCTTTTGTGGCAAGGGTTAGTTGCCCAGGCCTCACTACCGCCTCTCCAGACTGGTCCAGAATAGTGGGTCCCTCCATGGAGACCACTGTAAAGGTGAATGGAGTGTCTACAAGAGCTGTATTAGACAGTGGCTCCCAAGTGACAATTATGTTCCAGGATTGGTATCAGAAGCATTTGTCAGACGACTTCTTGACAACCATTAGAAGGGACTGCATGTATGGGGGTTAAGTGAGAAGGCCTACCCCTATTCCGGTATATCCGATTTGGCTGTCTTTCCCCACCTCCGTGGCTGGAGTGGCCGAACAAGCAGAGACCCTAGCCTTAGTGTGTCCCCCACTGGACTGTATGATGGTGTCCTTTGTTGATTGGAACAAATGCTCATATGTTCGGAAGGCTGGCACAGTTGTGTTATGAAAACAGGGTCAAAGACTAGTAGAGCTTTAAGAGTTCTGCTTTTAATTAAGAAGGCCTATGAGGCACAGAGAGATGCTGAAAACAGAACCAGAGGAACCGGTCGGAATTTAGTGGAAGAAGGATCCTGAGTCTCTGATCCTGGCGCCAAATGCCCAGTGTACCTTACAGGAGAGGTCCGTATCAGAAAGGATGTTAAGAATAAAATATTAATGTTGGATGCACCAGGCGATGGAAAATTGCCAGAGGGACTGCTGGTCAAGCCTAGTATTTTGCCCGCTAGAGCCCATGCTTATGCCAGAAGGGTAATGGTCCAAGTTCATAATGTGTCTGAAAGAGACATTCGAGTAAACAGAGGTTGCATCTCTGGCTAATGTGCATTGTGCAGACACTGCAGTGCACCAGCAGCAAGAGTCAGGAAGAATGACAGAGTAACGCCTGACTTGTTTGATTTCGGGCGACTCTTTGCTGCCAGCTGAATGGAAAGTGAGGATCAGTGAAGAAGCTTGCCCAGAGAGACCAGGTGTTTTCTTTAAAGGAATGGGATGTAGGATGCGGCAAGGAGTTGAGCACAATATCCGCTGCATGACGAAAGACCATTTCGTGAGAGGTCTCACTTCGGCACCTGCTGACATAGATGATGTGAGACGGCATCTGCAAGAGATGTTAGCTGCTGGTGTAATACAAGAATCCAGAAGCCTTATGCTTCCCCATTGTGGTAGTGAGGAAAAGAATGGAACAGTAAGGATGTGTGGATTATCGCACTTAAACCGCGGACTATCCTCGATCAGTACACAATGCCCGCATTCAGGATGCTTTGGACTGCCTAAACGGGAGCAAGTGGTTCTCTGTGCTGGATCTCCGCTGGGTACTACCAGATCGACATGTGCCAGAGGACCGTGAGAAGACTGCCTTTATCTGTCCGCTATTTCTATGAATTCATGAGGATGCCTCAAGGGATTTCAGGTGCCCCAGCCACTTTTCAATGATTGATGGAGCGTGCAGTGGGGACATGAACTTACTAGAGTGCCTGTATACCTAGATGATATTGTGTTTGGCAGCTCACTGGAGGAACATGAAAGCAGATTATTTAAGGTATTGGACCGATGGAGGACTTTGGCCTTAAACTGTCCATTGATAAGTGTCAATTTTTCAAACATCAGTAAGTATGTGGGACACATAGTATCCACCGAGGAATAGAGACTGACTCCAAGTAAAGTTGAGGCCTTGACCACCTGGCCTAGCCCAAAATCTAAAAGAACTGCAAAGATTCCTGGATTCTGTGGTTATTATCGGCTGCTCATCAAGGACTATTCAAGAGGATCCGCCTTTACTTAACCTTACTTCAAGCGGTATCCCCAACCCACAAAAAATCACCAAAAGTCAGCGCCCTCAAGACTGAAAGAGGTATTTTCATCCAAGTGAAGTATTTGGGGCCTGCTGGACTCCTGATTGTGAGACTGCTTTCATGAGATCATATATCAACTTACCCATGCTCCAGTGCTGGCCTATGCCGATCCAAGAAAACCTTACGTCCTGCACACTGATGCTAGCTTGCAAGGGTTGGGGCTGTTTGTACCAAGAGCACGTGAATGGCCTGAGACCAGTGGCCTTTGCCAGTAGAAGCCTGACCCATCCGAAAAGAACTATCCTGTACTATAAGTTAGAGTTCCTAGCTTTGAAGTGGCTATTGTTGACCAATTCCATGAGTACTTGTATGGGGCTAAATACTAGTAAAAACTGACAATAATCCTTTGACCTATGTGCAGACCTCAGCTAAGTTGGATGCCACTGGCCATAGGTGGCTTTCTGCATTATCTACATATGACTATGCTCTCGAATACTGAAGCAGGTCTGAACCACATAGATGTTGATGCTCTCTCCGAGGCCTGTTCCCCAGAATGATTAGTCCGATTGGCAGAACCTGACATTCGGCACTCTGCCGGAAGTTTGACAGGGAGGAACAAATGTCCACGGACGCAGTGGACTGCATGGTGGATTGCTTGGGAGCCTCTGAGAATTGCATACCTGCGCTTATTGCCACTTTTCTGCAATAGACATTGGTGCACTGCTCAGCTGGACAATGACAGTACTCGCGGGCTCAATCCCGCGATCCCATGATCAAAGCAGCTTTAGAAGCCCCTATGCAGGAAAAGATGTGTCCAAATTACGCCCACTGATTTGAGAACTGCACTGTTATACAAAGAAGGTCCTGAGTTGAAACTGATCAATAAACTGTTATATAGAAACAGTAGACAGAGGGGACAAGTAGACAAATAACAACTAGTGCTGCCCACTGCCTTTCGAGACTCAGTACTGAGGTCCTTGCACAACCACATGGGGCACCTTGGTATAGACAGAACACTTGACTTGGTGGAGATCCAGATTCTATTGGCCTAAGATGGGGGCTGATGTGGAGCAACACATTCGAACTTGTAGTGGCTGCTAGAGAGAGCTTTGCCCCAGAGGGCTGCCCCTTGTTAACATCACCACCAGTGCACCCATGGAGCTGGTCTGTATTGATTTTCTGAGTTTGGAGTCAGATCAAAGAAATATCAGTAATGTGCTGGTGGTCACTGACCATTTCACGAGGATATGCCCAAGCTTTCCCCACCAAAGACCAGAAAGCATCCACTGTGGCCAAAGTACTTGTAGAAAACTTTTTGTTCACTATGGGCTCCACAAAGAATCCATTCTGATCAAGGGAGAGACTTTGAGAGTCGCCTGATCAAAGAGATGCTTTCTCTGTGGGAGTGCGAAGTCCAGAACCATCCTACCACCCCAGGGGACCCACAGCCTGAACGTTTCAACCGCACTTTGCTAGATATGCTAGGCACCCTGCACCTAAAGGACAAGCCTAGATGGAGCTAACAAATTAGCACCCTGGTACATGCTTATAACTGCACTCAAAGTGATGCCACTGGATTCTCCCCTACCGCTTGATGTTTGGAAGAGAAGCTGACTACCAGTAGATGTGTGTTTTGGGGTCTCTCCTGATGGGGTTCAAGCTGACAACTATTTACAGTATGTGCAAAGTTAAGGCCCAGCTAACTCATGAAATGCCAACTGGTTATAAACCATGGCTGCCAAAAGAAATCTGGCCAACAAAGAAAGGTTATGATAAAAAGGTGAAAGCACAGGAACTCCAGGAGGGAGATCGGTATTGCTAAGAAATCTGGGACTGCATGGCAAGCACAAGATTGCTGACAGATGGCACCATCTCCCTCACATTGTAGTGGACAAACTAGATGATCTGCCAGTGTACAAAGTAAGGCCTGAGAATAATTCAAAAGATGTAAAACAATGCATAGAAATCATTTACTGCCCATTGGACAAATCCTGATTGAGTCTGAGCCCTCAGAAGATGCCCTCTGGACCAGTGACTAGAGCTGCTGCTAAGAAAAGATCAAGAAAGTCTGCACCTACAGAAGCAAAGTTAAAGTGTCTCCTCCACAAGTCCCAGTTGAGCATGACTGTCAGTCCATATCAGAAGAAAGTGAGAGTGACTTTGAATACTATCCTTCTTACGAACTGAGTCAATTTTCTGGGGCAATCCCTAGTCAATACTGGAGACAAAGCTGGGCCTTCTTGACTGTCTAAGCCCCAGCTTCATCCCTGGAGCCAATGCTCCCAGAAAGTGAAGTGCAAAGCATCAGATCAGATGAAATGGAATCATTGTGCATGGTTGAACTGTTTGAGCTTCAGGGAGGAAATGATAGATTGGGGCAGACTGGTGATACAATCTGAACAAGAAGAGTATTTTGAGTGCTCCTGACAGTCCACTGCCAGTGTCCTAAAAGCTCTCCATGCGAGCCAAATGTTGTGGACTCAGAAACTGTAACTCCTGGAGCTGAAAGTGCCCCAAGTTCTAGCCTCTCTACCCTCATAGAGACTCCTGACAAGTGAGGACAATGCTGAAAATGAGGCTCAGAGTGCAGAGACTATAACAGTTCCCCTAGAAAGACTGGTCGAGCTGTAAAGCCTGTGGTGCACCTCAGTTATGATTCACTTGGGAGGCCTGTGGATTGCCTCTCAATGTTGTCCATAAAAGGAGTGTATATTGTCCCGAGCTCATTGCCCAAACTGAGCATCAGTGCTAACTCAAGTTACTTGTGTTGCCTTTCTATATGGTGCCTTGCCCCATCCAGCCCCTAAGGTAACTGATAGGAAGGGCCCCTCTTCAGGTTTCATGTACAAGAGGTAATAACTTGAGTTATGGTACAATGTGTATGTAATACTTGTAAAGTGTGACGTACTGCAATGTTTCAGAAATGTGTTCTTGGTAAAATGATATATTGACTGATGATTACATGTGCAGCCTAATGCAAATGTATATGGTTGCAGTTGAAACTTATGGGTACTTGCTTGACGCGGACGCTAAGCTTTCCCAGGCCAGGAAGGGTGTAACCCCTGCAAATGGGGTTCCCAAAAGACTTCAGGAGCTTGCTTGAATGCTCCAAGCCTGAATGGTGTTTGGCATTTAAGCCATTTATCAGTGAGTGTTTTAGAGCCTCTGGTACTGTCTTTAAGAGCTGTCTGCTTGCAGACATAATTAGTTTGTATGGGGGACTGTGTGTTTCTCTGAGTACCACTCGAGCTGCTGCAATTCACTTCATTTTTGCAGTCACTAGGAGTGCAAAGGAACCTATCTGAAAGATGTAACTGTTTGCCAGAAATTATTTAGAGTAATAATAAAATTACAGTTTGTCTAACCTGCTTTTTTGCAGTCAGAACTGTGTCTGCTAGTTCCCCATTCTAGTTTTGAACTGCTGAACTGGACCAATCAGTGTGGGTAAGCTAGCTCTAAAATGGTGCCTTGGACGAATCAGAACTTGACTCATAATCTGAGCCAGCCACAAGAGGATTGTATGGGCAGTGACTCTGGGAGATGTAGTTTAGACTTCAGTGCCTTTTTGGACCAACAGCAGCAGTCTATTGTGAGTGACAGCCAATCCAGTCAAGAACTGGGAGGAACTCAAAGGAAGAGCCCGGTTTTGTCGGTTGGAGTTTCAGTTGAGCTTTGGCAGTGAAGAAGGAAGGAGCCCTGTGCTTTTTCAGTGTGCAGTTTTAGTCAAAAAACGTGTGTAAGGCCCAGAGTTCCGGTCTGCAGCTTGTTAGGACTGAACTGGCCTGTGAAAAGAATCAAAGGATCTCTGAAGAGTAGAAACCAGGCTCACCCTGTAGAAGACTGGAAGAATTGCTTAAAATTGCACTCGGTCTGTCAGGAACTGAATCGCTGTGTGTTCTCCCGGTATTGTGCAGTAATTGCGATCGGGATACAGATGCAGCCTGCCTGGTATAGTGCTTCTTTTATATAAATGTGAAGAGGTTTAGTATTTCAAGTGAGCTCCTGCTGACATTGAAGGACTCTATCTTATTTGGAGGTCGTGAGTACTAATTCAGGGTCGCCTCCCTGTTGAATTGCCACATTAAATCCAAATGGAATTACTGTACTGCTGACTGTTTAATTTTCCTTTTCTCTGTGTGAAAGGGCCCCTACCAGCTGCCACGGTTTGGACTAGCCACTAGGGCTTGGGTCACAGGACAGTAACTGATAGGGATAGGCCTGTGCACAGAGCCATAGGTAGATTATTAGAGTGATAAGCTAATTAACCTGATTTCCCCCGTCCTTGTTATATCCCCCTAAATAAATCAGAGCTGCTTGTTTCAGCAAAGTTGTACTGCCTGAGGTATTTGTCTATGTTAAAGTACTGTACTGTGATTGTTGCACTGTATCTCATTTCACAGGAGGTCCCAGTGCCGGAACCAGTCCTGGGGTAAGTGTATACTGTGAAGGTAATTCTGATATATTGTGTGGGCCACTAGTGGGAAGAAAGGGGTTGCAGTGTCCCAGAGGGCTGTGACCAAGTTAGTTTAACTATTGCAAACCCTGACCTCTGGGTGGAGGCACCCGCCATTGATCCAGGCCCCTCAACCTGTTAGTGGCAAATCAGGCAGGGGTAGTAGCCCCTGGGATAGCGCCATCTAGGGGTTACAGTAGTATTCCTTGATTTTATGCACTAACGGGAAAACGTGTGTTCATTGCTACCTAACCCTTTCGTGTCTGCAACATTCTAATGATGTCAGTGTAGTCATTAATCTCTAAACTGTATTTGTCAACATGTTGCATTGCATATATAGACATGTTCTTGTGTTTTTCTGTTTCAAGCTTGTTTTCTTTGTGTCATAGTATATCCTGACTCCATTGAACATGTTGCGATTGGCATGTTATTGTTTCTGCAATGGGGGGGGGGGGTAAATCAGATTTACACCCCTCCGACTACAAAGATTTCCTCCCTCTGGAGACAAATCATGGAAATTAATGAACACTGGCACCTGGTTAGTTTCTACCTCTTGACTGGTGGCACCTGTGGGCTCTGAGTCTATTGAACTGAGGGACATCAAAGGTGTCCATATGCCTTGATCCCCTTGAATGGTCTCCTGATGCAGAAAGCTATGTGACAAGATGAGAGGTGCAGCTTTTTGTTAGTCAGTTCATCTTTATGCTTGGAGCAGAATTTGCCCAAGGGTTACATCAAATCATTTCTTTATTCCTCAAGATATCTGTTCCTGATTAACAGGAAACTGAGCCGGTTTTTATTTATTTATTTGTAATTTTGAACCAGGAGAGGCACTGAGCCCAGATTCCTGGCACTGGCCCCTGCAGTTAATAGGAAGAGTGTTAGCACTATGGAGCACTCCTAAAATCTGCTGTGTTAAAGCCTCAAAGAACTTTGCCCTGCTCTTCTGTAGCCGATTTCACTTCCCTCGCCACAAGCCTCGTATTCTGTCTGTAGTTACCATGCTTCCCCGGTGCAGGCTAATATCAGATAAATACAACATTTCACTCATTCCTCTCAACCTCCTGCCTCATAAATCAGGGACAAGGCTTAAAAAATCAGGAAAAGGACCAAAATCAGGGACACATCTTCAACATTGGAGATATCCACTCAGGAAGCTGGTAGAATAAAGGGCTTAGTGTGAAATGCATTTTCTAAGGAAGGACAAGTCTGTAACTTTAATGTTTGACATTATTTTGTGCTTATAACCCTGCTGTTTGGTCACGGAAACACAATTTTAGGAGGGACAGAGTAGAATTGTGAGGCAAAATCAGGGACAGTTGAGAGGTATGATTTCACTTGCTGCTTGGAAGTCCGTGTGATCCAGTGGTGAGAGCAGTGAACTGTTATTTGGGAGACTACAGGGTTGAACCCCACCACACCCACTGACTCGCTATGGAATGTAGAGCAAGTCCCTTGACCTCTGTGAACCTTGGTCCTCCCACTTGTAAAATTGTGCAGAATTAGGAACCTCTACAAATGAAATACTGCATCTCAGTTGGTGCTATCCTGGGTTAAAAGGGCCATCCCTGTGTTATGAAGGTCTGAGGCGCTAGCACCTTACCTTCTGCACAACAACAACCTGTGTTCTGTGATGAGCACAGTTTGCTGGGGAGTCGGCTGGGGGTGAGGGGCTGGGTGAGGATTGAGCAGCGGCAGCTCCCTCTCCCGGATAGGAGAGATTAAGTTGTCCCAGCCCTTGACTACCACCATGGGAGGTGTGGTGCAAAGGGCATCGGAGGAGCCTGCGCCTAGCCAGGGGTGGGAGCAAGGAGTCAGTCAGGGCAAGGTGTGCATGTGCACCTTTCTACACGCAGCACCTGACCTTGTCTGGGGCCCGGGCAAACGGAGAAAAAATAGGTGGAAAAACTGGGGATTGAGGCTTGAGGACCCCCCCCGCAGCTAGCACCGATGGTCCACCCAAGATTGGAGATGGTGTGCCTTGGGATGATAACAGCGCCAGAACGGGATGGGTTGATACAGCTGCCCAGCCTGCCAGGAGAGAATAAAGGAAAATATGGGGGGGGGGGGGTAACAGCAGGGCCTGAAGAGTTGTCTTATTCATAACTAGTGCAGCACCATACTGTGGTAAAGATTTACTAATCCTGAAAATACATTTAGTGGTCCATCCTGAAAATTAAACAAAAAGTTTAAGCTGGCCACCCTGTTGCCACAGCAGTAGCACTACCACTTGCGGTGTCAGCAACCCAAGTTCGGTAATGAGCTTGATTCATCGGGGCCAGACGGGGCAGGAAGATCAAGCGTCCCAGTGGACACAGTCTTCCTCTGGGGAAGAAGCTAGCTGCTGTTGCTACAACCCTGCCACCTGGCTGACTACAGGTACAGTAAGGAGGGGAGACATCGACCAGGCTTCACTCAGGCACGCTTTGCATGTACGAGCATAGAATCCCTAGCGTGCTGGTGTCCCAGGGGTCAGTGAACTATGGAACAAGGAAATGACTGGTGACTCATGCAGGATGATCCTGGGTGCACTCGAACCCTGACCTGGCTACAATCCACACTGTTCCATACATCAGGAACTCCTGCCTCCCCACTCAGGAGGTTGGATCTGGTACAGCCGAATCTCATGGGGGGGGGGGGTGCAAACCCATGGGGTTGAAAACAGGGATGGGAGTAAATGGTAGAGGAACCAGGGGTTGGGGGCTGGCTCCAACCCAAGGGAAGGGTACTGAGGCAGTGAAAGTAACTGTTAAAAAAAGAAAAAAAATTTACCTTAAGACAGAATGAAGCAAAACTAGTGAGGTAGGCACACATTTTATAAAATGTTATGTTCGTCTACAAAATCAAGACAAAGTGGCTGCCCCACTCCATAAAAAGTGTGGTTTAAGGGAGGGAAGGAGGCAGGCAGGCAGAGGAAAGAGCAAGTTGATGATAGTGGCATACTGAAGGCCAAACAAGTTCTGTTTTTCTCTGCAAGCAGAGTAAAAATAGCAGGTTACACACAACAAGGCTGCAAAAACATGTTTCTTTATTGTACTTACAAGCATCAGTAAAAAAATGCAAAGAGAAGAAAGCAGCCTAAAGGCTCCCCTTTTCCTATCACCATGCGTGAATGGTGGCAGCATCTGCAAGCATGTTCTAAATGCACTGCAACTGCAAAAGGTCAAACGGTGTTGACTCAGAAGCTGACTTACAGCCTGGGTTCTTGTGCTTTCTGCTTTTGCGTCTGATACCATCAGTTTCTGGGTCAACACTGTTTTACCGTTTGTAGTTACAGTTAATGTATTTAACTGGGTGGGTACATTGGTCCCAGAGACCATTTTCCGGCATGACCTGGGCCATAAAGATGGCACAAACAAGGTAAAAAGTACATGAGATGCAGCATACAGTTAACAATAAAGAGTAAATACAAACAAAAGGCACAGGGATGAACAAATTAAGATTGACATTAGTGCAGAAGTTATCAGCGCAGTGCCTAGCATATATCATCATAACAAAAACAAGTTCTAGAGTCAAAATAACTAAACAAATTCCAGAGTCATTCTGGCACCCCAAATGTCACAGCGAGACGAGGTGGGAGAGTGGATGCCTTCGCCCAAGGATTAGATCATCATATAATCTAGAGGCATTTCCAGGTAAAGGTGGCAGTGAAGGAAGGTCTTGCAGTGGGATTTAAATTGGGGTTATGATCTCAGGGTCGGTAGAGGGGTAGGTAGGCTGTTCTAGAGATTCGGGGCAGCTGCAGAGAAGGCCCTCTAGCCCTTGCATGTGGTACCCTCTGGGCACTCTAGTAGTTGGCTGGAGAAGGACCAGAGGTGTCGATGGCAGGGTTTAGGTATGAATGGAGGTAGAGGGGTGACTGCTTCTTTTCTCCGATGGATTTTCTTATGAGGCAACCTAGGAGGTAATCCCATGAGACCTGAGGGGGGGCCTGGCAGAGGGAACAGTGATGCGTAGAGTAAGGGGCCATTAGGGCAAACCTATAGATGTTGTTGGTTTTGTTGAGTCTAGACAGGCAAAAGGATGAGGTTTGTGTGTAAACTAGTGAACAGCAGTCCAGCAAGGGAATAAGATGCCCTGGCTACGCGGTGCCTTCCTTCAGAGGTTCATGAAATTCTTTAGCCATAAGACAACTCCTAGTCTCTGGTTTATGCGCTGGACTGATTCTGATGTAGTTGGAGAATGTCAGGAGAGGTCAAGGGTGACTGCCAGATATTTGAATGTAGTCACCAACTCAAGGAGGGAGCCTTTGGGGGGCAGGATATGAAGAGGGGTAGTATTGCCTGTCCACCTAGCCAGTCTGGGTTTCGACTGCATGTGGTGGGTAGGAGGAACCCAGAAGGGGTTGGTGAAGTTATGACACACTCTACCATCGAGCACTGAGGTTTATAACGGGACTTCCCTTCGACACGCATCACTGCACCCTATATACGGCAGTGGGGTGGATATCACTAAAGTTCAGGCGCCACAGAAATGCCGCTCTCTGGACCTATAGAGCCATCTCTAATAAGCTGCCTTACAATATCTCCTGCTGTCTTCCCCCGAGTATAATTGGGAAATACGTGTTAAGAAGTTACTTAGCTATTACACTTAAAGTACCCAAAGCAAAATCCCGCTTCATCAGGGCAGTCATAAGCTTCGTGCTACCTACCTTATGGAACGATCTACAAACAAAACTCAAATTAAGCACTCTAATCGGTATAAATGCGTTCAAGACGCTTTATTTCCATACAATCAGAGAAGTATGGAACTGCTTCACCCACTCAGACCCAGTACCGGTGTCTGCACTGGTATATAGCCACGCCTAGACCCAATTTTAAGTACTGACCCCCCAGCTTGCTCCTCACAAGCCTAATTGTTCTCTCTCTTATCCCACTGTCTTATCAACACTAGGCCCATCCATCCCCTTATCCTTCCTTTCCCAACCTCGGATAGGAGCTCACTACCCTTGGGTTGTGACATCCTACCATGCCCGTACTTATAACATTCAATCCCGGGCTCACACACACCTTTTCTCCATCCACCTTCTCTACATCCGTTTTACCAACTCCTCTCTGTGCACCGTGCCCTCCTAGCCTTTCTCCCTACCTCCCTCCTTCCCCACCTCGCCTCTACCTAGTGTATATTTTTATTTTATTTTTTTTTCCGTTACTTCCTCCTGCAACCTTAGATAACCTGCTTTATCTTCCTATAGACACTTCTATGTATGTAAATACCCTGTAATCTGTACAATATCTGTATAATTCTATGTACATATGAACTTCTTTTTCTTTCTCTCTGTAAACAGTATTATCTGTA
This sequence comes from Neoceratodus forsteri, assembly GCA_016271365.2. Taxonomy (NCBI): domain Eukaryota; kingdom Metazoa; phylum Chordata; order Ceratodontiformes; family Ceratodontidae; genus Neoceratodus; species Neoceratodus forsteri. Next base: position 1,747,435,245 of record CM057450.1, on the reverse strand, counting down.
TTGCCTTTTAAATACCTGTGTTGACCTGTATATACAATTGTTCATGCTCCACCCAGGTCCATCTTGCAAATGAGCTTCTGCTCAACAATGAACGCCTGGTTAAATAAAGACTTGATTGATTGATTGATTGAAAGCACCCAGGAGGCAACCCTCTGTTTTCTCCAGGAGTGCCAGGTGTAGTGAGGGATTAGTGCAGGACTCCCAGCAGTCCGGTGAGGACAGGGGCTAGCTTGACCTGTTGGTAAACTCTGAGAGAGCAGATCAATACAGTATGTGAGCGCATGATTCAGACATGATACATAACTAGAATTACAGATTGGCCACCTGACAAAGTATCTCCAGCTTTCGGTAAACAGGAGAATACAAAATCTTACTTCGAAGAAGGCGCTTGCAGTAGGCCAGCACCGGTAAGACTAAACAACCAGGTGCCAGGACCACAGGAAAAATGTTCTAGCTAGCAGTCCACCACAAGGGACTGCCCACCGTTGACGTCCACCTATCCTATAAAGGTGGGCAGTTCCCCACACCTACCTTAGCTCTTTTCCCGCCGTCCACCTGCACACGTTGGACCTTAGCAGACGCTGCAGCTGCTGTCAACTGCCGTTACTCACACTTGTCACGCTTTTTTATTTTCCTTTTTTCTCGAGTTTCTAACATCACATTTTCGGTGTTTTAGCAAATTGCATTGTTTACTGTTACCATAAATACAACAAGGACCTTCCGGGAGTGGTCAAGGGCCATTCTACCAGGTGTATGGCTGCCTCCACAGCCCTTTTCAGAAATGTGGCTGCTGTGGACATCTGTGCAGCTGCCATCTGGAGTTCTGTCCACACCTTCACCAAACATTACAGTCTGGACATCACCTCTCGTTGCAGGGCCAGTTTTGACCTAGCTGTTCTTCAGTGCCTTCTCTCTTGAGCTTTTGGCTGCTGATCTGTCCTCCTCCCGGTGTTTTTCTCCTGGTCATGCCAGGGAACTGCTTGGGACTCAGTCTGGTGTTGGCCTGCTGCAAGAGCCTTCCTCGAAGTAAGATAGTACAGTTACGTAAGGACTTACCATAACAATAGATCTTGAAGAAGCTCTTGCAGCAGGCTCTACTTTCCCTCCCTCCTTCCTCTTGTTGTTCCTTGTTTCTTTCATATTTCTTCTTCTCTTTCATTTTTGGCTTATGGAAACCTCCTCTGTTCTCCAGTCGCTGCTCACTTGGGGTCTCTGATGGGAGAACTGAGATAGGTGTGAGGGACCACCTGCCTTTATAAGATAGGCTGACGTCAGTGGCTGATGTTGGCGGTGGGTGGTCCCCCGTGGTGAACTGCTAGCTAGAAAGTTTTCTGTGTGGTCCTGGTGCCTGGCAGCTTAGTCCAGCCGGTGTTGGCCTGCTGCAAGAGCTTCTCTCGAAGATCTACTGTTATGCTAAGTTCTTGCGTAACTGTACTTTTTTTTAGTTAGCCCCTCTGAATACTTGCAGATGCTGCTGCCTTGCACATGTGGTGATGGTGGTGGTGTAAGTGAAGCCTTCAAGTTGCTTTTTTCTCTTTGTTTCTTACTGATGCTTGTAAGTGCAATAAAAAAAAGTATATTTTTTTAATGCAGCCTTTTTATATGTAGCATCCTATCTTTACTCTGCTTGCAGAGTAATACACAGTTTGTATGGATTTCATTTTTTTTTTTTACCCTGGGTGATGCCCCTCCCCCAAACTCACTGAAGCACTTGTGTGCATCTTTCTGTACTTGATAGAGTGCTATTTTTAGTGGAAATGGGAGTAAGGATTTTGTTGTGTTTTACAGGCTGGGGTGATTCAGAAGGAACGCCTTCGGAGCAAGGCATGACCTATGATGCCCTTCACGTGTTTGACTGGATAAAAGCACGGAGTGGTGACAACCCTGTCTATATTTGGGGACACTCTTTGGGCACGGGGTAAGCAACAAGTTGACTCAGTTTAGTGGTGCTGTTGAATGAGGGTAGAACAAAACTGCATTGCAAATCGATGGTTCAGGAAAGTTTGTTAGATTGGTTTTGGCTTTTTTTTATTTCAATGTAAAAATATTGAAGCATCAGGCCACTTTATTTGGGGTTAGTAAAACATGAAATGTTGGCATTCTGAGTTTCTGAAAATATGGATGACACGTATTTTTGATCAGTGCTGGTTGGGTTTGAAAATGTAAAGTGCCCTAGTCTCCAGCAGTTTTCTATCACAGATGGAAGACTAAAAGGAGTCCATTGATGAGGTCCATGATAAGACATGGGAAGTATCCTGGACCCCTGCCACACTGATAGAGTTACCACTCGCAATGCTGGAAACCCAGCTTCAGGAACAAGCTTGGGCCTTTGGAGCACCGGACAGGGGCAAGAGGATCAAGTGTCCCACTGGACAGTGTCCTCCAGGAGGGGGGGGATTTCCACGTCCTACTGCTTTGCTGCTACCTGGGTGACCACAGGTGGTGGTACAGAGGAACAGAGGCTGAGAAGAGTGCATTTGGAGCCTATCTGTCTGTTGGGTGCATTGGGCATGCCAGCATCCAGCAACAGCACTCGGTGGGGAGGGAAACAGAAAATGGGAAAAATGGTGCATGTCGGTTAGGAAACTCTGCCAGCTGCCCATGTCTGTACCAGGCTCGAGTCACCATTCCCCGGGTGTGTCCCAGTCTTTACCTTCACCATAGTCGGCCAGATTGACAGTGTGGAAGAAATACAGGGGAGCAGAAGGTAAGCCTGGCCACAGGGGGTAAGCTGGTGGGGCAGCACAGCTGTGAGTCATAGGTGGGCTGGGGGATTGGTGACAGAGCCTCGGTTGGCGGGAAGCCAGCATTGGTAGGAGTGGAAGGAGGACCTGACCTGTGTTGGGGAAGGAGTATAAACAGTGTTTAAAAACACATTGGAACAATTTTAAGAATAGGTTGTCCAAAAAGGAACAATAAATATGTTGGTCCGCAAAGGGATGCCCATCCTTCCCTGAATGGCCTGGGTTTGAGTTGCAAGCCCTAGTCACTGTCTTAGTAAGTTATTCCACTGCCACCACACACTGCTGGCCAATCTCGGCTCTCCTTCAGTAAAGGAAACATAAACCCTGTTATTTACATATTTTAATATAATTGTAAGTTGAGCATGTGTGAAATCTGTTTAATGACTCGTGTTGTTTTGAAACAGTTATATTTTCCTTTTTTTGGTTCCTTGTTAGTGCTGCCTTTTTTCCCATCCAGAATTCATTTTCTAATTACTTGGCAGTTTCAGAACCCAGAGACATCAGTTGAGTAGAGGTGTCTGTGGCGCTTTCCCTGCTGGACTTCGACTTACATGATGTCACAGGGTTCTGGATCTGGTAAATCATTACAAAAATAAATATTGGGCAGAAAAAGGCTGCATTAACAAGGGACCCTAAACAAATTAAGAGTACCACAATTTCAAAAGAAGCACACAAAACAATACACAGGGGGTGTTAAACAGACCTTACATGTGCCCACATTTACAGTTATATTGAAAAATGTGAGCAAGTCCAGCCCAGTGGCGAGGCTGGTGGAGAACTGCTTCTTTACACGGGAGACCCAAGATCGGTAAACAGTCCTGACTCCCTTTCCTAGGCTGATGGGGTCTGGACCCAGATGCCGAGGTATCGTGCACTGACTCGAGGGAAGTGCGGATCATCCTGCTGTCTGAGTAGGGACTGGGAATGTCTTGGTGCTCTGGGTGACCATGCAGCGTTAGCAATGCCCCACCTTCAAGAAAGGTGGAGGGCCTAAAACAGACAATCCTTGATGCAAAGCATGATAGCCAGTGCATCTGGGCCTCACTCTCCGCCACCAGCCACTCCAACCTGCAGCAGATATCTCCCCATGCGTTAGCTGGAGCAGTGAGCTAATGATGCCTGGCTGTGGTCAGGCCCCACCACAGGCAAGGTGAGCCATGAGGTCATGGTGTGGATACGGAAGGACGGGGCTAGGTCCGAACAGAAGGATGGGGAAGCTGCACTGGTTTGGGGGGAGGTAAATGTTGGTAAAAAAAAGTGAGTAGTGTGCCACTTGATGGCCTAGTGGAAGCATGTTGCACTTTCGTACCAGCGACCCACATTCGGGAGCAAGCTTGGGGACCCAGGATCGCTGTTGATGCAGCGTAAGACAGCCCAGTGGGGTAGGTGCATATCCACTATCGTAGCTCCCCTCATGCTGAGCCAGAGAGTCTGCTCCTTGCAGGAGGGGTTTATGTTCCCTTTAAGAAGGCATTTTGGATGTGCTGCATAGACCAGCATAACTATGCATTGTCACAAGCGTCTGCTGAAGTTGTGTAAATTGTGGCATTAGTGTTGCAACAGAGACGTGTTATAGCTTCCATATGAAACTAATTTGCTGACTAGGCTTTGAGATCTACAGCAGGTACTGCTAAAATGGGGAAGAGCAGAAAGTAGCACAGCAGAACTTAAGAATGTGCTTAATAAGCAAAGAAAAAAAAACAATGTGGTTAATGGGCTTTCTTTCTTTCTTCCCACAGGGTTGCTACAAATTTAGTGAGACGTCTGTGTGAAAGAGGTAAGTATAGTGTGTGTGTGTGTGTGTGTGTGTGTGTGTGTGTGTGTGTGTCTCGGGAGGGACTTTCTACCCAGGTGTAAGGCTAACTGGGTTCTTTGTCTTCCATTGGCAGACGTTTAGCTTTTATAGCCTAAATAAAAAATACAATAGCTCATTGTTGGCCGTTGAAAACCAGTTGTAATAATTAGTACTGCATTCAGATGTTGGCAGACAAGGCAGTTCAGAATAATAAGGTTATTACCATCAGATAATCTCGGGGGCTCATCAGGCCACACCTTTGGAACAATACCACGCGTAAGTACTAGGACCACACAGAAACTTTGTAAGTCAGGGGCCAGCCATGGACGATGTTACGACCAGAGTCTACATAAAGAATGCCGCCATTTTTGTTCTTTTTAAGTAATCACTTTTATGGTGATTTTCAGTGACCTATATGCTACCAAAGAACCGCCAGCTTTTTCACACTGTGACTGCAGAGAGAAAATCTACAAGGGACGCCCACGAGGTGTGTGTCTGCTGTCTAGGCATTTCTCACAATGTGAAAGCCTGTGAGATCTTCGGGATTCAGCTCCACTACCAGGCGACACAGGAAGGAGGCACTGGAGAAATTCCTCCTTCAGAAAACCCAAGCAGCAATGGAATAGCAGCTACAGGGAAAATCTGTGTCGCTGGCCCCGTCAACTGAATTGCGATCATCGGAATCTAAGGATAAATCCTCCTCGGGGAGCCGCAAGCACAAACACCAGCATAAGGAGAGGGCTTTCCCAGCGAGGTGCAGGTTGCTGCTGCAGCCTGCAGGTATGTCCCAAACTATGATGCCATAGACACTGGCTGTGGCGCCGACCCCCACCCACCGTCAGACAGACAGCAAGGTGGGGGCTTGGTGTAGGCACTGCTGGGCCTAATATAGGCAGTACATTGCTGTCGTCACTGGAGAATCTACCTCCACCGTCGACTAGTGGGATCACGAGCACTACCCTAAGTGGCGTTGATGCACAGGCAGTATTCCTATCTTTTTGAGATATGATACGGCATTTACCGCCAGGCCTACCCATTATGGTGGGTACTGCTGGAGTTTCTGGAGCTCCCAGATTCTCCCTCTGCTATTGTTCCTCCCCTGTTTCCAGCATCGGAGGATGCTGCTTATGCAGCTTGGTTTAGGCCAAACAACATACCAGCTGTTCCCAGAAAGGCTGGCAAAATGTATTCTGCCCCATCTGGAAAAACATTGTTATGCTAGCCAGCCTGAGACTGATTCAGTGGTGATCTTGTCTGCCTATGATAGATCCAGGGCACCTAGACACTTGAGCTCCCTCCCTCCAGAAGGTTGGTTGTATTGCACAGGCGTGCTTATGCCACTGTCTCTTTGGGCCCTATGCATTGCCAGTTATCAGGCCCATATAATAGAATACCAGAGCACCCTATGGAGAAAAGCTAGGTGCTGCACAGGCCTTGATCTGAGGAGTCTACCAAACAGGAGTTAATTAAAATTCTTACTGTTGGTTCTGATGTCGTAAGCACTTGGTCCACAGCATATGATGTCTCTGATGCCATTGCAAGGGCTGCAGCCTTTGACATCTGTCTGAGGTGCTATTCCTGGCATAGGGTAGCAGGTTTTGCCAAGGAAATGCAGCAACAATTCTCAGTGCCCATTCAGAGGGCAGAAACTGTTTGGTCATAATTTTGAAGAAGGTTTGAAAAATCTTCAGTCATCTGGCAAGACTCTGAAGTCAGTGAAATCCCTGTACCATACCCAAGGAAGGGGTAGAGGCAGCGGTCACTTTTGCCCAACTGCAGTCAAAGGAAACTGTCAGGCCTATAGACAGCAGGGTAGAGGTAGAGTAGAGGTGCGAGGGCCTTGCCTGTCCCCATCACCACCCCAGTTGCCTGCTCAAAAGCACCTAGGGGGTCATCTATCCCTCCATCTGGATCAGTGGAGGGCAGTGACCACAGACAAATGGGTACTGGAGATCATAGGGAAGGGTCATGCTCTGGAGCTTCTGGAACACCCCTCCAAATCATCCATCAGTTGTGACAAAATACCCACCATGGCACATATCCCTGTTGAAAGAGGAAGTACAGACCCCACTTTAAAAACAGGCCATAGAACCTGTACCTGCGAGATGCAAAGGATTTTATTCCAGATACTTTCTGTCCCAAAGTGGACAGAAGATCTGAGGCCTATTCTGGATATCAGGGACCTCAGCTTCTTTATAGAATACAAGAAGTTTTGGATGGTCTTTCTGCAAAGTCTCCTGATGGATATGAAGGACGCATATCCTCATTTCAAGATCAGGAACCCTCACAGGAAGTATTGCAGGTTCCTGTTTTAGTGGGAGCATTACCATTTTAGAGTGTTGCACTGTGACTTCTCTTCTGCACCACAGGTCTTGACCAAGTGCTTGGCAGTATTGGCAGCAGCCCTTCACAGGGAAGGCCTGTATGTCTTTCCTTACCAGGATGACTGGCTTTTAAAGGCCCACTCCAGGGAGACCCTCCTGCAGACTCTAGCTCAAACCATGCAGATTTTCGTTGCTCAGGGGGTGACAGCCAATATACCAAAGTCTGTACTGTCAGTGTCTGCAGCACATAGGGGCAGTTCTGGAGATGGGCCAAGGTTCTGTATTTCTGCTGCTGGACAGAGGGGAATGACTGATTGCACAGGCACTGTTAATACGCAACAGCTGTTATGTTTCAGCAAGGGCATTTCTGTGCCTTCTAGGCCTCATGGCAGCAGCCATTGTCATAGTTCCACTGGTCAGGCTGCACATGAGGATCCCACAGTGGACTCTTTAGAGTCCAGCGGGACCAGCTAACAGATGATCTAGAGCAATGGTTGTAGTCACGTCTTGCCTTGCACAGAGCGCTCAAGTGATGGATGGAACGCAAAAACCTGCTCAAGGGTGTCCCATTCTTGATTCCTACTCCACATCAGGTCCTCATTACGGATGCTTTGGAATCAGGGCGGGGAGCCCATCTGGGGCCTCACCAGACACTAGGCAGGTGGACTCAGGTGTAGCGCGCTTTGCATATCAATGTCCTGGAAATTAGAGCAATCCTGTATGGACTCCAAGCATTTCAGGACTGCATGGCCCTAGGTCTTCTCTTAATACAGATGGACAGTGTCAGTGTGATGCATTACATCAGCATATAAGGTGGGACACATTTGTACCCACTGTACAGGGAAGCAATGAGAGTTTGATATTTGGCTCTAGAACCCAGTCTGGAACTATCAGCATTCCATGTTCCAGGCATCCAAAATGTTTTTGCAGACAAGCTAAGCAGGTCACAGTCCACAGTACAGGAGTGGGAACTGTTGACCTCAGTAGTAGACAACCTATTCACAAGATGGGGTCGTCCAGAGCTGGACCTTTTTGCTTACCCACAGAACGCAAAACGGCCCTTCTTTACTTGCTCATTCCATGGTCTGGAGTTGTCTGATAAGATGCATTGTCCCTCTACTGGAAAGTGAGGATTCTAGGGACATGGATATGTTGTTAAATCCACACTTACTGGCAGGTTCCTTGCTGCTTTAAATCTTGCCAGAAGGTCTTCAAGCGGGCTCCTCCCACCCACCCGGGTGGTAAAACTCTTGGCTCCGCCCCATGACACCAGATCTTCCTTACCGCTTGGAGGCTCAGGTTCCCTCCTTAGCGCTCTGCGTTTTAGGCCTGGATCCACACTCTTTGGTCAAACTGAAACTCATTCTCAAGTTTAAAAGACTTTGGTCTTCCTTATCCTTTGCGGCTGCGATGGACAAATCAACTCCCGGATTTCATCGGTGCCCCTGTGGGCAGCAGATGTCCTGGACCGATCCGCACTCCACGTGCGTTTATTGTCTTGGACTCGGCCATGACTCACAGGCCTGTGAGTTGTGCAAATCATTTTTTAGCTTCGGTCTTGGAGGACCGCGCTGCCCGATTGCTGTTGGGGCGACCCGAGAAACGTTATCCTCCGGTCAAGTCGAAGGAGGCCTGTTGGGCGGTGTCTGTGGCTGCGGGCTCAGCTAAACAACTAGAGCAGATGATCACCCTCGAGGAGGAGGCGGCCCAGGCCGCATCTTCATCATCCTCGGTCGTGGCATTTATCCCGCTCTCCTTGGGCTCCTTCTACACAGCTTCTTTTAAGGAGCTTTGCCAGTCCCTCTCCACCAAGGAGAGGGGCCTTTGGGACATTCCTCTCGGTCCAGAAAGAAGGACTCTAAAGGTAAGTCCCACCGTCGACGTTCATGGGAGCGGGAGAGGTCCCCTTCCCCGGACAGTCGATACTTGACTTCAGTCAAGGTTGCAGCTAAGGCCGCTGGCTTCACGGTGTCCCCGTCAGGTCAGCCGGCCGAGACAACCGTCGATGCGGTCGAGATTTTTCTCGACCCGTCGGACGGTTTGTCGACTGGAGAAGCCAACAACCCATCTTCACCGGTTCCCCCCGGTGGAAACCAAGGACTTGTCTGTGCTTCCTGTGCCGGAGTCCCCGGTTAAGGTCCCTGAACCGAGGGAGGAGCGGGTTTCCCGGCCCCCTCTTAGACCCATCCTCGGAGTCTCCGAAGGTCTCTGTCTTGGTCATGGACCTCTTCCAGGTCCAGCCAATCCCTCTGGCGTCGGCGGTCGGTCTTGGCACCATGGAAGCGGCGCGCTCATCCCTCGTCATCCTCTTTCAGAGGATAGGCTCCGGCGCAAGTTGCGTCGGCACTACAAGGATCTAATGTGGCAGCAGCTCCTTTTGTCCAGGAATAGCCGACACCGTCCGCCTTCCCCGGCATTAAGTGGCTGTCACAGGAGCGCAGAAACAACCCTCGTAGTAGTCGAGGAGCTGAAGCCGGCACTGGTTGTTCAGCGAAACTGGCTACCACCCATTAATGGTGGAACCCCGCCTCCACAACCTAAAACTGGGGCCCGTCGAATTCTCGGTCGGGTCAGGGCTTGCCCCAAGGTTGTTAGTCACCCTCACTCCCGATCGACTTTGGAAGGTGGAGGGTGGCTCAGGCACTCGGCAGCTGTTCGCAGACTCTTTGAGTCTGGCGACAACTCCTCCTTGTTCTCCAGCCGCTTGACCTGGAGTCCACTTGGAGTCAGTAGGTGGACAAGAGCCCATCCTCGTTCCTTGGAATGCTTGACTCATCTCAGAGTCCACTGGGATGAAGCTTCGAACCCGTTCAAAAGCAGGCCAAGTATCCCCTCACGGAGATACTGGACCGAGGGAATCCAGGGAGGCCTTCCGGTGGTCAAGCTATTGTTGGCCCTGGAGCTATGGCAGTGGCCAGCTTCTTGTCCAGCACCTTCGGCCAGGATGGCTCGGAAGTATGCTGTTCCCACCGGTTCACTCTCCAGTTTCTCAGAGCACCCCTCTGCGGAGGGGCTAGTGACCGACAGTGTTTTCCGGCGTTCCGGGAACGCTCAGGATGTGGACAAGCCTCCCGACAAGGAGTTTATGCTGCTTCCTCCCTAGGCTTTCGTCAGGCCAGCTCGGCCATCCTGATGGCACACTTTTCCCACACCCTTTTGGGCTCCCTGGATGAGGTGATTCCTCATCTCCCGGCTGACCTTCAAACGACGGTCAGGCAGGTGTTGAGGATCAGGGAAGGGCGGTGGCCAAACAGCAGCTCAAACTTCCTTGGATATCGCTGACTCATGTGCCCGGTCAGTAAGCGGTGGCAGTGGTTACGCTGCAGAGCTTGGTTACGGATCTCCACCTCACGTGTGGATACCCAGCACAAGCTGGCAGACGCTCCATCTTGGGTACTGACTTGTTCAGTCCCGGGTGGAGGGTCATCTGCAAAGGATTGAGAAGTCCAACGTCACCTTGGACTCGGAGCACGTCTGCCCAGAAGGACAAAGGTCGCCAGCAACAGTGTAAGCTCTTTTGTCCTTCTGCCCCGCGGCACGTCCGCCTAGCAACACCAGCATCAGGGCCAGCAGGCTCGCACTTGGCATCCCAAAGCCAAGCCTGCTGCTTCCTCCAGCAGGAAGCCAGGAGGGAAAGGTCCAGGCGGGTACTTGGCTGGCCTTCCTCCAAGCCTGCCCGTGATGGGTTTAAGGGTGTCGCCCCAACCTCTTCATCTCCTCTGTGGGTTCCCCTGGGAGGGCTCCGCCTCTTCCTTTCCACCTGGTCCGCTATCACCACGGACCGCTGGGTGTTGAAGTGGTAGGCAGAGGTCTGCCTCTGGAATTCAAGCAGTCCCCACCCTATCAGTCAGCCGTCCCCACGGGGCTACGGGGTCCGCAGCCTCTCTGTCGGCTCATTGAGCTGACATTGCCCTGCTCCTCCAAAAGGAAGTGATCAGGGAGGTGGCGGATCCTCCTCCAGACCCATGGTTTGTGTCCAGGTACTTCCTGGTCCCAAAACAGATGGGGGCTGGCACCCCATTCTAGACCTACACGACCTGAACAAGTTCCTAAGGTCTCGTACCTTCAGGATGGTCACTCTGGCTCAGATCATCCCATCCTTGGAACAAGGCATGTGGTTCTGTTCTGTGGACCTCCAGGACGCGTTCTTTCATGTCCCAATCCATCCGTCTCACCAGCGATTCCTCCACTTCAGGGCAGAGGGATCCCTCTACGAGTTCCGGGCTATGCCCTTCGGCCTCTCTCCAGCTCCCAGGGTCTTCACCAAATTCATGGCAGTGGTGACAGCATTCCCTGCGGCGCCGAAGGGTCCGGGTGTACTCTTACCTGGACGACTGGCTGATTGCAGCCCCTCCAAGTTGTGGTGGGCGGTCCAGGGATCTGGCCCTCCAGGTCTGCTCTCAGATTGGCCTCCTTATTAACGAGGCCAAATCGAACTTGATGGCAACGAGTGATTCAGTTCACTGGGGCAGAGCTCGACTCTTCAGCCAGAGCACAGCTCCCGGCGGACAGGGCCGAGGTCCTTTCCTCCTTTGCCCAGTCATTTCTGGTTGGGCAATTGCACCCTGCCGAGACTTCCTGCACCTCCTGGGCCTCATGGCGGCCTGCACCAGCGTGGTCCATTGGGCCCGCTGGCATATGCGTCCCCTGCAGTGGGGGCTGGCCCGCCAATGGTCACAGCGCTCCGGTCCTCTGGACCAGCCAGTGACAGTGACCCAGGAGATGTGGAACGGTCTCCAGTGGTGGCTCGTTCCAGCTCATCTGCAGGAGGGTATCCCATTTGTCCGCCAGAGCTGACGGTCACTCTGACGACCGATGCCTCTCTGATGGGTTAGGGTGCCCATCTGGGGGAGCTCAGAGCGCACGGCCTCTGGTCCCCTCAGGAGCCTCGATGCCACATCAACCTGCTGGAGCTTCGAGCGGTCCAACTAGCCCTCACCGCCTTCTCTCCATTTATACGGGGTCAAGTGGTCCAGGTCCAGATAGACAACACCACGACCATGTGCTACCTAAACCGTCAGGGCGGGACGCACTCCTTGCCTCTGTGCAAGGATGCTGTCCGCACTTGGTCTCTCATGAGTAGACTGGAGGCGGATCTCCTAGCCATCCACGTGGCAGGAGTCTCCAACACTCTGGCCGATGCCCTCAGTCAGATAGGTGCTGCATCTCACGAGTAGTCTGTCCTGCCGGAGTTAGTACAAGATCTGTTCTCCCACTGGAGCACACCTCAGGTGGACCTGTTTGCCTACAGGGAGAATGCGAAGCTGAGGCTGTTTCGTGCCCGCCCCCCTCAGCAGGGCTCTCTGCAGGGGGATGCCTTCTCGAGGCCGTGGACTCCAGGCCTCTTCTACGCCTTCCCTCCATTTCCCTTGATCCACAAGGTGCTTCTCAAGGCGAAGAGGGACAAGGTGCAGGTGATTCTGGTAGCCCCAGACTGGCCCCACCAGTTCTGGTATCCAGATCTCCTCAGCCTCAGCTCCAGGCTCCTGAGGCGGCTTCCAGCCCACCCGGACCTGATCTCAGTCAGCAAGGGGAAGGTACTCCACCCGGACCTTCAATCCCTGCACTTGACGGCCTGGTTCCTGAGCAGCTAGAGTTCCAGGTCTTGGGTCTTTCTGACGAGGTCCTCAGCGTTGTTCAGGCATCCGTGAAGGAATCGACCAGAAAATGCTATGCCTTCAAATGGAAGAGATTTTCCATTTAGTGTCAGGATAAGGGTTGGACCCTTCCTCATGGAAAAATCATCATAAAAGCACTTTGAATGTTTTTTGCTTTAATACAATACTTTTTATGGCAAGCTAGATGCAAATTTGTGTTACAACAGCAACAGGCGGCTTTTTCCGTTATTATTGACTCTGTACAGAATGACTTACTTTCTTTATATGCAAGTGATAGAAAACGTTTTTCGATTGTTAAAATGTCTATTTTGTGGAAAAATTCCTGTATTGTAATGTTTTCTTTTTCTTGTACTTTATACATAATGTCTGTTTTTTAAATAATTGTGCTTTTTTCGTTTTACTTGTGATGTTATGTTCTGTTTCTCAATAAAACTTCCCCTACTCTTTCAATAAGTGCCATGGGATCTTTAACATCCACCTGAACTACCAATCCAGGCAGATGGGACCTCGGTTTAACGTCTCATCCGAAGATGGCACCTCAGAAATGCAGCACCCTCTCATGCTGCATTACAGTGTCAGTACTGGGATATTAACCAAGTGCCAGATGTGGAACTGAACCCACAGCCCTCTGATCTCCCGGCCTCAGAGGCGAGTGTGCTACCTACTGAGCCACTGACACTGCTACTAAGATGAGGCCGATACCTCTTTATCTAGGACTCTGGTCCTACCGCTCACCTCTCAAGGAGGGACAGACCAGTCCGCTGATCCGCCACCTCTCACTTCTCAAGGAGGGACAAACCAGTCCACCACCTCTCACCCAGGATCTTCTGGAACAGGAGGACGCTTTGCTCTCGCTGGCCCCATGGTCCCGAACTTGTAGCCTCAAGTCGAACAGCGCATCAGCATCACTCATGCTTCTGACTTTCGGACAAGCTGTGCGCCACTATTCTTCTTCCTCTTCCTCTTCAGCGAGGAGGCTCCGCAAAGTTGTGTCTGCGCTATAAAGATCTGATGTGGCAGCAGCTCATGTTTATGGGGTGAAGCCGTGCCCGACCTCTACTTCCAGTCATTACATGACTTTTGCAGAGGCTTGCAGCCTTCCCTGCCTCGGCAGGAACCGACCCAACAAGTACCGGGCTCGGCCTCTCCACCAATTCTGATGGAGCCATCACTGAAACAGCCAAAGTCTAGTCCTCCATCTAAGGAGGCCCTCCTGACCTCGAGACTGCCTCATCGGTTGTTGGTCACCATTACTCCCGACCGACCCCGTATGGTCAGCAGGAACTCTGGTGGTTGACCTTTATTTAATGAATCCTTGGAGTCTGAGTGCTCCTCTTTGCATTGTCGTCCGGTGGATGTGGAGTCGGCTGAAGATTTGTCGACGGAGCAAGGCCCTTCTTTTTTGATGGGTCTTCTCTGCCTCATGTCCGCCACGGATCTCCCGATGGAACCTATCCAGAAGCAGGCTCAGTACCTGCTTACCGAGGCGACTCCCGTGGGGAAGCCTTCCCGGTCGTGGAGGCCATTCTTGGTCCTGCATTGGAGCTGTGGCAGCATCCAGCCTCTTGTCCTGCACCATGAGCCCAGATGGCCCGCACGTATGCCGTCCCTACCGGTTTCCTTTCGGGATTCACGGAGCACCCCTCAGCTGAGGGTCTGGTGGCTGACTCTGTGTTTCTGCGCACAGGTAACGTGAGAGATGTTATAAGGCTCCTGACAAGGAGTCCAACAAACTGGACCACATGGCCAAAAGGTTTGTGCTGCCTCCTTTCTCGCCTTCGCAAGTGAGTTTGGCCCTTTAATAGCATTTTTCACCCATACCCTTCTGGGAACGCTAATGAGGTGCTTCCTCATCTCCCATCAGATTTACAGACCACAGTCAAGCAGGTCCATGATCTAGGCCGAGCAATAGCTAAGCAGCAGCTCCAGATTGCCATGGACATGGCATGTCATATGGGACACAAAACCCTGGCACAATATATCAGTTGGGGGTGAGGATATAGCATGCACCAAGCAGGAAAGGGATCTTGGAGTTATCATCTCTGATGACCTCAAGGCAGGGAAACAGTGTGACAAGGCAGCAGGTAAAGCAAATAGGATGCTGGGATGCATAGGCAGGGGCATCACCAGCAGGAAAAGGAGGTCATAATTCCACTATACAAGACACTAGTGAGGCCGCACCTGGGTACACTGTGCAGTTCTGGAGACCTTACCTCGTAAGGACATAGACAGGGTAGAGAAGGTTCAGAGGAGGGCAACAAAGATGGTGCATGGATTGCATCACAAGTCCTATGAGGACAGGTTGAAGGCACTGAACATGTACTCCCTGGAGGAGAGGAGGGAGAGAGGGGATATGATAGAGACATACAAGTATCTTACAGGGAGGAACAGGGTGCAGGAATGCACTATTTTTAAGCGAAAAAGATGTTCCAGGACTAGAGGGCATGGGATGAAGTTGGAGGGAGGACGATTCAGAGGAAACGTGAGGAAGAATTTCTTCACAGAACGGGTGGTGGACAAGTGGAACACCCTGCCAGAGGAAGTGGTGGGGGCTGAAACAATCACGGGATTTAAGAATGCATGGGATAGACATAAAGGAATTCTGGAGGTCAGGGGTAAGGGGCAACAGACTTCCTGGAAAACATAAACTGAACTTACAAACTTAAATGGGCAGACTGGGTGGGCCATAGGCCCTTATCTGCTGACACTGTCTATGTATCTATGTAACTCTTGCGTTTGGTCTGTGGTGGCTGTGGTTGCCATGTGCCGCAGGGTGTGGATGAGGATCTCGACCTTTACGACAGATACCCAGCACAAGCTGGTGGATGTCGCCTTCTTGGTCACCAGCTTGTTCGAGCCCAGGATCGAGGGGCACCTCACCCGCATTGAAAACTCCAGTGCCACCTTGCACTCAGTGACTTTTGCCCAGAGGGATCCCAAGGGCTCTAAGCAGCAGAAAAAGAAGCCCTTTCAGCCCCTCTCTGCCCCTGTGGCCAAACCGGTCCAATCTCAGGCTGGACAACAGGCTCAGTCTTGGCCTCCCTGGTCGAAATAGTTGCTAAGGTAGTCAAGAGGTCGGGTCCCAGTGGATCCTTAGCCAGTCATTCCTCCACCTCCAAGCCTGCCCAGTGATGGGATGGATGTGCCTCCCCCATGCCCGTTCTGTCTCCCCTGAGTCCTCCCATGAGGGTCCGGCTCGGCCACTTCCTTTCCACCTGGTCTGCTGTCACCATGGACAGGTGGGTCTTCTGAGTGGTTGGTCAGGGTCTGCCTCTGGAATTTGAGGCTTACCTGCCTTGCTGAGTCCATGCTCCATGGGAGGACATGGTGTCCATCAACATCCTGTCGGGCCTTCAGGATGACATCACCTAGCTCCTCCACAAGGAGGTCATGGCTCCAGTCTCGCACCCTCCAGCACATCCTGGATTGGTGTCCAGGTACTTCCTGGTGCCAAACGGACAGGGGCTGGCACAAGATCTTAGATCTGCACGACCGAACATGTTTCCTGGGCCGCACCTTCAGGATGGTCACTCTGTCTTGGATCATACCATCTCTTCAGCAGGATATGTGGTTTTGCTCTTTGGATCTTCAGGGCCAGCGTTCTTCCATGTACCAGTCCGTTCCCGCGTTCCTCCTCGATTCTGGGCAAAGGGAATCCCTGTGAGTTCCAGACCATGCCATTTTGCCTGTCCTCAGCCCCAGGGTCTTCACCAAATGCATGGCAGTGGTGGCAGCTTACCTGAGGTGCAAAAGAGTCCAGGTATACCCCTACCTGGATGACTGGCTAATTGGGTCCCTTCAGGCAGGAGGTGGAAAGGTCCAGGGATCTGGCCCTCCAGACCTGCATCTCTCTTGGCGCCTGGTCAATGAGGCCAGGTCGGAAACTCGTGCCCTCTCAGGTGATTCATTTCATCGGGCAGAACTCAACTCTTTCAGAGCCAGGGCTCGGCTTCCAGCGGACAGGGTGGTGGCTGTCTCCTCCTTTGCCCGATCATTTTGGGTTGGGCAGTTGTGCCCTGCTCTGGATTTCCTGCACCTCCTGGGATACATGGCGGCATGCACCAGCATGGTTCATTGGGCCTGCTGCAGAATGTTCTTTCTGCAGTGGGAGCTGGCCTGCCAGTGGTCTCAACGTAGGGGCCACTTTAACCAGCCAGTCACTGTGACATAGCTGATGTGAGACACCCTCCAGTGGTGGTTGGTCCCGGAACATCTGCAGGAAGGTGTCCTGTGTTCCGCCCAGAGCCAATGGTAATCCTGATGACCAGTGCCTCCTTCTTGGACTGGGGTGCCCACCTGGGGAACACAGAAGCCATGGGCTCTGGACCCTGAGGAGTCCCGGTGCCACATCAACCTGCTGGAGCTCAGGGCAGATTGGCTGGCGCTGACTGCTTTTGCTCCACACATCCGGAGTCAGGTAGTCCGGGTCCAGATGGATGACACCACGACCATGTACTACCTCAACAAACAGGGCGGGATGCACTCCCTTCCTCTGTGCTGAGAAGCTCTCTGTGTTTGGACCCTTGAACGCAGCATGGAGGTCGATGATCTGGACATCCATGTGGCTGGTGTCTCCAACCAGCTGGCGGATGCTCTCAGCCATGTGGGCGAGCTGTCTCATGAGTGGTCTCTCCACCCAGCGGTAGTACACAGCTTGTTCTCCCAGTAGGACACACCTCTGGTGGACCTGTTTGCCTCAAGGGAGGATGTAAAGTTGAGGCTGTACTGTGCCCGCCCCCCCTCAACAGGGAACGCTGTAGGGGGATGCCTTCTCCAGGCCCTGGACCCCAGGCCTTCTTTACGCCTTCCCTCCATTTCCCTTGATCCACAAGGTGTTGCGCAAGGTGAAGAGGGACAAGTCTCAGATGATCCTGGTGGCTCTGGACTGGCCTCACCAATTCTGGTACCCCAATCTCCTCAGCCTCAGCAGAAGGCTCCTGAGGCATCTCTCTCTACACCTGGGCCTTCAATTCCTGCACCTGCCATCCTGGTTCCTGAGCAGCTAGAGTTCCAGGCTTTGGATCTCTCTGAAAATGTCCTCGCATGATCGAGGCTTCTCGGAAGGAGTTGACCCAAAAATGCTGTGCCTTCAAATAGAAGAGGTTCTCTATTTGGTGCCAGGGCAAGGGACTTTACCCCTTATCTTGTCTGGTGGCTAGCATTCTCGACTACCTTTGGTCCCTCTCTCAGTCGGGCCTTCGATCGACGACCCTTAAGATGTACCTGGCTGCCATTTCTGCTTACCAGGTGCGGGCTGTTGCAGTCAGTGGCGCGAGTAGAAGGTGATCTGGCGCATTTTTAAAGGCCTTGACCACATTTCCTCCAGTACATGAACCACCACCACCTTGGAATTATTGCTGCTGTTGCAAAGCTCATGGGCAAGCCATTCGAAACTGATGCACAGGTTTGAAATGTTTCACCTGTTGTGGAAGACGACCTTCCTGGTGGCTATCACTTCAGCCAGAAGGATCAGCGAGCTCAAGGCACCTCTTGTGGAGTCTCCTTACCTGGTCTTCCACAGGGACAAGGTTGTCCTTCGTCCCAACCCGAAGTTCCTTCCGAAGGTTGAGTTGGATTTTCACCTTTACCAAGTGATTACTCTCCTGGTGTACTTCACCAACCACACCTCGGAGGCCAAGCACAGACTCCATACATTGGACCTGTGGCAGTGCTAGCCTATTATAAGGGCGTCGACTGGAGTTCAGGGAGAGGTTCACCAGCTATTTGTCAGCTATGCTGAAGCCACACCTGGCAGACCCGGCAGCTAAGCGAGACTGATTGGCAGGTGGATTGTATTCTGTGTTGACCTCTGCTATAGGTTGGCGGGCAGTAGCCTCCTGTAGGGCTTAGGGCTCATTCCACCCGCCATACCACTGCCTCGTGGCTGCTTCTTTGGATGTCCCTATCTGGGAAATCTGTCGGCTGCTACATGGAAGTCAGCACACACCTTCATTTCCACTACCATTATGACTATTCAACATTAGGGAGGGGACAGGAGGACCAGGTAAGAAGGACGCCCATGAAATGGGAGGCACATGCCAACAAAGCAGGGGAGGTAGTCACATCTTGGAGAGCCATGTCTGCTAATGCCCAGAGTCTGAGTAACAAGATGGAGGAACGTGAGGCAGCTATGTCAGAGTTAGACCTGGACATTGTGGCCATCCAGAGACCTGGTGTAATGATAACCACAACTGGGAGATGGCCATACAAGGCTACAATCTATTCAGAAGAGACAGAACAGGCAAGAAGGGGAGGTGGTGCTTTATGTGAAAGATAATATAAGGGCCACAGAGATTCAAGGGGAACAAGTGGGAGGGGAGATACTGTGGGTTAAGCTAGAAAGAAGAACAGGGTCAGCCATCTACACAGGGGTAATATACAGACCACCAGCCCAGGGGAGAGATGGATAGGGAGGTGCTGCTGGCTATCCAAAGGATGGTGCACAAGGGGAGGTAGTGCTGGCTGGCAACTTCAGTATACCAGGTGTAGATTGGAGCTTCCTGCAGCAACAGCAACCTGGAGCAGGTTTATCCTGGACCCTCTGTGCGAGTCTTCCTTAAGCAACTGGGCCGAACCCACACAGGAGATGGCAATACTGGACTTGGTGCTCAAAAATGGAGACAATGTGACGGGTCACAGGAGGGGAGCATCTGGGAAACAGTGACCACTGGTCAGTAGGGTTTAAGATAACTACTAGCCTATTGAACTTGCACACATTCTATGAATCTGTGAACTGAAGAGGCAGAATCCAGCCACACAAGAACAAGAATCCTTGACTTTAGGAGGGCAGACTTTGGAAAATTGGGGAAATGCTCTGAAGCTGCATTAGCTGGAATAGGGAGGAAATTAGGGGTGGAGGAGTTCAAATCCGGGATAACAAAGGCGACACAATTACGTGTAAAACAGGTTAGCAAGAGGAAGAGGAGACCATTATGGCATTCCAAGGAGGTAGCTGAGAAAGTGAATGCAAAAAATATCACATTCAAGAAGTACAAAAAAGACACAGGTAGAAGGGGAGAGGGAGCGGTACCAGGAGAAACAAAGGGAGGCAGGGAGGGCAATAAGGGAAGCCAAAGCACAAACAGAGGAACGCATTGCAAAATCAGTGTTTTGAGGAGACAAAACCTTTTACAGGTACGTCAGTGAAAAAAGGAAGGCAAAGGGAAGGATAGTGAGGCTGAAAGGGGAGGACGGCGGTTAGAATGGAGGATGACAACCATAAAGCAGGCATACTGAACAGATACTTCTGCTCAGTCGTTACAGACAAGGTGACAGGAAATGGACCAGTTCTGAGTAGAAAGGATAGAAAGGCACGGAAATGGATACAAGTCCTTTCCAAGGAAAGGGTCCTAAGAGAACTGGAAGGAATAAGAGTTGATCAGGCTGTGGGGCCAGATTGGGTACGCCCCAGGGTGCTGAGGGAGTTAAAAGAAGTGGTGGCAGAACCTCTGGCAACCCTCTTCAGCTGGTCACTGGAAACGGGAGGTACCCAAAGACTGGAGGACAGCTGATGTAGTCCCACTATACAAAAGTGGAAATTGACAGGAAGCGGGAAACTACAGACCAGTCAGCCTAACCTCACTAGTCAAGATCATTGAAACACTGCTGAAGGAAATAATAGTGGAACACCTGGTTGCCAACGGTCTACAGGACCCAAGGCAAGATGATTTTACTGGGGGGGGTGTCATACCAGACTAACCTCATTGAGTTCTTTCACGAGGTGGGGGGGGCGGGGTCAGTGGATGTGGCCTGCCTGGACTTCAGCAAGGCCTTTGACACTGTGCTGCATAGAAGCATGTTAAATAAACTGGGGAGCATGGGAGTGGGTAGGATGGTGGTGAAGTGGGTAGAGAACTGGCTGGATGGCAGGACACAGAGGCTGGTGGTAAATGGCTGTCACTCCGCAGATGGAAAGGTGACCAGTGGGGTTCCACAGGGATTAGTGCTGGTTCCATTCCGCTTCAGTATCTTTATCAGTGACATTACAGAGTACCGAGAAGGAAGAATTTGCCTGTTCACTGTTGACACAAAGCTCTGCAACAGGGTGGACACACCAGAGGGTGTGGATAGAATAAGGAGAGATCTGCAGAAGCTTAAGGACTGGTCAAGGGAGTGGCAGTTGAAATTTAACGCCAAAGAAAAATGCAAGATAATGCACCTCGGACACAAAAACCCAGGAATAACATATCAGCTGGGGGGGGGTATACAATGCTCCAAGCAGGAAAGGAACCTAGGGGTTATCATCTCTGATGACCTCAAGATAGGGAGTCAGTGCAACAAGGCGGCAGGAAAAGCAAACAGGATGCTGGGATGCATAGGTAGGGGTATTACCAGCAGGAAAAGGAAGATCATAATCCCACTATGCAGGACATTAGTGAGGCCATACTTCCAGTACAGTGTCGAGTTCTGGAGACCTTACCTGCGTAAGGACATAGGGTGGGGGCAGTTCAGAGGAGGGCAGCCAAGATGGTGCAAGGATTACATTACAGACCCTACGGACAGGCTGAAATAATTAAATATGTACTCCTGGAAGAGAGGATGGAGGGTGAGATATGATTGAGACATTTAAGTACCTGACGGGGAAAAACAAGGTGCAGGAAAACACAATTTTTCAAAGTAAAAGATGCTCCAAGACTCTGGCACATGGGATGAAACTGGAGGAAGAGATGTTCAGAGGGACATGAGGGAGTACTTCTTCATGGAGAGGGTGGTGGACAAATGGAACAGCTTGCTGGAAAAAGTGTGGGGGGGACAATTACAGGATTAAGAATGCATGGGATAACCCAGCCTGGTGGCGCTGGATGCCACACCTCGTGTAGCCGGCTGAGCCCAGGTTCGAGGCGAGCCTGGGCCACTGTGGGTCAGCTTGAGGAGAGAGAAGATTGAGCATCCGTGGGACTGCTCTACTGTCTCGGGAGGATCCAGGGAAGCCCAGCGCAGCAGCGGCCCCGGTGGAGACCGTGGCACTGGGCGACGCTCATGGGCCCACGAGTGTGGGGTGGGACGCCGGCAGCTGCCTTCCGGACATGGGTGGGAGCACTCGCATCATGGGCCGGGCAGCATCACATGTCCAACATCGGCATAACCAAGAACATACCCACCGCCTCGGATAGGCGACGGCCCTGTCAGTGCCCTTGCCACATGTCCAACGCTGGTTCCTCATCACTGCCCCTGCGGTTTCCCCAGGTTGCTGCCTCCTCCTGTCCGGGGGAGCTGCGACGAAATTGAAGATGTAGGGGAACACAGCTGGTGGTAGAGCAAGTAGGCGAGTACAGTGGCCCAAGAGAGTTCCTGAGACGGAGAGGCCAGAAAAATAGTTGAAAAAAAAAAAAAAGAATGCATGGGATAGGCATAAGGGGATCCTTAAAGTCCAGGGAAGGGGACAACCTAGTTCTTGGGAAGCTTGAAGAAGCAGAGTTACGTGTATAAATGGGCAGACTGGGTGGGCTGAAAGCCCTTACCTGCCATCAACATCTATGTATCTATGACCTTGAGTTATGCTGGGATGCTGGTTTTGGGGCCACAGTTCTCCAATCTCTGTTCCCTATACAGGGTGTGTGCACACCTTGCCCCCTCCTCCTGGAGAACTGCTGGGAGTCTGCCTGAAGTGTGGCTAGAACATCATATCCACATCTGTAGAAAAAACAAGTTCTAGGATGGTGGATATGTTGTTCATCCACACTGTTTGGCACGTCCCTTTCCCCTTTAAATCTTTCCGGAAGTCTTCAAGCTGGCTTCTCCCACCCACCCCGGTGGTATATACCTCAGCTTCGCTCCATGACGCCAGATCTTCCTTTCCACTGGAAGATACAGGTTGCCTCCCTCATGCTCTCGCATTTCGTAGGCCCATGGCTTTCAAAACTTCGGTTTTACCGAGATTAAAACTAATTCGAGTTAGCGATCGCGCTTATGCGTCCTCGATAATGGAAGAGAAATCTTCTCCAGGATTTCGCTTGGTGTCCCTTCTATGCCAGAAGATGTCAGCGCTAACGACATCCCCATCTCACGTATGCCTACTGCCTAGGTGTCGCCATGACACCTCGCATGCAGTTTTGCTTGGCCTTCCATCCCAATGTTCTGGACGACGCTTGGCATGTTTGAGTTGGAGAGACGGAGAAAAGAATCCTCTGGTGAAGTCTAAGGAGGCTAGGTGGGTGGTTTTCGTGGTTGCGGGTTCCACCAAGCAGCAGGAACGCATGAAGGCGTTCGAAGAAGCTGCCCGTGCTTCGGCGAATGGAAGTTTCTTCGTTCCACTCAACTTGGGCTCTACCTTCACAGGTTCTTTTAAGGAGTTGTGCCAGTCTCTCCCCACCAGGAGTGAGGCGCTCGCAGGCTCGCACTCTTCCCGGTCTCAGAAGAGGGACAAAGAACCCAGCTTGTCTTCGTCTCAACGAAGGCGATCTTGGGACCGAGAGAGGTCTCAGTCCCAGGAGCATGCGGTCTTGACCTCAGTTGAGATGGCTTCCTCGGCCATAGGCTTCACGGACCTTCTGTCTGGCCAGGCGACCGAGGAAATGGCCGATGAGGTCGAGATCATTATCGACCCTCTGTCGCTGACCGTGGCCGATGACTCCTTGGAGATGACTTCGGTCCTTGTGTTCCCCGATGCGGAGACCCAGCCCGCTGGTGTCCCCATCGAGGTCCTGGTTCTGGACCCCCGGGTTTCACCAATCCTTCTGGTGTCTACCGAGCGACCGAGTCGGCCTGCCCATCTCGGTCGAGGTCTAGAACCTCCTTGGCTGAACAGCCAAGGAAGAGCCATAAGCGCTCCAAAAAGAGGCGACGCCACAGGTCATCCTCATCCTCCTCGGATGAGGAGAGGCCCCGATGGAAACTCTGTCGGTGCTACAAGGACCTTATGTGGCAACAGCTGATTTTGACGGGCAAAGCTGGCTCTGCTGCCTACCCAGTCATTAGCAGCTCTCGCCTCCCAGGCGGGCCGACCCCTTGGAACCGGCCTTTGGTTCCCTGCTCGCAGGGCTGGCCCATCCTCCAGTTTGGCCTTTGCCGTCTCTCCACCGATAGTGGTGGAGCCGCCGCCTAAACAGCATGTGGGAGGGACTCTTCCAAAGAGGACCCACCAGATACCGGGCTTCCCTGACATCTGTTGGTCATGGTCACCACAGATCATCCTCGACGGGTTGAGGGTGATTTGGGCAGCAGCGCTGTACTCGACTCCTTGACCGGATGTCACCGGCTCCACTCTCGTCCCAGGGAAGATGAGTCGTCCATTGGCACAGGGATAAAGGAAGGTCCTTCCTCCTTCCAAGAGATCCTCCGCCTCATCTCTGATTCTACCCGGATACCCCTGGAACCTATTCATAAAAAGGCAGAGTACCCTCTCACGGACATCCTCAAGAGAGGGGATACCCTGATGGAGGCCTTTCCTGTGGTCAAGGCCATTGTTGGTCTGGCACTTGAACTATGGCAGCACCCTGCCTCATGTCCAGCACCGTGCCCGCATGGCCCACAAGTATGCAGTGCCCATGGGGTCCCTTGTGGGGTTCACAGAGAACCCTTCGGCTGAGAGCCTGATGATCGCCTCTCTGTTCAGGCGTACTGGCAGTTCTGCCAACACTGACCGTCCCCCTGATAAGGAGTCCAAGCTTTTGGACCATTCGGCACGTAAATTCTGTGCGGCTTCCTCCTTGGGCCTTCATCAGGCCAGTTCGGCCCGTCATCGCCTTTCTTCTCATGCCCTTCTCAGGTCATTAAATGAAGTCCTCCACCATCTCCCCGCAGATGTGCAACCACGGCAGGTCTGGGACCAGGGCCATGCTGTTGCCAAACAGCAGCTCTAGATGGCCCTGGACATTGGGGATTCTTGTGCCCGCTCGATGGCCGCCACACTGGCCTCTCGCCACAGAGCTTGGTTGAGGCTTTCCTCCTTCCTGGCAGATACTCAGCATAAGTTAGCTGATGTGCCTTTCCTTGGGACCAACCTGTTCGGCCCTGGAGTGGCCGGTCACCTACAGCGCATTGAGCAGTCCAATGTCACCTTGGACGCCACTTCTGCCTAGAGTTCTTCGGGCAAGAACCAGCAGAAGAAGAAGAAGAAGCCTTTTCGGCACTGTTCCCCTGCGGTCCAGCACTCCTCCTAACAAGGAGGACAGCAGCAGCAGCAGGCTCAAGCTTGGTGCCCTCGGCCCAAGCCTGGACCCCAGCAAGCCTGCAAAGGAGGCTGAGGCTCAGGTCCTGGAACCTCCTCCTCCTCTAAGCCTGCCAAGTGACGGGGTAGGGGTTGCCACTCCTATCCCCGTCATGCCAGCTCTGGGTCCTCCCGTGGGGGGGCCAGCTCCATCACTTCCTTTCCACTTGGTCAGTTATCACTACAGACAGGTGGGTTCTCGAAGTGGTCGGTCAGGGACTGCCTCTAGAATTTGAGCAGTACCCTTCCAGCCAAGCCCGCACCCCTCGGGAAGAACGGATTTCCACATGCACCCCGTCGGCTCTTCGAGACAACATTGCTCAGCTCCTCCTCAAGGAGGCAGTAGCTATCACGGCAGATCCATCTGCAGACCCAGGCTTTGTCTCCAGGTACTTCCTGGTGCCCAAGTGGATGGGGGTCGGGTGCCCCATTCTAGATCTCCACGACCTGAATCAGTTTCTCAGGTCACGCACCTTTCGGATGGTCACTCTGTCCCAGATCATACCATCTTTGGAGTGAAACGTGGTTCTGTTCACTGGATCTGCAGGACACGTTCTTTCACGTCCCATCAGCAGTTCCTCCGCATCAGGTGAAGGGACCCTGTACGAGTTCTGAACCATGCCGTTCGGCCTGTCATCGGTCCCTCGGATCTTCACCAAATGCATTGCAGTGGTGGTGGCCCATCTCAGGTGTCGGGGAGTCAGAATTTACCCCTACCTCGACGATTGACTCCTGGCAGGTTCCATCCAACAGGAGGTGGAGAGGTCCAGGGATCTGGCCTTCCAGACCTGCTCCCAACTCGGCCTCCTGATCAACGAGGCCAAGTCGGAACTCGTGCCTTCACAGGTGATGGGCTTCATTGGGGCAGAGCTCGACTCTTGTCAGGCCAGAGCCCGGCTCCCAGCAGACAGAGGGCAGAGGTTCTCTCCTCCTTTGCCCAATCATTTCTGGTTGGGCACTTGCGCCCTGCCTGGGACTTTCTGCGCCTTCTGGGTTACATGGCGGCATGCACCTCAGTAGTCCGTTGGGCCCGGTTGCTCATGCGCCCCCTCCAGTGGGAGCTGGCCACCCAGTGGACTCAGCGCCACGGTCATTTCGACCAGCTGGTCACTGTAACCCAGAAGATGTAGGATGCTCTCCAGTGGTGGACCACCCCAGACTGGTTGCAGGAAGGGATCCCGTTTCTTCGCCCTGAGCTGACGGTCGTACTTATGACCAATGCCTCTCTCATGGGCTGGGGAGCCCACATGGGGAACAACAGGACCCATGGGTTCTGGACCCCCGAGGAGTCCCGATGCCACTTCAACCTGTTGGAGCTCAGAGCAATCAGACTGGCACTGTCAGCTTTCGCTCCTCAGCTCCGGGGCCAAGTGGTTCAAGTCCAGACAGACAATACCACGACCATGTACTACCTCAACAAACAGGGCGGCATGCACTCCTGTCTGCTGTGAAAGGAGGTACTCCGTATCTGGTCCCTCGTAAGCCGATTGGAGGTGGATCTCCTAGCCATCCATGTGGCAGGAGCCTCGAACCAGCTAGCGGATGCTCTCAGCCGTATAGGCCAGGCATTCCACGAGTGGTTTCTCCATCCAGAGGTAGCTTACAGCCTGTTCTCCCGTTGGGGCAAACCAAAGGTGGATCTGTTTGCCTCCAGGGAAAACACCAAGCTGAGGCTGTATCATGCCCACCCCCCTCAGCAGGGCTCACTACAGGGGGCCACCTTCTCGAGGCCATTGACCCCAGGCATCTTCTACGCCTTCCCTCCATTTCCCTTGATCCACAAGGTGTTACTCAAGGTGAGGAGGGACAAGGCGAAGGTGATTCTGATAGCCCCAGACTGGCCGCGCCAGTTCTGGTATCCAGATCTCCTTAGCCTCAGCTGCAGGCCCCCGGAGCGGCTTTGTGCATGCCCGGACCTGATATCTCTGAACCAGGGGAACATCTTCCATCTGGACCTTCAGTCCCTGCACCTCACAGCCTGGTACCTGAGCAGCTAGAGTTCCAGGCTTTGGGTCTTTCCGAGGATGTCTACACCGTGGTGGAGGCATCTCAAAAGATGTCGACCAGGAAATGTTATGCCTTCAAATGGAAAAAGGTTTTCCATTTGGTGTCGAAACGAGGTCTGGACCCCCTTTTCCTGTTCTGTAGCTAGCACATTCTCAACTACCGGTGGTCTCTCTCCAAAGGGGGTCTACAGTCATCGACCCTTAGGGTGCACCTGACAGCCATTTCTGCTTACCGGGCGCGGGTCAGTCAGCTGACATTGGCACAGGAGACAGTGGTTGGGCGCTGTCTCAAAGGTCTGGATCACATATCCCCTCCTGTGCTTGAACCTCCAGCTCCATGGGATCTATTGCTAGTACTGACAAAGCTCATGGGCAGGCCATTCGAACCAATGCACAAGTGTGCCTTGTCACACTTGTCGTGGAAGACGGCCTTCCTGGTGGCTATCACGTCTGCTAGAAGGACAGGGGAGCTCCAGGCACTTTCAGTGGACTCCCCTTATCTGGTCTTCCACAGGGACAAAGTTGTCCTGCGCCCCAACCCGAAATTCCTTCTGAAGGTGGTGTCAGAGTTTCACCTTAACCAGGTGTTGACTCTGCCGGTATACTACCCTAATTACACCTCGGAGGTCGAGTACAGGCTCCATACCTTGGACCAGAGACGTGCTCTCTCTCCTATTATAAGGAGAGGACGTCGGAAATTCATGGAGAGGTTCGCCAGCTGTTTGTCTCCTACGCTGAAGCCGCTTCTGGCAGGCCTGCAGCCAAACGGATCATAGCAAGATGGATTACATCATGCATAGGTCTGTGCTATGAGTTGGTGGGCAAGGAGCCTCCCAGAGGGATAAGAGCTCATTCTACCCGCCATACTGCTGCATCAGTGGCTGCTTCCAGGGACATCCCTATCCAGGAAATCTGTCGGGCTGCTACCTGGAAGTCAGCAAACACCTTCATTACCCACTACCACATCGACCTTGAGTGACGCCGAGATGTTGGTTTTGGGGCCTCGGTTCTCCAATCTCTGTTCCCTAAGTAGGGGGTGTGCGCCTTGTCTCCCTCCTCCCAGAGAACTGCTAGGAGTCTGCCAAACAATGTGAATGAACAACATATCCACGTTCCTAGAAAAACAGGTTACTCACCTGTAACAGTAGTTCTAGGAGTGGTATATGTTGTTCATCCTCACGGACCCACCGACCTCCTGGCTGTGGACTCACACAAGCTGGCTGAGCGGCTAGGATCTGGTGTCATGGGGTGGAGCCAGGAGTATATACCACCCGGGTGGGTGGGAGGAGCCAGCTTGAAGACTTCTGGCAAGATTTAAAGGGGAAAGGGACACACCAAACAGTGTGGCTGAACAACATTTACCACTCCTAGAACTACTGTTACAGGTGAGTAACCTGTTTTTACTCACCTGTAACAGTAGTTCTATTAGTGGTATATGATATTCATCCACACGGACCCACCTGACCTCCCCTGGCAAGTGGCACACGCGTCTTGCTTCCAGCGGGCAAGATTTGACATCACAGGGTGGTGCTAGGGCAGTTACCACCCAGATTGATGGGAGGAGCCAGCTTGAAGACGTTTCGGCTGATTTAGAGGGGAAAGGAACACTGCCTGAAGTGTGGATGAACGTCGTCATGTATCATTCCTAGGACTACAGTTACAGGTGAGTAACCTGTTTTTCCGGAGTTACAATGATTTGTTTTTGGATAAGCAAGAAATACAACTGGTCACTAAAAACTGCCATGAGTGCTTATTTTCATGATTTACTTGTGTGGAAAAAAACATGCCAGTTGTGACAGCCGCCATCTTGTTTATTTTTTTTAACTCACAAACATTAAAAATACATAAAAATGATATATTTTCAAAAAACAAACACCTCGATTCTGGTGTTTGTTTTTTGAAAATTGCCCTGGAGATAATGTTTCTGGGTACCCGAAAATCCTGGGTACCCAGCTTAGCAGCAGGAGCCATCCACCTATGTTCTCAGTATGAGAACAGCGGGACTTTCTTCAACTCTGAAGCCACAGCTGGAGTCCTGCTGGTGGCTTCAGTTACAGCCGTGAACCAACGATCCCCTGCTCTGTCTCCATCTATCTGTCTGTCTGTCTGTCCATTCATCCATCTATCCATCTATCTATCTGTCTGTCTGTAGTGGACCGGGGTGCCAAAATCCTTGTTGTGCACGCTATGTATGTTATTGTGCACATTCTAAAAATGTTGAGGTGAGAACATAACTGCTCCTGGAGACCAGGTGCCACAGATAAATGTAGTGGATAGGAATAGAAGAAAATCCAGGCACTCAGAACACAAAGTAGTAAGCCAGTACCAAAGATATGAAGACACTTTAAAAGCTTACTTTATCGTGTAGAAGCATCTTCACAGACAGAATGAATTGCACAGACCTGGTGTTCACAGCCCAGCGTTTCACTCTGACAAGCTTTTTCAAGGGACTACTAGCACCTCGTTGTGAGTATCTCTGTTTATGCTGCTGAATTAATGAATCCATAAGGTCTTCACGGGTGCTTGTAATGTCTCTGTTATGACAAGATCCATAACAGTTAAAGGGCCGGAATACAGACGGACAGTCTGAAACGTTGGTAGTCTCACATAGGTATTTGGAATATGCAATTCAAGTAACATTGTTAGATAAAATAGTATGGAATAATAAAGATATTATCTGTTTTTCTAGACTCCATAATGTTTTTAGCATAATTTTTAAATTGTAGTAAAGGGGATTTTGTAACATCTTGTAAATAGGTTATATAGGCTATATTTGTTAGTTTACATAAACTTTTTTTCACTTGTATTGTCTGTTATCACCCCGGGCACTGTCCCTTTAAATAATGGTATGAATTATTTAATTCAGCAGCATAAATAGAGATGCTCGCAAGGGGTTGCTAGTCCCTTGAGAAACTCATCAGAGTGAAACACTGTGCTGCCGACACTGGCTCTGTGCAATTTATTGTGTCTGTGATGACGATTCTACACATAAAGTAAGCTTTTAAATTGCTTTCATATCTTTGGTACTGGTTTACTGTTTTGTGTTCTGAGTGCCTGGAGTTTCTCTTGTTCTTGTTCTAAAAATACTGTTGTGCATGTTCTATAATCAGTACAGCTGTGCCCTGCACTCTCTCTCTCTCTCGCCTGCTTTCTCTCTGCTTTGTAGTGCTTCATTCGAAAAAAGAAAGTGGAGTAGAAGGCATGGGGCTTTGATATAAAAATAAAACCAAAAAACATACACATTTCACTCATTCAAAACCATATACTACAAAAAATAAAATGTGGGTGACCATACACAACTTGTGCTGTTTTTTGTATCTCAGGTTTGATACAACAGCATAGACCTCTTAAGCTTCATTCTTGAGGCTCGTATGCTGTTATCTCAACTCCTCAATAAAAAAGACAGGCATGTTGTGTATGGCACCCATACATTTAAACAATAATGACAAACTGGTGGTCGTTTCCCTGGAATTAATGACTGGCCGGGGGGGGGTCGGGTTGCCCAAGGTGCAGCCAAGGACAACCACCTGCCGCCTGGTTGTTAATTCCCATGAAACGACCGCCAGTGAGGTCGTTATTGCTATTATCGGGCTAATTGTTCTTGAAATAGTAATATTTGTTAGTTTTAGCTATGATTATATTGTTTTTGTTTTTTTGAATTCGAGCTGGCGGAGTGGTAAACTGGATGTTGAAGTATGTCATTAGGGTCACATCATGATGACGTGTGTGCATGTCTGCTGACCTCTCATGAAGTAGTGTGGCCACATGGCTGTTAGCAGGTCGGTAGTTAGAATTCAGGATACCTCTGCATTTCTGTGCTTATTTGTGCATGTGGATAAATTAAGTGTTGGATTTTTGTGGATGCTTTCTGTCTGTCTGTTTGTTTTTTATATGTCGAAAGGTTGCATGCCCACTCCGCTAGCTGCGGAACACAAAAAAATAGGATGTAACTGACAGTAAAACTAACAAATATTATTATTACAGGAAGAATTAGGCTTTAGGGATTTGGCTGTGCTGGTCACCTGCTGCGGTTTCTGTTGGTTTTGGTATGGTGTTAAGGTGCCACTGTGAACTCCAGGTGACGGAAATTTGTGTGTGTTGACTTTCCTGATGCCACACTTCAGTACAGTGCCGTTCTGTGAGGTGACCACTTGTGACACCTGCACTTCTGGATCGGTCGGTAACTGGCTGTTAATGATTGATCCAGTAGCCAGTCACTGAGTTGGAATGGGTCACGCATAACTAATTAGCCTTATAATATTCCTTATAAAGTAGCATCAGATATGTTAAGAGTATTTCAATAGAAAACACGAGAAGGGGGATGGTAATGAGCAGCTAGCTGAACGGATGCGTAGTCCCATGCTGCTCCCTCCAAACAGCCTAAAAGCAGTTTTAAAATAGAAAGAGATTGCCTAAGTCCATAGAATTGTGTACCTTGTGGTGTAAAAGGCAGGATGGACGAGTATCTTACCTGGGCTCCTCAAAAAGCCAAAGGATGCCTCTAAAATGCCAAGAAAGGGGAGAGTGTGGAGGCCTGGTCTTGCTTGCGGTGACCGGTTGCCGCTTGGGTAGAGAAAGTCACAGGCAGGTCATTGCAGCCCTGGAGCCAAGGTTAATTAAACTGGAGGAAGGTTGGATTGAAGCTCCAAGAAATGCAGGAGCAGCAGGCGGCACTGGGCGGACAAATAATGGAGGTGGAGAGAGGGTCTCACATGTCGAGGACAAACTGTTGGCGACTCCAGGGCAGGTAGCAGCTCTCCAAAAAGAATTAGCCGAACTAAAGGAAGCCTTCGATTACCAGGAGAACTACCACCGGCGCCTTAATTTATGGCTAAGAGGTTTGCCAGAGGGCATGGAGGGGGAGAGCGCAATGGATTTCTGTGCAAGGATGCTGCCTGGCCTAGTGGGCCTTCAGCTCGGGAAGGGAAAGCTCAAGCTTGAGACAGCTCACAGGGCGGTGATGCCAAAACCACCAAGGGATCAGCCGCCGAGACAAATAATCTTTCGATTTCATCACTTCCAAGACAGGAAATTGGTGCTGAAGGATTTCCGTGAAAAGGGTGTATTGGAATATGAGGGGCACCGGCTTTTTATGTCGCAGGACTACTCAGCCCGCTTGCTAAAAAAGAAGAAAATGTTTAACAGTGTCATGCTGGGAGCATAAGGTTGAGAATTTCCTCGTGTATCCGGACACCCTGAAAATAAAACACGAGGGAGCAACTTACTCATTTTGGGAGGTAGAGAAGGCCGAGGAGTTTATATGAGCTCTGAAACAGAAGTTACGTTGAACAGGAGAAATGGAACTGTGTACTACTTGATTACAAACGTTGGAGAAGGGAAGACTGTTTATTAAGTTGTGTTTCTCTGTTTTTTCTCCCACAAATCGAAGAACTGTGCTGGAGAGAGAAGGAGGTTTTCCCCAAGATGCTCGTTTTGGGTGGGACGATTTTTTATTGACTTGCCCACCCACCAGCTTTCCTCCATATTTGGAATGGACTGAAGGGATGGACAGGGGACCCAAGTGCTCAAGGAAGGAGTCACTTCATGGATGGCCGGTGTTGAGCAGCAGGAATAATCGGGATCAGGCAGAGTAAGGACTGAAGAGGGAGAGAAGGAAGATGCTGCTGCAAACGTGTTTGGGTGAAGGTAGGAGGGCGGGTAGGGAGCAGGACTTAGCGCGTTGTTTTTTTTTGGCGCAGCCTAGACTCCCTGCTGGCCTTAGCTTGTAACCCTGATCGTCCTTCTTAAGGGGCCCTTTTCTTCATTGAAATGGGGGAAGCTGAAGTGGGGATGAGGAAGGGGACTGGGAAGGGCCTCCTGTCGATAGGGCTGGGGATGTGGTGAGATAAAGTAGAGGAAACAGAAGCTGTGGGGTAGGAAGCTGGGGCATACTTAACTGCAAGGAGAGAGAGAACTAGTTTATGTTAGCAGGATGAGGAGGAATAATGCAAATGGCTGTGGAGGGAGGCGAGGACCGTCTTTGTCAGTAACTGGGGATGAGGCAGACACTTGAGTCAGGGAGACTATTAGTGTCCAAGGGAATAATGGAAGGACAAGGGTTGGGGTGGAAGAGGGTATGGTGTCATGAGGAGAGATTCACGGAGAGTGAAGGGGGAGCGATTGGGGGAGATAAGGTGGGTGAGACAGGCGAGCAGGGCCTGGAAGAGGCGTTGGTTTAAGACTTGTGACAGAAGGAGAAAGAAGGAAGTGAATGGGGGATTGGAGGTGGAGGAGGAGAAGCAGGCCTGGGGAAGATAGGTGCAACAAAATGAATCCTTGATGTAGAACCATGTTCTCATTCAAAAATATAGAGGTGAAAGGAAAAGTTAAATGTTTCTCAGTGTCTGTGATGAAAAGTCTTAATGTGGTCACTTGGAATGTTGGGGCATCCATAAATGCAGTAAAAGGACTATGTTGTTAACAGCGCTTAAGCGGTGGGGACCCAGGTAGCATTGCTGCAGCAGACACATCTAACAGAGGTGGAGGATGCTAAACTGGCTCAGGGTGGGTGGGGAGTGTATGCGGCCTCTGCCTCAGAACGAAATGAGGTAAGTTATCTTGGTGCATAAGGCCCTTCTCTTGGAAGTGCAGAAGATGGTCAGAGATCCAAAGGAGGGTAGATATATCTTTATATCGGATCCCTGGAGGGAGAGATTACTTTGGGTCAGTGTGCCCCTGCTGTCTATGACCACCAATTTTACATGTCTTTAGTAGATTTATTGATTAAGAGCAATTTCGGGTTTAATATTGGGGGACCTGAACTGGACAATGGACTCGTACATGGACCATTCCGAAGGAAAGGGAGGGCAGCTAGGTAGCATGCAACAATGGCAAGAAGTGTAGTGAGAGCTAGATTTAGTAGATGCCTGGCATACAGCAAATCCAGGAGTGAGAGTACACTTTCTATTCGAATCCCACAAGGCAGTGGTCACGGTTGGATTACATCTGTGTTACATAAGAGTGGTATTCGGCTAGGTATATTCGACATAGCCCCATACATATATCGGAGCGTCGATGGCGGTGATGAAACTCCAAGGTAGGGAGACCAGGTGACACTCCGAAATTCCCCACATATGGCCCAGAATGAGGAGTTTAAAAAGCGTTTAGAGCAATAGTTCTCAGACTTTTGTCAGCAGTGAGCCTCCCAAATCCATGGACAAGATTAGTATTGCCTCCTCAAAAACTGAAATAATCTTGGGCCTCCCCAGAGAAAAAATAACTTACTGTCATTCTTTGCGAGTACACTATGAATAAATTGAAACCCTTTGAGTCAAATCAATCAAATCAATCAAAATCTTTATTTATCCAGGTGAAATACCATTGAGCAAGCTCATTTGCAAGGTGGACTCCATCTCACAAGTCATAAATGATACAAAGGATCAACATCAATACAAAAGAAAAAAAAAAAGAGATAATACAATGTACGACATAGGAAGAACAGCAGTGAAATGAGCTAGGAGCCAGCATACTAAATAAAACCACATAGTTACATGCAATAAGGAATACATTTGGGTAAAAAAGAGGGAGCAACCAGACAAAGACGCAAATAAATGGTGAATGCAGCCCTATAATCCAGGAGGATCTGTATCAATAATTAGTTCTAGGACATGGATATGTTGTTCATCCACACTGTCTGGCAGGTATCTCTTGCCACTTTAAATCTTTGCGGAAGCTCTTCGTTGGCTCCTCCCACCCACCCGGTGGTAAACCTCGGCCCTGCCTCATGACGCCAGATCTTCCTTACCGCTTTGGAAGCTCAGTTCCTCCTTAACGCTTCTGCGATAAGACTGGTTCTCTAGTTCTTCGTTTTCCTGTTGAGAGTTTTTGCTTTATAGACTTGGTCTTCTTTCTCTGTGGCTGCGATCTGGACAAATCGATTCCTGGTTTTCGGTGCCTTGCGGTGAAGAAAGATGTCTTGGACGGATCCGCATCTCATGTGTGTCTACTGTTTAGCCTTGAGCACCCGCAGGCTCATGCATCTGTGCTCTTCCTTCTCAGCCTACGTCCTCTAAGACCGTGTGTTGCTTGCCTACAACTGGGGCGCCCGAGAAACGCTTTCTCCAGTTAAGTCAAAAGAGGCCCGTCGGCGGTTTCCTGTGGCGGACGTGGCTTGGTGGATCAGCTAGAGCAGATGGGATTGCTCATGGCGAGGAGGCGGCGCGGCCGCATCTTTCCTCAGCCGCATTTATCCCGCCTCCTGGGTTCGCTCTACACAGCCTTTAGAGCTTTACTGTCCCCTCTCACTCAGAGGTGAGGGACTAACGCCTGCTGGACCTTCTTCTCGTCCAAAAAGAAAGACAAGGGTAAGTCTCTCCGTCGACGCCTCTTGGAGGGGAAAGGTCCCTCCTCGAGTTGTCGGCCATCGACTTGATTGGTCGCTCGACTGTCGCCACTGGTCTCATGGTGTCCCCGCCAGGTCAGTTGACCGAGACTACCGACGCGGCTCAGAGATCTTTCTC
Source organism: Neoceratodus forsteri (assembly GCA_016271365.2). NCBI lineage: Eukaryota > Metazoa > Chordata > Ceratodontiformes > Ceratodontidae > Neoceratodus > Neoceratodus forsteri. The sequence goes on along the minus strand of CM057450.1, from coordinate 1,747,400,151 downwards.
ACCTGCTGGACAGTTGTGCTCGACTGGCGGCCGCCAAACTTCTCCGGGTTTCCCTGGTTAGAGTTGAGATCCTGGCTTGCCAGTGTCTCTGGTTCCGGAGCCTCGGTGTACTTCCGGAGCCGAGGGAGGAGCCGGGTTCCACCTGGCCCCTCCCGCACTGCCCCTCGGAAAGGCCGAGGTTCTCGGTCCGACTTTCAGGTCCGCCGATCCCGGCCATAGGCGGTCTCGGTCTCGGCATCAGCGTAAGCGGCGCTGCCGCCTCGCCCGTCCTCCTCGGATTTAGGGAGGTTCAATGAAGTTAGCTGGCATACGAGGACCATGTAGCAACAGCCCTTTTGATTGGGAAACAAGCTGACGCTCGTCGCCTTTCCCTGGCCATTAATGGTTGTCACGAGCGCCGAAACAACCCTCGTTTTGCCCGAGGAGCCTGTTCCCAGGCCGGTTTGTCATTAAACCAGCTGCCCCACCGATTCCAGTGGAACCTCCGCCCACAGCTGTCTTGGGGTCGGACCAAGAACTCTCGGTCGGCTCAGGATCTGCCCCATAGGCTGTCGGTCACCCCACTCCAGATCGCCTCGGCAGGTGGAGGGTGGCTCAGGCCCGAGGCAGCTCTTGCAGACTCTTCTGAGTCCGACGATGATTCCTCCCTTTCCATGCGGTGGACTTGGAGTCCTCTGAGTTCAGTTGCTGGACGACAGCCCTCCGTCCTTCCTGGGTTTGCCCCGACTCATCTCGGAATCCACCGGGATGCAGCTCTGCCTCGTATCTCGGGTGGGCCAAGTATCCTCACGGAGATATTGGACCGAGGGACCTCACGGAGGCCTTCCCTGTGGCTGAGGCCATTGTGGGCCCGGCCTTGGAGCTCTGGAGCGCTGTTTCCTGCCCTGTGCCTTCGCCAGGATGGCTAGAAGTATGTGGTCCTACCGTTCCCTGTCCGGTTTTTGGAACATCCCTCGGCCGAGGGTTAGTTATGACAGCTTCCGTGTGCCAGGAAATGCTAGGGACGTGGACAAACCTCCCGGAAGGAGTCCAAGAAATTGACTATGCCGGGCAGTTCACGTTTATGCGCCCTTCCTTGGCCTTCGTCAGGTTGTAAGCTCGGGCTGTTGATGGCACATTTCTGGCATGCCCTGTTGGGCCCCTGACCGAGGTAGTCCCCTTATCTCCGGCTGGACCTGCAGACCACGGCTAGGGCTGGTGCGGGACCAGGGCAGGGCAGTGGCCAAGCAGCAACTTCAGACTGCTCTGGACATTGGAGACTGCGGCGCCAGGTCATCGTGGGCCGCAGTGGCTATGCGTCATCGGCATAGGTTGAGTATATCCACCTTCACAGTGGATACCCAGTACAAATTGGCGGATGTTCCCTCCTGGGGACCGGACTCTCAGCCCTGGAGGAAGGCCTCCTCCAGAGGATCAAAAAGTCCAATGCCACCTTCTCGGGTCTCATCCGGCTCAGAGGGACAAGGGTCGCAGACCGCAACCCAAGCCCTTTCATCCTTCCGTGCCCCTGCACGCCCAGCCCAGCAACACTCAGGGCAGCAGGCTCGCGCCAGTTCCCAAACCCATGCTCGTGCTTCTCCTCCCAGGAAGCAGGAAGGTAAAGGCCAGGTGGTCCCTCACGGCGTCCTCCTCCAAGCCTGCACAGTGACGGGGTTGAGGGTGTCGCTTCCAACCTTGTCACCTCACTCCTTGTGTTCTCTGGGGGGACAGCTCCGTATTCCTTTCCGCCTGGTCTGCTATTACCACAGACAGGTGGGTGTTGGTGGTAGGAAAAGGCCTGCCTTGAGTTCGGAGGAGTTCCCCACCTCTTCAGAGCCGCACGCCGGGCCTTGGGTCTGAAGGCTCACGCGTCAGCTCGCCGAGCGCTATCGCCTCCCGAGAAGGAGGTGATAAGAGTGGCAGACCTCCTCAAACCCGGGTTCGTGTCCAGGTACTTCCTGGTTCCGAATGGACGGGGTTGATGCCCATTCCCACTCCACACAACCTAAACAAGTTCTGATGTCTCGAACCTTCAGGATGGTCACTCTGGCTCAGATAATACCATCCTTGGAACATCATGCAGGATTCTGCTCTCTGGACCTACAGGACGCGTCTTCTCATGTCCCTATCCGTCTGGCCCCATCAAAGGTTCCTTCACTTTGTGCCGAGGGATCCCTTTCGAGTTCCAAGCCATGTCCTTCGGCTATCTCCAGCTCCCAGGGTCTTCACCAAATGCATGGCAGTGGTGACAGCATTCTCTGCGCGCCGAGGGGTCCAGGTTTACCTTACCTGGACGATTGCTGATAGCAGCCCCTCCAGACAGGAGGTGGAGCGGTCCAGAGATCTGGCCTCCAGGTTTGTTTCTCAGGGTGGCCTCTCATCACCGAGGCCAAGTCGGAGCTCGAGCCAAGCAGGTGATTCTTTTCATCGGGCAGAGCTCGACTCTTCTGAGCCAGAGCACGCTCCCGCGACAGGGCCGAGGTTCTTTCTCGCCCTTACCCAGTCATTTCTGGTTGGGCACTGCACCTGCCGGGACTTCCTGTGCCTCCTGGGTCTCATGGCAGCCTGTACCAGCATGGTCCGTTGGCTCGCTGGAACATGCGCCTCCTTCAGTGGGGACTGGCCCAGCCCAGTGGTCCCAACGCTGCGATCCATTGGACCAGCTAGTGACGGTGACCCAGGGGATGTGGAACGCCTCCAGTGGTGGACCATTCCAGTTCATCTGCAGGAGGGCATCCGTTTCTGCGCCTTGAGCCGACGGTCTCTCATCGACCCGATGCCCTCTCTGATGGGTTGGGGTGCCCATCTGGGAACACTGAGCTGACGTCCCTGGTCCCAGGAGTCCCGATGCCACATCAACCTGCTGGAGCTCGGCGGTCCGCCTAGCTCTCACCGCTTTGCTCCATTTCTTCGGGGTCAAATGGTCCGAGTCCAGACGGACAACACCACGACCATGTACTATCTAAACCGCCAGGGCGGGATCGTTCCATGCTTCTGTGCAAGGAAGCCCGCATCTGGCTCACCTGCGCGCAGCCTGGAGGCGGATCTCCAGCTTATTCATGTGGCAGGAGCCTCCAACACCCTGGCCGATGCCCTGCCGGATAGGGGCTGCGCCCCACGAGTGGTCTCTCCTGCCGAGGTAGTACAAGATCTATTCTCCCATTGTGGCACACCTCAGGTGGACCTGTTTGCCTTCTAGGGAGAAGTGAAGCTGAGGCTGTTCCATGCCCGCCTCAGCAGGGATCGCTGCAGGGGGATGCCTTCTCAAGGCCGTGGACCCCGGGCCTCTTCTACGCCTTTCCCCTGTTCCCCTTGATGCACAAGGTGCTGCTCAAAGCAAGGAGGGACAAGGCGCAGGTGATTCTGATAGCCCCAGACTGGCCCGGCCAGTACTGGTACCCAGATCTCCTCAGCCTCAGCTTCAGGCTCCCCGAGGCAGCTCAGCCCGCCTGACCTGCTCTCAGTCAATCAAGGGACGGTATTCCATCCGGACCTTCAGTCCTTTGCACCTGACGGCCTGGTTCCTGAGTGGCTAGAGTTCCAGGCCTTGGGTCTTTCCGACAAGGTCCTCAGCGTAGTTGAGGCGTCCCTATGAGTCGACCAGAAAATGTCTTCGCTCAAATGGAAAAGATTTTCCATTTGGTGTCAGGGCAAGGGCCTGGACCCTTCCTCCTGTTCCTTGGTGAGCATATTGGACTACTCTTGGTCCCTTTCTCAGCAAGGGCTTAGGTCGACGATTCTTAAGGTGTGCACCTGGCAGTCATCTCTGCTTACCGGGCGCCTGGCCGGGAAGCAGTCGTATGCTTAGGAGAAGGTGGTCTGGCACTTTTTCAAAGGCCTTGATCACATTTCCCTCCGTGCGTAGAACCTCCACCTCCGTGGGATCTACTGCTGGTACTGGCAAAGCTCATGGGCAAGCCATTTGAACCAATGCTCAGGTGTGAACTCTCTCACCTGTCGTGGAAGACCGCCTTCTTGGTGGCTATCACGTCAGCCAGAAGGATGGGAGAGCTCCAGGCGCCTGCATCGAGTCTCCCTTACCTGGTCTTCCACAGGGACAATGTTGTCCTCTCCCCCACCCGAAATTCCTTCCGAAGGTGGTGTCGGAGTTTCACCTAACCAGGTGTTGACTCTGCCGTGTTCTACCCTAATAATACCTCGGAGGCCGAATATAAGCTCCATACTGACCCTAGAAGGGCGCCACTATAAGGAGCACACGGCTGAAATTCGGGAGAGGTTCGCCAGCTGTTTGTCACCACGCTGAAGCCGCACCTGGCAGACCTGCAGCTGCTTGACGATAGGCAGGTGGTCACCTCCCGCGAGATCTCTGTTATAAGTTGGCGGGCATGGAGCCTCCCAGAGGATAAGAGCTCATTCTACCCGCCATACTGCTGCATCGGGTGGCTGCTTCCAGGGACGCCCTATCCAGGAAATCTGCAGAGCTGCTACCTGAAGTCAGCACACACCTTCATCACCCATTACCACATCGACCTTGAGTCACGCCGATGCTGGTTTGAGGCCTCGGTTCTCCAGTCTCTATTCCTAAGTAGGTGTGCTTGCCTCCCTCCTCCCAGAGAACTGCTAGAAGTCTGCCAGACAGTGTGGATGAACAACATATCCATGTCCCTAGAATACAGGTTACCTCTGTAACAGGAGTTCTAGGAATAGTATATGTTGTTCCATCTACACCCACCGACCTCCCGGCTCGCGCACAACCTGAGCTTCCAGCGGGTCTGATCTGGCGCCATGGGCGGAGCCGAGAGTTTTACCACCCGGTGGGTGGAGCCAGCTTGAAGACCTTCCTCCGCAAGATTTAAAGCGGCAAGGATACCTGCCAGACAGTGTGGATGAACAACATATACCATTCCTAGAACTCCTGTTACAGGTGAGTAACCTGTATTTATGCATTGCAGGTTAGGAGGGTGGACAGGGAGTGGAGACAGGTGGAGTCTAGAGTACAGGTGTGTATTTAGGGTGCTCAAAGGCGCTCACCCTCCGGTCGGTTTACGGCTTTACCGTGACTCTGTTGAAATTGATCCGCTTATGGACTCCAGGCCGGTTTAGGGGCAATCGCACGCCCGGTAAATCATATAGCACGCGGTCAGGTAAGCGAGCTCTGGTGGGTGTGGGAGCCGCTTAATCATAGACGCGGAAGCAATGGCAGACCTCTTTGATTAGTTTTGCATATAAAGTATTAAATGATGAGACACTTACTGGGTTTTTAGTTTCAGTAATTTTTGTATTTGTTCCAGAGGGTTGGCAGCTAGACGCTTATGGCCAGCCTCCCAATGTGCGTATGGCCCTGGGTATCTTTAGGAAATTAGTGAGCAGCCTTTAAGGCGTAAGTTCAAGATCGCTTTAGGGTAAGGGGTCGGACATACATGTGGTAGTTTGAGGTAATTGCTTTAAGGTCCAAGCTGGCGCTCTTTTTCTTCTGTATTGCAGAGGTCCACCCCACAGCAGTGTATAGAGAGCAGTGGTGGGTAGAAGAGGGGAGGCCGGTAGTGTAGCGCAGCGCTCTGTGGTATAAGATGTCCAGTGTGTCCAGGAGAGAGGTATTGCAGTGGCTGTAGATGAAGTTGGCGTAGTCCAGCAAGGGGATGAAGGTGGTCTGGACGAGCTGTTTTTTTGCTGCAGGTGTCAGGAGACTATTCGGTAGAAGAGCCCCAGCCTCTGCTTTAGCTTTTACCATGTCCTCCAGGTGTTCCCTAAATGAAAGTTTGTAGGTCTAGCCAAATTCTAGATATTTGAATTTGGGGACATACTCCAGTTTTCCCCAGTAAGGTGGTGATGGGGGTGTTGCCAATGGACCGGTAGGCTGAGTCTTGGTGGGAAAGGATCATTGCCTTGGTTTTTTAAGCATTCAGGAGTAGCTTTTTTTCCAGTAGCTGGTATTGGAGGGTGTCAAAGTCTTGTTGCAGGTCTGTGCGGGCAGTTTCTGGGGTTGTCCGACTTAGGTATAGAACTGTGTCATCCGTGAACAGGTGGATACTAGCTTTTCTATGCCCAGGTCTATGCTGTTGATGTATGGTGAAGAGTATTGGGCCCAGGATGGAGCCTTGGGGACACCTCTTACTAACGGTTTAGAGAGTGATAGCCCCATCTGCTTTATCTCTGCTGGAGCCTGTCTGTGAGATAGTTTTGGAACCATCCAAGGGAAGTAGAGTCAAGACCTAGGGCTTTAAAGAGGATAAGAGTAGGGGAGTGATCGACTGTATCAAGGCCTTGCTTAGGTCAAGGAACACAGCGCATAAACTAATTTTATGTTATCAAGGTCATTTTGCCAATCATTTGTTACCTTGGCCAGCGCTGTAACTGTACTGTGTTTTGACCGAAAGCCTGACTGTAACGGATTTAGGAAGTTTGAGTTTTCCTGGAAGGCTCGTAGCTGTGCATTCACTATTTTTTCTAACAGTGTAGATAGTATAGGGAGTAATAAAATTGGCATGTAATTGTTTAAATCACTGGGATCCCCAGATTTAAATAATGGGATAATGTGGGCAGTTTTTAATGCGATAGGTAGAGACCCCTGGGATAGTGATAAGTTGAACAAATGGGTAATGGGCACTGCCAATACATACCAGGCCACCTGTAAGAAGTAGGGATCTAGCGAGTCCGCCCCTGCACTTTTCTTGGTATCCAAGTGAAGGAGTAACTCTTCAACTTCTTCCGGAGAAGCAGGTGAGAAGGAGAAGGTAACATTTGTTAAATTTGGTTCAGGTGGTGGTGCAGGCATCTGAGAGCGCAGGTTGCAGGCAGGAGAGTTATCGAAGGCTAGTCCGGCTGAGGCGAAGTGGTTGTTCAATGCTTGCAAAATTTCCTTTTTGTCGCTAAGGTCATTGTTGGAGGAGATTTTAGAGGGGAATGCTTCCTGACGTATGACCAGAGAGGTCTTTTATTGTTGACCAGAATTTGGTTGGGCAAGTTGAAGCGGCATCAAGCTCAGTATGGTAGTAGTTGGACTTGGCCTCTCTGGTCAACTTTGTGCAAGAGTTCCTGGCAGCTCTGAAAAGACATCAGTCTTTGTCAAGCTGAGATTTACGAGTGGCTTTCCACAGCTTGTCCCTTTTTAGCAATGCAGCTTTATGTTGTGGGGTAAACCAGCGATGGGTTCTAGTCTTTAATCGAGTTTTGACCAGTGGAGCATGGGTGTTGAGGGCCTGTGTTAATATTTCTTGGAATATAGTATATGCATTGTTCACTTGTTTGGCGAGGTAGAAACTCTGCCAGAGTGGGGAGTCCTTAAGGTCATTGGCATAGGCATGTGGGTCGAAGTTTCAGCATGTGAGTAGAGGTGAGGTTCGTTTACTAGTAGGACATCTATCAGGGTACTATTAGCTGGGTTTTTCTTATTAATGCGTGTTGGTTCATTAATAAGCTGTGAGAGTCCAGGGGAGTCGTAGAGGGATTTGAGAGATAGTGAGGCGCAGGTTAACCAGTCGTAATTAAGGTCTCCCAATATTATAGTTTCAAACAACATGAAGTCTTGCTATATTATGACATATGCAGTGAGTCCCAACCTTCGAACTGCTCCGGAGGTGAATGAGTTAACTTTCCATGCAAGGCATGGAACCTTGATCGCGAGCTCGGTTGAACACACTGTCTGTTGTTGCTCAAACTCAAACTGTCAGATTCTTTACTCCGCCTCACTGAACAGTCGCTCCGGAGATTTCTCCTTCTGCTCGGTTCATTTGTCGGTTAAAAGTTCTATTTTTTTTTTTTTACCGAAATTAAACCGCAATCGGTCGGTTCCAGCTCTGTCTGTGGTATTGTAAGTAATAGATAGGCTTTCATTTATTTCTTCTGTGTGAACTTGTAAGCGTCTTTTCGGTTCGGTTTGAACCGACTAGTTATTTAAAATTACTTTCTAGTCCTTTAGAGTGCGGTTCCGGTTCTTATCGGTTCTAAAAAAGCAGTTCATTACGGTTTTTCCACGACTTGCCCGTGACACGGTTGGGAACTCATAAGAGAGAGTCTTGTTGGTGGATTCACTAACGGGCAAGTTTGGTTAGGCTGGCATTATGTCTGAGAAACTCAAAAGAAAAACCGGGCCTGGGTTTCAGCACTGTGGCCTCTGTGGGAAACCTTTGCTAAGGCGGCCCACACCTAATGTATATTGTCTGGGTTTGACCACCTCAATGCAGACTGCCAGATTTGTAAGAATTTTCCTGCTGCCACGTGGAAAGAGTTGGTAGGCTCAGGAAAGGGAGGCCAAAAAGTCCACTGACCCGGATGGCCAGCCGGTTTGGTTCCAGCCGAACCGGAGGGAGTGCCCTCTGACAGGCGATACTTCTCGGGCAAGCGAAGAGGCCAGCTCTGAGGCGGTTCAACTAAGGACTAGAAAGTCAGCTAGTGTGGAGCCAAAGTTCTCTCCCCAACTGCTGAAGAAATAGCTAAAGCAATTCAAATTGTCAGTCTCTTTCCCGGTTCCGTCCGAACCGACACCATCAGGAAGCGTAGTTGGGCTGGTTCCACGGTTCAAGATTTTGATTTTGATGATTTTTATGAACCGGAGGAAGGGGAGGAGGAGTATGAGGATAGTGAATGTGATTTGGAAGGTCTGGATGTGCCCATTGAACCGGACATCTCTCCAGACAAACCGTTGGGGGTTCCCCCCCAGGCTATTTGAGTCCCCTTCTCATTTTATGTTCTATAAGAAAGTTGCTGAAACTCTCCAACTCCCTGTTGAGGAAGCTGTTGATGACCAGGAAGAGCCTGATTATGTAGAAATGATGGCTATTCCAGAGTCTAGGAGACTGTCTATTCCCTTGCACAAATCTTTTAGGAAACAGACAGTAAAAATTCTAAAAACTCCTCATTCTATCCTCCCTGTGGATAAAAGGATGGACAAGAGGTATGCTTTATCAGGCTCTGATACGGAGTTCCTCACTCAGCAATGCAGCCATGTGGGGGTAGTGCAGGCTGCTGCCTGTGACAAAGCAAATATTCCTCTAGCCTCTCACCCTCCCGAAAAGGACTCCAGGCGGATGGATGCCATGGCAAAGAAACAGTACATGGCAGCATCTTTAGGACTCAGACAGGCAAACTATATGGCTTATGCTGCTAGGTACCAGAAATCCAGATGGGATACTGTGCTGGCCCTAGCAAAACAGGCCCCTGACCAGCTTGCCAGGGAGCTGGAACAGGTGGCTGTGGATAGTATTGAGGCATCCAAGGCGCAATTTCATGCTGCAGTAGACTCTAATGATGTGTCATCAAGGGTCATGGCTACATCTGTGGCACTCCGCAGAATGGCTTGGCTCAGATGTACTACCCTGTCACAGGATACCCAGTCTAAGGCCATGGATTTTCCTGTTGTGGGCAATTCTCTGTTTGGGGAGCAGACAGACAATTACATGAAGAAAATGGATGAATATAGGACCACCTATGGGAGTGCACAGGCCAAAGAAAGGCAAGCCACTCCTCAAAGACAGCATGTCAGGGGCAGGGGCAGGTCTTTTCCTAAGCCTTTTTACCAAGCCCAGGCCTCCTCTTCTGCTTATGCCCAGATGGGGTTCTTTAGAGGGAGAGACAGACGGGGTACAAGTAAGCCTGCTTCTACCCCTCAGCCCAAAGCCCCTGCCAAGCAGGCTCCCTGATGGGGTGGCCAGGGCCGATTCTTCACTACGGTGGGCAGGCTGGCTTACTTTGTCCAGGACTGGAAGTCTTTAACATCAGACAAGTGGGTCCTGGAAATAGTAAGCCAGGGACTGGTTCTCAGCTTCAAAAATTTCCAAAGATGAGAGCCAGGTCCTTTCCACCTGCAAATCCATCAGAGGTATTTGCCCTAGAAACAGAAGTTTCTACCCTCCTGGCTCTCAGAGCTGTGAGAGGGTTCCACCCTCACACCAGGGCAAAGGTTGTACTCAGGTACTTCCTTACCCCAAAAAGACAGGAGAATGGCGGCCCATCCTGGATCTCAGGTATCTAAACAAGCACCTTTTAAAACCAAAATTCAAAATGGTGACACTGGAGAATTATTTACCCTCTCTAAGGCCAGGGGACTGGCTAGCCTCCCTGGACCTCAAGGATGCCTACTTCCATGTTCTTATCAAAGCTCCCATCGAAAGTACCTCAGATTCAGACTGCCCTCAGGCCATTACCAGTTAGAGCAATGCCCCTTGGCTCACCTCGGCCGGTATTCACAAATGCCTGGCAGTAGCAGTTGCCCACTTAAGAGGCAAAAGATTGCCACCTTTCCTTATCTGGACGACTGGCTCATAGTAGGCCAGTCCCCAGACCAGGTCAAACTACACCTTCAGGTAACTCAGCAACTGCTCACATCTCTAGGTTTCCTTCTCAATCTTCCAAAGTCAGTTCTAGAGCCTGTCCAGCTTCTCACCTTCATAGGCGAGAACTGAACACAAAAGAGGCCAGAGCCTTCCTCCCTCTGGAAAGAGCAAGGACCTTGGTCTCTCTGGCCTCCTCTTTTACCCTGCAGGTCTCTCGACCAGCAAGGCATTTTCTACAGCTCCTGGGGCACGTGGATGCTTCTACAGCAGTAGTGCAGGGAGCAAGATTTCAGATGAGGGACGTCCAGTTCCATTTGAGAGCCTTTTGGTCTCAGAGGACAGACCCTCTAACCAAATTGATCCCAGTGACTCGAACCCTGATCCAGGCCCTTCAGTGGTGGCAGGACCAGAGCAATCTGAGACAGGGGGTTCCCTTCACCCCCCCAGTCTCACTCCTTGACCCTTACTACAGATGCATCCCTCTTGGGGTGGGGAGCTCACACGGGCGACCTCACTACCCAGGGGTTGTGGTCCGCACAGGAATCTTTGCTCCACATCAATTTGTTGGAACTCAGAGCAGTTTTTCTAGCACTCCAGGTTTTTTCCACATCTGTTCAGAACAAGGTTGTACAGGTCAGAACAGACAATACCACTACAATGTGGTACATCAACAAGCAAGGAGGCACTCGGCCTACGGCCTTGTGCACCGAAGCAGTGAAGTTGTGGTCTCTGGCTTATTCCCTGAACGCCTCCCTTACGGCAGTTCACCTCCCAGGCAAGGACAATGTTCTAGCGGATGCTCTCAGCAGGATTTCCCAGGGCCATCACGAATGGGCACTGGATCCCCTAGTACTGGAGGTAGTATTTGCCAGATGGGGCACCCCGCAGATAGATCTTTTTGCAGCCCCAGACAATCACCAACTTCCCCTTTTTTGAGGCCCCCAGTGTTGGGCTCAGTCCCTCTGGATGCCTTCCTCCTCACTTGGGAAGGGAAGTTTCTCTATGCTTCCCCCCCCTTCCCTCTTCTCTTCAAGGTGCTAGTCAAAATCAGATCTCAACCCTGCAAGTTGATCCTGATTGCCCCAGATTGGGCCAGACAGCCCTGGTACCCACTCCTCATGTCCTTAGCAGTCCACCTTCCCCTGTGTCTTCCCAGGAATCACAACCTGTTAACCTGTGCCCAGGGGAGAGTTTGGTATCCGAACCTCAAATCTCTCAATCTCAAGGCCTGGCTCTTGAAGAGTTAGAGTTTGCTGACCTACATCTCTCCCAAGGTGTATTGGATATCTTGAAGGCCTCTAGAAAGCCTTCCACCAGGGCTACTTATAATTCAAAATGGAAGAGATTTTCCATATAGTGCGCTGGCAAGCATATTCCCCAGAATCTGCTGACGTGCCACTTCGATCCTGGATTATTTGGTGCATTTGAATTCTTTCGGGCTGAGACCAGCTACCTAAAAGTGCACCTGGCAGCCGTGTCTGTTTTCTTATCAGCAGGTAAGCCCTCTTCTTTTTCAGCTCACCCTGTATTCTCCAAGTTTGTCAAAGGGTTGCTTCACACCAACCCTCCATTCAGGGACACTGCCCCTGCTTGGGATCTTAATATTTGCATTGCCTAGCTTATGCAACCCCCTTTTGAGCCATTGTCTTCAAAACTGTGTTTTTGGTAGCCATCACTTCTGCCAGGCGCATAAGTGAGCTGCAAGCATCGTCAGTAGAGCCTGATTTTATCTCCTTTCACAGAGATAAGGTGGTCCTCAGGACTAACAGAAAGTTTTGCCTAAGGTGGTTTCAGACTTCCACCTTAATCAATCCATGTCTCTTCCTGTGTACTTCACTGACCATTCCTCCTTTGACAAGAGGAGATTGCACAATTTTGATGTCAAACGGGCCCTTAGTTACTATATAGAACGTACAACGGGTCACAGGTTTGACTCCCTCCAACTGTTCCTCACTTATGGTGAGGTTGGTAAAGGAAAACCTGCCACTAAAAGATCCATTGCCAGGTGGATTGTCTCTTGTATCCAATTTTGCTATGAAAAACTGGGTAAGATTCCTTCTTCAGGCCTGAGGGCTCACTCTACCAGAGGTACAGCTCGTCTCTGGCTGCTGCCAGGACATCCTATCTTAGAGATATGTCAGGCAGCTACCTGGAAAACAGTTCACACTTTTACTAAGCATTACTCCTGGACATCCAGGCTGGGATGATGCTCGATTTTTCACAGCTGTGCTTCAGAGCCTATTTCCTAAATAGGTTCTGTCCCTCCTCCATGGAGGTACTGCTGTGTAATCTGCATATGTCATAATATAGCAAGACTTCATGTTGTTTGAAGAAAAAATTACTCACCTTAGTAATGTTGTTTCTTCTAATGGAGTCTTGCTATATTATGCCCCCCAGCCTGCCCCTCTCTGAACCTCTACTTTTGGGATGTGGGTGGGCAGTGCAATGTTGGCACTTCATAGATGCCTCTTTATTTTCACCCTTTCTTAGGGTGCTTAGATGTTATGTTATATTTTTCTTTCTTGAACCCTGACTTGAGTCTTTGTTTTGGGATCAAGAACAAAATGTGTTTTGTAGTTAGTAGCCAGTGGGCTAGTGTAGGTTTACGCCTCACACAGAACCTTAGTGAGTTTTGCTCTAAAGATCTGACAGTTTGAGTTTGAGCAACAACAGACAGAGTGTTCAACCAAGCTCACGCTCAAGGTTCCATGCCGTGCATGGAAAGTTAACTCTTTCACCTCCGAGCAGTTCGAAGGTTGGGACTCACTGCATATGTCATAATATAGCAGACTCCATTAGAAGAAACAACATTACTAAGGTGAGTAATTTTTCTTCTAGGTTGCAGGAGTCCAGCATGGAAGATAGATGAGTCAGGAGCTGGGGTCCAGCTGAGGTGGCCTGTAGCAGCCAATGATTCAGAATGACTAGCATGGGTACTTGGCTCACATTCAGTTCTTTGCCTTATACTGACATGGAACCTTTGAAAAAGAGCTCATGTGCTCAAATGTGTTATCTGAATAACATATAAAATAAACAAATATTATTATTCAGCTTATTGTAGCCCCCCCCTCCTTCAACAGGCCAGCCTACTTGCTCCGCTATTTTCATTCTTGAACCACTGTTACTCCTTGTTGCAGACAGTGCCTTCATGGGTCAGACTACTTTCTCTGTTTGCTCTCTATATGAAATAACCTTTCTAAACTCTTTGCCTCTCCCCATCCTTCCCTGCTCCTAAGCAACTTCTCTGGGATTACTTTGCTCCTTCCTGCTATTGCTCTTAGCACTTCTATGCTCAACCCTTGTATTTGGGCGGTTCTGCCATCAGTCTACAAATTGATCAGTTACCACCACTCATTATTAGTTTATTGTTCGTATTTGTTTGCACTATTGTTCACTGTGTATTTCTTGATTGCTTTGCAGTTACCTTCTGAAATGTATTCACTACCTACCCTTCCCCGGGTACACCTGAAATGAGCCTTGGCTCCTTCACCTTCCCTTGTCATCTATTAGTAAATAAATACATAAATTTCACCTACTATTATCCTCTTTCAGTTTGCTTCATCTCTTCACAGAAAATATATAAAACTCAAAATTTAAATACAGTACTTTTTCAGACTTGCTTGAGCCTCCCCTGGAACAGATCGGGGCCTCCCCAGGGAGGCTGGCCTCAGCATTTGAGAACCCCTGATTTAGAGGACAGGTGGGACTTTTTTTTGGCAACAAATGATTCGGACGAGGTCTCTAGGGACATACTATGGGAAACGGGTAAGGTCTTCACGAGGGGAGCAATTATTGAATATATGTCCCGGATAAAGAGGAAAAGACAGGAACAGAGAAGAGACTTGGAATGCAAACTAAGAGAGTTTGAAATAAGGGTAGCTTGGGGGGAACAGGGGTGGTTGTCTGATCCTTGGCTATGGTGAGAGAGGCCTTGAATGCTCACTTAAGAATGGAGGCAGGGAGGACCTGTTTTTTTAATAAGAGATAAGTATTCAAGTGGGGAAACAAACCAGGATCAATGCTTGTCAACCTTACGAAGGGCGGGAAAAGGACAGGTAGAATTACAGGGGTGAAGGATGAGCAGGGAATCTTACAGCGAGACGCTAAGGGGATGCAGAGGGTGTTTCGCTCTTTCTACCAACAGTTATATCTGGCAGAATGTGTGGGCCAGGCGCAGATGTTGGAGTTTCTGGGGAAAATCAAAGTGCCAGAGGCCACACAGACACAAAGAAGTTTTGGGGGCAACCGATAGCTAAGGAGGAGGTGCCGAAGGCTATTCAGCAGTTACAGAAGGGGAAGGCTAGTGGACCAGATGGTTACCCAGTGGAATACTACAAACTGATGGGAGCCCGGATCGCGAGGGTGCTAAGTGAGATATTTCAGCAGAAGGGAGAGCTGGGGGAGATTGATTTGCCTGATGCATGCTATGATGCCACTATATGCCTCATACCAAAGGAGGGGAAGGACCTACAGTCTTGTGCCTCATATAGGCCAATTTCACTGTTGAATTGTGATCTTAAAATATTGGCCAAAGTACTGGGCAGTAGATTAGAGGAGATCCTCCCGGGGTTGGTTCACCCTGACCTAACCGGGTTCATAAAGGGCCCAGTCCTATCATAATATGAGGTGTTTGCTTAATATGATCTGGAGGCGAATAGGGAAGGAAAGATAGGGATTATCTCATGGATGCTGAAAAAGCGTTTGACAGGGTAGAGTGGGATTACCTGTTTGAAGTGATGGGAAGGTTTGGTCTGGGTGAGACATTCCTGAGATGGGTATAGGCGATGTATCGGAGGCCCGGGTGCAGGTAATAGTGAATGGTAACAGGTCAGGAAGTTTAATCTAGGAGGCACAAGGCAGGGTGCCCACTCGTCTCCCTTTTGTTCGCGTTGGCGATAGAACCCTGGCTAGTGCCATAAGGGGAAGTGAGAGAATACAGGGGGGGGGTGGGGGAGGCAGAACGCAGCATAAATTTGCATTGTATGCGGATGATATGCTGCTGTTCCTGAAGGATCCAGGCCAATCGGTACCCCCTCGCTTATTGCTGATAGAGGAGTTTGGCACCTTCTCGGGCTATAAGATCAACTTGGGAAAGGTGGAAGTAATGTGGCACAGGGGCTCAGGGAGTGAAGTAAGGCAGTGGGGGTTAAAAATGGTAGGTGCAGTTCTGACGTATCTTGGGGTACAGGTGGGTAGATCCTGGGGTCCCTGTACAGCTTGAATTACACTAACCTGGTCAAAACTATTGAGGCTGATCTGAGGAGGTGGATACAGCTGCCCATATCATGGCTGGGAAGAATCAGTCTCATTAAAATGAACGTGCTACTCGGATTCAATGCTACATATGGGACTGAATAGAGAATAGATAGGTTACAAAAAGCCTTCCCTCATTCATCTGGAGAGGGAAGCATCCGAGGATAAGCTTGGGAAGGCTGAAAGCAGACAGAAAGAGGGGAGGTTTGAACTTTCCAGACTTGGAAAACTATTTTTTGGCCATCCAGCAGAGGTATGTGGTGGACTGGGTGCATAGGCCTAAGGTAGCCAGTTGGGTTGAACTGGAACAAGAGACAGCAAAGGGCAAACTAACAGCATATCTTCACAGTAGGGGCTTAAGAGCTTATAGAATGGGAGAAGTAGTTAACCCCTTAGTAGTGCAGGTACTGTTAGCCTGGAGGGTGTTAAGGAGAAGAGGTTGGACGCAAGGTAATGAGACGCTGCTACTGCCTATGGCAGATAATCCCTATTTCTTACCAGGATTAGAGGACAGGGGTTTTCGAGATTGGGAACACAAGGAAATACGGAGCTTGGGGCACTTATTGATATGAGGGCGGCTTCGCTCCTTGCAAGCACTGCAGGAGGTAGTAGGTGGAGGTGGATGAGAAAGGCTTAGATACCTACAAGTGAGGGCGTTCATGGAAGTTTGGGGAAGGGGGATAAGGGGGTATATGAAATGGACCCAGTGGAGACATTGATCTACCAGGCTCAGGATCAGGGGAAAGGGTTTGTAGGATGGGCGGTGAAATGAGGAAAGCATATACTCCCTGACAGAACCATGAAGGTGAAAAGGCTGTGGGAATGGGATTTAGGCAGAGGTATTACTGAAGAGAACTGGGGAATGCTGCTCCCTGTGCATTCCGGGATCATGGCCTGTAATAAGTACAAAGAGGCATATTTCAAATTCATCCATAGGTTGTACCACCCACCGGTGACTGTGCATAAGGCACACCCTGAAGTGTCACCTCAGTATGGGAGATGTGGGAGGGAGAGGGGAACTTATATGCGCTGTTTTTGGACTTTCCCGATACTGCAGAAATATTGGAAGGCGGTGGTCTCGAAGGTGGGGAGGGTTGCTGGTAGAGAGTTGCCATTGGACCCCTTGAGCTGTCTATTTGGGGTGGAGGCTGGGGAGGATGAGTAGTGGTCCCTGCTCCCCAGGTGGATCAGGGTTCTGTTCATTCTAGCTCGCCATGGGATCCAAGACACTTGGGTCTCACAAGCCACACCAAGTGTACAGGTCTGGTGGAGGGTGGTGCTACAGACTTTGGGACTGGAGAGGTTGACGTATGTAATATGGGGGAGAGAGGACTGCTTTGCTAGGAGCTGGGCCCCGCTATTAACTTCTCTGTAGAGGAGGGATGGATTCTGAGGGAAGACATTTTAAGCTGAGGGTGTGGAGAGAGGGGAGGAAAAGCCCATGGGAGGGAGAAGGGGTGGAAAATGAGTCAAGGGCTTTGTTCTATAGGTGATAAAGGGAATGCAAATAAAAGGAATGGTCCAGGTGACTTGTGAAGGGGAAGACATTTGGGAGCACGATCAATTGATTGCACCATTTTTCTATGTTGTATGTTTATGTAAATGAAGTGATATAGCGGATGATAATTTTAGGTTTGTTTTTATTTAGTTTGATGTACGTATGTATAGTTATAGTATATGGTTAGGGTTTATTGTGGATGGAAAACAGTGGTTTTCCAAATCCTGTTATAGAGACAGTTCAAAGGTCAAAAAGTTGTTGTACTATAGTTCTGACGTCACAACGATAGTACAACTAACACTCAACTGTTTCCCAATTGGCTGAAACATTGGGCTTCACAAAAAAAATGTACAACTATGTCGGCGCCAAGTTTGTGCCACATTTAGTTTAGATAGTTTGACACGGACTGTCTTAGTCTGCTACCGTGTTTCCAAACTATCAATTTTTCAACAGTATTTTTTTTTTAAATCAGTGATCCTGGGGAACAAAACTAAACGGGACAACAGTGAAGGAACCAGTACACTTGGGGTCGGCAGCGGAGCGGGACTGCAGCGAGGACTGAGAGGAAACAGCAGTGTCAGGACAAGGTACAGAAACCAACAAATCCTCGCAAAATTAAACTGGTACAGTTTGGGGGGGAACCATATACTATATAAAATAACAGATAGGGCACTGTGCACAACAAGGCGTTTCTCCATCTGGGGTTGATGACATCATAGGGACCCTCGCCTTCGCTCCGAGGTCTAGTGACGCATCAACCCCCTCGATGGAAACACAGCCTTGTTGTGCACAGTGCCGTATCCATTATTCTTTATGTTGTATACATGAAAAGCAAATAAAAATATTAAACAAAAAAAAAGAAAACACAAGAAATAGTTGATGTTCTCTTTAAAGAGCCTCTGATAGCAGCTGGAAAACTTTAAAAAATATAAGATTTAGACACAATTCAGTTTACAGTTCATATATTTTTGCAGTTCTTTTTTTTTTTAATATGCACTGTATCCTCCTGCCCCTCCCCGTCGGCCTCCTTCTGCTGTCAACTCCCAGCACCATCCCCCACCTCAGGGCTTCCCCAATCTACTTCTTATTGCACTGTGGAGAGGGTGCCATGGATGAAGGTGGGGCAGTGCTTGCAGAGTCACAGTGTCATCCTGCCAGCAGGGTTCTTTTCTCTGTCACTTTCCTTGAGTCGGAGCCGGCAGAGTGCAATACCGTGCACATAGACTGTGAAGACAGTGCACACTCTCAGCATCTGCCTCCAGCTTTCGATTCTGGTGATTGTTGCTGTGCCATGT
The DNA here is from genome assembly GCA_016271365.2 of Neoceratodus forsteri. Taxonomy (NCBI): domain Eukaryota; kingdom Metazoa; phylum Chordata; order Ceratodontiformes; family Ceratodontidae; genus Neoceratodus; species Neoceratodus forsteri. Next base: position 1,747,381,894 of record CM057450.1, on the reverse strand, counting down.
AACCTCTGCTAGGTGGCAGCCAAGCATCAGTACTCATTGTCCCTCTCCCCAACCCCAGAGGAGGAGAGCCATCGATGGACGCTTAGTCCTCCTTCCCCCACCAGACCCCAAGCGACGCTGGTCAGTTCCTGAACCCGGGTGGTGGGAGAGGAAGTATCCAGAGCCTCATTCCTCTATACCACTGGGCCAGCTAAAGGTTTACTGTAGATCAGATTTCCCTAGACAATACTGTTTGTGGCCCTGAGGGGGGCTGAACCTGCAACCCACTGGTTTACAGTTCTGTGCTTTTACCTCAGTACCATTTAGTCAGAACTATATGTAACCCCTAGAAGGCGCTATCCCAGGGGCTGCTACCCCTGCCTGATTTGCCACTAACAGGTTAAGGGGCCTGGATCCAATGGCGGGTGCCTCCACCCAGAGGTCAGGGTTTGCAATAGTTAAACTTACTTGGTCACAGCCCTCTGGGACACTGCAACCCCCCTTTCTTCCCACTAGTGGCCCACAATATATCAGAATTACCTTCACAGTATACACTTACCCCAGGGCTGGTTCAGGCACTGGGACCCTGTAAAATAAGATACAGTGCAACAATCACAGTACAATACTTTAACATAGACAAATACCTCAGGCAGTATAACTTTGCTGAAACAAGCAGCTCTGATTTATTTAGGGGGAATATAACAAGGACAGGGGGAAATCAGGTTAATTAGCTTATCACTTTACTCATCTACCTATGGCTCTGTGCACAGGCCTATCCCTACCAGTTACTGTCCCTGGGTACCCAAGCCCTAGTGGCTAGTCCAAACCGTGGCAGCTGGTAGGGGCCCTTTCCCACAGAGAAAAGAAAAATTAGTTTAAACAGTCAGCAGTACAGTGATTCCATTTGGATTCAATGTGGCAATTCAACAGGGAGCGACCCTGAATTAGTACTCACGATCTCCAAACAAGATAGGGTCCTTCAATGTCAGCAGGGCTACTCTTGAGCTCCATGAGACTCCTCACACATTTATATGGCAAACTGCAACAGGCAAAAGTCCTTTAATGGCAGCAGGATTCACTTGAGGTACACAAGCCTCTTCACACATTTATATTGTAAAACAGAAAGTACTATACCAGGCAGGCTGCTTCTCTATCCTGATTGCAATTACTGCACAATACCCGGGAGAACACACAGCAGATTCAGTTCCTGACAGACCGAGTGCAATTCAGCAATTTCTCCAGTCTTCTACAGGGTGAGCCTGGTTTCTACTCTTCAGATATCCTTTGATTCTCTTCACAGGAACGGTTCAGTCCTAACAAGCAGTTACACAAGCTGCAGACCGAACTCTGGGCCTTACACACGTTTCCGACTAAAACTGCACACTGAAAAGCACAGGGCTCCTTCCTTCTTCTGCCAGAGCTCAACTGAAACTCCAACAGACAAACCGGGCACTTCCTTTGAGTTCCTCCCAGTTCTTGACTGGATTGGCTGTCACTCACAATGGGCTGCTCCTGTTGGTCCAAGGCGAAGTCTAACTACATCTCCCAAGAGTCACTGCCCATACAGTCCTCTTGTGGCTGGCTCAGATTATGAGTCCAAGTTCTGATTCGTCCAAGGCACCATTTTAGAGCTAGCTTACCCCCACACTGATTGGTCCAGTTCAGCAGTCAAAACCAGAATGGGGAACTAGGCAGACACAGTTCTGACTGCAAAGAAAGCAGGTTAGACAAACTGTAATTTCATTATTACTCTAAATGGTTTCTGGCAAACAGTTACATCTTTCAGATAGGTTCCTTTGCACTCCTAGTGACTGCAAAATGGAGTGAATTGGCAGCAGTTCGAGTGGTACTCAATCAAAGAACACACAGTCCCCCATACAAACTAATTATGTCTGCAAGCAGACAGCTCTTAAAGAGACAGTACCAGAGGTTCTAAAAACACTCACTGATAAATGGCTTAAACGCCAAACACCATTCAGGCTTGGAGCATTCAAGCAAGCTCCTGGAAGTCTTTTGGGAACCCCCATTTGCAGGGGGGTTACATATATTTTTGCCATTTGTTCCCCTTTTTCTTTATCACTGAGGAAAATTACATAAAAACAAGATTACGGTCCCTTGGACTCTGTTAGCTTTGGTTGCTTCTCTACACAAGCCATCATAATGCCCTGTTTATGACATCATAATTATCCCCACAGCAGCAGATGTGGATGTCATATACAGAACTGTGACTGCAGAAGTAGACAACCAGACAGAGCAAACAGGACAGAGATCCTATTCCATGTAAATGTCCTTAGTAATAAAGGCATAAGGGTGATGATTACAAAAAAAAGTGTGATTACACTGCAACAAACGTGGCATTGACAAATGCTTGTCCTAAGTTGATACTAGCACTCCTTTTTAGGGACGAGTAAATGATTCAATTTGTGTTCCTTTTCATCTCCTGAAAAATGTTCTACTTTGTATTTTACTTATTGGTACAGCACTTTGCTTTGCAAACTGGACTGGCCACTTTTGGCAGCCTGTTAATTTGGTAAATGGATGATAATAACTAGTCATTTAAAGGCTCCCTACAGTTCTGAGGGTTGTGTGATCCCTTATAGTAATTTCACCACTTTAGAACATCAGGGACATTTCCAAATACATCCTTTGTAATTGAATAAATGGTACAGTATTATCAAATGCTATCTTTTCTTGTAATAAGTTGTTGTAATTGTCTTGCAAAAGTAAACAAAAAGTGTAAAAAATGTATGATGGTTGGCTCAGTGGCAGTACGGGGAGGTTAAATACTTGACATTACTGAGCTGACGCATCCCTCTCAGGAGAAGGAGTGTTGGAGGAATTCACTCTCCAGGTTCTCCTGTAGCTAAAACCACACAAAGGAAGCTCGCCTGCTGTAAAGTGTGCTGAGAAATCAAAACAACGTATAGCAGCAAGATGAACTCTGCACCCCCTCTGTCAAAGCCAAATATCTATACCAATGAAGCTTACGAAAAGCTGAATCACTTGCATAAACAACAAGGTACTTCTGCTGTCATTACATCCCCTCGCAGAGATGCCGGCAGGATCACTGCAAACACTGACCATTTTGTGTTTATTACAACATCAGGGAGCCACTCCAGGGAGTACACTAGAGGTACCTTGGCACTTTATGTAGTTAAACTTTTTGTATGTTTGCAATTTTAAGCCTCATTGGTATCGATTATTTGGCTTTGATGGTGGTGGTGCTGATTTCTTCTTGTTGCTATATCCTGTTGCTAAGCCACAAGTGCAGCTTGGAGGAGACCACCGTCTGGGTCCCTTGTGGGCAAGGCTGGGTGCAGCAACACACTCTGTAAGCAATTTGGAAGGGAAAAAATGGAACAAACTGCCCAAGCTGTGGGAAGCAGTGTGGTGCAGTGGTTAACTACAAGCTAGGAAACCAGGAGGCACAAGTTCAAACCCCACCAATGCCATTCACTTTCTCTATGACCTTGAGCACATGACTAAACCTTTCCATGATTCCATCTGCCCAGTTATAAAAATGGGTAATAGCAGGTCCCCAATGAAAACTAAATTTTGTGTCTCAGTTGGGCAGTCTTGAGTAAATAAATTGCGAAACAGAAACAAAAAAACTATTTACACTGGTTTTTGAGCCCTCCAGTGTCCCTTCCTTTGGCATGCTTCAGTAAGTTGGACTACCTCCATGGAGTTAATAAGCTACGTACTGCACATTATCCGCTACTTATTTATTGATTGATGTTTGCTTGTAGTATTCCTTGATTTTATGCACTAACGGGAAAACGTGTGTTCATTGCTACCTAACCCTTTCGTGTCTGCAACATTCTAATGATGTCAGTGTAGTCATTAATCTCTAAACTGTATTTGTCAACATGTTGCATTGCATATATAGACATGTTCTTGTGTTTTTCTGTTTCAAGCTTGTTTTCTTTGTGTCATAGTATATCCTGACTCCATTGAACATGTTGCGATTGGCATGTTATTGTTTCTGCAATGGGGGGGGGGGGTAAATCAGATTTACACCCCTCCGACTACAAAGATTTCCTCCCTCTGGAGACAAATCATGGAAATTAATGAACACTGGCACCTGGTTAGTTTCTACCTCTTGACTGGTGGCACCTGTGGGCTCTGAGTCTATTGAACTGAGGGACATCAAAGGTGTCCATATGCCTTGATCCCCTTGAATGGTCTCCTGATGCAGAAAGCTATGTGACAAGATGAGAGGTGCAGCTTTTTGTTAGTCAGTTCATCTTTATGCTTGGAGCAGAATTTGCCCAAGGGTTACATCAAATCATTTCTTTATTCCTCAAGATATCTGTTCCTGATTAACAGGAAACTGAGCCGGTTTTATTTATTTATTTGTAATTTTGAACCAGGAGAGGCACTGAGCCCAGATTCCTGGCACTGGCCCTGCAGTTAATAGGAAGAGTGTTAGCACTATGGAGCACTCCTAAAATCTGCTGTGTTAAAGCCTCAAAGAACTTTGCCCTGCTCTTCTGTAGCCGATTTCACTTCCCTCGCCACAAGCCTCGTATTCTGTCTGTAGTTACCATGCTTCCCCGGTGCAGGCTAATATCAGATAAATACAACATTTCACTCATTCCTCTCAACCTCCTGCCTCATAAATCAGGGACAAGGCTTAAAAAAATCAGGGAAAAGGGACCAAAATCAGGGACACATCTTCAACATTGGAGATATCCACTCAGGAAGCTGGTAGAATAAAGGGCTTAGTGTGAAATGCATTTTCTAAGGAAGGACAAGTCTGTAACTTTAATGTTTGACATTATTTTGTGCTTATAACCCCTGCTGTTTGGTCACGGAAACACAATTTTTAGGAGGGACAGAGTAGAATTGTGAGGCAAAATCAGGGACAGTTGAGAGGTATGATTTCACTTGCTGCTTGGGAAGTCCGTGTGATCCAGTGGTGAGAGCAGTGAACTGTTATTTGGGAGACTACAGGGTTGAACCCCACCACACCCACTGACTCGCTGTGGAATGTAGAGCAAGTCCCTTGACCTCTGTGAACTTCGGTCCTCCCACTTGTAAAATTGTGCAGAATTAGGAACCCTCTACAAATGAAATACTGCATCTCAGTTGGTGCTATCCTGGGTTAAAAAAGGGCCATCCCTGTGTTATGAAGGTCTGAGGCGCTAGCACCTTACCTTCTGCCACAACAGCAACCTGTGTTCTGTGATGAGCACAGTTTGCTGGGAGTCGGCTGGGGGTGAGGGCTGGGTGAGGATTGAGCAGCCGCTTGGCAGCTCCCTCTCCCGGATAGGAGAGATTAAGCTGTCCCAGCCTTGACTACCACCATGTGGAAGTGTGGTGGTGGAAAAGGGCATCGGAGGAGCCCGCGCTAGCCAGGGGTGGGAGCAAGGAGTCAGTCAGGGCAAGGTGTGCATGTGCACCTTCTACACGCGCACCTGACCTTGTCTGGGGCCCGGGCAAACGGAGAAAATAGGTGGAAAACTGGGGATTGAGGCTTGAGGACCCCCCCCGCAGCTAGCACCGATGGTCCACCCAAGATTGGAGATGGTGTGCCTTGGGATGATAACAGCGCCAGAACGGGATGGGTTGATACAGCTGCCCAGCCTGCCAGGAGAGAATAAAGGAAAATATGGGGGTAACAGCAGGGCCTGAAGAGTTGTCTTATTCATAACTAGTGCAGCACCATACTGTGGTAAAGATTTACTAATCCTGAAAATACATTTAGTGGTCCATCCTGAAAATTAAACAAAAAGTTTAAGCTGGCCACCCTGTTGCCACAGCAGTAGCACTACCACTTGCGGTGTCAGCAACCCAAGTTCGGTAATGAGCTTGATTCATCGGGGCCAGACGGGCAGGAAGATCAAGCGTCCCAGTGGACACAGTCTTCCTCTGGGGAAGAAGCTAGCTGCTGTTGCTACAACCCTGCCACCTGGCTGACTACAGGTACAGTAAGGAGGGGAGACATCGACCAGGCTTCACTCAGGCACGCTTTGCATGTACGAGCACAGAACTCCCTAGCGTGCTGGTGTCCCAGGGGTCAGTGAACTATGGAACAAGGAAATGACTGGTGACTCATGCAGGATGATCCTGGGTGCACTCAACCCTGACCTGGCTACAATCCACACTGTTCCATACATCAGGAACTCCTGCCTCCCCACTCAGGAGGTTGGATCTGGTACAGCCGAATCTCATGGGGGGTAAACCCATGGGGTTGAAAACAGGGATGGGAGTAAATGGTAGAGGAACCAGGGGTTGGGGGCTGGCTCCAACCCAAGGGAAGGGTACTGAGGCAGTGAAAGTAACTGTTAAAAAAAGAAAAAAAATTTACCTTAAGACAGAATGAAGCAAAACTAGTGAGGTAGGCACACATTTTATAAAATGTTATGTTCGTCTACAAAATCAAGACAAAGTGGCTGCCCCACTCCATAAAAAGTGTGGTTTAAGGGAGGGAAGGAGGCAGGCAGGCAGAGGAAAGAGCAAGTTGATGATAGTGGCATACTGAAGGCCAAACAAGTTCTGTTTTTCTCTGCAAGCAGAGTAAAAATAGCAGGTTACACACAACAAGGCTGCAAAAACATGTTTCTTTATTGTACTTACAAGCATCAGTAAAAAATGCAAAGAAGAAAGCAGCCTAAAGGCTCCCTTTTCCTATCACCATGCGTGAATGGTGGCAGCATCTGCAAGCATGTTCTAAATGCACTGCAACTGCAAAGGTCAAACGTGTTGACTCAGAAGCTGACTTACAGCCTGGGTTCTTGTCTTTCTGCTTTTTGCGTCTGATACCATCAGTTTCTGGGTCAACACTGTTTACCGTTTGTAGTTACAGTTAATGTATTTAACTGGGTGGGTACATTGGTCCCAGAGACCATTTTCCGGCATGACCTGGGCCATAAAGATGGCACAAACAAGGTAAAAAGTACATGAGATGCAGCATACAGTTAACAATAAAGAGTAAATACAAACAAAAGGCACAGGGATGAACAAATTAAGATTGACATTAGTGCAGAAGTTATCAGCGCAGTGCCTAGCATATATCATCATAACAAAAACAAGTTCTAGAGTCAAAATAACTAAACAAATTCCAGAGTCATTCTGGCACCCCAAATGTCACAGCGAGACGAGGTGGGAGAGTGGATGCCTTCGCCCAAGGATTAGATCATCATATAATCTAGAGCATTTCCAGGTAAAGGTGGCAGTGAAGGAAGGTCTTGCAGTGGGATTTAAATTGGGGTTATGATCTCAGGGTCGGTAGAGGGTAGGTAGGCTGTTCTAGAGATTCGGGCAGCTGCAGAGAAGGCCCTCTAGCCCTTGCATGTGGTACCCTCTGGGCACTCTAGTAGTTGGCTGGAGAAGGACCAGAGGTGTCGATGGCAGGGTTTAGGTATGAATGGAGGTAGAGGGTGACTGCTTCTTTTCTCCGATGGATTTTCTTATGAGGCAACCTAGGAGGTAATCCCATGAGACCTGAGGGGGGGCCTGGCAGAGGGAACAGTGATGCGTAGAGTAAGGGGCCATTAGGGCAAACCTATAGATGTTGTTGGTTTTGTTGAGTCTAGACAGGCAAAAGGATGAGGTTTGTGTGTAAATTAGTGAACAGCAGTCCAGCAAGGGGAATAAGATGCCCTGGGCTACGGCGAGCCTTCCTTCAGAGGTTCATGAAATTCTTTAGCCATAAGACAACTCCTAGTCTCTGGTTTATGCGCTGGACTGATTCTGATGTAGTTGGAGAATGTCAGGGAGAGGTCAAGGGTGACTGCCAGATATTTGAATGTAGTCACCAACTCAAGGAGGGAGCCTTTGGGGGGCAGGATATGAAGAGGGGTAGTATTGCCTGTCCACCTAGCCAGTCTGGGTTTCGACTGCATGTGGTGGGTAGGAGGAACCCAGAAGGGGTTGGTGAAGTTATGACACTCTACCATCGAGCACTGAGGTTTATAAGGGACTTCCCTTCGACACGCATCACTGCACCCTATATAACGGCAGTGGGTGGATATCACTAAAGTTCAGGCGCCACAGAAATGCCGCTCTCTGGACCTATAGAGCCATCTCTAATAAGCTGCCTTACAATATCTCCTGCTGTCTTCCCCCGAGTATAATTGGGAAATACGTGTTAAGAAGTTACTTAGCTATTACACTTAAAGTACCCAAAGCAAAATCCCGCTTCATCAGGGCAGTCATAAGCTTCGTGCTACCTACCTTATGGAACGATCTACAAACAAAACTCAAATTAAGCACTCTAATCGGTATAAATGCGTTCAAGACGCTTTATTTCCATACAATCAGAGAAGTATGGAACTGCTTCACCCACTCAGACCCAGTACCGTGTCTGCACTGGTATATAGCCACGCTAGACCCAATTTTAGTACTGACCCCCCAGCTTGCTCCTCACAAGCCTAATTGTTCTCTCTCTTATCCCACTGTCTTATCAACACTAGGCCCATCCATCCCCTTATCCTTCCTTTCCCAACCTCGGATAGGAGCTCACTACCCTTGGGTTGTGACATCCTACCATGCCCCGTACTTTATAACATTCAATCCCGGGGCTCACACACACTCCTTTTCTCCATCCACCTTCTCTACATCCCGTTTTACCAACTCCTCTCTGTGCACCGTGCCCTCCTAGCCTTTCTCCCCCTACCTCCCTCCCTTCTCCCCCTACCTTCGCCTCTACCTAGTGTATATTTTTATTTTATTTTTTTTCTTCCGTTACTTCCTCCTGCAACCTTAGATAACCTGCTTTATCTTCCTATAGACACTTCTATGTATGTAAATACCCTGTAATCTGTACAATATCTGTATAATTCTATGTACATATGAACTTCTTTTTTTCTCTCTGTAAACAGTATTATCTGTATTGCCTTTAAATACCTGTGTTGACCTGTATATACAATTGTTCATGCTCCACCCAGGTCCATCTTGCAAATGAGCTTCTGCTCAACAATGAACGCCTGGTTAAATAAAGACTTGATTGATTGATTGATTGAAAGCACCCAGGAGGCAACCCTCTGTTTTCTCCAGGAGTGCCAGGTGTAGTGAGGGATTAGTGCAGGACTCCCAGCAGTCCGGTGAGGACAGGGGCTAGCTTGACCTGTTGGTAAACTCTGAGAGAGCAGCTTGATCAATAGCCAGTATGTGAGCGCATGATTCAGACATGATACATAACTAGAATTACAGATTGGCCACCTGACAAAGTATCTCCAGCTTTCGGTAAACAGGAGAATACAAAATCTTACTTCGAAGAAGGCGCTTGCAGTAGGCCAGCACCGGTAAGACTAAACAACCAGGTGCCAGGACCACAGGAAAAATGTTCTAGCTAGCAGTCCACCACAAGGGACTGCCCACCGTTGACGTCCACCTATCCTATAAAGGTGGGCAGTTCCCACACCTACCTTAGCTCTTTTCCCGCGTCCACCTGCACCGTTGGACCTTAGCAGGCGCTAGCTGCTGTCAACTGCCGTTACTCACACTTGTCACGCTTTTTATTTTCCTTTTTCTCGAGTTTCTAACATCACATTTTCGGTGTTTTAGCAAATTGCATTGTTTACTGTTACCATAAATACAACAAGGACCTTCCGGGAGTGGTCAAGGGCCATTCTACCAGGTGTATGGCTGCCTCCACAGCCCTTTTCAGAAATGTGGCTGCTGTGGACATCTGTGCAGCTGCCATCTGGAGTTCTGTCCACACCTTCACCAAACATTACAGTCTGGACATCACCTCTCGTTGCAGGGCCAGTTTTGACCTAGCTGTTCTTCAGTGCCTTCTCTCTTGAGCTTTTGGCTGCTGATCTGTCCTCCTCCCGGTGTTTTTCTCCTGGTCATGCCAGGGAACTGCTTGGGACTCAGTCTGGTGTTGGCCTGCTGCAAGAGCCTTCCTCGAAGTAAGATAGTACAGTTACGTAAGGACTTACCATAACAATAGATCTTGGAAAGAAGCTCTTGCAGCAGGCTCTACTTTCCCTCCCTCCTTCCTCTTGTTGTTCCTTGTTTCTTTCGCATTTCTTCTTCTCTTTCATTTTTGGCTTATGGAAACCTCCTCTGTTCTCCAGTCGCTGCTCACTTGGGGTCTCTGATGGGAGAACTGAGATAGGTGTGAGGGACCACCTGCCTTTATAAGATAGGCTGACGTCAGTGGCTGATGTTGGCGGTGGGTGGTCCCCCGTGGTGAACTGCTAGCTAGAAAGTTTTCTGTGTGGTCCTGGTGCCTGGCAGCTTAGTCCCCCCGGTGTTGGCCTGCTGCAAGAGCTTCTCTCGAAGATCTACTGTTATGCTAAGTTCTTGCGTAACTGTACTTTTTTTTAGTTAGCCCCTCTGAATACTTGCAGATGCTGCTGCCTTGCACATGTGGTGATGGTGGTGGTGTAAGTGAAGCCTTCAAGTTGCTTTTTTCTCTTTGTTTCTTACTGATGCTTGTAAGTGCAATAAAAAAAAGTATATTTTTTTAATGCAGCCTTTTTATATGTAGCATCCTATCTTTACTCTGCTTGCAGAGTAATACACAGTTTGTATGGATTTCATTTTTTTTTTTTTTACCCTGGGTGATGCCCCCTTCCCCCCCAAACTCACTGAAGCACTTGTGTGCATCTTTCTGTACTTGATGAGAGTGCTATTTTTAGTGGAAATGGGAGTAAGGATTTTGTTGTGTTTTACAGGCTGGGGTGATTCAGAAGGATCGCCTTCGGAGCAAGGCATGACCTATGATGCCCTTCACGTGTTTGACTGGATAAAAGCACGGAGTGGTGACAACCCTGTCTATATTTGGGGACACTCTTTGGGCACGGGGTAAGCAACAAGTTGACTCAGTTTAGTGGTGCTGTTGAATGAGGGTAGAACAAAACTGCATTGCAAATCGATGGTTCAGGAAAGTTTGTTAGATTGGTTTTGGCTTTTTTATTTCAATGTAAAATATTGAAGCATCAGGCCACTTTATTTGGGGTTAGTAAAACATGAAATGTTGGCATTCTGAGTTTCTGAAAATATGGATGACACGTATTTTTGATCAGTGCTGGTTGGGTTTGAAATGTAAGTGCCCTAGTCTCCAGCAGTTTTCTATCACAGATGGAAGACTAAAAGGAGTCCATTGATGAGGTCCATGATAAGACATGGGAAGTATCCTGGACCCCTGCCACACTGATAGAGTTACCACTGCATGCTGGAAACCCAGCTTCAGGAACAAGCTTGGGCCTTTGGAGCACGGACAGGGCAAGAGGATCAAGTGTCCCACTGGACAGTGTCCTCCAGGAGGGGGGGGATTTCCACGTCCTACTGCTTTGCCACTACCTGGGTGACCACAGGTGGTGGTACAGAGGAACAGAGGCTGAGAAGAGTGCATTTGGAGCCTATCTGTCTGTTGGGTGCATTGGGCATGCCAGCATCCAGCAACAGCACTCGGTGGGGAAGGGGAAACAGAAAATGGGAAAAATGGTGCATGTCGGTTGGGCGAAACTCTGCCAGCTGCCCATGTCTGTACCAGGCTCGAGTCACCATTCCCCGGGTGTGTCCCAGTCTTTACCTTCACCATAGTCGGCCAGATTGACAGTGTGGAAGAAATACAGGGGAGCAGAAGGTAAGCCTGGCCACAGGGGGTAAGCTGGTGGGGCAGCACAGCTGTGAGTCATAGGTGGGCTGGGGATTGGTGACAGAGCCTCGGTTGGCGGGAAGCCAGCATTGGTAGGAGTGGAAGGAGGACCTGACCTGTGTTGGGGAAGGAGTATAAACAGTGTTTAAAAACACATTGGAACAATTTTAAGAATAGGTTGTCCAAAAAGGAACAATAAATATGTTGGTCCGCAAAGGGATGCCCATCCTTCCCTGAATGGCCTGGGTTTGAGTTGCAAGCCCTAGTCACTGTCTTAGTAAGTTATTCCACTGCCACCACACACTGCTGGCCAATCTCGGCTCTCCTTCAGTAAAGGAAACATAAACCCTGTTATTTACATATTTTAATATAATTGTAAGTTGAGCATGTGTGAAATCTGTTTAATGACTCGTGTTGTTTTGAAACAGTTATATTTTCCTTATTTTTGGTTCCTTGTTAGTGCTGCCTTTTTTCCCATCCAGAATTCATTTTCTAATTACTTGGCAGTTTCAGAACCCAGAGACATCAGTTGAGTAGAGGTGTACGGTAACGCTTTCCCTGCTGGACTTCGACTTACATGATGTCACAGGGTTCTGGATCTGGTAAATCATTACAAAAATAAATATTGGGCAGAAAAAGGCTGCATTAACAAGGGACCCTAAACAAATTAAGAGTACCACAATTTCAAAAGAAGCACACAAAACAATACACAGGGGGTGTTAAACAGACTTACATGCCCACATTTACAGTTATATTGAAAAATGTGGAGCAAGTCCAGCCCAGTGGCAGGCTGGTGGAGAACTGCTTCTTTACACTGGAGACCCAAGATCGGTAAACAGTCCTGACTCCCTTTCCTAGGCTGATGGGGTCTGGACCCAGATGCCGAGTATCGTGCACTGACTCGAGGGAAGTGCGGATCATCCCTGCTGTCTAGAGTAGGGCGGGAATGTCTTGGTGCTCTGGGTGACCATGCAGCGTTAGCAATGCCCCACCTTCAAGAAAGGTGGAGGGCCTAAAACAGACAATCCTTGATGCGAAAAGCATGATAGCCAGTGCATCTGGGCCTCACTCTCCGCCACCAGCCACTCCAACCTGCAGCAGATATCTCCCCATGCGTTAGCTGGAGCAGTGAGCTAATGATGCCTGGCTGTGGTCAGGCCCCACCACAGGCAAGGTGAGCCATGAGGTCATGGTGTGGATACGGAAGGACGGGGCTAGGTCCGAACAGAAGGATGGGGAAGCTGCACTGGTTTGGGGGGAGGTAAATGTTGGTAAAAAAAAGTGAGTAGTGTGCCACTTGATGGCCTAGTGGAAGCATGTTGCACTTTCGTACCAGCGACCCACATTCGGGAGCAAGCTTGGGGACCCAGGATCGTGCTGTTGAGTGCAGCGTAAGACAGCCCAGGGGGTGGGGTAGGTAGTATGTTCCACTATCGTAGCTCCCCCTCATGCTGGGCCAGAGAGTCTGCTCCCTTGCAGGAGGGGGTTTATGTTCCCTTTAAGAAGGCATTTTTGGATGTGCTGCATAGACCAGCATAACTATGCATTGTCACAAGCGTCTGCTGAAGTTGTGTAAATTGTGGCATTAGTGTTGCAACAGAGACGTGTTATAGCTTCCATATGAAACTAATTTGCTGACTAGGCTTTGAGATCTACAGCAGGTACTGCTAAAATGGGGAAGAGCAGAAAGTAGCACAGCAGAACTTAAGAATGTGCTTAATAAGCAAAGAAAAAAAAACAATGTGGTTAATGGGCTTTCTTTCTTTCTTCCCACAGGGTTGCTACAAATTTAGTGAGACGTCTGTGTGAAAGAGGTAAGTATAGTGTGTGTGTGTGTGTGTGTGTGTGTGTGTGTGTGTGTCTCGGGAGGGACTTTCTACCCAGGTGTAGTATTAACTGGGTTCTTTGTCTTCCATTGGCAGACGTTTAGCTTTTATAGCCTAAATAAAAAATACAATAGCTCATTGTTGGCCGTTGAAAACCAGTTGTAATAATTAGTACTGCATTCAGATGTTGGCAGACAAGGCAGTTCAGAATAATAAGGTTATTACCATCAGATAATCTCGGGGGCTCATCAGGCCACACCTTTGGAACAATACCCACGTAAGTACTAGGACCACACAGAAACTTTGTAAGCAAGGGGCCAGCCATGACGATGTTACGCACCAGAGTCTACATAAAGAATGCCGCCATTTTTGTTCTTTTTAAGTAATCACTTTTATGGTGATTTTCAGTGACCTATATGCTACCAAAAGAACCGCCGAAGCTTTTTCACACTGTGACTGCAGAGAGAAAATCTACAAGGACGACGCCCACGAGGTGTGTGTCTGCTGTCTAGGCATTTCTCACAATGTGAAAGCCTGTGAGATCTTCCGGGGATTCAGCTCCACTACCAGGCGACACAGGAAGGAGGCACTGGAGAAATTCCTCCTTCAGAAAACCCAAGCAGCAATGGAATAGCAGCTACAGGGAAAATCTGTGTCGCTGGCCCCGTCAACTGAATTGCGATCATCGGAATCTAAGGATAAATCCTCCTCGGGGAGCCGCAAGCACAAACACCAGCATAAGGAGAGGGCTTTCCCAGCGAGGTGCAGGTTGCTGCTGCAGCCTGCAGGTATATCCCAAACTATGATGCCATAGACACTGGCTGTGGCGCCGACCCCCACCCACCGTCAGACAGACAGCAAGGTCGGGGCTTGGTGTAGGCACTGCTGGGCCTAATATAGGCAGTACATTGCTGCCGCCACTGGAGAATCTACCTCCACCGTCCGACTAGTGGGATCACGAGCACTACCCTAAGTGGCGTTGATGCACGGGCAGTATTCCTATCTTTTTGAGATATGATACGGCATTTACCGCCAGGCCTACCCATTATGGTGGGTACTGCTGGAGTTTCTGGAGCTCCCAGATTCTCCCTCTGCTATTGTTCCTCCCCTGTTTCCAGCATCGGAGGATGCTGCTTATGCAGCTTGGTTTAGGCCAAACAACATACCAGCTGTTCCCAGAAAGGCTGGCAAAATGTATTCTGCCCCATCTGGAAAACATTGTTATGCTAGCCAGCCTGAGACTGATTCAGTGGTGATCTTGTCTGCCTATGATAGATCCAGGGCACCTAGACACTTGAGCTCCCTCCCTCCAGAAGGTTGGTTGTATTGCACAGACGTGCTTATGCCACTGTCTCTTTGGGCCTATGCATTGCCAGTTATCAGGCCCATATAATAGAATACCAGAGCACCCTATGGAGAAAAGCTAAGGCTGCTGCACAGGCCTTGCCTGAGGAGTCTACCAAACAGGAGTTAATTAAAATTCTTACTGTTGGTTCTGATGTCGTAAGCACTTGGTCCACACAGCATATGATGTCTCTGATGCCATTGCAAGGGCTGCAGCCTTTGACATCTGTCTGAGGTGCTATTCCTGGCATAGGGTAGCAGGTTTTGCCAAGGAAATGCAGCAAACAATTCTCAGTGCCCCATTCAGAGGGCAGAAACTGTTTGGTCATAATTTTGAAGAAGGTTTGAAAAATCTTCAGTCATCTGGCAAGACTCTGAAGTCAGTGAAATCCCTGTACCATACCCAAGGAAGGGGTAGAGGCAGCGGTCACTTTTGCCCAACTGCAGTCAAAGGAAACTGTCAGGCCTATAGACAGCAGGGTAGAGGTAGAGTAGAGGTGCGAGGGCCTTGCCTGTCCCCATCACCACCCCAGTTGCCTGCTCAAAAGCACCTAGGGGGTCATCTATCCCTCCATCTGGATCAGTGGAGGGCAGTGACCACAGACAAATGGGTACTGGAGATCATAGGGAAGGGTCATGCTCTGGAGCTTCTGGAACACCCCTCCAAATCATCCATCAGTTGTGACAAAATACCCACCATGGCACATATCCCTGTTGAAAGAGGAAGTACAGACCCCACTTTAAAAACAGGCCATAGAACCTGTACCTGCGAGATGCAAAGGATTTTATTCCAGATACTTTCTGGCCCAAAGTGGACAGAAGATCTGAGGCCTATTCTGGATATCAGGGACCTCAGCTTCTTTATAGAATACAAGAAGTTTCGGATGGTCTTTCTGCAAAGTCTCCTGATGGATATGAAGGACGCATATCCTCATTTCAAGATCAGGAACCCTCACAGGAAGTATTGCAGGTTCCTGTTTTAGTGGGAGCATTACCATTTTAGAGTGTTGCACTGTGACTTCTCTTCTGCACCACAGGTCTTGACCAAGTGCTTTAGCAGTGTGCAGCCCTTCACAGGAAGGCCTGTATGTCTTTCCTTACCAGGATGACTGGCTTTTAAAGGCCCACTCAGGGAGACCCTCCTGCAGACTCTAGCTCAAACCATGCAGATTTTCGTTGCTCAGGGGTGACAGCCAATATACCAAAGTCTGTACTGTCAGTGTCTGCAGCACATAGGGCAGTTCTGGAGATGGGCCAAGGTTCTGTATTTCTGCTGCTGGACAGAGGGAATGACTGATTGCACAGGCACTGTTACACACGCAACAGCTGTTATGTTTCAGCAAGGGCATTTCTGTGCCTTCTAGGCCTCATGGCAGCAGCCATTGTCATAGTTCCACTGGTCAGGCTGCATGAGGATCCCACAGTGGACTCTTTAGAGTCCAGCGGGACCAGCTAACAGATGATCTAGAGCAATGGTTGTAGTCACGTCTTGCCTTGCACAAGCTCAAGTGATGGATGGAGCGTAAAAACCTGCTCAAGGGTGTCCCATTCTTGATTCCTACTCCACATCAGGTCCTCATTACGGATGCTTTGGAATCAGGGCGGGAGCCCATCTGGGGCCTCACCAGACACTAGGCAGGTGGACTCAGGTGTAGCTGCTTGCATATCAATGTCCTGGAAATTAGAGCAATCCTGTATGGACTCCAAGCATTTCAGGACTGCATGGCCCTAGGTCTTCTCTTAATACAGATGGACAGTGTCAGTGTGATGCATTACATCAGCATATAAGGTGGGACACATTTGTACCCACTGTACAGGGAAGCAATGAGAGTTTGATATTTGGCTCTAGAACCCAGTCTGGAACTATCAGCATTCCATGTTCCAGGCATCCAAAATGTTTTGCAGACAAGCTAAGCAGGTCACAGTCCACAGTACAGGAGTGGGAACTGTTGACCTCAGTAGTAGACAACCTATTCACAAGATGGGGTCGTCCAGAGCTGGACCTTTTTGCTTACCCACAGAACGCAAAACGGCCCTTCTTTACTTGCTCATTCCATGGTCTGGAGTTGTCTGATAAGATGCATTGTCCCTCTACTGGAAAGTGAGGATTCTAGGGACATGGATATGTTGTTAAATCCACACTTACTGGCAGGTTCCTTGCTGCTTTAAATCTTGCCAGAAGGTCTTCAAGCGGGCTCCTCCCACCCACCCGGGTGGTAAAACTCTTAGCTCCGCCCCATGACACCAGATCTTCCTTACGCTTGGGCTCAGGTTCCCTCCTTAGCGCTCTGCGTTTTAGGCCTGGATCCACACTCTTTGGTCAAACTGAAACTCATTCTCAAGTTTAAAAGACTTTGGTCTTCCTTATCCTTTACGGCTGCGATGGACAAATCAACTCCCGGATTTCATCGGTGCCCCTGTGGGCAGCAGATGTCCTGGACCGATCCGCACTCCACGTGCGTTTATTGTCTTGGACTCGGCCATGACTCACAGGCCTGTGAGTTGTGCAAATCATTTTTTAGCTTCGGTCTTGGAGGACCGCGCTGCCCGATTGCTGTTGGGGCGACCCGAGAAACGTTATCCTCCGGTCAAGTCGAAGGAGGCCTGTTGGGCGGTGTCTGTGGCTGCGGGCTCAGCTGAACAACTAGAGCAGATGATCACCCTCGAGGAGGAGGCGGCCCAGGCCGCATCATCATCCTCGGTCGCGGCATTTATCCCGCCTCCTTGGGCCCTTCTACACAGCTTCTTTTGAGGAGCTTTTGCCAGTCCCTCTCCACCAAGGAGAGGGGCCTTTGGGACATTCCTCTCGGTCCAGAAAGAAGGACTCTAAAGGTAAGTCCCACCGTCGACGTTCGTGGGAGCGGGAGAGGTCCCCTTCCCCGGACAGTCGATACTTGACTTCAGTCAAGGTTGCAGCTAAGGCCGCTGGCTTCACGGTGTCCCCGTCAGGTCAGCCGGCCGAGACAACCGTCGATGCGGTCGAGATTTTTCTCGACCCGTCGGACGGTTTGTCGACTGGAGAAGCCAACAACCCATCTTCACCGGTTCCCCCCGGTGGAAACCAAGGACTTGTCTGTGCTTCCTGTGCCGGAGTCCCCGGTTAAGGTCCCTGAACCGAGGGAGGCGCGGGTTTCCCGGCCCCCTCTTAGACCCATCCTCGGAGTCTCCGAAGGTCTCTGTCTTGGTCATGGACCTCTTCCAGGTCCAGCCAATCCCTCTGACGTCGGCGGTCTCGGTCTTGGCACCATGGAAAGCGGCGGCGCCGCTCATCCTCGTCATCCTCTTCAGAGGATAGGCTCCGGCGCAAGTTGCGTCGGCACTACAAGGATCTAATGTGGCAGCAGCTCCTTTTGTCCAGGAATAAGCCGACACCGTCGCCTTCCCCGGGCATTAAGTGGCTGTCACAGGAGCGGCAGAAACAACCCCTCGTAGTAGTCGAGGAGCTGAAGCCGGCACTGGTTGTTCAGCCGAAACTGGCTGCACCACCCATTGTGGTGGAACCCCCGCCTCCACAACCTAAAACTGGGGCCCCGCCAAGGATTCTCGGTCGGGTCAGGGCTTGCCCCAAAGGTTGTTGGTCACCCTCACTCCCGATCGACTTTGGAAGGTGGAGGGTGGCTCAGGCACTCGGCAGCTGTTCGCAGACTCTTTGGAGTCTGACGACAACTCCTCCTTGTTCTCCAGGCCGCTTGACCTGGAGTCCACTTGGAGTCAGTAGGTGGACAAGAGCCCATCCTCGTTCCTTGGAATGCTTCGACTCATCTCAGAGTCCACTGGGATGAAGCTCGAACCCGTTTCAAAACGGGCCAAGTATCCCCTCACGGAGATACTGGACCGAGGGGAATCCCCTACGGAGGCCTTCCCGGTGGTCGAAGCTATTGTTGGCCCTGGAGCTATGGCAGTGGCCAGCTTCTTGTCCAGCACCTTCGGCCAGGATGGCTCGGAAGTATGCTGTTCCCACCGGTTCACTCTCCAGTTTCTCAGAGCACCCCTCTGCGGAGGGGCTAGTGACCGACAGTGTTTTCCGGCGTTCCGGGAACGCTCAGGATGTGGACAAGCCTCCCGACAAGGAGTTTATGCTGCTTCCTCCCTAGGCTTTCGTCAGGCCAGCTCGGCCATCCTGATGGCACACTTTTCCCACACCCTTTTGGGCTCCCTGGATGAGGTGATTCCTCATCTCCCGGCTGACCTTCAAACGACGGTCAGGCAGGTGCGGGATCAGGGAAGGGCGGTGGCCAAACAGCAGCTCCAAACTTCCTTGGATATCGCTGACTCATGTGCCCGGTCAGTAGCGGTGGCAGTGGCCATGCGCCGCAGAGCTTGGTTACGGATCTCCACCTTTACGGTGGATACCCAGCACAAGCTGGCAGACGTTCCCATCTTGGGTACTGACTTGTTCAGTCCCGGGGTGGAGGGTCATCTGCAAAGGATTGAGAAGTCCAACGTCACCTTGGACTCGGGCACGTCTGCCCAGAAGGACAAAGGTCGCCAGCAACAGTGTAAGCTCTTTTGTCCTTCTGCCCCTGCGGCACGTCCGGCCTAGCAACACCAGCATCAGGGCCAGCAGGCTCGCACTTGGCATCCCAAAGCCAAGCCTGCTGCTTCCTCCAGCAGGAAGCCAGGAGGGAAAGGTCCAGGCGGGTACTTGGCTGGCCCTTCCTCCAAGCCTGCCCGGTGATGGGTTTAAGGGGTGTCGCCCCCAACCTCTTCACTCCTCTGTGGGTTCCCCCCGTGGGGGGAGGGCTCCGCCACTTCCTTTCCACCTGGTCCGCTATCACCACGGACCGCTGGGTGTTGGAAGTGGTAGGCAGAGGTCTGCCTCTGGAATTCAAGCAGTCCCCACCCTATCAAGCCGTCGCCCCACGGGGGGCTACGGGGTCCGCAGCCTCTCTGTCGGCTCATTGAGCTGACATTGCCCTGCTCCTCCAAAAGGAAGTGATCAGGGAGGTGGCGGATCCTCCTCCAGACCCATGGTTTGTGTCCAGGTACTTCCTGGTCCCAAAACAGATGGGGGGGCTGGCACCCCATTCTAGACCTACACGACCTGAACAAGTTCCTAAGGTCTCGTACCTTCAGGATGGTCACTCTGGCTCAGATCATCCCATCCTTGGAACAAGGCATGTGGTTCTGTTCTCTGGACCTCCAGGACGCGTTCTTTCATGTCCCAATCCATCCGTCTCACCAGCGATTCCTCCACTTCAGGGCAGAGGATCCTCTATGTTCGGGCTATGCCCTTGCCTCTCTCAGCTCCCAGGGTCTTCACCAAATTCATGGCAGTGGTGACAGCATTCCTGCGGCGCCGAAGGGTCCGGGTGTACTCTTACCTGGACGACTGGCTGATTGCAGCCCCCTCCAAGTTGGTGGTGGAGCGGTCCAGGGATCTGGCCCTCCAGGTCTGCTCTCAGATTGGCCTCCTTATTAACGAGGCCAAATCGGAACTTGTGGCAACGCAGGTGATTCAGTTCACTGGGGCAGAGCTCGACTCTCTTCGAGCCAGAGCACAGCTCCTGGTGGACAGGGCCAAGGTCCTTTCCTCCTTTGCCCAGTCATTTCTGGTTGGGCAATTGCACCCTGCCCGAGACTTCCTGCACCTCCTGGGCCTCATGGCGGCCTGCACCAGCGTGGTCCATTGGGCCCGCTGGCATATGCGTCCCCTGCAGTGGGGGCTGGCCCGCCAATGGTCACAGCGCTCCGGTCCTCTGGACCAGCCAGTGACAGTGACCCAGGAGATGTGGAACGGCCTCCAGTGGTGGCTCGTTCCAGCTCATCTGCAGGAGGGTATCCCATTTGTCCGCCCAGAGCTGACGGTCACTCTGACGACCGATGCCTCTCTGATGGGTTAGGTGCCCATCTGGGGAGCTCAGAGCGCACGGCCTCTGGTCCCCTCAGGAGCCTCGATGCCACATCAACCTGCTGGAGCTTGACGGTCCAACTAGCCCTCACCGCCTTCTCTCCATTTACTCGGGGTCAAGTGGTCCAGGTCCAGATAGACAACACCACGACCATGTGCTACCTAAAGCCGTCAGGGGCGGGACGACTCCTTGCCTCTGTGCAAGGATGCTGTCCGGCTTGGTCTCTCATGAGTAGACTGGAGGCGGATCTCCTAGCCATCCACGTGGCAGGAGTCTCCAACACTCTGGCCGATGCCCTCAGTCAGATAGGTGCTGCATCTCACGAGTAGTCTGTCCTGCCGGAGTTAGTACAAGATCTGTTCTCCCACTGGAGCACACCTCAGGTGGACCTGTTTGCCTACAGGGAGAATGCGAAGCTGAGGCTGTTTCGTGCCCGCCCCGCTCAGCAGGGCTCTCTGCAGGGGGATGCCTTCTCGAGGCCGTGGACTCCAGGCCTCTTCTACGCCTTCCCTCCATTTCCCTTGATCCACAAGGTGCTTCTCAAGGCGAAGAGGGACAAGGTGCAGGTGATTCTGGTAGCCCCAGACTGGCCCCACCAGTTCTGGTATCCAGATCTCCTCAGCCTCAGCTCCAGGCTCCTGAGGCGGCTTCCAGCCCACCCGGACCTGATCTCAGTCAGCAAGGGGAAGGTACTCCACCCGGACCTTCAATCCCTGCACTTGACGGCCTGGTTCCTGAGCAGCTAGAGTTCCAGGTCTTGGGTCTTTCTGACGAGGTCCTCAGCGTTGTTCAGGCATCCCGTAAGGAATCGACCAGAAAATGCTATGCCTTCAAATGGAAGAGATTTTCCATTTAGTGTCAGGATAAGGGGTTGGACCCTTCCTCCTGTTTGGCTAGCATTCTGGACTACCTGTGGTCTCTGTCTCAGCTAGGGCTTCGGTCGACGACCCTTAAGGTGCACCTGGCAGCCATCTCTCCTTACTGGGCGTGGGCCGGGAACCAGTGAATGGCGCAGGAGAAAGTGGTCAGGTGCTTTTCCAAAGGTCTTGATCACATATCCCCTCCGGTGCGAGAACCTCTACCTCCGTGGGTTCTACTGCTGGTACTGGCTAAGCTCATGGGCAAGCCATTCGAACCGATGCACAAGTGTGATATCTCTCACCTGTCATGGAAGACCGCCTTCTTGGTGGCTATCACGTCAACCAGAAGGATGGGAGAGCTCCAGGCGCTTTCCATCGAGTCTCCTTGTCTGGTCTTCCACAGGGACAAGGTTACCCTGTGCCCCCACCCGAAATTCCTTCCGAAGGCGGTGTTGGAGTTTCACCTTAACCAGGTGTTGACTCTGCCGGTGTTCTACCCCAATCACACCTCGGAGGACGAATAGAGGCTCCATACTCTGGACCCTATAAGAGCTCACACTTGTTACAAGGAGCAGATGGCTGAAGTTCGGGGAGAGGTTTGCCAGCTGTTTGCCACCTATGCTGAAGCTGCATCTGGCAGACCTGCAGCCAAGCGGATGATAGGCAGGTGGGTCACCTCCTGCATAGATCTCTGGTATAGGTTGGCGGGCATGGAGCCTCCCAAAGGGATAAGAGCTCATTCTACCTGCCATACCGCTGCTTCGGTGGCTGCTTCCAGGGACGTCCCTATCCAGGAAATCTGCAGGGCTGCTACCTGGAAGTCAGCACACACCTTCATTACCCACTACCACATCGACCTTGAGTAACGCTGGGATGTTGGTTTTGGGACCTCGGTTCTCCAGTCCGTATTTCCCAAGTAGGGGTTGCGCGCCTTGCCTCCCTCCCTCCGGTGAACTGCTAGGAGTTTGCCAGTAAGTGTGGATTGAACAACATATCCACGTCCCTAGAAATACAGGTTCTAGGGACATGGATATGTTGTTCAATCCACACTTCATGGCAGGTTCCTTGCCACTTTAAATCTTGCCGGAAGGTCTTCAAGCTGGCTTCTCCCACCCACCCGGGTGATAAAACTCTTGGCTCCGCCCCATGACACCAGATCTTCCTTACCGCTTGGAAGCTCAGGTTCCCTCCTTAGCGCTCTGCGTTTTAGGCCTGGATCCAAACTCGGTTAAACCAAAACTTATTCTTAATTTTTCTAGACTTTGGTCTGTTTCTTCCTTCGCAGCTGCGATGGATAAGTCGACACCCGGATTTCAACGGTGCCCATGCAGGCAGAAGATGTCTCTGACTGATCCGCACTCCAAGTGCGTTTATTGCCTTGGCCTTGATCACGATCCGCAGGCCTGCGAATTGTGCAAGACTTTCTCGGCCAATGTCCTTGAAGACCATGTTGCCACACTCCAACTTCGGTGCCCCGAGAGACGTATCCCTCTGGTGAAGTCAAAGGAGACCCATTGGGCGGTGTCCGTGGTGGCGGGCTCGGCTGAGCAACTTGAGCAGATGATCACCCTCGAGGAGGAGGCGGCCCAGGCCGCATCTTCGTCTTCCTCGGTCGCGGCATTTATTCTGCTCTCCTTGGGCTCCTCCTATGCGGCTTCTTTTAAGGAGCTTTGTCAGTCCCTCTCGACGAAAGGTGAGGGTCCATCGGGACATTCCTCTCGGTCCAGGAAGGACGACTCGAATGGTAAGTCCCACCGTTGGCGTTTGTGGGAACGGGAGAGGTCCCCTTCCTCAGACAGTCGACACCCGACTTCGGTCGAGGTTGCGGCTAAGGCCGCTGGCTTCACGGTGTCCCCGTCAGGTCAGCCGGCGAGACACCCGTCGGCCTTGGTCGAGATTTTCTCAAGCAGTCAGGCGGGCTTATGGACTGAGTGGCCGACAGCCCTTCTTCACCGGTTCGCCTGGTGGAAACCAAGGACTTGCCTGTGCCTCCTGTGCTGGAGTCCCCAGTTAAGCTTCCCGAGCCGAGGGAGGAATGGGTTTCCCCCGCTCCCTCCCAGACCCACCCTCGTAAACACCGACGGTCTCGGTCTCGGACCTCTTCTTGGTCCAGCCGACCCCGCTGACATCGGCGGTCTCGGTCTCGGCACCGAAGAAAGCGGTGGTGCCACTCGGCCTCGTCTTCTTCCTCCTCCTCAGAGGAAAGGCTTCAGCACAAATTGTGTCGACTCTACGAGGACTTGATGTGGCAGCAGCTCCTCCTGATTGGGAACAAGCTGACCCCGTCGCCTTCCCCGGCCATTAAGTGGCTGTCACCAGAATGGCCGAAACAACCCCTCGTGGTTATCGAGGAGCCCAAACCGGCACCGGTTGTTCGGCCAAAACCAGCTGCGCCACCCATTGTGGTGGAACCCCGGCCTCCACAACCAAAATCTGGGACTCTGACCAAGGATTATCGGTTGGGTCAGGGGTTGCCCCATCGGTTGTCGGTCACCCTCACTCCCGATCATCCTCGGAAAGTGGAGGGTGGCTCGGGCCCTAGGCAGCTGTTCGCAGACTCCTCGGAGCCTGATGATGACTCTTCCCTGTTCTCCAGGCCCCTTGACCTGGAGTCCACTGGGGGGCAGTCAGTGGACGAGAGCCCATCCTCGTTCCTGGGCATGCTTCGGCTCATCTCAGAATCTACTGGGATGAAGCTCGAACCCGTGTCAAAGCGGTCCAGGTATCCCCTCATGGAGATACTGGACCAAGGGGATTCTCCCACGGAGGTCTTCCCGGTGGCTGAAGTCATTGTTGGCCCAGCCTTGGAGTTATGGCTGCGGCTAGCTTCTTGTCCTGCTCCTTCAGCCAGAATGGCCAGGAAGTATGCGGTCCTCACTGGCTCACTCTCCGTTTTTTCGGAGCACCCCTCTGCAAAGGGGCTTGTGACCGACAGTGTTTTCCGGCATTCCAGAAACACCAGGGACGTGGACAAGCCTCCGACAAAGAGTCCAAGAAGCTGGACTATGCCGGGCGTAAAGTGTACGCTGCGTCCTCCCTAGGCCTTCATCAGGCCAGTTCGGCCATACTGATGGCACACTTTTCCAACGCCCTTATGGGCTCCGTGGATGAGGTGATTCCTAATCTCCCGGCTGACCTCCAGACTATGGTCAAGCAGGTGCGGGACCAGGGAAGGGCGGTGGCAAAGCAGCAGCTCCAAACTGCTCTCGACATTGGAGACTCTTGTGCCAGGTCAGTAGCGGCTGCAGTGGCCTTGCACCGCAGAGCTTGGCTGCGGCTCTCCACCTTCCCGGCGGATACCCAGCACAAGCTGGCAGATGTACCCTTCCTGGGTACCGACTTGTTCGGTCCCGGGGTGGAGGGTCACTTGCTGAGGATCGAGAAGTCCAATGCCACCTTGGACTCAGTCATGTCTGCCCAGAAGGACAAAGGCTGCCTGCAGCAGCGTAAGCCCTTTTGGCCTTCTGCCCCTGCGGCACGTCCGGCCCAGCAACACCAGCATCAGGGCCAGCAGGCTCGCACTTGGCACCCCAAAGCCAAGCCAGTAGCTTCCTCCAGCAGGAAGCCAGGAGGGAAAGGCCCCAGAGGTCCCTCGGCCGGTCCCTCCTCCAAGCCTGCCCAGTGACGGGTTGCGTGGTGTCGCCCCCAGCCTCGTCGTGCCCCCCCACGGTTCCCCCCGTGGGGGGACGGCTCCGCCACTTTCTTTCTGCCTGGTCTGCTATCACCACGGACCGCTGCGTGTTGGAAGTGGTAGGAAAGGGTCTGCCTCTGGAATTCGAGCAGGCCCAGCCCTTCCGAGCCGTCGCCCTATGGGGGACTACGGGGTCCGTGGCCACTCTGTTGGCCAATTGGGCCGACATTGCCCTGCTCCTCCAGAAGGAGGTGATCAGGGAGGTGGCGGACCCTCCACCAGACCCAGGGTTTGTGTCCAGGTATTTCCTGGTCCCGAAACGGACGGGGGTCTGGTGCCCCATTCTCGACCTGCACGACCTGAACAGGTTCCTAAGGTCTCAAACCTTCAGGATGGTCACTCTGGCTCAGATCATTCCATCCTTGGAGCGAGACATGTGGTTCTGTTCTCTGGACCTTCAGGACGCGTTCTTTCACGTCCAAATCCGTCCGTCCCACTAACGATTCCTCCGCTTCAGAGCAGAGGGGTCCCTTTACGAGTTCCGGGCCATGCCCTTCAGTCCCTCTCCAGCTCCCAGGGTCTTCACCAAATGCATGGCAGTGGTGACAGCATTCCTGCGGTGCCGAAGGGTCCGGGTGTACCCTTACCTGGACAATGGCTGATTGCGGCCTCCTCCAGACTGGAGGTGGAGCGGTTCAGGGATCTGGCCCTCCAGGTTTGCTATCAGGTTGGCCTCCTCATAATCGAGGCCAAATCAGAACTCATGCCAATGCAGGTGATTCAATTCATTGGGGCAGAGCTTGACTCTTTTTGAGCCAGAGCACGGCTCCAGGCGGACAGGGCCGAGGTTCTTTCCTCCTTTGCCCAATCATTACAGGTTGGGCAATTGCGCCCTGCCCGGGACTTCCTGCGCCCTCCTGGGCCTCATGGCGGCCTGCACCAGCGTGGTCCGTTGGGCCCATTGGCACATGGGTCCCCTACAATGGGGACTGGCCAGCCAGTGGTCACAGTGCTCTGGTCCTTTGCACCAGCCAGTGGCAGTGACCCAAGAGATGTGGAACGCTCTCCAGTGGTGGATCGTTCCAGCTCATCTGGAGGAGGGCATCCCGTTTGTCCGTCCCGAGCCAACGGTCACTCTATCAACCAACGCCTCTCTGATGGGTTAGGGTGCCCATCTGGGGGAGCACAGAGCACATGGCCTCTGGTCCCCTCGGGAGTCCCGATGCCACATCAACCTGCTGGAGCTCCAAGCGGTCCTACTAGCCCTCACCGCCTTCGCTCCGTTTGTACGGGGTCAAGTGGTCCAGGTCCAGATGGACAATACCACGACCATGTACTACCTAAACCGCCAGGGTGGGAAGCGCTCCTTGCCCCTGTGCAAGGAAGCTCTCCACACTTGGTCCCTCGTGCACAGCCTGGAGGTGGATCTCCTAGCCATCCACATGGCAGGAGCCTCCAACACTCTGGCCGATGCCCTAAGCTGGATAGGGGCTGCATCTCATGAGTGGTCTCTCCTGCCGGAGGTAGTACAAGATCTGTTCTCCCACTGGGGCACTCCTCAGGTGGACCTGCTTGCCTCCAGGGAGAATGCGAAGCTGAGGCTGTTTCATGCCCACCCCCCTCAACAGGGCTCGCTGCAGGGGGATGCCTTCTCGAGGCAGTGGACCCCGGGCCTCTTCTATGCCTTTCCCCCATTTCCCTTGATCCTCTAGGTGCTTCTCAAGGTGAGGAGGGACAAGGCGCAGGTGATTCTGGTAGCCCCAGACTGACCCCACCAGTTCTGGTATCCAGATCTCCTCAGCCTCAGCTGAAGGCTCCCGGGGCGGCTCCCAGCCCGCCCAGACCTGATCTCAGTCAACCAGGGGAAGGTTCTCCACCTGGACCTTCAATCCCTGCACCTGGCCTGGTTCCTGAGCGGCTAGAGTTCCAGGCCTTGGGTTTTTCCGATGAGGTCCTCAACGTTGTTGAGGCATCCCGTAAGGAGTCGACCAGGAAATTCTACGCTTTCAAATGGAAGAGATTCTCCATTTGGTGTCAGGATAAGGGGTTGCACCCTTCCTCCTGCTCCTTGGCCAGCATTCTGGACTACCTGTGGTCCCTTTCTCAGCTAGGGCTTCGGTCGACGACCCTAAAGGTGCACCTGTCAGCTATCTTTGCTTACCAAGCACGGTCCGGAAAGCAGTCGGTGGCGCAGGAAAAGGTGGTCAGGCGCTTTTTCAAAGGCCTTGATCACATATCCCCTCCAGTGCGAGAACCTCCACCTCCATCGGATCTACTGCTGGTACTGGCTAAGCTCATGGGCAAGCCATTTGAACCGATGCACAGGTGTGACATTTCTCACCTGTCGTGGAAGACCGCCTTCTTGGTGGCTATCACATCAGCCAGAAGGATGGGAGAGCTCCAGGCGCTTTCCATCGAGTCTCCCTATCTGGTCTTCCACAGGGACAAGGTTGTCCTGCGCCCCAAACCGAAATTCCTTCCGAAGGTGGTGTTGGAGTTTCACCTTAACCCTGTGTTGACTCTGCCGGTGTTCTACCCCAGTCACACCTCGGAGGCCGAATATAGGCTCCATACTTTGGACCCTAGAAGAGTGCTCTCTTGTTATAAGGAGCGAACGGCTGAAATTTGGGGAGAGGTTCGCCAGCTGTTTGTCACCTACGCTGAAGCCACACCTAGCAGACCTGCAGCCAAGTGGACGATAGGCAGGTGGGTCACCTCCTGCGTAGATCTGTGCTATAGGTTGGCAGGCATGGAGCCTCCCAAAGGGATAGGAGCTCATTCTACCCGCCATACCACTGCATCGGTGGCTGCTTCCAGGGATGTCCCTATCCAGGAAATCTGCAGGGCTGCTACCTGGAAGTCAGCACACACCTTCATTACCCATTACCACATCGACCTTGAGTCTCGCTGGGATGCTGGTTTTGGGACCTCGGTTCTCCAGTCCTTGTTTCCTAAATTGGGGGTGTGCGCCTTGCCTCTCTCCTCCCGGAGAACTGCTAGGAGTCTGCCATGAAGTGTGAATTGAACAACATATCCATGTCCTAAATACAGGTTTCTCACCTGTAACAGGAGTTCTAGGAATGGTATATGATTTGTTCATCCATAACCACCCGACCTCCCCGGCTTTGACGCACAACCTGGCTTCCAGTGGGCTAGATCTGGCGTCATGGGGCGGAGCTGAGAGTTTTATCACCCAGGTGGGTGGGAGGAGCCAGCTTGAAGACCTTCCGACAAGATTTAAAGTGTCAAGGAACCTGCCATGAAGCGTGGATGAACAACATATACCATTCCTAGAACTCCTGTTACAGGTGAGTAACCTGTATTTACTCACCTGTAACAGGCGTTCTAGGAGTGGTATATGTTGTTCATCCACACAACCCACCTGACCTCCCCAGCTTCAACGCGCAACCTGGCTTCCAGCGGGCTAGATCTGGCGTCATGGGGCGAAGCTGAGAGTTTTACCACCCAGGTGGGTGGGAGGAGCCAGCTTGAAGACCTTCCGGCAAGATTTAAAGTGGCAAGGAACCTGCCAGTAAGTGTGGATGAACAACATATACCACTCCTAGAACTCCTGTTACAGGTGAGTAACCTGTATTTCTGTATGCCTTTGCCTCCCTTTCTGCTAATTGAGAGAGTACTACCCAAGCTGCAAATGGAGGGGGCACCTCTCATTTTCTTTGTTCCTCTGTGGCTTTAGCAGATCTGGTATTCTTTGAGCAACAGCTGGCAGTGGAACCCCCAGTATCTCTGCCCCTATGCAAGGGCCTACTGTCACAGCAACGGGGAATCCTAGTCCATCCAGACCTGAAGTCCCTACATCTGTATGCATGGCTTCTGAAGACATAGCCATAGCTCAACTTGGAGTATCACAGAAAGTGGCAGATGTTCTGGTGGCCGCTAGAAAACCATCCACAAGACATACCTACTCAGTGAAGTGGAAGTGGTTTGCATTGTGGGCTACTTCACATAGTCTGGATTCATTTACCTGTCCAGTTAATAGGTTCAAGTTTATTGCAGGAAAGACTTCGTTGAGCAAGCTCATTCACAAGGAGGTCCTGAGGCACATACACATACAGTTCGCAATTACATAGACAGGAGATATAAAATGTAGAACAACAAAGAAAAAATATGTAATACACAAGAGGTATACACAGTAGAAGTCCTTATGCTATATATGCAGTACATTCCAACTTTAACCTTGCCCTAAATTATGCAACACATTTCAGCTTAATAAATAGAGGGCCAGTTGGTACCTAGGAAGTTGACTTGGCATTGGGGGCCTAGTAGCACCTACATATGTCTTTTAATTTAGAGATAGCTAGTGTTTTGTAGGAGTTAATTGATACGATGCTGGTTAGCTTCAGCATGGCTTGTAGTTGGTTTCAAATGTTTGGGAGGGTGTATGAGACAGCTCTTTGACCAGCTGTGGTACGTGTCCTGGAAACATCTAGTAGGATAACGTCGGATTTCCTTAGGAGTAGGCACTATACGAGATGTGTATGAGAGACGTTAAATAGACAGGCAGTTTGTGGAGTAGTAATTTGAGGGTCCAAATGCCAGCATGCAGGAGGCGTCTGGTGGAGAGAGGTCCACCCAACTGCTGCATAAAGATCACAGTGGTGGGTCCTGTCATGAGTTAGTAATGAAGCAAAAGCACGGTGATAGAGTACGTCCAGTTTAGATAGGCTCAAGGTTGGGGAGGAGATAAAGATAATATCTCCGTAGTCAAGCAAGGAAGGAATGTTGCTTGGACAAGTCTTTATGGGTCAGAGAAAAGAGGGTCCTATTTCTAAAGAAGAAACCCAAGCGTGCTTTAAGCCTCTTTGATAGATCCTCGATGTGGTTGTTGAAGGAAAGCTTGTTGTCTATCCACATACCTAGATATTTAAATTTAGGCACGACTTCCAAGGGTTCACCTAGGGAGGTAACTAAGTTTTAGGTGGGGTAGGTAGGGCACCAGACAAGGCAAGTCTCGAGAAAATCATTGTCTTAGTTTTTTTGGCATTTAAGAGAAGCTTGACATTGATAAGGTTGCTTTCTAACTGGATAAAGTCAGCTTGGAGTGCTTCCCTGACTTCAGTTAAGGACGAGCCTGATGTGTAAAAAACCGTATCGTCCGCAAAGAAATGTATGCTAGAGTTCTTTGTGTGGGAGTCAAGGTTGTTGATGTACAGGGAAAAAGAGGATTGGTCCTAGGATGGAGCCTTGAGGGACTCCTCTTGCAATTGGAAGGGGGATCGAGAGGAGTGCGCGCCCACAGGACCCTCTCCCTTGGTCGGGAGAGACTGGCACAACTCTCGGAAGGAACCGAGAAGATGGAGCCCAGGTTGAGTGGAACGAAGAAGCTCTGAATAGTTTCTGCATCCCGAGCCGCTTTCTCTTCGAATGCTTGCATACGTTCCAGTTGCTCGGCGGATCCCGCAGCTGTGGAAACCGCTTACTGAGCCTCCTTGCATTTCACTGGAGGGTTCCGTTTCTCCGGCCTCCCCAACTTCAGGCGTGCAAGATGGTCGTCGAGGATGTTAGGATGCAATGCGAGACACAGGTCGCATTTCAAGGTGTCATGGTCGACACTGAGACAGTAAACGCATGCGGTGTGGGGATTGGTGCGTGACATCTTTTGGCCGCAAGGGCACCGACGAAATCAGGGGAAGACTTGTCTTCCATAATTGAAGGAATAAAGTCTCGATCGCTAATGTGAACTAGACGGATTTTCGAAATAACTGAAGGTTTTGAAGCCAGGGCCTACAAAATGCGTGAGCACGAGGGAGGCAACCTGAATCTTCCAGCGGAAAGGAAGATCTGATGTCATAGGGCAGAGCCGAGATGGGCAGATAGTAGGCCATCAGCTTTGACTTTTTGTATCCTTCCCGTGAGATAACTGTTAAACCATTGTAAGGTAGGTGGAGTGGCACCTATGTAGGCAAGACAGGTGATTAGGAGGTGATGGTCTACAGTGTCGAAGGCCTTACTGAGGTCTACAAAGACTGCACCAGTAACCTTCTTGGTGTCCATAGCATGGATCCAGTCATTAGAAGCTTTAGCCAAGGCTGAGATGGTACCGTGCTTCGACCTAAGTGCTCTTGGCTGCTGTATCAGCCTTCCACGTGCCTGTGGACGGCCGTATGGTTGCTGAACTGGAGGTAGTCTGTACATTTTTGAGAGGCATTTTACACATAAAGCCTCCCAATTGAAATCCAGTCCCGGCTTGGGATCTGATTTTTATTTTGGAAAAGCTGACTTTGGCTACTTTTGAGCCTGATGCAAGTTGTCAAACAATCAATCAAATCTTTATTTATCCAGGCGATCACCACTGAGCAAGCTCATTTACAAGGTGGACCTGCTGTTGGCAGGGAAAATTGTACAGTTACATATAAATATACATAATACAAAAGGAACAACATGTTTACAATACTGATAGCAGCAGAGTATTTACATTCCAAGTCACATGTACAAGAAAGATATACATAACACAACCCGAACGTAATATATATATATATATATATATATATATATATACAGTTCCCACAGGAGCAGGATGTGTATGGATGTCATATACAAACCATAGAAGAAA
The DNA here is from genome assembly GCA_016271365.2 of Neoceratodus forsteri. Lineage (NCBI taxonomy): Eukaryota > Metazoa > Chordata > Ceratodontiformes > Ceratodontidae > Neoceratodus > Neoceratodus forsteri. The sequence continues at coordinate 1,747,350,268 of CM057450.1, read as the reverse complement.
AAAATAAAGATTATTTATATTCCTGTCCAGCAGAAACAAGTTTGTGGAAGAAGTTGTGGCTTACGCTTTCTTTCTTGGAAGTGTTGTTTTTAATTGCAGTCACTCTGCTCGAAGGATTTCACAGCTTCATGCTCTAATGTGTGAAGCTCCTTATTTGATTTTCCACAAAGTGTCTTTGCGTACTAATTCTAAGTTTCTACTGAAGGTGATGTCTGAGTTCATCTTAATTCAAACCATCCACCTACCTGTGTATTATCCAGAGCATGCCAATCCAGAGAAAGCATTGCTCCATATTTTGGATGTGCATAGAATGCTCAGATACTATACATGCTGTATAAAGAACTGTAGAAAGTCCTTGTAGCTTTTCGTTTAGTTGACCCTGGGAGTGAAGGCACCCCAGTGTCTAAACAGTGCTTGTCAAAATGGCTAGCACACTGTATTACATTCTGTTACAGGAAGTACGGTAAGGAACTTCCTGGGGTGTTTCGTGGTCATTCCCACAAGAGGCTTGGCCACTTCAGCTGCTTGTTTTCAGAATGGTTCCGCTGCAAAAATTTGTGCAGCTGCTACCTGCAGTACTGTGCACACCTTTACTACACATTGCAGTCTGCACATTGTCTTTCATAGACAAACTGGGTTTGGCCTAGTTTCTCTACAAGTCCTACTATCCTATAGGCTCCAGCTATCCAGACTTTAATTTTTGGGACTGCATGGGACTTATTCCAAAGGTGTAGCCTGATGAAAGAGATCTCCTCAAGGAAGATCGAACAATTGAGTAAGGACTTACCATAACAGTAGATCTTGGAGAGAATCTCTTTGATCAGGCTGTGCCATCCTGCCCTCCTTCCCCCTTCAGGGTTGCAACAAAGGACCTTTGTATTGCTGCTTCCATTGCTGTCGTATCAGCACTCTTGCGCCTGGTATGCGGAGTGCTGGAGTCGCTCCTGGTTCCCTAGATGGAGGTCCTCTGAGCATGATCTCCAGCAGGGAACTGAGGAGAGCAGGGGCCGCCCACACATTATGTAGACACTGGTGCGTGACATTGTCGTGGGCGGTCCCTGGCTTGCAAAGTTTCTGCGTGGTCCTAGCGCTGACTAGGGTATAGTTCCAAAGATGTGGCCTGATGAAAGAGATTCTCTTGAAGATCTACTGTTAAGGTAAGTTCTTTGTAACTGTTCTATTTTTTTTTTATTTTTTCAAAACGTATGTTTTTATGGTTTAAATTCTGTTTTATTGTGCATTAAGGTTTCCAGCCAGTAACAGAACCCTTAAAAAGTCATGTACGCCAAAGAGTATGTTCGCTCTTTTTCCAGCCATTATTCATAATTGTAAGTGAATAAGGATAAATACAGCAGTCGGTCTTGAACTCACTGAGCGACACTGAGAAAGTAACATGACTTCTAGGATCGTGGATATATTGTTCATCCACACTCTTTGGCATGTCCCCTTCCACTTTAAATCTTGCCGGAAGTCTTCAAGCTGGCTCCTCCCACCCACCAGGGTGGTATAACTCTCGGCTCTGCCCTATGACATCAGATCTTCCTTTCCGCTGAAGATTCAGGTTGCCTCCCTCGTGCTCACGCATTTTGTAGGCCCTGGCTTCAAAACCTTCAGTTATTTCGAAAATCCGTCTAGTTCACATTAGCGATCGAGACTTTATTCCTTCAATTATGGAAGACAAGTCTTCCCCTGATTTCGTCGGTGCCCTTGCGACCAAAAGATGTCACGCACCAATCCCCACACCGCATGCGTTTACTGTCTCAGTGTCGACCATGACACCTTGAAATGCGACCTGTGTCTGGCATTGCATCCTAACGTCCTCGACGACCATCTTGCACGCCTGAAGTTGGGGAGGCCGGAGAAACGGAACCCTCCAGTGAAATCCAAGGAGGCTCAGTAAGCGGTTTCCGCAGCTGCGGGATCCGCCGAGCAATTGGAACGTATGCAAGCATTCGAAGAGAAAGCGGCTCGGGATGCAGAAACTATTCAGAGCTTCTTCATTCCACTCAACCTGGGCTCCATCTTCTCGGTTCCTTCCGAGAGTTGTGCCAGTGTCTCCCGACCAAGGGAGAGGGTCCTGCGGGCGCGCACTCCTCTCGATCTCGTAAGCGGGAGAAGGATCCGAGATCGCCTTTGTCCCAACGGAGATGCTCTTGAGAGTGGGAGAGATCTCAGTCCCAGGAACATGCAGTCTTGACTTCAGTCGAGATTGCTTCTTCGGCCGCTGGCTTGTTGGCTTTGCCATCTGGCCAGTCGACCGAACTGTCGATCGACGATGTGGAAATCGTCATCGACCCGATCGATCCTTTATCGCCAACTCCAGTTGATGATTCTCTCGATTGAACTCCAGTTCTTTTTTTTTTTTTTTTTGATTCTATTCCACTCCGGTCACGGCTCGTGGGACCTTCTCTTGGGCATCCAGTCCTTTATCCTGCCTGTCTGTGGATCCCTCAGTCTCCCCCCCCCAGCCAGCACCCCCGGTTACACCTGCCCAGGGAGGATAGCCCTCACCTCTTGAGCTCTCTTGTAAGTCAGACTCTGGCTGCAGGTGGGCCCCAGAGGGAGGAACTGGAAAGCCAGCCGAGGAGAACCTGGCGGAGGGCATGGGGGACAGGTGCCATCGCCTGTCCCACGAAGCCGGTCTTTTCCTTGTTCTGCCCTGGTTGCTCTGCCCCTGCGTGGGCACGCCCCGATGCTCTGGTGCACGGCAACCCTGCCAGCGTCGGCCACACTGATCTCGTGCTGCCTGGCTTCCTGTGACATCCCCTGGTCTCCACCGGGGGTCGCCGGTTACCCGAGCCAACTAAACCCATTCTCCTGGGGAGGAGAGCACCACAAGGGCACTCCATCCTCAACTCGCCCCTGCTGACTCACCAGCGCCAAGCTCGCTCTCTCGAACACGGGTCGCCGGGCGTGGCGTGAGATGTGGCGTCCAGCGCCTCAACCCTCAGCGCCATCGGGCCGGGCAAACTCCAGTTCTGACTTTCCCCGATGAGGAAACCCAGCCTGCTGGGACTCCCATCGAGGAAGTGGTCCCCGACCCTGGGAAATCACCAGTCCCGCAGGTGTCTCCTGAGCGACTGAATTGGGCTGTCCGATCTCGATCGAGGTCTCGGACCCCCTCGACCCAAAGGCTGAGGAAGAGCCATAAATGCTCTAAAAAGAGATGACATCATCGGTCATCCTCGTCCTCCTCGCATGAGGAGAGGCTCCAGCGGAAACTCCGTCGGCGCTATGAGGACCTCATGTGGCAGCAGCTGATTTTGACCGGGCACAAGCTGACCACGGCTTCCACTTGGCCATTGCTTGGCTTTTGCCTCCTAGGCCAAAACCAACTCCTTCGGAGCCGATCAAGTCGGTTCCCCTGCCTGCGGAGCCGGCGAAACCTCCGGTTCGGCCTAAAACAGTCTCTTCACCAATCATGGTGGAACCACCACCCAAGCAGCCTGTGGGAGGGGCTCCTTCCAAAGAAGATAGGCTGGACACTGGGCTTCCCCAGCATCTGTTGGTCACTGTCACCCCGGACTGCCCTCGGCAGGTTGAAAGTGACCTGTGCGGTTGACCTTTGTATCCGGATTCCTCAGATTCGGATGTGACCGGCCTGCATTCTCATCCCGGGGATGACGAATCGGTCGGTGGGTTAGAGACGGAGAAAGGTCCTTCATCTTTCCAGGGCATTCTTCACCTCATCTCTGAGTCCACAGGGATGCCCCTGGAGCCAGTCCCGAAAAAGGCGGAGTACCCTCTCACGGACATCCTCAAGAGAGGGGATACCCAAATGGAGGCCTTTCCTGTGGCCGTGGCCGTTGTTGGCCCGGCCTTAGAACTTTGGCAGCGCCCTGCCTCTTGTCCAGCTCCATCTGCCTTCATGGCCCACAAGTATGCAGTGCCCATGGGGTCCCTTGCGGGGTTCACAGAGCACCCTTCGGCTGAGAGCCTTCATCAGGCAAGTTCGGCTGTCATCATGGCACACTTCTCCCATGCCCTTTTGGGATCTTTTGATGAAGACCTCCCACATCTCCCAGCACACATGCAGACCATGGTCAAGCAGGTCCATAATCAGGGCCAAGTTGTTGCCAAGCAGCAGCTTCAGACAGCCCTGGACATTGGGGATTCTTGTGCCTGTTCGATGGCAGCTGCAGTTGTCTCTCATCGCAGGGCTTGGCTGAGGCTCTCTTCCTTCCCGGCGGATACTCAGCACAAACTAGCTGATGTGTCTTTCCTAGGGACTGACCTTTTAGGCCCAGGAGTGGCTGGTCACCTTCAGCGCATTGAGCAGTCCAGTGCCACCTTGGACGCTACTTCCGACAAGGGTTCTTCGGGCAAGAACCAGCAGAAGAAAAAGAAGAAGCCTTTTCGGCACTCTTCCCCTACGGCACAGCAGCCCTCCTTTCAAGGAGGACAGCAACAGCAGCAGGCTCAAGCTTGGCACCCCTGGCCCAAGCCCGGGCCCTCCTAGGCCCATAAGGGAGACCGAGGTTCAGGTCCTGGATCCTCTTCCTCCAAGCCTGCTCAGTGGTGTGGCGGGGCTGCCTCCCCCCTCTCCCGTCATGCCAGCTCTGGGTCCTCCAGTGGGGGGCCAGCTCCACCATTTCCTTTCCGCCTGGTCCACTGTTGCTATGGACAGGTGGGTTCTCAAAGTGGTCGGTCAAGGACTGCCTCTGGAATTCGAGCAGTACCCTGTAAGCCGACCCTGCGCCCCTCAGGATGAAAGAGTATCTGCCCAGACTCAGTCGGCTCTCCGAGATGACATCACTCAGCTCCTCCTCAAGGAGGCTGTAGCTCCAGTGGCAGATCCTCCAGCAGACCCAGGCTTTGTCTCCAGGTACTTCCTGGTACCCAAGTGGATGGGGGGCTGGCACCCTATTCTAGATCTGCACAGCCTGAATCAATATCTCAGGCCATGCACCTTTAGGATGGTCACTCTGTCCTAGATCATACCATCCTGGGAGCGAAATGTGTGGTTCTGTTCACTTGATCTGCAGGACGCATTCTTTCATGTCCCAATCCGTCCATCCTGTCAGCGGTTCCTCCACTTCAGGGTTGAAGGGACCCTGTACGAGATCCGGGCCATGCCGTTCGGCCTGTCATCGGCCCCACGGATCTTCACCAAATACATTGCAGTGGTGGCGGCCCATCTCAGGCGTGGGGTGTCAGGATTTATCCTTACCTCGTTGATTGTCTCCTAGCAGGTTCCACCCAACAGGAGGTGGAGAGGTCCAGGGACTTGGTGCTCCAGATCTGCTCCCAACTCGGCCTCCTGATCAACGAGGTCAAGTTGGAACTCGTGCTTTCTCAGGTGATGGGCTTTATCGGGGCAGAGCACAGCTTCTGGCAGACAGGGCAGAGGTTCTCTCCTCCTTTGCCCAATCATTTCTGCTTGGGCAATTGCGCCCTGCCCGGGACTTTCTGCACCTTCTGGGTTACATGGCAGCATGCACCTCAGTGGTCTGTTGGGCCTAGTTGCACATGCGTCCCCTTCAATGGGAGTTGGCCGCCCGGTGACTCAGCGCCACGGTCTATTCGACCAGCTGATCACTGAAACTCAGAAGATGTGGCACGCTCTCCACTGGTGGACTGCCCCTGACCGTTTGCAGGAAGGGATCCCATTTGTCCGCCCCAAGCCAATGGTTGTCCTTATGACCGATGCCTCTCTCATGGGCTGGGAAGCCCACATGGGGGACAGTAAGGCCCATGGGCTCTGGACCCCCGAGGAATCCTGATGCCACATCAACCTGTTGGAGCGCAGAGCAGTCAGACTGGCATTGTCAGCTTTCGTTCCCCAGCTCCAGGGTCAAGTGGTTCAAGTCCAGACCGACAATACCATGACCATGTACTACCTCAACAAACAGGGCGGCATGCACTCCCGTCTGCTGTGCAGGGAAGCGCTCCGCATCTGGACCCTTGTGAGCCATTTGGAGGCAGATTTCCTAGCCATCCATGTGGCAGGAGCCTCAAACCATCTGGCGGATGCTCTCAGCCACTTAGGCGAGACATCCCACGAGTGGTCTCTCCATCCACAGGTAGCTTGCAACCTTTTCTCCCACTGGGGCAAACCGATGGTGGATCTGTTTGCCTCCAGGGGCAACACCAAGCTGAGGCTGTTTCATGCCCTCCCCCTTCAGCAGGGCTCGCTACAGGGGGATGCCTTCTCAAGGCTGTGGACCCCAGGCCTCCTCTACGCCTTCCCTCCATTTCCCTTGATCCACAAAGTGCTTCTCAAGGTGAGGAGGGACAAGGCGAAGGTGATCCTGGTAGCCCCAGACTGGCCGCGCCAGTTCTGGTATCCAGATCTCCTCAGCCTCAGCTGCAGGCCCCTGGAGCAGCTTCCAGCATGCCTAGACCTGATATCTCTCAGTCAGGGGAAGGTATTCTATCCGGACCTTCAATCCCTGCACCTCACAGCCTGGTATCTGAGTGGCTAGAGTTCCAGGCTTTGGGTCGTGGTGGAGGCATCCAGAAAGGAATCGACCAGGAAATGCTACACCTTAAAATGGAAAAGGTTTTCCATTTGGTGTCAGGGCAAGGGCCTGGACCCTTTGTCCTGTCCAATGGCTAACATTCTTGACTACCTTTGTTCACTCTCCAAAGGGGGTCTGCGGTCATCGACCCTTAGGGTGCACCTGGCAGCCATCTCTGCTAACTGGACGCAGGCCGGTCATCCGACATTGGCGCAGGAGACAGTGGTTGGGTGCTTTTTCAAAGGCCTGGATCACATATCCCCTCCTGTGCGTGAACCTCCACCTCCGTGGAATCTTCTGCTGGTACTGGCAAAGCTCATGGACAAGCCATTCGATCCAATGCACAAGTGTGCCTTGTCACACTTGTTGTGGAAGACGGCCTTCCTGGTGGCTATCATGTCTGCAAGAAGGAAAGGGGAGCTCCAGGTGCTTTCGATGGACTCCCCTTATCTGGTCTTCCACAGGAAAAAGGTTGTCCTTGCCCCAACCCGAAATTCCTTCTGAAGGTGGTATCAGAGTTTCACCTTAACCAGGTGTTAACTCTGCCAGTTTACTACCCCAACTACACCTCGGAGGCCGAGTACAGGCTCCATAGTTTGGACCTGAGACATACTCTCTCCTTTTATAAGGAGAGGACGGCAGAAATTTGGGGAGAGGTTCGCCAGCTGTTTGTCACCTACGCTGAAGCCACTTCTGGCAGACCTGCAGCAAAGTGGATGATTGCAAGATGGATTACATCATGCATTAGTATGTGTTATGAGTTGGCAGGCAAGGAGCCTCCCAGAGGGATAAGAGCTCATTCTACCCACCATACCGATGCATCGGTGGCTGCTTCCAGGGACATCCCTATCCAGGAAATCTGCCGGGCTGCTACCTAGAAATCAGCAAACACCTTCAGCACCCATTACCACATCGACCTTGAGTCATGCCGGGGATGCTGATTTTGGGGCCTCAGTTCTCCAATCTCTGTTCCCTAAATAGGGGGTGTGCACCTTGCCTCCTTCCTCCCAGAAAACTGCTAGGAGTCTGCCAAAGAATGTGGATGAACAACATATCCACGATCTTAGAAAAACAGGTTACTCACCTGTAACAGTAATTCTAGGAGTGGTATATGTTGTTCTTCCACACGGACCCACCTGACCTCCCCGGCTGTGGACACACAACACCTGGCTTCCAGCGGGCTAAGATCTGGCATCAATGGGCAGAGCTGAGGGTTATACCACCCGGGTGGGTGGGAGGAGCCAGCATGAAGACTTCCAGCAAGATTTAAAGTGGAAGGGGGAGATGCCAAAGAGTGTGGATGAACAACATATACCACTCCTACAACTACTGTTAGAGGCAAGTAACCTGTTTTTCCTTGTGCTCCAGTGTTCTCCTCTTTAAAATTGGGTAAAAGCAAGGCTCCAGTCTAAATGAGATGTTTCATCTCAGTTGGGCTCTCCTGAGTAAATATACCATTATACAGCCCCAAACACTGCCTCACTACCTTCGCACATAAGCAGATAGTGACGCTCTACCTATTGCCTTTGCTTAATTATGGTAACACTAAGTAGGCACGTGGGAATACATCTGAATGCCGCCAGTCTCTCTTCACTACCTCTAGGCTCCAGCTGAATTGGTGCTCTCTGCTCGGAGAAGCTTAACTGTTGTAACCAAGGCTAAAAGAAACTGCAGTTGCTTTTACCTACCTTGCCTGTAACTGCTGGATTAAACTCCCACCTCACTGAAGGGCCCTTCAGGAGTTTTCCACCTTTCAAAGGGGGAGCTATTTGATTACCTGGTTGCTCACTATTGGTCTTAGTGACTTACTGTACCTGCTAAAGTCAGTGTTGTCTGTGTATCTATGTTACCAGAATACTATTGTGTCTTTGGTTACTACCCGGTTGATTAAGACTGCTGTGTGTGTGTGTGTAATGCTACCCCCTTGGACCCTCATGAAAATAAGATGATGCATTTTATGAGCTTATCCTGGTGAGAAGATTATTAAATAAAGGCATTGAAAACATAAACTCAAGTAGTGTCCCCCTGAAAGCCTGTATAGTTACTGGTACCCTATGCTTCTATTTTAACCCCACCCCCTTTGTGGTCACAAAAAAGCATGCTGTCCATCCCTTTAAAATCAGAGCCCTGGGCATGATGTTTTTACTGTTGTAGCATTGATGGGGACACAGAGAGAAAAAATGATAAGGCAGCACAGAGAGAAAAAAGCCAGGTATAGCAGCTCAGAGAAATAAAGAAGAGAACAACGTGACCGTACCGTTAGCTGTTGTCACTCATCAAATGGCTTTTTGCTAAGCATTGTTGTGTTTACATGACACTCAGATTGCCCAGTAACTACTGCAGTATGATTTGACAGTCAAGTAGTTTTACTTCTATGGTTTGGCTAAGAGCAGACTTCTTAAGCTTGTTGATGATAAGCAGAATTTTTTAATAATGTATAATAATTTAGAAATAATGTTTGTCTGGCAAAAATATCAATATACACATTTTTCTGTTTGTTTTCTTTCATTCCTGAACTAAGACACAGTATTTAGAAGTTTTAAAAGTCCCTACTCCTGTGCCATGCCCACTATGAAAAGATTAAATATCTTGGTACAGTGCTGTACAGTTTGCCATCAGAGACATGTGGCAGCACCATCCTAATACAGCCCCAGTGTGAATTATTTATTTCAAATGTTTCACCAGGAAAGACATACTGAGCTGGTAACAACTCATTTCCAGATGTGTCCTGGGGGGATGGGGTAGGGGAAAGTCATGAAAATAATAGAACTGGAATTACATAGCAGTCAAAACATACTAACCAAAGTTGGCCTTGTGGCATGGAGGGCTAAGGCAGCAATGCCTTACCTCCTGCCATGCAGGTGATGGGTCAGCGGGGGCAGGCCGGGGTGGGAGAGGATCGAACGTCCAGAGGACAGCTCTCCTCTCCCAGGGAGGGTGGGGAACTGAGGCTGGCATTTGCCTGACACCTAACGGAAGCTAGGTGTTGGCATGCCTGGCCCAGTACAGTGTGGGGCATGGAGGTGGAGCAGCCAGCGGGCATGCTACATGTGGACGCATGCATGGGACACCCACTGCCGGCATTGCACGCTCCGCTGCCGAAAATGGAAAAATGCGGAAAATGGTGGCCGGGTCGAGCGGCTTGATGGCCGTCTGACACATCGCACTGTCTCCAGATGGTATCACCTGTACTGGATCCGGTCCTGGTGGACGAGTTAGGGGGCTTCCCACCACCCCGCCACGGAGGGTATGTCATGGGGTAGGTGATGGCCGAAGTTGGGGACGGAGCGAGATGGACGGCGCCCAGATATAGAAGGATGCCAGGAAGAAAAAGCTGACCAGAAGCCAGAGGGGGAAAAAAGTAAGCAAAAAAACAACAACATACTAACCATCACATACACATCATGTAGCAAGCAACATCGAGGCATTAAAATAAACTATATACATTGGCATAGATAGATAGAGGAAGATACATCATGACGACAACAAGAGGATGCAGTTAAGTGCTCAGTGCAGAAGTGCAGGCAGATGGTAGCTAAGCAAACCAGTAGATATTAGCAGAGTCTATTTGGAGGTGGGCAAATGGGGGTTGGCAGCAGGATATAGGGTAAGGAGTTAAGAGTAGACCAGATGGTGGTCACTGAGGGTGTCCAGAAGGGTGCCGGCATCAATAATCCGGTGAAGATGGGAGGCAAGAACCCAGTCCAGCAGGTGTGTTTGAGGGATTTGTGGTTGTGTTGGTTAGGGCCAGTGATCAGTTGGGAAACATTAAGGGACTTAATGTTTTGGCAGAATTTGAATGAGATGGGGAGAACCACCAGTTTAAATTAAATTTCCCAAGGATGAATAATTCACCGGATGAGACATGAGTAGAGATAGTAGTGAGGAGGTCAGTGATGGAAGAAGGGAGACAGGCCTGGGCAGCAGCAGACACTAGCCATGAAGATGGGAATACAGAAAGGGAGGGAGAGTTTGAGGAGTAAAAGTTGATAGGCAGATAGGGAAGAGATAGAGAGTATAGAGGTGAACTGGATGGCAGCAGATAGGTAAATGGCAACACCACCACCCCTACTGGACACGATCCTGGTGGGTAATGGAGTTTCCAGGGATGACAACAGCAGTATCAGGAATCTCGGAGACGAAGATTTGAGATAATGCACGTCAGGGTGAAGGTTAACCATGAGCAGTTGTAGCAGGTCCACCTTCAGGAAGAGGCTTCTGATGTTGAGGTGTGCCACTCTCAACCCTTTGGGGAGGCAGGTGGGAGAGGAGTGAAAATGGCCAGGATTGGGGTCAGTGTCTCCTGTAACCAATAGCAGCAGCAAAATAAGGAGCTTAACTGGGACAGAGGAGTGTCTACGTGTCAGTTGGGATGGATAGTAGGGGTAAGAGGGAGAAGGGGGCGGCTATAAGGCGGCGGATCTAAGAGATTCAAGATGGAGGCAGGATGAAGGGAGGAGAGAGAGCCCAGGGAGCCGGGGGAATGGAGGAGAGAGGGAAGGCAGGAGGAGAGGAGGGTTGGAGAAAGGGGGGGAGAATGGGTAAGGAGGGGGGTAAGGAGGGAAAACATGCAGAAGGGAGGGAGGCACAGCTAAACATGAGGGGAAGGAGAGAGAGGGACAAACGGAACGTATTTGATAAACAGGAAGTAAAGAGGATGGGGAAGTTGGTAGAAGGTGGGAGGGGATCGAGCTTGCGCAATAGAGGGTGTGAGGTATGCACTACAGGAGGAGTAGTGATGGAGCAGGATGAGGGAGAAGACTTAGATGGGAAAGAGGGGGGAACAAGGAGAGGAGGAACAGGGTTAAGCTGATAGAGCAGCAGGAGAAGGATGCAAGTACAGAAGGAGTAAGAAGGAGCAAGTCAAGGGAGAGAGCCAGCCAGCCAGGGGACGGGAGACAGAAGGTGAGCAGTACAGTGAAACAGTGGAAGGGGACCTTATATAGGGAGTAGGTAGCAAGGTAAGAGGAGAGATGCAGAGATACAAGGACAGGAGAGCCTGGAGAGGGAGAATTGGCACTTAGAAAATAGGGAGGGTAGAAGGGAGAGTCGAGGTCAGGAGAGAGGAGGGAGGGTAGGGAGTGAGAGCAGCATACAGATGCAAAGTTATAATATCAGGTAAGTAGCAATATATGAAACTAAACTGGCAGTTATGGTAATGCAGCTTTAAGACTGACAGCAATGATATAATGAGATGCAGTTGGTAGCAAACTGCAGTAATATAAAATGCCTTTTAAATTGAGCAGTAATAAATGCACCTTCTAGACTAAGTAGCAAAGGTAGTTTTAGGAAGCCAAGGCAGCAGCCGAATGAATGCAGCTTCAGATAAACAGCAAGGTCAGTATATACTGAGCTGTAGCAGCTGCAGTAACGTAGGACATTTGTGTTAAGTAGCAATGGTATTAGAATAAGCACGTTACTTAACAGAACAGAGAAGATAAACACAATGCACTCTAAAACTCTAGTAAAAACAAATTAACATAGATAAAACATCCCTCTCCCAATGAAGCATCACGAGGGTAACCCACAGTAGTTCAGCATCGGAACAGCCAAGACATGCTGTTGAGAGATGCGGTATAAGCTGAGCTGTGTGAATCAAGATATCAAAGCACAAATACTGTATGTAGCTTGTGATACACAGCAGGAATAAGCTATGCTACAGTAAATATTAAATACACACATGAACTAACAAGTAATTCATCAAACAGGTAACTTTACAGGGATAAACCAAAGGGAATAATATAGGGAAGCAGAGCCAAGGACACCCTGCAGAATACTGGCAAGTTACTGTGGGTGCAGAGTCTCCTGCTAACAGACGCCCACAGTGTGATGCTCTTGAGCTGCAGCCATTTAGTGAGGGCTGCAGTGGAGGACTGCTTGGGAAGTGGCCTTATAAACCAAATAAAAGGACCTGCCGCAACACAGACCAGATACGCTCCTGTAGGCTGCTAGGAGCAAGGGACAGAGTCATGAATCAGGAAATCTGTACACAGCAGGCTGACACCAAAAATCTGTGTCTCCGTCCAGCACACAGGGAGACAGTCACTCAAAAGAGCCCACTGGCTCAACGATACGTCCCTCATAGAAGCAGCACGAATCTAGCATGTCGTGTACATTCGGCAGATAATTTCAGTGGAAGAGAATTTTTAAAATTGTGAGTGACAGCCATCTTTAATAACGTGAGTCATTGGTTACAAAATTAGCTGTCTAACATCTGCAAAAACTAAAAATACACTGAGCATGATTCATAGGGTGTCAGAAATACATTTTTGCTGGAAAACTATTTTTTTTTCTCCTGACTAGTAAATATGGCTGCTTTAAGCTGGCCATAGTAGTGGAATCTTTAAGGGTGCATACAAATTCCAGTTGGTGGACTGGTCAGACTTATGGAGTCTCAGTCAAATGCAGGGTGTTACACTGAGGGGAGAAAACAGAGGTAGGACCTACACACTGTGTGGGGTTCCTCTTGCTGCAGTGAAGGAAAAGGACCTGGCAGACATACAGTGGTAGTCAATGCCATCTGCAAGCTTATCTCTTGTCATGGCGCGCCGGAGTCCGATACTGTTGACAAAAGCCATATTCAGTTAACTACGACGTTTGCAATGTCAGGATCCCGCAGTGGTGCAGTATTGATCAAGGTGGTACTGGCTACCACTGTAAAAGCTAAAGTGCTGAAACATTACAAGCAGTGTGTAGTTGCCAACTGGCAGAATGCTGGGGTGTATCAAAATTGGGGTGACCAGCAGGGCAGGGGGAATAATCCTGCCTCTTTGCAAAGCCTTAATTAGGGCCCATTTGAAGTACTAAAGGGATCAGTGGAAAGGCATGTTCTGGTAAATGGAGGCAGTGAAGAGCAAGGCGGACAGCCTGCTACAACTAAAGGAACAAACTCTGCACTCATGGAGTTGAACAGAATATAGATCTGCCCCCTGACGAAGGCCCTGTGTGGGCTGAAGCACTGGGGCAGATGGTTTATTTGGGGTGTTCATCCACTGGTGCCTTGGAATAGGAACACTTAAAATTTAGTAGTGTGCACCTATATTCTGTTTGACACCTTGGGCCTGATTCTCAAAGCCCTGCGTCTGACGCAAGGTGCTTGCACCAAACAGATATGGTGCAAGGTGCACCTTGCGTCCAGGGAACACTACTCCACACAATTCACAAAGGTCGCCTATAAGCCAACCGGCAGGCTGCCTGCCCCAAACAGGGCTTGCCCCAGCCCTGCACTGCCCTGTGACATGGCGCTAGGTGGACTGCGCCGACGCAAGCTGCAGCTTGCTATTGACAAACAGCACCCAGTGGGATAAATTCTAAGTCCCCTTAGACCAGCCAGGACTGGCGTGAGGGGACTTGGACATCACTCCCCTGGGTGAGCTGTCCTATGGGTAGTGCAGCATGTCCCACCTCCCCAACTACACCGTGCCCCACAAGTGCCACATAGTGGACCCTCCATGCACGTTGTGCCCCCGTAGGACATCCAGGACAGGAGGGCCCACCCGAACCTCGATGTGCCTCTCGGCATGTTGTTAGTGCCTCCCTCCAGATCCCGGTGTCCCAGATGGTATCAGGACAAATGCCACCAGCCCTCTCACTGGTGCCCTGTGCCTCCCACCCATGCAGGTAGTGTCCCCATCCCCAGACAGAGCAGGGGACCGGCACAGCCCTCCACGGCTGATCCTTATTCGGGCGGACCGTGCAGCCGACGGTCCAGAGGGCTTGCGGCGTTCCCTTCCATGCGCCATGCGTTTGCCACATGGCTGAGGTTGCATGGCGTTGGGACTTAGGTGCCAGGACCCCTCCTATACCAGAATCTGGTGCAGGGTCCGCGGAAGAGATGGGGCTTTAGAAAGCTGCTGTTTGCCGCAGCTTGCGCTGAACACAGCCCCCTTTGCGAATTGGGCCCCATGAGTGCAGAGTTTCCTGTTCCCCATTTGGAGTACTGCATGCAGTTCTGGGCTCTCCAATACGAAAAGAAAATTGAGGCAATCAAGAGGGTGCAATGCAGGGCCACCAGAATGATCAGTGTGGTGTGCGAGACAAAAGCTATGAGCAAGGGCTGGTGGCCCCTAACATTTTCAGACAGCAGAAAAGGTGGCTGAGGGGGGGCATGATCTGTCTTCCACATACTCAAGGGTATTTATTTTTTGTACTTTGTAGTTTATTCATTTTTTTCAGATTGCACAAAATACAAGCTCAACAAGCCAGAAACATCATAAGCTCACACTCATTATTCTTTTATACAGTTAGGTAGTGTCTCAGACTTTTTCCATAATAGAGGAGGCCCCTTCAGTGTTCATTGTCCACAATATAAACGTTAATGGTGCCATGGAACTGTGGCCCAAGAGCACATGACAAAAGTTCAAATTTAAATAGTCCAGAGGTGGTATCCTTTCAAGCCCAAGACCCGAAGGACAGATTGTGCCATGTATACAGCTTCATGTAATTTTTACACATAAATATAATACAACAGTCATAACTGCTATGTCAGCTCCAAAACTCAAGAGGACATTAAAATAATTAGATGCAGGCACAGTTACATCTTGAATCATCCCCATTACTGTAAAAACGAATGGATAACATTGCCCCCTTTAGTTATAGAAGGAGTAAGAACGAGTAGGGAGTGAGAAATCCACTGAAGGAATATGCAACACTCCCCCCCCCAACTTTTAACTTTTTTAAACCTTCACATTATCATAACAACCCAGTAATTTTCTGGGTATAACACTATTTACTATTTAAATCAGACACACAAGATCCAGAACCTTACTAATAAAATGCATACAGCTGAGGGTCAGATAGAGTCAAGTGAGAGCAGACTGTCCTGGGAGGTCTTCTGCCTCCTCAGCTGAGGGATCATTGGCATTCTTATTTACAGCAGCCATCTTCGTGGCCCACTTTCCTGCATCCCCGGATCAGTAAAAATATAGACCTTACTGTCATAAACGATCCTCAACTTTGCTGGGAACTGGATGGTGTGGGGTATGTTGCACTCTCTCAAAACTGCATGAACCCCATCAAACCTCTTCCGACAAGTACAGGTTGCATAAGAGTAGTCGGGGAACATATGTACCATCCCCCCATCGAAGGATAGTGGTCCAAATCGCTTTGCCAGGTTTAACAAGATGTCCCGAGTCCCAGCATTGTCCAAAATGACCATAAAAACCCTTGGCAGTTCCGTCGTTGGTTTACCTCTATGTGGGATCCAGTATACCCTTATGATATTAAGTTCCAGAGTTGAGACATGCAATCGAAACTGATCAGTAAGCCAGTCCTTGATGAATACCTTGGCAGAGTCCCCTTCACTGTCCTCCGGTATGCCGATCAATCGGATGTTTTGACTCCGCACATGATTTTCTAATATTTCGAGCTGGTTATCAGCATGCTGACGCTCCTTAGCCCGCTGCACCATGGCACTTTTACAGGCCTCTGAGTGGCGTATCACTTCCTCCATGTCTCCATGCAATGAGTCCACAGCAGTCTCCACTGTAACCAAACAGCATGCTAGTATGTCCAGTTTCTGATTCATTGCCATTGAGGATGCCAGTAATTGCTGCATTTTCAATCCCAGTGATTGTATGGTTTCCTCAGAGTCGGTGCCCTCTGCCGTGACATTTTGAGTAGAGCACGTGTAAGGGCCTGGTACCAGACCTTTTCCCCGTCTCTTTTCTGCCATCTCCAGATGGCTGATTTTTGTGAGTTTTGCCCATTTGGTTCCAGGGAAGATGAGGTTTCTGATAGTGCGGCTGGAGTTTATCTAAAAATTCAAAATAAGGTATTTTCCAAGGTTTAAGAAAGTGAGATCGCAGAGCCGACATGCAGAGCAACGTCTCAGCTTGGGCTCCACAGTGCCCCCCACATACTCAAGGGTATTGATGAGATGGAACAGAGAGAGCAGTTTGATTTACTGTCATCTACCAGGGTATGGGTACATGCCTGGAACCTTGAAGGAGTAAATTTCAGGGGAAACAGTAGGAAGCATTTATTTTCCCACAGGGTAGTGGACCTGTAAAACAGCCTACAAGGAGAGGCAGCTGACATGAAGACAGTACAGGCCTTCATAGTAGGTGTGGACAAATTTCCGCTTACCAAGGGAAATCACTGCATGCCTTGAGTAGTGTAGTGAGTAGGGAACTTTTTTTCTATCCTAGTTTTTTCAGCCCTTGGGTGCTGCCGGAGGGGAGGAGGAAATCCACCCCCCATATTGGCTAGTTCCAACATATACCAGGATCCAGGCATCATAGGGTTTGCCCCGAGGGGTTTTTGCCATGTGCATCCCCCTCCCCACCTGTCCATGGCAGAACCAGTCGTGCAGTGACCTCTGTGCATGATCGGGCATGCTTCCACCCCCGAGGTGCAGATGTCCACTGGTCCCCGCCTCGACAGGCTCTCAGTATGGTCTCGGAATGCTGCACCCCCCCCCGCCAACACTAGGGGTCACTAGGTGCTGGGTACCAAATTCCCTCCCTCCTCAGAGAAGGTGAGCAGTCCTTGGGACGCTCAGCCTCCTCCCCTGGCTGACCCTCCAATGTCCTAGGTCTGCTCCCAGATCCCCGTTGTCAGTTCCACAGATGGAAGTGCTTCCACTGTGCTGGCAGGTCGGCCCCCAGGGAACATCTTTGAATTTGTACTTGTTTGCACTACATACTAATTCATATTTTCTTGTGAAGCAAGGGATGGACATGATGGACCTAGAGTCCCTTCCAACCATGACTGCCTAAATTCCTATGTTATATGTTAATACTGCCACTGAGACCACTCTTGTAAAAAGGGTCTCATGCGCATTCGTAGGGTATGAGAACCACTTCACAGAGTAAGGGTATGTCACGCGCCTAGGAAGCGAATGCTATAATTGGCTGGGAGTACTCCCTCAATCTGTAATACTGTGAATTCTGTTATTTTGGCTAAAACATTTTGGTTTAATGTTGCCTAAACACTCGAACCACAACTCTCCATACTCTCAAGTCATATATTTCTGCATGAAATAGTGACAGGAGAGTAAGTATACCCTTTTACTTCACCAGTAGCCAAGCAAATATTATTAATTCTAGGGATGTGGATATGTTTTTCTATCCACACTTTCTAGCAGATCATCTTCCCCTTCAAATAGCGCTGGAACATCTTCAAGCTGGTTCCTCCCACCCACCCGGGTGGTAAAACCCTCGGCTCCTCCCCATGCCGCCAGATCTTCCTTTCTGCTGGAAGGTACAGGTTCCGGCCTTAGCGCTCCCGTGTGTGGTATGCCGTGGCTCTCAAATCTTCGGATTTGCTTCCAGAACTTAACTTAAAACTCAACAGAATTTCATATTTGGTTCCTTCTCTTGCTCCCGCAATGGAAGAAAAGACCGTTCCCGGGTTTCGCTGGTGCCCCTGGGGGCAGAAGATGTTGCATACCGACCTTCACGCCACGTGTGTAACTCTCTTCTTTGGACTCCGGTGTCCTCCGACGGGTCGGCTCAGCCCGCTGGGTTGAACCCGCTGGCCCAAGACCCTGACCTGGAAGAGCCACGGGGCTCCCCAGCTCCTTCCGATGTTCCCCGTCGGCCCCACCGACAGTCGAGATTGAGGTCTTAGTCTTCTTCCTCTGAGTCAGGCAGATCTCGCTGCCACCAGCAATCTTGCTCCCAGCATCATGGAAAGTGGCAGCACCGCTACTCCTTTGTCTTCCTCGGCTGAGGAGAGGCTCCGGTGCAAATTGCATCTGCTCTATGAAGACTTAATGTGGCAGCAGCTGGTCTTATCATGTTCAAAACCAACCCCGGTTTCTACCCTGGCTATCAAGTGGCTGTCGCCTGAATGGCCGACGTCGGCTCCCTCCACCGTCACCCCCTTGGACGTGCTGGCACAGCCTCAGCTGGCTTGGCTGAAGCAGGCTACTCTGCTGATCATGGTAGAGCTGCCATCTGAACAGCCAAAGTCCAGAGGTCTGACCAAGGAGTCTCGGCCAGCAAGGGGCTGCCCCATCGGCTGTCAGTCACCCTCACTCCTGACCACCCAAGGCGGGTCAAGGGCGACTTGGGTGGACGCCCGCTTTATCGCGGCCTCTCGAGTCTGAGGCTCCTTGCTGCACTCCCGTCCCATCAGCATGGGTCCTCAGAGGCCTCTCAATGGGAGGGACCCACCTCGTTCATGGGCATTCTTGCTCATCTCCGAGTCCACGGGGATGGAGCTCGAGCCGGTCCAGAAACGGGGTCGATATCTCCTTACAGAGATTCTGGACAAAGGGGACTCTCCTGTGGAGGCCTTTCCTGTGGCTGAGGCCATTGTCGACCCAGCCCTGGATCTTTGGCAGTGTCCTTCCTTTTGCCCTGTGCCCTTGGCCTGGAAGTATGTGGTTCCAGCTGGCTCCCTTTCATTTTTTTTTGAGCATCCCTCGGTTGAGAGACTGGTGGCTGACTCCATTTTTCAGTGCTTGGGCAATACAGGAGATGTTGATAGACCGCCGGATAAAGAGTCCAAGAAACTGGACCATTCGGCTAAAAAAAGTCTGCGCTGCCTCTTCGTTCAGCCTTCATCAGGCTAGTTTGGCCATGCTGATGGCACACTTCTCCCATGCCTTTTTGGGCTCCCTGGACAAGGTGATTCCTCACCTCCCAGTGGACCTCCAGACCACGGCCAAGCAGGTCCAGAACCAGGGGAGGGCAGTGGCGAAGCAACAACTCCAGATGGCTCTGGATATTGGCGATTCGTGTGCCCACTCTGCTGTGACTGCAGTAGCCATGCGCCTTAGGGCTTGATTGAGGATCTCGACCTTTACAGTGGATACCCAACACAAGCTGGCAGTTGTCCCCTTTTTGGGCACCGACCTGTTCGGGCCCAGTGTGGAGGGCCACCTCCAATGCATTGAAAAGTCCAATGCCACCCTGGACTCTGTGACATCCGCCCAGAAGGACAAGGGTCCTAGGCACCAAAAGTGCAAGCCCTTTCGGTCTTCCACTCCTGTGGCTAAACCAGCCCATCAGCAGCAGGGCCAGCAGGCTTAAACCTGGTGACCTCGGGCCAAGTCGGTGGCCTTATCAGTCAGAAAGCCTGGAGGGAAGGGACCATGTGGTCCCTCGGCTGGCTCCTCCTCCTCCAGGCCTGCTCAGTGACGGGTTGGGGGTGCCACCCTCAATCCCGTCATGCCTCTCTTGGGTCCTCCCCATAGGGGACCAGCTCCGCCACTTCCTTTCCACCTGGTCTGTTATCACCACGGACAGGTGGGTGCTGGAAGTGATCGGCCTGGGTCTGCCTCTGGAGTTCGAGCAGTACCCCCAAAGCTTAACCCTGCGCCCCACGGGAGGAGTTGGCGTCTGCTGTCACTCAGTCAGCTCTTTGAGACGGCATCGCTCAGCTCCTCCGCAAGGAGATCATGTGCGGAGTTGCGGAACCTCTGACAGACCCAGGGTTTTTTTCCAGGTACTTCCTGGTAGCAAGACGGAAGTGGGGCTGGTGCCCCATTCTCGAGCTGCATGACCAGAATGGGTTTCTCAGGTTTTCACCTTCCGGATGGTAACTCTAGCTCAGATCATACCATCCCTGGAGCAAGGCATGTGGTTTTGCTCCCTGGATCTTCAGGACACTTTCTTTCATGTCCCGATCCGTCCTTCCCATTGAAGGGTCCTCAACTTCCAAGCTGAGGGAACCCTCTACGAGTTCCAGGCCATGCCCTTCGGCCTCTTGTCTGCCCCTGTGGTCTTCACCAAATGCATTGCAGTGGTGGCAGCTTTCCTGAGGTGCCGAGGGGTCCGGGTTTATCCCTACCTGGATGACTGTCTCATAGCAGATCCCTCCAGGCAGAAGGTGGAGCAGTCCAGGGATCTGGCCCTCCAGACTTGCTTCGAGCTTGGCCTCCTGATCAGTGAGGTCAAGTTGGAACTCATGCCCTCGCAGTTGATTCATTTCATCAGGGCAGAGTTCGACTTTTGCTGAGCCAGAGCTCGGCTCCCCGGTGGACAGGGCGGAGGTTCTCTTCTCCTTTGCCCAGTCATTTCTGGTTAGGCAATCGCACCCTGCCCGAGACTTCCTGTGCCTTCTGGGCTACATGGCAGCCTGCCCCAGTGTGGTCTGATGGGCCCGCTGGCATATGTGTTCCCTTCAATAGGAACTGGCCAGCATGTGGTCTCAGCACTTGGGTCACCTCGACCAGCTGGTCACCGTGACTCAGCGGATGTGGGATGGCCTCCAATGGTGGCTCGTCCTAGCTCATCTACAGGAAGGCATCCCGTTTGTCTGCCCCGAGCCGCGGTTATCCTGATGACCGATGCCTCTCTGATGGGTTGGGGTGCCCATCTGGGGGAGCACAGAGCCCATGGGCTCTGGTCCCCTCAGGAATCCCGATGTCACATCAGCCTGCTGGAGCTCCGAGTGTTTCTGTTAGCCCTGAACGCATTCGCTCCGTTCATTCGGGGTCAAGCAGTCCAGGTCCAGACAGACAATGCCACGACCATGTACTGTCTCAACAAGCAGGGTGAGACGCACTCCTTTCCCCTGTGCAAGGAAGCTCTCCACACTTGGACCCTCGTGCTCAGCTTAGGGACAGCTGTCCTAGCCATCCATGTGGCAGGAGCCTCGAATCAGCTGGTTGATGCTCTCAACTGGATGGGTGAGGCATCTCACGAGTGGTCCATCCATCTGGAGGTAGTACAAGATCTGTTCTCCCAGTGGAGTACCCCTCAGGTGGACCTGTTCACCTCCAGGGAGAACGCAAAGCTGAGGCTGTTCCATGCCCACCCCCCTCAGCAGGGCTTG
Organism: Neoceratodus forsteri; assembly: GCA_016271365.2. Taxonomy (NCBI): domain Eukaryota; kingdom Metazoa; phylum Chordata; order Ceratodontiformes; family Ceratodontidae; genus Neoceratodus; species Neoceratodus forsteri. The sequence goes on along the minus strand of CM057450.1, from coordinate 1,747,329,080 downwards.
CTGCAGGGGGATGCCTTCTCGAGGCCGTGGACTCCAGACCTTTTCTATGCCTTCCCTCCACTTCCCTTGATCCACAGGGTGCTCCTCAAGGTCAGGAGGGACAAGGCACAGGTGATCCTGGTAGCCCCAGACTGGCCATGCCAGTTCTGCTATACAGATCTCCTCAGCTTCAGCAACAGGCTGCCAAGGCATCTTCCAGCACGCCCAGACCTGCTTTCCCATCAATCAGGGGAAGGTACTCCATCCGGACCTTCAATCCCTGCACCTGACAGCCTGGTTTCTGAGCGGCTAGAGTTACAGGCTTTGAGTCTCTTTGACAAGGTCCTCACGGTTGTTGAGACATCTTGTAAGGAATCGACCAAAAAATGCAATGCCTTCAAATGGAAAAGATTTTCCATTTGATGTCAGGGCAAAGGGTTGGACCCCTCGTCCTGTCCAGTGGCTAGCATTTTGGACTACCTGTAGTCCCTCTCCCAGCAGGGACATCGGTCGACGACCCTTAAGGTGCACCTGGCAGCCATCTCTGCTTACTAGGCGTGGGCCGGTCAGCAGTCTGTGGCGCAGGAGAAGGTGGTCTGGTGCATTTTTAAGGGCCTAGATCACATATCCCCTCCGGTGCGTGAACCACCACCTCCGTGGGATTTACTGCTGGTATTGGCAAAGCTCATGGGCAAGCCATTCGAACCGACGCACAGGTGCGATATCTCCCACCTGTCATGGAAGACCACCTTCCTGGTGGCCATTATATCAGCCAGAAGGATTGGGGAGTGCCAGGCACTTTCGGTGAAGTCTCCTTACCTGGTCTTCCACAGGGACAAAGTTGTCCTGCGCCCTCGCCCGAAATTCCTTCCGAAGGTGGTGTTGGAGTTTCACCTTAATCAGGTGTTGACTCTGCCAGTGTACTACCCCAGTTACACTTTGGAGGCCAAGTACAGACTCCATACTTTGGACCTGAGACAAGTGCTCGCCTACTACAAAGAGTGTACGGCGGAAGTTCAGGGAGAGGTTCGTCAGCTGTTTGTCACCTACGCTGAAGCTGCACTTGGCAGACCTGCAGCCAGGTGGACGATTGGCAGGTGGATCACTTCCTGCATTGATCTCTGCTATAGGTTGGCAGGTAGGGAGCCTCCCATAGGGCTAAGGGCTCATTCCACCCACCATACCGTTGCGTCGGTGGCTGCTTATAGGGACGTCACTATCAAGGAAATCTGAAGGGCTGCTACCTGGAAGTCAGCAAACACCTTCATTTCCCATTACCACATTGACCTCGAGTCACACCGGGATGCTGGTTTTGGGGCCTCAGTTCTCCAATCTCTGTTCCCTAAGTAGGGGGTATGCGCCTTGCCTCCCTCCTCCCGGAGAACTGCTAGGAGTCTGCCAGAGAGTGTGGATAGAACAACATATCCACATCCCTAGAAATACAGGTTACTCACCTGTAACAGTAGTTCTAGGAGTGGTATATGTTGTTCATCCCCACGAACCCACCCGACCTCCCCGGCTTCGACGCACAGCTCTGCTTCCAGCAGGTAAGATCTAGTGTCATGGGGCGGAGCCGAGGGTTTTACCACCCAAATGGGTGAAAGGAGCCAGCTTGAAGACATTCCGGCACCACTTAAAGGGGAAGGCGATATGCCAGAAAGTGTGGATGAACAACATATACCACTCCTAGAACTACTGTTACAGGTGAGTAACCTGTGTATATGTCCACACATGAAGAAGGATCTTTGAGCCGGGTTTCTGTGGCTAAAAATAATCAAGTGGTGATTTATGGAAAAAAAAAATCTCCCACACTGAGGTAGTGAAGAAATATATACATTCCATTTGTCCTTAATCTCTCAGGTGCAGAACGTTGCATACTACATTCCACAGTTCAGTCCCCCCCCCAAAAAAAAAAAATGTAAGTCAGTTCCATATGAAAGTACTTACCACTTATGTTACTTTATAAAATGGCAAGAAACAAATCTAGAAATTTCATTGGCCAAGAAATGTCAACTGCCTGTGCACTAAATCTCTATAAATGCATGGTCATGTGCAAAATATCATTTTCTCCCCCAAAAAAACCCTCCTTAGAGCCATTTTATAAGTGCAGTAAGCCCTTCCAGGGTGTGCATTATAGGATTTTATTGCACTTCCCAAGGGTGTATGGACACTCAGCCTTTAGACTCGTGCCTTACTACACCCTGGGGTGTGCATTAAGCTAGCAATAATACCTGACAGAGTGGGCAGTATTGGCTATACCAGATCACCCAGATGCATAATGAAAGGGGAAGGGGAACTTGTTTAACCAGGAAAGGCACACTAAGCCTAAGCTTGTTTCCAGGTGAGACCTGGAGCACAAGGAAGTTAAGTGACTTGCTCAGGGTCACACAGTATTCAAGTTAGGGCTATGAGATTCAAACCCAGGTCTCCAGGTTTGCAACTTACTACTCTAAACCACAGTGCCATACTGCCTCTTAATGAGGCCCAGCGCCACAGGTGGAGACCCTTATACCCCTGGGAGGTCTGGTATAGCCCATACTGCCTACCCTGGAGGGCATTGTTTTGCTTAGAAATATAGGCACGTAAAAAATAAAATAAAATAAAAAATGAAATGCTGAAAAAGCTACAAGAAACATTGTAAAATCATTTTAAAGACATTTTTGGCAAAGTAGTCCATACAGTAGTATAGTTGCCAGTAGAGGGTGCTGCTAGCAGAGGGTACCTGTTGCTAGCGGAACTGTTAGCAAGACAGAGTTTTGTCTTTAAATGGCTGCTTTTTTTCTCAAAGTTTTGTCAGTTTAGAGAGCGAGGTGGCTGTGAAGGCAGTCAACAAACTGTGAGCGCAATCGGCAAACCTACGGTGTCGGTGACGGCTCTGAGACTGGGTCTGGAAACTGAAAGTGGCAGACTGAAGGTTGGCGTTCTTTGAATTCCTGACCAGGAGCTGAGTAGCGAGCAGGGGGAACTGATCGGGACTGGGTCTGTGCAGAAAAAATCAACAGAACGACAATGCCTTCTGTGTTGCTGGGGGTGACTTTAACTATAGCAAGTAATTATATTGGTGAGTACTGTTTGAGGGGGGGGGCAGACAAAGATACCTGGAGCTCATATGAAAAGAAAAATATATATGGCAGTATAAGGCGCTTATGAAATAGTGCAAGGTATTTACTGTATTTTTTTGTTTTGGCAAGTAAATTGAGCAGGGAAGTGAGCAGGAGTTGGTTCCAAGCATACCTCTCAACCTGTTGTTGCTGAAATGAGGGACACAGGCACTCAAAATGAGACAACTGGGGACACATCCTCAAACATAGAGATACCACATCAGAACACTGTGGAAACCATTGCGTTTACTGGTACAAAGTATATTTTTGATTTAGCATCTTAGAATATTATGCATTTTTTCTTTATTGTCTTCCGTTTTGTTCAGTAAGCTCAAAACAGCATACAAGAACATTATCAGATCTGTGACTGGGCTTCCCCGTCATACCCACAACTGTGCCCTCTATGAGGAAGTACATTGGTGCTCCCTAGAGGACAGGCTCACATGGAAAGCTTCCACGTTCATCAACAAATCCTCAACAGTCTCCTTCCCCCCAGTGTTTCTTCTCTGTTCAAGAAGGCTTGTCCCACCTATCTTACTAGGAACACTGCCTCATCACCTTTTGCGGTCCCCTACTCCAACACCTCTTTGGGGCAGAGATCACGTACCTACAGAGATACCAAGCTTTTTAACACTCTTACCCCTTACCTTGTTATCAGCCCCTCCCTTGGCCCTTTTAAGGTCAAACTAAAGGAGCACCTACTCAATAAACCACCTTGCAACTGCCGTAAGTAGCATATCTTAATTTTCCTGCCACTGACCAGAGAAATCCCTATGTCAGTTGCTCAATTTTCGGTTAGAACCTCTCTTTTCTCTTAATCCCTCTCTCTTGTCCACCTCACTGCTTCCATGCCTCTTTTTCCCTTCGAAGCTCTTTCAGAGTATTTCCCACCTTCTCCCGTGTTTTTGTACATCTTGTTTAGACCTTCTGTTAATATTGCAGCTGCTGTACATAAGCCGTTTTATATGTAACTGAAATTCCTGTATATGTTTCTGTCTTTGTATTTTTTGAACCATGTGTCTGTATAAAGTGTATATATCCACCACTATAAAAACTCTAAAACTGGACGCTTGTGAAAATGGGCATTTTCGCCCACATGCCTTTCCAGTATAAAATGAAAATGAAATGAAATACTGTAAAGTGCATTCTCTGAGTGGGAGCCCCTTTTCCAAGAGGGGCGGATGAAAGATGCCGCAATTTTGAGAGGTAAAATGAGGGATGTCCCATGTAATTGGGGACAGTTGAGAGGTATGGTTCCAGGCTGTTTGTGTGGTGGTGGTGGTGGTGGTGGTGGTGGTGGTGGGGTTCACAAGAAAAAAGTGCCTGACATTCAGGTTTGCATCTTCAGTTTGGCACAATAATTTATCTTATAATATGGCATATTAGGATGGTTCAGGTTATTCCCTGATTTCTGTTGGCACATAAATGTAACCCTTGCCAGAGGTCTTAGCCAGTCAAAGACCAGTAAATGTTCTGCCCCAAAACACATTTCTTTTTGTTATATGCAGTAATTTATGAAGTATGTTCCCTTGTTGCCAGCTTCCACCCTACCCCCTGGGGACAGCTGTCCTTTTTTTGTGTGTTTGCTTTTTTCACAGTGTGGAAACACTGTGTCTCAGCAGCATAGTTCAGATGGGAGGAGTGATGGTAGTGCTATAGTGGCAGTTTGAAGCTGTGGGACAGTAGCGTGATTAGGAAGCTCTCTCTTCCCCCTTCTTGCCAAACTGGTCCCCTTCTGCCCTACTGCTGTTCCTCCAGCCCCATCACCTGCTGTTTCTGGTACTTATTCTGAGGACCCACCTGTTCCTCCACAGTTCTCCCCCTGTGGGAGGGCCATTGGGGGTTCCCCAAGTCTCTCCAGATGGCTTTGCTTGGAATGGTGGGATCTGTGCCCAATAAGCGGTGTAAGGTTTACAAGGAGCCGTGGGCTTCATTCTGCTTAAAACTGGCAGGTATTTTTGGTTTTCATTCCCCAAACCACAGATGCTCCACGGAGTTGATGGCTTGACACATGCATGTCATTGGACATACTGACGTCTTCCATCGAGATCATTCCCTTCCTGAACTGTTACTCCTAGCCACATTGCCACCTATGGTCACCTACGTGGCGATGTTGTGTCGGAGCAGGCTTCTCTCGTAGGAGGAGAAGGAGGAGAATGTCCATTGGGACACTCAATCCCCGACCCCTGAGCAGCCCAGGTTGTTCCAGAACCCGGATCACAGGTGTGGCAGCAGTCTGTAACTGTGGTTGTAAATGAAGATTTAGCAGTGCAGTTCAGATGAGAGGAATGGTGGCATGAGATGAAATCCGAGAGAGCAACAGCGGAACACTGTCGAACTCAAGAGCTAAGCAGATATGGTGAGATTGAGATTTGGCACGTGAATGGCATGGTACTATCGGACCCGAGGGTTCAGTGGTAATGGTGAGAGATTTAGCATAAGTGCTACAATGGCAGAAGCTAATTTTGCATTTCTTTTTGTAAATTATGTTTATTGTTGGCACTTAATGTGCACTTTCTACTGCTTCACTATGAAGAGGGAACCAAGGCCAATGGATGAAAGGCAGCTTGCTAAGTGAGCAAAAAAAAAAAGGCACCTGGAAGGGGCTTCTAATTTGGGCACAGTGATACAGCTTTTGTGGTGAGGCAGGTTGGTATATGTCTTATTTTTTTTCTGGTCTCTGTTGGCAAATAGAGGTACCCCTTAGGAAGGGGAAGAGTCAGTCAGTCAGAGGCTGGGAAACTTTCAACCCATTTTCTAAAATCCTATAGTGCAGTCCCTGGTGTAGCTATGTACTTACTTAGTGAATGTCCAAGTGGTTTATTGTCAGTGTACACCAAGAAAATTAACTGTTAGTCATCCCATAATTATACCTGCCTTTGTACAAAACAGTCTGTACAATATTCTGAGATTAAATTAAGAGAATACGCCTTATGATAGTAATACTGTAACAGTGTTCACATTTGAACAAGAGAATAAACCCAGTGTATCCTCTCAACAAAACCTCAAACTCCTCAAACCAAGAACTTCAGACCCACTCACCAGGTGCAATTATAAACAGATTGATTTCATATGATAAAGTTGCTTCATTCAGTAGGGCACCACCCAAGGTCCACCAGTGTTTCATGGTGTGCGAGCCCCTTCTTTAGTGTGGTTGGTAGTCATAAGTCGGGCTCAGCTTCATGTGGTCCACTGTTCTGACATCAACATTTCCAAAAATCAAAGCTGGACATTCCCACATCACCTGTTTTCCCAAGTCTTGTTTCCTTAGTCTTGGATGGATTGATTTCCATCAAGTTTTGTTTAGACCACATTTCTATCTTTGCCGAATCCTCCTGCATAGTACTGGACTCTAAAGCACTAAATATGTTGACAGCCATTGTGTCATCCATGTACTTGATACACTGTTCTCTAGTCCCAAAGTCATTGATCATAAAGAGAAAGAGAAGTGGTCCTGTCTTGGTTCCCTGCTGTACCCCCAACACACACACACACACAATTTGCTCCTTTCCAGACTGCACACCCACCCACCTCCATCCACTGTGCCCTGCACTAAAGAAAATCCTGAACTCACCTAATCAGGCACCCAAGACTACCTACATTTACCATTTTTGACATCGAAATGCTATGATCAACTAAGTTGAAGACCTCACGGTAATCGACTAGTAATGCCCTCACATGCTGTCCACTATCCCATGTCCTCATACAGGTTTCAAGAAACTTGACAGCAGCTGTTGTGGTTGAACACCCCTTTAGGAATCCAAATTGGTTATTATCAATTTGCCCTTTGACAAACCCCATTATCCTCCCAAAAATTAACCCACCAAAATTTTGTCCATTGTGCAGGTTAAAGACGTGGTTCTGAAGGTTTGTCAACTGAACTTGGGTTCCCACTGTTTGGGACTAGAACAGCTTTAGCATCCTTCCACCGAAGGGGATTTGATCACTTAAAGATCATGGACAAATGTTAGGGTTCATTTTTGGAAATTTAGTGTCCTTCTGAAGTGTCAGTGTTTGTAATTTGGTTTTGCAATGTTTTTGTTAATGTTTGCACCCTTTTTTAGTTTAAATTATAGGTTTTCTTCTGGGTATGTCACATGTTTACTGTTTTCTCACAGTTAGCCTTTACTAGCAGTTCAGCTATATAGTTGCTCAAGCGTGTCATTTGCAGTGCTAATTTGCATACTCCGTTGCCATGGACATAGTACAATTTTTTTTGTGGCGCGAATACCAACAGCCATTTCTACCTCAAATGTGTCTTTCTCTTCCTTTGCGGCAATACTTGTAAGGTTATTGAAATGACCAACAACAGTGAGGGGTTTTGACTCCCTGCATATGACTGAGAACTGAAGCATGCTGAACGAGTGAGGCAAGCAATCTGGGAGTTTAGCAGTCAGTACAGTAAGCAAGCAAGTTGAAAAAGTTGAATCGTTTTATTTTCTTGTTTGTGACTTGTGACTGCTGCTCTTTTATTTAACTGATTGTCATACTGTTAGTCCGGCAGTGAAGTGACATGATTCGTTAGAGTCCGTGACCATCTCCTGATTACTTACCTCATTTGCTCAGCGAGCCTCAGTTCTCAGTAGTACACTGGGGCTGGAGTCATGCAGTCTCCATTTAGTATACTATCCTAGTTTTACCTTCTTTCTCCTATGAGAGTTATTATGAAATTGTACCTGCGAGACTCTATGTTAGACTCACGTGGTCTGTATCGACCGTAACCTGTATTATGTTGATGTTCCCAATTCTTTGCATCTATGTCCATGAATTGTATTGTTTTCTGTCCAGGACCACTTTGACAATGAGCTTGCTCAATGGTGTTGATGCCTCGTTAAATAAAGTTTGATTTGATTTTATTTTGATTTGATTTGAGTCAGTTTTCAGGGCCATACAACTTTCTTCCGGCATGTACTGTAGTGGGAATCCCCCCCCCCCCATGTCTTTATTTTATGGCCATCAATGTTTAAGAATACTGTAACAGTGAGAGGGGGTGAGCACTTTGTTTTACAAAGGTGATATCTGTTTTACAGGTTCTCTTAGCAAAATGCCTGGCACCATCAACTACTTGTCATGCCCAAGACCGTGTCTCCCTCATTAAAAAAAAAAAAAAAAAAAGTAAAATAATAACACGACAGTGCAGCAGGGGGATGGTCTCTGCAGGATGCAGCAGGGTATTTTTTTGTCTGCGAATATGGGGTGAGTATGACTGAATTAGTGTGGTGGGTTGCTTACTGACACAGTTGGCAGTACACAGCGCAGAAGGAACAGAGTGAAAGTGAAGCACGAGACATTTTCCCATAAACTGCTCATGCTCCACTAAGAGCAAATGACGTCATTCAGTATGCCAGTGAAACGGCGAAGGAGCTGTGAATTTCATATCGTTCGTTGCTATAACCTTGAATTCTGAACCAGTACTTCTAAATTACGAAACAGATTTTGTTAATGACATGACACCACATTAACTGTAACCTGAACAATACTGTATAAATACAGACTAGTTACATTAAAATAAAATATTTTCCATTGATCTTTAAGAGAGAATTATTAAAAAATATTGCAGATCACTGGATAGGTCCATGTTACGTGAGTAACCTGGGGGCTAAATTGATGATCCCGATGTGGCATCAAGCATGCCAAAAGTGGAAGCTCAGTTTGGAGATCAGTAGGTTGACCCCACTTAGGGCTTGCATAGACTTCACCCACATTACAACGGATGCAAGGTACAGACACTGGGAAAGGGTGGGGCAGATCAGAATAGGGCAGTTTTCCGAAGGCAGAGTCATAAAAAACATTGCACAGTTATGCACAGAGTTTGGCCTATCCATACAGGACTTGTTTCGGTACATGCAGGTCAGACCCTACGTATCACCTGAGCCAGTAGTGACAAAGCTTCAGGGAGATGACAGTCCAATAAGTACAGCTATTTAATATGAGTAGTCAAAAAACAAAGAAACTTATTTCAAACCCTAGGAATCTGTCAGTATATATTCACAGTGTGCAGTCGATCTTCGAGATACAGCTCTTGCAGCAGGTAACACCATTAGAACTGAAGCCGGCAGGCGCCAGGACCTCACGGAAAAATTCTAGCTAGCTATCTTCAGCGAGGACCGCCCGACACCAGTCCGCCCTCCGGCGTCAGGCGTGGTACATAAAGGCGGTCCGCGAATCCCAATTCTTTCCGCCCGTCGGCTTGCATGCCTCGACCCTCGGTCTTAGTCTAGCCGCGCGGCAATGGTTGAAACTTTCCTCGAATTTCCTTCTACTTGAAGAATTTTTAGCTGATGTCCTCTCCTACCTCCGGGCATGCGCCGAAGTGTGCTTGCGGGAAGCGAATCCCTTCAGGACCCCCACGACCTGGCGTCCGGTGCCTGGGCCCAGAGCCGATGACGGGCCTGTTCCCTCTGCCAGGGTTTAATAGCCGCACAAGGATCCGGCGCCAGAAGGCTCTTCAGGCGTTCCTGCTAGAAGAAAAGTTGAAAGCCATGTCCTCTAAGGGGAATCTTGAAATCCCACAAACATGCTGAAAGAAGAGAGAAGGACCCTTTCAGGTCTCCGGCCGAGGGCCTCCGAGTCCCAGCTCAGGTGAAGTCTGACGGTCTCCATCCAGGGCCTCTTCTCTCCCCCCGGCTGCGGTTCCCGTTTCTCGCTCTTCTCAGGCCCCTCCCGCCAGGCCGTCGTCGTCCTCCACCCCCAAGGCCTTGGCGAAGTCCGGGGAGCGTCACCACCACCACCACCATAAGTCGGGTTCTCGCCCGTCGGCACCCGACGTCCGGTCCTCTTCCGTTCCACCCCGCAAAACTTTGGAACTTACCCCTCTGAAGAGGCCGGTAGACCCGATGCCGGCTCGACCTGCGTCAACCGTCCGTCATCCCTCCTCGGAGCCGTCGCCGGCCGTGAGACCGTCGTCGGCCAAGCCTTCCAACCGGACGTCGGTTGGGGACCGGCGTCCTGCACTCGAAGAGGACTCCTGTGCCTCCGACCATCGTCGGGCAGGAGTCGCTGACGGAGGAAGATCTGACGCAGCCCGAGGACCAGACGGGCGACCCCGGCCTCGTGCAGTCTCCTAGGGCTCCCTCGCCGCCGCCCGAGGTCCCTGTGGAGCCGTCGCCGGGACCCGACGACCGCCCTCCGGCGCCTGGGCCGTCGTCGGGATTGTCTTTAGCGGAAGTGAAGGATCTCTTCACGTACTGGTGGGACACCATCAAGAGGGATGTGGTGCCCACTGCTCTTCCTCCTCCTCCTCCGGCTCCGGCCCCGCCTGCAGGGTCGGTTGGCGCTCAACCCTCCCAGAGTCCAGATCTCCTCCAAGGGTCGATCAGAAAAGGAGACCTCCGTCAAGATCTTCTTCTGGATCACCCAGCCCAAGAGATCCAGGGACACGGCGTTCGCCGTCGACGGAGGACACGGGATCGGTTACTCCACCTCTAGATCCCCATCTCAATTTCCATCCCTTCTCCAGACCCACGTGAGGCGCCACGGTCTCCTCCGGATGACCCTTCGTTCATGGATATCACGCGCCATATCCAGGAGAACATAGGGTGGGATGCGGAAAACTAGACCCGAAGGATTCCCTTGCCAAAGTATCTTGACAAGGACCCCAAGCCTGTGGTGGTTCCACCCTTGGTGGACACTTTTGTGGATGTCACCAAGGCCACGTGGGCGTCCACATTCGCTCAGCGGTGCGAAGCTGACCGTCTATACAAGGCTCTAAGGAGGACCAGTATCTAGCGCAACAACCTCAGAGCCAATTCTCCTGGTCATAACAGCCTCACATGACCGGTCACAGAGGCGCAGCATTTAACACGCTGCCACGGATCCAGAATCCAAGCAATTGGACTCTCTGGGCAGGCGCACGTATGCTTCCGCTACCTGCGCCATCAAATCCTTAAATTACTTGACCCACATGGTTCAGTTTCAGAACGCTCTGTGGGAACAGGGTCTGAAGGTAGCTGAGAAACTACCCGAAGGTGAGCAGAAGATGTACATCTATCTCACTCATAAATATTTGTATTTGTGCTATTTCAATATCATGTTTTTGTATACACTCTGTAACCTTTTTTGTTATGACCACTCAGGTCCATCTTGTAAATGAGCTATGCTCAATGATGTTCGCCTGAATAAATAAAGATTTTGATTGATTGATTGATTGAGAAGGAGGAGATGCTCCAGCTCCTCCGCATGAGTTCAGACGTGGGGACCCAAGTGCTTTGAGCCACGTATGATTCCGCGGACTCATCGGCCCGAGCAGCAGCTTCCGGCGTTTGCCTCTGGAGACACTCCTGGCCTCATGTCTCCGGCTTCACCACGGGCGTCCAGAAGAACATTATGGATGCCCCCTTCGAGAAATGTTTATTTGGTAATCCTTGGGAGAAAGGTGTACCAAACTCAAAAGAGAGCCGGGGCGGTGAGGTCTGAAGCTTGGTTCATTTAAGCTGGAACCAAAAGCCCGTTTTCGTCAAGCGGACACAGAGGCAACAGCCCGCTCCGCTACACAACAGAGGGCTCTGGTTTCCGCAGAACCCAGGGTAAACAGCCCGCTAGCAGCGGTCAGCGCACCCTGGGCGATCCAGCCAGCGGGCCCATCTGCCGCCACAGCATGACTCCTTTCATGGCCCGCCCCTCAGGATCTTCGGAAATCATGGTGGGGGTGCATGCAGACTTCCTGCCGGGATGGCGAGCTATCTCACCGACGGAAAGGTGGGTTCTGCAGTTGGTCAGTATCGACCACTTTATAGAGTTAGCAGAAAAGCCACCCTCGAGGCCTCCTCTGCTCTCCCGGTATCCGGGTCAGCACAGAAACTTAATTGATGATGATAAAACTTTATTTTTATACAGGAAATTCTAATCATTAGGATTATACAATCCTGTTCTCAAGATAGTCCTGTTTGTATTTCACTTAGTTGAAATAATTAATTTGGCAAGAGGTACTCGCGCTCCTAGAAAAGGGGGTGATAGATTACGTCCCGGGGAACCAGAGAGGACAGGGATATTATTCTCACTTCTTCCTGGTTCCCAAGAAAACAGGGGACCTCCGTCCGATTCTGGACCTAAGCAACCTCAATATGTCAGTCGCATACAAGAGATTCCGCATGGTGACTCTTCGGGTCTTATTCCATGCTGTAACAAGGCCTTCTTTCGTCCTAGACATATCGTGCCTGCATATCCCCATAGCTCAGGCGCATCAGAGGTTCCTGCGCTTCGAGTTCCTCGGCCACCATTTTCAGTTCCGGGCTCTTCCGTTCGGGCTGTCATCTGCACCAAGGGTCTTTACCAAGTGCATGGCAGTTGTGGCAGCATCTCTAAGGAGACAGGGCCACTATGTGTTCCCGTACCTAGGTGACTGGCTTCTCATGGCTGCCTCCAGAGAGGCGCTCTTGCTCGCCATCCAGGACACTCAGGACTTGTTCCGGTCACTAGGCATTCTCATAAATTACGAGATGTCTCTCTTGGTACCGTCACAGAAGCTGCAGTTTATAGGCGCAGTACTGGACACGGTCCAGGGAAGAGCTTTTCTTCCGGCCGACAGGGCGGAACGCATCAGGTCCCTCGTAAGGGACTTGTCATCGAACAAGACCATACCAGCCAGGTCGGTCCCTCGTCTGCTTGGACACATGGCTGCGGCCATTCCTCTGGTCCCTCGCCGACCTCCACATCACGGATAGCCAGTGGATGCTCAAGGTGCAATGGGACCAAAGGCAAGCCATTTGCAGCATCCGGTCAGGATCACGAAATCTGTGATCGCGACTGGCAGTAATTAGCTAGCCCGGGTCGCTTTCAAGGCGTCTGTTTGCAGCGTGTCCCCGGGTAACCCTCACCATGGGCCTTCAGGTCCGGTGGGGCACATAGATGGGTGAAGTCTCAGGGTGCATGGACCCGTTGGAGGCTCAGCTCCATATCAATGTCCTAGAGATGAGGCGGTCCTCTATGCACTACAGGCTTTTCAGTCGATAATTCCACTGTGCACTCTCCTGCTTCAGACAGACAACCACGGCAGTGATGTATTACCTCAACAAACAAGGGCGCACTCTTCCCCCTTGCAGGGAGGCCATGAGAGTGTGGGATTGGGTGTCGGACACGGCGCAAAACCTGATCACTGTACCACGTTCCCGGGGTGGACAACATGATGCATGAGCGGCCTTGAGTAGCTCTTAGGCCAGAGTCCCACAGTGGGAACTTCTTCAGGAGGTGGTAGAGGATCTGTTCCTTGATGGGAACTCCAGAGCTGGACTTGTTCGCATCCCCATCCAATGCAAAACTGCCCAATTTTTGCTCGCTAGATCCAGGGCCTGGTGTTTTCTGGCGAGACGCGTTGTCCCTCTCCTGGGTGAACAGATTCCTCTATGCTTTCCCTCCCTTCCCGTTGATCCAAAGAGTTCTTCTCAAGCTGCGCAGGAAGCACGCACAAATGATTCTGGTGGCCCCGTTCTGGCCCAGACAGATATGGTTCCCCTTGCTAGCACAGCTATCTTGGGAACCCCCGCTCCCGTTGCCGCTCAGCTCCCACCTACTGTCTCAGGAGAAAGGTTCATTGCTCCATCCGGTTTCGTTCTCTGAACCTGCATGCTTGGCTCTAGAGACATAGCCATCTTCGTCCGCGGGTCTCGCAGAGGTTGCAGATGTTCTCTCTGCAGCCAGAAAGCCAACAACACATCGGCGTATGCCATGAAGTGGCGCCGTTTTTGTTTATGGTCGCGGGCACCGTGATCTTTCCCTTTAGGTTGCCCTGTGGAGTAATTTTAGACTATCTCCTTTCTCTCTTTCATTCAGGCCTAGCCTACTCCTCTATCAAGGTGCAACTTTGCCTATTTCTGCCTACCACCTTCCGGTGGGGCATCGTACTGTTAACAATTAGATGCCTCCGGGAATTTCTCAGAGGAGTGTTACACCTTAGGCCTCCATCAGGGACCCAGTGCCTCCATGGGATCTGCTCTTTGTCCTGGAACAACTCACGCTTCCCCTTTGAGCCTGCCGCAGATTGCGAGCTATGTTTTCTGTCGTGGAAGACGTTATTTTTGGTTCCTGTCACTTCAGCTAGAAGGATTTCTGAGCTTCACGCTCTCATGTGCAAAGAGCCTTATTTAGTTTTCCACCGGGACAGAGTATCCCTGAGGCGAGCCTAAATTTTGCCTAAGGTGGTTTCGACACTCACTTTAAACCAGGATATTGACCTTCGGTCTATTTCCCAAGTTACTCTAATAGAGGAGAGGCTTTGCTCACACCTGGATGTTCACCGCAGCCTGAGGTATTACCTCAACAGAACTAAACCCTCGGGGTTCTGACCAGCTTTGTCTCCTTCTCTCAGAGAATGAAGGGCCACCAGTATCCAAACAGACCTTGTCCGCTGGCTTGTCCAGTGTATTTCGTGCCTATTACGAGACTAAGCAAAGCCCTCCCAGGTTCTATCCGGGGTCATTCTACCAGGGTATGGCTACTTCCTTTGCAGCACTTAAGACGTCTCCATTTCATCTATTGCTGCAGCTCTTGGGAGTTCTGTGCATACCTTTATCAGGCATTATAGTCTGGATATCGCCTCTCGGAAAAACCGGTTTCGGCCTAGCGGTGCTGCAGGGTCTCTGTCCTAAGTCAGGGCTTGGAAGGTTATTTCTTGCCTTTTGCCTCCTCCGGATCTTCTGGGCGTTACTGCTTGGGAATCAGTCTAATGGTGTTACCTGCTGCAGAGCTGTATCTCAAAAGTAAGATGGTACAGTTACGTAGAACTTACCGTAACAGTAGATCTTGGAGAACAGCTCTTGCAGCAGATACCTTCCCGCCCACCTTCCCCCTTAGAGGAGGCAGGGCTCTGCTCCTGATTTTTATCGGGATTTTCTCCCTTATTGTCTTCTGATGGTGGATCCTCGGTCTCCCCTTCTGATGTCATCCTGCGGCCGGGAGTCTCCGGCGGGAGAACTGGGGATTCTGGCGGGACCACCCCCTTATGTACCACGCCTGACGTCGGAGGCGGGACCGGCGTCGGGGGCGGTCCCCGCTGAAGATAGCTAGCTAGAATTTTTCCGTGGGGTCCTGGCGCCTGCCGGCTTCAGTTCTAATGGTGTTACCTGCTGCAAGAGCTGTTCTCGAAGATCTACTGTTACGGTAAGTTCTTACATAACTGTACTTTCCCCTGGAATGAGCAGCCCTGGAGCTTTGGAACATTATGCTAATTATGGAACTTTAGAATGAAGTTCAGACTCTACTTTGGGGTCATGTTCCACCCTGCCTTAGTAATGTCAGATTTCTCCACTGAAGAAAGCAGTCGCCCCGAAGTTACCCCTCACTTCTGGCTGGTTATGGTTTATTTAGTCTCACTTTATTATTTTAGTTATTTCCTGATAACTCTGCTTTAATTAGGGTATTATTTGTGAATTGTTATTGTTTTAACAGTTCTTGCTCCAGTTCCCAGTTGGTTACCAGGTATAGGAGAAAGCCACTTTTCAGCACAGATCCCACCTCCAAGGGACTGCAATAATTTTTCTATTTAAAAAAAATTTAGAGCTTTTTTGTGTAACCGCTTTTGCATTTTTTGACTAATACTGCTTGGTTCCCTTTTTCTTAGGGAACCCAGATGTCGATTACTAATTTGCCTCTTTTGAGATAATCATTACATAGGCAGTTCAGTCTAAGGAACCGAACCACGTTGGTTTGGCAAATTTTACTTTATCTTTAGAAACCAAAAACATTTTTCTTTCAGGTTCTTCAGTGTTTGGCATGACTGACAGACACAGTAAGAAGACAGGACCTACAGGCTTTAAAAATTGTACTACTTGTTTTCTGCTCCTGGCAGAGGCAGACTGTGTCGAGTTCTGTTTTTTAAAATTGTGATGTCTAAAAAAAGTTTTGCCCTAAAATGCTAAAGAAATGGGCTAAAAAGAGAGATCTTATGGCTTCTCAGTCTGACTCTGTGTCACCAGAAGGCTCAGATGAGGGTACAGTCCCTGTCAAAGCGGACAAAAAAGAAAGATAAAGCTGCTAAAGATGGTACCAGTAACCAGGGTGTACATAAGGGGGAACACTGAATCCAGCAAAAACATGTCTCTGTCCCTCCACCTGAAAAAGGAAATGCCCTCAGCAGAGGACATGACAAAGGCATACCAATTCTTCTAGTCTTTCAACCTATGGGGAAGCCTGTCCCCCTTCATCAAGCTCTGGTTCCATTCATAATGCCTGTGGGAGATTGAAATGTGTAATGATGAGGAGGAAGGAGAGCCCCTGGAACCACATGGTTCTCCTGAGCAAAAATGTGACTCTCCTATTAGGCCTTCAGAGGGCTATACATCTCTTTATTCCTTTGTAAGGTACAGTAGATGGTGAACACTCTCAACATTTCTTCCCATGGAGCTGAAGAGGATGAAGAGGAAGTGGAATTCATGGATATGATGGGACCAGCACCCAAAAAGGTTGCTTCTTCCCATTCCCAAATCCCTCAGAAAAGCCACTAACAAAGTCATGTCAGCACCGACCTCAGCTGCTTGCATTGACAAGAAGATTGAGAAAAAAATATCAGGTGAACAGACAGGGGGTTGAGTACCTATGCTCCCACCCTAATCCCGAGGAGTGGTCCAGTCTGCTGCCTTTGACGAGGCTATAGGTACCCCCCCTCCTCTGAGCCTCCTGAGATTCCAGGAAACTGGATAGTATGGCCAAAAAACTGTATATGTCAGTGCCCCTGTTCCTCAGGCAAGCAGTTTACTTGGCATACACAGTTCAGTACCAGAAAGCACTTTGAACCTCCGTATTGGCATTGAGCGAAAAAAGCAACTGGAAACTTATGGCTGATACAGCTAGATCAGCAGTGGATGCTGCAGAAGTACCAGTTCCATGTGGCAGTGGACACAAATGACACTGCTTCAAGGGTCCTGGCCCATGCAGTGCCCCTAAGGAGGTTTGCCTGGCTTAGAACCGCAGTCTCACCCAGGACACAGACAAAAACTATGGAGTTCCCTTTTGAGGGAAACACTCTATTTGGTGACAGAACAGGCTTATGTGTAAAAGGTGGATGAGTACAAAACCACCTACAGGAGCAGTACTGAATCAGAAAAGGGCTCCACTTCCTACCGGCCTTATGAAAGGGGAGGTAAGCGGAGGTTCTACTACCAACCTTATGTTCCCTATGAGTACCCACCTCAGAGAAGCTATTTTAGGGGCAGGGGAGAAGGGTCATCAGGCATGTAGTTGCAACTCTGACCCCTAAGCCCCATCAAAAGCAAAACCTTTGACGTTGTACTTGGAAGTAAAGAAATTGCTGCAGGCACAAGCAGTGGAGAGAGTGCCTGCCACACAATAGAGTAAGGGGCCTCTTCTCCAGCTACTTCCTTACCTACAAGAAAAGTAGGGAGTGGTCACTCATTTTAGATCCGAGATAGCTAAACATACAAAGATTGAAAATGGTCACACTGAGCTTAGTAATGCCATCTTTGCAGGTTGGAGACTGGCTGGGTTCATTCGTTCTGAAGGTTGCCTATGACCACATCCCAGTCAGACCCACACAAACAAAGTAACTTAGGTTCAGGCTTAGGAACTGCTAATACCAGTTCACAGCTTCTTTGGCCTCACCTCAGCACCAAGGATTTTCACAGAGTGCCTAGCTGTGGTGGTAACACATCTGAGCAGGCAAGGTGTGGCGGTTTTTGCTTATCTGGACGACTGGCTGGTCTCTGGAAAAACACAGCAGGAAGCAGAGTCCTCTGTTCAGCTGAAAAAGAACAATTAGAGGACCTGGGCTTTCTTACAAAGCTTCAGAAGTCACAAACAGAACCAGTTCAGGTTCTGAACTTCATTGGTGCAGAAGTGGATAACCTGCAAAGAAAGGCCTTTTTTCCACATACAACAGTAGCAAAGTGAAGTTCAGTTGTAGACTCCTTCCAGGCAGGTCAACCAAGACCTGCAAGGGATTTTCTACAGTTGCTGGGATACATGGCCTCTTCCACTGCAGTGATACCAGGGGTCAGGTTCCAGATGAGAGACATCCAGTATCATCTAAGTGATCACTGCTCTCAGAGATGGGATCCTCTTTCCAAACTGATGCCTGTCACAGAAAACTTGCTTAGGGCACTGGAATGGTGGAAGGAACAGGACAACCTCAGAGGGAGAATTCCCTTCTTCCAGCAATCTTCCACAACTATCCCCACAACAGATGCCTTCCTCCTAGGTTTGGAGGCCTGCCTGGAGGATCTCGCTGTAAGTGGCAATTGGAGTAGACAGGAGACTCAGAAACACATCAGCCTTCTGGAGCTCATGGCAGTGTACCTGGCAATGCAGTCATTTTCCTCCCAGATCCTGGGTTAGTCTGTCCAGATCTGAAAAGACACCAGCACAACAGTGTATTACATAAACAAACAGGGAGGAACAAGATCTTCAAAATTATGCACAGAAGCCATGAAGATCTGGGACCTAGCCTGTTCTCTGGGAGTAGAACTGCCTGTAGTATGCCTGCCAGGGAAAGATAATGTCTCAGCAGATTCAATGAGCAAAATCAGCCAGGGAAGTCATGAATGGACTCTGAATCATCAGGTGCTGGCATCGGTGTTCAGACTTTGGGGTACATCAGAAATAGACCTGTTTCCTTCCTGGGAGAACAACCAGCTCCCACTTTTTTGTTGTAGACCCCCAGTACTAGGGTCAGTTCCAGAGGATGCACTGGTCCTAGACTGGAAAGGGAAGTTTCTGTATGCCTTCACCCTATTTCCACTCTTACTGAGAGTGCTCATAAAGCTAAGAAGGAAATCAGCAACAATGATTCTTATAACACCAGACTGGTCCAGGCAGATTTGGTACTCTGTGCTCCTGTCCCTGCTCAGCAAACCTCCTACAAGTCTACCACTGTGGTACAGTCTGCTGACACACTCTCAGGGTAATTTCCAGACCTGAGAACTCTGCATCTCACACCATGGTTCTTGAAGAGCTAGAGTTCTGTGGTTCAAATCTTTCAGCAAGTAATAAGAGTTTTGAAGGTTTCTAGGAAACGAACAACAAAGAAAACATATGCTTCAAAATGAAGGAGACGTCTTTCTGATGTGCTCCTAGAAAGATTAACCCCATCCAGACAAGTCTGTCCAAAGGCCTGGATTACCTGGTTCACCCCCAGTCACTGGGCCTGAGGTTATCAACCCTGAAGATGCATTTGACAGCAATGTCAGCTTACACTTACAGCTGAAAAGGACAGGTCACTGGCTTCACAATCCATTTTCAGAAAGTTTTTCAAGGGTCTTAACCACACATACTTTCCAGTGAGTGACCCTGTCTCTAACTGGGATCTGAATGTGTCTATTACTCAATTGATGGAGGCTCCTTTCAAGCCTGTGGCCACTGCTGCAGTGAAGTATGTCACCTGGAAAACGGTATCCAGTGATGATAGCGACTGTAAATGAGTGATTGTCAAAACAGCGACTCATTTACATCACTACCCTTTTGGGCTACCCTGTAAGGGTAGCGATGGAATACGAAAGCAACAGTAGGGATGAGCAGGGGAGGGATAGGGAAGAGAAGGGGAGAGATAGGGGAGAGGGTTTGTGTGGGGTAGTGTGCCATGCTGCCACTGAGCTTGTGGTGGTTAGGGTGGCTAGCTTCAGTGCAGCGGGTACTGGGTTCGGGGCTGGGGAATGGGGAACATTTTACCGCTGACTTATTTTATTATTTTTTTGGGGTCAGACTGCCTCCTGCTTCCTGACATACCGCTGGAGCTGGTTATATTTAGTCAGGTGGTGTGGG
The DNA here is from genome assembly GCA_016271365.2 of Neoceratodus forsteri. Classification (NCBI taxonomy): domain Eukaryota; kingdom Metazoa; phylum Chordata; order Ceratodontiformes; family Ceratodontidae; genus Neoceratodus; species Neoceratodus forsteri. The sequence continues at coordinate 1,747,309,296 of CM057450.1, read as the reverse complement.
GCAGAAAAGCCCCGAGAGGCCCAGTTCAGGATGGCATAAATACTATTGCAAGGTTGTCGGATGTCTTGCTCCCAAGTATACATCACCAGTCTGCTTTTCGGCAATGTACACTCGCTGTAACAGTGATCGCTGTTATGACATGGAACCCTGGAAAACAATTTCCTAGTGGCAGTGATATCTGCTAAAAGGGTCAGTGAGCTACAAGCCCTCTGCAGAGATCCAAACTACTTAATTTTTCACAGGGACATCGTAGTCCTAGGACAAACAGGTAATTTCTCCCTAAAGTGGTGTCCGAATTCCATCTGAATCAGTCAACTTCCCTTCCAGTTTTCTTTACTGAAAAATCCAAGTCAGGGAACACAAGCTTCACTGCCTGGATGTCAAAGGGCTCTGAGTTACTACCAGGACCACACAAAAGAAAGCAGGTCCACTAGTACACAGCTGTTTGTCAATTACGGTGAGGTAGGCAAAGTCAAACCAGCACCCAGGAGAACCATTTCTCCTTGGATAGTCTTTTGCATCTAGTTCTGTTATGATGAAGGTGGTAAGCTGCCATCTAGAGGTCTTAGGGCACACTTAACAAGAGGCACCTCTGCATGTGTGGCAGCATGAAGATGTATCCTCTTGCGGGGGGAGGGAGGGGGCAGAGCTTGCCATCTGAGCAAGAGGATGTACTTTGGAGATCTCCTGCTATAGAGTTTATAAAACTCATATCTTAGGCTAAATTGCACAAATTTTTATCTCTTCACTTTGGCTGGTACTGCTCGGCTGAATCTCCAGACACCTCTGATTTCAAATCTAGAGATGGGGAAGCCTCGTGGAGCTCAGTTGCAAGCTATTGACTATTTCAAGCTGAAATCGAGGTCTGCAGAGTCCATCAAAGCCAGAGCAAGTGAGGCAGCAATCTGCTGATGGGATCACAACCTCAGATATACAGGATATCAAAAATTAATTTAAAAACCTAGTCACTACAGTCACTTGAAACCAAGTTTGATGATTTCATGAAGTGGTTGGTTGTGCTGGAACAGTCAGTGAGTGGCCTAACTGAGAAGGTATATGAGACAGCCAAGCACCTGGGGACAGCTATGGCATCTTCGGTGACTTTCATTATGGAAAACACTCAGCTTAAACTGCACCTTGAAATGTTGGAAAAATGGCAGAGGGACCAGCATGTTAGGCTGACTGGTCTCCCAGAGAACTTTGAAGGAACTAATTCTGTAGTCTTTTTTTTTTTTTTGAGGACTGACCCCCCCACCTCTTGTTTACATCGACAGAGCCTACAGGGTGACGCCAAGACCAGCAGCAACTACCTCTCCGTATGTGCCAAAGATGGTCATTCTGGTGTTTATTCAATTGGGGATTCGGGACCAGGTGCTGACACTGGCTAGAGCTAAAAAGGAACTTGTGGCAGAAGACACAATCATATATCTGTACCCAAACCTCTCCTATGTCACGTGCCAGCGACACGAAGACTTTGATGGGGTTAAGCATCGCTTCCGGACCCTAAATGTGCCATTTGCTCTTTTGTTCTCCCTCGGCTTAGTGTCACAGTGGGCTCTAAGACTTATTTGTCTAACAACTCTAAGGATGCAGGATGCCTAATTCAAAAACTGGAGGCTGATCAAGCATGGCTGGAGGAGAAAGAGTCATCGGAGGGTGAGGAAAGTGTAGATGGGGCAACGTCTGGGACACCTGCAGACCGAATTGCCTGGTTTGAACGTTACTTTTCCTGCTTGAATTTATTACTCACTTGGCGCCTGTTTCGCCTTTCATAGGGGTGCCTCTAATTTGATTTTGAACTGCCTTCGAGTTTATAGGACACTGACACTCATGTGCCTTTCTTTTTTATTGTGTATACTGCCTTCAAGCTGTGGGGTGGTGATAATCAGATGGGCATAGTGGACACATTACAATTTATTGTGCAGATACTGTTAACTGTATGTTTCCCTACTTGGATTATTCTGATCTGTGTATCTGAGACTGTACACCGGAGTCGGTTTAACTAGTTGTTATTTCTGCTGCTCTTGTAGCTCAGGCTTTACTCTGTAGTGGGAGTTTAGAGTCCTACTTTTACTTACATTGTTCTGGTTTAAATAAGCAGACCTTGTGGCAGTTACCTTGCCGTGGTACCTTGGTACAGAATAATAGGCGTCATGGACATTTTGGTTTTTTCCTATTTTAGGTCTGCTTCCTTGATGGCCTGGGCTCATCTTGTAGCCATTTAGTTTATCAATTTGATTATCTCCCATATGGGTTAAACTATCCTGATTTTTACCTAACAGCACTGTACAGTGTACGGACTTCTTTATATAACTCTCTATACGTAGATGTTGTGTACTTGGTTGATGCATAAATTCAATAAACAGAAAATATAAAGGGGGGGGGGGGAGTATCCCCCTGCAAGATAATTACAAATTAGCTACCTGGAAGACTTCACAAAACGCTACTGTGTGGACATACAGTCCAGGAGAGATACCAGTTTTGGCACTGTAATGCAGAACCTTTTCCCTAAATAGGTTCTGTACCCAGCCTCTCAAGGTACTGCTGTGGAGTCTGCACATTGTGAATATATACTGATGGATTATTGGTGTTAGATGAAAAAATTACTCACCGTAGTAATGTTGTATCTTACTTCGAGAGGGTTCCTTCAATAGGTCATCACATATAGGACTGGCGCCACCTGGTGTCGGGCCGCACGGCAGACTTTTCTAGCAATACCTGACGGGGGACCGACCACCCGATGTCACGTGACTGACGTCAGCATGACTGTATATAGTGGCGGTCCCCATGCCTCCACCCTCAGTTCTTTCCCATCGATAGCCTTGTGTCAGTCGCATTGCAGACTTCCAGTTAGTGATCGTCGTGAAAGTTCGTCGCATTGGTTTATCCCTTCCTGCTATTTTTTCCTCAGTTCGCATTTTTCCTTATGTCTTCACCCAAGAAGAAGTTCTCGTCCTGTGGCATGCAGATTCCGCACAAAGACTGTCATTCCCAGTGCGTTCTCTGTCTAGACCCGGACCATCCAGTCTCCTCCTACATTGATTGTCAGTCCTTTAACCAGGTCACGAAAAAGAGGAGACAGCAATGAAGTGGAAGCAGTTTTCCATTTGGGTGACTGCTAAGGGCTAGAACCCCTTCTCTTGCTCGGCCCCACAAGTCATGGAATACCTCCTTCACTTGTCAGACTACGGTCTGTCCTACTCTCCCTTAAAGGTTCATATCTCAGTGTACCATGAGCTACTGGATGGTAAACCCGTAGCTCAGTTGGAAGTCTCAAAAACTTTTCTGAAAGGGATTCTCCATCTGAAACCCCCATCCGCAGCCCAGCCCCGCCTTGGGACTTCAGCTTCGTACTCACCCTTCCTCCTTTCGAGCCGGCTATGAGCTGTGATTTGCGCTTCCTATCCTGGAAGGCGCTTTTTCTTGTGGCTATCACGTCAGCCCAAAGGATTTCGGAGCTTCAAGCTGTAGTCTGCAAGGTGCCATACTTGATTTTCCATAAGGACTGGGCAGTCCCCAGAACTCATCTGAGGTTTCTTCCCAAGGTGGTGTCAGAAGCCATGCTGAATCAGTCAGTAGAGCTTCCGGTGTATTATCCACCCCCCTCTAACTGAGGTGAGGCACTCCTCCATAAGATGGATGTCCATCAAATTCTATGGTGCTACACCCGTCGGACCAAAGAATTTCGCTCTTGCAACCAGTTGTTTGTCTCCTTCACGCTGAGATCGAAGGGCAAACCAGTTTCTAAGCAGGGCCTTTCGAAATGGTTAGGCAACTGCATTCGTTACTGTTACCAGAAGTACAATAATCCTCTGCCGGGTACCATCAGAGGTCGTTCTACTAGGGGCATGGCTGCCTCCACAGCCTTCCTTTGGAACGTTTCCATGACTGACATTTGTGCTGCCACTACTTGGAGTTCTGTACTTTTACCAAACATTATAGTCTGGACATTGCTTCTAGGCGGAGGGCTGGCTTTGGTCTAGCCATCCTGCAGGGCCTTCTGTCCTAGACTGGGTCCTTTCTGGACTTCAGTTTTTTCCGTTGGAGTTAGTTTTTCCCCTCCTCCCTAGTTTCTCTTGGTCTCTCCTTGGAGGGACTGCTTGGGACTCTGTCCTATATGTGATGACCTACTGAAGGAACCCTCTCGAAGTAAGATAGTCTTGTTCTCTTTAAGAAGAAAGTACAGTTACGTAGGAACTTACCATAACAGTAGCTCTTCGAGAGAGTTTCCTTCAGTAGGTCATATTTCTCCCTCTCTCCCTCCTTCCCCTCATTTTATGTTCTACAGGGACTCCAAATCCTGTTCGTTCCTGCTGTCAGGCCTCTTCCTGGCTCCAGTGGGAGAACTGAAGGGCGGGCGTGGGGACCGCCCACTATATACAGTCACACTGATGTCAGTCACGTGACGTCGGGTGGGCAGTCCCCCATCAGGTATTGCTAGAAAAGTCTGCCATGCAGCCCGACGCCAGGTGGTGCCAGTCCTGTAAGTGATGACCTACTGAAGGAACCTCTCTCGAAGATCTACTGTTACGGTAAGTTCCTACGTAACTGTACTTTCTTCTTAGAGAGGACAGGAAATTATTTCTAATTGGTAGCTGTTTGTAATGTTCCCATTTACAGACATGATATCCATAATCCTCAATTATCCATATTTAACTGTACCTGAATAAAAAGTGATGTGAAAAAACTGTATTTTGCATTGTTTTGTTTTTATGAGCAGCATTCTATTACAGTTCTCTTCACGGAACCTGTGATCTGGAGTTTTAACTATGTCATGGTTTGAGCAAAGAACTCTTAAGCATGGTTCTGATAGGACACTAGCTCATGTTTATCATTCTGTACACAAACTGTGGCATAGTAAACAATCCAAATTACTGGTTCCATGAAGAGAACTGTGCGGAATGTTGTCCATAAAAAGAAAACTATTGAAAACACAGTTTTTCACATCTGTGTTTATTAAGGTACAGTTAAATATGTAAGCATTAAGCCACAACAAAGGAGGCTTCTGCTGGGGAATTAATGCATGGTTGGGGGGTTGTAGTACGAGTGCCTACAACCACCCAACCATGCATTTATTCCCCAGTAGAAGCCTCCTTTGGAGTGGCTTAATATACTTGTAACACGGCAAGCACTGTTCAAAACATTATGCAATAAATGAGTAACTTAGGGTACAACAGAAATGAGGAGAAACACTGATTTCTACTTTGTAAGATCATTTATGGTGTTTCTGTAATACAGCATTCAATAGGCAACGTGCACGTGCATGTTCCACCCTGTACATACATTAATGTAGTGTCCAGAAATTGTTTTTTTTTACTTATGCGCCACTTGTACACCACTTTCTACTGTTGTTTCAGATAAAAGATGATACAAAATACAAACATTATCTCTGTTGATAAATACACTGTTTTGTGAACTTGTCCTGTTTGTTTTTCCTTATCACTTAGCACTGCATTATGGGATGAGTAGGAATATTTGCATATCTTTGTATTTAAAAACATCTTCTAATAGATATGCAAATCTATCTACTGTGCCCATAATGCAGTACTGAAGGGAAAGAAAAAACTAAGGCGATGATTTTGCACAGCACTGTGTTTATTAAGCTGGCTACAATTATTTTTCCTTTGGACTTGGTTATTGTACAAAATATAATCCTGCTAATTGCTGTTTTAGTTGCCGATTACTCACTCTGGGATGCCTACTTGTGCTGCGGTTCTGAGAACTGCTGTCTTTTTGGGAGGTCCACAGGGTTTCGGCGAGGTGTGCTGGGTGGGTGTTAAGAACAATGGAGGAAGTTGCTTATACAGTTATCTTTTGCTGTATTGTTGTTTCTCTCTCTCTCTCTCTCTCTCTCGAGAGAGAGAGAGAGAGAGAGAGAGTTACAGTAACTGCTCTAGTCCCAGAGTTCTGCGGAGCAGGTGGGTGGGAAGGGACATAATATAGAACAAAACACACAGCACTCGACTTCGTGTCTCATAAAAGAGACAGCACTTCTGCTGAGTTTCTCTGTCTCTGGTCTCTCTCTCTGTTAGCACAGAAAAGAAAAACTTCTCCCAACTTTCTCTTGCTGCTGTCTGCGAGACAGTGAGTCTGTGTATCTGTTAGCCTGAGCACATGGAGCAGCGCCACCTGTAGGGAGAGAGCGACAGACACGGGGAAGGGCATACATACAAACCGCTACTTATTAACAGTGGTCAGTTTACAGCGTGCTCCCGATAATAATCGGGCATTAGTCTATTAATCGTGAAGTTTTGTATTTCATGATGTATTGTTATATATACTGTCTTTGGAATTTTGTATCAAAGTTTTATTGTTTTTTATGTAAAAGGACTTCATTGTAAATTAGATTTATCTCAGTCGAAAGTATCCTGGTTCATATAAAAATATGAATACAACAATTTACCTTTACCTTACCTTACTAGAGAATTAATGCTTGGTTGTTCTTTGCTCATGTGTTGCTGTTTCACCAACGTAAACTGGTTATTTCACTCTAACATTTATTGCCATGTTACAAGGCTAATTAAGAGGCAAGTCTTCATTTCTCTTACTAGGAACATTAGCAACTGCTGCCAATTAGCACAGATTTCCTGTCCCCTTTAAGGGATCCATCAATTATATTCACAATCCTTAACCCTGCCTCCCCTTCCAGAACCTGGTAAAAGGTGCAGACACTTGTTACAGTTGCTGCTCTGTGGTCTGATTTAAGGTTCTTTTTCAGTATAGATATAAGAATTTTTCTGCTTTCTTTTAAACATTTTCAAACTTTTTAAGAAATATTTTTAAAGTATTTTTGGTAGTCATTTACTTGGATTTTGTGGTCACAGCTCCCCCTAGCTACATAAATAAATCCGACATTAGAAGGCAGGGTGAAGCATGACCACACAGCAGAGTTTGAGCTTCATTCTGAAGTTCCATAATTAGCACAAAGTTCCAAGGCTGCAGAGCTGCTCATTCCAGGGGAATGATTGCACATTGCAAATATAACAGATGGATCCCTTAAAAGAAGTTTCCGAGTTGCAGGTCTAGTTTTTTGCATTGGATCCCTAATAGGTTACCTAGTCGAATTGCTGCAGTAATTTAAAAAAAAAAACAGTGTTTATTGCCTTTTTTTATTTTACAGCTCTGTGAACCAGGAAGTGCAGTGCATTGTTTGCATTATTCTCCTCTTGCCAGCCGCGCATGCACAGTATCTCCGTGTGTTCAGTGTGATGTCTTTCCGGGGACATCTTCCCGGAAGACATGGCGGACCACGGTAGTGATAGCGCTTCAGACTTTTCTTAGGACTCTGATTCCCGCGCCGGAGCTGTCTCTGGGGTGACGTGTCTGGTGAGCGTGCCAGTGCATTCTGGAAAATATTCAACCATGTAAACAGAGACAAGCGGGGGTGAAACAGAGCCAGAAATAAAAGTCAGAAAAATGCATAAAAACAACGCAGATTGGTAAGGAACATATATTTTTGGAAATCGGAGGGCGCGCTCTTTCATACTGCATACATGGATTCCTGTTTAATTTAAGTCAGAAAATCACTTTAAGATGAAACAATATTACTACAGTAAGTCATTTTTTCCTCTGGTCTTTATATTGCCCTCAGGAAATCAGAACGAGATCCCACAGAGAATGTCAGAATCAAATGGAGTGAAGAGGCTAACCTTGAGTGTACTAAGGAGGAATGGCTCGGGGTGTGGCATCAATTACATAAAGCCACTGCCTCCCCAAACAAGAGAGAGTTTAGGTGTCAGATAGTCATGATGTACTTTAGAACCCCCGTTATAACAAAGCACAATGGATCACACAGTTCAGACAAATGTTGGAGGGACTGTGGCCAGCAGTTCAGACAAGTGTTGGAGGGACTGTGGCCAGCAGTTCAGACAAGTGTTGGAGGCACTGTGGCCAGCAGTTCATTCAGACAAGTGTTAAAGGGACTGTGGCCAGCAGTTCAGACAAATGTTGGAGGGACTGTGGCCAGGTTTTCTTAACAAATCATGGGAGGATGGGGTGGTACCCGAGGACTGGAGGAGGGCAGATGTGATTCCTCTTCACAAAAGTGGGAGCAAGGCAGAAGCAGGAAACTACAGACCTGTTAGTTTAACCTCAGTGATAGGGAAAATGATGGAATCACTTCTGAAGGAAAGAATTGTCGAGTATCTAGAGGCCAGAGGGGCACAGGACCCTAGGCAGCATGGATTCACAGCGGAAGGTCATGCCAGACAAATCTGATAGATTTCTTTGACTGGGTGACCAAAGTAGTAGATCAGGGAGGGGCTGTGGACATGGCCTACCTAGACTTTAGCAAGGCATTTGACACAGTCCCACAAAAGATTAATATACAAGTTAGCCAGCCTGGGAGTGGGTCCCAAGATGACAGCCTGGGTAAAAATTGGCTGGAGAATAGGACACAGAGAGTAATAGTAAATGGAGTCCTCAGAAGAAAGGAGGGTTACTAGTGGGGTACCGCATGGGTTCAGTATTAGGACCGGTCCTCTTCAATGTCTTTATAAGCAACATTACAGGAAGGACTGGAAGGAAAAGTATGTCTCTTTGCAGATGACACTAAGATCTGCAACAGAGTTGATACACAGGCGGGGTGGAAAGGATGAGAAGGGACTTGGCAAGGTTAGAGGAATGGTCAAATGTATGGCAGCTTAGATTCAGTGCTAAGAAGTGCAAGGTAATGCACTGGAAACAAAACCAGGGAAGAGTACACAATGGGGGTGAGATACTAACAACAACAAAAATGGAAAGGGACCTGGGGTAGTCATATCAGATGACCTAAAGGTGGGCAAGCAATGTGAGAGGGCAGCAAGGAGGGCTGGGGGTTACTGGGATGCATAGGAGAGGCATCACCAGTAGAAAACAGAAGTTATTATCCCTCTGTACAGACAGCTGGTCAGACCCCATCTGGAGTACTGTGTGCAGTTCTGGAGACCCAATCTCCATAAAGACATAGACAGGATGGAAGCTGTCCAGAGGAGGGCAACTAAAATGGTGCAGGGTCTGCACCGGAAGACATATGAGAGAGAGACTTAAGGAGCTTAATATGTATAGCCTCGAGAAAGGAGGGAGGGGGGACATGATAGAAACTTTGAAGTACCTCAAGGGAATCAACAAAGTCCAAGAGGTAGCATCTTTCAAAAAGAGGTGTGCAAGAACAAGAGGCACAATTTGAAGATAGAGGGTGGCTCAGAGGTAATTTAAGGAAGTATTTTTTCACAGAGAGGTTGTGGATGCATGGAACGGCCTTCCGGAGGAGGTTGTGGAGTCAAAATCAGTGGTGGAATTCAAGCATGCATGGGACAGTCATAAGACAATTCTGGGGGTTGGGGGTAAGAAGAAGTAGGCTGCCGGTTAACTAGGATCTGCAGCTTATCCAGTAGGTAGGGAAATGGGCAGACTGGGTGGGCCAAGCGGTCCTTATCTGCTGTCAGATTCTATGTTTCTGTGTTTCAGGTGGGTTCCCATGAGCACATAGTTTGGAGCTGCACTTGTCCTTAGTTCTGGCAGGAGGTGGGGACAACGACTAGTTGAATCATGGAGATCCAGCGACTTGCTCACCCCAAATACTGGATTCTGGGTCTGTCCCCATAGGGACTGAAGGGTAAAACCAAACAGTACTTATTCAGTATTGTTATAGTAGCAGCTGCATAGAAAGCCATCATCCACCACTGGCTGTTGATTACCACACCGACGCTAGAGAATTGGTTTAATAATTGCAAAATTACCAGGAAATGGAGAAAGTCACAGCCCTACTTAGACACACACTAGATAAGCACAATGGTAGATGGTTAGCTTTTAAGGAGTATAGAGCTACAAAGGAAGGTAAAGACATCCTTGAGATACTGGCAGATGACCCTTAAGCCAGCATAGAGTCTCTGAGGTCTCTTTGAATGGGAGACCTGACAGTAGCATTGGTAAGTGTTGAGTGATCACTCCTATATCCTGTTATATAGGGAGGTAGGTTTACCCCAGATTTAGATTACAGCCATGGAAAAGGTTGAAATCACCATACATGTCGGGCCTCCTCCGCCGGTCTGCGACCGCCACAAGGTCCTGACGCCAGGCTCAGCGGCGGGGCATTTTCCATTTTCTGCCCCCCTCCCAAGAACGTCGGCCACCAAAGGGGTCCGTGGAAGCAAGCGCACGCAGAGACGTGATGCTGCTGCGGACCCCAGCTGACGTCCTCCCCCTCCCACTTGACACTCATTGCTCCACCTCCACCCGTGTGCACCCAGGTGGTGGTGTTGCAGCAGTGTTCCTTTATTATAGCCTCCACTAGTTTACCCATGATACTAGTTAGGCTAATAAGATGGTAATTTGCTTTGTTTGTTTTTGTGTGAGAATATGGAAGGATGAACTCCACTCTGTATCAGTATAAATAATGTTCTTTTATTCTGTTTTTCACTAAGATGTGCAACAGTTTCATGGAAATTCCACTTCATCAAGCCCTTCGTGAACATTCTGTATCAAAAACATTTCATACAATTATTTTATATAAATTTCTACATTTTTGTTAAACATTCAGTGCTGCCCAAATCACCGTCACACTGTTCCCCAAAAGCATGTTGTTATAATCTTTACTGTACCATGTCTTGTAGCCAAAGCTGTGTATATTCATATTTTAAGTGAGACATTCGTCACTACGCATTCAAGTCACACCTTGTTTTCATTATTTTAATACAACTGTCATGCATTATAAGATATTTTCTTAATGCTTGTTTCTTATATATTTCAAAACTTTCTTCTCATGTTGTTCTCTGTTATTTTCTATTTATTTAAACGATTGATAACCGGGAAAGACACACTGAGCCGAGACTCGATTTCAGGTGTGACCCAGGGTGAGGGGAGGTGGGAGTACATATAGTTTGCTTACAAGATTCAAGTTACGGCAATATTACATAAACAACAGCTACATCAGAACTAGTAGATTCTGGTCATTGAGACTGGTGGGCATAAGTTACAGCAAATAATTCATTAACGATAGAGTACATCAATCTTGAGACAGTCATTTTGGGTTGAGTGACAGGAGATATGAAGTTACATTTTAGAGTGCACACATTGTGAAACGTAGTAAAGTAAGTGCTTAGGAAGCAGTAGACACAAGAGCCAGGTGAGAGGGGGATGAGGTCATTTAGGACAGAGGCGGGGGGGGAGGAGGAAGGGAGCAAAGTTGTTGCTTGCAGGTGAGGTAAGAGGAGGAGTTCCTTATGGAGGGAGCTAGCTTGATCCACAAACTGGGGAGTCGGAAGGAGAAGGTGGCCTGGCCAAAAGAGGAGGAAGGAAGGACGGGGTATGCAAAAAGAGCGTTCATTTCTGTGTCTCAGTTCATGGGAGGGGTCAGAGGCAGGGGGAGAGACTATCCGATAGGTAGGAGGGTAGCATGTTGAACCAGAATTTACATATAGGGTTGAGGGAGTGGATATAACGTCTGTGGGACAGTGGAGTTAGTCCAAGAAGGGGGTAAAGATCACAGTGATGAGTTCTAATTGGTGAGTTGGTAGCAAGGTGGCAGAAGGAGTTTAAGAGGGTATCCAGCTTAGATAGGGAGGTTGCAGGGGCCATGCAGTAGACCACGTCTGTGTACTCAACAATGGGGAGGATCAGTTTAGTTACGATTTGACGTCTGGAAGGAAGTGGAAGGGAGTCTCTGTGCTGGTATAACATACCAAGTTTGGGGTGTAGTTTAGCAACGGTAGCATCTGTGTGTGATGAGAAGAATAGGTGAGGGTTGAGCCAAACACCCAGGTATTTGTATTTAGTGACCTGGTCGAGAGGGGTGCCATCCAGGGAAGTGATGGAGGGAGGGGGGAGGATCTGCTAAGCTTTTGAGTTGTGCCAAATACCATAGATACAGTTTTGGAGGTGTTTAGTTTTAATTGGATTTGGCTGAATATTATCGAAATCACATTGGAGGGTGGCTTGGACTTCGTGAGTTGATGGGCCTGAGGTGAAGAGGATTATGTCATCTGCATACATGTGTATGTTGGATTTTGTGCTGGAGGCGGGAAGGTCATTTATGAAGAGGGAGAAGAAGATGGGACCAAGAACAGGGCCTTGTGGGTCGCCAGCTAAGATGGGGGGGGACATCAGTGATTTTGACTGTGTTCTGTTTGAAAAGTAGGAGTTTAACCACTGTACAGTGATAGGAGCTAGGCCTGCAGCTTTTAGTTTAGTTAGGAGGAGAGGGTGGGAAATGGAATCAAAGGTCTTGGCCAGGTCGACAAACACAGCGGCAGTGAGGAGGCCTTGATCAGAGGCAGTGTGGATGTGGTTTGTGACACGCAGGAGTGAGGAGATAGTGGAATGCTGCTTCCTGAAGCCTGACTGGTGGGGAGTTAAGAGATTGTTTGTAGTTAGGTATTCCAACAGCCTAGAGTGGGCCAGGGACTCCTGCAACTTAGCAAGAGCTGGGAGGAGGGAGATTGGCCTGTAATTTCTGGGCAAAGAGGGATCACTACCTTTGTGGAGGGGGATAACGGAGGTGGATTTCCAGGCTTGAGGGTCCAAGCTTGTGGAAAAGGAGAGGTTGAGTAGATGGATAACTGGCTTAGTAATTGCAAGAGCCGAGATATGCAGGAGCTTAGGGTGGATCCTCTCTGGGCTCGATTTGCTGGTTTTAATGAGCGGATGGCTACGAAAACCTCTTGTTCAGAGACGGGTGAGAATTTGAAATTGTTGTGGCAGCGGGGTGGGTGGACAACGGAGTGTGTGGGGGCTCATGTGACATGGTGCAAGATGTGGAAAATTTGTTAAGGGTTTCAGCAATGCCGATGAGGTCGGTAATAGGCAGACCATGTTGCATGAAGGCAGGGGAACTGGGTTGTGTGAGTGGATCAGGAAGTGAGTGTACAACGTTTCAGAATTTGGAGGGGTGAGCATGTGCCAGTTGTGATTTGAAATAGTCCGATTTTACTTGTCTGATGGCCTTAGTGCATTGGTTGCGGAGGGTGTTGTAGGCTTGCCGATTTACAGAGTTAGGGTGGGATTTGAAAACAGACCAGGCTTTGTCTCTGGCTTTGCATTTGGTGAGTATGCGGGTGGAGATCCTTTGATGGTGGTGCTTTTTTACCCTGAGCTTTTTCAGAGGGAAGTGGGCATTCCAGATTGTCGTGAATGTATGCAGGAAGCTGAGAAGGGCTGCATCGATGTTTGGGGCTGAGTACACCAGGCTCTAGTCAGCGAGACTAAGGCTAGTTAGCAGGAATTCAGTGTCCAATGCATTTAGGCAGTGTGCATTAATGTAATTGGGAGCTGACTTGTGCATGCAAGGTTTTCTGGTGCAGTATGTGATGCAGTGGTCACTTAGTGCATTTGCAAGGATGCCAGAAGAGATTACTTTGTGGGGGTGGAAAGTGAGGATCCAGTCTAGGAGGGAGTGGTTTTGGGAGTGAGGGTTGTAGCGGGTGGGTTCATTGAGCACTTGAGTAAGATTAAGGGACTCTATATAGGCAGTGTGGGCCTTCAAGGAGGGGGCGAGCCAATCCAGGTTGAAATCATCTAGTAATACTAGTTCCCCTTTGGAGGTCAGGTAAGGTTGCTAGGCTGGAGACTAGAGAATCTTTTGCGAGATGTGGTGAGGCATAAAGTACCCCAATGAATAAAGGGAGAGACGCTGGTAGGGCTAGATGGGCCAGGAGGATTTCATGGGAGCGTGGGTGTCCTTCCTTAAAAGTGCATGAGAGGGGTAATTGGCAACACCCCTGCCCCTTTTCCCATGGTCCCGTCTGAGCAGAGTGTAGTTAGGGAGGTTTAAGGAGGAGTCAGGGATCCTAGCAGAGAGACAAGTTTCAGTTAGGCATAGGATGTCAGGACAGGGCTCAGTCATCCATCAGGTTAGTTGGTCGATTTTAGGTAGAAGGCTTCTGATATTAATGTAGGCGATAGAGAGTCCTTTGTGGGAGCTTAGGGGTTGGGGACCATCCTGGGAACCTGGGTTGGATTCGACATCTCCAGCGAGGAGGAGGAGGAGGAGGAGGAGGAGGAAGGAGTATGCAGCGGGGAGTTTGAGTCTCCTGATGTGCAGGATGGCTTTAGGGGCAGGTCTGACAGCCCTGATAAGCGATGCGGGGGTTAGCATCAGGGGAGGCAGGATACTGGGACCAACAAGAAGGGAGGCGGTAGGAAGAGCTACAGGGTGGATGTTTTGTTGCGGTCAGGAGCAGCTAGCTTGAGTGACGTATGGGGCTGGAGGGGATTGGTAGTTGCATTTTGGGTAGAAGACTGGGAGGGCCGATGTGAGGAAATATGAGACAAGAAGGAAATGCAGGTTAGGCTTGTGCAGAGCCATTTTGAGAAGAGAATTATCCAAGTGGATTTGGGGTAAGCAATGTAGGGAGGAGTGTCGGTATAATGATGGAGAGATTTGTTTATTTCAGGTATTTAGTTTGGTGTAGGTATATACTGGGGTAGAGAAGCTCTCACTGGGGGCTGGCACAGGGAAAAGACTTATGGCTTAGCACTTAAATTACAATCTGCATTTATAGTCATTCATATACGTTTTCCTTAACCAGCACCTTTCTGTGCTCAAGTGTCTTTCTTTGTATGTCATTGCTTTTCAGATTTGTGGAGCAGCCAGATACCTTTCTTATAGTTCAAACAAACTTCTCAATTGTTGTATTTTTTTGTTGCAACTCCCATTACGTTTCCATCTAGAAGTACTATATCTAGCCTTTCCTCTTTTTTTTCCCCAGCTCCCATAAGAGGACCTACCTGGTGGTGTTAGACGCAGTGGGGAGCTGAGAGCAGCACTCCTTGTCTTTTTTGAGCATCCCTGGAGCACGCCATTACCACTGCTGGCTCATGCGTACTGGAGTCTGTACCCCCTCCTCCCACACCCTCTCTCTCACTCAGTCACTCACTCTCTCCTTCTTTGTTTGAACTCCCCGCCTTTGCAAAGGTTGCTTTTGTTCAGTAACCTAGCTCTCTCACTCACCCTCCCTTTCATTACCCTACAGGCTGACCTCCCCAACAGAGAGTGATACAGACCACCAAAGCACAAACTGCAGCAAAGCAGCCTGAAAAGGCAACAGGTACAGAGGAACACAGCACTGGACTGTGTTAGCCCCGCCCACCACGGCTCGTCACTTCCTTTATAGGTAGGACAGGTAACTTGACCAGTCAGGTGGCCTTTAGCTCAGAAACTATCCCGTTATTTCCTCATTTGCAAGTTATATTTAGCGGCCACTAGGAGTCACTACTGAGCCCTTCTTATCCCTCCTCACAGCACTCTTAGCTTAACCTTTACCATCCCAGTTCTACTCACCTCACCACAGGTACCCTTCCTTTCCAACCTCTCTCGCCTAGAACCCACCCATGCCTGCCCTTCCCTCCTAACCTGGCCTTGAACCCCTGACCTCTTGCACCAAAGGTGGGGACCCCAACCACTATGCTTCTCTGCAGTAGTAATTGAGTCTAGCCTTTTGCACACCTTAACTTCTGTATCACCCCCTCCCCATCTCTAACCACTCCTAGGACACCACTTCCACCCCTGTCTATTCCCCACACCTAGCAATTATCCACCTACCTTTCCACCTCCCCCATCCACAATAATTACCCCTAATTGCCAACTGACCCCATCTAGAACTAGGAGGATACAAAGTAGCATCGTCACACTAACGCTAATTTCCATCATCTTCATACCCCTCGAGACCCCTGAAAAGTTTCCACCCAATAATGAGTGCCCCCCCTCACTTAAAATCCCCCACCGGTCTGGGCCTACAACCCTGAGCAGCATCCCTGATACTATTCTTAGTGCAGTTCCACTACCCAGATTTTTGGTTACCTGCACTGAACATAAATACTCTCTCCTTAATACCCTGATTCACTAATACAGGATACATATGCAATGGTGTTAAGATCCGGCTGCGTAAGCCACCCTCCAAATTAAAATTACTACGTCAGTTGCTGCCCGGATCACATTGCTACTCCTCCTGCTGTTAAGCAACATTCACCCCAACCCTGGCCCTACCCAATCCTCATATCACCATAATAACAGTCTTGGAGCCTTAAAGCTGATGTCCATAAATATTAGGAGCCTTGTACCAAAACTGGGTGACCTCCAGGTATGCACTGCACAACACAACACAAACCAGACATACTATCTGAAACCTGATTAATACCTTCGATCTCAGACTCTGCAGTATCCCTTAATGGATACACCATCTTTCGCCAGGATAGAATTGGCAAGTGGGATGGAGGGTGTGCAATTTACATCAAAGACACACACCAGGGTCTTGCCCAACCTTCAGGGGATTTTAGCAAAAATGTTCAAATTCTACATATTAGGTTACTACTAGGCCTCAACAGTAAATCCCTCTGTGTTATCTCTGTTTACATACCACCTAGGGAATAGACAAATGGTTTTAATCTGCTCGTTGAGTACCTCTCCAACCTGCTTCCCAAAACTGAAGTGTTTGCACTTGGGGATTTCAGTATAAACTGGCAGGCCCCAGATTCAGCCCCCTTTAGTGACGCCCTTTCCTCGATCAACATAGCCCAATTAATCACTTCCCCTACCAGATTCAGCCATCGGACGGGCTCCAGCTCTTTCCTAGAATGGATAATTTCCGATCACCCAGAGAGAATTTGCAGCACTGTAGTCCTCCCTGATGTAATCAGTGACCACTCCCCTGTCCTCTGCTGCTGGCCAAATAGGTATCCTAAGCCCCCTACTAAAACAGTAGTGAACTGGGTCCTGAAGAAAGGGCAATTGCAGAACCTCCAAGCCCATCTTCTAAATTGTGACTGGTCTCCCATCGACACAGCACAAAACATTGACCAAGCACTTGATCATTTCGTCTCCATTTTTAACAGTGCTTGCGATATATTTGCCCCCATAAAGAAGCGGAAGTTAAAGGCAGTGAACAACCCCTGGATTACCGCCTCCCTTCTCAAACAAATGGCATGTAGAGATAATCTTTGGCACCGTGCTCAGACCACTGGCACACCATCTGACCGTCAGCAGTACAAAACAAGCAGGAATGCCTGCACCCGAGAAATTCAGCTTGCTAAGTCCCAGTACTTCAAGGACGCACTGTCCAACTCCTGGGGTGACGGCAGGAGGTTCTGGGACAACCTTAAAGATCTTATGGGCACTCCCAAAAAAGCCTCGCCCAGCATTATAGAAGCAGGTGGAGTCACCATCCAGGACCCAAAAAGCATTGCTGGTGCCTTTAACAATGCCTTCTCAGACCTTAGCGGAATACTCCTCCCTGACTTAACTGACACATCAAGCCCTATAGCGCCCACTCCACACAAGGCCACCCCCCCCCATTTCATTTTAAGAGAATCACCCCTGCAGAGGCTCAAAAATACCTAGGCCATGTACTCGGCAAATCAAGAGCTAGTAGTCACTCACTGGACCTTAAAGTCCTAAATTGAACCCTGGATGCAGTCCTACTTCCTTTCACGAAACTCCTCAGCCTCTTACTCTGCTGCAGACAGTTCCCCACATGCTGGAAAGCCGAATTGGTCACACCCATCCATAAAAGCGGGGAACGATCCCAGCCATCTAGCTACCACCCCATTTCTATCCTTCCTCCACTCTCAAAAGCCCTGGAACATATTGTCGTGGATCAGCTGACTGATTATCTAGAGAATTACCAAATACAGTGTCCGCAACAGCATGGGTTTTGGAAAACACATAGCACCACCACTGCCCTGTTAGACTACACTAACTTCATTCATAGCACTCTGGACCAAGATCACTTAGTAAGGGCGATATACATCGACCTCACTAAAGCGTTTTGACGCAGTCAGCCACTCAGTACTACTTGACTCATTCCTTACCTTGGGACTGTCTGCTGATGTAGCTGACTGGTTTAAAAGCTACCTTGGAGACCGGACCCAGAAAGTAAAAATACTCTCCAACAGCTGCCTAGTGCGATCTGAAGTCCAGCAAGGTTCAATCCTAGGACCTTTGTTATTTAGTCTATTTCTCAACTCTCTCCCTCAAGCAAGTTCTGCTAACCTACTTCTGTATGCTGATGACGCAGTCATCTTTTCTAGTCACCCCAACATCCTCCCCCTAAAACAACAACTACAGCTCAATTTCTTGGTGATAGAGGACTGGTTCAGTGATCATAAACTTCTTTTAAACTATAAAAAAACAAACACCATGCTCTTTGCTAGCTTGCACAGTAGGCACAAACGCTACCAGCTAACCGTTCATAACAATCACAACCTCACCCCGGAGCAGATTCTATAGTTTAAGTACTTGGTGTAACACTAGACACAACCATGTCATTTTCCGCTCATGTGGATCATGTAGCCAAGGCCTTAAACACCAGGCTTTGGCTCCATATAGACACAGACATTGTTAGTTAGTTAATATTTTATTTCTTAATATTGCAACCAGGCACAAGAGTACAGGTTGAAGTTCTATACAGAATAAAAAGATAAACTTTACATATTGTAGATACAGGACATAAAATGATGCATTTTTTTTTTTAAAAAAGGGAATACAATATAACATTCATTTCACCACATTCAGCTATTGCACAAAGATATACTGTAGGTTTGAGTTCTTAGCACCCCTAATGCTGTCCGCCTAGCTATCACTAGTTCCTTACTCTCTATTATTGACTAAGGTCTAGTTATTTATGGTGCAGCAACTGATAGTACCCTTAAAAGAATTCACACTGCCCTCAACAAAATCTATAGACTAGCAGCCGGGGCACCCAGACTTACTCATACATGCAAATTGTATGAGCAGACTGTCCGATTTAACCTTAAGGGATGAATTATGTACCAGACATGTCTGTTTGCCAAAAAAAATCTGCCTAGGCCAAACCCCCACACTCTTCCTAAAGCTCCTTAGACAGGTATCAAACCCTCACCACACCCGCGGCATGACAGCTCAGGCCTTTCAAGTCTCCTTCTGCCATACCTCTAAGGCTCAATGTTCTTTCAGGTTCAGGGCACCTCGCTGGTTAAATTACCTCCCCCCAGCCATACGCGACCTTTGGAAACTTGGCCCCTTTAAGCTCAACCTCCACAATCACCTGACCACCCTGTACAACTGCAATTGCCTACCCTAACCTGTCTCCCTCCTTCAATGATTCTGATATCACTCTGTTAAGACTGCCCCCCCTTCTCTGATACCTTCCTATAACCTACCCGCCCTGTCTATATTTCCACCGCCCACTCATATCTTCCCCCACTGCCCTGCTCCCTTTTCTTCTCGACCCTCTCTCACGCTCCTACCTTCCTCTCTTGTTCACTCCTACTTCTCTGCCAACCTACCCCTCTCTTACCCCCTCTCCACCCTTTCCCATGACAGTGCCTCACAGGCTGCTTTGATCAATGTACCCACATTATGTATGCACTTTACTTGAATATTGTAACTCTGTTATAATGTACTGTCCAATGCAACTGTTTGTATACTCTGTTGTGTAAACTGTCTTGTTCTACTGTGTAAACTGTCTTGTCTTCCAAAAAACTTGGAACCTTTGTAAAAGAACCACTGGTTCAAAGGTATTGTAATCCAAGAATTTAATAAATAAATATAAGACAGTTATTAACTGCTGTACCAGCTTTTGCCATAACTAATTGCTATATCCTTTCTTCTATCACCTTAAAAACCAAAACATAAAAAGTTTGTCAAAAAGCCATTAGTTTTAAACATTCACCTTACATTCCCTGTCATTATGGCTGTTACACATCCTAAACTTCATATAATTTCTGTGTCAGTTCTTTTACTAATCTGGATTTATTTTCTTTCTTCCAAACATAATATTCAAGAAGCCATTTGTTGCTAGCCCCTCGGCGCAGCAGTTGGAATTCCGCTTGGCGCTGGCGACCGAGTTCGAGAGCGGACTCAGGTCGTCAGAGGGCGGCTGGGAGAAAGGATTGAGCATCCATAGGACTGCTCTCCCTCCAGGAGGGAGGGGTAGCACGCCTGGTGCCGCATTTAGCTGCCCCAGCGGACGCTGGATTCACCGCAATACACTGACGTCACAAGTCTTCGGGCCGGGGTGGACGCTGGATGTCATTGCATGTCCCTGTCCTGCTTACAGGGGAGAAAAAAACGCTGCAGGATCGCTTCCATGGTGCCCTTCCCTCTAAAACACCCCAATTAGCCTCTGGTGCCAGTGTTCCCCCCCTACCAGTTATTTGTAGTGCGGGGCTGGGAGAGGCAGCTCCGCAACCCCGCCCTCTGGGGGTAAGCCAGAGGTGACAGCGGAGGAAACTGGTGATTGCTGGAGGTAGGGGATGAGAGGGGCCATGACTAAGGGCTGAAATTAACGGCGATCCTAGGCAACAAAAAGCATACTAAATAAAAAAAAAAAGAAGCCATTTGTTTCCAAAGCGCACCTTTTCATTTTATGCCTGTCTGTCTCGCGTTTCAATCACTGCCTTTGCAGGTCCATGTTTCTAAATGGCATCTGCACCACTCCTTGATACTGCATATGAAACATAGGAGTCCTGCTAAGTTTACATTCCAGCTGTACAAACACTATTTCTTAAATGTTTCTACTGCTATTCTTTCCAGTTATAAAAACAAAGGATGTAAACTTACTGTGTATGACGCCCAGTGCTCTGCCATCTCCATGTGGGTTGTGGGAGAGGCCAGCTGCTGGACATGCTCACTATATATAGTGTAATTGGTGGGATGGGGGGACATGACTTCTCCAGTGACATCACAGCTGTCTCTGCTACACAGCCATGCCACCTAACAGTCCAGCTAAGGACAAGGCAGGAGCACCAGTGGTGCTGAGGGTTGAAGGAGCATGGAGCCTCTGACACCAGGAGGTGTCTGACAGTGGCACCGCAAAACAGGATAGGAGGTTTACAGATATCTTGACTATTCTGTTATTAGTACAGCAAGTCGGCGACCGGGTAACTGTGTGTGTTTTGGGGGGCAGTTGCTGTGTGAGCCGTTCACAGAAAAACTCGAGCTGTTTTAACTGGGCAAGTGTGCGGTGTATGTATTTGGGGGTAGGGGTGGTGGTGGTGGTAAGGAGTGGTTGCTGAAAAATGGTAATAGTTTTGAGCCTGGTGCCTGGCCTTATTTGCATATGTCAGGAGGAGTGTGGCATCATCCTTTGGGGAAATGACTGTTCAAAAGGAATGGTATTCCGGCGCGCAGGCTTCCGAAGTCTAAAATCTGAGTCAGTGACGAGAGCCTTTCACAGCCTGGCACGTGCTGACTCCCGATTAAAAAAAAAAAAAAAAAAGCCGTCAAAAGGGATGGAGGGTTCAACATGAAGGCGCTGCATGTAAATATGCATTTAAATCATTTGCAGCAATGACAAAGACACAGGGAGGCCACTGCTTGTTGTTTCTGATTTATTAAGCAGTTGCAAACAACAATAAATCTTTTCCTATCTCCTTTAAGGTGTCTGGATGGTATAGCTTTATAACCATTGTATCACTGTCCTTTTTTGCCTCTGTGGTTAGGGAACCTTTTTCTTGATATATTGAACAGAAATACGTATTAAATTCTGATGCTTTTTCCAAGTCATTTTTTATTTCTTTGTTATGTACTATCAAAAGACCAATAGTTTTTTTCAGTTTTTTTAATGTATGTAAGTGTAAAATTGCTTATAATGGTCTTTTGTATTCATGGCCAAATATTTCTCTTTCCTGATGTTTTCTTTCCTAATTAATATTTTTACAATATATTGTACATTTTCTGTAAATTGTCTCTCTTTGTGAAATACTGTTTCTCTTATTTTTTTGGTACAAATTAATTTTCTTTCTCAGAAGTTTCCTTATTTTGTTATTCATATTTGATTTTTGCCTGTAAAGCATATTTTTGCTTTAGCGGAATATGCTTTTCTGTTAAATTAAGAATTTTTGTTTTGAATAATCCCCATTGTTTGTCAGCCTTGTGATTATTATCTTCTGATGCTTTCACAGCCAAAGGCAGCAAAAGAGAGGAATAATTGGTACTGCTGGTGAGGAGAGTGAAATGTCACCTACGCGATTTAAGGCATAAGATGAATGTTTATGAGTATAACACTTGTATAGACACCAATTAAATTACGAGGACTAATACCAAAATTCAGAAAAAGTGCAAAAAAATAAAAAATAAATAATTGTATTTTTTAAAACCGTCATGAAATTTTTCATGTCAGTATTAGAAAAGTGTATTGATATACTTCATCGTTATGGAAAAAATATATCGATAACATTTATTTTACAAGAAACAGTTCTGCCGTGCTATAAATGTGTATATCAATATAGCTAGAGAAAACTGCCTGTTTTTAATATTGTTAAGATAAATACTACTGTTGCGTAATAACGATATAATATCAGCACCGTTTCTCAACGGCTGGACTCTAGGCTTTCATTAAAAAAATTACATTTCTAGCCCCAACCATTCCAGCGATAGACCTTTCAAAAGCCATTTTCGTTCAAATGTGATAACTTTGGAACCATTAGGGCTAGAGACTTTTTTTTTTTGTTAATAAAAGCTTGGAGTCAACCAAGTAATTTTATCATTACTGTATCACCACAGTGACCATATATCGATATAAAAAAACAAAAATGTTCGTATCGCTATAAAAAACTGTAAAATGGTTCACTGCATTTTTAAAGTCCTGTCATTTTTACCACATTATATCAACATTTATATGCATGTAGCATCACAGGAGAACTGTATTAACTGTTCAGATGTTACAGCTTTTAAAATGTAGTTTGACATTACAAAAATATCATATAGGATCACTTTTGGAAATGGTTAGAAGACACTAGTGGTTATCTGTCTGAGAATAAACACGTTCCTTTCTAGTTAAATTCTGTTTGCCAGTTTCAGTTTTCTGTCTCATTTCTAATAGCATCAAATTGTGCTTTTTTCAAATATAATATTTCAGTTTTTTCCTTTTCTGTTACAATTTTCCTGTTTATCATGATTCCAGCCATATTATGGTAATTCTAGCAATCGTAAAGCAAAGCGTGATGGTGATCAAGGTAACCCTGCTCTTGCCCTTTGCACTGCTTTACTGATGGCACTGTTTTTATGGGGATCATGTGTGCTACGGTCAGTACTGGTCTGAGGTGTCGTTATTGCTGTGTTGATAATGGTGATAGTAACATAAGCATTTTTTTGCTACACGTGTTTTGTGGTGTTTTTCACATTGTTTCTCATTGATACATCTCTTTTTCTGTGCAGACATTGGTGCACAAAGTCGTCTTTTCTATTTCTTCCAGTGCTCTAACTGTTCCACTTTCTTTTCTTCATCCCCTGGTGGTTCTTTTAATTGATGCAGTGGACTGTACAGTCTCTGATGCCCACTGCTGCTTGTCTCTATACTTCTGCATTCACAGTTCAGTGTTTTCATTATAGATATTGAACGTCTCATCCAAATTATCCTTTTACATCTGTGAGCAGGCGCTAGATTTCATTTTATATGTTTCTTAATGTTTCTGGTCATTCTTCATCTTTTCTCTGTAATGATAAGATCATTCCTTACCTGACAGTTGCCAGAAAATCTTCAAAGCATTTTCAGCACCATGGTTGCAGACAAACACAGTCTTCTCCTCTGGTTGTGCATTTCTTAAATAAAATAAAGTTCAAGACAACAGTGAATGGATCCCAGGAAAAACAGCTGAGCAAAATGCATTCAACCCCCCCTTGACTATGGAAAATATTCCTAAAGGAAGAAGGTTGATTCAACATCAGACAGATAGACTAATAGTAGTAAAATCTTTATTTTTATACAGGTAGATGGTAAAACACACTGTTAAGACCCGAAGGGTCTGTTTTCAAGGTAGTCTTGTTTAAATTGATGTCATTAGTTACATTCAAGCGTAAACAATATTAAAAATTATTACAGCTCCAACACTGTACACAACAAGCAATGCTAGACATACTTAAAACTTGTACAAGTACACATAAATAAAAATCATTCACTTAAGCTTGTATTATAAAATTCCTATTAAACTCAATTTTAGCTATCAGACAGATTTGATTACATTATTTCCAATTATTCATCTAATTTCCCAAGTAATCGTTATTCACATAAACACCATATTTTGGATCTTTCTTTAAGATGTTTTTGAAAATGCTTAGGATTTTTTGTTTTGTTTTGGCTATTTTCTTTCTAGTTAGCTGGCTGTCCTCCGGAGGGAGCCCCCAGCCCTGTCCTCTGGCGTCCACCATCCGGCGCTGACCCGAACTCCAAGGGCTTCTCCCCCAGTGGGGCCGGCGGGGTTCCCCAACCCCTACCGGGAACTGGATTCAGTGGGCCAGTGCCGTGGCTGGCGGGGAGCGGAGCCTGCAAGGCGCCCTCCACCATTGTGTCGCGGCTCTTCTTTTTCCTGTTTTTTCTTCCAGGAGTTAGGGCATGCAATGACACCCGTGGAGAGGAGGCGCTCGTCCGCCGCCGCTCCCTCAGCGTCTGCCCCATCTCCTCCCCTTCTGCAGTGTGGTGCCCTGTCCCCCAGCCTCCGCTGGGAAACAGGCAAGCCACGACCACTGAGACCCCCCCCTCCCTGGAGAAGGAGAGCAGTCCATCGGACGCTCAGTCCTTCCTCACTCCTGGGCTCCCTCGGCGGCCCGTGCTCGTTCTCGGTGCAGGTTGGCTGGTAGTACAAAGTAAGGCTTTGACTCAGCACCACAGCCCCTAGTGCCACCAGGTCGGCTGTGCTTAGGATTTTTTAACAACTCTTTGTCATGTGGATTCAGTGTATCCCAGTATTTTCTGACTAAATGTGAAAAAGTCATATGTCCAAATCTATTGACTATTCTGGGAAATATAAAGTTGTTTGTATTGCTTTTACATAGCTTATACTTACAGTATGTTCTTTTATTTGTAATTTTTCTATTAAATTTTTAGGGCTATTTGTATAAAACATTTTATACATTTGGCTTGTCCACTTTATTTTCCTTTTGCTCTCCAAGTCCCTCCACCCCAATAATTTATACGTGGTACAGTGATGTGTATGGAAGTCGCATCTTAGCACAAATCTCGCTAATCTGTTGTATAGTTTATTAACTTTTTTTTAATGTTTTAGTATTTGATAACCCATAGGTGTGATCCCCATAATCCAAAATTGGAATGAGTAATTGGTTAACAATCATTGCCCTCGTTTTATAGTCCAGACAGAGCCCAGTGCGCTTAAAGACCCCTAGTCTAGAATCAGTTCTCCTGACTATTTCTTTTATGTGATATTCAAATTTTAGGCCATTATCTATCCATATGCCCAGATATGTATGTTAATTTACCTGATCTAATCTAGCTTCTTTAGTGGTTTTTATACACATTTCTCCATCCTTTTTGTTACCAGATGGTCCAAAAGCATTTTTTTTTATGTTTTACTATTAAAACTAATTTTGAGTTTGTGAACCATTCACATAGAGCATACAAATCATGCAGGAGATTGCTTTCCACCTCTTTTAGGTCTAAGCCACTAGCAATAAGAACTGTGTCGTCGGCATAAAGTCTAATATTTGATTTTTTTTATAAATTCCAAAACTTAGTTCACATAAATCAGAAATAGGGTTGATCCCAAGATTGAGCCTTGGAGAATTCCCCTTTGGTTCCTTGCTTTATTTGAGATTTTATTGCCTAACTGAACCTGTTGCAGTCTAACGCTTAAATAGGAATTGAACCATTTACATGTATCTTCCGCTACCCCCAAGTCCAGTAGCCTCTTTCCCGTCATTTCGTGGTCTACTGTGTCTAATGCTTTAGGTAAATCCATGAACACTGCACCCACCTCTCTTTTGTTGTTCAAAGGTGTTGCAGTTAAATCAACTAGGTCGGTGAGTGCGGTGTCCGTGGAGTACCCTCTCCTGAAGCCAGATTGGTAATTTGATAATAAATTATATTACTCCAGGTAATCTCTCAACTTTTCTTGGGCCATTCCTTCTAGTAGTTTGGAGATAATGGGTAAGAGGGCCACTGGGTGGTAATTTGCTGGATCAGTTTCTACACCTCCTTTATAAATTGGGACAATTCTGGCTAGCTTTCAACTATCTGGGAACTTACATTCTTGAATTTCCTGGTCAGGACTGGGGCAGTTATATCAAGTAAATCTTGCAAAAACCTGCACTTGATTCTGTCTGGACCATAAGCTTTGTTGGCCTTTAATCTCCTAATATGTTTTTTCACCTCACTGTACTTTACTACCCTAAATCTAAATTTTGGCCTGTCTATTTGTGCTTCTGTCCCTAAAGGTATATATTTTATTTCATGTACGTTTTTCGGAATATCTACATCAGGAAGTGTGACAAAGTAAGTATTAAGTAGGTCAGCTGATTCCTTTGTGGGTTGCAACACTCCAATTTTTGCAGTTTGTATCTCTGGTCTTTTGTTAGCCAGGGACTCAAAGGACCTTAACAGAGACCAGTATTGATGTGAATCAGTTGTCTCGTTAATTTTATTTATGTAATATTTTTATTTTTTGTTTCTTAAGTTTTGTTTTAATCTATTCCTTGCCTTTTTATAATTTTCCCAATCTTCTGATTTTAAAGATTTGTTAGCTATTTTCTACAATGTGTTCTTTATCCTAATGTCTTTTTTAAGTTTTTCCAAAATCCATGCAGCTTGTTCCTTTTTTGAATCTTTTTGTTAAAAGGTGCTTCAGAGTCACATGCTTCCGTAAATATTTCAGTAAAGTGTTGAACAGCAACATCTAGGCAAGGAATTAAAAAAATCTGTTCCAATTTACTTTAGCCAGCTGGGCCAATAAATTATCTTTGGTGTCATTTTTGAAGGATCTACTTTTATTCATATTGATTACTGGATTTGACTTATACATCCTCTTTTCTTTAATCTCAAATCTGCCAATCAGTGTGCAGTGAGCTTCTAATGTTGGTTGCTCCACTTTTACTTTGATGGGTAGAATCTTTGAAGAAACAAATATTAAATCTAGAGTGTTACCCTCACTTACCATTGTACTTTTCCTAGTGGGGTTTATCACTATTTGGGTCAAATTCAATGGCTGTAAATTCTTCTCTAGGGCTTTTCCCCGAGGTAGACCCCATGCAGCGTTAAAGTCTCCTACAAGCAACAGATCTCTACCCATTATTTTATTTAAAAGACACTGGGAGGTAATTTCAAAGGAACTAATATTGGCCCTGGGCAGTGAATAAACAACGCCCAGGACCAAATTCAGTCCCTGAACCTCCACAAGCAAGCATTCTATTTTATCCATTTTCCCTTAATATGTAACTACAGTCCGTCCCAGTTCCCATTTTGTATATAACAAGACCCCTCCTCCCCGTTTTCCCTCTCTGTCTCGTCTTTGTTCATAAAATCCCGCTATCTCTATTTCAGAATCTTTAACACTTTTATTTAACCAAGTTTCAGTTAAAAATACAACATCTGGGATCTCTGTTGCAATCCAAGTTTTCAGGGTATCCATTTTATTCTTCACACTTCATGCATTGTCATACAACACTTTGAAACCTGACAGTGTGTGGATTTCGGGCCCCGGGTTTAATTCAATGTCACTGGTTATTGCCAGTAACAGAAACAACTTTAAATCTTTCCTTTTAAATTTTATTTTAAGAGTTTTCTTCCATTGGAGTTGATTTAAGGCTTGCAAATGTGTCTCACCAAATCTATTTCTACGTTTAATATATGTTAAATTTTCACTAGATTTTACTATGTCATTCCATATCCCATTCTGTATTGCAAGAGCACATGCATTTTCAGTCGATCTTGTCACTTCTATATTACAACAGAACACAGCTAATTAATTCTATGCCTAACAGCAGAATAAATAATTTCATTTCCAGTCTGTCTCTTAATATACTAATTTATAACTTCTAATAGGAATTTCAATTAAATTACAGACTTTCAAATGACCTAATTTGCTTAAGATATGTGTTCAGACCGAGATGAATAGGCAGAGAGGAATTGCTATGAGCACTATAGCATTAATTTAATATTGTGCTCTTACTTGCTTTAAACTTGACCTTCTGCATCAGTTAACTGACTCCCAGAGTGAAAATATCTCTCCTTCCATAGTAACTAAAACCCCGTAACCTCTGAGCTTAGAAATATTTCTACCAAGTGGCACGCGCCACTCACGCACAGCGCTCACGCTGTGCAGCAGTGCAGAGATTTAAAGAACTGTGTTCCCTCCCACTGAGGCAGTCCCGCAATGCAGTTGGCTTGCCACCAATCCCCCTTTCAACTGTGGGCAATTTCATTACCTCAGGCACACACAAAACGCCCAAACTGTACTGTGGTTTTGCAGTCTCACTGATAAAATGACACAGCACACAGTTCAGGATGGAAAGCAGCACACAAAGAAAAGTCACTTGTTGCTTACACTTTACGGAGTGCTGGCAGGGCCTACAACAGTCAGCGTGCTGGATTATAGGACAAAGGCTGCACATAGTACACAGTGTGATGGACTAAAGGAGAGAATCATTCTGCACATGGTACACAATACAATAAGAGGGGAGGAAAGAGGCTACATATTGTACACAGTACAATAGACTGAAGGAGCTGCACATTCCACTGAATACAGCACACCTGGGAGGCCGCACATCTGGCACAATATGACAGCCTGAAGGAGAGAAGCTGCACATGGTACACAGTACAGTGGAGAAAAGGAGAGTCTAAACATGGTACACAATACAACGGAGAGGAGAGAAGCTGCACATGGTACACAATACGGTGGAGAGAAGAATAGAGTTGCACATGGTACACAATACGATGGAGAGGAAAGAAGCTGCACATGGTGCACAATATGATGGAGAGAAGGAGAGAGGGTGCACATGGTACACAGTACGGTAGAGTGCGGGAGAGAGCTGCAAATGGTACACAATACGATAGAGAAAAGGAGAGAAGCTGCATTTGGTACACAATATAATGGAGAGAAGGAGAGAATCTGTGCATGGTACACAATACAGTGCAGAAAAGGAGAGAGGCTGCAAATGGTACGCAATATAGTTGAGAGAAGGAGAGAAGCTGCACATGGTACACAATACAATGGAGAGGAGGAGAGAGGCTGCATGTGGTACACAATAGGATGGCCTGAAGGAGAGAGGCTGCACATGATATGCAATATGATGGAGAGAGGCTGCACATGGTACACCAAACGATGGAGAGAAGGAGGGAGGCTGCACATGGTACACAGTATGATGGGCTGAAGGAGAGAGGCTGCACATGGTACACAATACAATGGAGAGAAGGAGAGAGGCTGCACATGGTACACAGTATGATGGGCTGAAGGAGAGAGGCTGCATGTGGTACACAATACAATGGAGAGAAGGAGAAAGGCTGCACATGGTACGCAATAGGATGGGCTGAAGGAGAGAGGCTGCACATGATATGCAGTATGATGAGAAGGAGAGAGGCTGCACATGGTACACCATACGATGGAGAGAAGGAGGGAGGCTGCACATGGTACACACTACGATGGAGAGAAGGAGAGAGGCTGCACGTGATACACAATACAATGGAGAGAAGGAGAGAGAGAGAGGCTGCATATGGTACACAATACGATGGAGAGAAAGAGAGAAGCTGAACATGGTACACAATACGATGGTGACAAGGAGAAAGGCTGCACATGGTACACAATAGATGAAGAGAAAGAGAGAGGCTGCAAATTGTACACAGGATGATGGAGAGAAGGCGAGTCTGCACATGGTACACAATATGATGGAGAGGAGAGAAGCTGCACATGGTACACAGTACGATGGAGAGAAGGAGAGAAGCTGCACATGGTACACAGTACGATGGCGAGAAGGAGAGAGGCTGCACATGGTACACAATATGATGGTGAGAGAGAGAGGCTGCAAATTATACACAGTACGATGGAGAGGAGAGGGGCTGCACATGGTACGCAGTACAACAGAGAGAAGGAGAGAGGCAAGGACATAGGAAACTTGAAACATAAATGCTAGTTGCAAAGAAATTTATTGTGGCAAGTGCCCAGACAAGCACCCAAATCATTAAATGGAGAGAAGAAGAGAAGCTTCACGTGGTACACAATACGAAGGAGAGAGAGTGCACATGGCACACAGTACAATGGAGAGAAGGAGAGAGGCTGCACATGGTACACAGTATGATAGAGATGAGGAGAGAAGCTACACATGGTACACAGTATGTCAAAAAGAAGGAGAGCGGCTGCACGTGGTACACAATACGATGGAGAGAAGTAGAGCAGTTGCACATAGTACACAATATGGTGAAGAGAAGTAGAGAGTCTGCACATGGTACACAATAGGATAGAGGGAGAGAGTCTGCACATGATACACAATGCAGTGGAGAGAAGGAGAGAGAGGTTGCACGTGGTACACAATACAATGGAGAGAAGCTGCTCATGGTACACAATATGACGGAGAGAAGGAAAGAGTCTGCACATGGTACACAATATGATGGAGAGGAGAGAAACTGCACATGGTACACAAAATAATGGAGAGAAGGAGAGAGGCTGCACATGGTACACAATATGATGGGCTGAAGGAGAGAGGCTGCACATGGTACACAATATGATGGAGAGAAGGAGAGAGGCTGCACATGGTACACAATATGATGGGCTGAAGGAGAGAGGCTGCACATGGTACACAATATGATGGAGAGAAGGAGAGAGGCTGCACATGGTACACAATATGATGGTCTGAAGGAGATGCACATTCTATTGAGAGGGAGGCTGTACATCTGGCACTGTATGACGGACTGAAGGAGAGAGGCAGCACATGGTATACAATATGACAGAAGGAGAGAGTCTGCACATGGTCCAGCATCTGATGGAGAGTCTACGTGTGTTACACAACATGATGGAGAGAACATGAGAGTCTGACCATGGTACATAATACGATGGAGAGGAGAAGAGAGGCCACACATTGTACACAATACAACGGACTGAAGGAGCTGCGTTGCGTATTCCACTGAATACAGCACACCTATCTGGCACAATGGGACGGACTGAAGGAGAGAGAGTCTGAGCATGGTACATAATACAACAGAGAGAGAAGCTGCACATGATATGCAGTACAGTGAAGAGAAGGAGAGTCTAACCATGGTACACAGTATGATGAAGAGAAGAAGAGAGGCTGCACATTGTACACAATACGATGGACTGAAGGAGCTGCGCATATCACTAATTATGAAATGGGTAGAAAGAATGATGACTCCTGAATGGCCAAGAGGACCTTTCAGCTGGGCCATTATCCCAGCACAACAGCCCAGCTGAAAGTAGCTCAACAAAGATATGTTTAAAAAATGCATCCAACTTACTAAAAGGGGCTCACATCATAATCGCAATAAGGCACTCCAGGGAGTACACTATGGTGGGCTAACAGCCCTTCTCAGGTGGTGGAGGCACTCTGCTTCGCCTTGTGCTTGAACCCATCCAAGGTGGGCCATTATCCCACCATAACCCACTCCCTGTCATGCCTTGTTGTTTAAATACAACACACCTGGGAGGCTGCATACCTGACACAGTATGACAGAATAAAGGAGAGACCCTGACCATGGTACACACTACAACAGAAGTACAGAGGCTGCACGTCCAAACACAAAAATCACAGAGGGCCTGGTGCTAAAAATGGACAAAAATCGGTGAAGAAGCATACCTGAACAAAGAGTGGAAGGGGCAGAATCTCACTGTGAACACTGCACTTTTAACTTAATTTATCCAGGTGTGCTTGGCCAGCTACGTTCGAACATAGTGATCCTAGTAAGAGCAACTAAGCAGCATTTCAGTAATAAAACCCCATAGGACTGCCTCTCCTCCCCACAACATGCAGATCAACAAAGAGACCATGGTGCTCAAACTGACCAAACATCAGTGAGCAAACACACTTGGACAAAGAGTGGCAGTGACAGGGTCTCACTATGCACACTGCACTTTTAAAGTAATTTGTCCAGATGTACTTGACCAGGTACATTCAGACATAATGATCCCAACTGACAGCTTTTAATACTAAAAACCCACAGGACCCACCACCACCACACACAAAGGGCATGGTGCTAAAAATGGCCGAATGTCGGTGACCAAACACACTTGTACAGAGAGTCGTACTTTTAAATTAATTTGTCCAGGTGTTCTTGGTCAGCTACATTCAAACATAATGACAGCAGGTAACTATAAAAAAAAGCAGCCAACTTCGCTCAGCATTGGGCCTACAACCCACTACCCAAATAAATGTGAAAAAACTAATAAAGCATTTAAACAAGTGATTTTTGCACAGAGGGCACAGCTTAAGAAATAATTGTACACAAAAATCATGTTTGCTGAAATCTGTCCAGAAACAGTGGCTTCTGTGCCGAAATGTGACTCATAAACAAAGATGCACTCAAGACACCAAGCGCACCTCGTGGTGCATGAACAAAGACACCACAGTGCTTGGCATTTAATCGTCAGATTTTGCTTAAAAAATTTGACCACAGAAAGCCTACTCGCCCATTATAGAAATGGTCTTTTGGTGCAGTTAGTCGGAGGCTCAGCTGTGTACTTTGTGGCTGTTGATAGGAAGTCACCCAGTATTTGCGTGGCGTTTGTAAAATGGCTGGACCCCTGTGGCATTTGTAATGCGGTGACCAAGCAAAGGATGGGGATCAGGCTCTCGTGATGCTCAGCAGTCAAAAAAGGGGCTCCTGATTAAAACATGGCTGCTTTTAAGCTTTGAAACCGAGCCATCCACGCTTGTTGCATTATGGGAGTGCCATAGTGTATGTAAACCCGGGAAGAGCTCCTGGCCATGATGTATGAATGGTCATGATATGAAGACATGACCTGAAAGGGGTCACAGGTCACTCCTGCCGAGTCTGAGGATCAGAGTGAAAGCACACAACACTGTTAGGAGGGAAAACTGGGATGGGAAGGAGAGGGGGGAATAAAGAAAAATAGCTAAATAAATTGTGGGAAAGTGCAGCGAGATTTTTTGTGATGCCTGCAGGTTAGGACATCGGGGGGTCAGATAATGGAAAAGGGGCATAAGCAGAGCACAAAGGTTTGTACTGCACTTGCCCTTGCCCACGAACCCGAGGATGCTGTATTCAGTCGCATAGCGCACCAGCGCTATCCGACTGAATATAGGGGCATAGCGGCACAGCGATACGTTGAGTAGTGCTGCTGCAACATGGATCTGGGAAGTGCAGGGAACAACACCCCCAGACCCAATAGCGCCAGGAACCCCTTGCACGATATTCAGCTGGTACCATGCAAATGAGCCCATTGGGCATGCAAGGTGCAAAGGGGCTATATGCATGCCCATTATGGGGTTATTTGCATGCGAAGTAGTGACTGGTTTGTGCCCCTCCTGTGACAGGCCCCCCTACCCTGTTTGCCCATCCCATTAAATGCCTAAACATTCTCTGGTGTCTAGTGGCATCCCTTGCCCTTCGATCATGGGCCTCAGTAAAAAGAAACTAGTCCCTGGTGTCCAGTGGTACTCCTTCATCCTCCAGCCCCCATCCCTGTACAAAACTACACATTTTCTGGTGTCTAGTGGCACACTTCACCCTCAGATCCCTGTCCCTGCACAAACCCACAAATTCCCTGGTGTTCAGTGGCACCCTTCACCCTCTGATTCCTGTCCCCGTGCAAAACAACACATTCCCTGGTGTCCAGTGGCACCCCCCTACCCTCTGATCCTCGTCCCCAGTAAAAAGAACACAGTTCCTGGTGTCCAGTGGTACCCTCTGCCCTCTGATCCCCATCCCCCATAAAAAGAATACAGTCCCTGGTGTCCAGTGGCACCCCCCACTCGCCGACTGCTCTCCACTGTCGAACATCGATATTCCCTGGTGTATAGTGGCACACCAACCCTCCAATTCCTGTCCCCACTAAAAAGAATATAGTCCTTGGTGGCCAGTGGCAACCCCCCCATGATCATTCACTGCAGTTTAGTAACAGAAGTCCCTGGCATCTAGTGGTCCCCCAATATCACTTGCACCGGGTACACTATTCCACTGTGCCCCCTTGCCAAAGTCACCAACACCGAGGGGAGCCCATACGGCAACAGGCACAGCCCTCTCTCACCACCATGGCTGGCCACCATATGCAGTGACATGGAATGCATGTACTGTGTAGTACACATGCTCCCTTTACGGTACATAGGACATGCACGCCATGTCACTGCAGCAACATGGACTTTGGTAAGGGGGGGGGTGGTGTACCCGGCGCAGGCGGTATGTGGGGGACTGCTATACACTAGGGACTTCTGTTACTAAACTGCGGTGAGCAGTCAGTGGGGGATGCCACTAGACACTAGGGACCGTCATCATTCCATAGTGATGAGAGATAGGAGGGTTTGGGGGTGTGCCACTGGACACCAGGGACTGTTGTCTTTTTATGGGGGACGGGGAACGGAATATTATGCTGCACCCAAATTCATGTCTCTGTCCCTCCCTTTGCCCAACACATACATTAATTCTAGGGACGTGGATATGTTGTTCAGTCCACACTTATTGACAGGTACCTTGCCACTTTAAGATGAGCCGGAAAGTCTTCAAGCAGGCTCCTCTCACCCACCCGGGTGGTAAAACCTTCGGCTCCGCCCCATGACGCCAGATCTTCCTTACCACTTGGAAGCTCAGGTTCCCTCCTTAGCGCCCTTGCATCTCTAGGCCTGGATCCTAAACCTTCGGTTTTACCGAAAATCGTGTTGAAGTTTACATGACTTCAGTCTTCTCCTTTCTTCGCGACTACGATGGATTCACATTCTATTCCCGGCTTCCGTCGGTGCCCTTGTGGGCAGAAGATGTCTCGGACCGACCCGCACACCACATGCATCTACTGCCTTGGGCTTGCCCACGATCTGCAGGCCTGCGATCTTTGCAAGTCCTTTTCGGCTTCGGATCTTGAAGACCACGCTGCCCAACTCCATCTGGGGCGCCCTGAAAAATGGTTTCTGCCGGTGAAGTCGAAGGAGGCCCCGCTGGGCGGTGTCCGCGGCTGCAGGCTCCGCAGAGCAGCTGGAGCAGTTAATTGCCCTTGAGGAGGAGGCGGCCCAGGCCACATCTTCATCTACCTCGGCATCAGCGTTTATCCTGCTCTCCTTGGGCTCCTCCTACAGTGCTTCCTTTTGGGAGTTTGTTATTTCCCTCTCCACCAAGGGAGAGGGGCCTTCAGGGACTCACTTCAGTTGGTCAAAGAAGAAGGACCCGAAAGGTAAGTCCCACCGTCGACGTTCGTGGGAGTGGGAGAGATCTCGCTCCCCAGAACATCCTCTATCGACTCCGGTGGAGGTTGCCGGCTTTTTGGTGTCCCCGTCAGGTCAGCCGGCTGAGACACCCGTCAATGCGGTCGAGATTTTTCTTGACCCGTTAGACGGGTTGTCGACTGGAGAGGCCGACAACCCTCTTTCACCGGTTCCCCGGTGCCTACCAAGGACTTGCCTCGGCCTCCCGAGCCGAAGTCCCCGGTCAAGGACCCTGATCTGGAGGATGTGCGGTTTTCCCCCGCCCCTTCTTCGACCCATCATCGGCGACCCCGACAGTCTCGGTCCTCTTCCCCTGTCAGGCAAGTCCCGCCGATGCCGGTGGTCTCGGTCCCAACATCACGGAAAGCAGCGTTACCGCTGTTCCTCATCATCCTCTTCGGAGGACAGACTCTGGCGCAAGTTGCGTCGGTGCTATGAGGACGTGATGTGGCAGCAGCTCTTGTTGGCTGGCAACAAGCCGACTTCGTCGCCTTCCCCGGCAATTAGTGACTGTCACCCGAGCGTCAGGCATCCGCCTCGGTTCCTTGGTTGAGGAGCTGACTCGATGCCGATTGCTCGGCCAAAACCGGCTGCTCCACCCATTGTGGTGGAACCACCGCCTCTGCAACCAAAGACTGGGGCCCCGGCCAAGGATTCTCAGTCGGGTGAGGGCTTGCCCCACGAGTTGTCAGTCACCTTCACCCCCGATTGGCCTCGGCGAGTGGAGGGTGGCTCAGGCGCTCTGCAGCTTTTTGCAGACTCCTCGGAGTCCAACGACTCCTCCCTGTATTCCAGGCCCCTCGACCTGGAATCCTCCAGGGGGTCTGTCAGTGGACGAGAGCCCATCCTCGTTCCTCCGTATTCTTCGGCTCATCTTAGAGTCTACTGGGATGCAGCTCGAATCCGTGCAGAAACGGGCCAGATATCCCCTCATGGGGATTTTGGACCGAGGGGATTCCCCTACGGAGGCCTTTCCCGTGGCCGAGGCCATTGTTGGTCTGGCCTTGGAGTTGTGGCAGCGGCCTGCCTCTTGTCCTGTGCCTTCAACCAGGATGGCCTGCAAGTATGCAGTCCCGACCGGTTCCCTCTCTGGTCCTCTGGTTTTTCAGAGCACCCCTCGGCTGGGGGGCTGGTGACCAATAGCATTTTCCAGCGCTCCGGAAATGCCAGGGATGTAGAGAAGCCCCCGGACAAGAAGTCCAAAAAGCTGGACTACTCCGTGCACAAAGTTTATGCTGCCATCTCCCTAGGCCTTCGACAGGCTAGCTCGGCTGTACTGATGGCACACTTTTCACACGCCCTTTTGGGCTCCCTGGATGAGGTGCTTCCTCATCTCCCGGCTGACCTTCAAACGACGGTCAAGCAGATGTGGGATCAGGGAAGGGTGGTGGCCAAGAAACAGCTCCAGACTGCTCTGGACATTGGAGACTCTTGTGCCTGGTCAGTAGCAGCTGCAGTAGCCATGCGCCGCAGAGTCTGGCTGCAGATCTTGACCTTCATGGCAGATACCCAGCACAAGCTGGCAGATGTCCCCTTCTTGGGCACTGACTTGTACGGGCCTGGGGTGAGGGCCACCTCCAGCGGATCGAGAAGTCCAGTGCCACCTTGGACTCGGTCACGTCTGCCCAGAAGGACAAAGGCCGCCAGCAACAGCATAAACCCTTTCGCCCTTCTGCCCCTGTGGCACAACCGGTCCGGAGGAAAAGCAGCAGGGCCAGCAGGCTCACGCTTGGCGCCCCAAGGCCAAGCCTGCTGCTTCCTCCAACAGGAAGCCCAGAGGGAAAGGTCCAGGCATCTCCTCGGTTGGCCCTTCCTCCAAGCCTGCCCAGTGATGGGTTGAGGGGTGCCGCCCCAACCTTGTCACTCCTCCCCTGGGTC
This sequence comes from Neoceratodus forsteri, assembly GCA_016271365.2. Taxonomy (NCBI): domain Eukaryota; kingdom Metazoa; phylum Chordata; order Ceratodontiformes; family Ceratodontidae; genus Neoceratodus; species Neoceratodus forsteri. Next base: position 1,747,272,365 of record CM057450.1, on the reverse strand, counting down.
CCCCCGTGGGGGGCCGGCTCAACCACTTTCTTTCCGCCTGGTCTGCTATAACCACGGACCGTTGAGTGTTGGAAGTGGTCGGCAAGGGTCTGCCTCTGGAATTCGAGCAGACCCCTCCCTTTTGAGCCGTCACCTCTCGGGGGGCCACTGGTTCCGCAGCCTCTCTGTCGGCTCATCGAGCCGACATAGCTGTGCTCCTCCAAAAGGAGGTGATCAGCAAGGTGGTAGATCCTCCTCCAAGCCCAGGGTTTGTGTCCAGGTACTTCCTAGTCCCAAAACGGACAGGGGGCTGGTGCCCCATTCTCAATCTGCATGACCTGAACAAGTTCCTAAGGCAGCGCACCTTCAGGATGGTCACTCTGGCTCAGATCATACCATCCTTGGAACTAGGCATGTGGTTTTGTTCTCTGGATCTCCAGGACGCGTTCTTTCACATCCCAATCCGTCCGTCTCATCGGCGATTCCTCCGCTTCAAAGCAGAGGGATCCCTTTACAAGTTCCAGGCCATGCCCTTTGGCCTTTCTGCAGCTCCCAGGGTCTTCACTAAATGCATGGCAGTGGTGACAGCATTCCTTCGGCGCCGAGGGGTACAGGTGTACCCTTACCTGGATGAACAGCGCCCTCCAGGTTGGAGGTGGAGCGGTCCAGAGATCTGGCCCTCCAGGTCTGCTCTCAACTTGGCCTCCTGATCAATGTAATTCAGTTTATTGGGGCAGAGCTTGGCTCTCTTCGAGCCAGAGCCTGGCTCCTGGCGGACAGGGCCGAGGTCCTTTCCCTATTTTGCCCAGTCACTTCAGGTTGGGCAATTGCACCATGCCCGGGACTTTCTGCGCCTTCTGGGCCTCATGGCGTCTTCACCAGTGTGGTCCATTGGGCCCACTGGCATATGCGTCCCCTGCAATGGGGTCTTGCCCGCCAGTGGTCTCAGCACTCCGGTCCTCTGGACCAGCCAGTAACCATGACCCAGAAGATGTGGGACGGCCTGCAGTGGTGGCTTGTCCCAGGTCATCTGCAGGAGGGTATCCCGTTTGTCCGCCTCGTGCCAACAGTCATACTTACAACCGACACCTCCTTGATGGGTTGGGGTGCCCATCTGGGGGAGCTCAGGGCACACGGCCTCTGGTCCCCTCAGGAGTCCCGATGCCACATCAACCTGCTGAAGCTGCGAGTGGTACGGTTATCCCTCTCCACCTTCGCTCCATTTGTACAGGGTCAAGTAGTTCAGGTCCAGACGGACAATACCACGACCATGTACTACCTCAACCATCAGGGCGGGATGCACCTCTTGCCCCTGTGCAAGGAGGCTCTACGCATTTGGTCTCTCGTGATCAGCCTGGAGGCGGATCTCCTTGCCATCCATGTGGCAGGAGCCTCAAACAGTCTGGCTGATGCCCTCAGCTGGATAGGCACTGCATGTCACGAGTGGTCTCTCCTGCCGGAGGTAGTTCAAGACCTGTTCTCCCACTGGGGCACTCCTCAGGTGGACCTGTTTGCCTCCAGGGAGAATGTGAAGCTGAGGCTGTTTCATTCCTGCCCCCCTCAGCAGGGCTCGCTGCAGGGGGATACCTTCTCGAGGCCGTGGACCCTGGGCCTCTTCTGTGCCTTCCCTCCATTTCCCTTGATCCACAAGGTGCTTCTGAAGGCAAAGAGGGACAAGCCGCAGGTGATTCTGGTAGCCCCAGACTGGCCTCGCCAGTTCTGGTATCCAGATCTCCTCAGCCTTAGCTCCAGGCTCCTGAGGCGGCTTCCAGCCTGCCCGGACCTGATCTCAGTCAGCAAGGGGAAGGTGTTCCATCCTGACCTTCAATCCCTGCACCTGACGGCCTGGTTCCTGATCGGCTAGAGTTCCAGGCCTTGGGTCTTTCCGACAAGGTCCTCAGCGTTGTTGAGGCATCCCGTAAGGAATCGACCAGAAAATGCTATGCCTTTAAATGGAAGAGATTCTCCATTTGGTGTCAGGGGAACGGGTTGGACCCTTTATCCTGTCTGTTGGCTAGCATTTTGGACTACCTGTGGTCCCTTTCTCAGCTAGGACTTCAGTCGATGACCCTTAAGGTGCACCTGGCAGCCATCTCTGCTTACCGGGCGCGGGCCGACAAGCAGTCGGTGGTGCAGGAGAAGGTGGTCTGGCGCTTTTTCAAAGGCTTAGATCACATATCCCCTCTGGTGCGAGAACCTCCACCTCCGTGGGATCTGCTGCTGGTATTGGCTAAGCTCATGGACAAGCCATTCGAACCGATGCACGGGTGCGATATCTCCCATCTGTTGTGGAAGACCGCCTTCTTGGTGGCTATCACGTCAGCCAGAAGGATGCGAGAGCTCCAGGTGCTTTCCATCGAGTCTCCTTATCTGGTCTTCCACAGAGACAAGGCTGTCCTCCCCCCCCGACCCGAAATTCCTTCCAAAGGTGGTGTCAGAGTTTCACCTGAATCAGGTGTTGACTCTGCCGGTGTTTTACTCCAATCACACCTCGGAGGCCGAATATAGGCTCCATACTCTGGACTCTAGAAGAGCGCTCGCTTACTATAAGGAGCGGACGGCTGAAGTTTGGGGAGAGATTCGCCAGCTGTTTGTTACCTATGCTGAAGCCGCACCTGGCAGACCTGCAGCCAAGCGGACGATAAGCAGGTGGGTCACCTCCTGCATAGATCTCTGCTATAGGTTGGCGGGCATGGAGCCATCCAAAGAGATAAGTGCTCATTCAACCCGCCATACCGCTGCTTCTAGGGACGTCCCTATCCAGGAAATCTGCAGGGCTGCTACCTGGAAGTCAGCACACACCTTTATTTCCCATTACCACATTGACCTAGAGTCACGCCGGGATGCTGGTTTTGGGACCTCGGTTCTCCAGTCCTTATTCCCCAAGTAAGTATAGGGGGTGCATGCCTTGCCTTCCTCCCTCCCTCCCTCCGGTGAACTGCTAGGAGTCTGCCAACAAGTGTGAATTGAACAACATATCCACGTCCCTAGAAATACAGGTTACTCACCTGTAACAGGAGTTCTAGGAGTGATACATGTTGTTCATCCACTCGACCCACCCAACCTCCCCAGCTTCGATGCGCAACCTGGCTTCCAGCAGGCTAGATCTGGCATCATGGGGCATAGCTGAGGGTTTTACCACCCGGGTGGGTGGGAGGAGACAACTTGAAGACTTTCCGGCTCATCTTAAAGTGGCAAGGTACCTGCCAACAAGTGTGGATGAACAACATATACTACTTCTAGAACGCCTGTTACAGGTGAGTAACCTGTATTTATTTAGCATGCACGCTAACCCTTTTAGCACACACAACTGCCCCCTTTGAACAGAAGTAGCATGAATCACACTGCTTTAAAAATATGTTTATTTGCCAAGTATACAAAATAAGTGGCTAAAATAAACAAAGACACAACAATCAGCTTAGTGTGGTTTTCCATGTCACATTTCAGCTGTGAAAAATTGCAGAATTGGGAGGTGAACAGTAAAATAAAATAAAAAGTGTTTGTGCTGTTAATGTAAGTTTTTCTTTTTATCCCACTTTCTCCTCCCTTTTTATTTCCCCACTATTATCTACATTCTCTCCCCATAGCTTTCTCTACGTGTATCTACCATCTGTCCTAGCAGCTTCTAATTTATTCTAGTGAACCATATTACAACTGTGTTTTTTTATTGTACATATGTTCTTGAATAATATATACAAATTACTGTAACTTATACTGTACATACTGTGAATCATTGCACATTATTACAGTAATTCCATATGAAAGCTTTAATGTACCCGACAAAGCCTATGGCTGCTTGAAACTACCGTACTTGTTATTGTCCTCACTATGTTCTGTCTTGTTTCCCCGACGTGGAACCTTTGTAAAAGAGCCTTGGCTCAAAGATGTCTTCAGAAATAACAATAAACTAAATCCCTACATGGGATCGGATCAGCTTCAAAACAGTGTAAAAATGATTCGGCAGATGGTTTTTATTTAGCTGTTACATGCCGCAGAAATAGTTCACTGCAACAGTGCCTCCTTTTCATGAACATACCCTTCTACAACAGAGACAAAGTACATCTGCAGCTTGCCCTACCTCACCAGCCCAGACCCTGGGAACCTGACTCCTGGCGTCTTCCTTGGCAGCAGTAGACAGTGTTGCTGCTTTACTACTGAGCTAGCACACACCGTGCATTTTGTTAGAAATTCTGTGTTTTGCATCTTCTGTGTGTGCATAGGCAGTTGGTGGTAGGCTGCATCATACAATGGAGGTGTGCATCATTCTAAAACATTGACTAGCTAAGAACAATACAAGAAGATTTTCAGTAATCTCCATCAGGTTTGTCATCTGATCACCCACCTGCACCAAAGGGAGGGTTTCTTGTATCAGAGAAGCAGATTAGTCGGCAGTGGAATTTTACTTTTCTTCTAGTTCTGCTAGAGAAGTGACAGGCTCCAGGGCACAACTTGGCAGAGTCCCAATTATGTGTGAAGCATCCTCTTGTGCATCCTGAAAAACCTGTAGAAACTACTATATACTTCTGACTATGAAATCCTGTCTCTAGGGTTGTAATTAAGATGGCTCACTGCCTCCACAAATCTGTTTTTGCATTTCTGTGTGCCTCCCCTCCCCCTGAGAACATGTTTGATGCTGAGGTTGATGAGGGAGCAAAGGAAAAAAAGGGAAATATAAGTGCCACACCATGGTACAAGGCCCTGCTTCCCATAGCCAGTGTAGCTCCCTCAGAAGATGTGTCCCGCCGCTTACTCCCTGCAGATCACATCTGTGTATCTTTCTAGGCCATTCCCTCTCAAATAGAAGGAAGACTGTGGAGTACTTTCCCCACACTGTAAAAAATCAAGGCGATACAGTGTCATAATATGGTCAACCCCAGCGAAAGTTATCCTTCTTCACTGATCTGGGGGCTAGGTTCAGTTTTTGTGAGGGAGCCACACTAGAGACATGGGAATGTGGATTCTTGTTTTTATGAGTATTCTCTCCCCTTTTTATTCTCATAGAAAAACTTGATTGTGGCTGCTACTGCTGAGAACTGAGTTAATTTGCTTCAGTGGGGCCACAGGTGGCTTTTATCGGCGATACAGTCCTATATAGTATGTAAAGGACAGCATGTGTGTAGACAGGTGTCATCAGGAAGTGCAGACAAAAGCCCTTTCAGGATGTTTTGTCTGAAAAGGAAAACATGTCTAGCAAACAAAAGCATCAGTTTCTGGAGCACAGTTGTGAGATTACGCCTGGAATTTCATATATAATGATATGTAATATAGTAGTGCAATGGCAGCATGGTCTGAAATGCCCAGCTTCACAGACTCTCTTAGGTTACCAGGCCTTGTGCTAAGGAAACTCTGAGCATGCCACAGTAGTCTCTGTTTTTTCCCTTAGTAGATTCATATCTTTATTGTACCATAATATAAAAATACAAACATTAATCTGTGGCAGGAATTGCACTGTTGGCACATACTGTAGTGTTCTAGTGAGTCATATAGATAAAGCAGATCTATCATTTTCTTTGTTTACTGTTTGATTTATTACCCTCTTCTAGTGACCATACTAGATGGGATCGCCTTCAGCTGCTGCCAGAGTCCTCTGCCCATTCTAGAAGATGCATTCAGCCATGACTCTGCATCATATACCCACTGCTGTCCCCACCTGACCCCAGAGCAGGGCCCTACTATTCAGTGCTTAGGCAATCCCCAGCTTCCCATTTGTATGTGGCTGTGGGCAGACACACTTGACAATTACCCCCATGACAGAAACAAAACCTTATTGGAAAGAGGGCAAGGCAGAGCGTCGTATGCCCAAATTGGGCTATTATCAGTGTTTTGTTCCTCAGAAACTCTTCCCTTGATGATGCAGGTGGGCTTCAGCACCAGCATGTCTGATGCACCAGCGTATGTATCTGCCTCTGACACACATTCTTCCTAGACTGCATTGCCACTTGGTCATGGTGGCAGTATGGCACTGGAGTGAAAACCCCTGATCCTCTTTCAGCTGGTGCTCTGCCATGCCTTGGGTTCAGGACTTGTTTGATCCATAATTGTGTAGATTCCCAGAGATTGCACAGAGCTTTGTAGTTCTCTTTCAGACTTCTTTTTGGAGTTGCTCAGACAGTCCAGCAGGGACACTCATATTGGGAATGCTGTTCTTTTTTTTTACCTGGATCTGCTTTCCATGAGAACAGACTACTGGCTCCGGATCAAGGGGCTGGGGATGTAGGTGATTTGTTTGGTGTTGGGGGGTAAGAGTTTGATCAGATAGGTGGGAGAGGTACTTACTTGATGGTTGGGTAGGAAGTGGACATCTGGGATGAGAATTAGGGGCTCTTCAAACCGATGGTTGTACAAAGATCTCCTTGCTTCCCTGAGAAGAAGGGACAAGGTCTGGGCATCCGCAAAAAAAAAATCACAGCTGCCTGAGGACTGGGTTAAGTATTGATCCATGAGGAATGGTTGTGAGAAAGACATACAGAAGGCTAAAAGGGACTATTGTAATAAACTTCTCCTTACCTCAACCAGGGATGCCCAGGGCTTCTGGAACCATATATAAAAAACCTTATGGGCCAAGGACCCAAGCCACCTATAACCGAAATGACACGAAAGGATGCGAACCGCAGCAAGTTAACTACAACTGCAAGTGCATTTAACGTTCATTTCTCTGACCTATCCGTGTACCTAAATAATACATCAGCCCTCTGCCTCCCCTCACTGCAGAAACCTAGATAACTCAGATCAGCCCTCAACCGCCCCTCACTGTAGAAACAGGCCTTCGTGACCACACTTCAACTTAAAAACGGTCTCTTCTGATGAGGTGCTGCGTCTTCTTAAAGCTATCCCTGCTCACGGATCTGTGGGATCTGATGGCTTGTTACCCAAATTCATAAAATCTGCTGCCTCAGCTATTGTCTCAATTGCAAGAATCTTCAACCTATCCATTGATACCCTTACTGTGCCGACTCTATGGAAAACTGCTCGAATGGTTCCTGTGCTTAAAAAGGGTGATATTAAGAACTTGGGCAATTACTGTCTGATTGTCATTCTCTCCACTCTGAACAAACTTCTTGAGAAAGTGGTGGCCTCCCAGGTCACAGAATATCTTCATCTAAATAATCTAAATAAGTAAGGCCATTACTACAGCCCTGGACTCTTACTGCTCCCATCCGTGTTCGTCCTCTCTCCCTTCGCCCTCAGTCCCCTTGGTTTGATGGGTCCTTGAGGGAGATGCGGCAACTAGAATGAAGGTTAGAGCATTGCTGGCGGAAATCCGCCCTGGAGACCAACCATCTCAGATTGCTAGAACATTATCAAGTCTTATCAATCAGCAATCTCCCGTAAGAAGGCAGAGTTCCTGTCCGGGGAGATTGTTGTTGCTCAGAACTGACCGGCTCAGCCCTTTCGAACTGTGGACAGACTATGCAACCCGGCCTGTCTGCAGTCTCGAAGAGCTTTTTCACAATTGGAGTGTGATGAGCTTGCTCAGTTCTTTGCAGATAAGGTGGCTGCCATCAGGGCGGAGATCCAACCGGCACACTCTATGGGGAATGCTATTGATCAGTGCTCAGTCACTTCCCCACATTTTTTCCTGGAGTACTTTTGACCAGCTGGAGTTCACGGATGTTATGCGGATTGTCCACGGTATGCAAGTCAGCCTGGTTGCTGATGGAGATTTCTCGGTCATGTCCACGGTATGCACACTACGTGCCATAGTTTAGATCCAGGCCCAGCTTCCCTGATTATGGGTTGTTGTGATATCATTGGCCCGGTCCTGGCATGGATAGTCTGGTGCTCCCTTGAGTTGAGTGAGTTTCCTAGCTCCCTGAAGGAGGCGGTGGTGACACCCTTCCTGAAGAAAGCTTCTCTGGACCCAGACTGCCTTGCCAACTACAGACCTATCTCTAACCTCCCCTTTGTAGGGAAGGTGATTGAGAAGGTAGTGGCTGTACAGTTGGAGAACCTCTTGACCATCCATAGCATCTGTGAACCTCTCCAATCCAGTTTTCGTAAGAGGGACAGTACCGAGACTGCTGGTTTGGGTGCTCAATGATCTCTTGATGGCGAGAGATCAGAAAAGCCACTCCATCTTAGTACTTCTGGATCTCTCTTCAGCATTTGACACCATAGACCATGGGGTGCTGCTTGAGCGGCTGAGGTTCATCTGTGGTCTGTCTAGTACAGTCCTCAGGTGGTTTAAGTACTTCCTCACTGGCAGAACTCAGAGGGTGGTGTTGGGGATTTTTTCCTCCAACCCTCTCTCTCTGTCATGTGGGGTTCCTCAGGGCTCGGTGCCGTCCCCCATGTTGTTCGCAGTGTACATGCTGCCCCTCAGAGACATTGTAAGATGGCATGGGCTGAGGTTTAACTGCTGTGCTGATGATACCCAGCTCTTAACTGTCTTTCGCACCCGACCAAGATAGTGCACTCTTGATATTTACAGTAATAACTGCCTCACTGAAATCCAGGATTGGATGAATTCCAGCTGGCTGAAGTTGAACTCGGTAAGACGGAGGTGATGGTTGTTGATCCTGGTCGCTGGACAGGGGTGTTGGGGGCTGGTCAGCCTACAGTGCTTTTCCTGGGGGGCTCCCAGCTTCTTGCCTCTGAACGGGTGTGGGACCTGGGGGTGGTGCTTGACAATGGACTGACACTGTGATTTCAGATGTTGGCAGTTATCTTGTCTTCCTTTTATCATCTGAGGAACATCGCTAGGGTCAAGCACCTTGTTCCGTCCAGTGATCTTCCTACACTGGTCCACGCCTTTGTGACCTCGCACCTTGGTTATTGCAACTCCCTTTACTTAGGGTTACCGGGGGTTGATATCCGCTGCCTGCAGCTGGTGCAGAACACAGCAGCCTGGTTGCTGACGGGGACTTCTCGTTCATGTCATATTACACCTGTGCTACACGAACTGCACTGGCTGCCGATTCGATGGCGGATCACCTTCAAAGTCAGACTTCTGACTTACAGTATAAAGCCCTGCATGGACTTGGCCCGGACTACCTGAATAGAGCTTCTGTCCCCTTACAGCCCCAAGCGATCACTCCACTCAGCTGACAAAGGGGTTGCTAGAGATTCCAAGGGTGTCTTTAAAATCTTCAGGGGTCCGTGCATTTATGTATGTGCCCCAGCCCTTTTGAATTCTCTACCCCGTCAGCTATGAGAGTGTGCGACCGTGGGGGGTTTCAAGCAGGCATTAAAAACATTTCTGTGGCACCAAGCATATGCTGCCTAATTATACTGATTCTGTTGTTTTATTTGTCTTACATTATGTATGATATTTTATCTTGTTTTTATTTTTATGTAAAGCGCCTTGATGTTCACGAAAGGCACTCAACAAATAAAATGTATTATTATTATTATCTCATATCTCAGCACAGTTTCCGAGCTGGGCACAGCACTATTACTGTGTTAATTCAACTATCAAATGACATCCAACTGGCTATAGATAATGGCTTGCTCACTGGGGCAATCTTCATTGACCTCACAAAGGCCTTTGATCTTGTGGCTTACCCTCTATTACTATCCAGATTGTCCTCTCTGGGATTCTCCCTGTCTGCCTGCACTTGGTTTGAGAGCTACCTCACTGGAAGAAAGCAATTCATCCAATTAGAATTAGCTATCTCTGATCTAACCCACACCTGCATTGGAATCCCCCAGGGCTCAACACTAGGCCCCCTCCTTTTCTCTCTTTTTATTAGCAACCTGCCCTCCTTGCCCTACTCCTCTTCTGTGATCCTATATGCGGGTGATATGGTAATTCTATCAAGTGCCAAAGACCTACCCTCCATAAATGCCAATCTCCAAGCTGACTGGCTTTTCATGATTGGCTGCTCCAAAACAAACTTCTACTTAACTCCAAGAAAACTGTGGCCATGCTTCTTGGCTCCCCCTAAATCAAATCCTGTACCTCTGCCCCTTCTGTTCTTGGACCAAATGGTTCCCCCCTAGAGTCTGTCATCTCGTTTAGGTATCTTGGAGTTACACTTGACCCATCTTTTGATTTCAACCTGGATATTGTTGCCACTTGTAAGACAGTCAACATTAAACTGGAACAGGCTTATAAAATCAGATCCTCCCTTAATGATGCTGCCAGGCTTGCTATTGCTCAAGGCTTTCTCCGTCCCTGTCCTACTTATGGCTCGCTGGCCTATCTTGACGGTAGTAAAGGAGCCTTCCTTAAGTGGAGCACTTGCTACAGTAACATCTGCAGATTTGCACTCTTGGCAACTAGACTTACACACCGCTGTCAACTCTGCTCCCGTCTAGGCTGGCTGTCTCCTTCTTCAAAATGGCTTTATACTGCTGGCTGTCTGATAATATAGTTAGATCGGGTACCCCTGCGCACCTGTCAACTTTGTTAATCCATCCTTCTCAAGCGTATCCCCTCAGATCCTCTGAATTATCTCCTCTTGAAATTCCTAGGTGTTCCACTAAAATGGGTGAACTCTCCTTTGCACATTCTGTTCCTAAAATTTGGAACTCCCTCCCCTTACATGTCAAAAACTCTAAATCCCACCTGGTTTTCAAAAAAGGTCTTCGAACCTACCTGGTAGACTCTGATATCTGTTCCTGCTCTGCTACTGTACTCCTGATTCTCACACCTAGCAGCTTTTCCGGCTCCACTAAATGGTACTAACTCCCTCATGCACTTATTCTAATTGCTGGTATATTGCTTCTCACACTTTAGCCTACTGTTCTCTGAATCTCTGTTTTACTATATTGTTGCCCCATTTCTGCTTTTTCTATTTGTGGCTCAGTTTACTACTGCCTGTCTTCCCCGCAGACAATTCCCACTCGTTGCTGCCTGAATGTAGTTAATGTTGTTTCTGCGCACTTAAGTATTGTACTTATTCTGTATCATTTGTCTTGTTGGCTGTCTCTGTTCCTATTTTGTAAACTCTGTCTTTGTCATAATTTTTTGCATAAATACATGTTGTGCCTTGCCCAGTTATTTCCAGTATGTACTCACTCCTCTGTTTTGTAATCTCCGGGTTGTGCCTGAATGTAGGCAATATTTGTGTCAAGTGTACTCACCTGGTATACAAAACTAAATAAAATAAACTCCTTACTTAATTGCCACAATGTACATGCTCCCATCCACCATAAGACCCTTACACCCTCTCAGTGAGTTTTCTCCTCCTTTCATTATTTCACCCTTCAATTCATTTCCTACTCGTCTTCCCATCTCCCTCATCACCTATCTGCTTAGCTTCTACCGAATTAGATCTTGGCCACTACTTTACTCTCCTTTTGCTCTCCTACTCCATTTTGCTACTAGTTCCAAATGCTTTTATGTAGGTCCTCTATAATGAAATAGCACTTATTTACTGTTATATCATTATCTTTTTTATATATAGTCTCCCTGTAACTCTGTTTCTGCCCTTGATGTAAGTGAATCGTGTACTGGCTATCCATCTGCTCTATTGTATTTTTTATCTCAGCTAATGTTGTTTTTGTATTTTCCTCCAATATCATGTATCACCTTGTTGTAACCTCCTGGGTCGTGACTGAAAACAGGCATTTCTATGTCAAATGCACCTGATCCGGTTACCAAAAATAAAATAAAAGTTTTTACTCTGGTGTTAAAGGGAAAAGCCCCTCAACCTGTTTTCTGTATCCCTGTGTAATTTGTAGGCATGAACAATGTTTCCCCTTCTTGCAGCCCCCTAATCTCATCCTAATTTAAATATAAATGAGGTTGCTTCACTCTGTTTTGCCCTGGTGTGAAAAGCTGTTTTTCTCCTTTGCAAAGATCATGACCCCACTCATACAAGGCATCATGGGAGTCGATAATGCGTACATGCACAAGCCAGCAGAAGTTATACTCACAGTCAGTTCTGTTGCATGTCTTGTGAAGTCTCTGTATTTCCTAAAAGCATTTTTTAAACTCAGATACACTTTAAACTACAAAAAACAGCAGGGCACTTACTATGCCTTGAAAAGTTTCATGGCTAGCGTAAGACAAGAACATAGGGCTGCAGGGGACAGCAACAGCATTGACAAATGTATAACTACTGCATGCTGTAGCACCAAAACATCATAAAATTTCAGGACGCCTTATATATTAGTCGGGCCATGACCTTAGCAGCTGAGTGAAGCAGGCTTTCACAGCAGACTTAAGTACCTTCATTTACATTTAAATCATGATGAAATTAGGAGGGTGCAGTATAAGCAGTCATTGTCCGTGCCTACAAACTACACAGGTAAACAGAATAAAAAGGCTGAGGGGACCTTTCTTAAGATTGGCTCGGTCAACTTGGAATGAGATCAAGGTATTGTTTTGATAGGGTTTTGGATGGTCCGACATAAGGGGGGGTACCTACTTGGGAGTTAAGGTGAGGTTGTATAGCTGGGAGGGAATATGGGCTGTTACTGGGGGTCAGGATTGGATCAGGCAGCTTTTTTTTCTCCCTGGGTTAGATGGGATCAGACAGTTGAGAGGAGGATGAGGATTGTTACTTTGGGGATTGATTGCAGTTGAGCTGCTGAGAGTTTATTTATTGTGAAGGGATGTATCCGTTTAGCAAGCTCATTTGCAGGGAGGTCCATTGGGGCAAACATACATCAAATACAATACAATACATAGTGTAATACATGATAAAGAGTAACAAATACATAGTGCAAAAACAGCAAAAAGATATCAGGTTCTAATGGCTGTTATATACAATAAGTAACCTCAGTATCATTCAGTTAGGGACAATTTAAAAGCTCTCGAACCCTAGAGAGGTCGGTAGTGGGGTACCACAGGGCTCGGTCCTGGGTCCGATCCTGTTTAATGCATACATATTGAACATCAGGGAGGGTATAGGGTGTGAAATGAGTCTCTTCACTGATGACTCCAAGATGGGAGCAGTAGTTGAGGGGGAAGAGGGCAGGTTGGCCCTGCAAGGGGACCTGGACACCCTGGAAAGCTGGGCTCACACATGGAAATTAAATTTCAATATCACGAAGTGCAAGGTGTTAAATCTTGGGTGGGGAAACCCTAAACACAGGTACACCCTGGGAGGAGAGGCGCTGGAGGCCTCAACAGGGGAAAAAGACCTAGGGGTCATGGTGGATGCATGTATGAATAACTCTGAGCAGTGCAGGAGAGCGGTTAGCAAGGCAAACAGGATGTTGGGATGCATCGTAAGGGGGATCACCTCTAGGAGCAGGGAAGTGATTCTGCCGCTGTACAATGGACTAGTTAGACCACACCTTGAGTACTTTGTACAGTACTGGAGACCACACTTGAAGAGGGACATACAGCTCCTGGAGAGGGTACAGAGGAGGGCAGCTAAGATGATACGAGGACTAGGGGATTTGACGTATGAGGACAGACTTGATGAGCTCTGCCTGTTTTCATTGGAGGAGAGGAGAGCCGGGGGGACATGATTGAGGTCTTCAAGTACCTCAAGGGAATAAATAGGGTAAACATGGAGGGGATCTTTAGACTAAAGCAGGGAGGTATCACCAGAGGGCATGGTTTGAAGTTCGAAGGTGGAAGGGTGGGGGAGGAGGTTTTTCACTGAGGGTAGTGGACCCTTGGAATGTGCTGCCTGGCGAGCTGGTTCGGAGATCCACGGTGGAGGGCTTCAAGAGAGGGTGGGACAGACACAGAAAGCGGATGTATCAGATGATGGCCTGGCCCAGGGGGGTGGGAATGGATGATAGGGGTTTCTGGAACACAAGGTGGGGGGGCGCCTCAGCACCCAACTAGGGATCTGAGGTTCAAGCAGACTCGATAGCCCGTAATGGCCTAATCTGCTGGCAATTAGTATGTTAGTATGTAAATGTAAAGAGTGCAGCTGAATGTGAACAGAGAGGAAGGATGGAATGTAGACAGTGGAAGGGTGAGAAGAGGTCCAGTAGCTGCTGTACTGTACGTACTCACCTTAATGACATTCTAACAGTTTCTTCTAAGAAAATCAGCCTCATTCTAACAATAAGGATTTTGTCATAGTCACACACATTGCATCATTCCCAGCTCAGGGAGCCATAACTCAGAAACCATCCAGGCAGATTTAAATTGCAACCACATGCTCACCTCCACTTCTCACATGTGCATCCCTCCAACCATCAGATCCTTACTTTCTTTTTTTTTTTGGATGTTATTTCTCTCCACGGAGCTCAGCTACAACCCCCGCACTCTGTCGTTCCCCAGCGCCATCCCGGACATGAGACCCCTCCCTTCTGCACCCATGACTTACCCCTTCGGCAGGGTGGTGGAAGCGACTCAGCCACCCCAGCGGATCCATGCCAGGGGGCCCTCCAGAAATGGCGCCGGGGAACAACGTCGTGCTGATGGGCTCCCATTTTCTTTATTTTCCTCCCGGCGGGCATGGCGTGCAATGACGCCAGCGACTGAGTGCACGCACGCTCCCGTGCGCATGCTAGCCAAGCATCTGCCACGTCCCGTCCCCCCTTGGCTTGCGGCTGCGTGCTGTCGATCCCCAGCCTCCGCTAGGGGTCAGGCAAGCACCGGCTGCCCGAATCCCCCCACCCTGGAGATGGAGAGCAGTCCTCCGGATGCTCAATCCATCTCCTCCCCGCCGACCCCCGGCAGCCCATGCCCGTTCGAACACGGGTCGCCAGCGTGGCACGAGGTGTAGCGACCAGCGCCTCAACCCTCAGCGCCACCGGGCCGGCAGATCCTTACTTTCTGCTGAAAATATCTGCCACACCTTGGTTCTTTTCTGTGTTGCTTTAGTTTTTCGATTGGTTCTCCACTCCTTTCTCAGTTCCATGCTAGTTCGGTTCCATCACTACCTCCTTGCTAATGATTTTCCCATTACTTTAGGTTTTACATTTATGTTTTCTTTACGGTATTGTACTGTCCTCTAAATGTTCCCCTCTTCTGACATCCCATGCCACAGGTGAAATCCTTAAGGTGGATTTAAGACATTCACTAAGTACCATACACCCAAGACATTGGGTAATCATCACAGTGAGTGCCTAGATGGTCTGGGCACAGACCACGCTAAGAACGTTCTGGGTTGCCCCATGATGTCCAGGAAGTTGAACGAGAGTCAGGCCAAGAGGTTGGTGGAATCACCAGCAGGTAAGTCCATCGCCCTTGTTTCCGGTAAAGAAACTGATTGTGGGGCAATCCAGTTCAGATTGGTTGACTTTTCTGTTCAGTACTTGCCCTCCCAAGTATCAGGTCCCTCAGCTGAACTGAGTGGAAAGCACTGCAGTGCCAGTGCTAAGAAGTGGCTCCAGCTCCGAGACCCTGCTGGTTCCAAAACCATGTGACCCCCCAGCTCCAGTTCCTTGTCTTCACCATTAGTGGATGCCTAATCGTTTTCAGATACAGAGTCCAACTCTGGGTCTCAAGCCCAGTCTCTCAGTTCCTGATCCCCAAAATAACAGTCTTGAGATGCAGGCCTGACTAGGCTTTTCACTTCTCCAGATCCCCTCTCTAGAAGAGCCAGTTCAGATCCCCTCCTTCAGGGCTCCCTGTAACCCACTTAGCTTCTGTCCCTGCCTAAGATTTCCCCTGGGTGCAGAAAAACTAAGCCCTTGAGCCCCCAGTTCTTTGGATTGCAGCTGCAGAGGTTCCTGTCTGTAATTCTCAGAATGGTGTCCCCCACTACCACTACTTGTCCCTTACTAGTCTCAGCCCTCCCAGTCTGGTGCCCATGTCTCCCAGTTCTGTAAGGCCATGCACCACAGATCACCCCATTCTCTGTCCAGTTTCACTTGAGGTGCTGATCTTTTAGGGCAATTTGATGACCGATGATTCTCTAGTTTAGGTTGACCCTATCTGTGTATTCTTTGACAGGTTATGTGAGAGGTTAAGAAAAATTCAAGCTTTATTTTTATTTCTATTTCTCTGATAGCTAGGTGCAAACACTGGACCAAAAAGTCCTGTTTTCAGGGATGAGTGTGGCAGAGGCAGCAACAAACTGCAAAACATAAAAATCACATGTAATGTACATAACATAAAATTGTTTACACAACAGATATTCAAAACATTGACAAATGAACTGATCCACTAGATATTTCAGAAGGTCATCCCTAAATGTCTTACGACAAGTTGCCACACACAGCAAATAGGGAAAATGGGTCAACAGTTTAGAAGCATATATGTGAAACGCTCTTGCAGTGTTTCTTTCCAGGGGCGACCTGGGAGCACTGGGCGGTTAAGTGACTTGCTCAGAGTCACACAGTATGCAAGTGGAGGTTGTGAGAATCAAACTCCGGTTTAGTCTGCTGGATGTACCAAGCTCGTTCACACCTCATTCCTCTAACAGCTAGGCTATACTGCCAGCCCAATGTGTGTGAGGTGTTAGAGAGGGGGAGTCTATTATTTCCTGTTGTTATTGCAGCAAAGAAAGATATTACGAGAAAGTGGTTAAAAAGAATCCATTCGACCAGAGAGAAATGAGTGGGGCACGGTGAGATTTATTGGAACACAGTATTGCGATGATGGATAGGACCGAGGGTCTGTCTTGTCCACCCCTCATACCCCACAGCAGTGACTGTACTTTATTTGAGTATGGGCACACATCCGAGCCTAACAGCCTGAATGTTACACCTACAGTACTCTTGCTCTGTAACCATCACTGCCATTTATCAAACGGAGAAGCTGCCGAACATTGCAGTACTGCAGAAGGATGCATTTGGCAATAAATGGATACTTTGAATACTGTAGTATTTATTTTAGTTATTTTGTTATTTACTTGGACCAGGAAAGGCATACGGAGTTGGAGGGACCTATTTTATTTGTGGGAAATGTTGGTCACAGCATGGGGGAAATTCTCAGCTTTCACAATAAGTGAAATGGGATCTATAGCTTACACGTGGACAGCCACCAGAGATGGGCAGCAGGACTTCAGTTTAACGTCTTATCTGAAGGACGGCATGTCAGCAAGGTATTATAGTGGTGACCTGCTGCCGTTAACTGAGAAAAAGCAAGTTTAAGTTCTATTTGGTACGAAAAACAAGCTGTAGAATGGGTGGGGGGGGATAGTACTGGAAAGCACTACAGAGGAAAAGGACTTGGGAGCAATAATTTCAGACAGTCTGAAGGCATCAGCACAGTTCAGTAGTGCAGTGGGTAGGGCAAATAGGATGCTGGGGTGCATGAGGAGGGGGATGACGAGTAGGAGAAAGGAGGCATTGCTGCCACTATACAGGTCACTGGCTTGCCCTCTCCTGGAGTACTGGTATGCAGTTTTGGAGTCTGTCTAAAGAAGGACAGGGACAGAGTGGGGGCAGTGCAGAGGAGAGTAATCGAGATGATCAGGTACAGCATGAAAGGATGTATGAGGAGAGTTTTGCAGATCTGAACATGTAGACGCTTAAGGCGAGGAGGGAGTGAGTGGATATGATTGAAACATACGGATACCTCCAGAGCATAAGTAAAGTGAATAGCGGGGAATTGTTCAGACTGAGTGGGAACACAAACACCAGGGGAACTCCATGAAGCTGGTGGGGGCAGGTTTGAGAGAGACATTAGGAGGTATTTTTTCACAGAGGGGGTGATGGAGAGGTGAAATAGACAGCCGGAAGCAGTGGTGTTTGAAAAACCAGTGGGAGAGTTCAAGACGAGGATGGGACAGATACAGGAGCTTGTTAAAGACCAAATCAGAAAGGAAGTGAGATGGATGATGTGAAGAGCCTCTAGGGCTCTTTTGTTCCCCATTAGGTGGATATGGGTAGACAGACTAGACTAACAGGCCCACAGATTCTGTGTAATCTACGTGAATATAAAACTATGTTTTAGGCTAGAAAATGGCTCTCAGTTAGATCCTACACTTTGCTATAAGTACCTAGGTTTCTGACTAGACCAGAATCTGGATATCTTCCTATTAGTCTAGTGGTAAAGGTCAAAATAGTACAAGAATCGCTCAGAATTTGAAATAAGACATGGAAATTGGCCTATAGGTAGATATTTGTATGCTGTTTCATATAAGAGCAGGACACAAGTGATCCAGCAATGTTTAGAGATTGCAAAAATCAAAAAAGCATGAAAATTGGAACATAAGTAAATCATTATGTGTTCTTTAAAATAAAAGCAAGACACATGATCTGATGAAATACAGTTAATTTACACTTGCGTGCGCATGCATTTGACTCTTCAGTCCATGAATATGTTTCCAGATAATTACAAAGTACATCAAATAACTTTTTTTTTTAGTGTATCTATTTCTCTCTGGTCCCCCCAAGTCGGCATTGCTTCTCAGCCGCCCCCCCCCAGCCCCGCGCCCGACATCAGGGAGCTGTCCCCCTCTTCCCCCATGGTTTCCCCTCCATGGCAGGGCAGCGAGGAGCCCCCAACTCTACTCATCTCGACCAGGATCCAGACTATATTTTCACTCCAGATTTTCAACAGTGCCATTTTTCACACCTCCTCATGAACAGTACATCTGTCATTTTTCACATCCTGTTCGAAATGTGTCTTCGCACCTGTGGTGCCAAATGGCACAGTCACAGTGCAAAATCACCTTTCGCCTAAAGAACTGATAGTGTCACTGTTCATGCGGTGGGGTCACAAAAAGTTCATGTGGAAAACTTGGAGTAAAAATACCAAGAAACGCCCAGGGCGTTAGAGTTTTTGACCATAATGCCCTACCCTGTAGGGACTGACAGGCGTCAGGGGTGTGACTTAGGATTGTCGACAATAATGCTTATGCCATTCCACCCCCACTGTGCAGCCAGTGATAGGCATCGAGGTGCGGCTGGGACTCTTTGCTCCCAGAGTTCACCCCATTCTCCTATACTGCATCCATTTCAGCGTGTTTCCTTATGGAATGAGGTGAATGTAAAGCCCAAACACCCCAAGGCACACCTCGACACTTGTCAGTGTCTGAAGGGTAGGGTGAGGTGAAATGTCGTGACCATCATGGGCGACGACCCAAAGGCACACTACAATGCCTGTCCATCTCTGCAGGGTGAGGGTGGAGTTGGCATCAGTTCAATACTTCAGTACCATTCCTATACTGCATCTCTCTAACTCCCGGACTTCCAACTGCTAATGCCAGCAAGCAAACATTCGGCATTGACAAATGCTTGTTATATCTTCTTCTTCTCTTTTTATGGTGTTAAGAAAGAGGAAAAGGAAATAAACTATTAAAGAGTATAATAGAAAGTAGATTATTTTTATTTATTTTTTTTATTTGTATTTATTCATTCTCGGATTACAATACCTTTGAGCACATAACAGTTCTTTTGCAAAGGTTCCACATCAGTGGGAGGGATGACAGACATACAACGGATGGTATTACATAAAATTTTGACAAGAAAGTATTAAAATGACAGTATGACATTAACATTACAACTAAAAATTAAAACTGTGAATCAGTAGGAAATCAAAAAATAACCTAATAAAAGGAGGCAGCCCATGGTGCTTTGGCAAATAGGTATAGGTAGATTTGGGTGAATAAAAGTTCTGGTAAGTGAAGTTAAACAGTGGAAAGAAGGTGGAGGGTGAGGGGGTGAGGTGAAAGAAGGATCGGGGAAGTAGGCAGGAAATAGGGCAGAGCGTTTAGAGTGAAAGTGGTCATTCGCAGAGAAAGGGGAAAAAGTAAGTACACAAAGATGTGTCAATATAGAGCCGGCCCATCGGCACAGTGGTGGAATTTCCACTTGCAACGCTGGCGACCCTTGTTCGGGAGTGGACTCGGGTCGCCGGAGGGCCGGCCGGGGGAGAAGGCTGGAGTGTCCCACGACTGCTCGCCTTCTCTGGGGGGAGGGGGCACCACAGCCCACAGCTTGCCTGACCCCAAGCGGAGGCTGGGGGTATGACAAATACTGTTGCTGGAGGAAGGGGCCGGTCACAACGTGTGGTGGACGTCGTCGGCGTGTATGCACCATGACGTCAGGGCACACACCACGCACTGGGGAGAAAATGGGAACAGAGCCTGCCACCACCGGGGAGATGAGGAGCCAGGAGACATGCCCACGATTTGCCTGTGCCCACCCGATGGACCCAGACCGACGCAACGTAAGTTTCGGGGTGTCAGCGCCCCCGCCTTGTCCCCGCCCGGGGGTAAAGCGCAGCCCCATGGGGTCTTGGGGTCTGTTCTGTGCAGGGTGTCAGGCAGTGGGATGTCTGCGATGTCTCCCCTGATGGGTTGGGGGTGTCAGGCTGGGGATAGGTGAATAAAGAGAGATTTAAAAAAAAAAGATGTGTCAATACTGTTGAGGTAGTGCCATGTCAGTTGAAACAGTCACAGGAACTATTATCTGTAAGATGCTGATGAAGAGTGCCTTTAAATGGTCTCAGTTTCAGTAAGAAAGAGATATCACTGGGCAGCGCATTAAACCATAGTGGTGCTCTGTATGCAGACGATCGTTGCCCTTTGTGTAGTCTGGCATCTTGGGACAGAGAAGAGTTGGTTGACTGAGCAACGCGTGTGCTGGGAGCTGCAAGAGGGGTTGAGTAAGTTTGTAACACCAGAAGGCAGGAGCCCAAGAAGTGCCTATTTAGTTAGCAAGCAGGTCTGATAGTGAATCCTCCCATTTAGCTGAAGCCAACCTGTTTGCGCATACAGTTCACATGTGTGGGTAAGGCGTGCTGCTCCAGTAAGAAGTCGGCATGCGTTATTGAATGCCAGTGCGGAGGGTAGTGGTGGAAGCTGAGCCATAGATAACCAGACCATAGTCAACAATGGATACTATGGAGCCATAAATAACTAGTATAAGGGCTTCAGGCGTTTTGAATATATGTACTTTTGTTTAGATATTTCTGTAAGAGTTGCATTAAACATTGAATTGTATTGTTTGCATTTATATTTTTACAATTCTTGAGTAAAAAATATTATTGACAATAAACAATGTCTATCGGGAGTTTCACCTGGTAGTGAGTGCTTTAGCTGCATGGATTACAGCAGATGAACATGTGCCTCTTTTAAATTTGTGGGATTTCTATACTAAACCCTTATCATGGATTTGTTCTTAGTGGGTAATGACCTCTCAGAGAAAGATAGTTACAGCATAAGCATTTTATTATCAGCTATGCCAAAATACAGGAAAAGGCATACATACCAATCCCCGGGAGAGAGAGAGGGGGCAGCCCCCTTCCCCCCTCCATCAGCAGTCTGGGCTTTACTCAACTGAGACCCCAAACTGTTCCTGTATTTATACGGTATTTCATGACTAGGGCTGTTGTTTCAGTTTCCCTTATCTACGTACAAAATAAGCACTTTCCCAGTACAGAATACCATCAGCTGTTACCTAACCTTGAGCCTGTGCTCGCGCTCTCTCTCTCTCTCTCACAGAAAACAACTATCTCAGCAATTTGTATTACAAGCAAAACTAAGAGTTCTAAAAGCTAGTAACTTTCCACGATCCTGCCCTAATAACTAACTATATAGCAGCATGTACATAAACTGTCACTCAGCAGTTCTAAAAGGCACTTAGCAGTAATAAAGGAATAACTCTAAAAATGGATTTCATTAAAACCTAACCTATAGTAGCAAATGCATATCATTAGTAATATGCATGTATGATAATGTGTGGATATGGCAGGTCACAAGCATATGCTAACACTTTTGTGGGGACTAGCAATTCTGTTCCTGTACTGCATGATGTGTCAAACTGGAAACTGCTCCTGATGTTGGTCCAAGAGATTTGTAACCCAGCCTTTAGTTCACTCGGAGGTAGCATACCAGAGAGGCAGTTCAGATGAAGAGCAGTATGTGGGATTTATAAATGGTGCAGGAAGAGAACAAATTACCAACTTGTCTGGTTTCTGTGCATCTCTCTAAGTCACACACTTACACTCTAAAGCCTCAAACCCAGCATGGAGCATCATGGGTATGCAGCTCCTTGTGTGGGTGGCAGGCTTACAAGACTTCTTCAGAGCAAAAGTGACCTTTTAGCCAAGTTGTACATTTGCAATGAAGTACAACAATGATTGCTCTGATTACAAGTGTATGCTTATATCTTACATAAAATGCACTTGTTAGTTTTGATGATTTGCCTCTTGTTTTTGCAGTGCTTTGTGGGTACTAAAGGAGATGGGGCAGGTCCTGGCTGGATTTCTAGCGGATCTGTTCAGTTGCTCCTTAGAGACGGAGGTCGTGCTTGATGATTGGAGGATAGCAAATGTGCCAAGGTCTCCCTACACCAAAACGGGGGTCTAGATGAGCCAGGCAACTCAAGATCAGCAGTTTGATGTCTATAGTAGGGAAACTACATAAATCCATAATAAAGGAGAGGATAGCAGGGCTCCTCAAAGCCAGCAGCCTGCAGAACTCCAGCCAGAACGGATTTTCCAGTGGGAGGTTGTGCCAGATGAACCTGATTGAACCTTTCATTGAGTGACAAGGGCTGTGGATAGGGGTCAGACAATAGATGTCCTGTACCTAGACTTTAGCAGAGTCTTGCACTGCCTTCCATATATAACAGGTTGCTAAAGAAGCTGGGTGACCTGGGAAGGGAATAAAATAACGAGTTAGGTAAAAAATTGTCCGAGTGGGAGATCCTTGAGGGTGGCCCTTAATAAAGAGCTCTTGTATGTAGGGGAAGTCGCAAGCGAGGTGCCCCAGGGATCGGTTTTAGGGCTGGATCTCGTCATTGTATTTTTGTGTGAAATAGGAGAGGAGATCCGGGGTGAGATATGCAACTTGGTAGAAGACACCAAGATCTCTAGTAGAGTGGACATCAAAGAGGCAGTAAGCACTATGAAGAAGGAGCTCTAAAAACTGGAGAGGTGGTCGAGGGTGTGGCAGCTGAAATTCAGCACAAAAATGTACAAAGTAATGTACATAGGGACTGAGAACCCAAGAATGGAATACAGGATAGATGGGTGGTAACGGAAAGCACAGTGGAGGAAAAGGACTGGAGGTGATCAAAATTGAGAACTTGAAGGCATCGGCGCACTGTAATAGAGCTAAGAGTAAGGCATATTGGATGCTGGGATGCCTCGGGAGAGGGATCACTAGCAGATGGAGAGAGGTAATACTGCCCTGTGTAGATCTCTGGTTCGACTGCACCTAGAGTACTGAGTGCTGTTTTGGAGCTCGAAGGAGAGGGGTAGGCTGAAGGTGGTGCAGAGAAGGGGCACCAAAATGATACAGGGGCAACAAGGAAGCATTTATGGGAACCCAATACACATGCCGGAAGACAGAAGGAAGAGGGAAGAAATTTCATTGGTTTAGTTAGCTATTTATTTATTAAAAAAGACTGAGCAAAAAGTGCCGATTTTCACAGTCGACCTAAGTCATGGGAAAATTACAGTACATCAGATTGTACAATGTACATTGTCATATCATTGAAAACAAAAAAAATTGTAAAATTAAATTAATAGACAATACTAAAGTTTCTATAAATCACTAAATCATTTATATATAAGACAAATTCATGGTGGCACTGGACTGCTCGGGCATGACTTGACTCCCTCGTACCTTTCCATGTGCACCCAAGGGTTTTCCACCAGAGCTACCCCTGGTATTGGGAGAAGCTTAGGTAGTTGAAAGCCAAGTGGTTGATATTAGAGTAAGCTTGGAGGAGATAAAGATCACTGGAGGATAAACTAACCCTGAGAACTAATTATAATGGGTATCAGGGGGCAGTCACCCTTGAGAAAGACAGAGTTCCTGTCAAGGTGATTGCTTTTTTCACTGTGGGCAGATTTATGTTATCTGCAGTTCAGGAGCGAGTTGTTGACAGAAAGGTGCAAGGAATTTGGCCGTTTCTTCCTTAATAGGGTATCCTGTATTCGATCCAGGATTCCCCAGAGTGAGCTATCATGGCCCAGCACAAAGCCATTCCTTAGCAGACAGTGGCGTGCCATGTGTCTCAAGTGAGTTCCTGGTGGTACTAGCCGGAGAGATTTTCCGGCTGATCTCTGAGTTGCACTCCAGTTTCTGTTTGCTGGACCGGGGACCAGCTCCACTGTTTTTGGACTGTCGGGAGTCCCTCGGTTCAGTTATGGTGGAGATTGTTTGGTGCTCCTTATGGAGGGGTGTCTTCCCCACTGCATTGGAGGAGACTAGTGGTGAAGCCCCTTCCAAAAAGCCATCTTTGGACCCTGACATCATGTCAAATTACTGGCCTGTTTCAGATCTTCCCTTTTTAAGGAAAATTAGCAAGAAGATAGTGACGACACAACATGAGCAGCATGTGCTCAGTATTCAACCTAAGTCTTTCTAATTAGATTGCAGGGCACAGTACAGCACAGAGACAGCACTCATCAGGGTGCATAATTACCTTTCACTAGACAGAGATAGAGGGGAGCGATCAGTTCTTGTTCTCCTCGATCTGACGTTAGCTTTTGACACCATAGACTATAGAGTTTCAACAGCTCAACTGAAGCACTCAGGAGGACTCAGAGGCTCTGTATTGAAGTAGTTTGAGTCCCTCCTTTCCGGCAGGGTGCAGTAAGTAACTGGGAGTAATTTTTGTTCCTACCTAGCTGCCCTTGAACTATGGGTTACCTCAGGGGTTGACATTATCTCCTATGTTGTTTGCAGTATATGTGCTGCCATTTAGAGACGTCATTTTGATGATATGGTTTAAGTTTTCATAGTTAGGCCAATGATAACTCAGCTGTTTCTGTCATTTACCCCGGGAAATGAGATGCAGGCAATAAGTTGAACAGACAGGTTAAGGCCAAACCCTGACAAACGGAAGTGTTGCTGATGGATTCTGGTGCCTGTAGTCTGGGAGGAGAGTTGGCTCAGTTACTGTACATCCCAAAGCCGCCCCACTCATAGCCTGAAAGGGTGAAGAATCTGGGCATCATTATGGACTTCAGACTGACAGTGGAATATCATGTGTCGGCAGTAGTCCATGGTGGTTTTTTCACCTTAGGAACATCACCCAGCTCAAACCCTGTCTGGGTTCCGAGGACCTGAAAACACTAGTGCATGCTTTCGCCATGTCAGGACTGGACTACAGCAATGCTCTATAACCCGGGGTATCTGCAGGGTTGACATGCGGCTTGCAGCTGCTGCAGAACACTGCTTCAGGTTGATTGCTGGAGTTCCTTGCTTTATGCATATGTCCCCGGTATTATGAACATTGCACTGGCTGCTGGTAAGGTGGTGTGTCACCTATCTATTAAGTCTTTTAACATTCAAAACCCTACACGATGTAGGCCCAGGCTGCCTGGAAGAGCTCCTTCATCCTTATGCTTGGGGCTGCCTTTTCCAGTCTTCTGAGTGAGGCCTTTAGGATGTACCCAGATCAAGTCTGAAGCAGTCTGGGGACAGAGCATTTGCAGTGGCAGCACCTGGTGTATAGAATTCAATGCCCCACCAGTTAAGGGAGGACCTCTCAGCAGAGAGCTTCAAGTGGGGTCTTAAATTCCACCTGTTTACTTTGCCCTACCATGGATAATTTCATCAGCTAATTGGCTGAGAGTTAGCTAGCCTTCGGCTAATTTTGTTTTAATTTTTTGGGGTAGGTTAATGTTTGGGGCTAGAATTGATGTCAGGAATTTATGGTATGAAATGCTGCTGTGTATTGTAATTTTGTAAGGTGCCCTGAGCCAGCAGGATAGGGCGCCAAATAAATAAAATCTGCTAGTACTACTACTAGTAAACAGCATTAAATTATGGTTGAGACTTGACTGAGACATTCAAGCACTGTACCTCTGCGGTATAAAGAAGGTGGGCAGTAGTGAGTTGTTTATAAGGAATGGGACATGTGCTCCAGGAGACACTCAGTGAAACTGGCAGTGGGGGTGTCAAGAAGAATGTCAAGAACTCTTCACAGAAAGAGCGGTGGTAGAACATAGCAAACTTCCGGAAGCCGTCATCTTTGCTAAAACAGTACAGTAGTTAAAAAGGGGATCGGACAGGTACATGGGAAAGTGCGTATGGGGGAAGTTGCAGGAGGAAGGGGAACAACTGAGGACAGACAGGGGCACAGTCCCATAACGAGGTAGGCTTGGGCAGACTAGATGGGGAGATAGGCTTTTCTAGGGTTGTGGATATGTTGTTCTCTGAGATCTCTCATGGTCCCAAGAACGTTGTCGGCGAGACGATCCTTTCTTGTGCTCCTTGTCCTTCTTACGGTGCATGCCCGAGGGGCCCTCTCCCTTGGTAGGGAGGGACTGACACACCTCCCAAAAGGAGCCTGAGAAGGTGGAGCCCAGATTGAGCGGAACGAAGATCGATATAGAAGAGGGCTGATCAGCAGCCCGAGATGCCTCCTCTTCAAAGGCCTTCATCTGTTCCAACTGCCCAGCAGACCCTGCAGCCGGGTTCCATTTCTCCGGTCTGCCCAACTGCAGTCGTGCAAGACGATCGTCCAAAACATTTGGATGAAATGCACGACACATTTTGCACACCTGGGTGTCATGATTGTGACACAGGCAGTAAACGCATGAGGCATGCGGGTTGGTCCGAGACATCTTTTGCCTGCATGGGCAGCGGCAGAAACCGGGCGAGGACTTGTCCTCCGTCACGGTTGAGATTATGAAGCGATTAAGAGAAACTCTAATGAGTATAGGTTTGGGTAACTCTGTAGATTTATGTGCCAGGGCCTATAGTAATGCGTGAGCGATAAGGAGGGAACCTGAATCTTCCAGCGGAAAGGAAGATCTGGCATCATGGGGTGGAGCTGAGGGATATACCACCCAGGTGGGTGGGAGGAGCCAGCTTTTAGACCTTCCAGCAAGATTCTTAAAGGGAAAGGACATGCCAACAAGTGTGGATAGAACAACATATACCACTCCTACACTGTTACAGGTGAGTAACCTGTTTTTATCTGCCGGCATTTTCTGTGTTACTGCCATCTGGTGGGGAGTGTCTTCATTGTCTGGCTGAGGGACTGCCTAGCTTTATCCTGTTTCTGTTGTGTGTACCAGCTCAGGCTGAAGATCATGTAGTAAAATAGGAATTTTTTAAAAATTTTCAAAACAGAATCAACAATAATCAAGGGAAAATTATAGAATTCCTGCAGCAGTCTGAACTAGAACAAGCAAACTTAGACTTTCAGCTTATTCAAATTACAAGACATAATAGAAACAACCCAGAGTTTTCCAAGAAACAAGGCTCCAGGCCTAGATGGCTACACTAATGAATTTTATATTGCATTTGCAAAAGAAATAGCGCCATGGCTTACTATAATGATAGAAGAGTTAACTATAACTAAAGCGTCTTTACCAAAATCACTACAACAAACAAAAATAATGCTAATACATAAAGAAGGAAATGGCAAGACTCACCAGACGGTTATAGACCAATCTCAAGCCTTGATACTGATTATAAAATAATAGCTAAACTGGTAAATAATGGAATTCGGCCAATACTGAATAGCCTTATTCATGAAAACCAGTATGGATTTGTAAAAAGCAGAACCATGCCACAAGCAACGAAAAAAATACAGGTAATTTTCCATCTCATCAACACCAATATAAAATATACCAAGGACATGTGTTATGTAGTTTCACTTGATGCTAGCAAAGCTTTTGACATATTGGATAGTGAGTATATATGATTGAAACATTAAAAATGTGGAACTTACCAAATCAAATTGTAAATTTAATAAAACAACTATATAAAACTACATCAGCCAAAATTCAGATGAATCCCTTATTAACAGACAACTTTACAATAACAGATGGGGTGAGGCAAGGATGCCCCCTATCCCCCACAATTTTCATACTATGCCTCAAACCCTTGTTGCAGATGGTCAGGCTAAAGTCAGATATTCAGGGGAGTAAAATAAATCTGGACTAAACTAAATTTAGTGCGTTTGCTGATGACATACTTCTAATCGTTAAGGATATAAATAACTCATTAAAGAATTTTTTGGAAATAGTGGAAACGTTAGCACAGATTTCGGGATATAAATTGAATAAAATAAAATTGGTGATAATGAAAATATCAAATAATAAAAACCCTAAACCACTGGAAGTTATTCAAGAGTTTAAAATAGATACAGAAATTCCTAGATATTTAGGAACAATACTTTCTCCAAACTTTAATTTGAATATTAAAAAAAACTATGATAATACAAAAAATAAAATACAAACATGTTTAATAAACTGGGCAGAATTACCCATATCCCTCTGGGGAAAAGTCAGCACACTTAAAATGATGTTTTTACCACATCTGATATATACAATTCAGACAGTTTTAGGAGCTCCTTCAAATAAGTGGTTTCAGGAACGTAAACATGTGTTTAAAAAGTTTCTTTGGCGAGTGGGGAAACCCCAGATTGCATGGACCCTATTAAATACCCACAGGTCTAGGGGTAGGTTTGAATGTCCAGACCCCCTAAAATATGTACAAGCCCAAATACTGTCTATGGTATGGAAATTGTCATTTATGAAAGGAAAAGACAGTGTAATTTATCACAGTTTGCTCAATCAGACAAATGAAGTAGAAGTTAAGCTACGTGATGTCCTTCATGATTTCAAACATTTAAAGGAAACTTAAAAGATTTTTACATTACAGAAGAAATTCAAACTGATGAATAACCTATTTGGTATTGATTTGGGTTTCAGAAACAGCAAGAAACAAATATAAAAAAGGAGGGGATAAACTCCTTTCCAGACTTTACAATTTAATAATTGGGACTGTCCAGAATGATCGAACAAAAATAAACAATAAATGGAATAGTGACGCAAATATTAAATTGACCCATCAAATCTGGACTAATTTAAGAATACTAGCTAACAAAGTATATGTATTCCCCGAAATAAAACAATACAAAGGAAACTTCTTTTTTTTTTCCCGAATCAGACCAGAGGTTATATTCTCATCCAATTTAGACATCAGTGCCTTCTTGTAGAGAGAGAATGCTCGTCTTCATTCTTCAGAATAGGGGAAAAAAGAGAGGGGGGAGTGATCTCTGTGCCTGTGGGTCCAGAGAAAAAAAAACAAAAAAGCAGGGGAGACTACAGTCTCTAAATCTCTTACTATAAAGAACACATAAGGATAAGCAAGAGAACGGCCATTCATACTTTAATTTTCTATTTCTCCTCTCCTAAATATTTAAGTAGTGGATCCCATATTTTCCTAAAGTTTTTACATTCAGAGTTTTGCATATAAAAAATTATTTCAAGATTTCCACAATCCAAGACTAAATTGATCCAATTCATATAAGTGGGTGAATCCTGTGATTTCCAGTTTTGTGCAAAATTATTTTTTTGTGTTAATTATTAATATATCTAATAGCTTCCCCTTGTCAGAATCTCCTGAATATTTAATCTCAGATTGCAAGAAATAACTACTTCCAAAGAGAATTATTCCAGGATCAAAAGGAAAACTCAGGCCCCAAATCTTGGAGGTACAGGCCATTACTGTTTTCCAGAAATTCCCCATCTGTGGGCAGGTGACAAACATATGCAGAAGAGATCCAGAGTGCTTTTTACACCTCTAGCATGTATCAGAAAGTTGTGAGTTAAATTTATTCAGTTTTCTTGGAGTTAGATACGTTCTGTGATAAATATTATACTGAATTTGTTTCAGCCTACGCTTTTTTGATACCTGAAGCAGATTTTTTGTAATTCTCTGCCATTTTCGACTTTATAAAATTTGGACCTATGTCCTTTTTTCCACTTGACAGAAAGTTTCTCTAGATATGGCATATTTCTATTTTGACAAATTTTATATAGACTACCAATTAATTTCTTATCATATCCTAAATCAAATAGTTATTCAATGGGGGAGCTCTTGGGTTGATCTAAGGTTCCTCTTTTATTTCTCATTATAAATCTAAATTGTAAATATATTAAGAAGAAACCTTCTTCGAGCTTATATGTAAGCAATAATACCCAACAGGGTGGGTGGTATTTGGTGGAGGGCCTTATAGCCCCTGGAAGGTCCAGTATAGCCCATATCCCCCACCCTGGAGGGTATTATTGCGCTTGAAAAATGGAGCGCTGTATAATATATGTTTAAAAAAAGAAAAAAATTTGTTTACGTGCTAAAACTCATAAAGTAGTTCCTCCGCCTGCATTAGAATGCTCTTTTTTTTAAACTAGGGAGTTTTCAGGAGTGGGGAGCTGATTGTCATGGTTACCCCCATATACAGACACACACAGTGTAGCTGCTTACCCACATGAGTGGCATAAAATTAGTTGGGATTTAAAAATTACAGCCTCCCATGAAGTGCAGACTGTGCAGTTCTTTGCTGCTGAGCGCTGGTGTCTGAGTGAGAGAGAGAGAGCGAGAGAGAGAGATAAGGAGGCGAGTGATGTTTCACTTGTTTTACCAAAACAGCATGAGAGCAGCATGACAGATACAGAGAAACCCGTACCCTTCGATTCTGCAAAGCATTTCCAGTGCACCTCTCTCCCTCTCAGACAGCAGTATGAAAGACACCGGGAAACCCCTCGAGTCAGCCTAGCGTTTTCAGCCAGGAAAACGGAAAAGCTGCAGCAGCTAGGGCAAAACTAAGTAACAGTAGTCACTTACTTGTGCACTTCTCCTCTCAGGTGTCTAGTGACGCCTTTCTGCCTATCATGACCTGGAGATGATGAATGATTTGGAAGAGTTGGGGAGAGGATTTATGGTAGTCTGCAGGCTGTGCTTTTCTGTTTCCACCCCAGCCCTATAATCTAATTTTTTTTTCGTTTGTGAGACTGGCAGCTGACAAGGCAATCAGGGAAATGACGGTGTGGAGACATTTTGGAATCTGGTATAGTAATGAGCGATCTGAGGCAGAGTCATTGGAAACGGCAACTGATTTAGTTTGAATTCTCACTGGCGACTGGAGTGAGAGTTGTAGGGAGGTGATCCTGTTTGCAGTTCTCTGTTTTTAGAGATTACATAGAAGCATAGACTTTGACAGCAGATAAGGACCGCTTGGCCCATCTAGTCTGCCCATTTTCCTACTTACAGGATAGGCCGCAGATCCTAGTTAACCAACAGCCTATTTCTTCCTACCCCCCACAAGAATTGCCTTATGTCTGTCCCATGCATTCTTGAATTCTCCCATAGTTTTAGACCCCACAACTCCTCAGGAAGGCTGTTCCATGCATCCACTACCCTCTCTGTGAAATAATACTTCCTCACATTGCCCCTGAACCGCCCCCTTCTATCTTTAAATTGTGTCCCTTGTTCTTGCAACGCCTCTTTTTCTGAAAGATGCTACCCTCTTGGACTTTGTTGATTCCACTGAGGTACTTAAAAGTTTCTATCATGTCCCCTCTCCCTTCTTTCCTCAAGGGCATACATATTAAGCTCCTTTAGTCTCTCCTCATACGGCTTCTCTTGCAGACCCTGCACCATTTTAGTTGCCCTCCTCTGGACTGCCTCTATCCTGTCTATGTCCTTGCGGAGATGGGGTCTCCAGAACTGGACGCAGTACTCCAGATGGGGTCTCACCAACTGTCTGTACAGAGGGATAACAACTTCCTGTTTTCAGCTGCTGATGCCTCTCCCTATGCATCCAAGTATACCCCCAGCCCTCCCTACTGCCTTCTCACATTGCTTGCTAACCTTAAGGTCATCTGATATGATTACCCCCAGTTCCCTTTCCTTTTTGTTGTTATTCTACCCTCCTCCATTGTGTATTCTTCCCTGGGTTCTGTTTCCCAGGTGCATTATTTTGCATTTTTTGCATTGAATCCTAGCTGCCATACTTCTGACCATTCCTCCAACCTTGCCAATTCCTTCTCATTCTTTCCACGCCTCCTTGTGTATCAACCCTGTTGCAGATCTTTGTGTCATCTGCAAAAGGCATACTTTCCTTCCAGTCCCTCTGTGTCACTGATGAAGACATTAAAAGGACTGGACCCAATACTGAACCCTCGATATCAGCACTAGTAACCCCTCTTTCTTCAGAGTGGACTCCATTTACAATTACCTTCTGTGTCCTGTTGTGCAGCCAATGTTTTATCCAGGCTACCACCCTGGGACCCACTCCTAGGCTGGTTAATTTGACTATTAATCTTTGTGTGGGACTGTGTCAAATGCCTTGCTAAAGTCTAGGTAGGCCATGTCCACAGCCCCTCCCTGGTCTACTACTTTGGTCACCCAGTCAAAGAAATCTATTAGATTCGTCTGACGTGACCTTCCCGCTGTGAACCCATGCTGCCTTGGGTCTTGTGCCCCACTGGCCTCTAGGTACCAACTATTCTTTCCTTCAGAAGTGACTCCATCACTTTCCCTACTACAGAGGTCAGACTGACAGGTCTGTAGTTTCCTGCCTCTGTCTTGTTCCCACTTTTGTGAAGGGGAATCACATCCGCCTTCCTCCAGTCCTCGGGTACCACACCATCCTCCCATGATTTATTAAAAAGAGTAGCCAGTGGTTTCACTAGTTCCTCCCTTAGTTCTTTTAGAATTCTGGGTGAATTCCATCAGGACCCATTGCTTTGTCCCCCTTCAGTTTTAGGAGTTTCTTGCAGAACCCTTTCTTCTGTGAAAGGACTGGGATCGACCCCCCCTATCATGAGTGCTTCTGTTAATTGGATTAGTCACTTCCCCCTCCTCTTTTGTGAATACTGAGCATAAATATTCGTTCTGTATCCCTGCTTTTTCACTGTCCCCCTCTGCCCACCCACCGTTCATTCTATTCAGCCTCACTATCCCTCCCTTTGTCTTTCTACGCTCACTGATGTACCTATAAAAGGTTTTATCACCCTTCTTAACTGAGTTGGCTATCTTTTCCTCAGTTTGGGCATTTGCTATTCTGACTTCCCTCCCTGCTTCCTTCTGCCTTAACTGGTACAGCTGTCTGTCCTGCTCCTTCTGTGTTTCCTTATACTTCAGAATGCTATCTTTTCTTCCTGACTTTCACAGCCACCTCTTTTGAGAACCATAGTGGCTTTTTCTTTCGTTTTGATTTGTTTATTTGCTTCACACAAAGGCTTTTTGCCTCTGTGATGGCAGTTTTGATGATTCCTCATTGTTGCTCCACACCTCCTTCTAGCCTGTTTGCTAGTGCTTTTCTGAGGCACTCTCCCATCTTGCCAAGGTCAGCCCTCCTAAAGTCCAGTACCCTCACTTTTGTATGGCTTGATTCAGTAGCTGAGTTTAATGTGAACCACATTGTTTGATGGTCACTTGTTCTCAGATGGCAACCCATTTCTAAATCTGAGATCCTCTCACTGCCCCCGTTTGAGAGTACGAGGTCTAAGATTGCTCCCTCACGAGTGGGTTCCGAAACTAGCTGTCTGAGGCCTGCCACCTGTAGGACATCAAGAATGGCCCTGCTCTTGGATGTGGCTGCAGCAAATGTGCTCCAGTTAACATCTGGCATATTCAGGTCTCCCATCAACAGTATCTCCCCTTTCTCTGCCATTCTAAGAGTGCCTTCTATCATATCCTTGTTCATTCCCTCCCCCTGACATGGGGGTCTGTACACAACCCCTGTGCGGATTGTGGTGCCCTTTCCAGTCTCCAAGGTGACCCACAGTGCCTCCTCTCCTCCCTGTTTACTCTTTTGTTCAGTTGCTTTTATCCCTTCCTTTACATAGAGAGCTACTCCTCCCCCTCTTCTCCCCTGCCTGTCTCTCCTGTAGGTTATGTACCCTGGTATGTTAACATCCCAGTCATGGTTCTCTGTGTACCATGTTTCTGTGACTGCTACAATATCCAGGCATCCCTCTTCCATCAAGGCCACCAGCTCAGGAAGCTTGTTGCCCAGACTACGGGCATTGCTACTCATTACCTTCCATTTCCTGATGGCCTTACTCCTTTTGCCCCATCCCTGTCCTTCTTGCCTTTGTCACTTTCTCCATTTCCCTGCCTTCTCCTATCGAGCACCTCTATGTTGGTGTTACCGCACTTACTACCATGATTGTTTGGGGGCTAAGATTTCCCTGCTCCTTTCAGTGCCTCCCCCTTGGCTAGTTTAAATGCTTGCCAATGAAGCATTTAAACCTATCACCTAGGATCCTGGTTCCCTCTGGACAGATGCAGCCCATCATGCCAGTATGAAGCACATCACTCCAGGTGGACCCCAGTCCCAATGAAGCCAAATCCCTGAGCTCCACACCAGTTTTTCAACCACTGGTTGAATCCATGGTGCGGAATACCCAGCCTCCTCCTATGCCATAGATGGGCAGCACCTCCCGAGAATAGCCACTGCGTGCTACTTGTCTCAAGGCCCTCCCCAATTCCACAAACTCTTCTGCACTTTCAATCCTTTCTAGCCAGGTCATTTGTCCCTAGGTGGACAATGACATCTAACTCCTCCCTGTGCAGCTGCTCCAGCAATCCTGAGGATTCGCCTCCCTGTCCCTCCAAGCCATGGCGCCAGGCAGGCACCTTACCTCCCTCTCCCCTTCCTCCCCAGTTCTACCTTCTTCCTAACAATGGAGCCCCACCAGGAGTTGTTCCTTCTCTGCGGGGTCCCCTGCCACCCTCCTGTGGGTCTCCCTTTGTGGAGGTTCCCAGCATCCTCCTTGGTCTCCACTGCGGTGCCTCCATAGAGGAACCATACTTTGCCAGAATGGCGTAGGAATTGTGGAGAGGTACAACTGGAGGGATGCACCTCTGTTCCACCACCCTCACCCTCCCTGAGCCCACTGTGGTCCAACTGCTCCTCTTTCTTGGTAACCTCTGAGGCAACGGCAGTAGCACTGGTGGTCCCTGGATGGAAGAGGAGGTCTCACAAATCCTGGCCAACTCAGCCTGGAGATGAGCAACCTCCTCCCTCAGCCCAGAGATTGATTGGGAATCGGTGTGTGTATGTGTGTGTGTGTGTGTGTGTGTGTGTGCTGAATGGACGTCGATCAGGAATCGGTGGTGTCAGACAGTACATTTCACAGAACCATTAGGAGTTGCAATCTCAAATGGAGCCATGTTTAAAATATTAAATGGGTTGTTTTTACTTGTGCTCCATGTACAGTGCTGTGATTTTGTTTTTAATATTTGGCGGAATCTGCTTTAAGGACTGACTGTGTGTTTTAAGGGGGGGAGACTATTGCTAAGGGATAAAAACATGGCAGTTTGAAATTGTGTCTCTAGTGCTTCGGACAAGGATGAAGCAGGCTGGGCACAACAATTTATTGCGAGTTTCGGATGGAGGAAAAAGGGTTATTTTGGTGTTACAAACATTGGAAAAAAACATTACTGGACTGAGGCTGGAGTTGTGGCCAGTTGTATGGACTGGTTTAAGGACTGAGTGTGGGGGAAGGGCTTCTTGCCTGGGGGGGTGGGGGAGCAGTATCTCTCGCTAAGTGAGAGAAAAAAATGGCATCCATTTCAAATTCATACAGGTGCTTTGGGCCAATGAAGAGGGTGGGCACAGGGATATTCAAGGGTTGATGGCCACTTGGGCTGGTGCTTTTAATACCTGGGCTCTGTTATCTGATAGACGCCCATCTTACTGGGGCTACCAGCCAATCAGAGTTCAGGAAATTGGTAGACCATTTTCTAATTCTCTTTAAAGACAGAATAATCCATAAAGATACCTTGATGGAAAAAATTATCAGTCCGGAAGACCTCCCTTTTCTCCAGATCACGTATCAATTTATTCTTTTTAAATTCTGACAGACAAAGGAAACTTCTTGAGAGGGCATATGTAGCGCCCATCCAGATAGCCAAGGTAGACCCAATTTATAAGGACACATATTGGCATTTATGTGGTAAAACAGCAACACTTTTCCATTGTGTGTGGGAATGTCCACTAATAAAAGATTAGTGGGAAAAGACAAAAATGATAGTTCAAAAAGTATTAGACACTACACTACCTTTGAAACCGGAATTGTTCATATTTAACCATTTTGAAAATAATATTATTAAGAACATAAATAAAAGGTTTTTTGCACTAGCCACAAAGACTTATTTAAGTAACTGGAATTCAAAGAAATTACCAACTTTTCCCACCAATATTTGAGTTTGTCTAGGAGCTACATATTGATAAACAAAGCTAAAATAAGATGTACTGAAGTACCATATGATTTACGTGATGAAACCAATAAAAATATTGTTTAAATAGGTAGTCAAGTAGCTTCTGCATTGCAAACCTGTGTGCTTGCGGCCTTCTATTAAGTGTGTGTTGGGCCCAAAATAAAACAGTTTGGCAAAATAAGTTTATAGCTGGCAGCATGGCCTAGAGGTCAGAGTAACAAGTTGTGAATGAGCTTGGTACAGCCGGCAGACCTGCATTTGATTCCCACAACCTCCATTTGCATACTGTGCGACTCTGAGCAAGTTGCTTGAGCTCCCCATCACTCCCAGGTTGTCCTTGAAAACAGGCACTCGTCCTTAGTGGGCCTTAACTGGTTACCATGGAAATAAAAAAAAAATTTTTTTTGTTTTATTTTACAGTTTGTTTGTTTTTTATATAGGATAGCCCAACAGAAATTCAACATCTGATTACCAGTGGGGTTCTACGTCTACTTATTGTCAAAGATAGGTAGACTGGAGCAGTGAGAGGTTAAGTGACTTGCCCAAGGTCACACAGTGAGGATTTTGCTCTAGCGGTGTTTGAACCTTGTTCCCGGTTCCCAAGCCAGTGCTCTAAACACTAGACTACCTTGCCTTCCAAAATTATAACAAAACAAAAAGACACCTCTTCTGCTTCTATATACTGTAATTACCCCTGGATGCCTTTCATCTGCCTTCACTCATTAACACTGTAATACTGACAAGTTTGTGCAAGCATATAGATGGCCCTTGTCACCTCTTGTTTTCAGACACCTGCATCATATTCATCACCTGTCCACAGCGCTTTCATTCGGAATTGTGATACTGCAAGGATTGTAAAACAGTGACCTTGCCTGTCATCTGTGACATTTGGATTTAAACTCCTGTGATGTTATGTACAGTGATCTCAGTTGTATACTGTGTATCCCAGTAAGTCCTGTGTAACAGATATTTCAAAACACGGGGTGCGGTGTGTGTGTGTGTGTGTGTGTGTGTGTGTTGTGTGTGTGTGTGTGTGTGTGTGTGTGTGTGTGTGTCTGTTGACTATAAGAAGGATGAATCCATGTGATTTATGTGAATTGTATATAAGTTTTACAGAATGAGTTTCTCTATTCTCTATGTCTGCTTTACTTTTCTTGTCTCTGGTATTGATATTGACCAATTCCCTATGTAGTAATTCAGCTGCAAAGTTGCAGTATTTCCATTTTTTTTTTTTCATGTAGCTTTTTCTGCATTCCCTGGTCCACCTTCCCCTTCTGATTGCACCCTTCCCCACCTCCGACACTCACCTTCTTGTGGACTTACACCTTATACACTGCTTTCTCAGGTCCATTGTGTAGTGAGTGGGGAGCCATGTTAGCGTCACATGTGCTGGCAGTGGGAGTCGTCATCTTTGACAGACCAGAGACTTTCACTACTCTGGTTTTTCTCCCCAGGGTCTCTATTGTGCAGTGACGCACATGAATATGCACACCAGTTTGGCTGTGCTGGCCACTGATAAAGTCTCTCCCCTTCTGGTGGCCCAGACTAAGATCTCCCAGCAGCCATCACTATGAATGGTTTTGCTGCAAGGCATGCAGCCACCCACCACCCCGAATGAGCATCCCCAGTTGGTGCCTGATGTCCTGAGCCATTCCCAAATCTTGGTTACCAGCATAGCAAGCAGTAGCTCTGCTGCTGTGTTACTGGGCCAGCCTTACTGTTTCTCATTTCAGTAAAATATGAACCTGAACCCAGAATGGTCAAAACAGATCTTTTATGAATGATGATTTGAACAGGGGTCAGGTAATCTTAGCTGGTCTTATTGTTTGGTTTTAGATCATTACTATTTCCTGTGCAGGCACCACTTCAG
This sequence comes from Neoceratodus forsteri, assembly GCA_016271365.2. Lineage (NCBI taxonomy): Eukaryota > Metazoa > Chordata > Ceratodontiformes > Ceratodontidae > Neoceratodus > Neoceratodus forsteri. The sequence goes on along the minus strand of CM057450.1, from coordinate 1,747,234,829 downwards.
CATTCTTACAGTTCCAGCAATTGGCATAAGCTATCTCTTGAAATTTCTGTGATACCACTAGAGAAAGTGCTTGCCTGCAGTGCCACTATAAGGCCACCAGAGGGCATCTCTTTAGAAATATCATGAAATATCTGAGACATCTCCCTCTCTCTCTCTGTATGTATATATATATATATATATATATATATATATAAACCATTACAGTTGTTGCAACTGTAGTTGAAAGCATAATTCTTAACTGTCCCTGATTTTGCCTCATAAATTCTCTCTGTCCCTCCTAAAATTTGAATATCCGTCACTGAAAAGTAGTGCTGTAAAGCATAAAATACTTTCAAACATTAGTGTTAAAGGAAAACTAAAGTTAAAATTTACAAAAAATATATATGTTGGGCAGAGTGTTTTGATTTGTAGATGTACTCCTATATGTTGAAAGGATTTTTTTCTAAATTTTCTTGCTGGGTTTTATGGCCCCTGGGGATCGCCACATGAGCATTTTTAATGGCTCTTCTTGTTCCTATAATGCATCCTGTCTCGTGTGACAGTGATGCCTCCAGCATCATTAGTTCAACAAGAGCTGTTTTTTTTCCCCTTTAAGTTTATACAGCAGTAGAGCTGTGATGTTAATTAACTGTCCTTGTCCAGGGAGCTCTAATGGAGGCTACGTTTACAGATCGCAAATGCCTGAGAGATAATTGAGTGGAGAGTGGGCTATTCTGTAAGGAAACAGACAGCATCTTCACTAATTACAGCATTTGTTACTTTTGGTGATTTCTGTGCCTTTTTAATGGTTGTGTGAAGGTTGATAAAATGAAAAGCTTTACAAAACAAAACATTCATTTTTGCTGGCTAGACCTCAGTGTTTCCCCCAAAATGTGTACACATAGCAGTCCTGCTATGCTTATGCTCACAGCGGCAATCCTTTTTATGTGCCGCCACGCTACCACTAGGCCAGGGGTGTAGCCAGGGATTTCAGATCTGCACACCAAGTGGACTCACTGCTACCCCCCCCCCCCGTTAGGGTGAGCTACCCCCGGGGTGTAGCCAGACAATATACAAATGTACACCAGGACTGTGTTTGTTGCCTCATTTGGCACAATAAATACAACTTTTGAATCTCATGACAATGGTTGTTGCCATGCATGTTCCCTAAGACACTCACATACCAGCCCAGAGCCTGTAAAGTTGTATTGCCCTTGGGATGCAAAGAGAGTATTAGTGATCAGTCCTTCTAGTTTTGACTCCTATGAATAAAATTAAAGAAAGGTTCAGTATTTTCTTTTATTTTTCATGGAAAACGGAAGCAGTTCAGAGCCTATTTGCTACCCCCCTTAAATAAAATTGCACACCATGGAGTGTTTGGAGTATGCCTGGCTACACCCATGCACTAGGCTTCTGTATGTAGAAGCCAGCTGCGTCATGTGTAAAGTTGTTTCCTGACGCTTAGCTGCCAGTCAGAGTTACAGACCCACCTACTGTATTACTATTCGCTATCTAGAGCAGGCATGACCAAATGTTGTACATGAGACGGTCATGCCTGCACTAGACAGCCAATGGAATGCAAGAGCAGGCTGAGTAACACACTGACAGGTCTGGCAGTTCGTAGCTCACCTGTCAGCGTGAAACATATTATAAACGTTACTGTCTTCCCCTAACATAAGGTCATCCAGGTCTTATTTATTACATGTGAAATGAACAACATACAGATTTAGTTTTTACCGTATTGGTCCTTGTAAGAACAGATCGAAAAGCAAATGGTTTGATACCTTTTATTGGACCAACATAGATATTACAAAAAGAACGAAGTGCATGTATGTTGGTCCAATAAAAGGTATCAAACCATTTGCTTCTGGGTGTGAAATGAAGAAGTTGCTCTTTGTCATATACAGATACTATGTTTATACTGTCCTAATTGATAGTTTCGCTGAAAACCCCTCAGACATTTTTAGACCAGCTAGCAAAATCTTGGGTGAGTGCCAGTGTGATTCAGGCAACAATGACATCGTTTTCCTCAAGGTCCTGGCAGTTCAATACACACACACACACACACACTACTGTACATTGGACTGTAAAATGACAACAATTCATGTTTACTTATAATTATCTGAGGACCTTTCCCTATTGAATTTTATCAGTACAACATTACAGATAAGTATTTAGTTACTTTCACATTGTTAATCAGTCATTTTTAGGGGGCAGTACTTTTGTTTAAAAAAAAAGGAGGAAGATGTGGGGGCGTCATTCAGGACTGGAAGAGAACAAAGGAAATAAAAATGTACATGTTAAGAGCCTGTCAGGTTGTCGTTTTATTGGGGGGAGGTAGGGGGTGGTAATGAGCACAGAGTGCTGGTGATCAGCTTGGGGAAATTGCCAGATATTTACTCATGGTGTTTTACTGGAGTAATTTGATAAATAAAGGCCACCATCATAAACCTGGAAGCAAACACTTATTTTTAAATGTCATAATCTGACATGGAACCTTTGTAAAAGAGCCTCGGCTCAAAGGTATTTGTAATTCTAGAACAAATAAATAAATAAAAATAAAATAGTCTGATGTATTCTGTATGTACTGAGCTGCCAGGACCTTGAGGGAAAGGATATCATTGTTGCTTGAGTGACATCAGCACTCACCCAAGATTCCACCAGCTGGTCTGAAAATGTTTGAGGGATTTTCTGTGAAACCTTTAAATATAACAGGCTGTGAAATAGCATCTTGACATAAGAAAGGACAGTTCCTGCATTTTACTTTCAATGTGCATAGACTGGTTGTTCTCATGGTAAGCAAATAAAATATGTTAAAAGCATTTTAAAAATATTACAATTGATCTTTAAAAGGCATCAAGAGAGACTCAGCATTAAGTTTAAAGCCAATCCTAACTTAGTAGCTTCCCCCCAACATGCACACTTCATTTTTTTACCCGTATCAATCAGACAACCGGCACTGCTGTTTGATCTCCCATTTGGCTGTACTGCACACCCACTTCTGAAATTTACAGCAACAGAACTGTGACTGGCACTGCTCCCTGATCTCCATTTCAGCTGTGCTGTACCGCGCAGACATCCAAAAATAATGGTACCAAAACCCTACTAGTAAATCAGGTGACTGGCACTGAGGTTTGGATTAGACAGTTATTTAGTTGAAGCCAGTATATCAGGCTCCTAATAGAGTGCTCTCTGAGTCAATGGTCCTGAATGCATCACTGTCACATGGAACAGGAGGCATTGTGGGAACAAGAAGAGCCATAACAAATGCTAACATGGAGATCCCCTGGGGCCATAAAACCAGCAAGCAAATTTAGAAAAAAGTCCTTTCAGAAAATAAAGGGAAGGGCTTACTAGTACACCTACAAATCAAAACACTGCACCTTTTTTGTTGTTTTTTTTATAAATTTTGACTTTAATTTCCCTTTAAAGTCTAGTTCGCCATCAGAAAATGCTCTTTGTATTAAACCACACATTGCAGAAGACTTCTTGATTTGATATTACGGTTTTTTAAGATTTGTCCATGCTGTTGGTCATCGGTTCTTGATTTTTAAGCACTGTCCCTAATTTGCAAGGCAGGAGGCTGAGGTTCAAAGAAGTGTTAACTTGTTAAAAAAAATGTTTTACTCCTTGTGTCTAACCAGGAACTGGTCTTCCTTCTGACAGTCCCCAATCTTGACCCTCTGCCACAGGAGGGAGTCCTCCTACCTAGCGTCCTGGGGATGACCCCTCCTCAATGGGCTGAGTGGTTTCTCTTCTGACAGTTTAAAAATGACCAGGGGAGCAGGTGGGACCCTTGCGAGGTGAAAGCATCCTACTGCATCAGGTGACAAGGGAACATGGTAACTAGATCATTTCTCCCATCATCGTGGTTTTTCCTCCCTCCTCCCAACCCGTCCAGCAGAATCGGGAGACCCTGCCTATCTCAGCAGGACCTGCACCAGTGTCCCTGGAAGTTTCAGGGTGTAGTAGTACAGTAGAGGGTCCCACCAGTCCCCAACTGTTGGAAGAGGAAAGGATGCTGTGGAAAGCTTTCCCGTTCTCCTGCTGCCGACAACGGGTTAGCTTTAAAATTGTTATCAGACAGAAGTTGTTGTTTTTTTCTTTACTGAGTTGGGTGGCATTTTACATCAGAATCCCAGGTTTACTGTTTTTACTGTTTGTTAATAAACTTTGTACTTTCTGTTTTTTGTTTTCTTTTAGAAACGCCTCCAGACTCCTTAATACTGGAATCTCCATTTACAAACATACGTGAAGAAGCAAAAAGTCACCCATTTTCAGTGGCAAGTAGAACGCAAGTTTTCTTTTTTTTTTTTTTCCTTTTTTTTTTAACTTAATTTTTTAATGATTTCATGTGAAAAAACACATATTTAATGCATACACGTGAAGATGACATAAATCTTGTGGCTTAAGTAATGGACCACATTCCTGCACAGTACATCACAGGAGGATTTACCATTATGACTAGTAAATAAGAGAATATCGAGGAAACTGCCTGGGTGTGAAATTGTAACTGAAATTCTGCTCAGAAATGTCTCATCTCTGTAAAAAAAAAAAAATCTCTCTAAGGAAACAACCATTTGTCAATGCAGAATGCTTGCACACGTGGTGTTGTGTGGCAGGCATACGTACTGAAGTGAGATGATTAATTTGTAGTGGATCCTGACTTCCTACTAACTGTAGGTCTATGTCTGCGATGTAATTTAAAACTGTCAGGCTAACCTACTTGTCCAAAAGCAGTGCATGAGCCCATTGGGCCTTCCCGTGCACATCAGCCACTTGTGAGGAAGGCTCCCCAGCCCACCACAAAGTGTATATGTGCTTCTGCAGGCTGGGACCAGTGCTGCATGCTTCAGTGCCTTTCCTCCATCCTCAGTCCATTCAGCAGGGTCACTGAGCTCGCACCCAAACTCAGGTAACTGGCACACGAAGGCAGTGTGGTCCCCACTGGGTCAACAACCATCCCTGCAAACAATGTTGCTTTACGATTTTATTTGTAGCAGTTATGACTCCAGAATTTCAACATAGTTTTTTTATGACCCCCGACCCCCACCCTTCTGAACATGATGAGTGTCATTTATAAAATACTGGAAGAAATATCATTTTGCTCCACAAGTGCAACATCTCATAATGGCCAGGATTTGAAAAAAATGGCAGCTTTCAGGTCCATGAGGTAGTGTTAAAAAATGTGTTGAAAATTTGGGATCACAGTATTGAAAATGACCAAAATTATGAGCGAGCATTGAGAAATGTCAGTGTACCTTCATAGCTTTGTGTTTTCTTAATATTTTAACCCCACATTTTCAACATAGTCTTCTTATGACCCTACCTCATGAAGCCAATAGGTGAAAAGTTTCAAATCCCAGCCAAAACATCAATTTGCACCACAGGTGTCAAAACACATTTTAGCCAAGACAAGTGAGGTGGTGTGGAAAAATGGCTGTGTTGAAAGTTTGGGGTCAAAATATTGAAAAAGAAAGAAAAAAATAGAGCACACACATGTATGAAGCAAATACTTGCCAATTTATTTAATGAAACACACGCAGTACATAAATCCCCTAAGTAGTATCCTACATACAGGGTTTCCCCCGAGGAACTGGCAACATTATGAGAGAGAGCTGATAAATTTCAACGTAGATTCATAACTTTGTTGTTCTTTAATATTTTAACCCCCGATTTTCAACATAACCAACTTATGACCCCACCTCATGAACCCGGTAGGTGAAAATGTTCAAATTCCACCTGAAAGGTGATTTCATGGAGCGATTGCAAAATCACCTTTTGGTCTGGAGTTGAAGAATTTCACCTATATTGTTCATGAGATGGGGTCCCAAAAAAGGCCATGTTGAAAATTTTGGGGGAAAAATATAAAAAAAAATGACCAAGTTATGAGTACAAGTTCAAAATACATTGAAATACATTGACCGCATGCCTGATTTCCTCAGTTCCCAGTCTGGTGTTAAGTGAAGACATGTCTCCAATCCATAGAGGATTACGGTGTTGGACCCCAGTATGTAAGTAGGGGGGGGGTGCTGAGTGAGGAGGGTAACAGCAACAGACATCGATGGACCATTTTCTTTTTTACAGAGCTTTAAAAAACAGACTAAAGGGACAGTTTTCAAGCCCAGTGCCATGCAGCCACCAGGATCCCGGCTCGCCCTCCTCCTCCTCCTCCTACCATCTTGAATTGCTATTATACTTGCCTCCCACTGCACTGAGCTCCATGAAACTAACTAGCAAAGCACAACCGCGCATGCACGTGCACATCTGGGGCCAACACATGTGGACAGCTATGATGCTGAAAGTGAATAAATAAAATCTTGATGCTGGGAGTTTAGCAATAGGCTCCAGAGGTTGAACTACTTAAATCAGTACAGGATTGCTAATGAAATATGAGATCCTCTCATTAGTTTGTCCTTTACTGCCCTCAGACATGCCTGGCATAAGTATCATATGAACAAGCGAGCAGAAGAAGGCCATTTGGTCTGTCTACTCTGCTCATATTGCAGGGTCCACAGCTTGAGCTAATGTCCCTGCTCTTCCTCCCATCCTCCCTACCCATGATCCTTACCTTCCCCCATGCCTGTCCCAGCCTCTCCCTCCCCACTCCTCCCATCCTCCCTACCCTTGATCCTTACCTTCCCCATGCCTGTCCCAGCCTCTCCCTTCCCACCCTCCCATCCTCCCTACCCATGATCCTTACCTTCCCCATGCCTGTCCCTGCCTCCTCCCACCTCCCATCCTCCCACCCATGATCCTTACCTTCCCCATGCCTGTCCCAGCCTCTCCTCCCCACCTCCCATCCTCCCTACCCATGATCCTTACCTTCCCCATGCCTGTCCCGCCTCCCTCCCACCCTCCCATCCTCCCTACCCTTGATCCTACCTTCCCATGCCTGTCCCTGCCTCCCTCCCACTCCTCCCATCCTCCCACCCTTGATCCTCACTTCCCCATGCCTGTCCCAGCCTCTCCTCCCACCCTCCCATCCTCCCTACCCTTGATCCTACCTTCCCATGCCTGTCCCGCCTCCTCCCCACCTCCTCCCATCCTCCCTACCCTTGATCCTCACCTTCCCCATGCCTGTCCCGCCTCTCCCTCCCCACCCTCCCATCCTCCCTACCCTTGATCCTTACCTTCCCCATGCCTGTCCCAGCCTCCCTCCCACCCTCCCATCCTCCCTACCCTTGATCCTACCTTCCCCATGCCTGTCCCGCCTCCTTCCCACTCTCCCATCCTCCCTACCTTGATCCTACCTTCCCCATGCCTGTCCCAGCCTCCTTCCCACCTCCCATCCTCCCTACCCATGATCCTTACCTTTCCCCATGCCTGTCCCAGCCTCCTCCCACTCCTCCCTACCCTTGATCCTTACCTTCCCCATGCCTGTCCCAGCCTCTCCTCCCCACCTCCCATCCTCCCAACCCATGATCCTACCTTCCCCATGCCTGTCCCTGCCCTCCCTCCCACTCCTCCCATCCTCCCTACCCTTGATCCTTACCTTCCCATGCCTGTCCCTGCTCTCCTCCCCACCTCCCATCCTCCCTACCCATGATCCTTACCTTCCCCATGCCTGTCCCGGCTCTCCCTCCCACCTCCCATCCTCCCTACCTTGATCCTTACTCTTCCCCATGCCTGTCCCGCCTCCCTCCCACCCTCCCATCCTCCCTACCCTTGATCCTACCTTCCCCATGCCTGTCCCTGCCTCCCTCCCCACTCCTCCCATCCTCCCTACCCATGATCCTTACCTTCCCCCATGCCTGTCCCGGCCTCTCCCTCCCCACTCCTCCCATCCTCCCTACCCATGATCCTTACCTTCCCCCATGCCTGTCCCGGCCTCCCTCCCCACTCCTCCCATCCTCCCTACCCTTGATCCTCACTTTCCCCATGCCTGTCCCGGCCTCCCTCCCCACCTCCCATCCCCTACCCTTGATCCTCACCTTCCCCATGCCTGTCCCGCCTCCTCCCACTCCTCCCATCCTCCCTACCCTTGATCCTCACTCCCCCATGCCTGTCCCAGCCTCCCTCCCACCCTCCCATCCTCCCCACCCATGATCCTTACCTTCCCCATGCCTGTCCCTGCCTCCCTCCCACTCCTCCCATCCTCCCTCACCCTTGATCCTTACCTCCCCATGCCTGTCCCGCCTCCCTCCCCACTCCTCCCATCCTCCCTACCCATGATCCTACCTTCCCCATGCCTGTCCCGCCCCTCCTCCCACCTCCCATCCTCCCACCCTTGATCCTTACCTTCCCCATGCCTGTCCCAGCCCTCCTCCCACTCCTCCCATCCTCCCAACCCATGATCCTTACCTTCCCCATGCCTGTCCCTGCCCTCCCTCCCCACTCTCCCATCCTCCCTACCCTTGATCCTTACCTTCCCATGCCTGTCCCGCCTCTCCTCCCCACTCCTCCCATCCTCCCACCCATGATCCTCTACCTTCCCCATGCCTGTCCCAGCCCTCCCTCCCACTCCTCCCATCCTCCCTACCTCTTACCTTCCCCCATGCCTGTCCCGCCTCCTCCCACCCTCCCATCCTCCCTACCCTTGATCCTCACTCTTCCCCATGCCTGTCCCGCCTCTCCTCCCCACCCTCCCATCCTCCCTACCCTTGATCCTCACCTTCCCCATGCCTGTCCCAGCCTCCCTCCCACCCTCCCATCCTCCCACCCTTGATCCTCACTTCCCCATGCCTGTCCCAGCCTCTCCTCCCACCTCCCATCCTCCCTACCCTTGATCCTTACCTTCCCCATGCCTGTCCCAGCCTCTCTCCCCCCTCCCCTCCCACCCTTGATCCTCTCTTCCCCATGCCTGTCCCGCTCTCCTCCCCACTCCTCCCATCCTCCCTACCCTTGATCCTCACCTTCCCCATGCCTGTCCCGCCTCCCTCCCACTCCTCCCATCCTTCCTACCCTTGATCCTTACCTTCCCCATGCCTGTCCCTGCCCTCCCTCCCCACCCTCCCATCCTCCCTACCCTTGATCCTTACCTTCCCCATGCCTGTCCCGCCTCTCCTCCCACTCCTCCCATCCTCCCTACCCTTGATCCTTACCTTCCCCATGCCTGTCCCTGCTCTCCTCCCACCTCCCATCCTCCCTACCCTTGATCCTTACCTTCCCCATGCCTGTCCCAGCCTCTCCTCCCACCTCCCATCCTCCCTACCCTTGATCCTTACCTTCCCCATGCCTGTCCCGGCCTCCCTCCCACTCCTCCCATCCTCCCTACCCTTGATCCTCACTTCCCCATGCCTGTCCCAGCCTCTCCCTCCCCACTCCTCCCATCCTCCCTACCCTTGATCCTTACCTTCCCCCATGCCTGTCCCAGCCTCCCTCCCCACCCTCCCATCCTCCCTACCCTTGATCCTTACCTTCCCCATGCCTGTCCCGCCTCTCCTTCCCACCTCCCATCCTCCCTACCCTTGATCCTCACCTTCCCCATGCCTGTCCCGCCTCCTCCCCACCCTCCCATCCTCCCTACCCATGATCCTTACCTTCCCCATGCCTGTCCCTGCTCTCCTTCCCACCTCCCATCCTCCCTACCCTTGATCCTTACCTTCCCCCATGCCTGTCCCAGCCTCTCCTCCCACTCCTCCCATCCTCCCTACCCTGATCCTTACCTTCCCCCATGCCTGTCCCAGCCTCTCCCTCCCCACTCCTCCCATCCTCCCTACCCTTGATCCTTACCTTCCCCCATGCCTGTCCCGGCCTCTCCCTTCCCACTCCTCCCATCCTCCCTACCCTTGATCCTTACCTTCCCCCATGCCTGTCCCGGCCTCTCCCTCCCCACTCCTCCCATCCTCCCTACCCTTGATCCTTACCTTCCCCCATGCCTGTCCCGGCCTCTCCCTCCCCACTCCTCCCATCCTCCCTACCCATGATCCTTACCTTCCCCCATGCCTGTCCCAGCCTGTCTTACAGCTGCCCACTCTCTTCAACAAGATGACCTCTTCCAGCAGTGCATTCCAAGTGTCCACCACCCTCTCTGTGAAGAAGTGCTTCCTGACCTCCCTCTTAAACCTCCCACCCTCCAGCTTAAGATTCTGCCCCCTCGTGTTATGGTTGCCACTCAGCTTAAAGAAACTCTCCTTATCAACCTTATTTATTCCTTTCAAGTACTTGAAGGTTTCAATCATTTCCCCTCTCTCTTGTCTTCCAGGGAGTATCATATGGCGCTGCATAAACACTGCAGTCCTGTCCTTTATCTGTTTAAAGGTTTTGGCCAGCAAGGTACACTGAGATGCAGTTGGCTTATTCCCAGGCACTGGTTCAGCTGGAAGAGTAGAATGGGGTAGTAGGTATGGTAGCTGGCCGGGAAGTGTAAGGAAGCATTATGGAGTTGGGGACACCACTCAGCTGGTTGCGGGGCAGTGTCATGTGGTTGGTAAGATGCAGCTGCTGTCTCATAGGTACGGCTACCTCTTTTCAACTGCATAAAGTTTCTGCCCGTGAACCGGCAGAGTAGTGTCATGATCAGCCTCACTGATCACTGGACTGTCACGACTGAGCCCATTGCAATTTGAGCCACTTTGGCCCTGACAGTGACACACCTCTGAAATGCCGTTCTTTGTAACAAAATGTTTGCTGTGCACACATGCGCACACAACCATTAACAAATCTTACAACATTCAATCTCATCTGCCATCTCTCTCACTGAGTTCTACTATTTCTTGGCAGGCAGGAGGATGACGATGGGTCCTTAGACTGCAGCGCCTGATCTGGTCGAGTGCAGCTGCACTGAAGAAACTACGAAGGGGCAAGGTGTTTTAAAGCTGTGTGTTCTCATGCTATGAAATCTGTAGTCACCTGGCAGCTGCCTTTTAGTTTGAGTTTGTGTTTTATTTCATTTTTTAATCACCTGTCTGTGACTGGCAAAACCAGAAGTCATGCCATGCCTAGACACACTTCTGGTTTTGCCACTTCATGGACAGATGCTGGTGTGAGTGATAGTGAGCACTGTGTTAATGGGAAGTCAGCGGGCCAGACATTCTGCTTAGACATCTGATATAAGGCTGTACCTAACAAGTCCCAAAAATAAACTTACACCATACTTGGAGGGAGTAAATGGACTCATTTTGACAGGTGGCAGTGTAGGTCAGGAATAGCATGTGCAGCTGTAAAATGTTTGACATAAAAGGGGAAAATAAGATACATTTTACCTGTGTGCATTGTTTATATGTAGGTCAACCGGAGGAGGAATTGGCAGATCTTAATGATAGCCTGGGAAGAGTACAAGAAATAAGAAATCTTGAAAACTTTGTAGATACAAGACTAAATGAAATACTAGTCAGTAATGGACAATAGCAGAAAACACTGCAGAAAAAAGAGATGGAATTGAAGACGATTCAATGGATGAGAATGACTGGACTGTGGCTGAACTCAGAAGGCATTTCAAAGAACACAAAGGGATGAATTGTTTCAGGCAAGCCTGTTAACAACAGAAGAGTGGTTTAAAGTGTTGAAATACGTAAATGGGGTAGAGGAGAAAATAAGCAAAGTAACAAATAGAAACTAAATGGACCCACAGGACAGAAGGACTAACTAAAGACATTCAGAGGAAAGGGCCAGCCTGTTGATACAGTGGGCTGAGGCGCTGGACGCCTTGCCTCTCGCCACACGGACAACCCGTGTTCGGGAGCAAGCGTGGGTCATTCGAGGTCGGCATGGGGGGAAGGAGGGTGCAGTGCAGGATGAGCTGCCGGCAGGCAGCTCTTCTCTCTGGGAAGGGACCTGTGTCTCCCTCGGCGCTTGGTTGCCACGTGGTGGAGGCTAGGGGCAGCACAGTTGAGGGAGCCAGGGGTGCTAGGCCAGTGAGGTGGGAGGATGGGGCCATCACAGAAGTAAGAGAGTGCATGTGTGCCTCCACGCACGTGTGCCTCTCTTTCTGGGGCCCCAGGGGTAACAAGGGAGAAACAGCTGAAAAATGGTCGGGGGCTGCAGCAGGATGATGCCTCCGGGTTGGCTCCCGGGGGGGGGGTCTGCTGGGACACGCAAAGCGTCATAAGATCCCAAAGGACCCCCAGAGTCCAGTAGGTTGGCGGACAGCAGCTGCGGCCCGCCAAAAGGAGTACTAAACACCTATATAGGAAAAAAAGACATTCAGAGGGAGAGAGATAGGTCTCCCAGCCCTAAAAAAAAAAAAAAAAAAATGCAATGATGTACCATATATACTTGCCTGTAAGTCTACCTCACATATAGGGCGACCCCTTTTTCCTAGTCAGTTTTAGCAAAATTGCAAACATTATTTTGCTGCCCAAATTGGATGGAAAAAATATGTTCGTTCTAGAATTATGGATTCAGTTCACTAGCCACACTCTGGCAGTATTCCTGGAGAGACAGGCAAGTCGTTGGAAGCGCTAAGCTCTTCCCACCACCTGGGTAGTATATCCTCTGGCTGCACCCCATGACATCGGATCTTTCATTCCTTTTGCTGGAAGAGACAGATCTACTCCTTTCCAGCTCAGAGGCATTTAAGGAATTTGAGTATTGAAGCATTTGTTTTGGCGATTCTTCAGTTTTTTTAAGCCTGTTTTCATACTTGAATGCTCCATTTATCTTTTGGCTGCACTTCTTGATCAGGATTTTTTTTTTTGGTATACTATTTATATACCAGTTCCTTCTGGCTGGGGAGGGTTGTACCTATGGTTTCCCCCATCCATCCAGCTGTCACCTCGCCGCTGCCCCAAACACAGCCGGAGCTCTGAACCCCTGTGTTCTGCCCCTACCTGACCACCCCACTCACCACGGAAGACCAGGGGGCAGGCACACTGAGGGAGCTACATGGGTGCGTCTTGCTGCCGCGTGCCAGATCCCACCGTCCTCATGCTCGTAGGGACTGGTACAATTTTTTCCCCATTTCTGCCCCACGACATAGGCATGCAATGACGCCATGGACTCACCATGCGTGTGTCCACGCCTGGCGCATCCGGCATCAGCCTGCTTCATCCCCACTGCGGACTTCGCCCTGCACCAGGATCCAGTACTGCCACGGTCATCCTCCCACCCTCCCCAGAAGGAGGAGAGCAGTCCTCGGGATGCTCGGTCTTCCTCCTACCCGATCGACCTCTAGCACCCAAGGTCGCTCCCGACCCTGGATCGCTGGTGTGGTGCGAGGTGTGGCATCCAGCGCCTCGACCCTCATTGCTACCGGGCGGGCCTCCTTCTTGATCAGGATTGAAAGTGGAGAGCCAGTAGAAAATGTTGGCCACAGATCCACACAACATGTGTCTGTACTGCCTGGGCGATCAGTACGGCGTCAAGGGATGCACTTTGTGCTAGGCCATGTTGCTGTCATCCATCAAGGACTGAAAAGCTCAACTGGCCCTTGGTCAGCTGAAAGACCACAAGAAGGCCCTGGTGGCTGCAGGGTTGGTTGCACAGCTAGTGGTCATGAAGTGGATCCATTCCCACCTCTGTCACTTCCTGCGTCTACCCTAAGTTTCAGCCTTTCCTTGTTGTTACATTGCCAACCCTCCCTTTAGCACTTACCCCCTCCCTCCCCACTACTCCCCTGCATTCTCTCTGGTTTTTCCCCTTCCCCTTGCTCGAGAGTCCCCCGCCACTGCACTTGTCCATGTCAGTCCAGCTACTCTTCTTGTAAACCGCATGTTTTGTCTGCCAAGATAACCTGACACCTTGTCTGCTGTATTGAGTTTGTTACTTTGTATTAAGGCTCTGTACCTCTATTGTTCCGGAATATTGTTATATTTTCTTGTTTCTTTGGCTTCATTGTGTTAACTTGTTCCAGTTCCATTGTACTTTGCATTACGTTTGCTCCTGTGCCATTGCATTTTGGCCTAGGGTGTACCTGGGATCAGTGTACCTACCCAGTTATCAAAGTCATAAATAAATAGACCCGGGGGAGCAGGCTGAGGTACTAAATGAGTACTTCACCTCAGTTTTCACCAAGGAAAATGGGGGTGCTGCATCATACATGGGAGGAGACAGTGATGCTGAGGAGGGAGGACCCTTACCGATCGGCGGGTGTGGGGAGAGGGGGAGGCATCACTGGCAGGAGGGGGGAAGGCTAAGCAGGGAGAAGAGGTAGTGGAGGTGGAAATCACAGCAGAGAGAGTGAGGGAAGCTCTCAGGTCCCTTAAGATGGAGAAAGCACTGGGGCCGGATAAATTACATCCCAGAGTGTTGAAGGAACTTGCAGATGTCCTGGCGAAACCCCTGGCGGAGCTTTTCACCATCTCTCTGAGGACAGGGTGGGTGCCCCAGGACTGGAAGGTGGCGCATATAGTGCCTATCCACAAGGGGGGATCAAGGGAGGTGGCAGGGAACTACAGGCCTGTCTGCCTGACTTCGGTGGTGGGCAAGGTGATGGAGGGCATTGTCAAGGAGAGACTAGGGTGGGACATGGAAAAGTCAGGGTGCCTGGACGATACACAGCATGGATTCAGCCCAGGGAAATCGTGTCAGACAAACTTTGTGGAGTTCTATGACTGGGTGACAAGTGCCTTGGACCTGGGTAGACCAGTGGATGTCCTCTTTCTAGACTTCAGCAAGGCATTTGACTCTGTTCCTCACGAGGGCCTGTTGGATAAGCTGGGAGAAATGGGGTTGGGGAACCAGGTGATCAGATGGATAGGCAGTTGGCTCCAGGACCGGACCCAGAGGGTCATAGTTGGCGGGATAGTCTCATCCCCAAGAAGGATCATTAGTGGGGTCCCACAAGGATCAGTCCTTGGGCCCCACCTGTTCAACGCCTGCGTCTCTGACATAAGGACAAGTATCAGGAGTGAGATGAGTCTCTGCAGATGACTCAAAACTGGGGGCGGTGGTGGATGGGGAGGAGGGGAGGGTGGCCCTACAGGGGGACCTGGAGGCTCTGGAAAGATGGTCTAGAAAGTGGAAGCTGAGGTTCAATGCAGGGAAATGCAAGGTACTGCACCTGGGGGCCAGAAACCCAGGCCAAGTGTACACCCTGGGGGGAATGCTAGAAGTCTCGATGGCTGAGAGGGACCTGGGGGTTGTGGTGGATGTCAAGATGAACAACTCGGAGACTTGTAGGAGGGCAGCAGCCAAGGCCAACAGGATGCTGGGATGCATCGCTAGGGGGATCACCTCCAGAACAAGGGAAGTGATACTTCCTCTGTATAACTGTTTGGTGAGGCTGCACCTCGAGTACTGCGTGCAGTTTTGGAGGCCACACTTAAAGAGGGACATTAAACTCCTGGAGAGGGTCCAGAGGAGGGCAACCAAAATGATTTGGGGCCTGGGGACAGGACCTATGGGGAGAGGCTTGAAGAGCTAAATATGTACACATTGGAAGAGAGAAGGGACCGGGGGGACATGATAGAGGTCTTCAGGTACTTGAAGGGGGTAAATAGGGGAGGAGCAGTCAGGGTGCTTCGAAGGAAGGAGGATGGAGCAACTAGAGGGCATGGGTGGAAGCTGGAGGGGGGAAGATTCAGGGGAGAAAGGAGGAGGTGCTACTTCACTGAGAGGGTGGTGGAGCCATGGAATGTGCTGCCCAGGGGGCTGGTGGAGGCAGAGACGGTGGAGGGGTTCAAGAGGTTGTGGGACAGGTACAGGGGAAGGGTTCTGGAAGTAAAATCCAATGCAGCGAGAATATCCGGAACTGGGAAGGGAGAAGCCAGAGAAGGCGAGGGGGGCAGCAAGGTCAGCTCCCAGGGTGGGGGCTGACCAAACAAGCAGACGCGAAAGACCGTTAGGCCTATCCTGCTGGCATTTTAGTATGTTAGTAATGTGTTAGTATGTAAATAAATGAAAATAAGACGAGACGGAGACTGCTGCAGTGAGTTTCTTGTCGGTCTCAGCGCTATTCCCTGCTGGGGCCAGCATTGGAGAGTCATTCTCCAACGAGTTCAGAAAAATGTGTCTATCCCTCCAGACCTTCAGAGAGAGCCCTTCTCACTTTAACAGGAAACACTAGCGCCATTGTCGCATGTCATGGGACCGAGAAAGATCACACTGTTCCTACTCCCTCGGCTCCCCTGACTGCTCGGCCTTGGTCAAGCTCTTTTTGGTTGAGGGTAAGGTCAAGGGCTCCATGGTGCCCCCATCAATCCTGTCAACCAGCTGTCAGAAGAGATCAACAAGGAGTCGATCTCCCAAACCCGAGTTCTCACGTTCCTCACTCAGGAGAATGTGGCCCATTTGGTGTCCCCTGCTGGGTCCCCTTGTGAGTAGTCTGCACTTGTGGTCATGCCTCCAAAGCCTCTTGTGCTCAGTATGTTAGAGGCAGGTGGTTTACCATAACTCTCTGGAGGATAACCATTGACGTTGATCCTCAGACAGATAGTTGAGGTTGAGCCGCCACTTGCAGTCTCGATCCCACTCGACCAGGAGGTGCTACCATCAATGCTCATCAATCTTCTCATTCTCTGCCGAGGAGAGGCATAGACGAAAAATGAGGAGCTCCTCTGGCAACAATGGACCATTGCTGGGAGGGCTAGGGCTCTGCCTTCTGAACCTTCGGTGCCTTGTACTACACTGGTCTTTCCCATGCCGGTCGACACTTTGCAGTTATCACCTGCATCTGCTTCTCCACTTCGGGTGGAGCCACCTACACTGCAGCCCCAGTTTGGGGCTCCGACCAAGGCATTCAATACTGCTGCTGGCTTGCCAGGCCAGCTCTGAGTGGAGCTCACCCACTTTGAAGACACTAGGGTGGTCCACGGTGGCAAATGGTCGAGGGGCCGTTTTTAAGGAATCCTCTGACTTTGAAGGTGAGTTGTCTATGGCCTCAACCAGGAATCACACATTCAACCCAGAGTTGGACGAAGAGTTGACCACCAAGCACAGGCCAGTGTCTTTTGGGGTTTGATCCAACTTATGTCAGAGTCCATGAATGTGCCCTTGGAACCAGTCCAGAAGCAGGCTATATACCCCTTTACTGACATACTGGACAAAGACGATTCCCCAAGAGTTGCCTTTCCCATGGCTGAAGCCATCTTGGGACAGACCCTGGAGCTTCGACATCCAGCATCTTGCCTGGAATCCTCCACTTGTATAGTCTGCAAGTACGCAGTGCCTATAGGCTCCATTTCTGGGTTCCGTGACCACCCCTCTTCAGAAGGGGACTTGGCCTTCCACAGATTGAGTGGCCATGGGGATGTGGACAAGCCCCTGGACAAAGAGTCCAAAAAGATTGACCATGCAGCTAAAACTTTCAACGCCACTGCATCAGTGGGTCTCCATCAGGCCAGCTGTGCTGTCATGATGGCTAACTGTGGACACTCCCTGCTGGGAGTGTTGGGGGACCTCCTTCCCCTCCCCTCCCTGTCTTCCAGCTGACAAACAGTTGGTGGAGAAATTGGTTAGAGACCAGGGTTTAATCACGTGTAAACACCAGCTTAAGATGGCTGTGGACATGGTTGACTCCTGTGCCTGTGCCATGGCAGTGACCATTGCTGTGTGTTGTAGGCCCTGGCTGAGGCTCTCCACCTTTACAGCAGACAGTCTGCACAAGCTGGCCAATGTCCCCTTCTTGGGCACCGACCTCTTTGGCCCAGGGATGGGAAGGCATAAGTTCAGTGCCACTCTTGATTCTGTATCTTCATCACAGAAGGCCCGAAAGCCTAAGAAAAAGGCATTACAGCATTGACCCTTTCAGCCACAACAGTCTCAGCAGCAGTCCCAATAGGGGCAGAATCAGCACCGATGTCTGAAGCCCAAATGTAGCAGACAGGCAAAAAAAGGGGGGGAGGTGGTGGTACCCCTGCAGCTGTAGCCCCCTCCAAGGCTACACATTCACGGATTGTGGGGTGTCATCCCCTCACCGGTCAAGTCCCAGCTCCTGTTTGGGGGTCGGTTGCACCATTTCTTACCACAGTGGTCCGCTGTTACCTTGGACAAGTAGGATGACCCTGTGACAAACAGACAGTGCACACAGAGCTGTCCACAAAAAGAGAGCGATGTGAGAAACCACTGCAGTCACAGGCCCCCAGAAAAGAAAGTGGGACAGGAGTCAAACCCTTCAAACAATAGCAGATAAGAGATGATTTGAGAGGTTCAACCCTCCACATATGGAAGAGCAGGAGCCACAGTCCAGCCCCAGTACTGGAAAAATGGAAGGAACAAACCCCAGCGCAGATGGGGACAGAATGGTCAAAAACCCCAGACAGCAAAGAGATCAGCGATGGTGACTGAACTGATAATGAAAGAATGATGCAGCAAGTGAGATTGGAGTCTCTGGGCATACAGAGTGCAGAGAACAGAGGCAAAGAACAGAAGTATGGAAAGTTGTGGAGATAATTGTTATATTAATGATGATCCCAGAGAACAGGAAATGGGCCTGTGATAATATCTAAACAGGAACCAGTGACTTGCAACACTTTGTTTTTTTATCATGTTTCTGTTTTTCGCCCCTGCACCACAGCAATCTCTGGCCGGTGGTACCCGCACCCCCTGGACCAGGTCGTGCGCACAAACTTGTTCGCCCATGCACACAGGGCCAGCGCCTCTCTCATGTCCAGGGGGGCAGGACACAGCCATCAGCCGCTGAGATCACCCCGCTGTTTTCCGCCATTACCTTTGTCCCTGGGAGCCAGACATGCAATGGTGTTGGATGCACATCCATGCTGCTGCCCTCCGTGCTGCCCCTTCCAAGCACACAACTGTAGTGCAGCTGGCCTTCACCAGCTGCTGCTGCAGCGCGATGCGTTGCACCCACCCACCCCAGAGGAAGGAGGTCGTGGGACGCTAATCCTTTCTTCCCTCGCCAGCCCCCAGCGACCTGAGTCTGTTCCCGAACCCAGGTCACCAGTGTGGCGCGAGGTGTGGTGTCCAGCGCCTCAACCCTCAGCACCACCGGGCCGGCCCAAATCGCAGCACTTTGGAGCATAAAGAGAACAACGGTATAGGAAGCTTCAACACAGCAACAGCAAAGATGATGTGGCAGCTCTGATATTGAAAAATTACAACAGCAAAGGTGGCAGGAGGCCCATAAGCAACAAAAACAAGGGCCAGAAACTACAACATGCTGGCATGGTTGAACAAATAATGACCAGACCGGCAGATAGGTGTTAACAAGAACAGCCAGAGTAAGTCACTACCCAAGGAGCCCCAGGCCATCCTGTGCCAAAAACAGTAACTAGACGAAGCCATACCACGACAAGCATCATGAAACCATGCAAGTTCAAAGCCAATGACAAGCATGTCAGTGGAAAAGCTGGCCATATTCCCTGGAGTAACATACAGAAAAGCCAAGAAAGCAGCAGGAATGGCTGTGTAGGGAAGCCAGAAGATGAGCAAAAAAGCAGCTGGATACTGCAAGGGTTCGAGTCAGATTCTACAGCCAACCAAGGGGTGAACTGGGCAGCCAGAGCAGCATAAACAGGGTTAGCAGTAAGAACATTCATGGTACAGGTGGCAGCACCTCTGGAGTAAAACGGAGAATAAGAGCCAAAGCAATGGCAAGAATGACAAGGCCAAAGCCTGGTGACGGGAAGCAAGAAGAGAGCAGTGGCACAGCATAAGGACCGAAGCACAAAGGTAGCAACTGACTGCGGAGTGATTGAGGCCTGTTCACATGACCTGACCTGCACTGTTGCAAGTGGTGCAGATGAGTTGCCCTGGCACAGATCAGATCACTCCATTGCAGCAAACTGTGATCCCTGGTTTGGTGGGATGCTGTACCGGTGCAGGCGTATTTTTTCAAGCATGTAAACACGCTGCTCTGCCTGCAAGCAAGTTAAAATAAAAATCATACCTGTTAGGGTTTGAAATCCATGTTGCTGAACTCAGGATATGCTGACTGCTGTTTTCCTAGTAACCTTTTTTGTTTTCTTGGACCTGTGAAGCTGCAGACCTGCTTCACTCGTGGGTTACCCCCCCCCAACCCAGTCCCCAGCAGGAATGCTGCTACAACACAGGAAGTCTTCCTGCAACTATGCACACTGGGTGTGTAAGTGCAGCCCCGAAGATTGTAGTTTGAGTCGTGACCAAGCGCTGCAGAGTGCAGCGCATCCGTGAAGTACGTATAAGCGACAAGCGTACCTATCAAGACAAGTAGTGCCAGCCACATCTGGAGTATTGAAGTCTATTTGGGGCACAGTCCTGTAAAAAGAATAGTCATACAATAGAGAGGGTACAGAGGAGGGCAACAACACATGTCTTAGGCTGAAAGAAAAAGTTATGGTGCTAGACTGTCAGAGCTCCAGCTGTTTGTCCTGGAGAAGTAAGGAATTAGGGAGGATCTAATACACTGCAAAAATAATGAAGGATAAACTGTTCATCAATCAATCAATCAATCAAAATCTTTATTTAACCAGGCGGACACCATTGAGCAGAACTCATTTTCAAAGTGGACCTGGGAGAATAATACAAAGGTACAGAAGGAAACAACAGGATTGAAATTGCTGCCAAACATGGCAGTATGCATTGTATTAGATATAAACAGTCTATCGCAGAGCCTGTTGGAGGGATTAAACATATAACACTTGGAGAAAAAGAGATAACTACTAGATGTTCCAGCAAAAAATTCAGGTGGGGTGGAGGATGCACTCCTTCACGCAGAGAGTGGTAAGTTCTTGGCATCTGCAGCAGCTGGTAGTTGAGGCAGGGGTCAGCTTCTTTAAGTTAGGGCAGGCCCATATGGGAGAGGCTTTTTGCAGATATGATCAAGGCCCCTACTTTTCTGCAACACTTTGCGACCACGTTCTGCGGCAGGATTACCACTTGCCACAGAACTTCTGCGGTGGTGGTTTGTAATTTCTGTATAAGTTCTTCGGCACCAATAAACTGCCACATCACAGCGTCAACTTGTCATCCTAGAAACAAGGATAAGCTGCAGATCCTAGTTAACCAACAGCCTACTTTCTCCTGTACCCCACTATAATTGCCTTATGTCTGTCCCATGCATTCTTGAATTCCCCACTGTTTTTGACCCCATGACCTCCTCAGGAAGGCTGTTCCATGCGTCCACCACCCTCTCCGTGAAAAAAGACTTCCTCATGTTGCCCCTGAGCCGTCCCCCCTCTATCTTCAAACTGTGCCCCCTTGTTCTTACACATCTCTTTTTCTGAAAGATGCTACCCTCTTGGACCTTGTTAAGAATAATAATAATAACTTTATTTATAAAGCGCCTTTCTTCAATCAAGGCATTGTACAAACTTTGAAAACAGATAAAATCCAGTAAACAAAAGCATAAAAATTCAGGTACAACAGGCAATAACTAGCAGTCAAGTATAATTAATCATCATAGGCAAGATGCCATAGATGGGTCTTCAAGGCCCTCTCAAAGCTCTCCACAGTCGTGCACTCATGGGTCTGACAAGGTAGAGAATTCCACAGGGTCGGGGGCACATACATAAAATCACGGGCCCCTGATGTTTTAAGCTGTACCCTGGGAATCTCTAACAGCCCCTCATCAGCTGAGTGGAGAGATCGACTGGGGCAGTAAGGCTTCAGGAGCTCTTGCAGATAGCCTGGGCCCAGTTCGTGCAGGGCCTTAAAGATCAGAAGCCTGACCATGAAGGTGATCCACCACTGAATTGGCAGCCAGTGCAGTTTGCGCAGCACCGGTGTGATGTGACTCGAACGAGGAGTCCCCATCAACAACCGCGCGACAACATTCTGCACTAGCTGCAAGCGGTGGATAGCAACCCCCGGCAGACCTAAGTACAGGGAGTTGCAGTCATCTAGGCGTGAGGTCACAGAGGCATGGTTCAATGTTGGAAGGTCGCCGGATGGAACAAGGTGCTTAATTCTGGCGGTGTTCCTGAGATGGTAAAACGAGGACTTGATGACTGCTGACACCTGCAAACGCAGTGTCAACCCGTCATCAAAGACCACCCCCTTGAGGTACTTGAAAGTTTCTATCATGTCCCCCCTCTCCCTCCTTCCCTCGAGGGTATACATATTACGCTCCTTTGGTCTCTCTTCATATGATTTCTGGTGCAGACCCTGCATCATTTTAGTTGCCCTCCTCTGGACTGCCTCCATCCTGTCTACTGTACGTCCTTGTGGAGATGGGGTCTCCAGAACTGCACGCAGTACTCCAGATGGGTTCTCACCAACTGTCTGTACAGAGGGATGACAGCTTCCTGTTTTCTACTGGTGATGCCTCTCCCTGTGCATGCCAGTATCCCCCAGCCCTCCTCACTGCTTTTTCACATTGCTTGCCTACCTTTAGGTAATCTGATATGACTACCCCCAGGTCCCTTTCCATTTTTGTTGTCATTAGTATCTCCCCCTTCCCCCATTGTGTACTCTTCCCCTGGGTTTTTGTTTCCCTGGTGCATTACTTTGCACTTCTTTGCATTGAATCTAAGTTGCCATACTTTTGACCATTCCTTCAACCTTGTCAAGTCCCTTCTCATCCTTTCCACCCCCCTCTTGTGTATCAAACCTGCTGCAGATCTTTGTGTCATCTGCAAAAAGGCATACTTTCTAGGGACATGGATATGTTGTTCTAGCCACACTTACTGGCAGGTTCCTTGCCGCTTTAAATCTTGCTGGAAGGTCTTCAAGCTGGCTCCTCCCACCCACCCTGGTGATAAAACTCTCGGCTCCACCCCATGACGCCAGATCTTCCTTACCACTTGGAAGCTCAGGTTCCCTCCTTTGCGCTCTGCGTTTTAGGCCTGGATCCTAACTCGTCGGTTAAACCGAAACTTATATTAAAATTTACTAGACTACGGTCTTTTTCTTCCTTCGCAGCTGTGATGGACAAGTCGACTCCCGGATTTCGGCGGTGCCCTGTGGCAGAAGATGTCTTGGACCATCTGCACCTCCTATGTGCGCCATTGCCTGGGCTTGATCACGATCTCAGGCCTAATTGTGCAAGTCCTTCTCAGTCAGTGTTCTCGAGGATCATGCTGCCAGACTTCAACTTGGGCTCCCGAGACGTATTCTCCGGTAAAGTCGGGTGAGGCCCACATGGTGTCTGCTGCCGCGGCTCAGCTGAACAGCTTGAGCAAATGATCGCCTCGGGAGGAGGAGGCGCTAGGCTGCATCTTCTTCTTCCTCGGTCGCGGCATTTATCCCGCTCTCTTTGGGCTCCTCCTACACGGCTTCTTTCAAGGAGCTTTGTCAGTCCCTCTCCACTAAGGGAGAGGGGACTTCAGGACATTCCTCTCTGTCCAAAAAGAAGGACTCTAAGGGTAAGTCCTACCGTCGACGTTCATGGGAGTGGGAGAGGTCCCCTTCCCTGGATAGTCGACACTCGACCTCGGTCGAGGTTGCGGCTAAGGCCGCTGGCTTCCACGGTGTCCCTCGCTAGGTCAGCCAGCCGAGACACCCATCGACGAAGTCGAGATTTTCTCGACCTGGCCGGACGGGCTGTTGACTGGAGAAGCCGACAACCCTTCTTCACTGGTTCCCCCGGTGGAAACCGAGGACTTGCCTGTGCCTCCTGTGCTGGAGTCCCCGGTTAAGATTCCCGAGCCGATGGAGGAGCGGGTTTCCCCCGCTCCCTCCCAGACCCACCCTCGGAAGCACCGAAGGTCTCGGTCTAGGACCTCTTCTCGGTCCAGCCAATCCTGCCAACATCGGCGGTCTCGGTCTCGGCACCAAGGAAAGTGGCGGCACCACTTATCCTCATTTTTGTCCTCTTCGAAGGATAGGCTTCGGCGCAAGTTGCGTCAGCGCTACGAGGATCTGATGTGGCAGCAGCTCCTTTTGACTGGGAACAAGCTGACTCCATCGCCTTCCCCGGCCATTAAGTGGCTGTCACCAGAGCGGCCGAAACAACCCCTCGTTGTCATAGAGGAGCCGGAGCCAGCGCCGGTTGTTCGGCTGAAACCAGCTGCACCACCCATTGTGGTGGAACCCTCACCTCCACAACCAAAAACTGGGGCTCCGACCAAGGATTCTCGGTTGGGTCAGGGGTTGCCCCATCGGTTGTCGGTCACCCTCACTCCCGATCGGCCTCGGCAAGTGGAGGATGGCTCAGGCCCCAGGCAGCTGTTTGCAGACTCCTCGGAGTCTGACGACGATTCCTTACTGTTCTCCAGGCCCCTTGACCTGGAGTCCACTGGGGGTCAGTCGGTGGACGAGAGCCCTTCCTCGTTCCTTGGAATGCTTCACTCATCTCAGAGTCTACTGGGATGAAGCTCTCAACCTGCTGTCAAAGCGGCCAAGTATCCCCTCATAGAGATACTGACCGAGGATTCCCTATGGAGGCTCTTTCCTGTGGCCGGGCTTATTGTTGGTCCGGCTCTGAGCTATGGCAGCGGCCGGTTTTTGTCCAGCACCTTCGGCCAGGATGGCCAGGAAGTATGCTGTTCCACCGCTCACTCTCCGATTCTCGGAGCACCCCTCTGCGGAGGGGTTGGTGACCGACAGTGTTTTCCGGCGCTCCAGAAATGCTGGGGACATGGACAAGCCACCTGATAAAGAGTCCAAGAAACTGGACTACTCCGGGCACAAAGTCTACGCTGCGTCTTCCTTAGGCCTTTGTCAGGCCAGTTCGGCCATACTGATGGCACACTTTTCCCACACCCTTTTGGGCTCCCTGGATGAGGTGATTCCTCATCTCCCGGCTGACCTCCAGACTACGGTCAAGCAGGTGCAGGATCAGGGAAGGGCGGTGGCAAAGCAACAGCTCCAAACTGCTCTTGACATTGGAGACTCTTGTGCCCGGTCAGTAGTGGCCGCAGTGGCCATGCGCCGCAGAGCTTGGCTGCGGATCTCCACCTTCACAGCGGATACCCAGCACAAGCTGGCAGACGTTCCCTTCCTGGGTACTGACTTGTTCAGTCCCGGGGTGGAGGGTCATTTGCAGAGGATCGAAAAGTCCAATGCCACCTTGGACTCAGTCACATCTGCCCAGAAGGACAGAGGCCGCCAGCAGCAGCATAAGCCCTTTCGGTCTTCTGCCCCTGCAGCACGGCTGGCCCAGCAACACCAGCATCAGGGCCAGCAGGCTCGCACTTGGCACCCCAAAGCCAAGCCTGCAGCTTCCTCCAGCAGGAAGCCGGAAGGGAAAGGCCCAGGAGGTCCTTTGGCCGGTCCTTCCTCCAAGCCTGCCCAGTGATGGGTTGAGGGGTGTCGCCCCCAGCCTTGTCACTCCCTCCTGGGTTCCCCTTGCGGGGGGACTGCTCCGCCACTTCCTTTCCACCTGGTCTGCTATCACCACGGACCGCTGGGTGTTGGAAGTGGTAGGAAAGGGTCTGCCTCTGGAATTCGAGCAGGCCCCACGCTATCGAGCCGTCGCCCCTCGGAGGGCTACGGGGTCCATAGCTTCTCTGTCGCATCATTGAGCCAACATTGCCCTGCTCCTCCAGAAGGAGGTGATCAGGGAGGTGGCGGATCCTCCACCAGACCCAGGGTTTGTGTCCAGGTATTTCCTGGTCCCAAAACGGACGGGGGGGTGGCACCCCATTCTAGACCTACACAACCTGAACAAGTTCCTAAGGTCTCGTACCCTCTGGATGGTCACTCTGGCACAGATCATTCCATCCTTGGAACGAGGCATGTGGTTCTGTTCTCTGGACCTCTAGGACGCATTCTTTCACATCCCAATCCGTCTGTCCCACCATCGATTCCTCTGCTTCAGAGCGGAGGGGTCACTTTATGAGTTCCGGGCCATGCCCTTCGGCCTCTCTCCAGCTCCCAGGATCTTCACCAAATGCATGGCAGTGGTGACAGCATTCCTGCGGCGCCAAAGGGTCTGGATGTACCCTTACCTGGACGACTGGCTGATTGCAGCCCCCTCCAGACCGGAGGTGGAGCGGTCCAGGGATCTGGCCCTCCAGGTCTGCTCTCAGGTTGGCCTCCTCATCAATGAGGCCAAATCAGAACTCGTGCCAACGCAGGTGATTCAATTCATTGGGGTAGAGCTCGACTTTCTTCGAGCCAGAGCACAGCTCCTTTCGGACAAGCCCAAGGTTCTTTCATCCTTTGCCCAATCATTTCTGGTTGGGCAGTTGCGCCCTGCCCGGGACTTCCTGCACCTCCTGGGCCTCATGGCCGCCTGCACCAGTGTGGTCCATTGAGCCCGTTGGCACATGCGTCCCCTACAGTGGGGACTGGCCTGCCAATGGTCAGAGCGCTCTGATTCTCTGGACCAGCCAGTGGCAGTGACCCAGGAGATGTGGAACGCTCTCCAGTGGTGGATCGTTCCAGCTCATCTGCAAGAGGGCATCCCGTTTGTCCGCCCCCAGCCGACCGTCACCCTCTCTGATGGGTTGGGGTGCCCATCTGGGGGAGCACAGTGCACATGGCCTCTGGTTCCCTCAGGAGTTTCGATGCCACATTAACCTGCTGGAGCTTCGAGTGGTCTGACTAGCCCTCACTGCCTTCGCTCCGTTTGTACGGGGTCAAGTGGTCCAGGTCCAGACAGACAATACCACAACCATGTACTACCTGAACCACCAGGGTGGGACACGCTTCTTGCCCCTGTGCAAGGAAGCTCTCTGCACTTGGTCCCTCGTGAACAGACTGGAGACGGATCTCCTAGCCATCCACATGGCGGGAGCCTCCAACACTCTGGCCAATGCCCTAAGCCGGATAGGTGCTGCATCTCACGAGTGGTCTTTCCTGCTGGAGGTAGTACACGATCAGTACTCCCACTGGGGAACACCTCAGGTGGACCTGTTTGCCTCCAGGGAGAATGCGAAGCTGAGGCTGTTTCATGCTCTCCCTTCCTCAGCAGGGCTCACTGCAGGGGGATGCCTTCTCAAGGCAGTGGACCCCGGGCCTCTTCTACGCCTTTCCTCCATTTCCCTTGATCCACAAGGTGCTTCTCAAGGTGAGGAGGGACAAGGCGCAGGTGATTCTGGTAGCCCCAGACTGGCCCCGCCAGTTCTGGTATCCAGATGTCCTCAGCTCCAGGCTCCTGAGGCAGCTTCCAGCCCGCCCGGACCTGATTTCAGTCAACCAGGGGAAGGTTCTCCACCCGGACCTTCAATCCCTGCACCTGACGGCCTGGTTCCTGAGTGGCTAGAGTTCCAGGCCTTGGGTCTTTCCGACAAGGTCCTCAGTGTTGTTGAGGCATCTCGTAAGGAGTCGACCAGAAAATGCTACGCCTTCAAATGGAAGAGATTCTCTATGTGGTGTCAGGATAAGGGGTTGGACCCTTCCTCCTGTTCCTTGGCCAGCATTCTGGACTGCCTGTGGTCCCTTTCTCAGCTAGGGCTTCGGTTGACAACCCTTAAGGTACACCTGGCAGCCATCTCTGCTTACTGGGCGCGGGCCGGGAAGCAGTTGGTGGCGCAGGAGAAGGTGGTCGGGCACTTTTTCAAAGGCCTTGTTCACATATCCCTCCGGTGAGAACCTCCACCCATGGGATCTACTGCTGGTTATTGCTAGCTCATGGGCGCTTTATTCGAACCGATGCACAGGTGTGACATCTCTCACCTGTCGTGGAAGACCGCCTTCTTGGTGGCTATCACGTCAGCCAGGATGGGAGAGGTCCAGGCACTTTCCATCGAGTCTCCCTATCTGGTCTTCCACAGGGACAAGGTTGTCCTGCACCCCCACTTGAAATTCCTTCCAAAGGTGGTGTCGGAGTTTCACCTTAACCAGGTGTTGACTCTGCCGGTGTTCTACCCCAGTCACACCTAGGAGGCTGAATATAGGCTCCATACTCTGGACCCTAGAAGAGCGCTTTCTTATTATAAGGAGCGAACGGCTGAAGTTCGGGGAGAGGTTCGCCAGCTGTTTGTCACCCACGCTGAAGCCGCATCCTGGCAGACCTGCAGCAAGCAGACGATAGGCAGGTGGGCCTCCTGCATAGATCTTTGCTATCATAGGGCATGGAGCCTCAAAGGGATAAGAGCTCATTCTGCCCGCCATATTACTGCATTGGTGGCTGCTTCCAGGATGTCCCTATCCAGGAAATCTGCAGGGCTGCTACCTGGAAGTCAGCACACACCTTCATTACCCACTACCACATTGACCTAGAGTCACGCCGGGATGCTGGTTTTGGGACCTCGGTTCTCCAGTCCTTATTTCCCAAGTAGGGGGTGTGCACCTTGCCTCACTCCTCCCGGAGAACTGTTAGGAGTCTGCCAGTAAGTGTGGATAGAACAGCATATCCATGTCCCTAGAAATACAGGTTACTCACCTATAACAGGAGTTCTAGGAATGGTATATGTTGTTCATCCACACAACCCACCGACCTCCCGGCTTCGACGCACAACCTGACTTCAGCCGGCTAGATCTGGCATCATGGGGTGGAGTGAGAGTTTTATCACCCGGTGGGTGGAGGAGCCAGCTTGAAGACCTTCCGCAAGATTTAAAGCAGCAAGGAACCTGCCAGTAAGTGTGGATGAACAACATATACCATTCCTAGAACTCCTGTTACAGGTGAGTAACCTGTATTTTCCTTCCAGTCCCTCTGCAATGTCACTTTTAAAGGGATTAAAATGACCGTCCTAGTATTGAACCGCGGGTACCCCGCTTGTAACCCCCCTTTCTTTGGAGTGGACTCCATTTACTTTATTGACCTATCTAAAGCATTCGACTTGGTAAACCACAACCTCCTACTACAAAAAATGCGCTCACTTGGCCTTGACACCCATTCGCTGGGTTGGTTCAAGAGTTATCTCTCTGGACGCACCCAGAGGGTCAAGTGGGAGGATAAAGTCTCCAAGCTAGCTCTACTCAAAGAAGGGGTACTCAAGGGTCAATCCTCGCCCTTCTCTTACACTGTTCATAAATGATCTGCATACACACCGGCGGGAGCAGTAGCGCTATCCAGCACGCTGGATGATGCAGTCATTTCACAGAGCTTCCCTACTTTCCTGAGTTGGAGACAGCCTCCAAGAAGACATCCTTCAGATGGAGGACTGGCTCACTCTGAACAAAATGGTTTTAAACACCAACAAAGCAAAGGTAATGCTCTTGGTCCTAGATCCCTGGGATCTGAGAGGTCACATCTTCTACAACTCCAGTCCAGGGGTGTAAAACTTGAGGTGGTCACCTCCACCAAATACCTTGGCCTTACCCTGGACCAAGGCCTCACACTAAAAAATCACGAGACCAAATCACCAAAGCCATCCATGGGAAACTTGGAATCCTTTATAGACTAAGGACAGATTATCCCTGAAGCTAGGGTAGCTATTGCGCTAGCATCTCCCAAAGCTCACCTACGCGCCCCGATTCTCCAGGGCGTGGCCGTGGATTGGAGTTAGGGAGGCTGCAGACCTTGTACAACAAGATAGTCCGCTTGCCACTATGTCACACCTGAGGACTCACCACTGCGAGGGTCCAATCTAGGCTCAGGTGGTCAGCCTTGAAGCCCGCCTCCTACCCAACCCTCTGCCTTACATTCAAGCTACTGGGTCCCACACCTCCCCCAGCCTGAATGGTCTCAAGTAGGTGAAACCAACCCACGGTGCCTGCGCCTCATCAGGCCAAACTCTCCTCGTGGTTCCCAAGACTAGGACTAAAGCCGGTCCAGTCCTTGCATACACCGCCTTCCACCTGGAACAACCTCCTCCTTGAGGCACGGGAGGCTGTGTCCATCTCCAGCTCCGGACAAAGCTCAAGGGACACCTGCCCGACAGAGCACGCCTTTGTTACAGGACCTGACCATGTACAGCCATCCTGGTAGCTCATTAGACCCGACCTTGCATAGCCATCCTGGTTGCATAACGGACCTCCCCCTAAAGATGGGGTGCACTTTTGTCCCTCTTATCCCCCTTCCAATATGCCCACAAAGAAGCTAACCCCAGGTCTTTAGCTACTGCTTGCCTACCAGAGCACTCTAAACCTAATCACTAACTTGGGATGTAAAACAGTCTCATTATGTGTAACCTCTATGTCCTTACTGCCTGCATGTCTTACACTACCTGCCGCCTGTAAACCTATGTATTCTTATTGTTAAATACTTTACAATTACATGACTGTACTGATCTGTTACCTGTAATTTGTTGTCTCACCCGTCGCCCTGAAAGGGACCTCCGGGCCCAGTGGGCCTACCCGTCATCAAAATTCAATAAATAAATAAATATTACCTCTGCATGCCTGTTGTCTCAGCCAGTTTTTTACCCAGACCACCACCCTGGGACCCACTCCCAGGCTGGCTAGCTTGTTTATTAATCTTTTGTGTGGGACTGTGTCAGGTACCTTGCTAAAGTCTAGGTAGTCCACAGCCCCTCCCTGGTCTACTACTTTGGTCACCCAGTCAAAGAAATCTATTAGATTCATCTGACATGACCTTCCCACTGTGAATCCATGCTGCCTTGGGTCCTGTGCCCTGCTGGCCTCTAGGTACTCAACAGTTCTTTCCTTCAGAAGTGATTCCATCATTTTCCCTACCACTGAGGTCAGATTAACAGGCCTGTAGGTATCTGCCTCTGCCCTGCTCCCACTTTTGTGAAGGGGAATCACATCTGCCCTCCTCCAGTCCTTAGGTACCACACCATCCTCCCATGATTTGTTAAAAAGGGTAGTCAGTGGTTCCTCTAGTTCTCCCCTTAGTTCTTTTAAAATTCTGGGGTGAATCCCATCAGGCCCCATTGCCTTGTCTAACTTGAGTTTTAGGATTTTTTTCAGGACCTTTTCTTCCATGAATTGACTGGTATTGACCCCCCTATCTAGATTGCTTCTATTGTTTGGTTTAAGTACCTCCCCTTCGTTTTCTTTTGTGAATACTGAACAAAACTATTCGTTTAGTATCTCTCCCTTTTCATTATTCCCCTCTGCCAACCCACCCTCCTCTTTATTAAGCCTCACAATCCCTCCCTTGGTCTTTCTTCACTCACTAATGTACCTATGAAAGGTTTTATCCCCCTTCTTAACTGAGTTGGCTATCCTTTCCTCGGTTTGGGCCTTTGCTATTTTGACTGCCTTTCCTGCTTCCTTCTGTTTTAACTGACACAGTTCTCTTTCCTGCTCCTTATGTAATTCCTTAAACTTTCAGAATGCTAACTTTTTCTCCATAACCTTCCCCGCCACCTCTTTCAAGAACCATAGTGTTTTTTTTCTTCATTTTGTTTTGTTTATTTGCTTCACATAATGGCTTGTTGCTTCTTGGAGGGCATTTTTGATTCTTCCCCATTGTTCCTCCACCCCTCTTTCCTGCCTTTTTCCTAAGGCATTCCTTGGGTGCTCTGCCATTTTGCCAAAATCAGCCCTGCTAAAGTCCAGTACCCTCACTTTTGTATGGCTTGACTGCACGGCTGTATTTATCGTGAACCACACTGTTTGGTGGTCGCTTGTTCCCAGATGGCTACCCACTTCTGAATCCGAGATCCTTTCACTGTCCCCGTTTGAGAGTACCAGATCTAAGATTGCACCTTCCCAAGTGGGTTCCAACACTAGCTGTCTGAGGCATGCCCCCTGTAGGGCATCTAGAATGACCTTGCTCTTGGATGTGGCCTCAACAAATGTGCTCCAGTTAACAGCTGGCATATTTAGGTCCTCCATCAGCAATATTTCCCATTTTTCTTTCATTCTAAGTATGCCTCCTATCATTTCCCTGTCCATTTCCTTCCCCTGAGATGGGGGTCTGTATACAACCCCCATGTGGACCTGAGATGGGGGTCTGTATACAACCCCCATGTGGATTATGGTGCCATTGCCTGTCTTCAGGGTGACCCACAGTGCCTCCATTCCTCCCTGTTTACCCTTTAGTTCTGTTGCCTTGATCCCTACCCTTACGTAGAGAGCTACTCCTCCTCCTCTTTTACCCTCCCTGTCCCTCCTGTAGACTGTGTACCTTGGTATGTTGACATCCCAGTCATGGTTCTCTGTGTACCATGTTTCTGTGACTGCCACAATATCCAGGTGTCCCTCCTCCATCAAGGTCACTAGTTCAGGAAGTTTGTTACCTAGACTATGGGCATTGGTACTCATCGCCCTCCATTTGTTGGTAGTGTTGCCCCTTTTAGCCCCATCCTTGTACTTTACTGCCTTTGCTTCTTCCCCATTTCCCCCTGCCCTGCTCCCTATCGACCTCTCTACCTTGCTGCTTCCCTCACTAACTACACTGTTTTGTGGGGTGAGGCTGGGAATTCCCTGCTCCTTTTCAGTGCCTCCCCCCTTGGCTAGTTTAAAAGCTTGCCACTGAGCATTTAATTTTTTTTGCCGTTTTATTTATTTAGATTTTCCAAACAGTCAAGGCAAGGTCCATAGAAAGAGAAAAACAGATTACGTGGATTACATTGCATAAGTATGGTACATAGTTAGGCATGGAGATACTTGGTTTGTAGCAGTAATATAGTATACAAGTATAAGAATAATGTAATATATTCCTTATGGCCTTGACAATTCTTATAACATAAGAAAAAGTTATAATAGTTCAATAATACAGTAAACAAACTAATAAGGCAAGGATGTAAAAAAGGTAAAAAGTTATATGTTAAATTAAAATACAGGGAATTATGTTGGCCTAAACAGATCACCATCAGTTAGGTTTCAAATAGTCTTAATAATTTTGCCAGCAGAGTTTATATTCATTTATCCGGTCAAGAGCCAAATATGAGAGTCTTTCTAAGGATGCTGTTTGGGTTAGATTATTGAGAATCTCTGAAAGGGTTGGTATTGTGTTGGGTTTCCAGTTCATTAGGAGAAGGCTTTTCGCTTGCATAGATAATATGTTCAGCCATTTATGCTAATGTTTGGAAAGTTTGTTATATGGGTTCTTAATTCCTAAAATGTAACATTTAGGATCAAAAGGAATATTATGACCAGTTACTTTAACAGCCAAGTCATGTACTGATCTCCACAAATTTGATATGGGTTTACAGGACCACAAGATGTGTAATAAATCACCACCTGCAGAATTGCATCTCCAGCAAAGATCATTTTGAGATAAATTGAGGTGG
Organism: Neoceratodus forsteri; assembly: GCA_016271365.2. Lineage (NCBI taxonomy): Eukaryota > Metazoa > Chordata > Ceratodontiformes > Ceratodontidae > Neoceratodus > Neoceratodus forsteri. The sequence continues at coordinate 1,747,202,172 of CM057450.1, read as the reverse complement.
TGTAAAACTGATGGAGTTCTGTACCATAGATGTAATATTTTAAATTGGATAAGCATACTACGTATGTCTTTATATGAGTAACGACAGGCAGACCAACAACTATTCCGTTGAGAGTCAGATATGTTATGTTGTAGTGCAAGACTCCATTTGACTTTGGATGGTAGAAACTGGTTTGGTAAGGTATCCCTGATAGCCTTGTATATTTTGCTAACTAGGGCAGAGCTGCTGTTCAGCCAACAGGTAACATGGGTGTCTAAGGATGGTGCTGTAGTTATTTTTAACAATAAATCCGATAAAGCATGTCTTAATTGTAAATATTTCCAGAGGTCACTTCTGGGTATACCCCATCTAGCTTGTAAGTTAGTGAAGGATTTTAATGTAAGGTAATCACTAGATAAGACATCTCCCAGAAAATGAATTCCTTTATTTTTCCAAGAGTTGCAATATATCGGTTGGCCTTCCAGAGTAATAAAATGGTTGCCCCAAAATGGGAGTGTGCAGTAATGGAGTAGGATTAGAGTTTAATTGTTTGTGAAGTTTGTACCAGTAGTTGACACATGGGACTATAGTAGGATGCTGCTTCAATTTATGTGTTAAATGATTAAAGATGAGGGCTGAAGGAGTAGCACCTGCAATCAGAGCTGTTTCCATGTCAACCCACAGAGGGATTTTAGAATTTGGTTTTGTAAACCATTTTACTGTTTGAGTTGCTCGAAATGCCCAGAGATATGCTAGAAACCAGGGAAGGCCTAGTCCTCCAATTGACCAATGATTTTTTAATTTAACTCGACTAATTCTTGGGATTTTACCCTCCCAGATAAAACTACCGATTAATTTGTCTATTTTCATTAGAAATGAAGATGATAATGTTAGGGGTATATTAGAGAACAAGTACAATATCTTAGGAGTTATAGACATTTTAATAGCTGCAATTTTACCCATAAGAAAAAGAGATGAAGGGTTTTCCATTTATCTAGTATTGTATTAATTTCAGTGAGAAGAGGGGAAAGATGAGCATCCCAGATTTTGTCTAATTTAGGTAAAATCTTGATCCCCAAGTAAGCAACACCTTGGGGTGACCAGCAAAATCCAAGGTGGGGGTATTCATTTGTGGTTTACTAAGGTTGTGTAAAGGTAGCACCTCATATTTGTTATAATTCACTGTTAGCCCAGAGAGTTTTGTAAATGTATTAAGTAACTGAACAAGTGTATGAGCGGCAGACTACAGGTTTTCTACTAAAATTGGTAGGTCATCTGCATAAGCCAAGGAGATATATTGTGAATTACCTATCAAAATGCCTCTTTTATCGCTGGATTGCCGAAGTGCAGTCATCAATGGTTCGAGAGTTAGAATGAATAATGATGGGGATAATGGGTATCCTTGTCTGGTGCCTTTGGCTAGAGAGAAAGATTGGGATAAAGTGGAGTTGGCAAGCACTCTAGCTGGGGGAGAATTTTAAAGTAGTTTAATCCATGCACGAAAATGATCAGGGAGCCCAAATTGATATAGTACATTGTAGAGAAAGTTCCAATTTAAAGAATCAAAAGCCTTTTCAAAATCTACAGCAATAGCTGCAGCGGGAGATTTGAGTGATTTGGCTTTATGCATAAGATTAAATAAAGATCTTAGGTGGTCTGAACCAACTCTACCCTTTTCGAACCCTGCCTGTGAACGGTGAATTAATCGAGAGATAAGATGTTCCAGATGCATAGCTAGAATTTTGACAAATATTTTACCATCTGTATTAAGCAATGAGATGGGACAATAACTAGATGGGAAGTATCTATCTTTATCATTTTAAGGGAGCACAGTAATTATTGCCTCAGTCATAGTTAAGGGTAAATTGCCTAGCTGAGTAGATTCGTGGTATACCTTGCACAGTATGGGACAGAGAAGATCGGATAGAGATTTATAAAATTCTACAGAGAAACCATCTCCTGCAGGAGATTTGCCTGATTTAAGATTTGTAAGAGCTTGCTGTATTTATTTTTCTGTGAAAGGTTCATTTAGTGATTTGGCTAATTCTGTAGGAAGCTAAGGAAGGTTTAATTTCTCTAGGAAGTTTTGAATATGGATAGGTTGTGCAATGAGGGGAGGAGAGTACAGCTTTTTATAGAAATGTATCATAATTTTGTTAATAGAGGAACTATCTGTATATATATTGCTATCAGAGTCTTTCAGGCCACTTATAAATCATTCCATCTGTTGGGATTTGAGTCTGTGGGCTAGTAGTTTATTACCTTTATCACCATGTTCCCAGTGTTTTTGTTTAATTTTTAACAGAGCAGTTTCAGTCTTGCAGGATATAAGTTTGTTTATTTGGATGCGTTGCTGCAATATTTCAAGATGGAGGGGAGAGTTAGGATCTAGGTGTTTAGAGGTAAAGTATTGTGATTCTTTAACTTCAAGTTGTTTTTCCAAATTATGAATTTGTTGTTCCCGCATTTTTTTTTTTGTGAGTGGTGAAACTGATGATTTTACCACGTGTTGTAGCTTTGAGTGCCTCCCATATTAAGCCCATAGAGGTATCTGAAGGGACGTTATGAAATAGAAAGTCCTGAATTTGTGATCTGACCCATGGTATAAATTCAGGGTCTTTAAATAATAAAGGATCCAAGTGTCATGAGGGGGATCAAGGGGATGGGCGTCCCCAGTTTAAATGTAGCTTAACAGGAGAGTGATCTGAGATGATCATGGGTAGTATGGTAGAGTCCTGTATAGTTTGACCTTGGGTGAAGCAAACCAATAGTCGATCCTACTGTATGAATGGTGGAGGGGTGAATAGAAAGTGTATTCTAGGATCTTGGATATTAGTTCATCCACACTTACTGGCATGTCCCTTTCCCCTTTAAGGATTGCCGGAAGGTCTTCAAGCTGGCTCCTCCCACCCACCCAGGTGATATTTTCCTCAGCTGTGCCCCGTGACGCCAGATCTTCCTTTCCGCTGGAAGATTCAGGTTGCCTCCTTCGTGCTGCTTGCATTTTGTAGGCCCTGGCTTCAAAACCTTTGGTTATTCCAAATTCGCCTTGTTCGCGTTAGCGATTGTTACTATTTTTCTTTGACTATGGAAGACAAGTCTTCCCCCAGATTTCGCCGGTGTTCGTGCAGCCAGAAGATGTCGCGCACCAACCCACATGCCACGTGTGTTTATTGTCTGGGTGTCAGCCATGACACCACGATGTGCGAGTTTTGCCTCACACTTCAACCCAACGTTCTCGATGACCGTCTCGCACACCTTAAGCTGGGAAGGCCCTAAAAACAGAATCCACTGGTGAAATCCAAGGAGGCCTGGTGGCCAGTTTCCTCGGCCGTGGGATCTGCCGAGCAATTGGTTCGCATGCAGGACTTCGAGGAGGAAGCGGCTCTTGCCGTGGAATCTTCCTCTTGGGACTTCTTCATTCTGCTCAACCTGGGCTCTTCTTTCTCGGGTTCCTTCCGAGAGCTGTGCCACACTCTCCCGACTAAGGGTGAGAGTCCCGCGGGCACGCACTCCTCTCGGTCCTGTAAGCGGGAGAAAGACCCGGGACCATCTTAGATCTTGGGATAGGGAGAGACCTTGGTCCTAGGAACCAGCCATTTCGACCTCGGTCAAAATTGCCTCTTCGGCCACTGGCTTCTTGGCCTTGCCATCTGGCCAGTTGACTGAAGTATCGATCGATACGGTTGAGATTATTCTCGAACCAAACGACCTTCTGTCGCCGACTCCGGTCAGTGACTCCCTCACTTGGACACCGGTCCTAGCTTTCCCTGATGAGGAGACCCAGCCTGCTAGGAATCCCACCAAGGAAGTGGTCCCTGACCCTGGGAAGTCACCTATCCCACTGGTATCTCCTGAGCGACTGAGTCGGCACGTCCGATCTTGATTGAGGTCTCGGACCCCCTCGACTGAAAGGCTGAGGAAGGGCCATAAGTGCTGTAAAAAGAGGCGACGCCATCAGTCGCCCTCGTCCTCCTCGGATGAGGAGAGGCTCCGGCGGAAACTCTGTTGGCGCTACAAGGACCTCATGTGGCAACAGCTGATTTTGACCAGGCACAAGCCTTCTCCGGCTCCTACCCCGGCCGTTACTTGGCTTTCGCATCCTAGGCCAAAGCCAACTCCTCTGGAGCTGATTAAGTCAGTTCCCTAGCCCGTGGAGCCGGCGAAACCTCCGGTTCGGCCTAAACCAGTCTCTCCACCAATTTTGGTGGAACCACCGCCCAGGCAGCCTGTGGGAGGGGCTCCTTCTAAGGAAGCTAGACCGGACACCGAGCTTCCCCAGCATCTTTGATCACTGTCACTCCTGACCTCCCCCGGTGGGTCGAGGGTGATGTGGATGGTCGTTGTATCCGAATTCTTCGGATTCGGATGAGACCGGCCTCCATTGTCATCCAGGGGATGACGAATTGGCTGGTGGGATAGAGACGGAGGAAGGTCCTTCGTCTTTTCAGGGCATTCTTCACCTCATCTCTGAGTCCACAGCGATGCCTCTGGAGCCTATCCAGAAAAAGGCGGAGTACCCCCTCACAGACATCCTCGAGAGAGAGAGAGAGAGATACCCCGATGGAAGCCTTCCCTATGGCCGAGGCCATCGTGGGCCCATCCTTTAGAACTTTGGCAGCACCCTGCTTCCTGTCCAGCTCCATCTGCTTGCATGGCCCGCAAGTATGCGGTGCCCATGGGGTCCCTTGCGGGGTTCACAGAGCACCCCTCGGCCGAGGGCTTTGTGACCGCCTCTGTGTTTAGGTGTACTAGTTGTTCTACCGATACCGATAGACCTCCGGAGAAGGAATCCAAATACTTGGATCACTCTGCCCGGAAGGTCTATGTGGCCTCATCTTTAGGCCTCCATCAGGCAAGCTCAGCCGTCGTCATGGCACACTTCTCCCATGCCCTCTTGGGGGTCCTTGGATGAAGTCCTCTCACATCTCCACATGGACGTGCAGACCACAATCAAGCAGGTTAGGGACCAAGGCTGTGCTGTTGCTAAGCAATAGCTCCAGATGGCTCTGGACATTGGGGACTCCTGTGCCCGTTCATTGGCAGCCGCAGTTGCCTCTCGCGGCAGGGCTAGGCTGAGGCTTTCCTCCTTCCCGGTGGATACTCAGCACAAAATAGCTAATGTGCCTTTCCTGGGCACCGATCTCTTCGACCCAGGTGTGGCTGGTCACCTTCAGCATATTACGCAGTCCAGTGCCACTTTGGATGCCACTTCTGCTAAAGGTTCTTTTGTTTCTAAGAAGAATATAATAAAAATAGCAGGACAAGAGGACACATCATGAGATTAGAGGGAGACAGATTAAGGGGTAATGTGAGGAAGTTCTGTTTCACAGAAAGGGTGGTGGATGCATGGAACGGCCTACCTCAGGAAGTGGTGGATATGAATACAGTGCAGGGCTTCAAACAGGCATGGGATAGGCATAAGGGACCAATACAGATGGTTTTGAATAGAGAGGCCATTGACAGAGCAAAGGCCGATGGCACATTCATAAGGTAGAAAAAGAAATGGGCAGACTGGATGGGCCTTGCAGTCCTTATCTGCTGTCAACCTCTATGTTTCTATGTAAGCATAAGAAGCCTTTTCGGCACTCTTCCCATGTGGCCCAGCAGCCCTCCTTTCAGGTGGGGCAGCAGCAGGCTCAAGCTTGGCACCCCAAGCCTGGGCCCTCCCAGGTCTGTAAAGGAGGCCGAGGTTCAGATCCTGGATCCTCCTCCTCCTCCTCCAAGCCTGCTCAGTGATGGGGTGGGAGCTGCCACCCCCACTCCTGTCACGCCAGCTCTGGGTCCTCCTGTGGGTGGCCGGCTCCAACACTTACTTTCCGCCTGGTCCGCTGTTACCATGGACAGGTGGATCTTTGAAGTGGTCGGCCAGTGACTGCCTCTGGAATTCGAGCAGTACCCTCCAAGCCGAGCACATGCTCCACGGGAGGAGAGGGTATCCACCCATACTCAGTCATTTCTTCGAGATAGCATTGCTCAGCTCCTCCTCAAGGAGGCAGTAGCTCCAGTGGTGGATCCTTCAGCAGACCCAGGCTTCGTTTCCAGGTGCTTCCTGGTTCCAAAGCGGATGGGAGGCTAGCACCCCATTCTAGATCTGCACGACCTGAATCAGTATCTCAGGTCACGCACCTGTCGGATGGTCACTTTGTCCCAGATCATACCATCCTTGGAGCAAAACATGTGGTTCTGTTCCCTGGATCTCCAGGATGCGTTCTTTCACGTCCCAATCCATCCATCTCATCAGCGGTTCCTCCACTTCAGAGCCAAGAGGACCCTATACGAGTTCCGAGCCATGCCATTCGGCCTGTCATCGGCCCCACAGGTCTTCACCAAATGCATTGCAGTGGTGGCAGCCCATCTCAGGCATCGGGGGGGTCAGAATTTACCCCTACCTCGACGATTGGCTCCTAGCAGGTCCCATTCAGCAGGAGGTGGAGAGGTCCAGGGACCTGGCCCTCCTGACCTGCTCCCAACTTGGCCTCCTGATCAATGAGGCCAAGTCGGAATTCCTGCCTTCTCAGGTGATGTGCTTCATCGGGGCAGAGCTCGTATCTCCGTCAAGCCAGAGCTTGGCTCCTGGCGGACAGGGCGGAGGTTCTCTCCTCCTTTGCCCAATCATTTCTGGTTGGGCAATTGTGCCCTACCCGGGACTTTCTGCACCTTCTGGGTTACATGGTGGCGTGCACTTCCATGGTCCTTTGGGCCCGGTGGCACATGCTCCTCCTCCAGTGGGAGCTGGCTGCCTAGTGGACTCAGCACCATGGTCATTTCAACCAGTTTATCACTGTAACCCAGAAGATGTGGGACACTTTCCAATGGTGGACCACCCCAGACTGGTTCCAGGAAGGGATCCCGTTTGTCCGCCCCAAGCCGACGGCTGTCCTTATGACCAATGCCTCTCTCATGGGCTGGGGAGCCCACATAGGGGACAACAGGGCCCACGGATTTTGGACCCCTGAGGAATCCCGTTACCACATCAACCTGTTGGAGCTCAGAGCAGTCAGACTGTCACTGTCAGCTTGCGCTCCTCAGCTCTGGGATCAAGTGGTTCAAGTCCAGATGGACAATACCACAACCAGGTACTACCTCAAACAGGGCGGCATGCATTCCCGTCTGTTCTGCAAGGAAACACTCCACAGCTGGACATGCGTGAGCCATCTGGAGGCAGATCTCCTAGCCGTTTATGTGGCAGGAGTCTCAAACCACCTGGCGGATGCTCTCAGCCACTTAGGCGAGACATCCCATGAGTGGTCTCTCCATCCAGAGGTAGCTTACAGCCTGTTCTCCCACTGGGGCAAACCAATGGTGGACCTGTTTGCCTCCAGGGAAAACACCAAGCTGAGGCTGTTTCATGCCGGCCCCCCTCATCAGGGTTCGCTGCTCGGGGATGCCTTCTCAAGGCCATGGACACCAGGCCTCTTCTACACCTTCCCTCCATTTCCCTTGATCCACAGGGTGCTCATCAAGGTGAGGATGGACAAAGTGAAGGTGATTCTGGTAGCCCCAGACTGGCTGCGCCAGTTCTGGTATCTAGATCTCCTCAGCCTCAGCAACAGGCCCCCAGAGTGGCTTCCAACACACCCGGACCTGATCTCTCTCAATCAGGGGAAGGTATACCATCCGGACCTTCAATTCCTGCACCTCACAGCCTGGTACCTGAGTGACTAGAGTTCCAGGCTTTGGGTCTTTCAGCTGATGTTATTACCGTGGTGGAGGCATCCAGAAAGGAATCGACCAAGAAATGTTATGCCTTCAAATGGAAAAGGTTTTCCATTTGGTGTCAGGGCAAGGGCCTGGACCCTCTGTCCTGTCCAGTGGCTAACGCTCTCGACTACTTTTGGGTCTCTCTCCAAAGGGGGTCTTCCGTCATTGACCCTTAGAGTGCACCTGGAAGCCATCTCTGCTTACCGGGCGTGGGCCGGTCAGCCGACGTTGACGCAGGAGACAGTGGTCGGTCGCTTTTTCAAAGGCCTGGATCACATATCCCCTCCAGTGCGTGAACCTCCACCTCCATGGGATTTACTGCTAGTACTGGCAAAGCTCAGGGACAAGCCATTCGAACTGATGCACAAGTGTGAGCTGTCACATTTGTGAAATACAGCCTTCCTGGTGGCTGTCACATCTGCCAGAAGGACACAGGAGCTCCAGGTGCTCTCGGTGGACTCCCCTTATCTGGTCTTCCACAGAGACAAGGTTGTCCTGCGCCCCCACCTGAAATTTCTTCCGAAGTTGGTGTCAGAGTTTCACCTTAACCAGGTATTAACTCTGCCGGTGTACCACCCCAGTTACACCTTGGAGGCCAAGTACAGGCTCCATACTTTGGATCTGAGATGAGCTCTCTCCTATTATAAGGAGAGGACTGCGGAAATTCGGGGAGAGGTTCGCCAGCTGTTTTCACCTACACTGAAGCCGCTTCTGGCAGATCTGCAGCAAAGCAGACAATTGCAAGGTGGATTACATCTTGCATAAGTCTGTGCTATGAGTTGGCGGGCAAGGAGCCTCCCAGAGGGATAAGAGCTCATTCTACCTGCCATACCGCTGCTTCGGTGGCTGCTTCCAGGGACATCCCCATACAGGAAATCTGTCGGGCTGCTACCTGGAAGTTAGCAAACACCTTCATTATCCATTACCACATTGACCTTGAGTCATGCTGGGATGCTGGTTTTGGGGCCTCAGTTCTCCAATCTCTGTTTCCCAAGTAAGTATTTCTGTGGGGGTGTGTGCCTTGCCTCCCTCCTCCCAGAGAACTGCTAGGAGTCTGCCAATAAGTGTAGATGAACAACATATCCACGATCCTAGAAATGCAGGTTATTCAATGTAACAGTAGTTCTAGGAGTGGTATATGTTGTTCATCCACACGGACCCACCCGACCTCCCCGGCTGCGGACACACAAATCTGTCTTCCAGTGAGCTAAGATCTGGCGTCATGGGGCGGAGCCGAGGGATATACCACCCAGGTGGGTGAGAAAAGCCAACTTGAAGACCTTCCGTCGATCCTTAAAATGGAAAGGGACATGCCAATAAGTGTGGATGAACAACATATACCACTCCTAGAACTACTGTTACAGGTGAGTAACTGTGTTTCTCTGTCTCTACGGTGGTATAGTCTCCACATATCTGTCAATCCAAAGTCTTTCATTAGTAATGAGAGTGCTACTTTACTTCTTGGGTGACTATCAGTTGTAGAGTTGCTTCTGTCTAAGAAGGCATCGAGAGTAAGATTAAAGTTGCCTCCATTAATATAGGTGAATTAGACAGGTTGTAAGTAGTTAGCTGAAGTGTTATATTGTGGAAGAAGTTTGGGCAGTCTGAGTTGGGGGGCATAAACATTAATTAATTAATGACAGCACTTGCAAAATTCACTTCAGATATCGTTACCAATATGGATAGAGGAAAGTTAACAGGGGCAGTCTTCATTGACTTAACCAAAGCTTTCGATCTGGTTGACCATTCTCTGCTACTATCCGCCCTCAGTACCTTGGGCTTCTCTCCCCCAGTCACTACCTGGTTCAAAAGCTACCTCTCCAACAGAACACAAGCTGTTAAGTTTAATTCATCCATGTCAGACAGTGCTGTTATCAACATTGGGGTCCCTCAGGGGTCTATACTTGGCCCTCTTCTATTCTCATTATTCGTCAATAAACTTCCTGAGCTGGTCACCACAGGTCACTCACTTCTTTATGCGGATGACCTGGCAATTTATTATCACTCTGATAATGTCTTGGATCTAAATGCTGCCCTCACTGCAGATTTTCGTGCTGTACAACACTGGTTGAACTCTCAACGCCTGGTTTTAAATACAAATAAAACAAAAGTTATGATGTTTGGCTCCAATCACAAGCTTTAGATCCTGTCCTCTGATCATCTCTGTCTCTGATATCGATGGGGACCTATTGGAAACTGTCACTTCCTTTCGTTACCTCGGCATCCACCTGGATCAAACCTTGGACCTAAAGCACATATACAGGAAACCTGCAAGACAGTTAACTGCAAATTGGGGGCTGCCTATAGAACCAAATACCTACTCACCCCTGCTGCTAAATTGGCGATAGCCAGAGGCATTCTATTGCCAACCCTTACATATGGGTGTCCCATCCTGTCCTTGGCCACCAAATCTTCACTGCAACTATGGGATACTACCTTCAATAATGTGTGCAGGTATGCAACCAAAGCACCTCGACTGCAGCATCATTGTCTCTTATATCAGGACCTTGGTTGGCTCTCTCCTTCCTCTACCAGGCAGTACTACTTGTACAATTTAGTTGATTCCATCCTAAGGACGTCCAAGCCTGCTATCCTGTCTGATCTCCTCAGGCCGGCCATTCCCACAAGGAATCTTAGATCGGCTGATCAGACCTTACTATCCATCCCTTTGTCGGACTAAAGGGCATGGGCTCCTTCCATCATGCTGCCCCCACCTATGGAACCTACTACCTCAGGATCTAAGGGATGTCTCCACTCATGTGACTTTTAGAGCAAACTCAGGACTTTCCTCACTACTATGGACAAATGTGTTTGCTTTGACCCTACCTGATCCACTGCATTTGTTCTGTTTCCTCATTGCTAGCACTTTTGCCTGTCCAAATGGTGTTCTATACTGTGCCTTGTAATTAATGTTCTATTTTGTGCCTTGTTATTAATGTTGCCTTAACCTGTTTGTTTATAAGCCTAATGTTAGCTGTTGACAATTGTAAGTCGCTATTCTACTCCATGACATTCTTATCTTCACTTCACAGCCTCTCCTCACTTAACCCCACTGCTGCTCTTTTCCCCCCCTTCTTCTGTTGTATCCTCTTCCCCCCTTTTGCCACTCCCACCAAACTCACCTTACCTGTTCCTACCTCATCCATGCCCTCTTTAGTCCCCACCCTCCTGGCTGTGCTTAGTCACCTCTCTCCACCTACTACCGCCTACTCCCACCGTCTACGGACCCCCCCTTCCCTGCCCTGCCGTCTCTCGGTTCCACTGGCTCGGCTTGACTTTGACACTTTTGCCACTATTGCCGTAACTCCTCCGCCTCTATCTCCCTCTCACCGGCATCCTCACTCTCGCCCTGCCGTTTATCGGTTCCACCAGCCCGGCTGTACTTTCCTACCTCCTCGCTGTTGCCGTCTACTGCCGCTCCCCCCTACCACCCTGTCTTCGCCTGCCGTCTTTCGGCTCCATAGGCCCGGCAGCAGGTTGGTACCTCACCCTGCTGTTGCCGTATCTGACGGCACCTCCTTTCCACTTAATCTCTCCCTCCCATCTTTTTGCCAGTTTTCCCTTCCTTGTGTCTTTTCTACTGATGCCTATCCTCTCTTATTTTCTGCCTTCTACTATTCACATTTCTGAGTATGTTCCATGATCAAGTGCTAAAGTATATTTTTGTTTACTAATGTATGTTACATTGCCATATGTACTTCTCTCTGCATTTATTGTACTCGTTGTCTTAATAATCTGGCTGTACTCTTTGTTGTGTTGTAATTGTACCTCCCGGGTCGTGCCTGAAAACAGTCACTTGCTGGCTAGTGCACTTACCCGGTTAACAAAAACTAAATAAATAAATAAAAAAATAGAGTTAAGTGTCCAATTGCAGTATCAAGGCAGACTATGACCCACCTACCATCTGTATCTTTAATAACATTAGACACTGTCCATTTTAGGTTTCTGTGTATTAGGATGGCTACCCCATGTTTTTTTGAGGGAGCTGAAGCAGCATAAACCTGGCCAACCCAGTCTCTTTTTAATCTTTCATTATCCTGAGTTAGTAATTTCGTCTCTTGTATAAATGCAGTTTGTTCTTTGTGCTTTTTAAGATGCCTTAGTACTTGGGTTCTTTTACTAGGCAAATTGAGTCCCCTAACATTCCATGGGCACAGTGATATATCAGCCATGGGGATGGTATAGAGTTCAATTATTTTAAGATTTGGAAAGATATAGGGGAGCCAACATGCCCCATTATATGAGTGGTAAGTATGGGCAAGCACATTGGCAGTATTAGTTATGAAATTAACTCCACAAGCCGAAAAAACGTAAGAAGATCTGTCTTCAAAGGCCAAATATTTAAGATAGATTGGAAAGGTTTCAAATTTTGGTAAGTGTTGTCTCCTTGCAATAGTAAGAACTAACGCTGACAATAACATAATTATCAAACTAGGTATTTTGAGATACCTGTTTATAGTAACTAGTTTCAATATCCAAGACATTTTGGACATGAGCAAAAATGTGGGTCGGTTAAAGAAAACCAAACCAAGACCCTTTCTTAACATGTCAAGAGCATGTAAATAAAGCTAGGAGTGTGGATTAAAATATCCACAGGTCCTTAAAGCTATTAATGTCTAACGTAACTGTAATATGTGGAAGATTATTTAGTTAAATTTCACAATTCCTGTGGATCATCCACCTTCAGATATAATAAACAGCCTATTGTCAGAACAACATTTCAAATCGTAGCTTTGTGTATAGAATTTATTTTGTGTTGTACATATTTTGTGCATACACCCAATGAAATAAGGAGAGGGGAGGGTGAGAGAGAGAGAGAGAGAGAGAGAAAAAAATATGTATTTTTAGAGGATGTATAAGTCTGTTACATTGGCCATCCCTCGTTTTGTAAGTCTCCAATTATTACTGGTGTGTGCAAAGAGAGAACGTTTGTAGTGTAGTGTAATCCATTAGTTGTTATCATAAGTGCATTCTATATTAGTCCAGTGCCGCAGTGTTTATTACAGTTTGTTATAAATATAGGTCTTTGTTTAATTTTTAAAAAGTGTTATTTATAAAATGAATTGCATCACTGCGAAGCTTGTACTAAAATTGTTGCATGCCTTAATTGCCCGAAAATCGCCTAATGGAGACATGAGTAGACAGTGCCATGAGCTGCTGCATGCAGCTCCAAGATTTCTGCCTTGTGTGTTAGTTTTCTCCAGCAAGTTTATGCACCATAGGCTTCAAGCATCGCAAGCACATCTATGTACATTGCTCCTTGCAGTGTGCGCAAGAGATCCAAAAGAAACAAAAAAGTACTTAGTGTGGTTTCATGGGTACCAGGTTTGTGTAATAGAGTTAAGGTCCTGGAGTAAGTGATAATTATTAACTTTATACCAATTTATCTAAACCCAGTTACACTTAAGTATAAGAAAATCGTCTCTGAAGCACACATCCAGAAGAGTATATAGTTGTATATTAAGCAGGAATTGGCCAATAACAGATTGGCCTCTGTATCTAATTTGATATGAGTTGGAGAGCCAAATTATGTATGATAAAGCAAATTATATTTAGTAACGGCTGGTCTCTGCAAAGCAGATAAGCCAGAATGCATACAATGTATCTAGAGGGCGATTTAAGTATAAGTCATAGCTTGGGGCGTTAAGAATATTTATACATGGGAAACATGAGATCTCTGTGGAGTTTAATGAGGAGAAGAGTAATAAACAGAAGCAAAAAAGAAGCGATTATTCCATAAAAATGGAAGTGTCCCCTTACAAAGGAAAACACTGGTGGTGTCTGGTGTTTATCGTTTTGCAAGAGTCCGGATATACATACAGAAAATGCAGAAGGAAGGGCAAGCCATGAACAAAAGGAGAGACAATGTTTTCATGTTAGCCCATCCTTAGTTATATCATTCACGAGGGCGTCTACTTGCATTCACCTGCATCGGTTTTATAGTATTGTGCATTAACATACATTGACAATTATAGAACATTAGATGTTTAATATAATTAAATCTGTCAGCAAAGGTCTCGGTGCCTCTGTTATATGTAGGAGTACCCCAAGATATTCAAGTTAATGTTAGGGGTTCAAAATTCTCCTCTGAACAACAGTGCAGAAGCATTTTCTTTCTTACACATCAGCTGCTTGTGCACTAGTCAACTCTAGCAGCCAGTATAAGCATGGATAAACTGTGACTACTGGGACAAAGACTCATCACAGTCTGATTGCTGTATACACACTCTGTTATGTTCCAAAGTTGTTGTATTATAAGCCGTATTGTGTTATGAATAACGTTCTATTTTTAGGGCTGATCAGTGCTAGAAACGGAAATCTTTTCAGCTTGTAAGCTGGTTCAAAAGTACAGGAGCTATCGTATTGTTGAATCTGTTACTCCATGACTGTTTCCTGGGGAACTGGTCTCATTAACCTTTGACCTTACTGCGTCTCTTTTTCTTAGGAGGTTCCGTGTTTTTCAAAGGTGTACTTGCTACAATTTCTGCCCAGGAGGACTCTGCAGAGGTAGGATCATTTTGGATTAAGTTTGCCGAGTTGGTCGGATTAGATTAGTTGTCCTGTTGTAGATCTTCCTGCGATGTTGACACAAGATGTTGTAAGGGAGAGTCTGTTGCTTAATTGGATCCTGGAGGTGCGTTCTGGCGAGTGAGGTTTGGGTTCTGCGAACTTACGCACATTCTCAGGGCTGCAGCATTTGTTCATAGTGTTGAGATTGCCAAAAGCATTTTTAAGCTGCAGCCGAGAGGATTGTCTGTGACCAGAGACATCAGCATGTCCGGGTATGGTCAGGGTTTTCTCTGATCCAGCAACTGGAATTGGCACACAGGTTTCACTTGCATATAGGGGGGCTGAGATCGCAGCAACAGCAGGGGATGGTCTGGCAGCTTGCTCCTGCTTCAACGTATGAAATGTGTTATTCAGGAATAGTTCCAGAGCCTCTGCAGTGTTGTAATCTTTATAACCATTATCTAAATAGACTCATTATAGCAGGGTATCTCGGTGAGAATGTAATATTGAGTTGATGTAATATTCACTTAATAGGTGTGAATGATTTTAATTTTGTCTGTACATCTTTTGAGAAATCTTTGTAAATATAGATATGGTGCCCTTGCCAGTTAATATTTCCAATTTCTCTAGCTTGCTGCAGAATTACTTCTGTGTGGGCATAATTCAGAAATCTCAGCCAGAATGAGTCTAGGTTTTGATTGGAGCAGGCTTAGGGCCTGGGGAGGTGAGACCGCTCTATAGTGAAGTCAAGCTCCTGCTAAGATTCAGTATTGTAGGGAGGGACGTGCATTAAAAGCAGTTGTGCTCAAGGCCCATGGGAAACCCCAAAGAATGGAGATTGTTCCTCCGACTGCGATTTTCAATGTCATCCAACTTGTTTTGTAGTTCTTTTATAGTGCGGTCTTGATTTCTGATTGTTGCCTGTAGATCATGCACTGAGATCTTGTTTTGTTTTGATCTATTTTCAGTTACAGATAGACGTGTATAGAAACATAGAAACATAGACTTTGACGGCAGATAAGGACCACTTGGCCCACCCAGTCTACCCATTTCCCTACCTATTGGATAAGCTGCAGATTCTAGTTAGTCAACAGCCTACTTCCTGCAACCCCCCACTATAATTGCCTTATGTCTGTCCCATGCGTGTTTGAATTCCCCCACTGTTTTAGACCCCACAACATCTCCAGGAAGGCGGTTCCATGCGTCCACAATTCTCTCCGTGAAAAAAAAATTTCCTCACTTTACCCCTGAGCCATCCCCCCTCTATCTTTAAATTGTGCCCCTTTGTTCTTACACATCTCTTTTTCTGAAAGATGCTACCCTCCTGGACTTTGTTGATTCCTTTGAGGTACTTAAAAGTTTCTGTCATGTCCCCCCGTCCCTCCTTTCATCAAGGGTATACATATTAAACTCTCTCAGTCTGTCTTCATATGGCTTCTGATGTAGACCATGCACCATTTTAGTTGCCCTCCTCTGGACTGCTTCCATCCTGTCTATGTCCTTGTGTAGATGAGGTCTCCAAAACTGCATGCAGTACTCCAGATGGGTTCTCACCAACTGTTTGTACAGAGGGATAACCACTTCCCTTTTTCTACTTGTGATGCCCTTCCCTATGCATCCCAGTATCCCCCTGGCTCTCCTTACCGACTTCTCACATTGCTTACCCACCTTTAGGTCATCTGATATGACTACCCCCAGGTCTCATTCCATTATTGTTGTTGTTAGTACCTCCCCTGCTACTGTGTACTCTTCTCCTGGATTTTTATTTCCCAGATGCATTACTTTGCACTTCTTTGCATTGAACCTAAGTTGCCATATGTCTGACCATTCCTCCAACCTTGCCAAGTCCCTTCTCATCCTTTCTACCCCGCCTTGTGTATCAACTCTGTTGCAGATCTTTGTGTCATCTGCAAAGAGGCATACGTTTCCTTCCAGACCCTCTGCAATGTCACCTATAAAGACATTAAAGAGGACTGGACCCAGTACTGAGCCCTGAGGTACTCCACTAGTAACCCCCCTTTCTTCGGAATGTGTTCCATTCACTATTACCTTCTGTGTCCTGTTGTGCAGCCAGTTTGCTACCCAGGCTACCACCCTGGGACCCACTCCCAGGCTGGCTAACTTGATTATTAATCTTTTGTGCGGGACTGTGTCAAATGCCTTGCTAAAGTCTAGGTAGGCCATATCCACAGCCCCTCCCTGGTCTATTACTTTGGTCACCCAGTCAAAGAAATTGATTAGATTTGTCTGACATAACCTTCCTGCTGTGAATCCTTGCTGCTTTGGGTCCTATGCCCCGCTGGCCTCTAGGTACTCAACAATTCTTTCTTTCAGAAGTGATTCCATCATTTTCCCCACCACTGAGGTCAAACTAACAGGTCTGTAGTTTCATGCTTCTGCCTTGCTCCCACTTTTGTGAAGGGGAATCACATCTGCCCTCCTCCAGTCCTCAGGTACCACCCGATCCTCCCATGATTTGTTAAAAAGCGTGGTCAGTGGTGTCACTAGGTCCTCCCTTAGTTCTTTTAGGATTCTAGGGTGTATCCTGTCAGGCCCCATTGCTTTGTCCACCTTGAGTTTTAGGAGTTCTTTCAGGACTCTTTCTTCTGTAAATGGACTAGTGTCAACCCCACTGGCTTGTAAAATATTAGTATTCTGCTGGGTTGTTAGTTTCAGTTCATTCATGTCCTGCACAAGCCTTTAAAACATAGCTTCTACTTTGTGCAGTGCTGTAGAGTATGGGTTTAATTCGGACATGTTGTAGTTGTAAATGTGTAGGCCTGATGGTAAATTAAATCCACAGATGTCCCCACAAAAGCAAGTTTAAGTCCAAAGAAAAAGGGTGAAATGGGTATAGTAGTATGTGCTGCATTAATTTCTGCCAGATTATAAAGTTTCTTGCATTAGATGCTGTGGATGAAGGTGGATTCCAAGAATTGTAGAAGAGAGAAAAATCTTAGACCTCCATCTTCCTCTAGAGCCAAGCCACGGAAGCATTTAAACCTGTCACCTAGGATCCTGGTTGCCCTGCCAGACAGATGCAGACCATCTCGCCAGTATAGGCCTGCATCCCTCCAGGTGGACTCTCAGTCCCCAGTGAAGCCAAAACCCTGTTGTTGGCACCAGCCTTTCAACCATTCATTCAATCCCAATGTGCAGAGTACTCTAGCCTCACCCATGCCATAGACAGGCAGCACTTCTATGAAAGTTAATGTGCATGCTACTTGTCTAAGGCCCTTCCCCAACTCCACAAACTCCTCCTGCACTGCTCTGATCCCATTCCCAGCTAATCATTTGTACCTAGGTGGACAGTGACATCCTACTCCCTCTCCCTCGCAGCTGCTCCCACGATCCTGAGGCTTTTCTTCCTGTCCCTCCAAGCCATGGCGTCAGGCAGGCACCTTACTTCCCTCTCCCCTCCCTCCCCCAGTTCTACCCCCGCTAACAATGGAGTCCCCCACCAGGAGCTGTTTCCTTTCCCTGGGGGGTCCCGTGCCACTCTCCTGTGGGTCTCCCTTGTGGAGGTTCCCAGCACCCCCATTGGTCTCCACTGCGGATGCCTCCATAGAGGAACCACACTCTGCCAGAATGGCATAGGAATTGTGGAGAGGCACAACTGGAGGGATGCGCCTCTGTTCCACCACCCTCACCCTCCCTGACTTCACACGTCCATGGCAGTGGCTACGGCAAACCACATGGGGGAACACACAGTAACACTAGTTCAAAAAAAACCCTACAAACTTTTAGAAATAATCGTATTTTTAAAAAAGCTAAAAAAATCTATCACTTAAGGTCCTGTCCTACTGCATAAATAAAATATGCAGAGAGGATCTTATGTGATAAATAATTTATCTGTATACTCATGATGT
The DNA here is from genome assembly GCA_016271365.2 of Neoceratodus forsteri. NCBI lineage: Eukaryota > Metazoa > Chordata > Ceratodontiformes > Ceratodontidae > Neoceratodus > Neoceratodus forsteri. The sequence continues at coordinate 1,747,184,110 of CM057450.1, read as the reverse complement.
TTACACCACTTGTGAGGTCCCCACTGTGTATCACTTATATATTTATATGCAGTCTATAACATAGCTTTTTTTTAAATAAAGTTCCCATTTTGTGACCTTGAAATTGTATCCTCATTCATGCAGGCCCCTTTAGAAGCATAATAAACAGAATAGAGGAGATATTTCAAGACTCATTTTTCATGCCAGCCCACTTCCCTTGACACACTATGTAACCCCATCTGGCCATGACATCCAGGTGAACCCCATGTGAGAGAAGCCTCCCCAGCCCATCACAGGGTGTAACCTGTGTGACAAACCATTGCACTATACCTTCCCGGCTCATAGTGGTGGTGTGTGACAAGGCCCCCCCGTCCCAGAGCTCCTCTCCAAACCTGAGTCATCAGCATGGGAACACAACATGCAGCCAACTGGTCCAACGCTGGCCCTGCACACAACATTTCTCCATAACTTTTAGGTAACTCTATCAACTCGTGATAACATGTAATCAATAACCTTGGCAAAAATGTGTACAGCGCAATTATTCTATTAGTAGATCTGTTCTTTCAGCAGGTCTACACATTATTATATTCCACCTTTCTGGCATAATTACTTTATTTTTCTTAAAAACGACAGGTTAATTCATTTTCCCAGTTATTCATTTCAGATGGCAACCCTATACCTTAAAGGCACAAAATAAATCTATGCAAAGTAAGATATGGAGTTAACATGTCTGTGCTGTTGTTAAGTATTTGTTTAAGTTGGCCCCAGTGTAATAACTTAAGACTGAACATTTTATTAGGCTGTAGTATAGGTTGAGCAACTATCAGTACCTGATGTGTTGTGCCACTTTCTCTGGGAGTGGGAGCTATGGTAGACAAGTGACTATTCATTTCTATGGCAGAATGCAGCCCTGTCATTAGCTAATGTATGTTGTGATAGCACTGATAAAATAACATGCTGAGCATAGAGTGGTTTGGGATATAAACGGAGGGGGAAGGGAACCGGGTGCTGCCTATAAACTGGAAATATTAATAAAGAATCACCTAGAACAGTGAATTGCAGATGTTCTGCGGTAGATTGCAAGTTCTGCGCAAAATTCTGCAGCTGCAGAATTCTAGGGGCCTTGAATATGATCTACTGAGCAATGCGTGACAGTCGCGATGGGCTACATAGCCTGCTGTTGGCTTCGGTTTCTGTTTTCCTAAGCAATACTAGAGTAGTCTCACTTGTACACTGAGGGCTCCTTTGTATCATGCTGTTCTTACCGTGTTTAAGAAGGCAGGCAGCTATATTGGCCATTGAACAAATGACTGGGCAAGATAGAAAATATGGCACCTTTTCTTGCCCCAACAAGTAAGTGATAATATAAAATGACAAAATTAGTTGTGTGGGCACAAAAGTATTTATACTGCAGTTTAAATGTTGCTCCTAGGAAAGGTATCCTGTCATCTACTTTTTAGCTTTTAATTATTGTTGTAGGGACGTGGAAATGGTGGGCACAGAGTCATTAAGTCGCAAGACATAATGCCGCATGACACTATCGTGCTGCATGATTAATGCCATGAGGCATCATGTCTTTGTTCTTTGTATTACGCGTGCGACATTATGACCCAGTACGGAAAAGGTGCACTTATCCACACTGTGGCAGTCTTCCTCTCCCTTTTATATCTAGCCAGAACATCTTGAAGCTAAGCTCCTCCCACCCACATGGGTGTTATCCTCCTCGGCTCCACCCCATGACTCCAGATCTTCCTTTCTGCTGGAAGAGTCAGGTTTCCTCCTTCACAGCTTCTTGCTCGCGGTGTACGTCAGCGTTTCTAATAGTTTTCAAGCATTTTTCAAGTACCTTTTTTCTTGTTTTCTCTTTGAGATGGAGTGCAACGAATTTTGGTCTGGTCCCGGATTCAAGAGATGCGTCGCCTGCAATAAAAAAAGGTCCCAAATGGACCCTCACACCTTGTGCATCTGCTGCCTCGGGGCAAAGCTCGACCATAAGGCTTGCAGACCTAGTTGCCTTCCTCACTCGAGGATCGGTACACCCACCCATCCACCTCCTCGTTGGTCAGCTTGACGAACCCCCCCCCGGTCTGCTCTAAGGATGCCCGCAAAATGGTATCAAGCTCACGGCCCTAGAAGAGGCAGTGGCACAGGCAGCAGCAGTTTCATAGTCGCTGCTCCTGCTGCTCCTGATTGGTGCCAGCGTTGGGGCTTCCATCACTGGCACCTTTTGTGATCTGTGCCAGTCTTTGCACACCCTCAGGGAGGGCCTTTCTCGGGGAGACAAGTTAAAGAAAACCAAGAACTCGCCATCGGTCATGGGGCTGGGAACGAACATGCACTTCCTGCTCGCACAGTTCCTTCACCCTTGTGACAGCTGTCAAGCTCTCGGCCACGCCTTTCCTGCTCAAGGGTCAGGCCACTAGCTCCACAGTACCCCAGTCAGGCTTGTTGGCCATGACGCAGGCCAACCAGCGGTCAAGATTTTTCTTGATCCAGTTGACCTGTTGATGGAAGAAACTGAGGATGACCCAGTCACCAGGACTCTAGTCCTTTCAGCCCTCTCTCAGGAGGGGCAGGAAAAGCCAGTTGAGCAGACTGCCTCCTCCCAAGAGATACCCACTTTGGGGGTCCAGCAGAAGGACCCAGTCTGTGTCTTGTTCATGGCCCCTCCTCCCACATCCCCTCACTGTTAATGCTGTAGTTGTCAGTCAAGGTCCTGGTCTTCGTCAAGATCGTGGTCTCTGCAATCTGTGTTCCCACTCTTGGCCTTCGGCCAGGAAATGCTGTCAATTCTCCTCTTCCTCTTTGTCCTCGGATAAAGAGAGGCTCTGTCACAAGTTGCGTTGGTGCTATGAGGAGCTGATGTGGCAGCAGTGTGTCCTTGACCATGATAGGCCCCTTCCTCAGACCCTAGCACTTCCCTGGTCTCCCTTGGTTCGGCCCACTACAGTCCTGCCGAGTCCAGTTGTGCCTATGCCTGCTTCTCCGCTGATCTGGTGGAGCCACCAAGCAAGCAGCCCTTGCAGGGGACTCTGACCAAGACCGCTCATTCAGTTGCCCGTCTTCCTGGTCAAGTTGTCCTTTCAGATCACCCACTTGGATAAGTCTAGGGTGGTTCATGGTGAAAAACAGCTGAGGATGGTATTTGAGGAGTTGTCGGACTCTAAAGGGTCCTCCATGCATTCCTCCAGGACCCCGGGCTTTGACCGTGAATTGCCTGAGGAATTTTCGAAGTATGGACCCGTCTCCTTCAGGGCTCTGCTCTGGCTGATCTCCAGGTCAATGGAGATCCCATTGGAGCCTGTCCATAACCGGGACAAGTACTCCCTTACAGAGATCCTCAACTGGAATGATGCCCCGTGGATTGTCTTCCCTGTGATATAGGCTATTTTGGGTCCTGCGCTGGAGCTTTGGCAGCATCTGGCTTTGTGTGCGGCACCATATCTATGTATCTATTAGCCTGCCCCAGGAAATGGTGGCCACCCGTACTGTGGCAGGCTTCAAACATGCATGGGACAGGAATAAAGGAATATAAGAGACAGGAAGAAAAAGCTAAAGCCAGTGACCAGATAGGGTCACTGGCTGCTTCGTCAGGTAGTATAAACGGGTAGACTGGATGGGCCTGGCAGCCCTTATCTGCCAACAGTATCTATGTACCATCAACTCACATGATCTGCAAGTATATGGTTCCCACCAGTTTTCTTCCAATTTTTCTTGGACCATCCCTTGGCTGAGGGATTGGTGGCAATTCCATTTTCACAAGGCAGTGGCGTCGGTAGCACGGGTCATAATATCTCCCATAATAGCGTGACATGATGGCGAACCGGACCTATGCACTCTCGAGTTGGACCCCCTGGGTTGAGAATTTTTTTAGGGGGCCGGGGCACAGCCCCCCACAGAACAAAAAACAAGCAGATATACGTTACAGCGCTTGTACGCATGGCAGGAATGCCATGCGACATAATGTTTCATATGCGTCGCCAGGGGATATGGACAGGCCCCCAATAAGGAGTTCAAGAAGCTGGACCATGCAGCAAAAGATCTATGCTGCATCTTCCTGGGTTTCCATCAGGTGAGTTCTGCCTTTATGATGGCCAACTTTGGACACACCTTCATGGGTGTCCTGGACCATGTTCTTCCCCGCCTTCCTGCGGACATGCAGTCAGTAGTCAAGATGGTCAGAGATACCAGCTTCATGTAGCCTTGGACATCGGCAATTCTTGCACCTGGTCTGTGGCAGCAGCAGTAGCTATGCACCGTAGAACCTAGCTGCAGATTTCCACCTTTATGGCAGATACCCAGTACAGACTGTCCGATGTCCCCTTCTTGGACACCTGTTTTGTCCGGGAGGGGGGAAGTCCAGTGTAACCCTGGATTTGGTGATGTCCTCACAGAAGGACCTCAAGGGACAGAAACCAAAGAAGCCCTTTCAGTTTTGGTGCTTTCTGTCCTCGCAGCCCAAACTGCAGCAGCCCCAGCCAGGGCAATCCCAGGTCTGATGACCTAAGTCACAGTTCACCAGCCAAGGCTCTAACAAACTCAGAGGTCGGGGCCCTTCCAGCGGTCAGTGCCTGGGCTGCCTCCAAGGCTTCTCTGTGATGGGTTGGGGGGTGTCTGCCTCCCACTTGTCAGTTCCCTGCCTTAGCTTCCCATGGGAGGTCAGCTTTGCCATTTCTGGTACACCTGGTTTGCCATCACTTTAGACAAATGGGTGCTAGAAGTGGTGAGTCAAGGATTGCCTCTTGGCTTTGAGGCTCTCCACCCTACCAAGCCCATGCCCAACGGGAGTCAGTGGTGTCTCAGGATGTGCTGTCCACCCTCAGGGAGGACATCACTCGACTTCTAGAGAAAAGAGCTGTAGCCCGTGTACCGGATGCCACGGCCGGTCAAGGCTTTGTGTCCAGGACGGACGGGGGGGGTGGTTGGTGCCCCACACTGGATCTTAATGATCTGAACCAGTTCTTGAGGAGGCAAAAGTTCAGGATAGACACTCTGAACTAGATAGTACCACCTTTGCAGCAGGGCATGTGGTTCTCTTCTCTGAACCTCCAGGACACTTCTTCCACATTCCAGTCCATCCCACTGGCGGTACCTTCGGTTTTGCTCTGAAGGGTTCTTTATGAATTCCGGGCCATGCTTTTGGCCTCTCATCAACCCCCAGGGTCTTCACTAAGTGCGTCAGTGTGGTGGCAGCCTTTCTGAGGCATCAAGTGGTTGGGGCCTACCCATACCTGGATGACTGGCTAATTGCTAGATTGTCACGGGAGGCAGTGGAGTAGTCCAGGGACATGGCCCTCCAGACTTCCTTGGCCTTGGGTCTTCTGATCAGTCCAGCCAAGTCAGAAATTAACCCCTTGCTGGTTATCCACTTTATTGGGGCAGAGCTTGACTGCCTCCGTGCCAAAGCCTGACTCCCAGCAGACTAGGCAGCAGATTGTACCTCCTTTGCCTAATCATTTCAGGTTGGGTGCTTGCACCCTGCTTGGGACTTCCTGCTGCTGTTAGGGTACATGGCATCCTGCAGCAGCAGGGTCCAGTGGGCCCACTGGTGGATGCACCACCTGCAGTGGGAGCTGGCTAGCCAGTGGTTTAAGCGACCAAGGTCACCTGGACCAGCCAGTCATTGTGACTTAGCTGATGTGGAATGCCATCCAGTGTTGGCTAGTCCTGGAACATCTAGGGAAAGGAGCCCCATTCATCCACCCAGAGCCGACTGTCAGTCTGATGACCAATGCGTCTCTGGTGGGATAGTGGAGCACAACTGGGGGTCCACAGGCTTTGGACCCCCAGGAAGTCCTGTTGCCACATCCATTTGCTGGAACTCCATGCAGTTCGCCTTGCTCTGATGGCATTCTCGCTGCATTTGTCCAGGGTCAGGTTGTGCAGGTCCAGACAGACAATGCTATGACCATGTGCTGCCTGAACAGGCAGGGTGGAACACTGTCCCTCTGGTTGTGTCAGGAGGCCCTCCACACCTGGACACTTGTGCGCAGCTTGGGTGCCAATCTCCTGGTGATTCATGTAGCCAGAACCTCCAGCCAGTTTGCGATGCCCTCAGCCAGGTGGGCCAGGCATCTCACTAGTGAACTCTGCATCAGGAGGTGGTGGACCACCCGTTCTTCCAGGGGGGCACTCCCCTGGTTGACCTCTTTGCCTCCTGGGAGAATGCCAAGCTGAAGTTTTTCTGTGCCCATCCCAACTGTATGTGACACTGTTGGGGGATGCCTTCATGAGGCCCTGGTCCCTAGGCCTCCTTTATGCCTTCCCTCCCTTTTCCCTGTTCCACAGAGTGCTGGTCAAGGTGCGGATAATCTTGGTAGCCCCAGACTGGCTGTCCCAGTTCCAGTACCCAGATCCCCTTAACCTCAGCAGCAGACCTCCACGGCGCTTGCTTCTGCGCCCAGATCTGCTTTCATGTTACAAGGGGAAGGTCTTACCTGGACCTTCAGTCCCTGCAACTGACAGCCTGGTTCCTAAGAGGCTTGAGTTCCAGGCTTTGGGTCTCTCCAGAGAGGTTCTCCATCTTGTGGAAGCCTCCCAGAAAGAGTCAAACAGCCAGTGCTAAGCCTTCAGATGGAAGCACTTTTTATTTGGTGCCAGGGCAGGGAGCTGGACCCCCTGTCCTGCCCCTTGGCTAGCGTTCTGGACTACCTGTGGTCTCTCTCCTAGTTGGACCTGAGGTTGACGACCCTCAAGGTGCACCTGGCAGTCCAGGCGTGGTCTGGTATGACAATAGTGGTAAAGGAGAAGGTGGTCAGTCACTTCTTTAAAGGCCTTCACCACCACCACCTTGGGACTTGTTGCTAGTATTGGCAGTGCTCATGGGCAAGCCAATCAATCCAATGCAAAGGTGTGCTGTCTCTTACCTATCATGGAAGACTGCCTTCTTGGTGGCTGTCACTCCCGCTAGAAGGATCAGTGAGCTCCAGGCATTCTTGGTGGAGTCTCCATATTGGGTGTTCCACAGCGACAAAGTTGTCCTCCACCCCAACCTGAAGTTCCTCCTGAAGGTTGTCACAGAGTTTCACCTTAACTAGGTGATTAACCTCCCAGTGTGCTTTTCCAACCCAACCTCGGAGGCCAAGCACAGGTTCCATACATTGAACCTGAGGTGAGTGCTCACTTATTATTAGGAGCGTACAGCTGGAGTTCAGGGAGTGGTTCGTCAGCTGTTTGTCACCTGCGCTGAACCTGCACCTGGCAGACTGGCAGCAAAGCGGACGATTGCTGGTGGACTGTATCCTGCATCGACCTCTGCTATAGGTTGACTGGCAGAGCCTCATGTAGGGATCATTCCTCCAGACATACCGCTGCCTCGGTGGCTGATTCCAGGGACGTCCCTATCCAGAAGATCTGCAGGGCTGCTGCCTGGAAAGCAGCACACACCTTCATTTCCCACTACCACATCAACCTTGAGTCATGTCGGGATGCTGGTTTTGGGGACTCAGTTCTTCAGTCTCTGTTTCCCAAGTTGGGATGTGCGCCTTGCCCCCTCCTCTTGGAGAACAGCTAGAAGTCTGCTACAGTGTGGATAAGTACACCATATCTACGTCTCTAGATATGAGTTACTCACCTGTAACCATTGTTCTAGGAGCCGGATATGATGCACACCCATATTACCCACCCAACCTCCCCTAGCAAGTGGCACACAGATCCCTGCTTCCAGTGTACAAGATCTAATGTCACGGCATGGAGCTGAGGATGATAACACTTGGGTGGGTGAGAAGAGTTTAGCTTGAAGACGTTCCGGCTAAATTTAAAGGGGAAAGGAAGTCTGCCACAGTGTGTGGATGTGCACCATATACCACTCCTAGAACTATGGTTACAGGTGAGTAACGCTCATTTTCTTCCCCTCTTCCAGCCTGGCATCCATCCGTCTGGCTATAGCCCAGCCCCGTCATGTACTCTGGACCCCAGAGTACCTCCGCAAACCTCCCCCATGGGGAGACCCTTCCGTGGTAGGGTGGGGGGGGCAGGACAAATCCCCATCTGGATCACTCCAAATTCAGTGGTAGTGGGGGTTCCTCATGCTGGACAGGCAGGTGGTGTGGAGCCTGAGCATGTCAGCTTCATCCTTCTGTGTGCTGGGAGGAGTTTTTCTCCTGGCTGTATTGCTCCAGCCTCGAAGATACTAGGCTGTGAACACACAGCATTCAACAGGTAAATGAACTGCAAGTCTCCATACTGGGAAATTGAAATGTGCTTTTGATTACCGTACTCCCATGTTCCCCTTCCCTCAGGACACTCCGAGAGACGAGCAATTTTATATTGTTCAATGTGCCTTTCCTGGTGAAAATTTTCAATAAATAAACAAATAAAGTCCCTGTGTCTAGAGAGTCAGGTGATGGCAGGGAGAGAGTGAGCAGGGTCTCTGGAGAGCTCCATTCCTTCCTGGTACAATTTACCTATTTTTAGACTACCAGAATAAGTGTGGGGCCACATTAAACCCAGAAACGCAAATCTGAACCCCTGAACTACAACATGGATGAAGAAATCTGCTCACCAGCACTGGCAACAGCCTTGCTATAGCTTGGAGATTCGGACGGAGAACCGGAGAGGCCGGAAGGCCAAGAAGCCAAGAGGCCTCATAGAAGGTGCTCCCCACAGATGCCACCTCCAACTGCTTCAGATGTTCAAAACCATCGAAAACATGTATGCAGACCTTAAAGTTATTAAATCCGCCCTATTTACCCTGATTGATGAATTTAAAGAATGGAAACCTGTGGTGAAATAACTTACCCAAAGGGTCTCCGACGTGAAGGTCAGAATCTCGTCAACAGAGGACAAAATCTCCAGGATCGAACCGGATTTAGTGGGAATGAAGTGCACAATTAAAAAGCTGGAGGACAAGGTGGAAGACTTGGAGGGGTGCTCCAGGAGAAATAACCTTGTCCTCCTGGGGCTGCCTGAAGGGGAAGAACAGTCAGCTCCAATTGAGTTCATGCAGAAGTTATGCTCCAAACTGGCAGGCCCTTCCCCGAATGCTCCTACTTATATTATTGAGAGGGCCCATAGGTCGATCAGACCAAAACCTGCAATTGGGAAGGCACCTTGCCCCATTATCTTCAAAATGTTAAATTGTCTGGACCTCGACCATATTCTATGAGCTGTAAGGCAATTAGAGAAGGTAGAATATGAAGGAAGACGCATCCCTTTAGTCCCAGATCTCACTTACAAGGTGCGGCAACAGGCCAAGTTATGGGCAGCCAAAGTAAAGCAAAGAATGCTGTATCCTGCTCGACTGGAAATGCATACAAGTAGAGGTACAGTGCGGTACGATATGGCAGAGCAAGCGGCAACAGAATTGAAGAAATGCATGCCCAACCTGTTCGGCAAAGGAGGATGACTTTCTTTTTCTCATCCAGTTTAGAAGAGATCACTGTAAGAGTTTTTAGTCTAACTGTTTTTGAAGTTTTATTGTGGACTTAGCTCTGAGAAATGTTGCTCTCTTTCCTTCCCCTCGGACTCATCGAGAGGACTGGTGTGTAACAGTCAGCATGGGGAAGGGAGTAGCACACACTGTCTACTTGGATGGCAATTGACCTTGGTTTCATTATGATATATAAGTTTAATCTGGACAATTTTGGCTTCTTTTTGTCAGTCATCTGAACAGGGTGTCTGTCTGTTATTCTCCAGAGAAAGAAAGACTGCTATACATTTATGGGTTTGTGACAAAGAGCCTTGTCATTAGTCTTCTGATTTTGGGTTTACTTACCTAAGGTTCGTGATGAAAGAGTCACTAGAGGGTGCGGTGGCTAAAAGAAAAATAAGAATTTCAATTCTGGTTATTTTTGCACTATAAAAGTGTGCGAACCCTGGACACATTCACAGGGGAATGTTTTCTTGGTCAATTCTGCTTATTTAGAGTGTGTCTAGGGATTGTGCTTATCCAGTCAGGGCAATTTAAGTTATTGATCCTCTCTACAGTGGTCACTTTCTGCAATGTATATACGCCAGCTTAATTTCATTAAGAATAAGTGAGGGTGAAACAGCCTCTTTTTCAAGGGATACAGATGATCTTTTTGATTTTGAAAAATGTTTTTTTTTTTTAATCACAAGAGAGCTATGCCACAGGCCTATCCTATTTGGTACAATATTTTTAAATAGCGTAGTCTGAGATTTTCTATTTGTTTAAAGAAGTTGGGGGCTTTATGTGAGAACTCTCCCTCAAGCCAGCTCTCTCTGTTTAGTTTGTGGGACACAGTCTATGTAGCTACAGCCATGTAGAGTCAATATGGCAGGGATTTATTTAACTCTAAAAATTGATTAGCGTTTTGCTCATAAAAGTGCTGAATCTTTGTGAAAATGCATAGCTCTTGCCCCACTGTGTTTAACAAACACAGCACTTCTAGAAAATCTATATTAATACTTTCTGTACAGCTAGTACAGTCTGAAGAAAAAAACTGCTAATCAATTATTTAAAACCCTGATATGGGGATATTTACACATAGGGGGACATCATCAACTATTTTTATTTTTGGGATATAGATGTTGAAGCCAACATACAAGTTGTGCGTTGCACTTATTTTAGTTTTAGGGACAAAATGCAATCACTGGTCTATTTTTGGATTATTTACTTTAGGCCTCGGAGAGAGTTACCAATATGTATAGAGTCTCACACACTAACCTAGGAGGTGATGGCACCCCATATTTTCTTTAAAAAATACATATCGCTCCCTGGCCAATTCAAGAGAGCCCTAGAGATAAGGGAGATATTCAAACATGGATGTGTTATCTATTTATTATAATATGGGCATAGCAAAATAAGAGTATTGATTGGCTAGAAAATTGGTGCCATATATGTATTACACATAGAAAAAAAAAGTACAGTCAAACAAATCAATGCCCCTAAATAGAATGTTGACAAAAAAAATGGAATGTTCATAAATCTTAAGTTAGCCATCTTGTTTTCACGCTTAGCAAGAGCCATGTGAGCAAATAGTGAAGCAGGCAACAGCAGTACTTCTCGTACCTTCGTTATCGGCCTCACAGTGCTCCCTTTTCTTCAAATGTAGTTACAAAGGTTTCACTCGCTCTGGGACTGAGAGGAGGGAGGTGGGATAAAAAAGAACAAAAAATGGAGAGAAAGAAAACTGTAAACCGAACCACCAGGTGAAGAGTACACTTAAAATCCCAGGTAAGGAGGGCTGGGGGCGTGGGTTTGTTCATTTTCAAAAGCCAAGGGGGTATATGAAAACAAGTGCAGTTTGATGTCAGAAACGGATTGCGTGTTGCGGAGAAAAGTGGCACCCCTGCAGAAGCGCGAAACACTCTGATCTGCCCACGAGAGAGTGAGGGCACTTTTCGGTCAGGTTTCCACCTCCTGTAATTGCTGTTCCCAATCGTCAGGTGTGGCTGAAAGACATTTGTGACGCAGGCGAGTTGTCTGAGGAAACTGTCGGTGGGGCCCCACTGAGCCATCGTGTCTCAGTTTCCAGTGCTGCAATCCCCCTAACTGGTTTTTGTACTTCTATGGGTGTAACCTGACATTTTAGACTATCTGAAGCAGTTTACTGTGTCAGTTAAAAGGCAGTATTTTTCCTTGCATAGGGACACTGTTCAAATAAAGCTATTCTTTAATGTAAATGCAATATTTTCTGAATTTTTTTTTAATTTCTAATAAAAGTTCTCCATTTTATAAGTGCAATAAAACACTCCAGGGTGTGTGTTGAACAGATATTACCGCACTTCCAGGGGCTGAAGGCACTCAGCAGGGCCTCGTGCCTTATTGCGCCCTTGGGCGTGCGGTCATATCTGTTCAACACATACCCTGTCGTGTCTTATTGCTTACTTAGTTTGGAATTGGGGTGGGATGGAGTTTACTCTCACCCTTGTTGTCATGGGCCATACGTATGGGAGTAGGAAATTGGCTGGTGTTGGGAGGGGTGAGAGGGCTGGGGTTTGTTCATTTGGGAGGAAGATATTTGGGGTTGGGGGGCTGGAGAGGGCAGACTGGGTAGGAGGGGGGTACTATCTGTCGGAAATGTGACAGATACAATCACAGTTTTTACGGGCATTTTTTTAAGTTATAATAAATAGTTGGAAATTTATTTCATGGAGTGTTAAAGGAGGGAGGGAAAATAGTAAAAAATATTGTATTATGAGACATTTGCACAAGTATCGTCCTCATATTGTTTGTTTGCAGAAAACACATATCCCAGTGGAACAGATACTACATCTACGCAAATTATGGGTGGGCCAAGTGTTTGCAGCAGGGAAAACTGCCAGATGTGGAGGGGTTGTCATTTTAATACATAAATCGGTACCTTTTGCAAAAATTCAAGAGTGGTCTGACCCAGAAGGGTGGTATATAATTCTACATGGGTGATTAGCTAATATTGAAATAGTGGTAGGATCTTTCTATGGTCCTAATGTAGACTCCCCATGTTTTTTCACCCCTATAGCTTCTATATTATCTACCCTATGAAAGTCTCCTATATCTTAGTGGGAGACTGGAATTTGGTATTTTCCAACTAACTGGACAGATCTTCTCAAAGGAGAGCAGGATTATCTCCAACTCAACACGGCCTAGGAGAATTTATGGAAAATATGGGGCTAGTAGACCCTTGGAGAACTTTACATGGGGAGGACTGAAAACTCACCTTTTTTTCTACACCACATGGAGTGCATTCCAGAATTGATTACTTCATAATGAGTGCATCAGTCTTGGGGGCGGGGGGTTTGAGGATACCAGTATTTATCCAAGAGTGATATCAGACCATTCTCTAATCTGTCTAAGCGCATCAGTAAAACGGTCCCATCCTAGGTCTGGCACTTGGTCCGTGAACACTTTAATTTTAGAAGATAAGGATATTTTAGCTCATATGAAGACTTTTATTACTAGATCCTGGGAGGAAAACAACACATCTGTTGAAGCTAAGTATACTATGTAGGGTGCATTAAAAGCCTTATGGCGGGGAGAATTCATTCGGCTTTCGTCATTGAGAAAAAGAAAATTGTCTGCCCAGGTAGAAGAGTGGCTGTCTCAAATTTAAAAGGTTGGAATCCACCTTGTCAGAATCTTCCCCAGAAGCATTGTGGACAGAACTTACAAATTTAGTGGCCAAATATTCTGCATATCTTTTAGAAAAGGTGAATAAGATAACCACTAAACTTAAAGCCAGATACTTAGGCCAGGGAGAAAAAGCTGGCAAATTACTTGCCAGACATCTAAAACAACAAAGAGAATCATGCTGGGTGGCAGCCTTGCGGGACTCCGTCAGTACATCACTTACAATGGACCCTGACAAAACAGTCAAAATCTTTCAACAATTTTGCCAATCTTTATACACGGAACCCCTCCACCAAGGCTAAGTCTTTCTGGGACCGCATTTTTACATTTTTGAAAGGGGTGGATTTGCCCAAAATATCAGAGAAGCAAGATAACATATTACCAGGACCCATATTGGAGCAGGAAATCCTTCAAATTTTAAGAGGTCTCCCACTGGACAAAGCTCCGGGACCGGATGGGTTCCTTCCCCTGTTTTTTAAAAGCTTTGAAAAAGAGCTAGCTTCGGGAACTTTATAACTACCTCTTGTTTTCTGAGATTAAAGAAACAGCTTTCTTTGAAGCCAGAATTATTGTCCTACCAAAACCGGGGAGAGATCCTGCTCTGCCAGACAATTATAGGCCCATATCACTTTTGAATATAGATATCATTCGGATTCGGGAACAAGCCCGAGTTGCTGGGGGTCGGCAGGGGAAGGAGAGGATTGAGCATCCGGAGGACAGCTCTCCTCTCCTGGGAGGGACAGGGGTCCCTAGTTGGTGCTCGGCTGCTCTCTGGCAGAGGCCGGGGATGCAGCAAGCACTGACGATGTAGAGAAGGGGCAGGGAGTGGCAGATGTCGGTTCCATGCCTTGACGTCAGGGCACTAGCTACTCCCCAACAAACAGTGGAAAATGCCCTTCAGCTCCGGCAGAGACAGAGCACCGGAGCTTGTCCTCGATTTGCGGCCTCCTGGCACCTCCTCCCGGCGGCTACAGACTGCTCGGGATGTTGGAGCCCACCTCATCCCCGCCCGGGGGGGGGGGATCCGAGGCTACATGGGTGATGGAGGACTGTCCAGGTAGGGCAGACTGCAGAGGGATGACTCCTTGGTGCTCCCGAGGAGACCGGAGCTGGGGGGTGGGGAGGAGGAATAAAATATGAAAATAAAAAGAAATAAAAAGAATATAGATATAAAAATATAGATATAAAAAACAATATGTTGTTTGCAGATGATATTTTATTGCATTTAGAAAACTGGAAGCCCTCTCTTCCAGAGGTCCTTCGGTTGTTCTGTCCGGATACAAGCTTAATTCTCAGAAGACAACTGTGCTGTCTTTAACACCTTCCTGCTCACAAGCAGACATACGAGCAATGGGTTTAAACTGGACCACAAATTTCATTACTTTCCTAGGAATAAAAGTTCCTAAAGACTTAAATACTCTTAGAAAACTCAATTTGGACCCATTGGTGAAACAAATGGAACAAGACTTACAAAGATGGCAGTCAACCCCAGTGAGGGGAGAGTCAGTCTGCTAAAAATGGCAGCCCTCCCCAGGCTTATGTATCCTCTATGTTAAATTTGTATCTCCCAAAACAATGGATCTTACTTCGAGAGGGCTCGTGCAGTAGGTAGTTACATATAGGACTGACGGCGGCAGGCAGCAGGACCGCATGGAAAAATTTCTAGCTAGCAGACACCCACCTTCCAGTTCTTTCCCGCCGTTAGCTCGTGCAGCGCCTCGCAGAAAAGTTTGTGCTTCGTCAGCCCTACCTTTGTCGTTTTTTTTTACCGAAAAATCATTATTTATTCGACTTACGTCAGTACTATCGTCAGTGTATGTCGTCCCCTACACCCTCCAACCACAAGAGTAAGTGCGATTCGTGCAGCGCCCAGCTACCGCACAAGGACGGCCACTCCCTGTGCCTGTTCTGCCTAGGCCCCGATCACCCAGTCAGAAGTGCCAGCACTGCCTCAGTTTCAACGCGGCTACCCGGAAAAGGTGGCAGCAATCCCTGGAAGCCCATATTCTAAAGAAGAAGATGAGTTCTATGGAGAAGGAGCTCAAAAAACTGAGGCAGGCGTCCAGTTCCCCCAAAGGCCATCGGAAGAAGAAGGAGAAGGAGAGGCACCGGGACAAGGGCTCTCCACTGCATCTCCTCGGAGTCGCTGGACGCAGGTAACATCCCTCCGGGATCGCCTCCCGACGGCCGCCTTTGGAGGTTTCCGGGAGGGGCGCCACCTACCATCTGGCTTGGCGCTGGCCTTGTGGGCGCCCGGCAGTTGGAGGCCTCTTCCCTGGTTCGCCGCAGGCTCGCAGCCCACCACTGTGGGCGACTCCGCTAAGCCGGGCGTTGGTTCCTCTGACGTCCGCCCGGAGAGGCCCGGTAAGACGTCTGACCCTTCGGGGTGACGCGCGGTCTTCACTCCACCGGACCAGGCCGATCACTCTACTCGGCCCACCTCTGGTGATGGCTCTCATAAGTCTGACGTTGGCTCCTCCGGCGCCCGCCGAGAGCTCGCCTCTAAGCTTCATGTCGGCTCCTCTGACGTCCGGCCAGTGAAGGAACCGGCGATGGACCCCCCCTACGTCCGTCGTACCCGGTTCCCCACAGCCTTCGCTGCCGTCTGGGGAACCAGAGTCTCCCCAACCCGACCCTGGGGACTTTTCCCCTCCATCCCCAGGTGAAGCTGGGGATCTTTTGCCTCCATCAGTCCTTCCTCCACCTGATGTGCTGGACCTGACGTCGGCTTCCCGGACGCCGGCCCCTCCGACGTCGGTACCTCCGGCGCCAGGGCCTCCGCCGTCGGCCCTGATGTCGGCCTTACTGACTCCGGGAGACATTCCGCTCCCATCGGGCCCTCTGGGCTCTCCGCTAGGGACCCACCTGTAAGGCCTCCGGCCAGGCCGTCTGCTCCGGCAGCCCCCTGGCTCCCGGGTATCCTCTGTCCTATTCGACGTCAGTGTACCCGGGACCGCAGTATCCGGCGCCACAGCACCAAAGAGGTCGAGAGCTGCCTTCCGGCGACGGTACCGTCCCAGGTTCCCATACGGCCAAGGCGGCACACTCCCTCACCACCTCCAGACTCCAGGGTTCTTCCATCTGGATCCAGAGAAGGGCAGGACACACTTCCCCGGGGCCTTCCCAAGGGGTTCGTTCCTCCCCCGGGTCAGGAAAGGGAGTCTTTCTCTTCTTCATCCTCCTCACAAGCCTCGCTCTCCATCGAAGCCCAGGCCAAGGACTCCTCCGAAGTCTCCTCCGGAGGCTCCTTCTTTTACGGAGTTGCTTAGGAAAATCCAGGATGTTCATCAGTGGCACTCCCTGGAACCAGATCCTCAGCGTCTGAAACTCGTGGAACATCTGGATCTGCCTGTGACAGCGCCTACCTTGGTGCCACCCTGGATAGAGCCTCACGCCGACCTTGTTACCACAATATGGAAGCAGCCGTCAGACTTAGCCCCACTTCCTAGGAAGTCGAATCGGCTATATCAGGCTCCAGAGGTTGTTGATTTCCTGGATTCTCACCCTTGTGCCAACTCTGTTATGATTTGCGCTGCTCACGGCTGGTCGGCGAACCCCAAACAACTTAGCTCGTCACCGCCTGATAAGAAATCACACCTTCTGGACCAGTATGGGAGAAAGATTTACGCTTCCTCCACACTGGGGATCGGGGCCCTAAACTATGTTGGGCACATGGGGGACTACTAGAAGGCCACCCTGACTCAGGCGGAAGCCAAACTGGACTCTTTGCCTGACTCCCAAGTCAAGCAGGAGTTGGCTGATCTCGTCCACTCTGCTCATTCGGCCAGTCGACACATGCTACGTGCGACATACGATGCAGTGGACACTGCTGGGCAGAGCTCAGCTTTCACTGTTGGCCTACGGCGTCATGCTTGGCTCCGTGTGTCAGGTCTGGTCCCGGAGGTGCAATCTGCTATCCAGGAAGCACCCTTCCAGGGGGTCGGTGCTTTTCGGGGTGATGTCAAGGACATCATCACCGATTTGCAAGAGAAGGGGACGGCTCTGAAGTCAGTTGATTCCATGTACCATCCCCATCAGCAGCAGCGCTGTCCCTTTCGCAGATGGAATCGGCCAAAGGCGAAACCCCAGGGAAGGCGGGCCACAAAACGCCGGGCCCCCACAGCTGCCAAGCCCCTCGCCACCCAAAAAAGCAGCGGGTGCTTCAGCTGCGGCGCTGCCCCACACCACCTGGCTCCTTTCCTCTCCCACTGCCTCCGGACTCCCTGGAGGAACCGGTAGGAGGGAGGTTTTCCCTCCACCTTCTGGGATGGGAGAGGATAACCACAGATTCTTGGGTGCTCCAGCTCATAGCACAAGGACACTCCATAGAGTTTCTTCAGAAACCACCCCGCCACCCCCCTCTGAAGTCGTGATATTCACGGGAACATCTTCTCTTGGTCCAGGAGGAAATCTTGGCTCTTCTGCTGAAGCAAGCAATAGAGCCTGTCCCCCCCTTCATCTGCAAGGGATGGGTTACTATTCCCATTTCTTCCTGGTCCCAAAGAAGACAGGAGGTCTCAGACCAACTTTAGATCTCAGTTCTCTGAATCTTTACGTAGAGTGCAAAAGGTTCAGGATGCTCTCTTTGCAGAGCCTTCTGCCCCTCCTCCAGCCAGATCAATGGCTTTGTGCTCTGGATATGCAGGATGCTTATCTACACATTCCCATTCACCCATCTCATCGCAAATACCTTCGTTTTGCGTTCCGGGGGGACCACTACCAGTTCAAGGCGCTCCCGTTTGGTCTATCCTTGGCCCCCCGAGTATTTACCAAATGCCTGGCAGTGGTGGCGGCCCACCTGCGTACCAAGGGAGTGCAGGTTTTCCCGTACCTGGACAACTGGCTTCTGGCAGCTTTGTCCCGGGAGGAACTCCTGCATTTCCTCTCCCTTACCCAGCAGGTTTTGCCTGCCTGGGTATTACCATCAACCATTCCAAGTCTCATCTGGACCCATCCCAGAGGCTACAGTTTATTGGGGCAATTCTCGATACGACCATGGGCAAGACCTTCCTGCCTCCGGACAGGGCGTCCACCCTTCAGACCCAAATAAGTCTGTTGTCCCATTGCAGGATGGTCCCTGCGAGGTCAGTCCTTCACCTTCTCGGGCTCATGGCGGCCGCTATCCTGACAGTACCTCGCATTCGACTCCACATGAGGATCTCTCAGTGGACTCTACGCTCTCAATGGGATCAGCTAGTGGACGATGTAGACCACTCAGTTTTGATCTCCTCGCCGATGATGCGAGACTTGCAGTGGTGGATGGTTCGAGAGAACCTGTTTCGGGGAGTTCCTTTCTTTCATCCTCCCCCCTCCCAGACTCTAACCACAGATGCCTCAGGCGAAAGTTGGGGAGCCCATCTAGGCCCTCATTGGACCCAGGGCTCCTGGTCCAAGCTAGAACAAGCTCTCCACATCAATGTGCTTGAGCTTGGGGCAGTGTTGTATGCTCTTCAAGCCCTTCACCAATACATCCTTCCCGGCCACCTAGCCATCCAAACGGACAACGTGTGCGTGGTGTGGTACATCAACAAACAGGGAGGGACTTGGTCCTACCCTCTATGCAGGGAGGCAATGAGGGGGGAGGGATCTCCAGAACAAGGAAAAGGCCCGGTCTGAGGGGTAGGCGACGGCACCTGCCCCCAATGTCCAAGGCCAAGTCCATCCTGCCTGGCCCATCAGGTTCCTCCACCTGGGTCCTATCTCACGTCGAAGTCTGTCTAAAAAGAGCACCCAAAGAGGAGGGGCAACCCCACCCCGGAGGGGTTAAGATGGGGGTGCCGATCATGGACAGAGGAGGAGGGAGAGGAGGCACAGGTAGGTGGACTTCAGGCAGGGCAGGAACAGGTAGGATGCCTGAGAGAGGCCTCCAGACCGTGACCGAGGGAAAAGAGGATAAAAACCAAAAAACATTGTGTTTTATCCATTTTGGGTGGGGGACCTTGGTCAATCGAGGCCAGTCACCTCTTTTCTAGTTTTTCTGAGGCAGTTTTACAAAATAAACCCATTTCTAGGCTATACAGACTATTAGCTTTATTCTGGGAGAGATGCTTTCCAGTTGCTTTTTATTGGCAACGATTCATCTACATGGCAAAAAATATGGCTTGATTTATACCACTTCATTAAACAGGACAGACCAAGACTAGTCCAGTGCAGTATTCTCCAAAACCTCTATTACACACCACTTAAGCTGTTCAAAATGGGGAAGATGGTGGATGTTCTACGTCCAAGGTGTTTGCAAAAAGAGGGCTCTCTTTTGCATATGCTGTGGACTTGTCCCAAGGTGGATGCACTTTGGCAAGACATTAAACAAATATTTACACAATTATTCTGGCACCCTTACTTTTTTTCTCAAGAGATGTGTATTTTAGGTGACTTTCAAATGATACAGTCATATAGGGATAGGTCCTATATGGTCTTAATCTCATAAGTAACCAAGTTAGTTATAATAAGGCATTGATTAAGAGATTCTCTTCTAACGACAAGGGAGTGGTTGCAGGAACATGCAACTGCCATTATCGCTGAAAGAGCAGTTGCACTGCAGTCGCATAGATTTATCCAATTTGGAGAGACTTGGAATCCCATGACAAACTTTATTGCTGGGAGGTGAGGCAGTTCTTTTATATGAGTCTATGTTTCTCCTCCTTCCTTTGCGGATAATTGGTATTTGAACCTTTCTCTGTGTCTCTGACCGGGCTGTGGTTTTTATTTGTTAAGGTAACTGTGATTGTTACATGGTTAGTCCTAAAGGTGAGGGATATGGGGTGGGAGAGGGAAGGGGGATCCGGGATGGGGTGGTAATTGTGGAGCTTTACTGAATAGTATTAGCGGACTTTCTCACGGGTTTGGGACTTCAGGTGGGGTGGGAGGGTTAGGGTAGAGGGCCTTTAATGTCAAAAGAATAATAATTATTCTGACTGAAATTTGTTTTTCTTCTGTGCATTGAAAACTTTCAATAAAGTATTTATAAAAAAAGTCCCTGTGTCTCTCCTTCCACTGCCATCCCTGTCTGGCCTGCGCCATGTAGGCACCTTAGGCGACACTCATAACAGGGGAGAATGGATCAGTATCTACCCAGAGGAGCAGAACGCCCTCTGTGTGGCTCAGTTCTCTTCCCCATGACCCCAGACAACCCAGGCTTGGAGGCCTGGGTTGTTGGAGCAGTGCGCAGTAATCCTGCTGCCACGCTGACATGCCAGTTGCTCTCATCAGCTACTTTTGTTTTTATAATTGTTCTCTTTCCCTGCCATAGCCATTCTTCTATGTATTTTCTCTGATTCCAGGGATAAACCCCATCAGGTCCAGAGCCTCCTTGGCCCGTCATACCCCAGCAGCCCACCGGCTACCCTCATGGCTTGCTGTCCATGGCAGGAGCTCCAAGAGGAGGGTTGTCATCCCCCCTGAGGCATTCCACGCGTATGTGTGTGGATTAGGATCCAGTACCAATAGGTGCTAGGACCCAGGAGCCACCCAGTCTTAGATAGTCATCCTGATGGCAGTGGGATTTTTTTGTCCTTCTAAGAATCTCCAGGAGGAAGGAGCTGCTGGTATAACTAAACTTCTCTACTGAGACTAAGAACTAGAACTCTTGTACTGGGACCTTCAATTTAGGGTAAAAAAAAGGAAAGTGTGTTTGTTAGAGTTAGTTGAAGTGAATTGTTATCTGTTATCTGTGTAGTTATCTAGGTGCTTGTCACAGGTGGCTGAAGGGAATTATGTGTGAAATTAACTAAGTGTAGAAAGATTTGCATAGTAGGGGGAGTGGCTTAGCTAAAAGGAGCCAGGTTAAAACCAGATTTAAACACTGCCCTAGATAGCTTCTGCCAGAGAACAAGCAGAGCACCAGGAGGAAGGAGCTGCTGGTATAACTAACCTTCTCTACTGGGACTATATTGCCTTTCTTCCTCCCTCCCCCAAAGACAATTCTACTTTTATAGGCACAGGATTTGACTGCCAACAGGAACTTCCTGTTTGGGAGCAGGAAGTGAGTGATAACAGAGCCACCAAAAACTCACCATCGTAGAAGGGCAAGAGTAGCTCTAGCTGCTGGAGGTCTGACTCTGAGCAAGAAAGGAAACTACTGAGAAATATAGGAACTTCTTTTCTCAGAACAGGAAGATCAGGAGCTAGAAGGGCACAGAGGTGAGAAAAGTAGGGAGAGAAAAAAAAAATAAACAGAGGAAAGAGTACGTATTCCAAACAACAATTAGGGGGCCAGAAATAAGACATGATGGGAGTGGTGCAGTGCAGTGGCTGTGGAGCAGCAGTCTTCCGGGAGACATTCTGGAGGATGCGGTGTTGTCCCAGCTGCAGGCACCTCTCTGGGCTGAGGGAGGAGGTTGCTTATCTCCAGGCTGAGTTGTCCAGGATTTGTATGACCTCCTCTCCCACCCAGGGACCACCAGGGTCACTGCGTTGCCTCAGAAGTTGCCAAGAAAGAGGAGTGGTTGGACCACCGTGGGCTCAGGGAGGGTGAGGGTGGTGGAACAGAGGCACATCCCTCCAGTTGTACCTCTCCACAATTTCTATGCAGTTCTGGAAAACTGTGGTTCCTCTATGGAGGCACCCACAGTGGAGACCAAGGAGGATGCTGGGAACCTCCACAAAGGAGACCCACAGGAGGGTGGCATGGGACCCCACAGGGAAGGAAACAGCTCCTGGTGGGGGACTCGATTGTTAGGAAGGTAGAACTGGGGGAGGAAGGGGAGAGGGAGGTAAGGTGCCTGCCTGGCGCCATGGCTTGGAGGGACAAGGAGAGAATCATCAGGATCGCAGGAGCAGCTGCACAGGGGAGGGAGCTGGATGTCATTGTCCACCTAGGGACAAATGACCTGGCTAAGAAACGGATCAGAGCAGTGCAAGAAGCATTTGTGGAGATGGGGAGGGGCCTTAAACAAATAGCACGCACGGTAACCTTCTCGGAGGTGCTGCCTGTCTATGGCGTGGGTAAGGCTAGGGTGCGCCACACCATGGGATTCAGTCAATGGTAGAAAAACTGGTGCAGTGCTCAGGAATTTGGCTTCATTGGGGACTGGGGGTCCACCTGGAGGGATGCAGGCTTATACTGGCATGATGGTCTGCATATGTCCAGGAGGGGAACTAGGATCCTAGGTGATAGGTTTAAATGCTTCATTGGAAAGCATTTAAGCTAGCCAAGGGGGGAGGCACTGGAGAGGAGCAGGGAAATCCTAGCTCCCCCCAGAAAATCAGGGTACTAAGTGAGGTAGATACCAACATAGTGACATCGATAGGGAGAAGTGCAGGGGTAAATGGAGAAAGTGACAAACACAATAAGGACAGGGATGGGGCAAAAAGGGGTAAGGCCATCAAGAAATAGAGGGTAATGAATACCAATGCCCATAGTCTGGGCAACAAGCTCCCTGAACTGGTGGCCTTGATGGAAGAGGGATGCCTGGATATCATAGCAGTCACAGAAACATGGTACACAGAGAACCATGGCTGGGATGTTAGCGTACCAGGTGCACAACCTACAGGAGAGACAGGAGGGAGAGAGGGGCAGAGTAGCTCTCTATGTGAGGGAAGGATAAAAGCAACTGAACAAAAGAGTAAACAGGAGGAGAGAGGCACTGTGGGTCACCTAGAGACTGAATGGCACCACAATCCGCACAGGGATTGTATACAAACCCCATGTCAGGGGGATGGAATTGGACAAGGGTATGGATAGAAGGCATACTAGGATGGTGAGAAAGGGGGATACTGTTGATGGGGACCTTAATATGCCAGATGTTAACTGGAGCACCTTTGCTGCAGCCACATCCAAAAGCAGGGCCATTCTCTATGCCCTTCAGGTGGCATGCCTCAGACAGCTAGTTTTGGAACCTACTCATGAGGGAGCAGTTTTAGACCTCATACTCTCACATGGGGACAGTGAGAGGATCTCAGATCTAGAAGTGGGTAGCCATTTGAGAACAAGTGACCACCAAACAGTGTGGTTCACGATAAACTCAGCTACAGAGTCAAGCCATACAAAAGTGAGGGTTCTGGACTTCAGGAGGGCTGACTTGCAAGATGGGAGAGTGCCTTAGAAAAGCACTAGCAAACAGGCTGGAAGGAGGGGCGGAGCAACAATGGGGAAATATCAAAACTGCCATCACAGAGGCAACAAGCCTTTGTGTGAAGCAAATAAATCATAATGAAAGAAAAAGCCACTGTGGTTCTCAAAAGAGGTGGCAGTGAAGGTTAGGGAGAGAAAGATAGCATTTAGAAAGTATAAGGAAACACAGAAGGAGCAGGACAGAGAACTGTACCAGTTAAGGCACAAGGAAGCAGGAAGGGTAGGCAGAATAGCAAAGACCCAAATTGAGGAAAAGATAGCCAACTCAGATAAGAAGGATAAAACCTTTTATAGGTATTTCAGGGGCATTAGAAAGACAAAGGGAGGGATAGTGAGGCTGAATAGAATGGATGGTGGGTGGGCAGAGAGGGACAGTGAAAAGCAGGGATACTGAATGAATACTCCGTTCAGTATTCACAAAGAGAAAGTGGCAGGTGCCTAATCCAATTAACAGAAGCACTCTGGATAGGGGGGTCAATCCCAGTCTTTTCACAGAAGAAAGGGTTCTGAAAGAACTCCTAAAACTGAAGGTGGACAAAGCAATGGGGCCAGATGGAATTCACCCCAGAATTCTAAAAGAATTAAGCAGAGAACTAGTGACACCACTGACTACCCTTTTTAACAAATCATGGGAGGATGATGTGCTACCTGAGGACTGGAGGAAGGCAGATGTGATTCCCCTTCATAAAAGTGGGACCAAGACAGAGGCAGGAAACTACAGACCTGTCAGTTTGACCTTTGTTGTAGGGAAAGTGATAGAATCACTTCTGAAGGAAAGAATTGTTGAGTACTTAGAGGCCAGTGGGGCACATGACCCAAGGCAACATGAGTTCACAGTGGGAAGGTCATGTCAGACCAATCTAATTGTTTTTTTTTTTGACTTGGTGACCAAAGTAGTAGACCAGGGAGGGGCTGTGGACGTGGCCTACCTAGACTTTAGCAATGCATTTGACACAGTCCCTCACAAAAGATTAATAGTCAAATTAACCAGCCTGGGAATGGGTCCCAGGGTGGTAGCCTGGGTAAAACATTGGCTGGACAACAAGACACAGAAAGTAATTGTAAATGGAGTCCACTCTGAAGAAAGAGAGGTTACTAGTGGGCTACCGCAGGGTTCAGTACTGGGACCAGTCCTTTTTAATGTCTTTATAAGTGTCATTGCAGAGGGACTGGAAGGAAAAGTATGCCTCTTTGCAGATGACACAAAGATCTGCAACAGGGTTGATACACAAGGAGGCATGGAAAGGATGAGAAGGGACTTGGCAAGGTTGGAGGAATGGTCACAAGTATGGCAACTTGGATTCAATGCAAAGAAGTGCAAAATAATGCACCTGGGAAACAAAAACCCAGGCGAAGATTACACAGTGGTGGGGGCCAGGTAGTAACAATAACAACAAGCATTTGTCAATGCCGAATGTTGCTTGCTTCTATGTGCTGTTTAGGTATTTGGAAGTCATTGGAGTGCAAATATTGAAAATTTAGGACTTCATTTAGCGCATGAGGAACTGCGAACGCACGTCAGAAACAGTCATTTTTAGAGTTTTCACTGAATTTTTTTCAACATAGCCATTTTAAGACCTCTGCTCATGAACAGTGTCACTGTGATTTTGTTAATGTGTCCCATACATTGAGTTTACACACCGACTGCCATTGTGCTTACATGGGCGGAAACACGCTTTGGGCAGGATGTGAAAATGACAGCTGTACTGCTCATAAGGAGGTGTGGTAAAATGGCAATGTTGAAAATCTGGAGTGAAAATATTGAAAATTTGCAAACTACAGCTAGCGTGGGAACTGTGCAATGCACTAAATAAAACAGTCATTTTTAGAATTTTTCACAAATTTTCAACATAGCCATTTTAAGACCTCTGCTCATGAACAGTGTCACTGTGATTTTCTTAATTTGTCCTACATTGATTTCACACACGACTGCGCCATTGTGCGCTACATGAGGCGGAAACACATTTTGGGGTGAGATGTGAAAATAACAGCTGTACTGCTCATAAGAAGGTGTGATAAAATGGCAATTTTGAAAATCTGGAGTGAAAATATTGAAATTTCATGAACTTACGAGCCTGCGTGAGAACTGCAACCATGCGCTTGTAAAACAGTCATTTTTGATTTTGGCCAAATTTTCAACATGGGTTTTGGGACTTCTCATGAATGATGTCACTCTCATGGCGGTATTCAGGCCGGGGTGATTTCGCAGTCACTGCGCAGTCACTGCGTGGAAATCACCCTTCGGGCCGAATAACGCCATGACAGTGACATCATTCATGGAGAAGGGGTCCAAAACCCATGTTGAAAATTTGTAAAAATTCCCAAAAATGCCTGAGATATGCTATAAAGTTGAAACCCCTATTCTAGCCCATTATACAGCTTACTGGCATTTCCTTAGTTCGCGGTCGGCTTTGAAGAGTGCAGACGTGTTCCCGGTCCACCAAGATCATTGCGCCCGGGTCCGGAGGTAAGTATGGTGTGAGGGGGTGTGGAGGCTGAGTGCGCAGTGGGTGGGTGCGGGTTGTGGGAGGGGGTCGACGGTGCACGGGACCGTTTTCGTTTTCAGGAAAAAGAAAGACGTTGTGGGACCGTTTGTCATGCTGGGGTGGGCTCCCAGCGTGGCACAAGGACGTTGGGGGCATTCAGCGGCCGGGGGTTGGGCACCCCGCGCCATGGAAGTTGCTCACGCTGGGTGGGCTCCCAGCATGGGACAAGGACGGGGGCGCTCAGTTGACGGGATTGGCACCCCATCGCAAAGGACTGTTTGCCATGCTGGGGTGGGTTCCCAGTGTGGCACCTGCTACTGGGGGGCAGGGGACGCAGCTCGGCCGATGGGTTGGGCACCCCGTCGGCTGCCACAGCTGCGTGCGGGAGGGCCGCGGCAGGCGTGAGGGGGGGACTGCGCGTGAGCAGCCGATATCTTATCAGTGCTCACTCAGCGTAGCTCCCCTTTCAATCAGAGGTTACTGCATTTGGAGCGGTACAGACAGCTCCAAAATGCATTGGCTTACAGGGCTGCTACCTAGCCAGCACACTGACTGAATTGGAGGAGGAGGTGACACACCTCCGAAATCTCCAATGATGGCACTATGTTTCTTGCACATGCGTGCAAGCAACATAAAAATGGAAAGGGACCTGGGGGTAATCATATCAGATGACCTTAAGGTTGGCAAGCAATGTGAGAAGGCGGTAGGGAGGGCTGGGGGGATACTCAGATGTATAGGGAGAGGCATCACCAGCAGAAAACAGGAAGTTATCTCCCTGTACAGACAGTAGGTGAGACCCCATCTCCGCAAGGACATAGACAGGATGGAGGCAGTTCAGAGGAGAGCAACTAAAATGATGCAGAGTCTGCAAGAGAAGCCATACGCGGAGAGACTAAAGGAGCTTAATATGAATACCCTTGAGGAAAGGAGGGAGAGGGGGGACATGATAGAAACGTTTAAGTACCTAAGTGGAATCAGCAAAGTCCAAGAGGGTAGCATCTTTCAGAAAAAGAGATGCGCAAGAACAACGGGACGCGGTTTGAAGATAGAGGGGGGACGGCTCTAGGGGCAATGTAAGGAAGTATTTTTTCACAGAGAGGGTGGTGGATGCATGGAACAGCCTCCCTGAGGAGGTTGTGGGGTCTAAAACTGTTGGAGAATTTAAGAATACATGGGACAGACATAAGGCAATTTTTGTGGGGGGTAGGAAGAAATAGGCTGTTGGTTAAATAGGATCTGCAGCTTATCCTCTAGGTAGGGAAATGGGCAGACTAGGTGGGCCAAGCAGTCCTTATCTGCCGTCAAAGTCTATGTTTCTGTGTTTCCTCCCCTGACATGAGCACAGCTCCTAAGGCCTCGCAAGCTCACAGGAAACCCTGCAGCAGGGCAAACTTCCAGATCCAGCTGCAGGGGTCACTGTGGCGGTGGAACGCGCCACCAGCCCTCCCCAGCTGAGGAGCGTTGCCACACGACATCTACCTCAGCCTGGCCTGCCTCCCGACACGGTGAACTGAGTTTGCTTCCGAACTCATGGGGCCACTGGGGCACCCTCATCTACTTTCATCTATTGATTGGCACCAGAGAATTGAATTCACCTCAGTTGACTGAAGGTATTAGGAAGAGATGCTGGAAAATCACCACAGCTGGCAAGATAATAGGTCAGCCCTTCACAGGTTCCGCACTGGTGACTCGGGCAGTGCACTCTGCATCCTTTTGAAACAGGTGTAACCAGAGCCGGCCCAGTGGCGCTGAGGGTTGAGGCGCTGGACGCCACACCTCGCGCTACGCCGCCGGCCCGGGTTCGGGAGCGAACTCGCGGCCGAAGGGTCGGTGGGGAGAGGGAGGATCGAGGCCCCAACGGATGCTCTCTCCTCAGGGCGGGTTACCAAGAGCGCTTTGCGCTCTGCATCCCTTCCGTAGCCGGTGGAAGCACTGGCATTGGGAAGGGATGGAAACGGCTTCGCTCGTTGGAGCCAGGGAAGGGGGAACGTCGCGGCGCATGAGGGTTTGCGTGCGTCAGCATGCTACCACTCGGGACGTACGTCCCAAGCGCTGACGTCCCAGGGGGAGTGGGATGTAAGGGGAGAATACCGGAAAAACCCCTCCGGTAGCCGTAGATGAAGGCCGCTCCAGGTCCACCCGGGCCACCTACAGGACAGACCCCACTGTGCGAGGTGAAGATGAGGAGGCACTCTAGGGGCAGATCCCTAAGGTAGGTGAATCGGGGGACATGAGCGGACGGAAAGAGTGGGCACCAGAAGTAGGCAGGAGGATAAGTAAGAAAGTAAAAAAAAAAAAAAAAGAAACAGGTGTAACCAGCTCCCTGCCACCACTACCACAAAGGGAAAACCATGGAGGACTGGGCAGGTAAGTCTGGGAGAAGCCGGGGCAGTCAAGAGGACACAGGAACGGGGGCATTTACTTTGTAAACACTCTTGAACTGCTGGGGGTCAAACACAGTGGGGCCAGCGGGGGTCAGGAAGAATAAACAGAATAACAGACCAAAAAAGGAAGAAGTCTTGGTCTAAGCTCTCTACAAAATCATTTTCTTCTGTGCTTTTGATTTTTTTCAGGTATACAGATATTTTCCTGGATTTGATTGGTTCTTTTTGGATCCTCTGACAGCACTTCAAATAAAATTTGCAAGTGATGATAAGTAAGTTCTATCTTTTGTTATATTTTCTTGAGCTTGTCCCGTCCATTCAGCAACCTCGGCAGCTGTTCTATAATGAAAGCAGGAAAGTGACATTTTCTGAGCACACTGCAACAGAAATACGAACACATTGGGATCTCTCTACTTTTTAACCTGGAAATGAAAATTGTATATTTTTTTAGGTTGTTGCTCATATTTTAAGAAGTGTATTTGAATATTAATAGCATTCACAATCCCAAATAGCCAGTTTTCTAATTCTGTAAGGAAGTCAGTACAATCAATTGAAGGGGGGGAGGTCAACACAGTTGAGTGTTGCGTGCATATGAATGCACTAAGTATCGGAAAAAGACAGAAACACATTTTTTTTATCTTCACATGGTATCTGCAGGGAAAGAATACTGTAGAAACATAGGTAATGGCTGGCCCACCAGCACAGTGGCAAGGCATTCGCTTACGGCACCGATATTGCGGGTTTGGTGACATACTCGGGAGTCAGAGGGCCGGCCAGGGGAAGAAGGATTGAACGGCCCTGGGACTACTCTCCTTCTCTGGGGGGGGGGAGAGAGTGTCCGGCGCTATGTGGACCTCTGGCAGAGGCTGAGGGTACCATCGTGTCCGGTGCCACACTGTGGGGCAGATGCAGGCATCACTGCACATCCCCCCATGAAAAACCCGAATAAATGCTGGCCCGCTAATGATGGCTCCTGTCTCAGCCGCCACTCCCACTGTAGACCAAGGTCTGCGGGAGGGGGTCCCATTCCCGTGGCCCCACCCTGGGGGGCAAACCAGGACTAAGAGACTGAGTTCCTTGGCCGTCTGGGGGGGGGTGTAAGTCTGGGGATTGGGGGGGCGGAGAGTGGTGCGGGGAGACTAGAACCTTCGGTGCCAGGGGGTAAAAGGAGCCAGTAAAAAAAAAAAAAGAAACGTAGCTAATTTTGCATTATAAAATAGGAATCCACAGTGTGCATGTTGTTTTGAATGCACATTCAAATCAAGACATTGTGAAACATTTTACATAGCATTTCTATACACCTTAAAGAAACAATAATGTAAATTGAAAGTCATGCCTCTCACTGCAGATAGCAAATTATTAATATATTTCTGATACCTGGCACATTCATGTGCACTTAACACTCAACCGTGTCGACCCTCCTCCATCTACAGACTTCCTTACAGAATTAGAAAATGACTATCAGATTGTGAATGCTATTAGTATTCAGATATATTTCTAAATATAATATGAACAACAATCTGAAGTCACACGATTTTCATTTCTAAATTAAAAAATAGATCCCAACATGCTCATATTTCTGTTACAGTATGCTCTGAAAATGTCACTTTCCTGTTTTCGTTACAGTTATAGCAATGCAACTGTCTGATAAAATCCAGGCACAACAGTCATACATGAATGGAAAAAAAAACGTAGCATTGTATTACACATCTAAGATTTCTTCTAAAAGCATTATATTAAAATTTACTAATGCAGAGTGACTCCCGACTCTCCCGTGGTGTAACAAGCAGAGAACTGAAAAAAAAGCATTAATTCTTTTCTACTTTATTTTTATGCCCAGTTTCTGTACTTTTTTGGTTTCTATCCTGTAATATTCCCTGGTGTCTGTTTCTAATTATTTTTTGGAGCTTTTAAATTTCAGTGCTTCCCCTCCCCCTTAGAACTGCTGATAGCACTGAACGTTCACTTTCACAGCCCTGGCATAAATTGTTGTTTATTTGTTGCTGAGCTGGACATACAAAAAAGTCTTCTAATCAGCTAATATCAGTACAGTAACAGTTTATTGTTTTATTTAAGCTTGCTTTACCCCTCAGCCGATTGTGATCACGTACTTGCACTTACTACACCGATTCCCCACGCAGATTATTTTTATTTTATTTATTTAAGAGAGAAATCGGAATTACAGTCCTTTGAGTCAAAGACGCCTTTGCAAAGGCTCCACGTCAGATAGACACATATACATAAAATAACAGGATATTAACATAAGTAGTACAGTACAGGGAATATATACACTTGGCAGGTTACAGCTGTAGTGGTCATTAACAGTAGACCCCATGTCATAGATCTTTACATATGGTAGGTTTCAGTTTCAGGGGGTTCTTAAATAGACCATGAGTCATGATATATACACACTGAGAGAGGAGTAATGAGGGAATTAATCAAGATACATCAGATATGGTTCCCCTTTCCAGTGTGTATCCTAAGTGAATAAACGAACAAGTTATGAAAATATTCCTCCTAGGGATTAAGCTATGCAACCCATAGAGATGAAAAGTAGGAAGATGGAATATTATGTGCAGTCACAGGCTATGGAGGCAAGGAGGAGGGTCTTGAGGCCGGTTTTAAGTTGGCCAAGGCTGGGTACCTTGGAGATGGAGGGCGGAAGGTTGTTTAACCACAGGGGAGCCCGATACGGAAAGGATCCTTGACCAAGGGAGGTCCTACAGTGGGGGACCAGGAGGGTGGTATTGGGGGAAAGTCTGGGGGCTCTTCTGTTGGGAACAATTTGGATGAGGTGGTGTAGGCCTTGAGGGGCTTGCTTCTAGAGTATCTTTTTTGCAAGAAGGCAATTGTGATACTTAAACCTGCCTTCGAAGTTTAGCCAGTTCATTAGATCGTACAGCTCACATGTGTGAGTAAAACATTCACGACCAGCGATCATGCAGCAGGCTTTATTGAGAGCTAAGTTAGATGCGTCGAAGGGCTGTTTGGTCTGCAGTCCCATAAATCACTATGTCGTAATCCAACACTGCTAGTCGGAGGGCCTGGGGGGAAGGGCAGGCAGTGCTTATGTCAGAATAGGATCCCTAGCCTGGTGTTAATGGAGGATGAGACGTTTTGGCTATGTGTGTGGTAGCTGAGTGAAGTGTCAAGGTTGATACCAAGGTACTTGAAAGAGGAGACCTTTTCAAGTTTGGAGCCTAGTGAGTTCATAATAATTAGTGGGGTGTTACAGAGAGGGCAGTGATGGTGTGCAAAGATCATAGACTTTGTCTTGTTGTAGTTGAGCAATAGGCGATGCTCAGAAAACCAGGCTTCAAGTTCCCCAAAGAAGGCCTGTAGGGTGGTTTGGAGGGAGTTAGGATGAAGGTGTTTCCAGAAAACCACAGCGTCATCCGCATAGAGCAGTAGCTTACCATTGCAGGATTGGGGAAGGGAGTTTAGGAAGAGGGTGAAGAGTAGTGGACCAAGAATGGATCCTTGTGGGACTCCGGCAAGGACTGGTCTACTGGAGGAGAGTGTGGTATCTATTTTGACCTGTTGAGTATGGCCAGATAGATAGTCTTCCGACCAGGAGGTGGCCTCTGGGGAGATGTCCAGGGCAGTAAGGGAGTGGAGTAGCAGCGTGTGGTTGACAGTGTCGAACGTTTTTGTTAAATCAACATAGATTGCTCCAAACATTTGGTAAGCTAGCAGGATATAAAATTAACAAATCAAAAACCGAGGTATTGACGTACAATTGCCTCCCTCTCTCCCACTTCAAAAAATACTTCCCCTTTAAGTGGCACAGATAAGAGATGAGATACTTGGGAGTAAAGCTCACAAGAAACCCCATTCATGCAGAGCTCTCAAATCTCGAACCTTTAACCTTAAAATTTACAGATCTATCTCGTTGGTCACGTCTCCCCCTAAGCTTTTTGAGTAGGATAGATACAGTTAAGCAGATTGTAATTCCCCGCATATTGTTCTTTCTTCAGACACTGCCCTTCACCCCAGCTAAAACATATTTCCAGGCATGGGACAGAATGTTATCCTGCTTTATTTGGAGCAGAAAGCGTCCCAGAATTAGATAGTCTGTTCTGCAACTGGCCAGAGAGAGAGAGAGAGGTGGTGGCCTTAATCTACCTGACCTCAAAAAGTATGCGATGGCAGCACAGTTAGGGGTAGTCCTACACTGGCTAAATAAACAGTACGATGCACACTGGAAACAGTTAGACGTAACCTGGGGAGACCTATACAACACTCAGGAGCTCCTTTTTGGGATGCCCCCCAAGTGCCAAGGGACAATGAATTATCTGAAGTTCACCAGGGAACCCTTAAAAATATGGCATATAATCAGTAATGATTATTTTACATTCCCTGAAAAATTGTTCTTGGGGACACTGAAGTATAATGCAAATTTGACAGCAGGTCCCTCATGCCTCTATGTAGTTCAATGTCAGAGATATGGCATTTTATTCATTTTCCAGTTAGTGGGCAGAACAGGTCTCCTTCCCTTTGTCTCCCTTCAGAAGGAATATCACTTGCCCCATAAATATTTTATTTCTTCTTTACATCTTAAATCATACCTTCAGCCATACGAACGGTCACTCGCAGCCCTAAATGAAAACCCTACCCAAATAATACAACTGTTACAAGCTCATATCAGAGGAAAGACCTCAGTTCACCTGATTAGTAAGATATATAAAGCTTTAAATGAAAGACAGGGAGACTCGACTAACTCAATCAGGTTTAGATGGGAACAAGAACTGCAGGTATCAGTCAGAGACCAGGACTGGAATGTGTCTGCTTTACCAATTATAAAAATCTTTTTCTCACCATAGTGGCATGAATACATGTGGAGACTCCATTCTCGTTTCTTCCGCACACCAGCTTTATTGGCGAGTATGGGAGAATTAGGTGAGGGACAGTGTTGGAGAGAATGTGGGGATGATACAGCAATTCAGAGCCATGTCCTTTGGTCATGTGCTAAGCTATCCAAGTTTTGGAAGGAGATCCTCGAGGAGCTGAGTGCAGTTTATGACACCACTGATTTATTCACTCACACGTTTATCTTGACTTGTATTAAACCAAAAGGTCTGCAAATTGACAAAAACTTGCTGAAACAAATGTTAAAATTTATAACAGCAGTACACAAAATTATCATTAGACTGTGGTTTACAAATAAAATACCCACTAAAAAAAGCCTGGATTGTTTTGTCCAGGGATATATATGCCCTGGAGCGACTCTTGGCCAAGATGATGGACAAAGTTCAAAAATTTGATATACAGTGGCAAACGTGGATATCATACGAACTAAATCATTATGATGATTTTGTACCTTAAGCTATGTACTGAACATGTCATTTTGCTCTCCTTTTGCACTGAAGAAACATAGAATTTGACGGCAGATAAGGACCGCTTAGCCCACCCAGTCTGCCCATTTCCCTACCCGATGGATAAGCTGCAGATTCTAGTTAATCAACAGCTTAATTCCTCCTACCCCCCACTAGAATTGCCTTATGCCTGTCCCATGCATTCTTGAATTCTCCCACTGTTCCTGACTCCACAACCTCCTCAGGAAGGCTGTTCCATGCATCCACAACCCTCTCTGTGAAAAAATACTTTCTAACATTACCTGTGAGCTATCCCCCCTCTATCTTCAAATTGTGCCCCCTTGTTCTTGCACATCTCTTCTTCTGAAAGATACTACCCTCTTGTACTTTAATTCCCTTGAGATACTTGAAAGTTTCTATCATGCCCCCCTCTCCCTCCTTTCCTCAAGGGTATACATATTAAGCTGCTTTAGTCTCTCCTCGTATGTCTTCTGGTGCAGACCTTGCACCATTTTGGTTGCCCTTCTCTGAACAGCCTCCACTCTTTCTATGTCTTTGCGGAGATGGGGTCTCCAGAATTGAACACAGTACTCCAGATGGGGTCTCACTAACTGTCTGTACAGAGGGATAACAACTTCCTGTTCTCTACTGTTGATGCCCTCCGTATGCATCCCTGTATCCCCCCAGCCCTCCTTATTGCCTTCTCACATTGTTTGTCCACCTTTAGATCATCTAATATAATTACTCCTATGTCTCTTTCAATTTTTGTTGTTGTTATTAACTCACCCCCCATTGTGTACTCTTCCCCTGGGTTTTTGTTTCCCAGATGCATTACCTTGCACTTCTTTGCATTGAATCTGAGCTGCCACGTATTTGACCGTTCCTCCAACCTTGCCAAGTCCCTTTTCATTCTTTCCACCCCACCTTGTGTATCATCCCTGTAGCAGATCTTTGTGTCATCTGCAAAGAGACATACTTTTCCTTCCAGGTGCTCTCCAATATCACTTATAGAGATATTAAAGTGGACCGGTCCCAGTACCGAACCCTGTGGTACCCCACTAGTTACCCTCCTTTCTTCACTGTGGACTCCGTTTACTGTTACCCTTTGCGTCCTGTTGTCCAGCCAGTTTTTTATCCAGGCTACCACCTTGGGACCCACTCCAAGACTGGCTAACTTGTATATTAATCTTTTGTGTGAGACTGTCAAATGCCTTGCTAAAATCTAGGTAGGCCGTATCCACAGCCCTGCCCTGGTCTCAGAATATGATCTGTGATGTTCCTTGAATTTTAATGGGAATAAAATCTGGGATGGATAGGGGAGGGCTCACCGTGCTATGCCTGATTTGATTTGAATGGATCACAGACTGAACTTAAAATGAGTAATTATGATTCTCTGGATACTGAAGTAATAAGATGTTAATTTATTTTCCCCTAATATGACTGCTACAAGTATACATGTAATGTATTGTGATGTTATCAACTGGTATTAATAAGTGATATTTTGCTGCCTGTAAAATTGTTGCATTTATAAATTAAATAAAAAGACTAAATTAAAAAAAAAAACATAGATTGCTCCAACAAGGGAGCCCTGTTCTAGCGCCTCATGTATGCATGATGTGTATTCGACGAGGGCAGTGGTAGTACTGTGACTCCTTCGGAAGCCGTGTTGTTCACGGATGAGTAAGTTATGTTTGTCCAGGTACTCGGTAACTTGGTCCGATATAATTTTTTTGAGTGCCTAAGAAAGCGGGGGTAGGATCGAAATGTGCTGATAATTGCTAGTGGAGCTGCAATCACCGCTCTTCAGAATAGGGGTCATAACTGCTTTTTTTCCAGGGCATGGGGAATTGGTTGAGACATAAGGACAGGATTAGGAGAGCTGTTGATCACGAGTTTTGTTTTCTGGTTTCTGGTTTTAGCACAACACTGTACAGCATGAAAGGGTGTGTATTTAAGCCTATGTGTGAGTCAGGGAGGAGAGTCTGAAAGAACTGTAAACTGAGCAGCCGGGTGGTGAAGTCTGCTTTGTATGTTACCACAACAGATACCTAATTCCAGAATTAACTAAAATAAATACCTACTGTACATTTAATTCTGAAGTATTAAGGCATTCTGTACCTCCTGTACCCTTTTTGAAGTGGGTGAGGGGCAAGCTAGTAGATAGTGCTGGCACTTCAATATGCAATATAAGTGTCCCGCAATATAACGAACAGGGAGCTATTACGAACAAAGGTAAGGCTCCTCTTTTGTTCATTATTAGCGATGGACTTACTTTATTAAATGAAACGCAATCCTAATAAGTAACTCATTTATTGTTAATGATCATCTTACCAACTAGGACAAAAAGCATGACACAGTCAATGTAATTAGAATCTAATATTAATGATCTTCCTCGAGGATATCTCTTTTATGAAGCCACACCAGTGAACTATAGCCATCGGGCGCCAGGACCACACAGAAACTTTTTTGATAGCATCCACTAGGAGCCACCCACAATGGCATATTACGTCAATGTCCTTTCTGTATAAATGTGGGTGGCCCCTCTCCCTCCTCTGTTCTTTTCCCACCCTCGACTATACTTGCCAGACTGCCCGGAGACACCGCCTCTACAGTCGACTGCTGAATCTTTGATTTTTATAAGTTTTTTTTTTACTTTTCTCAACCTAGTAGCCATCACTTTATTTATTTTTTTTTATATGCATTTTATTGGTATTTGTAGGTGTTTTTCCCTCTCCAACCGGAGGCCCTGGCACACTGCCGTGTGTGCGTGTGAAGGCACGCACACACACACACACACCATGGCACCAGCTCAACCCCTTCCGCCCACCCACGCTACCTCCCTCTCCCGCCCCACGCAACCCACCTGACCTCTCAGAACTACAGGGGCAACAGCCCACCTGCCCCGGGAGAGAAGAGCAGCCTGCTGGCTTGCTCAGTCCTGCCCCCATGCTGGCACCCCGATGACCCGAGGTTGTTCCAGAACCCGGGTCGCCAGCATAGCTTCCAGCGCCTCAACCCTCAGTGCCACCGGGCCGTCCCATTACTTTATTTTCAAGTGATTACCGTCGTTGTGTATGTCAACGGAAGACCCCGCTAAACGCTTCCATTACTGTGAGTGTGGTGGAAAAATCTTATGACACGACAGTCATGATGTTTGCTTGCGCTGTCTCGGAGAGGCCCATGTCATTAAGGCCTGTGAGATCTGCCTGAAGTTTAATCAAGCTACCCAGGGATGCCATCAAAAAGCCCTGCTTACTTTTCTTCACAAGCAGCAGGTAGCCAAAATGCAGAGAGAGCTCTGAG
This sequence comes from Neoceratodus forsteri, assembly GCA_016271365.2. Classification (NCBI taxonomy): domain Eukaryota; kingdom Metazoa; phylum Chordata; order Ceratodontiformes; family Ceratodontidae; genus Neoceratodus; species Neoceratodus forsteri. The sequence goes on along the minus strand of CM057450.1, from coordinate 1,747,147,559 downwards.
GAAGAACTCCACTGCATCACCAGCCCATTCTTCGGGCTCCCAGTCTTCCAGGGCCCGAGAGAAGTCTTCAGGAAAACACAAACACCAGGAGAGGGAGCAGAGTGAGGCTAAATCCCCCCGGTACACTCCCGGTTGCTGCTACACTTGGCGCCAACTACTGCAGCATCGTCAACCGCTTCGGTGGCAATTACTCCTGCCACTCAGACCATAGACTCCACAAGGTCGGCTCTGGAAATGAGTTCTACTGGACCTCCCACAACTGACAAAAGCACATTGACATCAGGGATGCGGACACCTCCATCACCGTCACATGTTCTGCTACTCAGACATCAGATCCTTCAAGGTCAGCTGACACTGAGTTCTGCCGGACCTATTATGGCCAGTTGTGGCCTGTCGATGTCGGGGCTTCAGTCACCCCTGTCGATGCAGCAAGGCGCCCCTGTACTGCATACCACTGTCGACAGTTAGACAGTGCTCTCCTCCTTTGCACAGATAATACAGTGCCTTATACCTCCTCTTCCTACACCAGGCACGACAATGACAGGGACTCTCAGATCAGCTCCCACATCGACGCTTGCTCTGTCAATGTGCCATTCACACTCCAAGGTGTCAACATCCTCTATTCCTTCCTTGCGGCCTTCACAGTCTGTTGATGAGGATCAGGAATACAACTCTGACCTCCTGTTACAAGAAGAAGAAGAAGAGGAGGAAGAAGATATGAATGGGAGCCCCTCTGACATGTGGCTCCACCATAGCCACCAGGAATGAGGACTCTACATTGTATACTCCAAGATGCCCTCCTGAAGACCCCTCTTTCATCTGTATGATGAAGCAGCTCCAAACTGCATTGGGGTTTGATGCTGAGGAACAAGATATCACTAGGAGAAACGTGGTAGAGTTTCTAGAGCTACCAGACTCTCCGCCACTTATCATTCCTCCTCTATTGGCTGCACTAGAGGATGCCACCCCTGGCCATCTGGCACAGACCAAGCTTGATCCCTGCCATGCTCAGAAAGACACACAATCTGTACCCAGCCAACTCAGGAAAGCACTTTTTGTATGCCAACCTGAGGCTGATTCAGTTGTGATAAATGCAGCCCACTATAAGTCTAAGGTGCCTAAACATTTCACTTCTCTCTCCCCAGATAAACAATCAGTCTTTATTTTACCAGGAAAAATACACCATTGAGAGCACTCATTTACAAGGTGGTCCTGGGTACATAGGTACAGAAGACATAGTGACAGTACATAACAATTACAATAGAAGGACAACGTATAACATTACAATTCATAATAATAGCAATATACATCAGATGAGTGCAGATGGATTTCATGACAATCCGTGGCATCTGCTGAGCATAGATGGCTGTAATAGACAAAACAACATTGTGAGTCAGCAAGGACTGCATAGACAAAAAACATTCACAGTATGCGAGTAAGTGCCATGAGACCCTGAGACAGATTAGAAATAGTCAAATGTGTCTTTAAGTGCTTGAGAGTCAGGTGAGAAGACTGGGAGATACTGTAATGGGTACATAAGAAGGGGGATAAGGAGAAGGTAGGGAGGTGAGGGGGGAGGGTCTGAGTGAATATAGGGGAGAGTGGGGAATTGGCTACAGGTGGCTTGTGTCAAGGTAGTCAGAGTAAAAGACAAAGTTTGGTGAAGCATCTGCAATTTTACTTGAAGGAGTGGTTCAGCAGAGACTTGTAGGCGGACATCCCTGTTATGTTCAGGAGTTTTTGGGTACCCTGTAGTTTGTTCCCGTTAAATGGGAGGGCATGGCTGACGGAGCAAATGCCTTAGCGAGTTCTGACTTTAGGAATGTTGAGCTGGAGGTGTGAATATCTTCTGAGTGGACAAATCCCTTCAGAAAAAAATAAAGAGGTCCAAGATGTATTTTGGGAGCTTGTTAATAAGAGCTCTAAAGGTCCAGAGGGTGGCATTTTTTAATCTTGTAACGTTCAGTGACTGCCCAGTCTGGGTATACAGGTCACAGTGGTGGGTATTGTAAGGGGCATTGGTTATAAATTGGATGGCCCTATGGTAAAGGGTATCCAGTTTAGCCAAGGAAGCTAAGGGGCAATGCCCATATAAGAAGTCAGTGTGATCTAATAGAGGTAGAAAAGTAGCCTGAACCCGTCTTATTTTGGCATCTTGGTTGAGGAGGTGTTTAATTCTAAAGAAGATGCCTAATCGTTGCTTGCATTTTTTTAGTTAGCTCAGCTAGGTGAATAGAAAAGGATAACTTATAGTCGAGCCAGAATCCCAGATATTTGATCTTGTCCACTGTTTCAAGTGGTTCCCCCAACAGGGTCCGGATCTGAAACTTATGAGTTGCGGGGTGAGGGGGGGAATTTGTTGAATGGGAATGACATTTTTAGTTTTTTTTTTTGGGTTAAGTGATTTCAGATGCAAGAGGTTGTATTGGAGGATGTCAAAGTCATGTTGTAGGTCCATACGTGCTAGTTCGAGGGAGGATCATAAAAACATAGACTTTGACGGCAGATAAGGACCGCGTGGCCTACCTTTTCCCTACCTACTAGATAAGTTGCAGATGCTAGTTAACCAACAGCCTTCTTCTTCCTACCCCCCACCAGAATTGCCTTACGTCTGTCTCATGCATTCTTGAATTCCCCACTGTTTTTGACCCCACAACCTCCTCAGGAAGTCCGTTCCATGCGTCCACCACCCTTTCTGTGAAAAAATAATTCCTCACATTGCCCCTCAGCCGTCCCCCCTCTATCTTCAGATTGTGTCCTCTTGTTCTTGCACATCTCTTTTTCTGAAAGATTCTACCCTCTTGGACTTTGTTGATTCCCTTGAGGTACTTGAAAGTTTCTATCATGTCCCCCCCCTCCCTCCTTTCCTCAAGGGTATACACATTAAGCTCCTTTAGTCTCTCTTCATATGGCTTCTGTTGCAGACCCTGCACCATTTTAGTTGCCCTCCTCTGGACTGTCTCCATCCTGTCTGTGTCCTTGCGGAGATGGGTTCTCCAGAACTGCATGCAGTACTTCAGATGGGGTCTCACCACCTGTCTGTACAGAGGGATAACAACTTCCTGTTTTCTACTGGTGATGCCTGTCCCTCTATACATCCCAGTATCCCCCAGCCATCCTTACTGCCTTCTCACATTGCTTGCTTACCTTTAGGTCATCTGATATGACTACCCCAGGTCCCTTTCCATTTTGTTGTTGTTAATACCTCCCTCCCATTCATTTTACCTCTTCCCTGGGTTTTGTTTCCCAGGGCATTGCTTTGCACTTCTTTGCATTGAATCTAAGCTGCCATACTTTTGACCATTCCTCCAACCTTGCCAAGTCCCTTCTGATCCTTTCCACCCCCTTGTGTATCAACCCTGTTGCAGATCTTTGTGTCGTCTGCAAAGAGGCATACTTTTCCTTCTAGTCCCTCTGCAATGTCACTTATAAAGACATTAAAAAGGACCAGACCTAGTACTGAACCCTGTGGTACCCCACTAGTAACCCCCTTTTCTTCGGAGTGGACTCTATTTATTATTACCCTCTGTGTCCAATTTTTTTACCCAGCCTACCACCCTGGGACCCACTCCAAGGCTGGCTAATTTGTTTATTAATCTTTTGTGTGGGACTGTGTCAAATGCCTTGCTAAAATCTAGGTAGGCCATGTCCACAGCCCCTCCTTGGTCTACTACTTTGGTCACCCAGTCAAAGAAACATAGAATTTGATGGCAGATAAGGACCGCTTGGCCCACCTAGTCTGCCCATTTCCCTACCTAATGAATAAGCTGCAGATCCTAGTTAACCAACAGCCTACTTCCTTCTACTCCCCACTAGAATTGCCTTATGTCTGTCCCATTCTTTCTTGAATTCTCCCACTGTTTTTGACTCTGCGACCTCCTCAGGAAGGCTGTTCCATGCATTTACAACCCTCTCTGTGAAGTAAAAATACTCCCTTACATTACCTCTGAGCCGTCCCCCCTCTATCTTCAAATTGTGCCCCCTTGTTCTTGCACATCTCTTTTTCTGAAAGATGCTACCCTTTGGACTTTGTTGATCCCCTTGAGGTATTTGAAAGTTTCTATCATGTCCCCCCTCTCCCTGCTTTCCTCGAGGCTATACATCTTAAGCTCTGTTAGTCTTTCTTCATATGTCTTCTGGTGCAGACCCTGCACCATTTTGGTTGCCCTCCTCTGGACATCCTCCACCCTGTCTATGTCTTTGCGGAGATGGGGTCACCAGAATTGTACACAGTACTCCAGATGTGGTCTTACCAACTGTCTGTACAGAGGGCCAACAACGTCCTGTTTTCTACTGGTGATGCCTCTCTCTATGCATCCCGGTATCTCCCCAACCCTCCTTACTGCCTTTTCACATTGCTGGCCCACCTTTAGGTCGTCTGATATGACTACACCAGGTTCTTTTTCATTTTTGTTGTCAATATCTCACCCCCCATTGTGTGCTCTTCCCCTGGATTTTTGTTTCCCAGGTGCATTACTTTGCACTTCTTTGCGTTGAATCTAAATTGCCATACATTTGACCATTCCTACAACCTTGATAAGTCCCTTTTCATCCTTTCCACCCCACCTTGCGTATCAATCCTGTTTCAGATCTTTGTGTCATCTGCAAAGAGACATACTTTTCCTTCCAGTCCCTCAGCAGTGTCACTTATAAAGACATTAAAAAGGACCGGCCTCAGTACTGAACCCTGCGGTACCCTGCTAGTAACCCCCCCTTTCTTCACTATGGACTCCATTTACTATTACCCTCTGTGTCCTATTGTCCAGCCAGTGTTTTACTCAGGCTACCACCCTGGGACCCACTCCCAGGCTGGCTAATTTATTTATTAATCTTTTGTTCGGGACTGTGTCAAAAGCCTTGTTAAGTCTAGGTAGGCCATGTCCACAGCCCCTCCCTGGTCTACTACTTTGGTCACCCAGTCAAAGAAATCAATTAGATTTGTCTGACATGACATTCCTGCTCTGAATCCATGCTGCCTTGGGTCCTGTGCCCCACTGGCCTCTAGGTACTCAACAGTTCTTTCCTTCAGAAGTAATTCCATCATTTTCCCCTACCACTGAGGTCAAACTGACAGGTCTGTAGTTTTCTGCCTCTGTCTTGCTCCCACTTTTGTGAAGGGGAATCACATCCGCCCTCCTCCAGTCCTCAGGTACCACCCCATCCTCCCATGATTTATTAAAAAGGGTAGTCAATGGTGTTGCTATTTCTTCTCCTAGTTCTTTTAGAATTCTGGGGTGAATCCCATCAGGTCCCATTGCTTTATCCACCTTCAGTTTTAAGAGTTCTTTCAGAACCCTTTCTTCTGTGAAAGGACTAACATCAGTCCCCCTATCCAGAGTACTTCTATTGACTGGATTAGGTATCTCCCCCTGCTCTTTCATTGTGAATACTGAGCAGAAGTATTCGTTCAGTATCCCTGCTTTTTTCACTGTCGCTCTCTGCCCAACCACCTTCCTCTTTTTTCAGCCTCAGTATCCCTGCCTTAGTCTTTCTTTGCTCCCTAATGTACATATAAAAGGTTTTATCCCCCTTCTTAACCAAGTTGGCTGTCTTTTCCTCGGTTTGGGCTTTTGCTATTCTGACTGCCTTACCCGCTTCCTTCTGCTTTAACTGGTACAGTTCTATGTCCTGCTTCTTCTGTGTTTCCTTATACTTTCTGAATGCTGTCTTTTTCTCCCTAACCTTCCCCGCCACTTCTTTTGAGAACCATAGTGATTTTTTCTTTCGTTTTGATTTGTTTATTTGCTTCACACAAAAGCTTGTTGCCTCTGTGATGACATTTTGATATTTCCCCATTGTTGCTCCACCCCACCTTCTTGCCTGTTTGCTAGTGCTTTTCTGAGGCACTCTCCCATTTTGACATGACCATCCTGCTGTGAATCCATGCTGCCTTGGGTCATGTGCCCCACTGGCCTCTAGGTACTCAACAGTTCTTTCTTTCAGAAGTGATTCCATCATTTTCCCTACCACTGAGGTTAAGCTAACAGGTCTGTAGATCTTCCCTTGTCAGTCTTCACCGGAAGCGCGCACCTGCTACGGGAGTCATTTTTTTTTTTTTTGGAGGAGTCGGTGCCCATGGCGCCACCCATGAGAGTGACGCACTGCGTGGTGCTTGAGGGGCGGCCGTTAGGTACCGCAAACTCCTCCTCCATCCCAGTTTTATTTCTCCCGCCGTCGAGGCTGCACAAGTCACAGCATTTAGAAGTACACCACTAGGTTCTTTCGACGCCTGCCTACCATACGACGACCTCAACCTGCCCCTTCTGGATGCCCGTGAAGTTTGTTCCAATCATTCATTTTAACGGTACGCCGGGAGCTTTCTGTGTTATATTTTATTTTGCATCATGTCCGCTCAAGCTGCCGAAAATCGAAAGCGGGCCGTGCCCCCATGCATCGGTGCTCCTGTGGCCAGCATTTCTCTGTGACGGACCAGCATGATGTCTGCCTGCAGTGCCTGGGACCTAACCATGATATAGACAGATGCAACATCTGCTTTTCTGTGGACCACTGTGTTCTTGAAATCCACGCGTTCAAAGTTGGCAAGGCCACGCCAACTTTTGGAGGGCAGTGTCGTTCTCAGGCTTTCCAGGCCAGGACTTTAGACCCTTCCTCCAGGTCCCCTCCCAGGCCAATACGGTCTGATGAGGAGGAGGCCTCCTCACCTTCAAGCCTTGCCAAGGAGGAGGCCTCTTTTGCAGTGTCGGAGGAATACCACGGCCCCTACTAGGGTCACGTTGGGGACACCGCCTAGGCAGTCACCTCTCCTGAGGTGCAGGCTCCCCTAGTGTTACTGCCCATGGTTGCTGGGCTTGGCACTGGTGGACCCTTGACGCCGCCTTCTGGCACTGTCTCAGATCCTGGTGCCGTTCACGGTGCCGGTGATCAGGGCGGCACCGGTGTTGTTCCCGGTGCCACTTGCGGCGCCGTTGACCTGGTCAACTCTGTTGGTGGCTCTGTGTTGGGCTCCGGCATCACACGCGGTGCCGGGGATTCGACCAGGGCCGGAGATGGGTTGGGGGCGGGTTTCGAGGCCATGGGCGATGCGCTGCGAGCAGCCAGCATTGCGGGCAACACCGGCTCCATTTGCGGTGCCGTTTCTCTGGGGATTCTTGAGGTAGCCAGCGTCAAGGTCCTTCTGGTCGACTCCTCTTTGGAGGGGGACACTTCGGACGTGGACCCGGCCGGGCTCCCTGCTTCTTCTGAATCAGAGTCCTCTGTGGGACGCGGTGTCAGGCGACCCAGTGCTCCCATTCCTGAATCTCCGCAGCGGTCTTCCTCTGAGGACTCCCAGGCTGGGAGTGGCCTGGGGTTCATGGGGGAGGGCTGCTTGGGGGTTTGGAGAAGACTATCTCCAGAAGGCACAAGGCAGCTGCCACCCTTGGTGCTACAAGGCCCTGGGGGACTAGGAGTCCTATTCGGGGCCTCCCTAGGGAGGGCTGTGGATCGAGGGACCCCTTTGCTGGGGTCGAGGAGGAGGCCCTGAGTCTGAGGGGCTGAGGGTCGGGTGAGGGCCCAGCCCCCTGCCACCCTCCTGGAGCTGGGAGGAGCCGTGAGCTGAGCCCTGTCTCTCCTTCTTGGGTTCTAGGGTCCTTCCAGTGGTGCTGCAGTGGGTTGCCCTTCTAGACTCATGCAACCATAGGTGCATCACAGGGGAGATTCCCCATTTGGGCTCTTCCAGAGTTGCATTCCCAGGGTTCCGTCTTGCGACCCGGTTTGATTTCAGGGATCCTTCCAGCTCGGGCTCCATTCCCTGGATTTCAGAGCCCTGGCAGAGGACAGCTGCCTCCTTGTAGGTGCCCCTCTCCCATTCCTCTGCAGCTACCCCCCTGTCTTGCAGGCCACATGGGTCTTACGGGACCATTATCCTGGGAGACGTTCAGAAGCACTGCGGCGGCTTTCCCATCGTATGTTAGGTACATGCACGAACGGCTCACCTGTCCCCACCGCCTCAGGACTCTTCTGTACATTTGAGTTCCCCATCCTACTCGGCTCCCTCCTTGGAAGGAGAGGAACCCACTGCTCATCTCTCTTCCAACGCTGATTTCACTGAATATCAGCATTTCCTTTTGAGGATGGTTGAGGATCTCCATATTTCCTATGTGAGATGGGACAGTACTGAGCGGGAGACAGAAATTCCTCAGTTAATTCAGTGCCCAACACTTGGTGGTGCCATCCTGGCCTATTCCCTTCCAGGAGTCATCTATCCGCACCTGGCAGTCTCCAGCTAACCCTCACCCAGCCCCGGCAGACTGCAGGAGGAGGTATTGTGCTCCATCTGAGTCCCTAGGTTCTCTCCCCAACCTGCCCTCGGGTTTGGTGTTCCTAGAGACCCCTTCTGGCTGCCAACGCCTGTGGCATGACCAACCACCGGACTCGAATTCCCTACAGTTCGACCAGTGGGGGCAAAGAGTGTTCTCTTCTTCTCATGCGATGTTGTGCATTGCGTCACATCAGGCACTTGTGGTCGATGCTGACTCAGGTTCTAGTGTCGATGCCTGATACGGAGAAATCTCAACAGGCCATTGCCCTCTCTGCTATAGGCCTGGAACTCACACGGCGCCAAGTAAGGGCATCTTACAATGCCAATGAGGTGGCTTCCAGGCTTGTAGGGACAGCGATCTGCATCAGGCGGACGGCATGGCTTTGTCTATCAAGGTTGTCACCCCTGGCCCGGCGTAGGGTGATTCGCTCCACCTACCGAGGGACCCGCCTCTTTTCCACCAGGGCTAGGAGGCTGCTGCAGGGGCTTCCTCCATCTCCCCGTCTTCGGGGGATCACCTTCTAGCTCTCCTTGGCCTTAGGCTTCCAGTCTAGTACAGCCAGGGTCTCTCCTTCCTGTTTTTCACCAACAGGAGGCTGAGGGTCTTGTTCCCTCAGGGTTATGTTAGTCCCCCTCTGGGGGGGGGGCTTGGTACTCACCCAGCAGTAATGAATGGTGAAGCCTGACAAGGGAAGATATGAAAATTATGTACCTACCATAATTCCTGATCTTCTCTAGTATCTTCACCATTCATTATTGAATCCCGCACACTTTCCCCTCATGGGCCTCCTTCTGGGGTGTTCCCTCCGCCCTGCTCGCTCTCCCTCCCCTCCTCCTTTCATGGCCCTTAAGACCCTAAATTCCCTAGCTTTCGGGTCTCCATTCTTCTCTCAGAAGAAGGTATGTTATGTCTGGAGAGGGAGGAGAGCGAGTAGAGCTTTATCTTCCTCCTGAGGGAACTCTTTCTGATTACCCTTGAAGGTGTCCCTTCTGGCACCTTTTTTCTTAGGCCAAGTTAGTTCAATCACCAGTTAACAGGAAAAATTCTTAAGCAGTCCTGTTCCTTTGGTTCTCGGACCTCGCTGGTATCTCTGGAGCTTGTTCTGTGTACACCAGTCTGGTGCTAGTCAAAATCTTGCTAGCCCATTTTCAAAAATGTTTTGCCTTTTGGAACTGGTGATCTGATTCTTGGCCTCCGCCTCTCAGGGAGTCAGAAAGAGTATTCTGCTCTTTCTCTATCCACCTTCCCAAGGAGGTGCCCCCTTAGGGCTCAACCCCCTTCTCCCCTCCCCACCTTTTTTAACACATGGCAATGTGCCAGGGGGGTCCTTTTTCCCTTCTTAGTTGGGCGCTCTCACTCCGGAACAGATTGTTTGCCTTGGCAATCTGTGAGCTCTCAACTTGAGTGATGGTTTCAGGATGGTGGGAGTTGTAGGAAATCTGCCTCTTGTGTATCAAGCTGTGCAAAAGGTTCAGTCGAACCTTTTAGGTCAGTTTGGTTTGAAGGAATCCTTGCTTCCTTACCCTTTGGTTCCGGACTGTAGCCTTTAAGCCAATTTAACTCACAATTTGGTAGAATATTTTTCCTCCTCCCCAACATCCCCCTCTTTTCTTCTCTTCCTTATCTGTTCCTCCCTCAGAGCCGCCAGAGGAATGAGGCCTTTCGGTCCCTTAGGGTAGGGTTTTCCTCTTTCCTGTCCTCTATCGGCTTATTCCTTTTTCAGTTATTTTCCTTTCCTTTTACTATCCCTTGGCTCTCTTGCCTCGCTCTTATTCTTCTACTCTTTTATTTGCCTCTCCGGCTTACAGAACTGGGATGGAGGAGGAGTCTGCGGTGCCTAACGACCACCCCTCATGCACCATGTAGTGCGTCATTCTCATGGGCAGCACTGTGGGCACCAACTCCTCCCTCAAAAAAAAACTCCCATAGCAGGCGCGTGCTTCCGGCTTATACCCAGCAGGTATGGTGAAGATACAAGAGAAGATCAGGAATTACAGTAGGTACGTAATTTTCATTTTCCTGCCTCTACTTTGTTCCCACTTTTGTGAAGGGGAATCACATCCGCCCCCCTCCAGTTCTTAGGTACCACACCATCCTCCCATGATTTGTTAAAAAGGGTAGTCAGTGGTGTCACTGGTTCTCCCTTAGTTCTTTTAGAATTCTGGGGTGAATCCGTCAGGCCCCATTGCTTTGTCCACCTCAGTTTTCTTCTCTGAAAGGACTGGTATCGACCCTCCCCATCCAGAATGCTTCTATTGATTGAATTAGGTACCTCCTCATCTTCTTTTGTGAATACTGAGCAAGTATTCATTCAGTATCCTGCTTTTTCACTGTCCCTCTCTGCCCACTCACCCTCCCCTTTATTAAACTTCACTATCCCTCCTTTGGTCTTTCTTTGCTCCCTAATGTACCTATAAAAGGTTTTATCCCCTTCCTTAACCGAGTTGGCTGTCTTTTCCTCGGTTTGGGCCTTTGCTATTCTGACTGCCTTCCCCACTTCGTTCTGCTTTAACTGGTACAGTTCTCTGTCTTGCTCCTTCTGTGTTTCCTTATACTTCCTGAATGCTATTCTTTTCTCCATAACCTTCCCGGCCACCTCTTTTAAGAACCATAGTGGTTTTTTCTTTCATTTTGATTTATATTTGCTTCACACAAAGGCTTGTTGCCTCTTGTGATGGCAGTTTTGATGTTTCCCCATTCTTCATCCACCCCTCCGTCTTGCCTGTTTGCTTGTGCTTTTCTGAGGTACTCTCCCATTGTGACAAAGTCAGCCCTTCTAAAGTCCAGTACCCTCACTTTTGTATAGCTTGGCTCTTCGGCTTGTTTATCGTAAATCACACTGTTTGGTGGTCACTTGTTCCCAGATGGCTACCCACTTCTACAGCTGAGATCCTCTCTCCATCCCCATTTGAGAGTACCAGGTCTAAGATTGCTCCCTCCCGAGTGGGTTCCAAAACTAACTGTCTGAGGCATGCTCCTGTAGGGCATCAGAATGGCCCTGCTCTTGGATGTGGCTGCAGCAAATGTGCTCCAGTTAACATCTGGCATATTCAGGTCCCCATCAACAATATCTCACCTTTTTCTGCCATCCTAAGGATGCCTTCTATCATTTCCTTGTCCATTTCTTCCCCCTGAGACGGGGGTCTGTATACAACCCCTGTGCGGATTGTGGTGCCATTTCTGGTCTCCACCCACAGTGCCTCCTCTCCTCCATTTACCCTTTAGTTCCATTGCTTTGATCCCTTCCCTTACGTAGAGAGCTACTACTCCTCTTCTACCCTCCCTGTCCCTCCTGTAGATTGTGTACCCTGGTATGCTGACATTCCAGTCATGGTTCTCTGTGAACCATGTTTCTGTGACTGCCACGATATCCAAGCGTCCTTCTTCCATCAAGGCCACCATTTCAGGGATCTTGTTACCTAGACTACGGGCATTGGTACTCATTACCCTCCATTTTATGATGGCCTTATCCCTTTTTGCCGCATCCCTGTCCTTACTGCCTTTTTCTCCATTTTCCCCTACCCTTCTCTCTATCGTCTTCTCTATCTTGGTGTTTACCTCATTAACTACACTGATTTTTTTGGGGGGGGGCCTAGGATTTCCCTGCTCCTTTTCAGTCCCTCCCCCCTTGACTATTTTAAATGCTTGCCAAGGAAGCATTTAAACCTATCACCTAGGATCCTGGTTCCCCTCCTGGAGAGATGAATGCCATTGCACCAGTATAGGCCTGCATCCCTCCAGCAGGACCCCCAGTCCCCAGTAAAGCCAAAACCCTGAGCTGTGCACCGGTTTTTCAACCATTGATTGAATCCCATGGTACGGAGCACCCTAGCCTCGCTCATGCCATAGACAGGCAGCACCTCCGAGAAGGTTACCATGCCTGCTACTTGTCTAAGGCCCTTCCCCAACTCCACAAACTCCTGCTGCACTGCTCTGATCCGTTTCCCAGCCAGGTCATTTGTCCCTAGGTGAACAATGACATCCAGCTCCCTCCACCGTGCAGCTGCTCCTCAAACCCTGAGGATTTGCTACCTGTCCCTCCAAGTCATGGCGCCAGGCAGGCACCTTAGCTCCCTCTGCCCCCCCCCGTTCTAACCTTCTAACAATGGAGTCCCCCTCCAGGTGTTGTTTCCTTCCCCTGTGGGGTCCCATGCCACCCTCCTGTGGTTCTCCTTTGTGAAGGTTCCCAGTATCCTCCTTGGTCTCCACTGCTGGTGCCTCTGTAGAGGAGCCACACTCTGCCAGAACGGCGTCCGAATTGTGGAGAGGTACATCTGGAGGGATGTACCTCTGTTCCAACACCCTCACCCTCCCTGAGCCCACTGTGGTCCAAGCGCTCCTCTTTCTTGGCAGCCTCTGAGGTAGTGGTGGTGGCTGTGGTGGTCCCTGGGTGGGAGAGGAGGTTCCCCAAATCTTGGCCAACTCAGCCTGGCAACATAGTGTACCATGTCATCTGTGAATAGGTAGACACTTGCCAGTTTGAGCTTTGAGTTAATGTTGTTGATGTATAAGGCGAATAGTAGAGGCCCCAGGATTGAACCTTGAGGGACACCTCTTAACAAGGGTTTTTGGGGGGAGGTGGCACCCTGAGCTTTTACATGCTGTTGTTTGCCAAAAAGGTAACTGCTAGAGCATTTTAGGTTTGTGTCATTGAGGCTGGTGTAGTGTGTTATGGATAGGAGTATTTTGTGATCCACCGTATCGAATGCCTTACTCAGATCCAGGAATAGGACACCGACATGTTTTTTCACTGTCCAGTGTGACTTGCCACTTGTTCATTACTTTGGCCTGGGCATAAGATAAAGAGTCGAGAAAACTGGACCTCTTGGGAAAGAGAACCTTTGCCTCTGCCACACTGAGTCTCAGCATAGCAAATTATCAGGCTCATATGGTCAAATTCCAGAATACCCTCTGGAGAAAGGCTAAAGCAGCAGCCCAGTCCCTCCCAGAGTGTACCCAGAAGCAGGAGATGCTCAAGGCCCTCCAGACTATGGCTGACGTGGGTAAAAACCTCTTAAGGTCTACCCACAACATTTCAGATGCATCAGCCAGAGCAGCTGTGGCTGTCGTCTGCCTAGGAAGGCGTTCTTGGTTGAGGGTGTCAGGATTTGCTAGTGATGTCCAGCAATCCATTCTGAATGCCCCTTTCAGAGGATACAAGCTCTTTGCGGCAGATGTGCAAGATATCCTGTCAGACCTGCAAGCCTTGGGAAGAACTCTAAGGTCAGTCCATTCTCTCTACCACACACAACCGAGAAGTAGGCAGGGGGTGCCCTTTCGCAGGGATACCAATAGACTTAGGTCAGGGTCCAGGCAACAGAGCAAAAGCAGAACAGCTTTGCTGGCCCCAACTTCCTCCACAGGTGGCCATTCCAAAGCCCCTAGCGGAGATGCAGCTGTGGCAACTGGATCTGCTTCAGCATGACTCCTTATTCAACCCTCACTCTCCTGTACAGAATCTGGAGATGGTGGTAGGGAGCTGCCTCTCCCTCTACCTGGAACAGTGGAGAGAAGTTACAACAGATGCTTGGGTCCTGCAGTTAATAGAACAGGGCCATGCTCTAGAGTATCTGGAGTTGCCTCCAGACCTTTCACCAATTTCCTCAACTTATCCTCCAGACCATATACCAGTGCTACTAGAGCATGTATGTACACTGCTGCTCAGGAGTGCAATAGAACCAGTTCCCTGGGAACAAAAGAACAGGGGGTTCTATTTTCATTTCTTCCAAGTCCCCATATCAGCAGTCAATCAGATTTGTCTGGCAAGACCTTTTAACATGAAACCATGTTGTCTGGGGTCCTGTAGCCAATTTCTTCTAGTCCACTAGTCCCTCCCTTAGTACAGACTCTATAATCATTCCCACTATAGATATCAAGCTGACTTGTTTTTAGTTCCCTGGCACATGCTTCCTTCCATTCTTGTATGGGTGGACCATGTCTGCTGTCCTCCAGTCCGAATAAACCACCCTGCTGACCAGCAAGCAGTTGAATATGTCTGCAGGTGACCCTGCTGCCACTTGCACTGCCTCCTTAAGCATCCCTGGGTATATGCAGTCATGTCACATAGATTTGTGTACTTTCAACCCTTTCAGCTTGTCAAGCATCCTTGTCCCCATTATTTGGCCCATGCTGATTGAGTACTTGCCCTCTCTCTTCCCCTCTTTACACCACATTCCAGTAGTGGCCATCCTTCTCCCTAGTAAATACAAAAGTATTTGTTCAGTATCTCTGCTTTTCCTTAGTTCCTCTCCTCCCATCCCTTCTCTGTTTCTGTTCAGCCTCACTATACCCCCTTTAACCTTATGCTTCTGCCACATGTAGCTGAAAAATGCTTTTTCCCTTGCTTCAGTCCCATTGCAAGCCTGAGTTCTGTCTCCATCTTTGCCTTCTTTGCCTTCCTGCTAGGTACCTTTGTTTCCTCCAGGTAGTTCTCCCTCACTTCCCCCCTTGGCTTCCTTTATTCTTAAAGCATGCCTTCCTTTAGACTTTTACCACCATCTTTACTTAGGCTGTGAACCACATTAGGCCCCTTGCCCTTTTTGCCCTTCAGTATCCTCCCAATGGAGCTTTCTGATGCCTCTAGCATTGCTTTTTTAATTGTTCCTGTTTTTTCTCTACCTTTTCTACCTGTCCTATTCTGCTTGCTATTCTTTCCATGGTCCCCTTATCCTGTCACTTTTTAAAGTCCCACACCCTTACTGGGTTTGCACTCAAGAAACAAGGGATTCAGGTTTTCCTCTACCTAGACAATTGGCTGATTCAGAGCCCAACCAGGACACAGACTGAAGCAGCAGTACAAGCGGCTTGCTTCTTTTTCTCAGTACATGGGCTTACTTCTTGGCTTGCCATATCTCAGCTTGTTCCATCTAGAGAATTCATTTGTTAAGATCAGGGCTCAACTCCCAGAAAACCAGATCACTTTCACTGGCGGAGAGGGCAGAGTCAGTTGTATGCATGGCAGTTACATCAAGATGGCAAGTCACGTAAGTGCATTCTGCACAAAACATTTGGATCTCATGGCACTCACAAGTCTTTTCAGTACCCTTTGTGAGACTGCATATGAGGAACTGTCTGTGGATACCTAACCACTGGATCACCCTATGCAAGTGGTAGATTCCCTTAGGAGGTCAATTTTATGATCACCCAACAAGGAAAAAGTAAAAATTTTCCTTTCTGTCCGCACATCCTCTACTGACAGTAATGACAGATGAAAACTGCCTGGATTGGAGGAGTACACTGTCAGGGGTTTTGGACCTTGATTTTTAGTATCTCCTTCATGGAGCCCCAGTCTTTGGTCATAGAAACGTAAGTACTAGGATCCTGTGGGAACCAAAATGTTTGGGGCCAAAGCATGGTGCCATACGTTTGCCTACAAGATATGTAGTGGCACCAGCCCCAACTGCCTCAGTACCTTTTTTTACCATGATGGAGGCTGAGAAAGAAAAACTTTCCTGTAGGGCCGGCATGGTCCTCCATGTTGGACAGGGAGCTATTGAAACAAGGTGTGCAGGGCAGGAGGAACACCAGGGGGTTAATGTAGAGTGGTACAGATCCCCTGTGGTGGGGAGCTTCTACTGAGTAACAGTCCACATCTACCAAGTGGCAGCAGCAAAGGCTGCATTAGCTAGTAAATCTAATAGGTAAATTTTATAATTCTGACACCCCCCCCCAACACACACACACACACACACACACACACATACACACACTTTTGTGGGAGCTTTGGGGGTTGTCAAGCTCCCAAACAAGGTCCAGGAGAACGCCTCAGCAGAGGAACTGGTTCCTCAGAAATTGTAGTTATTTTTTGTTTTAAGAGATTTTAAAATGTTGTTATTCTAGAGCTTTTTCTAGCCAGCAGAACTAATAAATATTTAAGCACTTGCTGCAGTTATTAACCAACAGAAGACTGCTGTTTTAGACTGTAAGCAAGTACAGGTTGCTTGCAAAAAGAGGTTAGTAACTAACCTGTTTTTGCAAGCAATTTGCACTTGCTTGTTCTCTGAAGTAATGATCTTACCACTTTCTTCTTCTTCTCACATCATACGTATCTTTTCAAACGAGGTTAGAAAAGAAACATTAACTTACGGTTGATTGGTTGGTTGGTTGGTCCAACTCCTGTGGCTCCATACTCTGGTCCTGTGGTCCAATGGCAGTCATGCTACTGGTCCTGGATATTGTCTACAGGGTTAGGTTGTCACTTGATAGATTGCCGTTGTCTAGACTTTAAGACATTGAGCCAAGGTCGAGAGGGCTGGCCAGTGTCCTGGCTTCTATGAGTTTCTGTTGGTAAGTTAGGAGTCAGTAATCCATCAGAGAAGATGACCTGTTTTTTATAGAACAGCAGCAGATTTGGTGGTGGCTGGAGACACTTGTCACGTACAAGTCGAAGCCCACAAGAAAAACAATGGAAAGTTGGCAGTGAGGAGGTACTGCACTGATCAGGAGGACCACCATGCGGTCATAGAAACAGAAACACAGAATTTGTTAGCAGAAAAAGACCACTTGATCTACCCAGTCTGCCCAGTTTTTCCCTGCCGATTCTACATCTGCAGACCATGCCTGGTTTCTGGTGACACCCCCACACACACACACCTCTGTTGTGATATAGCCCTGTGTTTATCCCATACTTGCTTGAAGCTCCTCGCTGTTCTAGCCCCCACCACTTCACCTGGCAATCTGTTTAAGATGTCTACAAACCTTTCAGTGGAGAAGTATTTATTTGCATCTCTCCTGTACCCCACCCCTTAGCTTCATCTCCTGCTTCCTGGTCCTGATGCTGGTCCTTATTTGTAAGAGGTTCCCCACCTGCACCCTGTTCACCCCTGTGAGGTAATTGTAGGTGTTAGTGTGGCTCACTTGGCAGCACATCGACCTCTGGATAAGAGGGTCATAGGTTCTCATCCCACACCAGGACTGGACTCATACCTAAACACTGACACCCGAGTGCAGTATTAGGGGGGTGCTGTACTGTTGAGGTGTGCCTTCCTTCAGATGAGACATTAAACTGAGGTCCCCTCTACCCATCCTGGTGCTGTCCTGGTGGGTGCCCAGGTGGAAGTAAAAGAACCCAAGGCATTCTTCGAGTAGGGGACATTCCCAGTGTCCTGGCCAATATTCCCCTTCCCACAAAAAATGATTCATGCAATTATCCAGGCTGTGTGTGGGTGTTGATGTGCGATATGGCCACCACTACACATTCAGTCACTTCACTACCAGTCTAGCATTGCTTGTAAAGCGCTTTGGGATACATTGTGTATGAAAAGCACTATATAAATGCTGATCCTTCTTCAGTCATGTCTCTCTTGCTCTCGGTCTCAGATCCTTCAATCTTTCATCATATGGCTTCCCTTGCAAACCCTGCACCATCTTAGTTGCCCTTCTGGATCATCTGCACCTTATGTCCTTGAATCTCCACCTACTAAGCTTAAAGATTAGCTAGCTGAAGTCCCATGGGAGCAGCAGCTGACTACTGCTGCGGACATGGATGGATGGTGCATGGCAATGTTGGCTACCTGAGCTGTGCTGCCGCCAGCAAATGCCAACTGGTACGTAATCCACAGAAGCAGCCTGCAGTTGTCAACTGTTCATGCCTGAGCTTGACTACAGAGGGAAACCTGTGAGAGGGCTGGTCGGGTCTGTCTATGACCCAATGTGCTGCTAGCAATCTCCTGATCTTGACTCCCCAACCCCCTCCATGTGGCTGACATTAGCCATGTTGGCTTGCTGTGGTGAAAATTAAAAAAAATATGGGGGGCGCTAATGAGCAGACTGGAGTAAAGACGTGACTTCACCTCGCTCCTCAAAGTCACTGCAAAACATTAAAATAAACTGCTCTAAAAGTAAACCAAATTAAGAATTGTAGGTCTGGAAGTATGTGAGAAAGCGAGATGGATGAGTTTGTGATCTCAAATGCGGGGAAAAGCTTGAGGACGGCGACAAAAACCCAACGGAAGCAACCCCCAGTATCCCAAGTGGAGAATACAGGCCACATATCTCTGTCGGCCGGATAAGTCAGTGCTGTAGGCCGCAAGGTGACTCAGCAAGTGTTGGCTGCGTTAGAACCTAAACTGGCTAGCTTGGCGACCAATTTTGATAGAAAACTGCAAGAGCTGGTAGACTTGCATGCTACACAGACCACCAGAATTAGCGAGGCCAAACAGCGTATTGCGGACTTGGAGGATGCGACAGCTCCTATACCTGAGCAAGTCATCACCCTGCAGAAAGAATTAGAAGAGCTGAAGGAATTTTTGGATTATCAGGAGAAATACCATCGATGGCTGAATTTACGGCTGAGGGGCTTGCCAGAGTGAATGGAGGGTGCAAGTGTGATGGACTTTTGTGCCAAAACGCTGCCAGAGCTGTTGGGCATTACTCCTAAAAATAGGCGTATGAAGTTGGAAAGGGCCCACAGGGCTGTTATGCTGAAACCAGCGCCTAATCAGCTGCCTCGCCAAGTGATCATGAGATTTCATTACTTCCCAGACAGGGTAAGTGTTTTAAAGGCATATCGAGACAGACCAGAATTGGAATACGAGGGACACCGTCTATATCTCTCCCAGGACTACTCAGCCCGTCTCTTGAAACATCAAAGGGCTTTTGCCCCAGTCATGGCGCAGCTACGAGAAGCCAAAATTGACTGTTACATGCTGTACCCTGCAACTCTTAAGATCAAGCATAAAGGAGCGGTCTATTCTTTCTGGGAAGTTCCAAAAGCGGAGGTATTTGTGGAAGATCTGGTTAAAAAGTCGGGGTGATTGGAAGCGGGAATAAGCCTGCTCGGCTGGATCGATAGCACACACGACTGGTTTTGACGAAGGAAGGACATCAGAGACAACATTATTTGAAGATTGGGGAAAGCTAAGTGACTGGCATGAAACTAACCCTCCCCTAACCTTTTTATTTCCTCCGCCTTCCCCCTTGGTAAATAATGTGAGGGCGAACTGTTTGCAAAGTGACTGACTTATTATTTTGGGGATGAGGATCAAGAATGGATGGCCTTCCCTTTTTTTCTTTTGAGAACTGGGTACAGGCCTGAAGACAGACGTTTTATTTTACAAAGAGACAGTGTATGACATGTGGAACTCGGCGTGGTTTTGAATGGGAAGCTTCCCTCCTCAATATTTCTTTCTTTTTTTTTTCTCTTCTCTCTTCTTGCCTGTCTGTTGCTTTTTTTTTCTTCTTTCTTTCTTTTACAGGGGACCAGGCCGGAATGGAACTTTTGTCATCATTTTGAATGCAGAGGGCCTACGTAGATAGAGGGTTGTTTCCGGACCTAGACTTTAAGGCCCTCATCTTTCTGAAATGGGACTGATGTATAATGGATATGAGGAGGTTGGAAAGGGGGGAGTGAAATTGCCTTCTCATGGAGCTGGTGGCCCGTTACTTCAGGACCTATCCAAAGGAGAGGGGAGGGTATAATGGAGAGGGGGGGAACTGTAACATAGAAGGCGTCCCTATGCGCCTCCGAGGGGGGGCCTTTCCTATCTCCTCCAAGGGGCTGAAAACCATATTACTGGGGAAAGAGGGGCCCTAATAGAAAGGGAGTGGGATGTACGTTAGGGGGGAACCCCATGGAATTCCAGACTCCAGGGAGATATATGAGAACTTACCATGCTTTTCTGGTTGGGTGGAGGGCAGCGACAGCAAAGATAAGGAGAGTTATAGTGACATAGTGGGTTAATGATTAATAATAAGGAAGCCACTGGGCAGTTGTTTTGCTCGCAAAATGCAGCGACTTGGGGAGGGGGAGGCGTTTCCTGGCCTGCTTCATAGAGGGAAGGGAGAGTAAAATTTCTGCTTTGTGCAGTTCTTGTTACAGGGAAGGGGGGGATACAAGAAAATAAAGGAATGTGGAGGAGGGGCTGGTGTGTGTGTATATAGTTATTATTTGTTAAGTCTTCTACAGTTAGAAATTAGTTTGCAGATCCATATGATAGCCATTCAGACAATTTAGCAGGGATGGAGTCGGGGCCCGGATTGGAGCTTATTGGTAGGTTAAGGGTACAGGAAAGTATTCGGAGGGCATGTTTGGAATGCAGGATTTGAATGTGGTATCGTGGAATGTAAGGGGAATAGCCACCCCTGTTAAGCGAACAATGCTGCTTACAGCTTTGAAAAGACAGAATACCCAGGTTGCCATGCTACAGGAGACACACCTCACGGAAAGGGAGCACGCAAAGTTAAAAAAGGGCTGGGTGGGGGAATGTTATTCGGCTGCTTTTAATGCACATAAAAGGGAGGGGGGTGGCTGTTCTCCTGATTAAGAAACTACCATTTCAAAAAGAGCGAGTGGTTGCAGATCCTAGTGAATGATGCTGTGTATTTGTGGTAGGAACTCTATATGGGGAGAAAATCTCATTTGGAAGCATATATGTACCTGCTGTGCATGACCCGAATTTTTATGGTAGGATCGTGTCTTTAATAATTGCAGAGCAATTTCCAAACCTGATATTGGAGGGGGGGGGGGGAGACATGAATTGCTTGATGAACCCTGTTTTGGACCACTCAGAGCATAAGGGGCTCCCTAAAAATGCTATTCGGGAATGGATGACAGGAATGAATGATTTAGACCTTATAGATGGGTGGCGAACAGCTCACCCTACGGCCAAGGAATACACGTTCTTCTCGCACCCTCATCGAACGTGGTCACGGCTTGACTACATATTTCTTCCCAGGGAGTGGTACTTTCAAGTTAGGCACATTAAGCATGGACCCATTCACATCTCTGACCATGCTATGGTTACTATGTCTCTGAATATGGGGGAAGAAAAGGGAACGCTAAGGATGTGGAGATTTCCTAATTATTTACTAGCCAAAAAGGAGTTTCAGGAGCACTTATATGAGCACTGGCAGCAGTATGTGTGAAATAATTCAGAGACAGACACTTCTAAAGCAGTCTTTTGGGACACAGGGAAGGCGTTTATGAGGGGGGTCATTATCAGTTATGTGGCCCATCACAAAAAAAAAAGTTAAGGAAAGGAGAATTAATTTAGAACAGAGACTTAAGGTGTTGGAGAGAAAGGCTGCTCTGGGTACGGGTGGAGAAAACATGCACTTGTTGTTGGCAAGGACTAGAGAAGCGTTGAATAACTTATTGCTGGGGGAGGCGAGGAAGGCTGGGCTATTTATCAGGAAGCATTTTTATGAGTGGGGGAACAGACCGGGTACCATGCTGGCAAATCTTATAAGGGGGGGGAAAGAGGGGGACACTTAATCCAGGCCATGCATGCAGAGGATGGGACTCTTCTGAAAAATAAAACAGATATTGAGGAAAGATTTAGGAGATTTTTCCACAAGCTTTATCAAGGTCCAAAGGGGGGAGAAGACAGGGGAATGGCGGAATTCTTGAATAAGGTGGAGATACTGCAGATAACAGAAAGACAGAGAGAACGGCTAAATGCGGCCATTACAAAGGAGGAAATCCTCTCCGCCATTGGGGCTCTTAAAAGGGGTAAGACCAGTGGGCCTGACAGTTTTCAGCCGAATACTACAAAGTTATGAAATTAAAAATTGTGGACCACCTTGAGGCAGTATTGCAAGAGGCGAGGGAGGAAGAGGAGGAGGGAACGCTACCTCAATCCTGGGGAGAAGCCACGATTTGCCTGATTCTGAAACCAGGGAAAGACCCTTTAGAGTGTGCCTCTTTTAGGCCGATATCCCTCATAAATTGTGATGCCAAGGTCTTAGCCAAAATTATGGCCACTCGGTTAGAAAGCCTGCTGCCAGAGCTCATTCACGCAGACCAAACCGGGTTTCTTCGGGGTAGGTATTCATATCACAATATGAGGACCCTCCTAAATGTAATTTGGGGAGCAAAGAATAGTAGGGAAGTGGTGCATATATTATCAATGGATGCAGAAAAAGCATTCGATAGAGTAAAGTGGGAATATTTAATGGAGGTTCTGACCTGGTTTGGTTTGGGTGAAGGGTTTATAGGGATGGTGCGGCAGATATATCGAAACCCTAGGGCCAGAATATTAACCAGTGGTACCCTCTCGGATAGCTTTGATTTAGAAAGAGGCACAAGACAAGGGTGTCCGCTTTCCCCTCTTTTGTTCGCTCTAGCGCTCGAGCCCCTGGTCACTGCCATTCGGAAACACCTGGAAATTTCAGGAATGGTGGGGAAGACTGGTAAGGAGACCCGGCTTTCGCTTTATGCGGATGATATGTTGCTATGTGTAACTAAGCCCAGCAAGTCTATGCCTGCTCTCTTGAGCTTGATTGACCGGTTCTCACAATTCTCTGGATATAAATTAAATCTGGACAAGTCGGAAGAGATGAGGGTCAGAGGGCAAGGTGGAGGATCTGTTACACAGAAATCAAAATGGGGCTTCCGGGTTGTCAGGGAGGCCTTCACCTATTTGGGCATCAGAGTGGGAGGGGAAATTGAGGATTTATCTGACCTGAATTATGTGCCACTCGTGCAAAATATAATTATGGATCTATCTAGATGGAGGGACCTTCCTATAACGTGGCTGGGTAGGATAAATCTTATCAAGATGAACCCACTCCCTAGAATACTTTATAGTCTACAAATGCTTCATATTGGGTTAAGAGGAACAGAAGTGAGAAAATTGGAAAAAGCCTTCTCTGATTTTATTTGGAGAGGGAGACGCCCAAAGGTAGGCTTAGCCCGGTTGAAGGCCCCTATAGAAAAAGGAGGGCTACAATTCCCAGACTTAAATAACTACCAAAGGGCTATGCAGAGTCGATATATTCAAGACTGGTTTGACAGGCCTAAGGAAGTGGGCTGGATAGATCTAGAGGAGAGAGGGAGTGTGGGAAAATCTCAGCATATTTGTCCCTTGGAGGCCGGAAAGGCATACCAGAGACTCCCTAATCCGAATCCCTTGGTCATAGCGGTGTTAGATAGTGGAGGGAGATGTCTAAACTGAGAGGTACCGGACAGGAGGACACACTGCTCCTACCATTGAGGGGAAACCCATTTTTTCTTCTGGGGTTGGAGGATAGGGAGTATAAAGAGTGGGAAATAAAAGGAATTAGCTGCTTTAAGCATCTATTTACGTGTGGAGTGCTGGACTCATTTCAGAGTATACAAGATAAGACAGAGTTGGGACGCCAACACTTCTTCCGCTATCTCCAAATAAGGGCATATATTAGATCCATTGGGAGGCTCGGGAGCTCCATATCGCAGTGGGAGGCACTAGAACAATTAATAATGACAGGACAAAAAAAACCCAAGGGAACCATTCAGAGAATGTCTAAGGAAGGTAAAACGTGGTTTTTGGATAAAACACAAAACACTAGGATGCTCTGGGAAAGAGACTTAGGGATCACAATTTCAATAGACAATTGGAAAATACTTCTCCAGCTACATCAGGGTGTCCTGTTATGTAATAAATATAAAGAATCTTATTATAAGTTCCGTCATAGGTTATACTGCCCACCTCTGGTGGTCCACAAGTATAATCCTGCAATCTCTCCCATATGCCCTAGACTCAATAACAACCTGGCCTCATACTACCACTATTTCTGGGCCTGCCCGATCTTACAGACATTTTGGTGAGAAGTGGTATCTGAATTGCGAAGGATTGGAGGACAGCAGTATCCCTTGTCCCCTCTTTTCTTGCTATTTGGGGTAGAGGAAACGGGAAGGAGAGTGGACCCCTGTACAAAAATGGCTTAGGGTGCTAGTATATATGGCTAGGCACTGTATTCTGAACTCCCTGGGTCACGGCTACGAATCCTAGTGTAGCCCAATGGAAAATCCTGATAATACAGGCCATTACTTTGGAACGATTAACATATGCTGTTAAGGACAAAAAGGAGCTTTTTTATAGAACTTGGCAACTGTATCTTTCATCGCTGACCATAGCAGAGAGTATTATGCTAAATGAGGGCTGAGTTTGAAGTGAATATATTAGGATAGGGGTATTTGTGGACACTAAAATGACAGGGGTCCTGACTCCTTATCAACTGGGATAATAATTTAAGGGGAAAATCCTTTTTAACTGAATGGAAAGAACAAGATGTTAGAATGATTAAATGGATCTTGATGTAAATAGGTTATGAACTAAGGTATATGTCTGTATGTATGTATGTATGTTGGTATGTATGTTTTTTTCCTGTGGAAAAAAAAGAAATAATAAACAAATGATGCCAAAAAAATATATATGTATTTTCCTGTATGTATGTTTATATAGATATTTATGAAATAAAGGTGTGCATTATGTGCAAAAATGCCCCTTTTCCCAAATGTGGCCCAGGACAAATTCCACCCTGTTATCCTCGCACTAATCCAGCTCTGGCAGCAACCACCCAGCTCAGGATGTGAACCTGGGTTGCCAACATAATAAGCATCCTTCAGCTGTTCACTTATCAGATCAGCCCAGACCGAATGATCTGCCCTGAATCAGCATTCACCATTGATTCATACGTATGGGTCTAGGGCCGGAGGCACTAGGACCTCACAGGAGCTTTTAAGTACATCAATAAACAGGACTGTCTTGTGAACAGGATTGCATTAATCCTGCTGACTAGTATTCCTGTATAAAAATAAAGTCTTTATCTATCATCATGATCTTATCTTTTTCCTCTAGGAAGGGAGCAGACATCAGCTTCTGGCACCATTCGCGTGTAGCACCTACCAGTGTGGTGCTGCACACTGGCCAGTAACCATTGTTGACTCCCTCACACACCTCAGTTGTGTTCTTCCCACTGTCGAGTGCACACCATGGAGGCAGTGCCCTTCAACTATCATTGAACTTAATTTTCTATTGCAACATTGCTGAAGTGTTTCTTTTCGTGGTATTGACTTTGTTTTATTATTTTGTCCGTGATGTCAGAGTCCAAGAAAAAAGAGTAAGGGGTACAAAAAAGCCTCAGTTATGCGCCAGTGTTCTTATGAGAAATCAGTCATCGTGAAGGACTGACATCAGGTTTACTGCAGCTGTCTTGGCCCAGAACATGATATGGATTCCTACAATGCCTGTTTTTTGATGGATCTCAGTACAGTTGAATTCTGCTTGCTGAAGCTGGGTTGTCCAATTCCCACCTTCAGAAGCATGTCAAGAACCCATATTGCCAAGTTCAGGACCTAGGGCCTTTCTCCTCCACCCCTTCCCAGTGCCACTGGTACTGTTGAAGCATACGGCTTTCCTCGACCTTGTCTCACCAAGGTGTCAGAGGCCCTGGGAGGTGGGTCTGGTGGACTGCTTGCTCCTTCTGTTCAGCAGCCGAGCACCCCTCCCCAGTCTGTTCACCCTGGGCAGCGGACATCCCCAGTGGTGGTGCTGAAGCCATATGCTCAGTCTTCACTAGAGGACACCTCAGTGTCGCGGCCTGGTGCCACCCAGGTTCCTGACATCGCTCGCAGTGTCGATGAGTGGGGCAGTGCTGGCTGTGATGTGTGTCCCCCTCCTGCTACCGTTTGCCGTGCCAGGAAAGGGACTGGCACTGGGGCTGGACAG
This sequence comes from Neoceratodus forsteri, assembly GCA_016271365.2. Classification (NCBI taxonomy): domain Eukaryota; kingdom Metazoa; phylum Chordata; order Ceratodontiformes; family Ceratodontidae; genus Neoceratodus; species Neoceratodus forsteri. The sequence goes on along the minus strand of CM057450.1, from coordinate 1,747,121,869 downwards.
CACCCTGTTGAGGAGGTAGCTGTGTTTTTCTCTGACTTGAGTAGCTCTTATGGCTCCTAGGAGGAGGGCATGCCAAGCCCTACGATGGATGAATGCAGGTGTTGGTTCTGGGCCAGACAGCAGGTGAGGTGGCAGTGATGGTGCTGCCTTCAGATCTGTCCTTGGTTCCGGTACCACTCATTGGCCCCTGGACCAGCTTCTGACACCACTTGTGGTGCTGGGACAGAGACGGATCTTGGAGGCTGGCACCAGACCCATCGGGGGTCTGGCAGCAAGGATGGTGCCAGCCGTGGGGCTGGGAGGGGTCCTATGACTGGGTCTTTTCTGACCCCAAGTTTGGTGCCAGCGGTGGTATTGACTCGGGTTGGGAAGGGGCCCAGTTGTGGAATTCTGTCCTGTTCATATGGCTGACCCTGTCTCTGGTGAGGACCAAAGCTGCCTCATCAGGACCGAACAGCTCTATGCTCCTCGCTTAGGGGTTTTCCCCTGTGGGCACCATCAAGGTCATTCCCCTTCTGTAGGTCGACCCTTCTTAGGTGGTTTCGTCAAGCCCACCCCAAGGGCCAGGTCTGCAGAATGATCCTGCAGTCCAAGAATAGGCCGTAGAGCTTTTAGCTCTACCCACACTCTTCCCAAGGCTTTTTCATCTCTGCCTGCTCTATCAGGTATCATGGGTCCTCTAGGGCCACTGACCTAGTGTTGTTATGGAAGCATGGCTCCTATGTTGACCTAGTACCATTCCAGTGCTGGCCTTGTCCAGTTTCTGCATAGCCCCCAGCTGTTACCCACTTCCATGTCTACTACTTGCTCTCTGTCTAGGTACTCTGCAGAGGGAGCGGAATCGTCCCAGCACCTGTCCTCTGACTCTTGAGTACTCTGTACTAGAGATTCCTGATGGACATGCTGCAGGCACTAGACATTGGCACTGTTACCACATTCAGTACCTTATCCACACAGCTGGGACACTTACGAGCTTTTAGTGATGACCAACAGCATCATCCTCCGTGGCCAAGGGCCTTCAGGAAATGCACCAGGAGAGTTTGGAGACATTCCCTTTGCTCTACCTCCAGCCCCCAGGGATGTCTGCCAGCAGTATTGTGCACCCATGGGCTCTGCTGGCACAGTACCTTACCCCACTTCAGGGGGTTTTGGTCCTGCGGACCCTGGGCAGGCCTTGCCACTCAGTGCATGACCAACCCCTGATGTGGACTCTGTGCAGACAGATGCATGGAGGAGGACAGTTTTCACCTCAGCATATGCTGTGATATGGATCTCTGCACAATCAGAGACACCTGACAGCTTATAGCAAGCTCCTGTGAGCACAGCTCAGACAGCTCCTAGCTGCCATGCAAGCATCGGAGTTAGTCAGGTAAGCCATCTGCCTTTTTGCCAAGGGTCTGGAGTTGGTGAGGCACCAGACCAGGGCATCTTATGACACCAGTGAGGTGGCCTCCAGGCTGGTAGGAACTGGAGTCTGTATTCAGTGGACAGCATGGCTTCACCTTTCGTGACTGGCACATCTGGTAAGGTGGTAAACTCCCAGTTCATTCACTTTTTCTCCTGGAGAGTCGGGCTGAAACCTAGGGGGCATTATTACCTCCTAACTGACTCTGCACATTCTCAGGTCTCGCCAGGCTTGGGGGGAGTCTGTGCCCTCAGGTGTTCTTCCTTACACTAAGGGCTGAGAGTAACTAGTTCCAGCCAGCTCCTGCCTAATTGGGAAGCTTGGTGCTCAGACCCATATGTATGAATCAGTGGTGAAGATGGATTCAGGGAAGATACAGAAATTACCTGCTCAGCGTAATTGTTGATCTTCCTGAATATCTTCACCATTGATTTGATTCAATTCCACCAGTTATCCCCCACTTAGCTGTGAGCCAGGGCCTCTGGCAGCTCACCCTGTGGTGCTTGTAGTAATACCCCCTCTCCCCCCCCACCCAAACCCCCAGCCTCTGCCATGGCTTAACAGGTGGTAACTTGTTGAAGGGAAAAAAAAAAAGAGGTTGTGTACTCTGATGCCATGCCTCACCAGAAAAAAAGGAGTGTGGGCCCTTTGCCACCCCCCTCAAACAAAAACCTAAAAAAAAAGGAGAGACCTTTTTTTTCCTTTCATGGAGTGGATAGGTGGCCGCCTTCCCTCCATCTTCCCTCTCTCCCTCTCTCTGCCCGGGGTAGATCCCCTGTAGGCTATATCCCAGCTAGTTGCTGTGTGCAACATGTGCCCTGCCACTATCAAGTCTAACTGCACTGAGCTGATGCTTTGTCCATGGAGCGGTGCAGCGCACTATACTAGCCACACACAGGGTACATCCCTGTTGTTGTGGGGAGAAGCGGGGCATATTCTTCCTTATACTCAGATTTTTTTGTTTGTTGTCCCCTTCTGTTCTCTGTGTATAAGTGTTGCCCGTTCCACCTGAAGCATGCCAGAGGAGAGAACCTCATCTTGACTTCCCAGGGCCGGTAGTCCTGCAACTCCTGTGCAACTTCTCTTTTTCTCTGTTCTAGAGAATACAGGGTTAGGATACCTTTTTGGAAGTCTAGATGTCATTTCCTATTGTTTGGCACTTTTTGCCATCTGAATTGCACAGGGGTCCCAATTTTGGCTACCCCCTCAAATACTTCTGCCAGAGGCTTTTGCTCAGGGTTGCTGCCCCCTCTCTTCCTATCACTACCCATACTCTGGTTAGTGATAAGTGATTCTGACTCATTTTTTAGACCCACTACCCTTGTGCCACCTTGTAGGCTCAACCTTTAGTCTCTACGTTGTTGGTAGTCGGGTTCTATTTATTTTATATCTTATATTCTTTTGCTGTCCCATTGGGCTAGTAAGTCTCAAGTCCTCTCATTTATTTTTTCTTCACTTTGTTTCTCTCCTGTCGACCAGAACTGATGTGCATGAGAGAGACTGACGATTTGGTTATTAACAGTGCGCTGCATCACTTGCATGTGCTGCACATGAGTAGCGCTAGTAACCAGTGTCGGCTCCCTCCCTAGAGGAAAAAAACTCCCACAGAGTTCTAGAGCCTCTTGCCCTAGACCCATATGTCTGAATCAATGGTGGAGGTATTCAGGAAGATCAACAGTTATGATGAGTATGTCATTTTAATTTTTTGAAATGGAAATCTACCAGGAACACAAGTTTGGTACTTCTGATTCGCCAAGAAATGAAGCTATATGAAGCCAGAAAAATTACAGGTACAGAGGACATTGTTTAACCAGGAAAGGCACACTAAGCCGAAGTTTGTATCCAGGTGCGACCTGGGAGCACAAGAAAGTTAAGTGACTTGCTCAGGGTCACACAGGATGCAGGAGGGGGCTGTGGGATTCCAACCCAGGTCTCCAGGTTTGCAGCTCAGAGCCTTAAATTTCTGCGCTATACTGCCTCCTAAAAAAATTGCTTTTTGTTTAAAACTTGAATGATTAAATATGGGTAGTTCACATCTGTCATCTAGGTGGACCATGGCTGGGGTGCTTCTGTGTCTAGAATGACAGTGTACACACTAAGGCCTCGTATGAAAACACTTGGCATCAGCTAGAGATGGAGAATTAAATGTTTTACCAGTTTATGTTTAAAACTTTGATTAGTGTTACCTGCAGACCCTTTTGAAGTTTAACCCCACAACTTCTAAAAGTTTATCAAACTGTAGACTGCCCGGTGATTGCATGCCTGTAGATGGTATAGGTGACCACTGTATACTACATATTACTATGAAACCTCTCCAGTATCCAGCAGCCCTATCACCATCCAGACAAAAATCACTTGCCAGAAGATCTTAACTCAGAGTCAATCTTCTCCATGGAGTCCCACTTTTGGGTCTAAGTCGGAGGTGTTAAGACACCATGGGAGCAAACCTTTTCAACAGGGGGGTAGACAGCAGTACCATGCGGTATTACACAGGTGCTGTAGCCATCAGCTGTTGACAAGCCGCTGACCAAAAGCTTTTCTCCCTCAGCATCTTTGTGCTTTTGGCTTAGACCCATAAGTGGATCTCCATGGAGAAAGTGTTCTGGAAGTCAGTCTTCAGCTATGATAAGTACGTAACATTTCTTGCTCTCTTGCATAATGCTGCTATAGGCTGACCTTCAATACAGAGGCATCTAGTGCAGTGGTTAGAGCACAGAACTGGGGACTAGGGGCTCCCAGCATCCAGTCCCACCACAGCCGTTAACCTTGTTCGACCTTGAGCAAATATCATGGCCTCCCAGTGCTTCCATCCTCCCATCTGTGAAACTGAAACAGAAACAGAATTTGATGGCAGAATTGGGACGAGAGACTCCTCCAGTCTTCCCACCCTACCTGATTCTCCTATGCTGGCCCTGGTGGCCTGCCTTCTCCCTTACCCTAGATTCCTGGTGCTCTTTCTGTGGCCTTATGCCTGTCCCACCTTTGTTTGAATCCCCCACTGTTTTGGCAGATAACACTTCCACTGGCAGTCTCTCCCACTTGCCCACCACCCCGTCTGTGAAAAAGTGCTTCCTGACATCCTTTTTTGAATCTTCCCCCAGCCAATTATCTGAACTCCCCCTTGCAATTGTGTTTACGATGAATAGTTTTTTTGCATTTAACCCTGTTTATCCCATGTAGATATTTCTATGCGTGTATCACGTCCGCCCTCTCCCTCCTAGTCTCCATGGTGTACATATCGAGGTTCTTCGGTCTTTCCTCATATGGCTTCTCCCCCATACCATGGATTATTTTGGTCACCCTTTTCTGTACCACATCCGCCTTTTCAGTCTTTCCGTAGGTATAGGTTTCAAAACCCTTCACAGTACTCCAGATGCAGCACACCAGGTATCTGACCAGTGGAAGGCTCACTTCCCGTTTTTTTTTTTTTTTTTTTTTTATGCATTGATTTTATACATGAAATATAGTCATATAAAGTTATTCTGGTGACAAAGTCCAGAAGTGTGTAGAACTTCGATAGTTACAGCAGGATTTTATACTTGGCCCTTTTTGTTACAACCTAAGCGAGATACCTATAAGTCAAGACAATTTGTCATACTGAATAGACATCAGACTGACTTAACTGCAGCATAGCCATGGACATCAATCCTATAACACTATCCAGTAACGGTGTTCATGCACCAGAAACGTCATGCCAGATGACGACTCTGTCCATGCAGACTCGTAGATCGAAAAAACATATAAACATTTAATTCTGAAGCACTTATGACAGGCTTCAGCAATAAAACACTCTTATTTACTTATAAAAACCGTAACTAGGTAACACGAGAGAAGCAGAGTGCTGATGCATTCCATAATAAGAACTTGCATGCTAGCCGTTATACTTTAGCAAAACAAGTGACTGGTTATGAACATAGAACATTTGTTAGCCCCAGACCGGAGCGCTTTAAATCAAACTTACTTTTGAGGACAGAATTAAAACAGAAAACAAGTGTTTGTCAATGCCAAATGTTTGATGCATTGGAAGGTGTCCACCCCTGCACCTTGTTTATGCCTTTGAGGTACTTGAATGTGTCTGTCATGTTCCCCCGCTCCCTCCTTTCCTCCAATGAGTACATATCGAGGTCCTTTAATCTCTCTTGATTTGTTCTATGTTGCAAGCCATGTACCATCTTGGTTGCCTTTCTGTGGACCGCCTCCACCCTGTCAATGTACTTGTGCAGTTGCGGCCTCCAGAATTGCACACAGTACTGTAGGTGAGGCCTCACTAGTGCATTATACAATGGCATCACCACCATGTGCCTTCTGCTAGTGATACTTCTGCCTATGCACCCCAGCATGCCACTGGCCCTCCTTGCAACGTTTGTGCTCTGTTTTGACACATTTAGGTCATCAGAACTGATAACTCCTAGGTCCTTTTCTTCCTTGGTGATAGCACCTCCCCTCATCCTGTAACTCTCCCCAGGTCTCCCTCTTCCCAGGTGTATTTGTGATTCTTTGCATTGAACCTCAGTTGCCACTCCTCAGACCATTTTTCAAGCCTCTCCATGTCCCTTCTCATTTTCTCCACCTCTTCTGGAGTATTCACTCTGTTACAGATGTTGGTATCGTCTGTAAACAGGCAGACAGACCTTTCCTTCTAGCTCTTCTGCAATATCTGTAATGGCAACATTGAACAGGACTGATCCCCGAGGTACCCCGCTGGTCACCACCCTCTCCCCAGATTGGATACCATTACCACCACCCTTTGCCTCCTGTCCATCAGCCAGTTTCTAACCCAGTTTATCAGCTGGTGCCCTGTGGCCAGACTACCCATCTTGTTAATCAGCCTTCTATGTTGGTCGGTGTTGAAGGCTTTCCTGAAATCAAAGTAGGTGACATCCACCGCCCTTCCCTGATTTACTTCCTTACAGAGGCATTAAGGTTTCCAACCCTAACGCCAACCCCCACCCTGCAGAGACTGACAGGCGTTGGGGGCGTGCCTTTGGGTCATCGGCCATAATGCCCACGCCATTCCGCCTCGCCCCACCCTGCAGACAGCGAAAGGCATCGTGGTGTGCCTTGGGCTCTTCGGCCCTTACGCTCACCCCATTCCATAAGGAAATAAGCTGAGATGAATGCAGTATAGGAGAATGGGGTGAACATTAGGGACAGAGACCCCAAGGCCCACCTTGATGCCTGTCATTGTTTGCAGGGTAGGGGTGGGATGGCATGAGCATTACAGCTGATGACCCCAAGTCACACCCCAATGCCTGTCAGTCTCTATAGGATGGGGGGGTGGAGCGTTACGGTTGGAAACCATAACGCCCCGGGTGTTTGTTGGTATTTTCGCTCCAGATTTTCAGCACGGGATTTTTGGGACCCCACCTCACGAACAGTGCCACTATTATTTTGTTGCTCAGTCTCAAAATGTGATTTTGTGCAGCAGCTGTGGTATTCGGCACCACAGGTGCGGAAACACATTTCAGGCAAGATGTGGAAAATGACAGCTGTACTATTCATAAGGATGTTGAAAATCTGGAGTGAAAATACTAAAAATTGGCGAAGTGACGAGCGTGCATAGAAACTGCACAATGCACACTTGTAATCCAGTCATTTTTTGGAATTTTTTTCACCAAATTTGCAACATGGGCTTTTTGGGACCCCACCTCATGAGCAGTGGAACTGTTGTTTCGTTATTCAGTCGCAAAAGGTGATTCTGTGCAGCGACTGCAAAATCACCTTTCAGGACAAAGTAAAGAAACGACAGTGACAGTGTTCCCGAGGTCGGGTCCCAAGAACCCCATGTTGAAAATTTGGAGCCAAAATTCCTGAAAATGGCTGAGATAGCAACATAAGTTGAAACCCCCCATTGACTGCCATTATATGGCACTTACCTTTGATTCTTCAGTTTGCCAGTCGGCTTTGAAGAGTGCAGACGTGTCTCGGTCAGGAGAAGATGATAGCACCGACCTCCGGAAGTAAGTATGGGGTAAGGGGAGGTGGGTGCTCAGTGGAAGGGGGGACTGAGTAGACGACGGGGGGCTGTTTTCTTTTTAACAGGTAAAACAAAAAAGCCATCGGGGGACGGTTTTCTTTATTTTACAGGCTAAAAAAATATAAATAACATTTAGGCACACTGGGGTAGGCTTCCAGTGTGCCACAATAGTGTGTTGTGGAGGGAACATGCCAACACTGGGAGTGGGCACCCTGATGTTGTCAAAGGATATAGAAATATTTTTTTTGGGGGGGGGGGCATCCTGATGTCGGAAACATAAGAAACACAACTGGAAATAATTATTTCCGCACACGAGTGGGCATCAGTGTGCCACATTAATGAGGGGGGAATACATGCCGACACGAGGATTGGGCAACCCGATGTCGGCTTTAACAGAAAACCGTGATATGGCTAATGTTGGGGGGCGCAGAGAAGTGAGCACCAGGAGGAGAGGAGAGAGAAAGCACACCGTGGCTACTGTTGAGGCAGGGGGACGAGAAATGAACACTGGGAGACAAAGCTGCACAGCGGATAACATTTCTGCTTTTGGAGTGGGGGTCATAGGAGCGAAGGTGGGCCATAACTGCGGCCATGCACAGTAGTGTGCACTCTAATGTGCACGGCTGGATTCCGGGCTACAGAAAGAAATGAAGCGCTCCCATTGGAGCGATTCATTTCTTTTAAGTCCAGGACACGCCACATCAGCAAAACTGAACTGCTGTCATGACCAGAGTGACTGGTCATTGGTGTGCACTGCCAAACCCATTGCAGTTTCAGCTGTAATTGGCTTGGCAGTGAGACACCTCTCATTTCCTGTTATTATCTCAAAACATTTGCTGCGCAAGCGCATCAAACGCAACTAACACTCGTATAGCAACAGTACAGTTCTTAGTAATCAAATAGTGACACCACCAGTGCAGCATTGGATATCTGGCTATTCAAAGAACATGACTGCGTGCAAGGCAAGGTGGAGTGTGTGCAAGTAGCACACTCTAACCGAAAGCCAGGAGGAAGTGGCCATCTTTCCACCAGAGTGTCCCCTAGTGTAAAGGGCCATCTACCAGAGGAAATAAAGTCTAAATGTTATAAACTGAATATCTGTACCTCGCCCACATCTTCTTTCTCAAGGCACACTCAGTAAAGATTGACCCTTGTTCCTGTCTCAGCACTGTGGCACAGTAGGCTGTAGATCTTAAAAGTCAGGCTTGTGCAGACATTATTTGTAAATGAGAAAGCATACCGTAATGAAACTGTTTAAACAAGTAAGTCTGACAAAGCCTCAGCCCTTGTCCTTGGTGCATGAACCCAAATCTTAATATTTTATTTTCCCAGATCACTCACGTTGCTGCAGTTGATGTATTATTTGCAGTGTCCACGGCTTGCTTAACATCTGTGGTTAGCCCCTCAGTCCTGGCTCCCAGGGCTGTAAATTTGTTGCTAATGCCCTTGACTTCTCTGTCCAGGTCCCTGCTGGCCTCCAGCAGCGTGACACTGAATGATTCACTCGCACTGCCTGTTGCTGCAGCTTGCCCACCCTGAAGTGCAGGTTTGGGTGGCTTTCTTACTTTCCCTTGCCCCTCTTTTGTGGGGTTTCCCATCTGTGATTTGTCTCAAACTCCTTCCCGATGCTCCCATTGCAACAGAGCTAGTGATTGAGCAAGTTGAAAAAACAGAAAATGGAGTAAACCAGGATTTTACAGGTTTAAATTCTGTTGCCGAGAGCTTGCTCTAGTGCTTCCTCTCCTGCTGGCTACCAGCCATGCCCCCCCAATTTCTGCTGCTGATTCCCTTCCTGTGCAACCCAGCATCCTGTGTGCCTTCTTCACTGCCTTTTTGCACAGTGCGGTAGATTTCAGACTGTCCAATGTTTTCACCCCCAGATCCTTTTCTTCTGCTGTGCTTTCTCATACTACGCCTCCCTCCCATCAGGTATTTCGTTTTCGGGTTTGGTTTCCAATGGGAATTCCCATGCATTTATGTGATTTAAAATTCAGCTGCCAAATCTTGGGCCATTTTTCTAGCCTTTCCAGGTCCTCCTTTAGTGCCCTGATCCTATCTCACTGTCCACCCTTCCGCAGGTCTTAGTATCGTCTGTGAAGAAGCAGATCCTGCCCTGAACCCCCACCCGTGTGTCACAGATGAATATGTTGGAGGGGACAAGCCACAGGACTGAGCCCTGTAGTACCCCGCTTGCTACCTCTTTAACATCAAAGAACTCCCATTCACCACCACTCTCTACGTCCTTCCCCCTAGTCAGCTTTCAACCCATGCCACCTACAGTCCCTTCGCCTGTTGTTTGTAGTCAGCGTATTTATACGGCGCTTCTTCAACTGGACTGAAGACAGACAATCTGAATCAACAGGTTTGATAACCGGTGGTACTGCAGTGAATTTGATTAACTTTGAGATTGAGATGGGGAGAAGTATACACAGAAAGAACCTTGCTGCCTCCCTGAAACCACAGCCAGGGCTTACGTTTCTGGTTTCTTCATCTTTTAGAATGTACTCTTCAGTGAATTGTAATGAATCATTTTACTTTGAATTCAGCAAGCTTTCTGTCAATTACCTGAACAGTAGCTTAAATGTTTGATTTAAAAAATTGTCAACAACCTGACTAAATGTAATTTTTTCAGCCCTCCAACACCACCTGTGTTGGAGTCTCTTAGCATGTTCTATGAACTTTGCTGTTCAGTAAATGATGTATTTTGTTCTTCTTTCTCAGTATGAATTATATATCATGCCCAGTACTCATTCTTCATGCAGAGGATGACCCAGTGGTTCCATTTCACCTTGGATTAAAGGTATAGTTCTTAATCCTTACAGTGTTTCGTATTTCTTATCAATTAATCCCACCTGACCCCTGGTAGCATCTTTTTGAACTAAAAGCTGTAGTTTGGGTTATAAAGTTCACCTTTGCTCTTTTTTCATTTAAAGAAAAAACTGTTTAACCACCACAAATGTAAAACTTCTTCACAGAAGCTATACTGCCTTATACACGAGCGCTCATCTGTTTGACATCCTCATTCTGTCCAAACATCCGGGAGACAAGAAGCCGAGAAAAGAGCTGCCTTGCCTAATGGAAGGTTCAAAGCAGTATATGTATACTGAGAGGTGACTCAGGTGTGCAGTTTAACTCCCAGTACAGCCAGACACTCATGACGCGTCCATCTAAGTTCAGGAACAAGCCGCGGTCATGGGGGGCCTGATGGGGGAGGAGGATTAAACATCCCAGAGGATGCTGTCTTTCTGGGACCCCTGTGTAACTGGGCTGGTCCCACTCCTCATCCACTGCTTGACTCTGGGCATGCTTGAGTATATCCAAGCTGCCGGGGGCAGGTGAGGTGCCAGAGGGTTCTAGTGGGAGAGCGGCATAAAATAGGAATTAAAAAAAAATCAAAATCCCACTGCAGCCCAAACCAAGCAAAGTGTGTACAACAGCTTTTCAGTCTTTAGTTTTCCAGTCTCAGAAACATCAACGTGCATTGACTGTTTCATGCTGTGGTGGTAAATGGTGCTTAAAACTTGGTAGCAAGCCCTTCTCCAGCATTTTCTGTGACGTATTAGAATAAAAGTTTCAGTACAGTGCTTTTCAGTGACAAAATGTGTGCTTGTTTTGTTTTCTTAAGCAAGGTGTTTACCTCTCCTGTCACGTTTAAAGAGCTAGTGTATAGCTTGAAATGTATATTAACTTTTAACAGCAGTGAACTGTTACTTCTGTTTTTTCCCGTGCACTATACACTGCTTATAATGGATGCATTGGTGCACAGCACTTTTGTCCATTGAAAACAATGTCCGTAGTAGCCGAGGATGCTGACTGGGGACTAATGCCATGGTGAGCAGGACAGAGAACTACACCGCCTTCTGGTTTTGTTTTGTTTTTTTCGGATACTGTTCCTGGAGTCACACTGCCTGCTGGTTACAGCTGTGTGCCTCTCGCTGTCCTCTCCTGACTCTCTCCCCTGACTGCACCGCCTCCTGTCCCCCCCCCCCACACACACACACACATGAACTGTTCTTGGAGTCATACTGCCTGCTACAGTAGTAGCCGAGAATGCCAGTTGGGGACTAATGCCATGGCGAGCAAGACAGAGAACTACACCGCCTTCCGTTTTTTCTTTCCTTATGCTGTTCTTGGACTTATACTACCTGCTAGTTATAGCTCTGTGCCTCTCACTCTCCTGGCGCTCTCCTGATCGTACCGCCTTCTGTTTTCTGTTTCTGGGTCTCAGACTTTATGGTCTACTGTCCTGAAGGCTTCCCTGACACTGTAGCAGTTTGCAGACACAGAGCTTCTCCACACATCTGCCTGTTCACATTGCCCATAACACTGCCGAAAGTGTTCGTCTCGGTCTGTTATGGTTCCCGTCAGTTGATGCCATCTCATTAACTATACAGGCTCCTGAACCTGCCACTACTCGTGCACCTAACAGCCCCCATTTCCACAGTCATTTTGTCTAAATTTCATCTATCACCACCTCATTAGGATTCAAGGATGGAGGAGGTGAATTATGGTTCCAGGTAACAGGCACGAATGAGGGCTGTTAGCACCTCATCAGGAGTCTTCCATGTCCATTGTAGACAGAACCCATAATCCGCTATAAAGTTCAGGATTTCTATTAAGCTCTATACCTGTGGTTTTTGGCAAAAGGCTTCTGTCCAGTATAAGCAATTGTCCAGCTTGAGTGTCCATTTTAAGTGGTGCATACTGTATAGGTTTTCCTACCCCTGTAAGTGGGCAGGCAGCTTCTCATCATTGTCCCTGCTGCCTCCCTGCTGCTTGGGCTTAGGGACGGGGATGGCAATGATGAATCTGACCGTGGGCCTGGTTCCAAGCTGAACATCAGTGACTGTGTTGCCCACAGCGTCATCCCTAGGTTTGGTGCCAGGGACGGTGCTGAGGTTGGTTCTGGTGCCACTTGGAGTGTGGGTTCCAGCCTCAATGCCGTCTGTGGTGCCAGCCCGGTGCTGTTCAGGTACCAGGTCTGAACCCGGTGCAGTCCATGGTGCTGGGTAGAGGGGCAGTTCTGGGGTTGACTCTGTCTCTGGAGTAGAACTTGGCTTGGGGGCAGCACTAGTCCTGGTGAGGGGAAGAGACCTGCTCTTGGAACTGCTGCAGACCCTGTGCTGGAGGTAGTATCGATTTGGATTCCAGTGGTGGCCTAATGCTTCGTTTCTCCCCAGAACTGACTGACATTGTCACTGGTTGACAGGTTCTGCCTCCGGGAGAGGTCCCCTGAGCACTCTCACAGCCCTGGCAGAGAACCTAGAACCTCTAGCTTCTACATCCTTCCCAGTTCTCTGCCACCTTCCCTGGACTGCTCATCCAGAAAATGATTTTACCAAATCTTTCTGGATGTAAAGTCTTCATAGAAACATAGACTTTGATGGCAGATAAGGACCACTTGGCCCACCTAGTCTGCCCATTTCCCTACCTACTGGATAAGCTGCAGATTCTAGTTAACCAACAGTCTACTTCCTGCCACCCCCCACTACAATTGCCTTGTGTCTGTCCCATGCATGTTTGAATTCCCCCACTGTTCTAGCCCCAACAACTTCCCCAGGAAGGCAGTTCCACGCATCCACCACTCTCTCCGTGAAAAAAGATTTCCTCACGTTACCCCTGAGCTGTCCCCCCTCTATCTTTAAATTGCGTCCCCTTGTTCTTGCACATCTCTTTTTCTGAAAGATGCTACCCTCCTGGACTTTGTTGATTCCCTTGAGGTACTTGAACATTTCTGTCATGTCCCCTTTCATCAAGGGTATACATATTAAGCTCTCTCAGTCTCTTTTCATATGATTTCTGCTGCAGACCCTGCACCATTTTAGTTGCCCTCCTCTGGACTGCTTCCATCCTGTCTATGTCCTTGCGTAGATGAGGTCTCCAAAACTGCACACAGTACTCCAGATGGGGTCTCACCAACTGTCTATACAGAGGGATAACCAATTCCCTTTTTATGTTTGCTTGCACGCATGTGCAAGAAACATAGTGCCATCATCCGAGATTTCGGAGGTGTGTCACCTCCTCCTCCAATTCAGTCAGTGTGTTGGCAGGCGCGGCCCCTGTAAGCCAATGCATGCTGGAGCTGTCTATGACAAGCTCCAAAATGCAGTGACATCCAGTTGAAAGGGGAAGCTACGCTTCAGTGAGCAGCGATCAGATATCGCCTGCTCATGTGCAACTCCCCTACACACACACACACACTGCGTGCCCCCCACGCACCGCTCTGCCCATCCGGCCAGGGGTGCCCAATACGTCGGCTGTGCTGCGCCCCCAAAAGCCTCCCAGATGCCATGCTGGGTGCCCACCCAGCGTGGCAGCTTCGATGTATAACCGGCGGGGTGCCCAATCCCCGTCGACTTCACTGTCTCTCTCCCCATGCTATTGCCGACGGTGGTGCCCAATCCCCCGCCGGGCTTCACACTCCCTAGTATAGAAGGTGCCACGCTGGGAGCCCACCCCAGCTGGAGTGATGCTTTGGCCAATGGGGTGCCTAATCCCCAGTCGGCTGAACGCCCCCCCAACTGTCCTTGTGCCATGCTGAGAGCCCACTCCAGCGTGGCAAACGTCCCTCGTCATCATTGAAAAAAAAAAAAACTGTAAAGAAAAAACGGTCCCACGTAGTCTCCCTTGCCCCCCTCCCACAACCCGCACCCACCCACTGCGCACCCTGTCTCCCCACACCCCCCCTTAACCCATACTTACCTCCGGAGCTTGGCATGACGATCTTCGGTGGACCGGGAACACGTCTGCACTCTTCAAAGCCGACCGCGAACTGAGGAAATGCTGGTAAGCTGTGTAATGGGCTAGATAAGGGTTTTTCAACTTTATTGCATATCTCAGGCATTTTTTGGAATTTTTGCACCAGATTTTCAACATGGGTTTTTTGGGACCCCTTCTCATGAGTGATGTCACTGTCATGGCGTTATCAGGGCCGAAGGGTGATTTCGCAGTCACTGCGCAGTCACTGCACAAAATCACCCTTCGGGCCTGAATAACGCCATGACAGTGACATCATTCATGAGAAGGGGTCCCAAAAACCCCATGTTGAAAGTTTGGTGCAAAAATTCCAAAAAATGACTGTTTTACGAGCGTGCGTTGCGCAGTTCCTACACATGCTCGTAAGTTCGCAAATTTTCAATATTTTCACTCTAGATTTTCAACATTGCCCTTTTTACCACACCTTCTTATGAGTAATACAGCTGTCATTTTTCACGTCACCCAAAACGTGTTTCCGCCCATGTAGCGCACAATGGCGCAGTCGGTGTGCGAGATCAATGTATGGGACAAATTAAGAAAATCACAGTGACACTGTTCATGAGCTGAGGTCTTAAAATGGCTATGTTGAAAATTTGGTGAAAAAATTCCAGAAAATGACTGTTTTTGAGCGTGCGTTGTATAGTTCCTATGCATGCCTGTAAGTTCGCGAATTTTCAATATTTTCACTCCAGATTTCCAACATTGCCATTTTACCACACCTTCTTATGAGCAGTACAGCTGTCATTTTTCACATCTCACCCAAAACGTGTTTCCGCCCATGTAACGCACAATGGCACAGTCGGTGTGCGAAATCAATGTACTGGGACAAATTAAGAAAATCACAGTGACACTGTTCATGAGCAGATGTCTTAAAATGGCTAGGTTGAAAATTTGGTGAAAAAATTCCTAAAATGACTGTTTTACTGAGGGTGCATTCGCAGTTCCTACGCATGCTCGTAAGTTCGCGAATTTTCAATATTTTCACTCCAGATTTTCAACAATGCCATTTACCACACCTTCTTATGAGCAGTACAGCTGTCATTTTTCACATCTTGCCCAAAATGTGTTTCTGCCCATGTAGCGCACAATGGCGCAGTCGGTGTGCAAAATCAATGTATGGGACACATTAAGAAAATCACAGTGACACTGTTCATGAGCAGAGGTCTTAAAATGGCTATGTTGAAAATTTGGTGAAAAAATTCCTAAAAATGACTGTTTCTGGCGTGCGTTGCGCAGTTCCTATGCATGCTCGTAAGTTTGCGAATTTAATATTTTCACTCCAGATTTTCAACATTGCCATTTTATTACATTTCCTTATGAACAGTACAGCTGCAATTTTCATATATCGCTAAAATGTGTTTTTCGCATATGAGCGCACAATGATGCTGTTGGTGTCCTGAAGCAATGTTTAGGACAGATTAAGAAAAATCACAGTTACACTGTTCATGAGCAGAGGTCTTAAAATGGCTATGTTGAAAATTTGGTGACAAAAGTCCATAAAATGACTGTGTTATGAGTGAGCATTGCGCAGTTTCCACGCACCCTCATAAGTTCATGACTTTGTAATATTTTCAGTCCAGATTTTCACCAGTGGCATTTTTCCACACTTCCTTATGAACAGTACAGGTGTCATTTTTCACAACATGGCTGAAGTGTGTTTTCACACACTCAGCGCAGAGATGCGTGGTCGCTGTGGGAAATCATTGTTCGGCACAGATAAAGAAAATCACAGTGACACTGTTCATGATCAGAGGCACCAAAATGCCTGAGTTGACAATCTGCTGTAAAAAATCACCAACCTAATTATATTACGGGTGTGCGTTGCACAGTTTCTATGTACGCCGCGTGACTTCACCATTTTTTAAATATTTTACTGCAGATTTGCAACATTGCCATTTTTACACCTCCCATGAACAGTACAGCTGTCATTTTACATCCTGTTTGAATGTTTTGCACCTGTGGTGCTAAATGTCGTAGTCACTGTGCATAAGCAGCTTTCGGCTAGCAAACTGATATCCCCCTTGTTCATGAGGTGGGGTCACAAAAAAAACATGTTGAAAATTTGGAGTGAAAATACCAACGAATGCCTGAGGTATTAGGGCTTTCAACCATAACGCCCAACCCTGTAGAGAATGACAGGCATCAGGGATGTGATTTGGGATTCTTGCCTGTGATGCTCATACCATTCCACACTCTGCAGCCAGTGAGAGGCATCGAGGTATGCCTTGGACTCTTCGGCCCCAAAGTTCACCCCATTCTCCTATATCGCACCCATCTCACCGTATTTCCCAATGAAATAGGATGTGCGCATAAGGGCCAAAGACCCAAGGAACACCGTGACACTTGCGTGTCTGCAGGGTGGGGTGTGGTGAAATGGCGTGGCCGATATGCCTGACGACCAAACGCACACCCCAATGCCTGTCACTCTCTGCAGGGTGGTGGTGAGGTTGGCTTCAGTTCAATACTTCACTGCCATTCCTATTACGCAGCTCTGTAACTTCTACACTACCAATGCCAGCAAGCAAACATTCGGCATTGACAAATGCTTGTTCTACTTGTGATGCCCCTTCTTATGCATCCCAGTATCCCCCTGGCTCTCCTCACTGACTTCTCACATTGCTTACCCACCTTTAGATTATCCGATATGACTACCCCCAAGTCCCGTTCCATTTTTGTTGTTGTTAGTACCTCCCCTGCTATTGTGTACTCTTCTCCTGGGTTTTTGTTTCCCAGGTGCATTACTTTGCACTTCTTTGCATTGAATCTAAGTTGCCATATGTCTGACCATTCCTCCAACCTTGCCAAGTCCCTTCTCATCCTTTCTACCCCCTTGTGTATCAACTTTGTTACAGATCTTTGTATCATCTGCAAAGAGACATATCTTTCCTCCAGACCCTCTGCAATGTCACCTATAAAGATGTTAAAGAGGACTGGACCCAGTACTGAGCCCTGAGGACTCCAATAGTGACCCCTTCTTCGG
Organism: Neoceratodus forsteri; assembly: GCA_016271365.2. NCBI lineage: Eukaryota > Metazoa > Chordata > Ceratodontiformes > Ceratodontidae > Neoceratodus > Neoceratodus forsteri. Next base: position 1,747,104,751 of record CM057450.1, on the reverse strand, counting down.
AATGTGCCACCACTATTACCTTCTGTGTCCTGTTGTGCAGCCAGTTTGCAACCCAGGCTACCACCCTGGGGCCCACTCCCAAGCTGGCTAACTTGATTATTAATCTTTTGTGTGGGACTGTGTCAAATGCCTTGCTAAAGTCTAGGTAGGCCATATCCACAGCTCCTCCCTGGTCTATTACTTTGGTCACCCAGTCAAAGAAATCTATTAGATTCATCTGACATGACCTTCCTGCTGTAAATCCATGCTGCTTTGGGTCCTGTGATCCGCTGGCCTCTAGGTACTCAACAATTATTTCTTTCAGAAGTGATTCCATCATTTTCCCTACCACTGAGGTCAAACTTACAGGTCTGTAGTTTCCTGCTTCTGCCTTGCTCCCACTTTTGTGAAGGGGAATCACATCTGCCCTCCTCCAGTCCTCAGGTACCACCCCATCCTCCCATGATTTGTTAAAAAGTGTGGTCAGTGGTGTCACTAGGTCCTCCCTTAGTTCTTTTAGGATTCTGGGGTGAATCCCATCAGGCCCCATTGCTTTGTCCACCTTGAGTTTTAGGAGTTCTTTCAGGACTCTTTCTTCTGTAAATGGACTGGTGTCAACCCACCTACCCAGAGTGCTTCTATTGTCTGGTTTAGGTAACTCCTCCTCATCTTCTTTTGTGAATACTGAGCAAAAGTATTCATTCAGTATCTCTGTCTTTTCACTGTCTCTCTCTGCCCACCTCCCCTCTCCCTTATTAATCTTCACTATTCCTCCCTTAACCTTTCTATGCTCTCTAATGTACCTATAAAAGGTTTTATCCTTCTTAACTGACTTGGCTATTTTTCCTCAGTTTGGGCTTTTGCTATTCTGACTGCCTTCCTTCCCACTTCTTTCTGCTTTAATTGATGCAGTTCCCTGTCGTGCTCCTTCTGTGATGCCTTATACTTTTTAAATGCAGCCTTTTTCTCTTTAACCTTCCCTGCCACCTCTTTTGAGAACCATAGTGGTTTTTTACTCTGCTTTGTTTTCTTTATCTGTTTCACACAAAGTCTTGTTGCCTCTGTGATGGCAGTTTTGATTTTTCTCCATTGTTCTTCCACCCCTCCATTTTGCCCATTTGCTAGTGTATTCCTTAGGTATTCACCCATTTTGCCAAAGTCAGCCCTTCTAAAGTCCAGTATGCTTGTTTTTGTATGGCTTGTCTCCATGGTTGTGATTATTGTGAAGCACACTGTGCAGTGGTCGCTTGTTCCCAGATGTCTACCGACTTCTAAATTTGTGATCTTCTCTCCATTTGAGAGTACCAGGTCTAGTATTGCTGCCTCCCGAGTGGGTTCCAACACTAGCTATCTAAGGCCTGCCCCCTGCAGGGCATCGAGAATGACCCTGCTCTTGGATTTGGCTGCAGTACATGTCAGCCAGTTAACATCTGGCATATTCAGGTCCCCCATTAACAGTATCTCCCCTTTTTCAGCCATTTTGAGAATGTCCTCTAACATTTTCTTGTCCATTTCCTCCCCTTGAGATGGGAGTCTGTATACAACCCTGTGCGGATTGTGATGCTATTCCTCGGGTCTCCAGGTGACCCAGAGTGCCTCTTGTCCTCCCTTTTACTTTTTAGTTCTGTAGCTTTGATCCCTTCCTTTATGTATAGAGCTACTCCACCTCCTCTTTTCCCCTCCCTGTCCCTTCTGTAGACTGTGAACCCCGGTATGTTGACATCCCAGTCATGGTTCCCTGTGTACCATGTTTCTGTGACTGCCACAATATCCAAGTGTTCATCTTCCATCAAGGCTACTAGCTCAGGAAGCTTGTTTCCCAGACTACGGGCATTTGTACTCATTGCCCTCCATTTAATGTTGGCTTTATCCTTTTTTCCCCATGCCTGCTCTTTTTGCCCTTGTCTATTTTTCCATTTACCCCTGTCCTGCCCTCTGTTGAGCACTGTACCTCAGTGTTTACCTTACTACCCGTCATGTTTTGTGGGGGGAGGCTTGAAATTTCCTGCCTCTTATTAGCACCTCCCCCCATAGCTAGTTTAAAAGCTTGCCAAGGAAGCATTTAAACCTGTCACTTAGGATCTTGGTTCCCTTCATGGACAGATGCAGACCATCGTGCCAGTATAAACCTTCATCTCTCCAGGTGTACCCCCAGTCCCCAATGAAGCCAAAGCCCTGTGCTCTGCACCAGTTTTGCAACTATTCATTAAACTGCATGGTGTGTAGTACCCTAGCCTCACCCCTGCCATGGACTGGCAGCACCTCTGACAAGGTAACTGTGCTTGCTACCTCTCTGAGGCCCCTCCCCAACTCCACAATTTCCTCCTGCACTGCACTGATCCCATGCCTAGCTAGGTCATTTGTCCCAAGGTGGACAATGATATCTAGTTCCCTCCTGTGATGCTGCTTCTGCAATCCTGAGGATTTCTTGTCCCTCTAAGCCATGGCACCAGGCAGGCACCTTACTTCCCTTCCTCCTCCTTCCCAGGTCTAGCCTCTAACAATTGAGTCCCCTATCAGAAGCTGTTTCTTCCCCTGTGGTGTCCCTTGCCACCCTTCTGTGGGTCTCCCTTGTGGGTGTCCTCAGCATTCTTCTTGGTCTCCACTGAGGGTGCCATCGTGAGGAACCTTGCTCTGCCAGACTGGCATATAGTTTGTGTAGAGGTACAACTAAGGGCTTCGCCTCTGTTCCACCACCGTCACCTCCCAGAACCCACTGTGGTCCACCTGCTCTTCATACTTGGCAGCCTCTGTGGCAGTGGTGCTCTTGGGTGGGGAGGCCCTCTAGTCCTTGCCAGTTCAGCCTGGAGGTGGGCTACCTCCTCCCTCAGAGCTGACAGTTGCCTGCAAATAGGACAGCAACGTAGTTTCCAGAAAGTCTCCTGGAAAACTGCTGCCCCACAGCCAGTGCATTGCACCACTCCCCACATGTCCCTCTCTCTTATAATATACAATATGTAATATATATATTTTTTTTCTTCCTTTGTGTGGTGTGTTCTTACCCTTTATGCACTGTGCTGGGTTATTACGAATATGACAGTTCTGCCCCAAGACCTTTTGAGGAAGTGATGTCAGAACCTTGGCTATAAAGGAAACGCCACGCTTTGGGGTGCGGGGAAGGGTGGGTGGTAGTCCACAACCACTGGTGACTGTTAGAAGCAAACAAATACACCACTGCTCCACCACCCTGGTGAGTACTGCCCTTTATAGTAATTCAGCTAATCTCCAGTAACTGATTTGTCAACTATTTAAAAGTAATTTGATGCAAACTGTTACAGAATACGAGTAGACAGTCCAGTTAGCCACAAAGGAAAATCAAATATGCAGTTATTTCAACCCTTCTGAAGTTGCTCACAAGATAAGTAGTTTTGAAACCCCCCTTCCTGATTTAAAAACGAAATTAGACACAAAGCAATCCCAATGTAAGACTGTAAAGTAAGGAAAACTTCCCTTAGATGTAAGTAAGAGAGATCAGTTGCAGATTTCTAGTCCAATATAGTATATCCCATGCAGCTTCTCAGTTGTTTCAAAGCACAGCCTGTTACACCACTTGAAGAGATGGGCTTCTGTCTGAAGCAGGATCACACCAGTAGTTTATAGTAATTGATCAATGCTAGAATAGTCCTCCACCCAAAACAATTGGCTGTGATGCAAGGTCTCCCTGACTAGTGAAGACAATTTCCCCCACCTGAGGCTGTTTCTGGCATCAAATTACAAACTGCAGCCTTTGCTATTCAAAGTACACAGCTACTACCAGTAAGTTATTTCCAACTATTTTATTTCCAACTATTCACCATTCATTCATACATACTGTTGGGTTCAAGTCAGAGGCGCCAGGACCCGGCAGAAGCCAAAAATCTTCAGGAGGGCCAGCACCGAGATAAGACCATGCATGTGCAGCACTGTGAGGCTGGCTCGCACCTGTGTAGGCTGTCTTGGCGTCAACCCTTCAACGGCCTCAGTTCCTTTTTCCTGCCGTCCAGTGCATTTCAGTGATGACGTTGCTCGCCCGCTGGGAGTCAAATCTTCACATCTGTACGACAACAGCATTTCGATTGAATCTGTTTATTTTATTTTATTTTTTTTTTTTAAAAGAGAGAAGTGAGAAGAAGTACATTTTTCGTGTTTTCCTCCTAGCTCTACTATTCAAGGGAGTCGACCATGGATGGTGATGGCAGGGATTCTTTGTTGGAAGGCTGCTCTGGCAGCTAGGCTGTGTCTAGTCCGCCACCCTCTCCGGGGGGGTGTCTGACTTCGGATAGGCCGGTGTTCGTGAGGGAGGACTGTTCTCCCATAAACACAAAAGGAATTGGGCTCGTTCCTGATCCAGGTTGGGGACCCAGCACCACTCGGCCTTGAGCTCTTCCTCTTTCTGTTGAAAGAGGAGGAAAAGGTACCACACAAAGTCACCCTCTGGTACGTCTGCCAAGATGTCTTCGGTGGTTGGGAGTGGTAGGCCACCTCCGTTCACTCCAATTCTCCGATGGCCTCCTCTCTCAGCTGCTCAGTCTCTCGACACCGAAGCCCTTCTCTGTCCCCTGGTGGGGTTTCTGGTAGGCAGTTTCACCAATGGGCCGCTCTTATGGAGCAGTGGGTACAGTGTCTGTCCCGGTGGCCCCTCCCGGTGGATCTGGTTCCAGGGCCTTCAGGCTTAGGAGCCTTGGAGTCACGGTTGGGACCTTCAGGGCAGGTTGAGTGTCCAGTTCCGGCAACAGACTTTCTCCCCTTGCCCAGTCTGTAGTAAAGAGCACTTCTAGGCCCAGTGGGCTTAGTGGGTCAACAAAATCTAAAAAAAAAAAAAAAGAGCACTCACCCCTGCCGCAGTAGCTATCAAAGAAGCGGTCCTACACAAAAAGTGTTTTCACAGCCTTTTTACTCTCATTAACTTCGAAGATGGTTATAATACGGTAATTCTTATGTTTTGCCTGACCATTCGGGCTTCATCAGAGGTGCTCATGCCACCAATGCCAGTTCCACGTGCCTACACCCTCACTGTGTTTCTTCACAGGGGCCAGCACAGGCACCATCTTTTACCCCTTCTTTTCCTCCAAGGGTCACATCAGATCTTCATGCCGCGAAATCTCATCTCGACACGGACCTCAGTGCTGCAGTGTGTTGGCTTTGGTGCTGCAGTTGTGCCCGCCTTGGTGCCACGCTGGTGTTAGCCCTGGTGCTGCATGCAGCACTGACCTTGTGCCACATGTGGCGCCGGGTCTCTGGTGGGGTGGTGCCGGGCCTGGTGGGGTTCCGATGTCTCCTGTACATCCTTTGCCCAGGCCAGGCAACTGCCTGCTTGGGGCAGTTTCCACCCCCTTCTGAAGGTGAGGTGGAGCAGGATGAGTCTGATTCAGACCTTATGGTTTCTGAAGAAGGTGATGAAGACTTGTTCTATAGTTTGGATGGTAACCCCTTGCTTCCAGTTGAAAGCTCAGTAGAGAACCTATCCTTTCAGTCTCTCCTCAGGAATATAAGTGCAACCCTGGATCTTCAGACCTCTTCTGTGGTCCCATGTAGGCTTTTGTGTCTGGAGTGGCTTCATGTTTATTAACATTCCAGTGAACCTCACATGTCCAGTCCCCCCCACCCTTCGAGACTTTGTCCGATGCAGTGTGGACAAGACCAGCTCTTCATCTGTCTGCAAATCCATGGACAGGAAGCATATCCCTCCTAAGAAGAGACCCATTTTAGCCTCACAACCCATTGCGAATATGCTGGTTGTTCTCACTGAGAATGATAAAGGTGTTCTTCCGCATGAAGTATCAGCACATCCTATCAATAAAGAGTCTTGTAAGATACCTTGGGTAAGGGGGCATTCACAGCCATGAGTAACGATCTGTGAACGAGCTTGGTACATCCATCAGACCAAACCTGGGTTTTATTCTCACAACCTCCACTTGCATACTGTGTGACTCTGAGCAAGTCACTTAACCGCGCAGTGCTCCCAGGTCGCCCCTGAAAACAGGCACTTATGCCTAGTGAGCCTTACCCAGTTACCAAAGACTAAAATGAAATAAATAAAAAAAAAACTTGGGCATGCGTATTGCCAGCTATCAAGGGCATTTCTCTCAATACGAGTAAGCCCCTTGGAACTCTATGAGGTCCTTAATAGAAGATCTCCTGGAGTCTGACTCCAAAATGGAGATACTACAGACTGTTATCTGAGGGATTGAATGTAATAACTATCAACTTAAAGCTTCCATGGATGCTTATGACACAGCCTCGAGAGCAGCTGCTGCTGGAATCTGTATCAGAAGAAATTCCTGGCATCAGTCTTCGGGGTTCTCCTCTGATGCTCAGCAGCGAGTCATAAATGTTCCCTTTATGGCACTTATCTGTTTGGCCCTCAGGTAGAGCAAGCCCTGGGGGCCTCTCCGAAGACCAGTACTGCCATTTGAAGCAGCCAGGCCTGCTCCTTCAGCTCCTCAGAGAGGGAGAAACCATCAGATCTTACTCTTGCAGCAGGTAACACTGTTAGGACTAAGCAGCCAGGCGCTAGGACCCCTCAGAAAACTTCTAGCTAACAGTCTAAATGGGGGACCACCTCCTGGTAGTGAGCCACCCCAGGCGTCGCGTGTAGGTATAAAAGGGGCGGTCCCCCAGCCCATCCTCAGTTCTTTTCCTGCCATTGATCCTCGCACATTGGCTCCATGGTCGCCTTCTGCTTTAGTCAGCTGCCTTTTTTCGCTTTTACCATGTATTCTTATTTTTATTAAAAATGTCTTCCTTTTCAGCGATTATTGCAGATCTTCTTCTCCATCCTCCTCTATTGAGCGGTAGCTATCAGTGTGTGCTTGAAGAACCGCCATTCAGCCAGTCAGCTCAGCCTGGGCCCAGACCATGACACAGAGGCCTGCCAGCATTGCCTAGATCAATGCACCTGGGTCCGCTTCCAGAAGACCCTCGAGGCTCTTCTGCTGATCAGCACTACCCAAGATGAAGAAGGAGCTTCACCAGGGAGAAATCGACTGGCAAGCGTAAGCATCAGGAGAAGAACAGGGAGAAACCCCGTCAGCTTCCCACTCCCGGTCCCCAGTGATGCCGGCGACCGTTTCTGGGCCTTCCTGTCACCAGAGGTCGGCCCCTTCCACTGTGACCTCCTTGACCTCAATGGTTGACCCCCCCGCCTCCAGGCATCTAGGGAGGAGGTTCCTAGGAGCTTGAGACTTTGTCCTCCATCTCTGTGCCCCTGGAGCTTAGGCATTTTGTCCCAGCAGGTCCTAAGCCAGGTGGCGCGGCCGGTGGATCTTCAGGCAGTGAGTCTCGGCCCATCGCCCTCCCAGCCAGGGCCTCTGCCAAGTCCTCCCCGACCTCAGGACGACTCCTTCTGGTGACGTCCGAGGCATACGCTCACCTCCACCCATGAGAGTGGCTGCCCCACCCCACTCAGAAGCCAGCTCCCCAACAGGCCTCTCCATCTTTGGCGGATGCCAGCTGAGCCACCAGTCCAGTGCCAGCCTACATCTAAGCCTCCGATGCCGGCTTCTCCAGCGTTGACTATGGAGACGACACGCTCGATGCCACCCTGCCTTTCTAAGTCACCGACTGGGCCTGACGCCTGCCCTCAGCCAAGGATCCAATGCCTGACACTGACCGGATAGCTCTGTCTCTTAGGGACTGATGCCGGGTACCCCGATCCAACCCCCACTGATCCTGGGTTACCACAGTCTGATAGCCAGATGCCAGAGCTTTCTAAGCCAAAACCCCCAATGCCAGATACACCAGCCCTGCTGCTTAATCGTCAGCAGGTGTTAAATTAGGTTTTTGCTACCTGGTGGACTTACTTCAAGGCCTACTCCTCTGCCAAGGGGGGGCTACCCTGACGCCGGATGGCAGCTCCACCCACTGGTCCAAAGGCAAGCTGCTTCTCTAGTTTTCAGGGGTTTGGATGAGTAATTCCTTTCTTAGTCAGGTTGCTATGACTCTGACCTCCCATCAGGGATACCCCCTCGTTCTCATCCTGATCACCCCACTTTTGCAGTTGTCATGTGGCATAGCCAGTAGCTGAAGAGCTGGGACATGGAGGAGCGGGATCCGGAGTGATGCTGGATACCCAGCTTTCTCTGGAAGGGAGACTCTCTGCCCATGGTAGTCCCTTCACTCATCGAGTCTTAAAAAGACATCAACAGGGCAGCCTGGAAGCATCTCTTTATATTGCCTGTGGTCTCCCAAGTAGGTAGACCAGCTGTACTGTGCTCCCTAGGATGATCTCTTTTGTGGGGGAGCACCTGGAGGTAGACTCTATGGTCATTAATGCTGCCCATAATCGCTCCAAGCGTCTTTGGCACCTGAGGGCTCAGCCTCCCAACAAGAACTCCAAGCAGTTGACCAGCTGGCCAAAAAGGTTTATTCCTTGGCCACAGGTGCTGTACAGCCTCAGAATTTCCTCCCCCACATGGTCCTGTAGTAAAATGCCCTGTGAGATAAGGCTCTGAAAGTAGCTCAGGTCATGCCTGACTGACCAGGTAAGGCAGAACAGATAGCCATCCTAAACTCAAGATTGGACATCGGCAACCACGTCCTCCAAGCCTCCTATATTATGGTGGACTCTGCCGGAGCTCCAGCCTCCGCAGCATGTATTCTTTAGTATTTATGGCTCAGGATGTCTGACTTTTTGCCGGGTGTACAGTCTAGGATAGCGGACGCCCCCTTCAGGAGTCCTATCCAGTTTGGCAAAGACTCACAGAATATTATTACTCGCCTATAGGAATCTGAAGGTGCTGTCAGATTCTTACACTCCTTTTACATATCTCAGCCTAAACAGTATACTAGGCAGTCCTGTCGGCAGTAGCCTAAGAGACAGCAGCACAGAGCAGGATTCAAGTGCAAAACTTCCACCCCTGCCTCTGGAGGTTTCACCCCCAGGCTCCTAGGATCTCCCAGGCCTCACTGCCCTTCCCCGGTCCTTCAGCCCAACTCATTGCCCGACCTCCCCCCTCCACAGGCAGAGACCTCAGGGGAGGCAGTGGGGGGGTCGTTCTTCCCTTGTACATAAAAGGCTGGTGCCAGATAATCTCAGACCAGTGGGTACTTGAGTTGACATAAAAGGGACACACACTGGTGTTCAAGGACATGTCCCCAGACACCCATCAGTCCCCTCCCATTATCCTCAGGCTCATATCTTCCTCATTGAAGAGGAGATCCAGGCTCTACTGCTCAAGCACACCACAGAACCAGTCCCTCAGACACAAAAAGAGAAAGGGTTCTATTCTCTCTTCTTCCTAGTGCCAAAGAAAACTGGGGACCTCTGGCCTTTCCTCGATCTCAGCCACCTGAATCAGTACGTAGGGTACAGATGATTCAGGATGTCACTCTGCTCGGTGGTCTTCCTCTCCTCTGTCAAGTGGATTGGTTCTGCTCACTGGACATGCAGGATGCATTCCTCCACATTGTTTTTGTCATTCCCACAAGAGGTTCCTTCGCTTCCACTTCCTAGGGAACCACTATCAGTTTTGGGCCTTGCCTTTTGGCCTGTCCTCAGCCCCCAGAGTGTTCACCACATGCCTTCCAGTAGTGGCTGTAGCCTTAAGGTGGCAGGGCCATTATGTCTTTTCTTACCTGGACAACTGGTTGTTGACCATTCCCACCAGGGACCAGCTCCTTCAAACCAAGCAGGCCACCTTCACCCTGTTTCAGGACCTAGGGATTTCTTTAAACCTGCCCAAATCCTTTCCTTGGCCAAGGTAGAGGCCACAATATATAGGAGCGATCCTGGACACAGTGCAGGGCAAAGCCTTTCTCTCTTCAGACACCACAGAGTGTCTTCCGCACACTTGACAAGTCTCCACCTAGTACCAGGTCGTGGTTAGGCCTGTCCTAAGACTCCTGAGACATATGGAAGTGGCCATTGCCACGGTTCCCCTGGCTCAGCTTTGTATGAGGTATGAACTTTGTCCAGTGGAACCTGAGAGTCCAGTGAGACCAAAGTTCAGACATTCTAGGTGTCGAACCCTGTACGACAGGCCTTGGCATGTCATGTGGCTGAATCCCACCATCCTTTCCAAATGAGTTTACTTTCAGCGGTAATCTCCCAGTTAGATTCTGTTCACAGATGCATCAGGCCAAGGCTGGGGATCCCACTTGGGAGACCATCAGACACAGGAGCCTTGGTTCCAACACAGGAACTATCTCCACATCAATGTCCTGGAGATGCGGACAATTTTATATGCTCTTCGGGCCTTCCAAACAGTCTGCCTGCCCGGCCCTCTCTTGGTCCAGACGGACAACACATCAGTGGTCTCCTCCTTAAACAAGCAGGAGGGGGCTCATTGTTACCCCCTCTGCAGGGAGACCATGAGGTTCTGATCATGGACTGTGGATCATCACCTGGACCTGACAGCAGTCTGTGTTCCAGGCATTCAGAACACCCCGGCAGACAGCCTAAGTTGGTCTCGCTTCAAGGCTCACGAGTGGGAACTTCTTCCCTCAGTGGTCGAAGATCTCTCCTACAGATGGGGATGTCCCAAATTGAACCTATTTGCCTCCCCATCCAATGCAAAACTGCCCAGGTTTTTGCTTGCTAGATTCAGGGCATGGTGTTTCTGGCGAGGCGCGTTGTCCCTCTCGTCTACTGGGATGTTCCTGTACATTTTCCCTCCCTTTCCCTTACTGCAGAGGGTTCAGGGTCACTTATGCTATGACATAGAAGAGGTTCTGCATTTGGGCCACCACTCAGCATCTGGATCCTTTCACCTGCTTGGTGAATTCTGCACTGAAGTACACCTCCTCTCCCTGTTGGTCTCATGCCTGAGTTACTCCTCCTTAAAGGTGCATCTGTCTGCCATCCCTGCCTACCTTGCACCTATGTAGGGCAAAACTCTTGCCCAGACTGACCTTCCCCACACAATCCTGCAGGGCATTTTGCAATGTCACCTCCCATTAGGGATGTAGTCCCCCTATGGGATCTGTTATTGGGGTTGGAAAGCTCACTTTGCCTCCTTTAGAAGCTGCCGCAAGTTACGAGCTGCACTTGCTGTCACGGAAAGCGTTATTTTTAGTTGCCATTACTTCTGCTCAAAGGATGTCCGAGCTCCGGGCTCTGAGAGGTAAACAAATTTATTTGGTTTTCCACAAGGACAGGGGATCCTTGCTGGAACTGACCCTAAGTTTGTTCCTCAGGTGGTGTCAGAGTTTTCACTGAATCAAGACATCCACCTACCTGTCTACTATCCAGAGTACTCAAATCGAAGGGAGGCATTACTTCATACTCCGGATGTTCATCGGGTGCTTCATTACTTTTTGGAGCGCACCTGTGCTGTCGGAAAGTCTGACCAATTGTTTGTGTCTTTCACCCCCAGAATGGAAGGGGCTCCTGTTTCCAAGCAATGCTTATCCAAATTGTTACTTAATTGCACTGTTTTCTGCTACAACAAGTATGACAAGCCTTTACCATGCTAGGCCAAAGACCGCACTTTACCAAGGGCATGGCTGCCTCTTTTGCCTCTCTGAGGAATGCTTCAGCTGCTGATATTTGTGCAGCCACCACTTGGAGTGCGGTCCACACCTTTGTCAAACACTACAATTTAGCCATTATATCAAAACGCAGAACTGGCTTTGAACTGGCAGTCCTACCAGGCCTCCTCTATTAGGATTCATTAGGAGTTTCTGCTACCCCCACCCAGTTAATCGGGGACTTTCCTTTACTGCTTGGAACTCAGTCCTAATGGTGTTACTTGCTGCAAGAGCCCCCTCGAAGTAAGATAGTACAGTTACATAAGAACTTACCGTAACAGTAGATCTCCGAGAGGAGCTCTTGCAGTAAGTACTATTTTCCTTCTCTCCTTCCCCCTGGTAGCTGCTTCGCCATCATGGAAACCTTTCCTCATCTATGAGGAACCTCCTCATTTCTCCATTTTCCCTCTCTTTGTGCTGGTGTCTCTGGCGGGAGAACCGAGGATGGGCTGGAGGACTGTCCCTTTTATACCATACGTGACATTGGTAGCAGACCGACATCATGGGGCGGTCCCCCGCTATAGACTGCTAGCCAGAAGTTTTCTGTGGGGTTCTAGCGCCTGGCGGCTTAGTCCTAACAGTGTTACCTGCTGCAAGAGCTCCTCTTGTAGATCTACTGTTACGATAAGTTCTTACGTAACTGTACTTTTTGTTTTGTAACAGGTGTCCTTTCATGGAAGAGGCCGAGGTGTCCCTAACAGGAATCAGCCTCCTCAGCCACAAAAAAAATTCAGCACAAGGCACACCCTCTAAAAGTCTGTCCTCATTCTCACTTAAACTGCCCAGTGTGGACATTTCCGCGGCAGTGGGGGGTCATCTGACTCAGTTTTACAACTGGTGGAAGTCTGTCACCACAGACACGTGGGTTCTCAGGATTGTTCAGGAGGGTTACTCTCTCAGTTTTGCAGAAATTCCTCTGGATCTTCCACCCAAGCGACAGGACAGTCTGTCAGTCGCTCAGTCAGACCTTCTCACTTCCGAGATACAGGGCCTTCTCAGAAAAAGGACAGTAGAAGTAGTTCCTTGGGGAGAGAGGAACACAGGATCTTACTTCGAGAGGGCTCTTGCAGTAGGTAATTATATATAGGACTGACGCCGGCAGGCGTCAGGACCCCACGGAAAAATTTCTAGCAGTCTCTGAGCGGGGACCGCCTCATTATCAGGGTGACCGACATCATACGATGTCAGTATAAAGGGGTGGTCTCCCACGCCTGCCTTCCAGTTCTTTCTCGCCGTTAGCTCATGTCAGCGCCTCGCGGTAAAGTTCAGCGCTCATCAGCCTCAATTGTTGGTAGTTTTTACCAAGTTATTTTCGATTTCGAATTTTTGTCAGGTACTCATCGGTGTATGTCGTCCCCTACACCCTCCGAGCACAAGAACAAGTGCGACTCGTGCGGCACCCAACTCCCGCACAAGGACGGCTATTCCCAGTGCCTCTTCTGCCTAGGCCCAGATCATCAGGTAGAGAAATACCAGCACTGCCTTAAATTCAACGTGGCCACCCGCAGACGGCGGCAGCAGTCCCTGGAGGCCCATATTTTAAAATAGGAAATGTCCTCCATGAAAAAGGAGTTAAAAAAGCTCTGGCAGGCATCCACTTCCCCCGAAGGCAATCGCAAGAAAAAAGACAAGGAGAAGCACCGGGACAAGGGCTCCTCATCCACCGCATCTCCCTCGGGAGTCGCCGTGTTCCAGGTAACATCCCCCCCCCCCAGGGAACCGATTCATGACGGCCGCCTTGAGGTTTCAAGGCGTCAGCCCGCCAGTCTGGCTCGGCCCTTCTGGTGCCTCCAGGCTACTGGAGGTCTCTACTCCCGGTAAAGCCACCATTGTGCAGCCTACTGGTTCGAGCAGCTCTGGTAAGCCGGACGTCGGCTCCTCCGACACCTGCACAGAGAAGGTCGATAAGTCTCCCGACCTCTCGGGGTGGCGCATGGCCCATCTTCCGCCCGACCAGGCCGCCCCTCCTTCGCGACCTGCCTCTGGCGACGGGTCCGCTAAGTCGGACGTCAGCTCCTCCAGTGTTGGCCCAGACCCCACTGATAAGTTGGATGTCGGTTTGCCCGACATCCGCACGGCGGATGAGCCAACGTCGGACCTGCTAAAGTCCTCCGTTTCCGGCTCACGCAGCCTTCGCTGCCCTCCGGGGACCCTGGGTCTCCTCAGCCTGACCCCGGGGATTTTCCTCCTCCATCCCCGGGCGATGCAGAGGTTCCTGCTGCGCCCCCCTCAGACCGTCTGCTCGCTGGGCCGACTGACCTGATGTCGGCTCCCTGGCGCTGGCTCCGACTCTGGTCTTGCCAACCCCGGGCGACATCTTCCGGATGCTGCTCCAACGCCGGGCCCTCCGCCCACCGGGCCTTCTGCTCCAGACCTGCTCGTGGGCCCTCTGGCCGGGCCGTCTGTTCTGGCAGACCCCTCGGTTCCCGGGTAACCGACCCCGTCGTATCCGACGCTGTCTTACCCAGGTCCGCAGTATCCGACGCCCCAGTACCTGACGCCGGCCTATCCAACGCAGCAGTACCTGGGGCCTCAGTACCCGATGCCGGGCTTCCCACCGTTAGGTTATGGATACACGCCTTACGGGTATAATCCATACCCGTATCCCCCTCCTCCTCCTCCTCCACCGCCCCCTCAGCCGCCGGTGGACTTGAAGGAGACTCTGGTCTCCTGGTAGGTTGAGGCCAAGGCTCAGCTCACCAGAGAAGTGGAGAGTCATCTCCCGACGATGGTGCCGGTTCTGGTTCCCGTATATCCACAATGACAGACTCCTTCCCCACCTCCGTACACCAGGGCCGAGCCCTTTGGTTCCAGGGCGGGGCAGGACACGCTTCCCCGAGGGCTTCCCAAGGGGTCCGTTCCTCCCCCATGCCAGGAGAGGGAGTCTTCCTCCTCATTTTCTTCTTCCTCCTCGGACGACTCCAACGGTTGTTCCGAGCCGGACGACGAGCCATGCTGTCCGTCTAAGCCCAGGCCAAGGACTCCTCCGAAGTCTCCTCGAGAGGATCCTTCTTTTACGGAGTAGCTACTCAAAATCCAGGAGGTTCATAAATGGCATTCCTTGGAGCCGGATCCCCAGTGTAAGAAACCCGCTGAGTATCTGGATCTACCCGTGACAGCTCCCACCTTGGTGCCATCCTGGATTGAGCCTCATGCCGATCTTGTTTCCACTATTTGGAAGCAACCGTCTGCTTTAGCCCCACTTCGTCGTAAGTCGAACAGGCTATATCAGGCTCCCGAGGGTGTTGACTTTTTAGATTCTCACCCTCGAGCTGATTCAGTCGTGATTAGCGCCGCTCATGGCCGAACAGCGAACCAGAAACATCTGAGCTCATCTCCACCTGACAAAGAATCCCATCTTCTGGACCAGTATGGGAAGATCATCTATGCTTCTTCCACTCTGGGTATTAGGGCCCTAAATTATGTCGGTCACATGGGGGATTACCAGAAGGCAATTCTTAGTGAGGTGGAAACCAAATTGAACTCCCTTCCGACTCTCAAGTCAAACAGGAAGTGGCTGACTCGGCCCACTCTGCACGCTCGCCAGTCGGCACATGCTCTGGTGGCTACTTACTTATACAGTGGACACTGCTGGTAGGATCACCCTTGCTGTAGGCTTACGGTGTCATGCCTGGCTCTGTGTGTCAGGGTTGGTCCCAGAAGTGCAGTCCGCTGTTCAGGAAACGCCCTTCCGGGGTTCGGTGCTGTTCAGTGGTGATGTCAAAGACATTATCACTGATCTGTAGGAGAAGGGGACCGCTCTGAAGTCTGTGGACTCCATGTACCATCCCCATCAAACGCAGCGTTGTCCCTTTCGCAGACGGAATCGGCAAAAGGCGAAACCTCAGGGAAAGCAGACCACTAAACGCTGGGCCTCTCCGGCTGCCACGCCCCCTCCTCTTAAAAAAGCAGTGGGTGCTTCAGCCACGGCGCTGCCCCACACCACCTGACTTCTTTCCTCTCCCACAGCCTCTGGGCCTTCCGAAGGAACTGGTAGGAGGGAGGTTTGCCCTCCACCTCCTGGGTTGGGAGAAGATAACTTCAGATTCCTGGGTGCTCCAGCTGATCGCAGAAGGACACTCAATAGAGTTTCTCCAGAAACCACCTCGTCACCCTCCCCCAAAGTCGTCGTACTCTAGGGAATACCTTCTTCTGGTCCAGGAAGTGATTTCAGCACTTTTGCTGAAGGAGGTGATAGAGCCCGTCCCCCTTCCTCTTCAAGGAACGGGTTACTGTTCCCACTTCTTCCTGGTCCCGAAGAAGACAGGAGATGTAAGGCCAATTCTCAACCTCAGTTCCCTGAACTTGTTTGTGGAGTACAAGAGGTTCAGGATGCTCTCCCTACAGGGCCTTCTGCCCCTCCTTCGGCCGGGACAGTGGCTGTGCGCTCTGGATATGCAGGATGCTTACCTGCACATCCCTATCTGCCCTTCTCACTGCAAATACCTCCGTTTTGCTTTCCAGGGGGACCACTACCAGTTCAAGGCCCTTCCATTTGGTCTTTCCTCGGCACCCCGGGTCTTCACCAAATGCCTTTTGGTGGTAGCGGCCTACCTGCGTACCAAGGGGGTGCAGGTTTTCCCGTACCTGGACGATTGGCTCCTGGTGACCCTGTCCAGGGAAGATCTCCTGCACTTCCTTTCCCTTACCCGGGGGGTGTTTTTCTCCCTGGGCATCACCATCAGCCACTCCAAGTCCCACTTATTCCCGTCCCAGAGGCTCCAGTTTATCAGGGCAATCCTGGACACGACCTCTGGCAGGGCCTTTCTGCCACTGGACAGGGCGGCCACACTCCAGGCTCAGGTCAGCCTGTTACCTGGCCGCAGGCGGATCAGTGCCAGGTCGGTCCTTCGCCTCCTTGGGCTTATGGTGGCTGCAATCCCAGCAGTCCCTCGCGCTCGGCTTCACATGAGGATCTCTCAGTGGACGCTTCGGTCTCAGTAGGATTAGTTGGTGGACAACCTGGGCCAGCTTGTCCTAGTCTCCTCTCCCATGGTTCGGGACTTGCAGTGGTGGATGGTTCAAGAGAACCTTTGTCAGGGAGTTCCCTTCTGTCTTTCTCCCCCCCTCCCAGAGTCTGACCACAGACGCCTCGGGCAAAGGTTGGGGAGCCCATCTCAGTCCTCACAGGACCCAGGGCTCCTGGTCCAAGCTTGAGAAAATGCTTCACATCAGTGTGCTTGAGCTTCAGGCAGTGCTTTATTTTCTTCAAGCTCTGCTTCTGCACCTCCTTCCCGGCCACTTAGCCGTACAGACAGACAATATGTGTGTGGTATGGCACATCAACAAACAGGGAGGGACTTGTTCCTACCCTCTTTGCCGGGAAGCGATGCGAGTTTGGGATTGGGCAGTTCAGCACAACCTCCACCTCATGGCACTTCACGTCCCAGGGGTCGAGAACACCTTCGCAGACAAACTCAAGTCACTCGTCTGCTCAAGCTAACGAGTGGGAACTGGATCAGAGGGTCTTAGACGATATCTTCCTATGTTGGAGAACACCACAGGTGGACCTGTTCACCTCACCTATAAATGCAAAGCTTCCTGACTTCTGCTCGCTCGCTCCAGAGCGCCGCATTTTTTGGAGAGACGCTCTGTCTCTAGATTGGAAGGACAGATTAGTCTATGCTTCCCCCCCCCCCGATCCCTTTGATTCCAAGAGTCTTAGAGAAACTCGGTTCAGAAGGAGCTCGAATGATACTGATCGCTCCTTTCTGGCCCAGGCAAGTTTGGTTCTCTCTTCTGCAACAATGGGATGCATAGGAAGAGGCATCAATAGTAGAAAACAGGAAGCTGTTATCCCTCTGTACAGACAGTTGGTGAGACCCCATCTGGAGTACTGTGTGCAGTTCTGGAGACCCCATCTCCGCAAAGACATAGACAGAGTGGAGGCTGTCCAGAGGAGGGCAGCCAAAATGGTGCAGGGTCTGCACCAGAAGACATACGAAGAAAGACTAAAGGAGCTTAATATGTATACCCTTGAGGAAAGAAGGAGAGAGGGACATGATAGAAACTTTCAAGTACCTCAAGGAATCAACAAAGTCCAAGAGGGTAGCATCTTTCAAAAAGAGATGTGCAAGAACAAGGGGGCACAATTTGAAGATTGAGGGGGGACGGCTCAGAGGTAATGTGAGGAAGTATTTTTTCACGTAGAGGGTTGTGGATGCATGGAACAGCCTCCCTGAGGAGGTCGTGGAGTCAAGAAGAGTGGGGGAATTCAAGAATGCATGGGACAGAGATAAGGCAGTCCTAGTGGGGGGTCGGAGGAAGTAAGCTGTTGGTTAACTAGGATCTGCAGCTTATCTGTTAGGTAGGAAAATGGGCAGACTAGGTGGGCCAAGCGGTCCTGATCTGCTGTCAAATTCTATGTTTCTATGTTTCTTACTCAGAGGAACCTCCTCTTCCTCTGTCGCGACTTTTACTGACCCAGGATCAGGGGACCCTGGTCCATCCAGGTCTCAAGTCCCTTCAACTGCACGCATGGCTCCTGCAGACATAGCTCAAGCACGATTTGGGGCTTCACCCCGAGTGGCTGAGATTCTGGTGGAAGCTAGAAAACCCTCCACTAGGTCTGCCTATGCCATGAAATGGAAACGGTTCACAATCTGGGCCGCTTCAAAAGATTTCGAGCCTTTCTCGTGCTCTGTTGGGCAGCTGCTGGATATCTGCACCACCTCTTTGATCTGGGTCTCAGTCACACGTCCTTGATGGTACACATGGCGGCCATTTCGGCCTACCATGTCCCTTTTGCAGACAGGACGTTTGCTCAGCTGGAGGTCTCTAAGACTTTCCTTAGAGGGGTTCTTCACTTGAGACCCCCTATCTGGGTTCTTGTTCCTCCTTAGGATTTGAATTTCATCCTCAAGAAGCTTACTCTGCCTCCTTTCGAACCGGCAGCCTCAGCAGGCATTGAAGTTCCTCTCATGGAAGATTCTCTTCCTAGTGGCCATTACTTCTGCTCGGCAGATTTCTGAGCTCCAGGCCCTGATGTGTAAAATCCCGTATGTGATTTTTCACAAGGAACGTGTGGCTCTGTGCACCAACCCTAAGTTTCTCCCCAAGGTAGTAGCAGAATTTACATTGAACCAGTCCATAGAGTTACCTGCTTTCTTTACGTAACACTCCAATCAAGAGGAGTATCTCTTACACACTCTGGACGTTCACTGAATTCTGACATACTACACTAACAGAACAAAAAATCTCAGAAAGACTGATCAACTTTTTGTCTCTTTTGCCCACAAAAGAGAAGGCAATGCTGTTTCTAAGCAATGCCTGTCCAAATGGTTGGCTCATTGCATCCTTTCTGTTATGACAAGTACAACAAGACCCTTCCGGGTCAGGTGAGAGGCCACTCCACCAGAGGAGTCGCTGCCTCAGTGGCTTGTTTCAAGAATGTGTCAGTGGCAGACGTCTGTGCTGCTGCCACTTGGACTTCAGTTCATACCTTTACAAAACATTACAGTTTGGATATTGCCTCTCACCGTAGAGCAGGCTACGGGCTTGCTGTTCTGCAAGGCCTCCTTTCTTAAGGCCTTCACAGCTAGAGGATCTACTTTGAGTAGCTTTCCTCCTCCCGTTTGCTTCTTCTTGTTCCAGACTGCTTGGGACTCAGTGCTATATGTAATTACCTACTGCAAGAGCCCTCTCGAAGTAAGATAATACAGTTACGTAAGAACTTACCGTAACAGTAGATCTTCGAGAGAGGCTCTTCTGATAAATGCTCTTCCGCCCTCCATCCCTAGCTTTTTAGCAATTCTTTCTCCAGGTTGGGAATATCCGCTTCTCTGCTCGCTTCTTTTGGGCCTTTGACGGGAAAGAACTGGAAAGTGGGCATGGGGATCACCCCTTTATACTGACATCATATGATGTCAGTCACCTGATGTGGGGGCTGTCCCCCGGCAGAGACTACTAGCTAGAAATTTTTCCATGGGGTCCTGACGCCTGCCGGCATCAATCCTATATGTAATTACCTACTGCAAGAGCGTCTCTCGAAGATGTACTGTTACGGTAAGTTCTTACGTAACTGTACTTTTCTACTCTCATTACTTTCTGGTTCCAAAGAAGACAGGTGGCAGGTGCCCGATTCTCGACCTCGGAAAGTTAAACAAGTTCTTATACAAGGAGAAGTTCAAGATGACCTCCCTGGGGAGACTACTACCACTCCACCAACAGCACGACTGGCTGGCTTCCCTGGACATGCAGGATGCCTACCAGCACATTTTAGTACACCCAAGTTATCACAAGTACCTTCACTTTGTGGCTGTGGACCAACCCTACCAATTCAGAGTCCTGCCCTTTGGGGGCTCATCAGTGCCTCGAGTCTTTACCAAGTGCTTTGCAGTCCTTGCTGTACACTTTTGAAAGCTTGGCATTCAAGGTATCCCCTACCTAGACGACTGGCTTTTGGCAAGGTCATCAAGGCAAGAGACACAGAAGGTGGTTTCCACAGCCTCTCACTTCCATGGGGGTCTTGCTCAATCTGGAGATGTCACAGCTCCAACCATCTCAGCAGCTCCTCTTCATAGTAGCCCTCTTGGATATTACAAAAGTGAGAGCTTTTCTTCCAGAGGACAGGAGGAACAACATTCTCCAGATGGCTCGCTTCATCAGAGAAAACAGACCTGTGAGAGCTCACTACATGCAGTGGATGTTAGGCCTCATAGCTTTATCCGTTTTCATGGTTCCTCTAGTTTGTTTGCACATGAGGACCACTCAGTGGATGCTAAGCATGCAATGGTCCCCAACTATACATCCTCCATCTTACCCCATCAAAGTGACAGAGCCCCTGCTTCAATCACTTACATGGTGGATGCAGCAGGAAAACCTTCTACAAGGTCTGCCCTTTGCCACGCCGGAATCTCAGATCATCATTGTCACAGATGCATCCTTGCTCGGCTGGGGGGCTCACTGCCAGGATCTTCAAACTCAGGGTGTGTGGACTCAGGAGGAGTCTCATCTTCACATCAGTGTTCTGGAGATGAGGGCAGCCCTGTATGCCCTATGAGTCCTAGAAGAAGTGATCACTCACAGGATAACTCTTCAGATAACAAATCTGTAATGTACTACATCAGCAAACAGGGCGGTGCACACTCCTACCCTCTATGCAGAGAAGCCATGAGGGTATAGGAATGATGCCTCGACCACGATGGCCTGATTCAGGCAGTTTACCTATCAGGAGTCCAGAATGATCTGGTGGACCAGCTCAGAAGGACAGAAGCGAATCCTCACAAGTAGTCTCTTGCACCAGACATAGTGCAGTCACTCTTTGACGAGTGGGGCAGTCCAGGCCTGGACCTTTAGCGTCCTCTCTCAACACCAAACTGCCTCTTTTCTGCTCCAGAAATCCAGAACTTGGCATTTTCTGTCAGGATGCATTCAGGTTGCGGTGAACAAGAAATTTCCTGTGCATGTTTCCTTCTCTTCCACTAATTCAGAGGGTGCTGCTCAGACTGGAGGCACATGGGGGCAAAATGATTCTAATTGCACTTTATTGGCCTTGACAGATCTGGTTTCTCTTGATCCCAAAAGTTGTCAGAGGTACCCCCAAAACAATTGCCTCTTCGAAATGACCTCCTGACAGAAGGACCCTGGTCCACCCCAACTTGCACTCCCTTCATCTCCACGCCTGGCTCCTGAGGAGATAGAAGCCAGCAGATTTCAAGTGTCTCAGAGAATCTCACAGATCCTCCTGGCAGCTCATAAGCCTTCTACCAGGAAGACTTTCACAGCTAAATTGAAGTGTGCAAAGATCTCCTTAGACCCATTTCAGTGTCCTCCAGAGAAAGTGCTGGAGTACCTACTTGACCTTTACAATGCAGGACTGCAATACTCATCAGTAAAGGTGCACCTCTGTGCACTTTCTGCCTATCATGAGCCAGTCCAAAACATGACCCTGGCTCAGTTCCAACTGTCCAAAAGATTCCTTAAAGGTATCCTTCATTCAAAGCCCCGGGTTAGAAAGCTGGTTGCTCCCTGGGACATTAACCTTGTGCTAGACATGCTCACTCGTAAACCCTTTGAGCCTCTAGCTATGTGTGATCTGAAGTTTCTAACCTGGAAAACCGCCTTCCTGGTGGCCATCACTTCTGCTCGTAGGGTCTCAGAAATACATGCTTTGGTCACAGACCCTCCTTATACATTCTTTTATAAAGACAAGGTGGTTCTCCGTACTCACCCTAAGTTCCTACCCAAAGTGGTTATGGATTTCCACCTCAACCAGCCTCTGGTTCTGCCTACTTATTTCGCTAACTTCCAAAATGAAGGGGAACGCACCCTTCATTCCCTGGATATTAAAAGAGCCCTACGGTTCTATATTGATAGAACCAAGGACACCCATCAGGTCACGCAGCTCTTTGTTCTCTTTAACATGGCCTGGCTGGATCAGCCAGTGTCCATCAAATGTATTTCTGCTTGGATAGTGACATGCCTTTGACATTGTTACTCCATGGCGCAGGTCAAGATTGAGGGCCAGGTGCGTGCCCATTCTACCAGAGCTGTGGCAGCGTCTCTGGCAGAGAGTGTTATTTTATCTATTCTAATGCTATGTGTTCTCGGTATGAATATGTCCTTCTTTGTACTCTTCCGGGTCGTACCTGAAAATAGGCATCTGTTTTGTTTAGCATGCTTACCTGGTTAACAAAAGCTAAATAAATAAATAAATCTGCTCTGTTCCCATTGATATTTGCCAAGCGCCTACTTGGAGCTCATTGCACACTGTTGTGAATCACTATGCTCTGGATGTCCACGCCAGACAGCATGCTTCCTAGCTGGCCCGCTGGCACAGCGGTTGGGTTTTCTGCTTGTGACACCGGCGACCAGGGTTTGGGAATGGATCCAGGTCATGAGAGGGCCAGCCGGTGGGGAGAAGGATCGAGGGTCCCCAGGACTTCTCTCCTTCTCCAGGGGGGAGGGTGGTGTGTGTGCGGTGCAGGAGTGACACCTGGTGGAGGCTGGATCCTTGCCATGCACTGACTCAAGCAAGAAATTCTGGGGCGGGACTGACACAGGACGTCACTGCACGTCCCAGCCCCAGGTTACAGGGGAAAAAATATGCTGCCCAGCCGTCTCCATGACGCCCTATCCCCGAGCTTCAATCAGCCACTCAGCTAGCTCTCCCAACCAGTCACTAAGATTGCGGCTTTGGTGCCCCAACAGTGCCATGAGCCCGCCCTCTGGGGGTCAAGCCAGGGGTAACTGGGAGAGCACAGGCAGATATGGGTGGTGGAAGCCCAGGGGACACCATGACCAGGGCTGAGATTGATGACCTATGCAGGGCCAAAAAGATAGAATTGAAAAAAAAAAAAAAAGGCAGCATGCTTCCTTTGGCAGGACAATCCTTAGTGGACTTCTGTCCTGAGTGAGCTCTGTCTCCCACCGCCCTGCTCGGGAGATTGTTTTTTAGCTTGGTACTCACCCATCAGTATGAATGAATGATGAAGACTTTAAGTCCAGGAAGATATGAAAATTACATACTCCCTGTAATTCTTGATCTTCTTGGACAAGTCTTCACCATTCATTCATATACCCACCCACCATCCCCCAAGCTCACTCAATCTGTTCCTGGTCTTCGTGCCCTCATTCTGTTTGGGTTATGAAGACATGGTTTCAAGTTGGCCCTTCGTATACGGGTCAATCAGGCTATCTTATACCCTTGTTAGGTTAGGTGTTTCTTATTTTATGCTGCACCTCCTCGGTAAAAGGTGCTGAGTGCTGGCCCCGGTGGGCGCCAAGGGTTGAGCGCTGGGCGCCACACCTGTACCGCGAAGCAGCCGTGCTAACCCGGTGACTGGCTGGGGTTGGAGAGGGGAAGAAGGGATTGAGCGCCCCACAGCTCTCTTCCTTCGGGTGGGTGAGGGCTACATGCGGCGCTGCAGTGACACCCAGCGGAGGTTGGGTGTATGACAGCGAGCGCATCTGACACGGGGGAGAAGCCGGCAGACGTCTGCACATAAGTGCTCGGACATCATTGCACGTCCGGCTCTCCAGAGGGCTACACTATACAATTAAAAAAAAAAAAAAAAAGTGCTGAGGTGGTTGGAGGGTCAACGCCAAGATAACCTACACAAGCGGGAGCCAGCCTTGTGGTGCCACACATGCACAGTCCTGTCTCAGCGCCAGCCGTCCTGAAGGTGTTTGGCCCCCGTGGTGTCTTGGTGCCTTCAACTTGAACCCAGCGGTATTAATGAATGGTGAAGACTTGTCCAAGAAGATCAAGAATTACAGGGAGTACGTAATTTCCATTTTTTGACTACGGCAACATAGTCTACAGTGCTGCTTCCAGAACTTCCTTAGCCAGACTAGACACCCTCTTCCACGCTTTTTACCATTTTGCTCTCGACTGCCCCCTTGCACCACTGTTCTCTCTACCAGTCTCTCTCCTTTCCCTCCCTTACTGACTGGTGCCTCTCGCACTGTGTCAACCTTGTTGCAAAATTCTGGTTTGGTTCCCTCCCAACTTACCTATCTTCTCTCTCTCTCTCTCCTTCTCCCTTGTGCGTACTCTTTGCGTAATACTAACCACTGTACGCCAGCGGTAGCCACCAGGAACACCTCCATTGGCAAAGCTGCCTACTCCCACCATTTCCCCAGTCTCTGGAACTCCCTTCCTACTACTATCCGTAACACCCCCTCACTTTGTGCCATCTCCTCATTCCTCTGCAACCACACCTCCCCCCTTGCACTTGTCTACCTGCACCTGTTTCTCTCCCACTGACCTAACAAAATTAAAAAAATTGCACGCCCACTCACTCCAAATGCTGCACATTCCACTCACTTTTCAGTGTTCTTAGCCCCTAAGTTCTTCGTTGCTACCTCCTCTTGTTGTTGTCTACCAGCACCTGTTCCTGTGCCCGCTACTTGTGCAGCCCATAGATTATATCTGCTCTGCACATATTTGTCTGTTGTGATTGATATTGAATTCTGTAACTGATTATTGCCTGGATCTGCACTTGGTAATATTATGCATGTACTCTGCCATTCCATATTGTATTATCTGTAATTGTATATTGCTGGATCTGCCTATTGTGATTTCTTTGTATGCAACTATATAATGTGATTCTTCCTATCTGTGATTTCTATTCATGTACATGCCATTTTGACTTCTATTTATGTACACACATAATGTGTTTCTTACTACTTGTGACTTCTGTGCATGTACCTGCCATGTTTCCACTCCCTCTACCCCCAGAAGGCATCTGGAAATGAACAAACCCACTCAGTATGCTTTTCCTGGTGAAACATTTTAAATATATAAATAAATTATGGGGCCTCTCAGACTCATGATCTGGCATCAGTACAGAACAACGGCCTGGAGTCCCTCAAGGATCCATCTTGGGTTCCTTGCTCTTCAGCATATTCCTAAACAAACTCCCTGCCTCATGCCATGATAGAATTCTACTGTGTGCAGATGGCGCTGTAATCTACACCTGCCACCCAGATCCCGCCCTTCTTCAGATTCAGCTGCAGAAAAGCTTTGCGGAAGTTGAGATCTGGTTTAAAATGCATAAACTCAACCTTAATTACAAAAAAACAAAAACTGTTGATCTTACTTCAAGAGGGCTCTTGCAGTAGGTAATGACATATAGGACTGAAGCCAGCAGGCGTCAGGACTCCACGGAAAAATTGATAGCTAGCAGTCTCTGGCGGGGGACCTCCCCCACGTCAGGTGACCGACGTCATGCGACGTCAGTGTAAATGGGCGGTCCCCCACGCCCGCCTTCCAGTCCTTTCCCGCCATTTGCTCGAGTAGCACCTCGCAGTTATGTTCACTGCTTTGCCAGTCTGTCGTCGGTAGTTTTACCGTCTCTTTTTTCAATATTTCTTCGATCTTCGTCAGCATTTTCTTCAGCTGCCGTGTATGTCATCCCTGACTTCTTCTGAGCACAAAATCAAGTGCAATTCCTGCGGCGCCCAGCTCACGCACTAGGACGGACACTTCCAATGCCTTTTTTTGCCTAGGCCCCGACCATCCCGTAGAGAAGTGCCAGCATTGCCAGCAGTTCAACGTGGCCACCCGAAAGCAGAGGCAGCAGTCCCTGGAGGCCCATGTTCTTAAACTGAAGATGTCCTCCATGGAAAAGGAGCTGAAAAAACTCAGGCAGGCCTCTACTTCCCATGAGGGCCATCGCAAGAAGAAGCACCGGGACCAGGACTCCTCTTCTACGGTCACCGTGACTCCAGTTGGGGTTGCAGTGCTGAAGGTAACGTCCCCTCCGGGGGACCTTTTCCACGACGGCCGTCTTGGAGGCTTCCAAGGCGGGGTTGACCCTACCGTCGGGCTCAGGCCCCTCGGGAGCCTCTGGGTCAAAGGAGGCTGCTGCTCCCAGTAAGCCCGCCACCGTGCAGCCTTCTGGTCCGAGCGTCCCCGGTAAGCCGGACGTCGGCTCCTCCGATGCCAGCCCGGGTATGGCTGATAAGACACCTGACCCTTCGGGGGCAGCGCCGGACCTCTAAAGTGCCCGCCAAGGGCCGCCCCTCCAGCGACCGTCCAACGTAAGGTCTGATAAGTCGGATGCGGCTCCTCTGGCGTCCACCAGATCCTGCCCGGTAAGCCGTCCGTCGAACCGCGGCTCACAGCCGATGCGGACCCGCCGGACCTGTCCATCGTCCCAAGCTTCGCCCGCCAGTAGCATTTGCATTCCAGGCTCCAGCGTCTCCCTTGCTGGATCCCAGGGATGTTAGTCCCACTTCCCCGGGCGACACAGGGGATGTTGGCACACTGCTGTCGGGTCTCCCTCCCACTGGGCCGAATGACCTGACGTTGGACCCTCGGACGTCAACGTTAGCCTACCCGACACTGGGTGACATCTCCTTGCCGGACATCCGACGCCGTCATATCCAGGTTCTTAGCATCCGGCACCCCAGTACCCGACGCCGAGCTTACCCGATGCCGCAGTGCCCCAGTACCCAACGCCGGGCTTCCCGCTGTCTGGTTATGGATATGCGCTGTATGGATATCCCCAGTATCCGTACCCCCCCTCCTCCTCCACCGCCTCCTCAGCCGCCGGTGGATCTGAAGGAGACTCTGGCTTCCTGGTGGGCTGAGGCCAAGGCTCAGCTTACCAAGGAAGTAGAGAGCCATCTTCCGACACTGGACCCGGTTCCAGACCCCCCAACGTTGGAGGCGAGAGACTCCCTCACCCCCTCCAGACACCAGAGGCAAGCCCTCTAGTTCCAGGGCAGAGGAGGATATGCTTCTCCGAGGGTTTCCCAAGGGGAACGTTCCTCCCCTGCACTGGAAGGGGTCTTCCTCCTCTTCTTCTTCATTCTCCTCGGAGACCTTGGAGGACTCCGATGGGTGCTCTGATCTGGACAACGAGCCACGAAGTCCAGACAAGCCCAGGCCAAGGACTCCTCCTAAGTCCCCTCTGGAGGATCCTTCTTTCCTGGAGTTGCTGCGCAAAATCCAGGCTGTTCATCAGTGGCAATCTTTGGAGCCGGATCCACAGCATAAAAAACTCGCTGCGCATGTGGATCTGCCCGAGACCGCTCCCACTCTGATTCCACCCTGGATTGAGCCTCATGCCGACCTTGCTTCCACTATTTGGAAACAACCGTCGGCATTAGCCCCCCTTCCAAGGAAGGTGGACAGGATATATCAGGCTCCAGAGGATGTTGATTCCTTAAATTCACACCCCAGAGCTGATTCGGTCGTGATTAGTGCCGCTCATGGCCGTATGGCTAACCCCAAGCACTTGAGCCCGTCACCACCTGACAGGGAATCCCGCCTTCTGGACCAGTACGGGAAGAAGGTCTGTGCTTCTTCCACTCTGGGTATCAGGGCCCTGAACTACGTTGCTCACTTGGGGGATTACCAGAAGGCGATCCTTAGTGAGGTGGAAACAATTGGACTCCATTCCTGAGTCTCAGGCGGAAGCAGGGAAGTGAGCTAATCTAGTCCGGTTTTGCGTGTTGACCAGTCGGCACATGCTTCGTGCCACATACGACGCAATGGACGCTGCTGGTCGGAGCTCGACTTTCGCTGTGGGTTTGTGGTGTCATGCCTGGCTCCAGGTGTCAGGTTTGGTCCCGGAGGTGCAGTCTGCTATCCAGGACGCGCCCTTCAAGGGTTCAGTGCTGTTCGGTGGCGGTGTCAAGGACATCATCACCGATCTGCAAGAGAAGGGTACTGCACTAAAGTCTGTTGACTCCTTATACAGGCCCCCTCAGGGTCAGTGTCGTCCCTTTTGCAGACGTTCTCGGCCCAAAGCAAAACCTCAGGGAAAGCGGGCCAACAAACGCCGGGCCCCTCCACCTGCCAAGCCCCCCCACCGCCCAAAAAAGTGGCAGGAGCTTCACCCACACCTCCTGACTCCTTTCCTGTCCCACAGCCTCTGGGCCTCCCAGAGGAACTGGTAGGAGGGGAGATTCTCCTTCCATCTACCGGGTTGGGAGAGGATCACTTCAGACACTTGGGTGCTCCAGCTGATAGCAGAGGGACACTCACTAGAGTTTCTCCAGGAACCACCAAGAACACCCCTCCCCCCAGGTCATCTTACTCCCCAAAACACCTTCTTCTGGTTCGGGAAGAAATATCTTCCCTTCTTCTGAAGGCGGCGATAGAGCCCATCCTATCCCACCTTCGGGGGACGGGTTACTACTCCCATTTCTTCCGGGTTCCAAAGAAGTCGGGAGATGTGAGGCCTATTCTAGACCTCAGCTCCCTGAACTTGTTCGTGGAGTACAAGAGGTTCAGAATGCTCTCTCCGCAGAGTCTTCTGCCCCCTCCTTCAGCCAGGACAGTGGCTGTGCGCTGTGGACATACAGGATGCATACCTGCATATCCCTATTTGCCATTCTCACCACAAATATCTGTGTATATCGTTCCAGGGGGACCACTACCAGTTCAAGGCCCTCCCATTTGGTCTTTCCTCGGTGCCCCAAGTGTTCATCAAATGCCTTCAGGTGGTAGCGGCCCACTTGCGTACCCAGGGAGTTCAGGTTTTCCCGTACCTGGACGACTGACTCCTGGCGGCCCCATCCAGGGAGGAGCTCCTGCGCTTCCTTTCCCTTACCCTGCAGGTTTTCACCAGCCTGGGTATTACCATCAACCAGGCCAAGTCCCATTTGATCCTGTCCC
Organism: Neoceratodus forsteri; assembly: GCA_016271365.2. Lineage (NCBI taxonomy): Eukaryota > Metazoa > Chordata > Ceratodontiformes > Ceratodontidae > Neoceratodus > Neoceratodus forsteri. The sequence continues at coordinate 1,747,076,250 of CM057450.1, read as the reverse complement.
AGAGGCTCTAGTTCATAGGGGTGATCCTGGACGTGACCTCCGGCATGGCTTTTCTGCCACTGGACAGGGTGGCCACCCTCCAGGCTCAGGTCAGCCTGTTGTCCAGTTACAGGCGGGTCAACTCTAGGTCAGTCCTTCACCTCCTCGGGCTCATGGCAGCTGCTGTTACGACAGTCCCTCATGCTCGACTCCACATGAGACTGTCTCAGTGGATGCTTTGGTCTCAGTGGAATCAGTTGGTGGACGACCTAGATCTACAGGTCCTGGTCTCCAGTCCTATGGTTCGGGACTTGCAATGGTGGATGGTTCAGGAGAACCTTTGCCGGGGAGTTCCCTTCTTCCTCTCTCCCCCCTCCCAGACGCTGACAACAGGCACCTCGGGCGAGGGTTGGGGAGCCCACCTGGGGTCTCACAGGACCCAGGGCTCCTGGTCCAAGCTAGAACAGATTCTTTACATAAATGTGCTTGAGCTCCGGGCCATGTTGTATGCTCTACAAACTCTGCATTTGTATCTGCTTCCCGGTCAAGCTGTCCAGATGGACAACGTGTGTAGTCTGGTACATCAACAAACAGGGAGGAACCCGTTCCTACCCTCTTTGCAGGGAGCGATGCGAGTTTGGGATTGGGCAGTGCAACACAACCTTCACCTCACGGCAATTCACATTCAGTTGGTCATCCGCCGCCCAGGCTAATGAGTGGGAACTGGATCAGGGGGTAGCAGATGATATCTTCCTACGCTGGGGAACTCCTCAGGTAGACCTGTTTGCGTCTCCTCACAATGCAAAACTTCCCGCCTTCCCGCCTTCTGCTTGCTTGCTCCAGGGCACGGCATTTTTTGGAGAGATGCTCTGTCTCTAGATTGGAAGGGCAGATTCATCTATGCCTTCCCCTCGATTCCCTTGATTCCGAGGGTCTTACAAAAACTCGGCTCAGAAGGAGCTCGCATGATCCTAATCGCTCCTTTCTGGCTCAGGCAAGTTTGGTTCTCTCACAGTATTCAAAGGAACCTCCTCTTCCTCTTCCTGTGTAGCAACTTTTACTGACCCAGGATAAGGGAACCCCGGTCTATCCAGGCCTCAAGTCCCTTTAGTTGCACGCGTGACTCCTGCAGACGTAGCTCAAGGCCGATTCGTAGTTTCCCCACTGGTGGCTGAGATTCTGGTGGAGGCCAGAAAGCACTCCACTAGATCTACCTATGCCATGAAATGGAAACTGTTCTCGATTTGGGCCTCTTCCAAAGATTTCGAGCCACTCTCTTGCTCTGTTGGGAGGCTCCTGGACTACATGTGCCATCTCTTTGATCCTGGGTCTCAGTCATTCCTCTCTGAAGGTTCACTTGGCGGCCATCTCTGCTTACCATGTTCCTTTTGGGGACAGAACTTATGCGCAGTTGGGATTTGAATTTTATTCTTGAGAAGCTTACTCTGCCTCCTTTCGAGTCGGCAGCCTCAGCAGACCTAAAGTTCCTTTCCTGGAAGACTCTCTTCTTAGTGGCCATTGCTTCTGCTTGAAGGGTTTCCAAGCTTCAGGCCTTGATGTGCAAAATCCAGTATTTGATTTTTCACAAGGAACATGTGGCTCTGCGTACCAACCCTAAGTTTCTCCCTAAGGTGTTAGCGGAATCTACGCTGAATCAATCCATTGAGCTGCCTGCTTCTTTTATGCAACACTCCAATCAAGGGGAGTACCTCTTGCATACTTTGGATGTGCACAGAATTCTGAGATACTACACCACCAGGACGAAGGATCTCAGAAAGACTGATCAACTGTTTGTCTCTTGCTCATAAAAGAGAAGGCAATGCTGTCTCCAAGCAATGCCTTTCTAAATGGTTGACTCATTGTATCACTTTCTGTTATGACAAGTACCACAAGACCCTGCCGGGTCAAGTCAGAGGCCACTCCACCATGGGTGTCGCTGCCTCTGCTGCTTGTTTCAAGAATGTGTCAGCGGCTGACATCTGTGCAGCTGCAACTTGGACTTCTGTCCATACCTTCACAAAACATTACAGTTTGGACATTGCCTCTTGCCGTAGAGCTGGCTTTGGGTTGGCTGTGCTGCAAGGTCTTCTTTCCTAAGACCTTCACAGCCAGAGGATCTACATTTGAGTAGTTTCCTCCTCCTGTATGCTTCTCCTTGTTCCAGACTGCTTGGGACTCAGTCCTATATGTAATTACCTACTGCAAGAGCCCTCTCGAAGTAAGATAGTACAGTTACGTAAGAACTTACCGTAACAGTAGCTCTTCTAGAGAGGTTCTTGCAGTGGGTAATACCTTCTCACCCTCCATCCCTCTAAGCTTTTTCAGCTCCTTTTCCAGGGAAGGAAACATCCGCTCTCTCTGCCTTGCCTTTGGCCTTTGTGGAAAGAACTGGAAGGCGGTGTGGGGACCGCCCTTTATACTGACGTGTCCATACGACATCAGTCACCTGACGTGGGGGCTGTCCCCCGCCAGAGACTGCTAGCTAGAAATTTTTCCGGGGGTCCTGATGCCTGCCAGCTTCAGTCCTATATGTAATTACCTACTGCAAGAGCCTCTCTCGAAGATCTACTGTTACAGTAAGTTCTTACGTAACTGTACTTTCTATGGAACCCACAACAAACATAAAGACCGAGAACTGACAATCAATAACAGCACAAGGATAACGCTGGAGCAGGTGTATCTGTTTAAATACCAGGGTGTGACCCTTGATTGCACTCTTGCATATTGCAAACATATCGATAACATTGCTAAAGCTTTGAACACTCGCATAGGGCTATCATGTAAACATAAGCACTGCCTTACAGCTGAAGCCCTAAACCTTGCTATTCAGAGCTCTGTTATCTCAATTATCGATTATGGGCTTGTGATTTATGAATCAGCTACTGACACTACTCTCCGGCGCATAGCTTTAGCCCCTAACAAGGCTTGTCGTCTCCTCACCTCAGCTCCCCACCTTTCCCATACTTGTGATGTCTACGAGCAGGCAAACTGGCTCCAACTAACTGGCAGATTCAAGTACCAGACCTGTATCCTAGCAAAGAAGACCTCGTTGGGTCTCTTGCCCCCCAGGGTTCTGACTATTCTGACTCCTCACTGTGTCTCCAGCCAAACGAGAAGTTCAGAATGTCTTACATTTATTGTACCCTGCTGCCGCACTGTTCAAGGACAATGCTCCTACAAAGTTAGAGCCTCAAACTGGTTCAACTCTCTTCCATCAGAAATCACCAACATTGCCATGCTTGGCTCTTTTAAGTACACTCTTTGCCAGCACCTCTTCGCCAGTGCCTCTTGTGACTGCTTCTCATAGCTTGCTCCAGGTCTGCTCCCCTTTGTGCTTCCCTCCCCCTAGACTCCTCTTCCTCCCCCTTCCCCCTCCTGCTCGCACTGTCGCCTCCCCTTTCTTTGTCCAAGTGCTCCCAGTTTTACACAGCCCCATTATCCACCCCTCTCCTTCCAGAGCACTTCACTTTTTACCTTACCCTCTCCTCTCATCTAACTCCCTGCTCCCCTCCAAGCATACTTCCTTTATACCACCACTCCACCACAATTTGCTCCATCCCACCCCTAACTCCCTTTTTCCACTCCTCTACCTTTCTTCCATCTCTCTCTCTCCGTCTACCCACATCTACACCTTGCCCCTTCCCCTTCCACACCCACCTCCTTACTCCTACCTACCACCTCTTTAACAGTGCTCTCCACCACCTACCTCTACTTTAATAACTGATGCTGTGGCTGACCCAGTGGCATGGAGGGCTGAGGCATCATGCCTTACCTCCTGCCGTGCTGGCGACCCATGTTGCGAGCGGGTCGCCGGGGGTTTGCTGGGGAGGGAGAGGATCGAACATCCAGAGGACAGCTCTCCTCTCCCGGGGAGGTGGGAAGATGGACCGGCACCTGCCTGACACCCTAGCGGAGGCTAGGTGTTGGCATGCCAAGTCCCCTACGTTGGGGCACAGACGAAGAGCAACCGACGGCGTGCAGTGTGCGGATGCGTGCGCTGCGTGCCACTGTCGGCATTGCACGCTCCCCCTCGACAAGGTAAAAAGCAGAAAAAGGTCTTGGCCGAGCAGCATGGCACCTCCCTGGCGCTGGATCCGGTCCCGGTGGGTTGAGTCGCTCCTCACCACCCTGCCATGAAGGCTAAGTTGTGGGGACATTAAGGGAGGGGGTCTGATCCTTAGGGATGGCGAAGGGGGAATGGTAGACAGAAGGGAGAGAGAGAGAGAGAGAGAGAGAGCTGGCCAGGATGGGGGAAAAATACTAGTAAAAAATAAATAAATAAATAACTGATGATGCTCTCTGCACCTGTAACTTCTGGCTTCTGCTCTTACCACTCAAGCATTTTTCCTTATGCATACTTGGGTCAATTGCCTGGTGTGCTGTCCTTCTGTAAATATTCACCCTGTAAAAACTGACAAAGCCACTGGCTGCCCTTGCTGTATACCTATAGCGTGTTTTGTAACTTCACTCTTCTGTATATACCCACCCCGCAAAAATTGACAAAGCCACTGTCTGCCCTTACTGTATACCTATAGCGTGTTTCGTAACTTCACTTTTCTGTATATACCCACCCCGCAAAAACTGACAAAGCCACTGTCTGCCCTTACTGTATACCTATAGAATGTTTTGTAACTTCACTCTTCTGTATATCCCCATCCCGCAAAAACTGACAAAGCCACTGGCTGCCCTTGCTGTAAACCTATAGAATGTTTTGTAACTTCACTCTTCTGTATATACTCATGTTTGTCTTTGGCTCTCAACTGTTTTGTTTCCAGACATGGAACTTTTGTAAATGAGCCTTGGCTCAAAGATGTTATCCGATATCTTAATAAATAAAAAAATAAAATAAATAAATAGTCCCTTTTATAATGCTGCTCTCCCTATGGGAATTGTATAGAAATGTGATTGTAGCTCTACCACTGAAACCTGTCACTAAGAATCTTAATGAACTGTTCCTACTACGTTATCTGCTAAATCTCTTTGAAATGTGATTTAATTGTATCATGCCTTGTTGTTCTTTAATAAAAATTATATTTAAAAAATAAATAAACGGCTGGTGCCTTCCACTAGTGCTACCTTCAGTCTGACCGGGCCTAGTTCAGGTCTGTGGCACCGGCACCGTTCTTATTTTTATTTTTTTTTCCTATTATTTATTTATGATCCCGGAGCCTGGCAGGTGACTATGGCCCTCCCTTGGAGGGATTCATCCTCTGGCGCCGCACGTTCCTGCTCATGCCGATCCCCCAGTATTCCCCTTGGCTTACCCCCCCGCAGCGGGGCCAGAGAGAAGAGCGCCAGCTTTCTCTCCCCACAAGCACAATCCAGAAGCTGGCGGTTCCACGCTTCCTCCCACCCCACCGACGTGAGGATGCAGTACGTGCTCCCGAGCTGCATTGCCCACCAGCTGCTGCCAAAGGGCAGTCAGCAGGTGGGATGATAAGCCCCCACGAAAGTGGAGAACAGTACTCCGGATGCTTGATCCTCCCTCGGCCCTGCCGAACCTGGGTCGCTGGCGTGGTGCGAGGTGTAGCAGCGAGCACCTCAACCTCCAACACCACTGGGCCGGCTCATCACTGTTCTCCTATGTCTGCGGATGGTGAGTACTCTGTGGATCAGTGGGTCCTCGCAGAGATGTTGAAGGAGCTGAACGTGGGGCCTTTTGTTGGTTATAATACTGCTACCCTGTCACTGAGATTCCTTGGGGATTTCAGTGATGACTGTTTTGTCCTCTCCCTTGGCTGTGGGCCTTTGAGAATGCATCAAGGAAGTCCAGCCCCTAAATGTCCAGTGCAGGTATTGCACTCCCGCAGGGTCTGCAGGAGCTGTACTTCATGCCACTTCATGGATTTTGGTACCGTAGACACCCATGTGGTGTAAATACCCTGTGTGTACTGACCTCCCGAGGCTGACTCTTCTGAAGTAGATACCAGGGGAAGAGGATTTTTACTGTGGCAGTACCATCATCTGTATTGTAGAACACTGGGCACATCAGGCAGCTTATAACAAGCGCCTGAGGTTGAAGCAAGGTTAGGTCCTAGTTTCAATATCGGACTGTGAGACAACCAGGCAGGCCATTTGCCTTTCTGCCCAGGGCCTAGAGCTGGCAAGGCACCAGTCAAGTGCATCATACGACACCAACGAGGTAGCTTCCAGGTTGGCAGGAATAGCGGTCTGTATTCAGTGAATGGCATGGCTTCACATTTCCCAGTTGGCAGCTTAGGCCCATTGTAAGATACTCATCCTGCATTTCCAGGTGACTCATCCAACAGGGTCAGGCATGAGTTGTTGAGGTGCCCTTTTGTCCTTGGGCCATGGGGGCCTCCGCCTGCCCCTGACCAGTCTTGCATCGCACCAGATCTGTAAGGAGACCCTGCCCTCCGGTGGTTCTCCCCCACACAGAGGGCTGAGGGATATATTCCCTCAGGGTGAGCCAACTCTTCCCCTTTTGAGGAGGAAAGATTGGTACTCTGACCCATCAGTGTGAATGAATGATGCAGACTTATTCCTGAAAGATAAGAAAATTACATACTCACCATAATTGTTCATATTCCACAGTATCTTCACCATTCATTCACATGTCCGCCTACCATCCCCCGCTCAGTCAGGGCCTCTGGGAAGCTCACCCTCTTGTGCCTCCACACACTAGCATCCTTCTTGCCACTCTCAAGAGCTGTTTTCCCCTCTCTAGGGGTAAACTTCATTTAATTTCTTTGTAAAAACGAAATTGGAAAGTGGGTCTCCATATCCTCTTCCCAACAAAAAAAATCCTTGTGGTGTATTTTTTCCCCCTTTTTCCTTTAGTGCTCCTTCCTTGCCCTACTAGGGATATCTCTTAAGGTATATCCCTAGTTCTGCTGTTGCAGATTGATTCAATCTTGTCCTTACGTCTAAGCTTCTGCCATGTGACAGTACCTGGCACTTGGGACAAGGTGCAGCTTTTTCACCTTTTCTTGTATTGCAGGGAAAGGCTGATGCAGTAGGATTTAATAGGGTGTTGCTATGGTTCACTTTTCCACACTCTGGCAGTTCCACTGGAATGCGATGACTGGCCGGACAGATTTAAGCTAAGCTCCTCCCACAACCCGGCTGTATAGATCCCCTGACTCCGCCCCATGATGTCAGATCTTTTTTCCCACTGGAAGAACAAGTCAGCTCCTTCATGCATGTCTTAGGATTTTCTCTGCACTATAGGCAAACCATTATTTTCGAAGTTTTTGAAGCTAAATATCTCTTTTCTCTCAGTTTCCTCTACTCCGACTCCGTATCTGTGATGGAGTGCGAGAAGCCTGGATTCAAATTTTGTGTTTGGTGCCGCCAGAAGATGTCAGTCACTGATCCACACGACACGTGCATGTGCGGCCTTTGTCTTTCTGTGCTTCCTGAATCCCTTGAGGACAGGAAGCACCAGCTCGTACTGGGTTTGCATTTGGAATGGGATCCGAAGGATCACTCTAAGGTCGGCTAAAAGGCCTCAGCGACTGCCAGATCTGTAGCACAGCTTGTGGCACTTGATGCTGAAGGGGCGGCGGATGCAGCGGGCACCTCCTCGACCTCGGTGCTGTTCCCACCTGGAGCCAGTGTCGGAGGGGCCTTCATGGATCAGTTCCATGATTGTGTCAGTCCCTCAAGACCATGAGGGAGAGCCCTGTCCTCCACAGCTCTTAGCCTAAGACTGAGTCAAAGAAATCTTCTCACCAACATCGCCAGTTGAGGAACGAGGAGAGATCTCAGTCCTCCTGATCCCTCGACTCGCTTGACCGCTCAACAGCTGTCAAGCGTCCCTTGGCTGACTGTCGGGTTGGGCAGAATGAAAGATAATGCTTTTTTTTCCTTTTGATGCCTGGGGTATGGGGATGGTGAGTTAGGGTTGGAAACCCAAACTCCACATTTCACTACTTTTGTGACATTAAACTGAACCTGCATTAACAGTTTTTGTTTTGCAAAGAATATAAGAAATAATTTATGAGCCCCCATACACAACGAACCTGTGCTTTGCTTCTGTTGAGGGGTTGAGATACCAGCGTATGGACCACAAGAGCGAAACTCAAGAGGTCCATGGTGATATCTCAAACCCGAGAAACACAAGGCAACTTGTGTGTGGGCACCTCTGTTTTATTTGTTATAGTGTATGGTTAAAAAAAAAATGCGGCTGGTTTTTTTTTTTTTTTTAACTGTACAATGACGCTTTGGTACAGTGAGCAGAGAACGTGCATAATACAGTTTTGAGAATGTGCACAATAACTTTGGAACATGCACAACAAGGTTTTTGAGCTGCTTGAATTCTGTGCACAATAAGCCCTAACCATACACTATATACATATGTAACACACACATAAATACACATACAGAGAGTTTGTTCTGCATGGATATCCATACTAGCTGAAACCTTGTTGTACCACAGTTCAAAGGTTATGGAATGGGTTTGTACCCATCTGTGGTACAACAAAGTTCCAGCTGATCGGAAATCTCTGAGGCAGCTAACTATACATTATAAAAAATACTGGTTGGGCAACCACATGCCCAGCCAGTCTGTGCTGCTGCCTCAGGCTTCTGATTACATCGGACCTCTCAAGCATCGCTCTTGAAGTCTGGTGTAATCAGAACCCCTCTGTGACAGCACCGGTTGGTTGTACATGGTTGCCCAACCAGTATTCTCTCTCTGTCTCTCTCTCTCTCTCTCTATATATATATATATATATATCTCTATATATATATATATATATATATATATATACACACACACACACACATGCATCGCATACACGTTGGCTCTCTGCTTCTTGATTCTTGTCATCGAGACATAGGTCAGGAAGCATAGGAAACCAGGAGCAGTTATAAAATTCTTGAGTAGCGTTTTATTATTTCTAATGAACAGTAAAATAAAAAAAAATGTTCAGGATAGCTAAAAAGGCAGAACAAACAAAAAAACCAAAGTCCTTCATGTGAGGGAATCTCTAATTCTAAGTTTCAGTCTCTCTCTAGCAAAATTATTGCTACTTTTTTTATAACAAGTCTTGCCAGGTAATTAACCTCTTCATCCTGAGCTCGTTAAGGAGACATCCTGTTTTTCACAAAATATTCTTGTCAGTTTCTTTGCAGGGCCGCACACATAGAATATGGTGACCCAGAACTGACCCTTGTTGACAACTCTGACAAAGTTTGTAAACAAGCCTGAGTGGAGCTCAAACTACATCTCAGGTTAACCCCCTAAATTCCAAATAGCCTTTTGCAATCATTTCAACAGTATATGCAGTTTCAAAGGGATCCCAGGTTTCACATAAAGATTCACATATATTCTTATAACCGCAGATATGCCAGCAGTCAGAAAAGACAGAAACAGCAAATGAAGGTAGAGAGATATTGAGAGGCGGAGAAACACAAAACCCTCAGAGTGATCAATTCCTAGGTCTCAGAAGAACATTTGATTGCGCAACCAGACAAAAGACAGAAAAGGAGAGGATGGAACAGATCCTTGTGTTTAACTCTTTCTGCATAACAAATGGGACAGGGGCCTTATTCAGCTCTGTCACAATTCTTGCACTACCATATGTGGTTCATTTTTACTTTGGTTAGCCTTGGTTTTTGTGTATTTTGTCTCTGCACCTACAGTATGATGTTTTGTTTTACACTTGTTGCCACACCTGTTTTGCACTTCATTTGTTGTATTCTGTATCTTCTCCTCTGCCTTCCCCGGGGTACACTTAGAAACAAGCTTTGATTTACTGTGCCTATCCCAGTCATCAAATTATAAATAAGTAGCAGTTGGCTGTTTGAAGAATGTTATTTATAACTAAACATGGGAATGCTTTGGAAAATTTAGTTACGGGTTGTGGGAGCTCATACACTGTCCATGAGCCTTTACAGTGTCAATGGAATGAGAGTTCAGCATACCTGATTGGCCATTGCCGTAATGTATGTAATCGTGATGTAACTGTTTTATGTTCTTCTTGGCAACCTTTTCACAGCTCTATCAAATTGCTGCCGCCTCCCAGAGCCTGCATGGGTATAAAGTACTGTTTGTTCCATTCCACAAAGACCTTGGTTACAGTCACAAATACATTTTCAGGAGTCCAGAACTTTCAAATATACTGAGGTAATAACCAGGTTTATGTTCCCTATGAAATACTTCAAGTTGCTTAACAGAAGTTGTGGCTTTGGTAATCATTTCATATGGATGAATTTGGGTGGTTGTTCGAGATGTGTGAAATGCTTTTTATTTGGTGTAAGTCTGTGGATGTTTTGTTTCTGTATGATCCAGAATTTCCACATTTTCATAATCTGCAATCAGACATTCCACTGAGTCCTGTGGGGTTTTCAAGATTTTTTTTCTTCCATATAGCTTTTGGAGTTGTTTTAACCAGTCTGTGGGTTGTGCTGTGCCTGGCAACATTGCAGCCCTTTCAGCCACTGCACTCACCGTCCCTTCCAGTGAAGATCACTGCTGAACAGAGCCCAGGAGTACTGTTGACTCTCCTCTTCAACAGATCTGTGTATCTTTCAGGAATCAGTTTTCACCATTGGTTTCCACAGATGGGTCTGGGCTGGAGGCACTAGGACCGTGCAGGAGCACATTTTTTGCAGGGAGGTGCTGACATTGGGTAGTGACAGGACCTGCGCACCTGATGTGGTGGCGCACGCGCTAGTCAGTAACCACGGATAGCTTCCTCTCTTCTTCCCACCATCGAGTGCACACCGTGGGAACAGCAGCAGCATCCTTTCACCCATTTGAACTGTGTCACCACATGTTTTAGTATGAGGCACTGTTTTCTTTCACTTTCTTTTATTATTTTCCTCTGATGCCAAAACCAGATAAGGAGGCTAAGAAGAAACACCATCTGCCCTTATTATGTGTAGGTGCCCCTGTAGGAAACAGATGGCAGTGATGGACCGACATCAGATCTGCCTTGGCCTGGATTACAGTATGAATGAGTGCAATGCCTGCTTCTCAGTGGACCGCCACACACTAGAAATCCACATGATGAGGTGGGGGTCAGCTGACCCCCACCTTTAGAGGCAGGCATCACATGCGTAAAGCCAAGGTAAAGTCTCTGGGCCTTTCCCCGGGCCTCTTCCCTGCACATCTGGTTCTGAGGAAACACTGGGTTTTCCTCAGCTTCACCCTGCAGTGGCGACAGAGGCCCTGGGAGGGTGTCTTGTGGACAGCCAGCATCTTCTGGGCAGCCGGCTGCAAACTCCCCATCACCACCCAAGTCTGTCTGCCTTGGGCAGCAGACATCCATGGTGGTAAGGCTAAAGGTATATACTCAGTCTCCCCTAGTGGACACCTCAGTGTCGTGGCTTGCTGCCGCCCAAGCTCCTGATACTATTCGCAGTGTCAGTGAGCAGGGTCTGTGGGTCCTCTTCCAACACCAGTCAGGATGGCAGGAGAGAGCCCGACACCAGGGCTGTGCAGCATCCTGTTGCTGAGGTGGAAGTGGTTCTCTCCTCCGGTGTTGCTAGCGATGCCAAGGGGGAGGACAACAGTGCCCCCGGAAATGGATGATGTCTGTCCTGGGACTGGCATGAAGCATGATGCTGGTAACAGTGTTGCCCCTAGGGTCATCACTGGCCCCAGCACAGCTCATGGTGCCAGGGTCGAGGATGGCTTTGGGGGTTATATTGGCCTTACACTGAGGATGACGCTAGCTATGATTAGTGGGGGTGAACCCATCTCCAGGCATGTTGTTAACCCTGAGCCTGGCACCAGAGGTGGCACTGGCTTGGAGTAGATGAAGACCAGGAGGTGGTGTTCTCACCGGCCATTGGCTGACATCATCACTAGTGGGGACTGGGGCCATCTTATGGGGACTGTATGGCTCTACTCAGGGGCAGAGGGTTTTGGTCAAAACAGCACCAGTATGAAAGCATGATCAAAAACCAGACCATGTGGACAGTAGAAAACTATCGTGGTCAAAAAATTTACTAATATATATATAAACAACTCTGAAACAGCACACACTGTTTTGGTGGCGCTGTTTTTGACCATGCGCTTATTCTGATGCAATCTTCACTAGAAACCCAGGTCAGATACCTGGTCTTAGCCCAGAGAGGTGGTTGGTGCCTTGGAGCAGTACCACAGGGAGTCCAACAAGGTCCAGTTTCGACCCATACCCCTGGTGCCACCACACTCTGGTTCAGCACCTCCTGTCTGTCAGCATCCTCCTCAGAGAAGAATGAATCATCCCTTCACTTCTTCTAAGCTTCTGAGTACACTGTGTACCATAGGATCTTACTTCGAAGAAGGCTCTTGCAGCAGGCCACACTGGTAGGACTAAGCTGCTAGGCGCTAGGACCACACGGAAAACTTCTAGCTAGCAGTCTGTCAGGCCCCCCCCCCACCGACATCAGTCTGCTGATGTCAGCCTAGCCTATATGGAGGGCGGTTCCCACACATACCTCAGTTTCTTTTCCCGTCGTCAACCCGTGCACATCGGACCTTAGTGGATGCCACAGCTACAGTCGATTGCCATTTCCAGCGCTAACCGCACTTTTTATTTTTCATTTTTCTTTAGTGTAAAACATTAAATTTTTGGTGCTGTCATCAATGAGTTTATGTCTTCTCCACCAGTCTCGTCTTCCAACCGCTCCTGGAAGAGTGCCTGCAGGAAACAGATCCCTGAAAAGGACGTCCACTGCGTGTCTCATCTGCCTAAGCCCCAGCCATGACACCGAAGCCTGCCAGTTTTGTCAAAAATTCAACCAGGCCACTCAGAGAAGCGATTTAAAAACTCTGGAGAGCCACCCTTTGAAGCAGAAGTTGGTTGCAATGGAGAAGGAGCAGCAGGCCAGGGGCTCTTTGGCCTCACAAGGACAGTCCTCCAGGGCCTCTTTATCTTCTCATAAGGAGAAGTCTGGGAAACATAAACACTGGGACAGGGCCCGGTCAGCTTCCCATTCACGGTCACCCCACAAACCGTCAATAGCGATGGGGTCGTCCCCCTGCGGGGATCAGCTGCTCCAGTCCGCCAAGCCGTCACTTCCTCTGGGCTTCCGGTGGCTCCGCCGCCTGCTCTTATTTCAATTTTGAGTGGTGTCTCTTCGGAGCAGGGGACTTTGTCTCCTGCCCCCTAGCCCCTGATGCTCAGGCCTATATCTTCCACGGGCTGTCAGCCAGGTGGCATGGCCGGTGTTGGTCTGTGTGGTGGCTCAACAACCGTCACCCCCTGGCCACGGTGCTGCCTTTGTCACCTCCCATCACTGGGACCGATGTCAGTCCTGCCAGGCAATGCTCGCAGCAGGCCACCCCTGTCTCTTCCTCACTGGCACTGTCTCTACCCTTCATTCAGGGGTCTCCATCCCCTCAGGCACCAGCTTCTCCAGCTGGGCCGGCGGATCCTTCGCCCAGGCACTTCAGACCATTGCCTGCTGAGCCGCTGCCAGTGATTCCGTAGCCCCAGCCTGTGGGCTCGACTCTGTTGTCGCCCCTGCCGCAGCCGACGCCTGCAGGCCCGTTGCCAGATCCTCACCTGGCACCAGGTGGTCCTGGGGCACCGCCGTCGGCTCTCCAGCCGTCCATACCCTTCAGCGCCTTCTTCTTTTGCATTCCTGCCAATGTGTAATATGGCACCCAGGTAGATTCCATGCCTTTTTCGACATGGTGGTCCTTCATGAAAAAACAGACCCCTGTCCCTCCATGCCTGCCTCCAGCATCCCCCCTCCGCCCACTCCAGGATCCCCAGCCTCAGAACCCCTATCGAGCTGGTCCGAGCGAACCCTGTACGTCAGGGGACTTGACCTTATGTCGGTTCAGGTTCTAGAAAGGATAATCATCGGCCCCCGGCGTCAGTCCCGAATAGTGATACTACTGAGGATGACTCTTGACAGGTCTTTCTCCTCTCCTGGGGAGTCTTCGAAGGGGGATGATCAGGCTAAAGACGTGCCCAAGTCCCCTCTTCCGATCCATCCTTTATGGATGTCTTGCACCACATCCAATCCATTATGGGCTGGGAGATGGAGGAGCAGGATCCAGAGAGACGCTGTTTGGCCATCTACCTCCGGCAGTGGGATGCCCTCCCGATGGTGGTGCCCCTTTGACTCCTACGAGGATGTCACTAAGGTGGCCTGAAACTACCCTTCTACTACCCCTCCTCTGCCTAAAAAGGTGGACCTCCTTTATCACGCCCCAGCTGGCAAGCCTTTTCTGAGGAGCCACCCTAAGGCAGATTCAGTGGTAATTAATCCGGTGCACGATCATACTAAGAAGCCCAAGCACCTTAGTACCCTTCCCTTGGACTGGGAGTCCAGGCAGCTGGATCACCTTGGCAAACGGATTTTTGCCTCCATAACTCTGGCTATACAGGCCATAAATTATCTGGCCCACATGGTCCAGTACAGCACAGTTCCGTAAGAACTTAACATAACAGTAGATCTTTGAGAGAAGCTCTTGCAGTAGGTACTAACAGATAGGACTAAGCCACCAGGCAGTAGGACCACGCGAAAAACTTTTAGCTAGCAATGTCTGGCGGGGGACTGCCCACCCAATGTCACGTGGCTTATGTCAGCATGGCACAATATAGTGAGCCGTGCAAGGCATAAATTGGTGTTGCAGACTTGATTAGCAGCCTTTGCTAATCAAAGTAAAAAATGATTAGCAATTGACCAAAGTTGATTAGCAATTACCAGAAATTGATATTTTTGCTCAAAACTCCATAAAATGTACTTATCTTGCTCTATATTGGTAAAATACACATTTACACAAGTTTCTGAGGCTGATATCTGTTTTATTTAGCCACTTCCAGAATACAGCAATTCTTGTGCAGCAGCACATGCATTTTAAGAGCCAAGATAGGATGTCTGCCCAAGCAGACTGTGAATTCATGAATGTGATCATGAGTCTGTGACAAATTAAAACCCCTGGCCCAGCATACCCTGGGACCGTGGTTGACCACACAGTAACTGTCTGGGTCTGTGATTGGCCACACAGTTACCAACAAGGATTGGGTGCAATCTATTTTGCTACTGTTCTCCACCAGGCATGTAGCCGGAATTCTGGCCTGTTTTTTTTTTGGGACCTGGGGATGGTCCACCATCCTAAGCTGCCAAATTACCAGGACGCCTTGGTTTAGCACTAAAAATGTCTACAGCCCTGTCTGGGTTGAATTCAGCTGGAGGGAGCACCTGCTTTTAAATGCGAATCAGTGTTTCTATAGTATCCTCTGTCAGACTTGCTCTCCACTCAGTTTTTACCTTGTTCATAGTTGGAAAAACACCTTTCTGCAATTGCATTCGACACAGAAAATACTCTCAACACATTGACAAGCATCAACAGATTTGGATAAGAGTTTTGGAAGTCACATGCCAGCTTTGACCAAATAGCAGAGGCAGAAAGATTGATGAAATTGGTTTGAGCAAAAATCTTAAACTCTTGCCATTCTGCAGGTAGCAGAGTGCTGTCACACCCAGGCTGCAAAAGTGCTGAAAAGTGGTCAGCTACTGCAGTAATGTCACTGTTACCATACAGCTCCAGTTCCTTTCTGTCTGCAGCTGCTGGCCAAAGTCTGGTATCTAACACTTTTGCACGGTTATAGGTATTACTTTCATCAGTCAAATGGAACCTTTGTTCACAACAGCTCTCAATGTTTATAATGTATTTCTTAGTTTGCTGTTTAAAAGTTTTAGAAACTTGGCCACTAAACTGTGTTAATTTCACACTCTTGTATGTGACTTGAGCACATGCTCCTGAAAGAACATCAGACCCATTTTTTAAGAGAATGTCAAGTTCACTGCCACCTATGGGACCACTGCTTAGCATGGTCAAGAGTGTTTCTCAAAGTTTCAACAGAGCTGGCCGGCCCAGTGGCACTGAGGGTTGAGGCGCTGGATGCCACACCTTGCACCACACCGGTGACCCGAGTTCGGGAGCGAGCTCAGGAGCGGGTATCAGGAAGGGGAAGGATCGAGCAGCCTGCAGGGCTGCTCCTCCCGGGAGGTTGGGGGTTTGTCCGGTGCACCAGCGGCTCTGTGGAGATCAGGGTGCTGCAGTACACAAAACAGCACGCTAAGCTGCGTGGCTGAAGTCGGCAGGCTGCCATGCGCCATGGCACCAGGTGCCACGCAAAGGGAGGGTGGGGGAGCACCGAACACAGAAAGCCTGGCTCTGCGGGTAGGCGGCGGCACTGGACTCCCCATTCCCACCGCCAGATTCGCTCTCCTGCCTTCCAGTTCCTCCGCCCGGGCCCTCACCTACAGCCAGGGTCTGACCTGTAAGAGCTCCCAAAGAGGAGGAGCGGCCCCACCCTGGAGGGGTTAAGCTGGGGTACTGGCTGTGGGGGGGGGAGGGGAGGGGAGAGGAGGCTTAGGGCCGAGAGAACCTCAGGCGGGCAAGAACAGGCAGGTTGCCTGAGAGAGGCTCCGCAGGCCGTGACAGGAGGGAAGAAGAATTGTAAAAAAAAAAAAAGTTTCAACAGAGCTAAGTAGCTCTGGCATTTTAATTACTTCTTTTTGAAGTGCTAGTGAGAACCTGGCAAGTGACTGAAGCAGCTGTTCAAAATACAAAAGGTGTGCCACCATTTGGAATTAAGTCATAATTTGTAACACTCCCTTGGCTTTGGCCTGGTCATGAGTTGGGTCTGTGGCCATAGATTCTAAATGGGCACAAATTATGGGAATGATTTGGTAACAGCATGGGTGGCAAGAAGTTTATGCTGCACCCAGCGTGTGCCATGGGCCTTCTTGGGCTTTTCAACTGACGTCTCCATGGCCTGGGCAATGGACCGTAACCCTTTTGAGTCTCTTAGGACTTTTTTGATAGAGATAAAACAGTTGGGTCAGAAAGTTTCAAACATCGTTGAAATAGGTGTTATCCAAAGCCTCTTTTATGGCCAGTTCTACTCTGTGTGAGAAACAGTGAACACCAACTAACCACTGTATGTCTTCACTTAAAAGAGCAGCAAGCCCCCCGTCTTACACCCATGTTGACAGATGCCCCATCAGCCCCAAACCCAACCATGTTTTTTATATGAAGCCCAAACTCTGTAAAAATGTCTAAAAGGAGATTTTTTCAATCCCGCACTTGTGCCATCTGATACATATTTAATTCGTAAAAACTTAGTCTCCACTTGACCATTGATGGGATTTACATAAATTACATAAACCAGTTCCTTTTCAATTACACCACTGTCAGTACTACAGTCCATTAGCACTGAAGAATAATTTGCATTCTTGACAGTTGCCAGCAGGTTTTTTTCTAGGTGCTTGCCAATACACATTGTGAGTTCTTTCCCGCTAACAGCGTTAATGTATTTATTGCTCAAATGAACTCCTTGGTGCTTTTCTTGTTCTGCTATCGCTTCAAACTTTTTTAATAGGGATGTCCTCTTTGGCCATCATATACAGGATCTCCACCAGCCTGCCTAGAACCGTTCTATGCTGTTCCTCTGCATTACTGAAAGCTCTCCCTGCAGATAAATTAAATAAGTTTTAAGTCTCGCTCCAAACCCCTAAACCCCCATTTTAAACTTAAAAAATTGTTGTATGGCGATATGTATCAAGTGGTGACCTTGTTCTACCAAATTTGAAAATGTTAACAGCTTTCTTGTGCTGCTCTGTCAGAAGATGTTTCCAGATGGTGTCAGCTTTAAACTGGGGGCCTGTAATCCCTGCAGTTAATGCCTTACTGAAGTTCCTCAACCCACGTAGCTCATCTCTGTACTCGCAGCACAATTTGCAACTAACACGCACTGCACAGTCTCCCTCACTGCTAATCAGTAGTCATTTTTTTTCTGGATCATATTTTTGGCGCCATCCCTCTGCAGTTGCTAATTTAACTCCAGCCATGTCGGACTGTAATATTAAAAGTTTGAAGTTAGCAAAACAAGGTGTCAGGGTGTGCAACTACTTAAAATTAACACATGATGAGGCTTTTCCTGAAAAAGAAATGACAGCAGCAGATGTGTGACCTCAGCCCCCTGCCCGGCCCAGTTGATGGCACTTTCAGACCAAACCCCTGTTCCTAACTACTGGGGCAATCCTCCCATTGTGACTCAGGGCATAAGTCTTTTTTTTATTCCCTCATGGATCTCTGCAAAGCGCAGGCACATAGTCATTCTGTGTGTTCCCAAGATCACTGCAAAGAGCAGGGCACAACACTTAGCAAGGCACATTTTCTGGTCCCCTTGGATTCTCTGCAAAGCTGCAGGGCATAACTTAGTCTTTTCTGTTCCCAAATTGTTCACTGCAATGCTAGGGCACATGTCACTGACAACATAAGCACTGGGCACTTAATTCTTAGACGTGCCTGGTTCCCCTCATCTCTGCAAAGCAAGCCTTTTTTTCCAATCGTTCACTGTAGATGCAGGGCACACAAGCAGGGCTAAGCACATTAAATAAGTTGGTTCCCCCAATCTCTGCAAAGCAGGGCACATAACTTAGTCTTGTTTTCTGTTCCCAAATTGTTCACTGCATGTGGGCACACAGATCTCTGCAAAGCAGGGCATTAACTTGGTCTTATTCTATTCCCAAATAAGTTCTGGTTCCCCTAATCTCTGCAAAGCAGGGCACATTACTTAGTCTCTTTTTCTGTCCCCAAATTGTTCTCGGCATGTGGGCATACAAAACTAGCTGCAGGGCACACAGATCTCTGCAAAGCAGGGCACATAGTCTTATTCTGTTCCCAAATAAGTTCTGGTTCCCCCAATCTCTGCAAAGCAGGGCACATTACTTAGTCTCTTTTTCTGTTCCCAAATTGTTCACGGCATGTGGGCATACAAAACTAGCTGCAGGGCACACAGATCTCTGCAAAGCAGGGCACATAGTCTTATTCTGTTCCCAAATAAGTTCTGGGTCCCCCAATCTCTGCAAAGCAGGGCACATTACTTAGTCTCTTTTTCTGTTCCCAAGGTTCACTGTATGTCGGTACACAAAACTAGCTGCAGGGCACACAGATCTCTGCTAAGCAGGGCATATTAACTTAGCCGTATTCTGTTCCCAATAAGTTCTGGTTCCCCCAATCTCTGCAAAGCAGGGCTCATTTTACTTAGTCTCTTTTTCTGTTCCCAAATTCACTGCAAAGTCAAGAGCAGGGCACGCAAATAGCAGGGACATTACTTCTTGGTTACCGAGATCTCAAAGCAGGCAGGGCTGCTTACTTAGTCTTTTATCTGTTCTCAAATGTTCACTGCAAAGATGCAGGGCACATTAAGTTCTGGTTCCTCCATAATCTCTGCAAATCAGGGTACATAGTCTTTATTCTGTTCCCAATGTTCACTGCAATTACATTCACTGTTTGTTCCCAAATTCACTGCAAGCAGGGCACAAACTTAATGTTTGAGGCAGGGTGACCCTTTCATGCCCTTGTTCTCCCACCACCCACAGTCCAGCTCTAGGCCTTTCCCGTTCGTTGCCATTACGCCGTCCCCCCAATCTGTGCCCTAAAGTCCATGTGCCCCTCTTCCCTCCTCCAGCTCCCCGACCAAATGAAAATTTTTTACTTGTGTTGCTGCTGAGCTACCCTATTCTGCTGCTTCTCTGAATCTGCCCGTCCTTCAGCCTCACCCTGTGATGCAGCCACCTGCTCTCGACTCCGTCATCCAAGCCTCCCCTGTGCCCTCTCGTGCACTCGGGCAGGTCTTCTCCCTCCAGTTCCTCCTCGGTGTGGTCACCACTCCTCCATGCTCCGGCTCTTGTCTCTGACCACCGACCTGCAAAACAAAAAGACACAATTAGTTAACCGGACGACGGCGCAACAACGATAAAAAGAAAAAGTGAAATGAAATAAAGAAAACTCACCTTTGGACTCCTGCTCGACCTCCCAACGCCTGCTTCCTCTTCTAGGTGCACTGCAAAAGGACTCAGTCATGTTTCTCCCGTGTGGAGACTGGGTTGGGGGGAGCAGGAGCATCACTGGACCAATCAGGAAACAGCTTGGGGTTCAAGGGGCGGGGCTCGGAGGAGGAGGGCAAAAATTGGATACCAGGACAAAAAAAATTAAAGTGACAGTGCCCAATAAGGCACTTTTACAGGACCCAGGACCAATTGGCAATGATTAGCAATGACTGCTAATCATTGCCAGATTTGACTCGCTTTTTGCCAATCTTGGGTGCATTAAATTGTGATCGAACCCGCTTATTTTATGCCTTAGGTCTCCATGCCCTCTTAGTTCTCCCCTTAGACCTAGAAAGGTGCGACAGGAGATAGGAGTGGGCTCCTGGAGCTATAAAGCTATGAAAGGAGAAGTAGTAGAAGAAATCCAGGGGGAAGGTGGGAGGGAAAGCAGTACCTACTGCAAGAGCCTGTCTCGAAGATCTACTGTTACGGTAAGTTCTTACGTAACTGTACTATCTTACTTTGAGAGGGCTCTTGCAGTAGGTATTAACAGATAGGACTGAGTCCTAAGCAGTCAAATTCAGACAAGTCTGTGACATGGGAGGTAGGAACAATTCTGCAGGAAACTGGGATCTTAGGACAAGAGTCTCTGAAGTATGGCTAGGCCAAAGCCTGCTCTGCACCAAGAAGCAATGTCCAAACTGTAATGCTTAGTGAAGGTATGGACAGAACTCCAAGTGGCACCCGCACAGATATCGGCAGCAGAGACGTTCCTGAAACAAGCAGTAGAGGCAACTGTGCCCCTGATTGAGTGCACTTTAACTTCCCCAGGAAGTGGCTTGTTATACTTCAGATTACAAAAAGTAATGCAGTTTGCCAACCATTTGAATAAACGTGGTTTTGAAATCACAGCGCCCTCTCTTTTGGGCGCAAAGGAAACAAATAACTGGTCAGTTTTATGGACTGGTTTCATCCTGTTCGTGTAGTAACGAAGAATTCTTTGTACATCAAGAGTGTGTAGAATTGTTCACCTCGACTGGAATGCTCAGGATAATACACTGGCAACTGAATGGTCTGATTTAAGGTGGACTCTAAAACCACCTTGGTTAAGAACTTGGGGTTTGTACGCAGAGCCATCCGGTCTCTGTGAAAAATCAAATAAGGTTCTTTACACATCAGGGCCTGAAGCACGGAAATCCTTAGAGCCGAAAGTAATGGCAACTAAAAAGAGCGCTTTCCACAAAAGGTAGTGCATATCACAACTCGTACCTGGTTCAAATGGAGACAGAGTGAGTTTTTCCAAAATGAAGTTCAGGTCCCAGGGAGGAGCAGGACTCTTGACTGGGGGTTTCAAATGAAGAATCCCTTTTAAAAATCTCTTAGATACTTCCAGCTGAGCCACGGTTTTGCCATCCACTGGAATGCGGTAGGCAGAAATGGCAGATAAGTGAACCTTCAAGGTCGAGTAACTAAGTCCAAGGTCAGAGAGGTGAAACAGATACTCAAAGACCTGCGGAACCGGGCAGGAGAAGGGGTCCCATTCCTTGGACGTGGCCCATATGGAAAATCTCTTCCATTTCATTGCATGGGTGGATCTAGTGGACAGCTTTCTGGCCTCCATTAGAACCTGTGCCACTCTAGAGGATACTTCAAAGTGAGCGGTGGCTATGTCAGTAGGTGTCACGCATGTAGGTGAAGGGACCGGAGGCCTGGGTGGACCAGGGTGCCCTGTTCCTGAGTAAGAAGATCTTGACAGATGGGCAGAAGAACTAGGGGTTCCACAGACAGCTGTTGAAGCAGAGAGAACCAAATCTGTTGCGGCCAGTAGGGAGCAATAAGGATCATATGTGCTCCCTCTGCCTGAAGTTTCAGTAGTACCCTCTGTAGTAATGGAAAGGGAGAGAAGGCATACATGAATCTCCCTGTCTAGCATAGAGACAGTGCGTCTCACCAGAAAACACCACGCCCTGGAGCAAGTGAGCAGAAAGTTGGTAATTTTGCCCTGAATGGGGATGCGAACAGATCAAGGTCTGGTCAGCCCCAACGCTTGAATATTTTGTCTACCACAGACTGTCTCAGCTCCCACTCATGGGCTCTGGCTTGAGTGTGGCTGAGTGTGTCCGTCAGGACATTTTGAAAGCCTAGGACATGCACTGCTGTGAGGTGGAGATTATGTTGCACTGCCCAGTATCATACTCTCATCATTTCGCGACAGAGTGGGTACAAGCGAGTGCCCCTTTTTTGTTTATGTACCAGACAACACACATGTTGTCTGTCTGGATCATGAGCAATCTCTGCTGAAGGAGGTGCTGGAATGCCTGTAAGGCATTCAGCACAGCTCTTATCTCCAGTACATTGATATGAAGTGAGAGTTCTACATGAGTCCAGGAACCTTGAGTCTTGTGGGATCCCAAATGGGCTTCCCATCCCAGTCCTGAGGTGTCCATCATCAGGGTCTGGGTGGGAGGATTGGGCTGGAAAGGGACACCCTTCCATAGATTGTCCGGGTTCTACCACCTCAAATGGTCCCAAGCCAACGGGCTGGAAACCAGGATCATGTGATCCAGGTCGTCGGAGCTCTGAACCCACTGTACTCTGAGAGTCCATTGCGTGACCCGCGTATGGAGTCTGGCCAGGTGCACTGTGGGAATGGCAGCTACCATAAGACCCAGCAGACGAAGAATTGACCTTGCAGAGGTCCACCTTTGAGAAGCCACCAGATGTGCTTGTCGATGGAAAGTCTCTGCTCTGTCTGGCGGGAGGAAGGCTCTCCCCTGGACTGTATCCAACACTGCCCCAATAAACTGGAGGCATTGTGAAGGAATAAGATGGGATTTGGGATAGCTGATCAAAATGCCCACCTGCTGGAAAAGGTCCAGGGTAATGGATAAGGATCTGACTAGGCCGTTCTTTCGACAGGGCTGAAAGGAGCCAGTCGTCGCAGTATGGGAACACATGGATGCCCTGTCTGTATAAAGCTGCTGCAACCACCGTTAGGCACTTCGTGAACACTCTGGGTGCTGACAACAGGCCAAAGGGGAGAGCTTTGAACTGGAAATGCTCTCCCTGAAAAGAAAATCTGAGAAATCTGCGGTGGGACGGGAAAATGAAGATATGCAGGTAGGCATCCTGCATATCCAGCACACAGAGCGATTGTCCCTCGTGTAGTAAGGGAATGAGACCCAGAAGGGATAGCATTCGGAAACTCTTGTATTCTACAAAGAGGTTCTGACTGCTGAGATCCAGTATTGGTCTGAGGTTTTCCGTCTTCTTGGGGACTAGGAAGAAGTGTGAGTAGTATCCCTTTCCCATCTGACTGTGAGGAACGGGTTCTATTGCTGCGTTTAGCAGCAGAGAGTCAATTTCCTATCTTACCAGCTGGATGTGACTCAGAGGGTAATAAGAGGAACCTGGGGGATGTTCTGGTGGGCTCTCTAGAAACTCTATTGTGTACCCTTTGACTACAAGTTGAAGTACCCACGAGTCTGCTGTGATTGCCTCCCATCCCAGAAGGTGGTTTGAAAACCTGCCTCCTACCGGTTCCCCTAGGACTCGGTTTAGGGGAGGGAGGGGTTTGAGTGAGTCAGGAGGTGGTGGGGAGGGTGGAGGGCGCGGTTGCCGAGGCTCTATGAGCTTTTGCCGGGGCAGCCATGCCTGCCGAGGGGGCCCAATGTTTGTTCTGTTGTCGGTTCTGCTATTGCCTTTGCTGTCGATGCTGCTGCTGAAGAAAGGGCTGCTTCTGCTTTTGAGGGGGTTTGTACATAAACTGGACAGAGCGCAAAGCTTTGCCTTTGTCCTGCAGGTCTGTAATAATGTCGTTGACATCCCCTCCAAAAAGTACAGGGCCCCAGAACGGGGCATCCCGGATGGTTGATTGCACCACAGGCGCCAGGCTGGAGATCCTCAGCCATGAGTGTCTACGTAAGCTGATGGCCATGGTCGTTCCTCTTGCAGAGGCGTCCACCGCATCGTAAGTGGCCCCAGTGTGTGTCAGCTAGCAGATCTAGCTGACCTCACCATACTGGCCATTTCTTCCTTGAGCTCTGAGTCAGGAAGTTTGTCCAGCTTGAATTCTAACTGACCCAGGATGAATTTCTGGTAGACCACCATGTGAGCCACATAATTTAGTGCTCTGATGGCCAGAGTGGATGAAGAGTATACCTTCTTCCCAAACTGATCCAGTACCTTGGATTCCTTATCAGGGGGAGAAGTACTGAGGTGTTTTGGTTTGGAAGATCAGTCGTGTGGAGCACTGATGACTATCAAATCGGCCTTAGGATAGACACTAAGGTGGTCCTTTCCTTCTGGTGTCTGGTACATCCTTTCTGCCTTCCATGACACGGGGGCTAGTGAAGCAGGTTGTTTCCATATCGTGGATGCCAAGTCCTCGTGAGGGTCTATCCACGGTGGAATGAGTGTTGGAGATAGATCTGATAGTTCCAGATGCTCCACGAGTCTCTGGCATTGGAGTTCTTGATCCTCCATGCACCAGTCATATGCTGCCTGGATCTTCCTGAGGAGTTCCATGAAGAAAGGGTCCTCAGGGGGTGACTTTGGTGATTCCTTTGGTTTGAGGTAATCCGGTGTTAGAGATTCCTAGTCTGAGCCCGAGTGAGCTGAATCTGGCTCAGAGTCCGACGTTGGGCTGTCGTCAGGAGTGCAGAGTCTGGGTAGAGGAATGTGTGCTGGTCTCGAGAGGGCCACAGGTCTCGAGAATTCTGTGGGCCATTCTGGCAGAGTCAAAGGCTCCACAGATCTACCCAACATCGATGATCTTGAGTCTGTAGACGGAGGATGCCTCTGCATCATATCTGAGGTGACCGGTGTCGGGCTAACTGGAGGCTAAAGCTTCTTGAGCTCCAGTGTGAGCTGAGACTTCGCTTCATCCCACCAGGAAAGAAGCATCGCCTGCAGGTCCACCTGGGGCTGACATGGAGTTGGAGGCAGTGGGGGCTGATGTTGTATCCTGGCATTGGATGGCCCAGAACCTGATAGTAAGGTGACGGGAATCCTGACGGGGGATAGCCCGGCAGTGGGTACAGAGGAAACCCCGGTGTCAGGTATCCCAGTGTCGGATACCCTGGACAGTATTGAGGCACCGGGTGTCTGGTAGTTCACGGAGAGCCTGAGGGATCTAGCATCAGCCCTGGCAGAATGGCCAAAGGGCCTGGCATAGGACCCGATGGGGGCCCCAGTGGGGGACCCGATGAAAGGTCCAGAAGGCCTGATGGAGGGCCCAATGGAGCCGGTGTCAGGCTTGACAGTGGCCCAGAGGGACCCAAAGGAACCAGGATTACCTTTGTCAGGTCTTGCAGCAAGCCAGGCATTGGGCGATCCAGCGTCGGTAGTGGGATAGTGCTGGATGGTGGGAGGGGGAGAAACCGGAAAGTGGGTGACCCTCTGGGGCCAGCTGTGGTTCAGGCGACAACTGATCTGGTTCCTCGACGTCAGGCCTGTTGTTGGGGCCTGCCGGAGGAACCAAGGTTGAGCGCACATCAGGGGGCCCGATGTGTGACTTATCAGCCGGGGTTCCAATTTAGGGTCAAAACAAATAAAAAAAAAAAAAAAAAGAGTTAGTGTGTTTGTCTGAGTTGGCTGAAGTGAATTGTTATCTTTTCAGTTATCTAGGTGTTTGTCTGAGTTGGCTGAAGAGTATTGTTATATGTGCAATTATCCAGGCGTAGAAGGACCTGTAAAGTAAGAGGAGTGGCTTATCTAGAAGGAAGCCAGGTGTGTTGGATTTAAAAACTAACCTAGATAGCTTCTAGCAGAGAACAGGCAGAGAACAGCACAAGGAAGGAGCTGCTGTTTATGACTATACTTCTCTACTGGGACTATATTGCCCTCCTTTTCTCCCCTTCACCCACCACCCTTAGCCAGTTCTACTTTTATAGGCACAGGATTTGACTGACAACAGGAACTTCCTGTTTGAGAGCAGGTAGGGAGTGATCACAGAGCCACAAATGAGTCACCATCCTTGAAGGAAAAGAGTAGCTCTCCGTCTCCCCCTTGCTGCTGGAGGTCTGACTCTGAGCAAGTAAGGAGATTACTGAGAAATATAGGAACTTCTTGTCTCAGAACAGGAAGATCAGGAGCTTAAAGGGCACGGAGGCAGTAAGTAAGTAGGAAGAAAAAAAATAAACAGAGGAAAGAGAGTAAGTATTCAAAACAACAGTTAAGGGGCCAGAAATAAGACATGATGGGAGTGGTGCAGTGTAGTGGCTGTGGAGAAGCAGTCTTCTGGGAGACATTCTGGAGGATGCGGTGTTGTCCCATCTGCAGGCACCTCTCTGGGCTGAAGGAGGAGGTTGCTCATCTCCAGGCTGAGTTGGCCAGGATTTGGGGGACCTCCTCTCCCACCCAGGGACCACCAGGGCCACCGCCGTTGCCTCGGAAGTTGCCAAGAAAGAGGAGTGGTTGGACCACAGTGGGCTGAGGAAGGGTGAGGGTGGTGGAACAGAGGCGCATCCCTCCAGTTGTACCTCTCCACAATTCATATGCCATTCTGGCAAAGTGTGGTTCCTCTATGGAGGCATCCGCTGTGGAGACCAAGGAGGATGCTGGGAATCTTCACAAAGGAGACTCACAGGAGGGTGGCATGGGACCCTTCAGGGGAAGGAAACAACTCTTGGTGGGGGACTCCATTGTTAGGAGGGTAGAACTGGGGGAGGAAGGGGAGAAGGAGGTAAGGTGCCTCCCTGGCGCCATGGCTTGGAGGGACAGGGAGCGAATCCTCAGGATCACGGGAACAGCTGCACGGGGGAGGGAGCTGGATGTCATTGTCTACCTAGGGACAAATGACCTGGCTGGGAAAGGGATAAGAGCAGTGCAGAAAGAGTTTGTTGAGTTGGGAAGGGGCCTTAGACAAGTAGCACGCACAATAACCTTCTCGGAGGTGCTGCCTGTCTATGGCATGGGTGAGGCTAGGGTGCTCCACACCATGGGATTCAATCAGTGGTTGAAAAACTGGTGCAGAGCTGAGGAATTTGGCTTCACTGGGGACTGGGGGTCCACCTGGAGTGATGCAGGCCTGTACTGGCATGATGGTCTGCATCTGTCCAGGAGGGGAACCGGGATCCTGGGTGATAGGTATAAATGCTTCATTGGCAAGCATTTAAACTAGCCAAGGGGGGAGGCACTGGAAAGGAGCAGTGAATTCCTAGCCCCCCAAACAAAATCAAGGTAGTTAGTGAGGTAGACACCAAGATAGAAACGTCAATAGGAAGAAGGGCAGGGATAAATGGAGAAATCGACAAAGGCAATAAGGACAGGGATGGGGCAAAAAGGGGTAAGGCCATCAAGAAATGGAGGGTAATTAGTACCAATGCCCGTAGTCTGGGCAACAAGCTCCCTGAACTGGTGGCCTTGATGGAAGAGGGATGCCTGGATATCGTGGCAGTCACAGAAACATGGTACAAAGACAACAATGACTGGGATGTTAACAAACCAGGATACACAACCTACAGGAGGGACAGGGAGGATAGAAGAGGGGGAGGAGTAGCTCTCTATGTAAGGGAAGGGATAAAAGCAATGGAACAAAAGAGTGAACAGGGAGGAGAGGAGGCACTGTGGGTCACCTTAGAGAGTGGAAATGGCACCACAATCCGCACAGGGGTTGTATACAGACCCCCATCTCGGGGAGGGAATGGGCAAGGATATGATAGAAGGCATCCTTAGGATGGCAGAGAAAGGGGAGATACTGTTGATGTGGGACCTGAATAAGCCAGATGTTAACTGGCTCACCTTTGCTACAGCCACATCAAAGAGCAGGGCCATTCTCGATGCCCTACAGGGGGCATGCCTCAGACAGCTAGTGCTGGAACCCACCCTGGAGGGAGCAATCTTAGACCTCATACTCTCAAATGGGGACAGTGAGATGATCTCTGATCTAGAAATGGGTAGCCATCTAGGAACAAGTGACCACCAAACAGTGTGGTTTATGATAAATTCAGTTGCAGAGTCAAGCCATACAGAAGTGAGGGTACTAGACTTCAGGAGAGCTGACTTTGGCAAAATGGGAGAGTGCCTTAGAAAAGCACTAGCAAACAGGTAAGAAGGTGGGGTGGAGCAACAATAGGGAAACATCAGAACTGCCATCACAGAGGCAACATGCCTTTGTGTGAAGCAAATAAATCAAAATGAAAACAAAAAGCCACTATGGTTCTCAAAAGAGGTGGCGGGGAAGGTGAGGGAGAAGAAGATAGCATTTAGGAAGTATAAGGAAACAGAATGAGCAGGACAGAGAACTGTACCAGTTAAGTCAGAAGGAAGCAGGAAAGGCAGTCAGAATAGCAGAGGCCCAAACTGAGGTAAAGATTGCCAGTTCAGTTAAGAAGGGGATAAAACTTTTATAGGTACATTAGGGAGCATAGAAAGACAAAGGGAGGGATAGTAAGGCTGAATAGAATGGATGGTAGGTGGGTAGAGAGGGACAGTGAAAAGGCAGGGATACTGAATAAAAATACAGTATTCACAAAAGAGGAGGAGGCGGAGGTACCTAATCCAGTTAACAGAAGCATTCTGGATCGGGGGGGCCGATCCCAGTCCTTTCACAGAAGAAAGGGTTCTGAAAGAACTCCTAAAACTGAAGGTGGACAAAGCAATGGGGCCTGACTGGATTCACCGCAGAATTCTAAAAGAATTAAGGGGAGAACTAGTGACACAACTGACTACCCTTTTCAACAAATCATGGGAGGATGGTGTGGTACCTGAGGATTGAAGGGGGGTGGATGTGATTCTCTTCACAAAAGTGGGAGCAAGACAGAGGCAGGAAACTACAGACCTGTCAGTTTGACCTCTGTGGTGTAGAAAATGATGGAATCACTTCTGAAGGAAAGAATTGTTGAGTACCTAGAGGCCAGTGGGGCACAGGACCCAAGGCAGCATGGATTCACAGCGGGCAGGTCATGTCAGACAAATCTAATCGATTTCTTTGACTGGGTGACCAAAGTAGTAGACCAGGGAGGGGCTGTGGACATGGCCTACCTAGACTTTAGCAAGGCATTTGACAGTCCCACACAAAAGATTAATAAACAAATTAGCCAGACTGGGAGTGGGTCCCAGGGTGGTAGCCTGGGAAAAACATTGGCTGGACAACAGGACACAGAAGGTAATAGTAAACAGAGTCCACTCTGAAGAAAGGGGGGTTACTAGTGTGGTACCGCATGGTTCAGTACTGGGTTCAGTCCTTTTTAATGTCTTTATAAGTGACACTCCAGATGGACTGGAAGGAAAAGCATGCCTCTCATACACAAGTGTATGCGGAAAGGATGAGAAAGAACTTGGCAAGGTTATAGGAATGGTCAGAAGTATGGCAGCTTGGATTCAATGCAAAGAAGTGCAAAATAATGCACCTGAGAAGCAAAAACCCAGGGGAAAAGTACACAGTTGGGGGGAGGGGGTAGTAACAACAACAAAAATGGAAAGGGACCGGGGGTAATCATATCAGATGATCTTAAGGTTGACAAGTAATGTGAGAAGGCAGTAAGGAGAGCTGGGGGATACTGGGATGCATAGGGAGAGGCATCACCAGCAGAAAACAGGAAGTTGTTATCCTTCTGTACAGACAGTTGGTGAGTCCCCATCTGGAGTACTGCGTCCGGTTCTGGAGATCCCATCTCTGCAAGGACACAGACAGGGCATCAGTGAAAATGGGCATTTTTGCTCACTGATTATACAGAATAAAAATTAACAAACAAACAAACAAACAAACAGACAGGATGGAGGCAGTCCAGAAGAGGGCAACTAAAATGGTGCAGGGTCTGCAAGAGAAGCCATATGAGGAGAGACTAAAGGAGCCAATATGTATACCCTTGAGGAAAGGAGTGAGAGAGGGGGCATGATAGAAACTTTTAAGTACTTCAGTGGAATCAACCAAGTCCAAGAGGGTAGCATCTTTCAGAAAAAGAGATGTGCAAGAACAAGGGGGCACAATTTGAAGAAAGAGGGGGGACAGCTCTCAGGTAATGTGAGGAAATATTTTCTTCTCAGAGAGGGTGGTGGATGCATGGAACTACCTTCCTGAGAAGGTTGTGGGGTCTAAAACTGTGGGAGAATTCAAGAATGCATGGGACAGACATAAGGCAATTCTTGTGGGGGGTAGGAAGAAATAGGCTGTTGGTTAACTAGGATCTGCAGCTCATCCAGTGGGTAGGGAAATGGGCAGACTAGGTGGGCCAAGCGGTCCGTCTGGGATCGTGGATGTGTTGTTCATCCACACTTATTGGCATGTCCCTTTCCCCTTTTAGGATCGAAGGAAGTCTTCAAGCTGGCTCCTCCCACCCATCCGGGTGGTATAACATACGAATGTGCCAGCAGAAACAGACCACCCGCTCTATCTAAGTCTGCTCGAGTGTTCAGCCAACACCCCTAGTTTGCTGCTGCCTCACCCCCCCTTTGTCATCCCACTGCCACCCTCCACCTCCCCCACCCTCACTCTCCCCTGTTCCCTGTCCTGTGCCCTTTTGATGCTGTTCACAGATTTACATGATACCACCCATTCTGGTAGGGCATTCCATTTTGCTACCACCCTCTCTGTGAAATAGTGTCTCCTCATTTCCTTCCTAAATCTTCCCCCTTCTATTCTTAGCCCATGCCCCCTGGTGACCTGCCCCCTGCTTAACTTAAAGACCCATCTGCCCCATCCTTATTGATTCCCCTCAGATACTTGAATGTCTCTTTTATGTCCCCCCTGTCCCTTCTATCCTCCAGGGTGTACATATTCAGGTCTCCCAGCCTGCTGTCATAGTCTCTCCCCTCCATGCCACATATCATCTTTGTTGCCCTCCTCTGCACCCCTCCAATAGCCTGATATCACACTTTAGGTATGGCCTCCAAAACTGTACACAGTACTCTAAGTGCGGCCTTACCAACGACCTGTAGAGGGGCAAGATCACCTCTCTTTACCTGGACGAAAACCCCTTCGCTATGCACCCCAGCATTTTGTTCACTTTTGCAGCTGCTTTCCTGCACTGGGCAGTGTTGTTCATGGTCACTGTTATCATTACCCCTGGGTCCTTCTCCTCCTCAGTGATCCCCAGCTTAACCCCCCTCCCCCAGTTAGTATTCTCTCCTTGGGTTCTTCAGCCCAAAGTGCATAACCTTGCACTTCTTTGCATTGAACGCCAGCTGCCACCTCTTTGACCACTCCTCTAGCTTGCGGAGGTCCCCCTGCAGCTGCTTCCATCCCTCCTCTCCATCCACCACTGCTCCGATTTTGGTGTTGTCAGCGAACAGACTTTCCTTGCTCACCACCCTGTGTGCAATGTCTGATATGAAGAGCCCAAACAATACTGGCCCCAACACAGAGCCCTGTGGCACCCCACTCGTCACCGGCCTTGGAGTTGAGAGCTCCCCTCTCACCACCACCCATTGCAGCCTGCCACTCACCCAGCTTATAATCCAGTTCATCATTTTTGCCGCTGCCCCTACACCAGTTAGCTTCTCCCCAAGCCACCCATGAGGCACCAAATCGAAGGCATTGCTGAAGTCCAAGTAAAGAACATCCACCGCATGACCCTTATCCAGCTCACCTGTCACCCAGTCATAATATTGTATGAGGTTGGTTTGACAAGACTTCCTTGAAACAAACCCATGCTGCCTCACATCCTGGAGGCCATTGTCCTCCAGGTGCGACACCAGTCTTTCCTTTAGTATCGTTTCCATGAGTTTACACACCATGGAGATGAGACTTACCGGACGATAATTACCCGGTTCGTCCCTTGGCCCGCTCTTGTGTAATGGTACTACATGTGCCATCCTCCAGTCCAGTGGCACACATCCCGACTCCAGTGAGGTGCTGTACAGATCCGTCAGTGGCTCCGCCAACACCTCTGCCATCTCCCTCAGCACCCTGGGGTGGATACCATCCGGCCCTGGTGCCTTGTCTACCTTCAGTGCCCTCAGTCCCTCTAGGACTCTACTTGCCTCAGCTCTTCCATCTGTCACCTCCTCTCCCCCTGTACATAACCTCCCAGCCCCGCGCTGATAGCGGTCCCCCCTTTCTTCCCTGAACACTGAGCAAAAGTATTCATTCAGTGCTTCTGCCTGCTCCTCCCCCTTTTCCATCCACTTCCCATCCCTTTTTATCCTCACTATTGTCTCCTTGCACTTCCTTTTCTCCCTGATGTGTCTGAAAAAGTATTTCTAGGATCGTGGATATGTTGTTCATTCACACATTGGCATGTCCTCTTCTACTTTAAATCTTGCCGGAAGTCTTCAAGCTGGCTCCTCCCACCCACCCGGGTGGGATATACCTCGGTGCCGCCCCATGATGCCAGAGCTTCCTTTCCGCTGGAAGATACAGGTTGCCTTCCTCGTGCTCACGCATTTCGTAGGCCCTGGCTTTCAAAACTTCTGTTTTACCGAGGTTAAAAATTGTTCGAGTTAGCAATCGCCTCTTCGCGTCATTGATCATGCAGGAGAAATCTTCCTCTGGATTTCACCGGTGTCCTTGCAGCCAGAAAATGTCATGCACTGATCCCCACCTCATGTGCGTCTACTGCCTCGGTGTTGGCCATGACACCTCGTCCTGCAGTTTTTGTTTGGCTTTCCATCAGAACGTCCTGGACGACCGCCTTGCACATCATAAACTGGGGAGACCGGAGAAGAGGAACCCTCCGGTGAAGTCCAAGGAGGCCAGATGGGCGGTTTTCATAGCTGCAGGTTCCGTTGAACAGCTGGAATGTGTGAAGGCATTCGAGGAAGAAGCCGCCCGCGCTTCGGACTCTTGAAGCTTCTTCATTCTGCTTAACCTGGGCTCCACATTCTCGGGCTCCTTCAAGGAGTTGTGCCAGTCTCTCCCCACCCGGGGAGAGGCGCCCGTGGGCTCGCACTCCTCCCGATC
Source organism: Neoceratodus forsteri (assembly GCA_016271365.2). Classification (NCBI taxonomy): domain Eukaryota; kingdom Metazoa; phylum Chordata; order Ceratodontiformes; family Ceratodontidae; genus Neoceratodus; species Neoceratodus forsteri. The sequence goes on along the minus strand of CM057450.1, from coordinate 1,747,043,666 downwards.
CCGAAAGCGGGATAAGGAACTGAGAACATCTTCGTCTCGGTGAAGGTGCTCTTGGGACCAAGAGAGGTCTCAGTCCCAGGAGCATGCGGTCTCGACCTCAGTCGAGATCACTTCCTCAGCCACAGGCTTCCCGGACCTTCCATCGGCCCAGCCGACCAAGGATACGCCCAATAAGGTTGAGATTGTTCTCGATCCTATCGACCCGCTGTCACCAGCTCCAGTCGACGACTCTTTGGAAAGCACTCCAGTCCTTGTCTTCCCTGATGAGGAGACCCAGCCTGCTGGTGTCCCCATCGAGGACCCGGTTCCGGACCCCCGGGTTTCACCGGTCCCGCCGGTGTCTACCGAGCGACCGAGTCAGCCTGCCTGATCCCAATCGAGGTCTAGAACCCCCTCGTCTGGACGGCCGAGGAAGAGCCATAAGCGCCTCAGAAAGAGGCGATGCCACCAGTCGTCCTCGTCCTCCTCGAGTGAGGAGAGGCTCTGACGGAAACTCCGTCGGCGCTACGAGGATGTCATGTGGCAACAGCTGATTTTGACAGGGCACAAAGCCGATCTCGACTCGTACTCGGCCATTACTTAGCTTTTGGCCTCCTAGGCCGGAGCCGACCCCCTCGAACCGAAGCCTTCGTTTCGATATACCGGGTCAAGAATCGCCCGTTTGGCCTGTTTCGGGTCTCTCCACTGATAGTGGTGGAACCGCGCCTAAGCAGCCTGTGGGAGGGTCTCCTTCCAAGGAGGATTGACCAGATACCGTGCTTCCCCGACGTCTGTCAGTCACGTCATCCCGGACCACTCTCGGCGGGTCGAGTGTGATACCTGCCGCTGTACCCCGACTCTTCGGACTCGGATGTCACTGGGCTTCACTCCCATCCTGGGGATGATGAGTCATCCATTGGTGCAGGGACGGAGGAAGGTCCATCCTCCTTCCAAGGGATCCTTCACCTTATCTCTGATTCCACATGGATGCCTCTTGAACCCATCCAAAAAAAGGCGGAGTACCCTCTCACGGACATCCTCAAGAGAGGGGATACCCCGACAGAGGCCTTTCCTGTGGTCAAGGCCATTGTTGGTCCAGCACTTGCGGTTCCCATGGGGTCCCTTGCGGGAGTTCAGGGCGCCATGGCCGAGATCCTGGTGACCACCTCATGTTCAGGCGAAGAGTCAAAAGTTTTGGAGTACTGCACGGAAGGGCTATCGTGCTTCTTCTGGCCTTCGTCAGGCAAGTTCGGCCGTCATCATGGCACACTTCTCTCATGCCCTCCTCGGGTCACTAGACAAAGTCCTCCCACATCTCCCCGCAGACATGCAGACCACAGTTAAACAGGTACGGGACCAGGGCCGAGCTGTTGCCAAACAGCAGCTCCAGACGGCCCTGGACACTGGGGACTCTTGTGCCCGCTCGATGGCCGCCACAGTTGCCTCCCGCCGCAGGGCTTGGCTGAGGTTCTCGTCCTTCCCAGTGGATACTCAGCACAAATTAGCTGATGTGCCCTTCCTTGGGACTGACTTTTTCGGCCCCAGAGTGGCCAGTCACCTACAGCGTATAGAGCAGTCCAACGCCACCTTGGATGCCACTTCTGCTAAGAGTTCTTTGGGCAAGAACCGGCAGAAGAAAAAGAGGAAGCCCTTTTGGCGCTCTTCCCCTGCGGTTTAGCAGTCCTCCTTCCAAGGAGGACAGCAGCATCAGCATCAGCAGCAGGCTGAAGCTTGGCGCCCTCGGCCCAAGCCTGGACCCCAGCAGGCCCGCAGATGAGGGGCTGAGGCTCAGGTCCAGGAGCTTCCTCCTCCTCTAAGCCTGCTCAGTGACAGGGTTGGGGTTGCCACCCCTATTCCCATCACGCCAGCTCTGGGTCTTCCCATGGGGGGCTGGCTCAGCCACTTTCTTTCCGCCTGGTCCGCTATCACCATGGACAGGTGGGTTCTCGAAGTGGTCGGTCAGGGACTGCCTCTAGAATTTGAGCAGTACCCTCCCAGCCAAGCCAAGCCCCTCGGGAAGAACTAATTTCTGCACACACCCAGTCGGCTCTCTGAGACAGCACCGCTCAGCTCCTCCTCAAGGAGGCAGTGGCTGTCATGGCGGATCCTTCAGCAGACCCAGGCTTTGTCTCCAGGTACTTCCTGGTGCCCAAGCGGACGGGAGGCTGGTGCCCCATTCTAGATCTCCATGACCTGAATCAATATCTCAGGTCATGCACCTTTCGGATGGTCACTCTGTCCCAGATCATACCATCCTACATAGATACATAGATACATAGACAGTGTCGGCAGATAAGGGCCTATGGCCCATCTAGTCTGCCCATTTGAGCTTGTAAGTTCAGTTTGTTTTCCTAGAAGTCTATTTCCCCTTACCCCTGACCTCTAGAATTCCTTTATGTCTATCCCATGCATTCTTAAATCCCGTGATTGTTTCAGCTCCCACCACTTCCTCTGGCAGGGTGTCCACTTGTCCACCACCCGCTCTGTGAAGAAATTCTTCCTCATGTTTCCTCTGAATCGCCCTCCTCTCCAACTTCATCCCATGCCCTCTAGTCCTGAAACATCTTTTTGCTTAAAAATAGTGTTTTCCTGCACCCTGTTCCTCCCTGTAAGATACTTGTATGTCTCTATCATATCCCTCTCCTCCTCTCCTCCAGGGAGTACATGTTCAGTTCCTTCAACCTGTCTTCATAGGACTTGTGATGCAACCCATGCACAATCTTTGTTGCCCTCCTCTGAACCTTCTCTACCCTGTCTATGTCCTTACGTGGGTATGGTCTCCAGAACTGTACACTGTACTCCAGGTGGGGCCTCACTAGTGTCTTGTATAGCGGAATTATGACCTCCCTTTCCTGCTGGTGATGCCCTGCCTATACATCCCAGCATCCTATTTGCTTTACCTGATGCCTTGTCACACTGTTTCCCTACCTTGAGGTCATCAGAGATGACAACCCCAAGATCCCTTTCCTGCTTGGTGCATGCTATATCCTCACCCCCCAATCCTTGGAGCGAAACATGTGGTTCTGTTCATTGGATCTGCAGGATGCGTTCTTTCACGTCCCAATTCGTCCATCCCATCAGCGGTTCCTCCGCTTCAGGGTCGAAGGGACCCTGTACGAGTTCCGAGCCATGCCGTTCAGCCTGTCATCAGCCCCACAGGTCTTCACCAAATGCATTGCAGTGGTGGCAGCCCATTTTGGCATTATGGGGTGAGAATTTGCCCCATGTCGATAATTGGCTCTTAGCATGTCCCACCCAGCAGGAGGTGGAGAGGTCCAGGGATCTGGCCCTCTAAACCTGCTCCCAACTCGGCCTCCTGATCAACAAAGCCAAGTTGGAACTCGTGCCTTCTCAGGTGATGGGCTTCATCGGGGCAGAGCTCGACTCTCGTCAAGCCAGAGCTCGGCTCCTGGCAGACAGGGTGGAGGTTCTCTCCTCCTTTGTCCAGTCATTTCTGGTTGGGCAATTGTGCCCTGCCTGGGACTTTCTGCGCCTTCTGGGTTACATGGCGGCGTGCACCTTCGTGGTCCGTTGGGCCCGGTGGCACATACACCCGCTTCAATGAGAGCTGGCTGCCCAGTGGACTCAGCGCCACAGTCATTTTGACCAGCTGATCACTGTGACCCAGAAGATGTGGGACACTCTCCAGTGGTGGACCGCCCCAGATCGGTTGCAGGAAGGGATTGCGTTTGTCCACCCCGAGCCAATGGCCATTCTCATGACCGATACCTCTCTCGTGGGCTGGGGAGCCCACATGGGGGACAAAAGGGCCCATGGGCTCTGGACCCCCAAGGAGTTCCGACACCACATCAACCTGTTGGGGCTCAGAGCAGTCAGACTGGCACTGTCAGCTTTCGCTCCTCAGCTCCGGGGTCAAGTGGTTCAAGTCCAGGCGGACAATACCATGACCATGTACTACCTCAACAAACAGGGCGGCACACACTGCCGTCTGCTTTGCAGGGAGACGCTCCACATCTGGACCCTTGTCAGCAGTCTGGAGGCAGATCTCCTAGCCATTCATGTGGCAGGAGCCTCAAACCATCTGGCGGATGCGCTCAGCCGCTTAGGCGAGACATCCCACGAGTGATCTCTCCATCCAGAGGTAGCTTACAGCCTGTTCTCCCCCTGAGGCAAACCGATGGTGGACCTGTTTGCCTCCAGGGACAATACCAAGCCGAGGCTGTTTCATGCCGACCCCCTCTCAGCAGGGCTCACTGCAGTGGGATGCCTTCTTGAGGCTGTGGACCCCAGGCCTCTTCTACGCCTTCCCTCCATTTCCCTTGACCCACAGGGTGCTCCTCAAGGTGAGGAGGGACAAGGCGAAGGTGATTCTGGTAGCCCCATACTGGCTGCGCCAGTTCTGGTATATCCTCAGCCTTAGCTGCAGGCCCCCAGAGCGGCTTCCAGCATGCCCGGACCTGATCTCAGTCAACCAGGTGAAGGAATTCCATCCGGACCTTCAGTCCCTGCACCTCACAGCCTGGTACCTGAGCAGCTAGAGTTCCAGGCTTTGGGTCTTTCCGAGTATGTCCTCACGGTGGTGGAGTCATCCAGAAAGGAATCGACCAGGAAATGTTATGCCTTCAAATGGAAAAGGTTTTCCATTTGGTGTTAGGGCAAGGGCCTGGACCCTCTGTCCTGTCTGGTGGCTAACATTCTCGACTACCTTTGGTCTTTGTCCAAACGGGGTCTTCGGTCATCAACCCTTAGGGTGCACCTGGCAGCCATCTCTGCTTACCTGGCGCGGGCTGGTCAGCCAACGGCGCAGGAGACAGTGGTCAGGCGCTTTTACAAAGGCCTGGATCACATATCCCCTCCGGTGCGTGAACCTCCACCTCTGTGGGATCTACTGCTGGTACTGGCAAAGCTCATGGGCAAGCCATTCGAACCAGTGCACAATTGTGAGTTGTCACACTTGTCATGGAAGACGGCCTTCCTGGTGGCTATCACGTCTGCCAGAAGGACAGGGGCACTCCAGGTGCTTTCATTGGACTCCCCTTATCTGGTCTTCCACAGGGACAAGGTTGTCCTATGGCCCCACCCGAAATTCCTTCCGAAGGTGGTGTCAATATACTACCCTAATTACACCTCGGAGGCTGAGTACAGGTTCAATACTTTGGACCTGAGATGAGCTCTCTCCTATTATAAGGAGAGGACGGTGGGGGCCGAGGGAAGGTTGCGGCCAGCTGTTTGTCACCTCACTTGAAGCCGCTTCTGGCAGACCTGCAGCAAAATGGACTATTGCAAGGTGGATTACATCTTGCATAGGTCTGTGCTATGAGTTGGCGGACATGGAGCCTCCCAGAGGGATAAGAGCTCATTCTATCCGCCATACCGCTGCATCAGTGACTGCTTCCAGGGACATCCCTACCCAGGAAATTTGTCGGGCTGCTACCTGGAAGTCAATAAACACCTTCATTACCCATTACCACATCGACCTTGAGTCACGCTGGGATGCTGGTTTTGGGGCCTCAGTTCTCCAATCTCTGTTTCCCAAGTAGGGGGGTGTGCACCTTGCCTCCCTCCTCCCGGAGAACTGCTATTAGTCTGCCAATAATTGTGGATGAACAACATATCCACGATCCTAGAAAAACAGGTTACTCACCTGTAACAGTAGTTCTAGGAGTGGTACATGTTGTTCATCCACACGGACCCACCCGACCTTCCCGGCTGCGGATGCACAACACCTGGCTTCCAGCGGGCTAAGATTTGGCATCATGGGGCAGAGCCGAAGGTTATACCACCCGGGTGGGTGGAAGGAGCCAGCTTGAAGACTTCCGGCGTTTCTTAAATGGGAAAGAGACATGCCAATAAATGTGGATGAACAACATATACCATTCCTAGAACTACTGTTACAAGTGAGTAACCTGTTTTATCTGCCGCCCAAAGTCTATGTTTCTATGTGCGATCATCGGAGGAACCAACAGTCGACTTACCGGCCGCACTACTCGCAGTAGACCCCTTAATCTTGAGGGATCTAAGGGTAGTGGATGTCTCTTTTACCCTGCAGACTCCTGTCGGAACTGAAACTGATTCCGGTGGGGGGGGCCAACGGCTGCTCAGCACCCGCAGAGGCAGCCTTGGCTGGAGGGACACCCCCCAGAGGGGGAATCTCCTCCATGTCCACGGCTCCAGGAGACCGTTCCCAGTCCAGATGACTCTCCTTGTCCTTCTTGTGATGGCTCTCTGGGGAAGAGGACAAGCTCCTGAGTTTCTTCAGCTCCTTCTCCATGGATGTCAAGTTTAATTTTAATAAATGGTCTTCCAGGGTCTTCTGACGGTGCTTCCATGTGGCTTAGGTAAATCCTAGCAGGTCTCAAAGTCCTCGGTCTTGTGGTCTGGGCCCAGACAGAAGAGGCAGAGGGAATAGCTGTCTTTGTGAGGGAGCTGAATCATACAGGAGTCGCACTTATTTATTTCTCCAATGCCTTCCTATTTGCATAAAAATGAGTGGAATACTTATCCAAAATGATGTCAACAGAAGCAAGGTTTTCCGCGAGGTCTGAAGTGCGCAGGTCGATGGCGGAGGGGCGGGTGTGGGGACCGCTCACTGTATAGCGCCATGCTGACGTCGGTCCCCCACCAGACGCTACTAGCTAAAAGTTTTCCGTGTGGTCCTAGCACCTGGCGGCTTAGTCCTGTCTGTTAATACCTACTGCAAGAGTCCTCTCAAATTAAGATCAGAATGCTCTTTGGGACCAAACCAGGGACCTGGTACAGTTTTTACCAGAGGACCCGACTAAGACGCAGCTTGCCCAGCTTATGTCGGGCTTGGACGTTTTCAGTCATGTTCTCCGGGCAGCTTATGATGCTGTTGACGCCTCCGGGGTGGAGCAGCTGCTGGGGTCTCTCTCTGGTACCATTCTTGACTCCAGGTATCCAGCTTTGCTTCGGACATGCAGGCCAGCATTTTGGATGCCCCCTTCCAGGGATAGGTCCTTTTGGGGGGGATTTCCAGAACATCATTTCTACCCTGAAGGAGTCAGGGTGAGTCCTCAAGTTGGTCCATTTGCTCTGTCACACCCAACCTAGAGCAGGCCAACGTCAGTCTTTTCACAGGTTCTCCCGCAAGCAGTCTTGGAACTAGTCTGCCAAGGGTCAGCACAAGTGTAAGGCCCCCACGGCCCCCCACCTGCTCCTGCTCCTACCTTCTGATTCATTAGCTGACCCCCTTCTGGCCGAGGATCCAAGGGAGGCTGTCTGGGGTCGGTTCTCCCTCCACTTAGAGGAGTGGCAGGGGGTGACCGCAGACAACTGGGTGCTCCAGATCATATCTCACGGTCACACTCTGGAGTTCCTAGAGTGGCCACCTGAAAATCTTCCTGTCCACTCCACCTACCCCCCCGCACACCTGTCTCTGGTTTGGGAGGAAATTCAGGCTCTTCTTCAAAAAAAGGGTGATAGAGCCTGTCCCTCAGGCTCAGTGGGGAAGGGGGTTTTACTCCCACGTCTTCCTCATCCCCAAGAAGACCGGGGATCTCTGGCCCATCCTGGACCTGAGCCTTCTGAATCTGTACATCGAGTACAAGCACTTCTGGATGGTCACCCTCCAGGGTCTGTTACCACTCCTGCACCAAGGGGACTGGCTCTGTTCGCTGGACATGCAGGATGTTTACCTGCACATCCAGGTCTTTCCTGCTTGTTGTCGCTGCCTCTGCTTACACTTTCAGGGGCCCATTTCCAACTCTGGGCCCCTCCTTTGGCCTCTCCTCACCCCCCCCCCCCGGGTATTTACCAAATGCCTAGTAGTGGTGGCAGCTGCATTGCGGAGGCAGGGCTTCTGTGTGTTCCCCTACCTGGATGACTGGCTGTTAGCAGCCCCCTCCAGGGACCCTTTAGTTCAGATCCTGGAATACACCTTCTGTCTCTTGCAGGCCTTGGGGATCACTATAAATCTGCTGAAGTCCTGCCTCTCCCCTTTCCAGCACACTGAATACACAGGGGCAGTCCTGGACACCAGCCAGGGCAAGGCTTTTTTGCCAGAGGACAGAGCCAAGTGACTGATGGAGCAGGTCAGTCTGGTTTCCTCCAGCTGGCAGGTCCCTGGCAGGGTTTTTCTGGGCCTTGTGGGCCACATGGCTGGCAGTATAGCATAGAGGTTAGAGTAACGACACGTGAACCGGTTTGATTCTCACAACCTCCACCTGCATACTATGTGACTCTGAGCAAGTCACGTAACCGCCCGGTGCCCCAGTGCTCCCAGGTCGCCCCTAAAAACAGGCACTTGTGCCTAGTGGGCCTTACCCGATTACCAAAGACTAAAATAAAATAAATAAATAAAACAGTTGCCACATCTGTCCTGGCCCATCTGCATATGCGGATTTCTCAGTGGACCTTGAGGGCCCAGTGGGACCAATCCACGGATGACCTGGAACAGTTGGAGTTGGTCTCCGACACGTTCCAGAGGGTTCTGCTGTGCTGGCTCGATCTGGCCAACCTCCTTCGGAGGATCTCTTTTCAGTCCTTGACCCCCTGGCAGATACTCATGACAGATGCATCTAGCCTGGACTGGGGTGCTCATCTGGCCGATCACCAGACCCAGGATACCCGGACAAATGTAGAGCAGGGTCTTTATATCAATGTCCTGGAGATGCGGGCAGTTCTTTACGCCCTGCAGGCCTTTTAGACTCCTCTCCTCCCAGGTCCACTGCTGGTGCAGATGGACAACATGTGTGTAGTGTACTGTATCAACAAACGGGGGGACCCATTCTTACTCCCTGTGTTGGGAGGCGATGAGAGTGTGGTACTGGGCCATCGAACACGGTCTGGATCTCTCAGGCGTTCACGTTCCAGGCATTCAGTACTTCCTGGCTGACAGTCTCGGCCACTACAGGTTGCAGGCTCACGAGTGGGAGCTTCTAACCATGATGGTCAAAGATTTCTTTGACAGGTGGGGCCATCCAGAGTTGGATAGGTACATCAGGGAGTGAAGGAAGACGAAGGAGGGATAGTGAGGCTTAATAAAGGGAGGGAGGGTGGGCAGAGGTGACTGTGAAAGGCAGAGATACTAAACAAATATTTTTGCTCAGTATTTACAAAGGAAGAGGGGAGGTACCTAAAACAAACCGTAGAAACACTCTGGATACAGAAGTTGATACTGGCCCATTTACAGAAGAAAGGGTTCTTAAAGAACTCTTAAAACTGAAGGTGGACAAAGCAATGGGGCCTGATGGGATTCATCCCAGAATTCTAAAAGAACTAAGGGTAGAACTAGTGACACCACTGACTACCCTCTTTAACAAATCATGGGAGGATGGGGTGGTACCCGAGGACTGGAGGAGGGCAGATGTGATTCCCCTTCACAAAAGTGGGAGCAAGGCAGAAGCAGGAAACTATAGACCTGTTAGTTTAACCTCAGTGATAGGGAAAATGATGGAATCACTTCTGAAGGAAAGAATTGTAGAGTATCTAGAGGCTAGAGGGGCACAGGACCCAAGGCAGCGTGGATTCACAGCGGGAAGGTCATGCCAGACAAATCTGATAGATTTCTTTGACTGGGTGACCAAAGTAGAAGATCAGGAAGGGGCTGTGGACATGGCCTACCTAGACTTTAGCAATGTATTTGACACAGTCCCACACAAAAGATTAATATACAAGTTAGCCAGCCTGGGAGTGGGTCCCAAGATGATAGCCTGAGTAAAGAATTGGCTGGAGAATAGGACACAGAGAGTAATAGTAAATGGAGTCCACTCTGAAGAAAGGGGGTTACTAGTGGGGAAATGTAGGTTCAGTATTAGATTCGTCCTCTTCAATGTCTTTATGTTTACATTGCAGAGGGACTGAAGGAAAAGTATGTCTCTTTGCAGATGACACAAAGATCTGCAACAGAGTTGATGCACAAGGTGGGTGGAAAGGATGAAAAGGGACTTGGCAAGGTTAGAGGAATGGTCAAATGTATGGCAGCTTAGATTCAATGCTAAGAAGTTCAAGGTAATGCACCTGGGAAACAGAAACTCAGGGGAAGAGTACACAATGGGGGGTGAGATACTAACAACAACAAAAATGGAAAGAGACCTGGGGTAGTCATATCAGATGACCTAAAGGTGGGCAAGCAATGTGAGAGGGCAGCAAGGAGGGCTGGGGGGATACTGGGATGCATAGGGAGAGGCATCACCAGTAGAAAACAGGAAAGTATTATTCCTCTTTACAGACAGCTGGTGAGACCCCATCTGGAGTACTGCGTGCAGTTCTGGAGACCCAGTCTCCACAAAGACATAGACAGGATGGAAGCTGTCCAGAGGAGGGCACTCAAAATGGTGCAGGGTCTGCACCGAAGACATATGAAGAGAGACTTAAGGAGCTTAATATGTATAGCCTCGAGGAAAGGGAGGAGAGGGGGACATGATAGAAACTTTCAAGTACCTCAAGGAATCAACAAAGTCCAAGAGGGTAGCATCTTTCAAAAAAGATGTGCAAGAACAAGGGGCACAATTTGAAGATAGAGGGCGGCTCAGAGGTAATTTAAGAAGTATTTTTTCACAGAGAGGGTTGTGGATGCATGGAACGGCCTCGGAGGAGGTTGTGGAGTCAAAAACAGTGGTGGAATTCAAACATGCATGGGACAGTCATAAGGCAATTCTAGGGGGCGGGGGTAGGAAGAAGTAGGCTGCTGGTTAACTAGGATCTGCAGCTTATCCATTAGGTAGGGAAATGGGCAGACTGGGTGGGCCAAGCGGTGCTTATCTGCCATCAAATTCTATGTTTCTATGGACCTCTTTGCATCCCCCACTCAGTACAAAACTGCCACTTTTTTTCCTTGCTCGATCCCGGGGCTGGAGTTTTCTGATGAGACGCGTTGTCCCTGTCCTGGAAGGGAAGGTTTCTGTACACCTTTCCTCCCTTCCTGCTCCTGCAGAGGGTTCTGCTCAAGCTCCAGTTGGAAGGGGCAGAGATGATTCTCAGAGCCCCCTTCTGGCCATGCCAAATTTGGTTCCCCTTGCTGCAGCAATTAGCAGTGGAGCCTCCGATGCCTCTGCCCCTGTACACTGGCTTGCTCTCCCAGGACCAGGGCACCCTAATACATCCGGAACTCAAATCCCTGCATCTCCATGCATGGCTCCTGTGGACCTAGCTATTGCCCACTTTGGGGGTATCCTCTAGGGTCACAGATGCTCTTAATGGCTACCAGGAAACCCTCCACCAGGGCCACGTATGCTGTGAAATGGAAGTGCTTCTCCATTTGGCATTTTGATCCTTTCACCTGCCTAGTGAATCACGTGTTGGAGTACCTCCTTTCTGTGTCAGATTCAGGCCTAGTGTACTCCTTCCTTAAGGTGCACCTTTTTGCCATCTCTGCATACCATGCACCTATTGAGGACAGTGCTGTTGCCCAGCTTGATGTAGCCTGCACATTCCTGTGGGGCATTTTGCATTTGATACCTCCCATTCGGGACCCGGTCCCTCCATGGGACCTCAACTTCATGTTGGAGAAACTCACTTTACCTCCCTTTGAAATGGCCGTGAGTTGTGAGCTGCGCTTTCTGTCATGGATAGTGCTCTTTTTAGTTGCTATTACTTCTGCCCAAAGGATTTCTGAGCTACAAGCTCTTATGTATAAGGAACCTTATTTGTTTTTTCATAAAGACAGGGTGTCTTTGCGTACTAATCCTAAATTCTTACCTAAGGTGGTGTCTGAATTTACTTTGAATGATCCAACCATCTGCCAGTTTATTTTCCTGCGGACGTCGGAGAGCAAGAAGGCGTCCGACCCAGTGCCTGCAAAACGGACTACCCTGATGACAGTAGTACCGACACCAGTGGGTGTTGCAGTTGGTAAAACGAGGCCACTCTATAGAGTTCCTCGACCACCCACCATCCAGACTACTCGGGACAGCATGCCCTGCTTATCCAGCAGGAGATCTTGGCCCTCCTCAACAAGGAGGCCATAGAGCATGTTCCACCGAACCAGAGAGGAAAAGGTTACTATTCTCACTTCTTCCTGGTTCCAAAGAAAACAGGGGACCTGCACCCGATCTAGGATCTCAGCGACCTCAACACATTTATGTTCTACAAGCGCTTCCACATGGTGACCCTGCCGGGTCTCATTCCCATGCTCAAAGAGGGCGATGGCTGGCATTACTGGACATGCAGGACTTTTACCATCTTCCTGGACGCTTCGAGTCGTTAATCGGAAAATTTCTGCGCTTTCTCGAGTTTGGGACGCCACTACTAGTTCCGAGCCCTCCCTTTTGGACTGTCCTCTGCACCTCAAGTATTCACGAAGTGTATGGCAGTCGTGGCAGCAGCTCTCAGGAGACGGGGCCACTACATGTTTCCGTACCTAGACAACGGGCTCCTCGTGGCACCCTCACGGGATGCCCTGATGTCCGCGATTCAGGATACCTGTTCCCTCTTCCTATCACTGGGCATCATCATCAACCAGGAGAAGTCGCACCTTGTCTCATCTTGGAACTTAAAATTCATAGGAGCAATTCTGAACACCACTATGGGAAGGGCATTCCTTCCTCAGGACAGGGCGGAACGCATCAGATCCCTTATAAGGGATATAAAGGAAAAGCATACGGTACTGGCCCGGACCGTCCTTTGCCTGCTTGGACACATGGCAGCTGCCATTGCAACAGTTCCCCTAGCTCGACTCCATATGTGAGTCACCCAGTGGATGTTGAGGGCACAATGGGACCAAAAGCAAGACCATCTGCAGCATCCAGTCCGGATCACGAATGCCGTCATCCAAGACTGGCATTGGTGGCTCGTCCCAGATCACCTCTCGATGGGAGTCCCCTTCATTGTGCCACCTCCTTCAGCGACTCTCTCCAGGGATGCCTCGGGGTCTGGATGGGGAGCTCACCTCAACGGGGTCAGGACTCAAGGCTCCTGGTCATCTCTAGAGTCCCACCTTCACATAAACATTCTAGAGATGAGAGCCGTCTTGTACACCCTACAGGCCTTCCAATCGGAGATTCCACTGGGTACTCTTCTGATACAAATAGACAATACCATGGTGATGTACTATCTCAACAAACAAGGAGGCACTCATTCCTACCCCCTTTGCAGGGAGGCTCAAAGGGTTTGGAATTGGGTACCGCAGCACGGCGCAGATATCATTGCAGTGCATGTTCCCGGAGTGGACAACACTATCGCGGACAGTCTAAGCCGATCACAGGCCAGAGTCCACAAATGGGAACTGCTTAAGGAAGTCGCAGAGGACCTGTTCCGCAGGTGGGGGACACCAGAATTAAACCTCTTCGCGTCCCCATCCAACGCAAAACTGCCCAATTTCTGCTCACTAGATCCAGGGCCTGGTGTTTTCTGGCGAGACGCGTTGTCCCTCTCTTGGATGGGCAGGTTCCTCTACGCTTTCCCGCCCTTTGCTTTGATCCAGAGGATTCTTTTGAAGCTCTGACAAGAGCGGGTGTGCCTTATTCTAGTAGCGCCCTTTTGGCCCAGGCAAATTTGGTTCCCTCTCTTACATCAGCTGACCCAGGAACCTCCAATGCCTCTGCCATTCAGCTCTCATCTTCTGTCCCAGGAGGTAAGCTCCTTGGTCCATCCGGACCTTCAGTCTCTGAACCTGCATGCCTGGCTCCTAAGGACATGGCAGTCCTGAGATACAGGGTTTCTCAGGAAGTTGCGGCCGTTCTGGTGGAAGCCAGAAAGCCCTCCAATCATGCCACTTATGCCATGAAGTGGTGCAGATTTTGTATTTGGGCTCAAGCTCGTGGATTGACCCCATTGGATTTTTCTGAGAGGTCTGTTTTAGACTACCTCCTATCCCTCTACGAGACAGGTCTTGCCTACTCCTCCATTAAGGTTCACCTATGCGCCATTTTGGTGTACCATTCTCTAATAGGTCACAGGTCTCTAGCCCAACTAGAGGCTTCTCGCGCCTTTTTGCATGGCATCCTGCACTTGAGACCTCCCATCAAAGATCTGGTTCCACCTTGGGATCTTCCTTTTGTTCTAGAGCAGCTTACGCCGCCTCCTTTTGAACCAGCCGCGGATTGAGCGCTGCGTCTCCTCACTTGGAAGACGCTTTTAGTTGTTGTTACTTCTGCCAGAAGAATTTCTGAGCTTCATGCACTTATGTGCAAGGATTCTTATTTGGTTTTTCACAAGGACAGGGTGTCCTTAAGAACAAATTCTAAGTTCCTTCCCAAGGTGGTCTCGGCTGTCACACTCAACCAGAATATAGACCGGTGTATTACCCAAATCACTGTAACGGGGGGGAAGCCCTGTTGCACACTCTGGATGTGCATAAGAGTCTCAGATATTATCTGACCGAGCCAAGGCCCATCGTAAGTCGGACCAGCTCTTTGTTTCCTAAGCACAAAGGATGCACGGTGCTCCTGTCTCCAAACAGTCGCTTTCTAGATGGCTGGTCAAGTGCATTATGTTGTGTTACCAGAAGCGCAACAAACCTTTACCAGGACCGTTAAAAGGTCATTCTACAAGGGGGGTGGCTATTTCCTTCACTGCGCTCAAATATGTCTCCACTTCAGCCATCTGTGCGACAGCAACCTGGAGCACTGTACACACCTTCATTAGGCACTTCAGTTTGGATATTGCCTCTAGGCGTAGAGCTGGTTTCGGCTTGGCGGTCCTTCAAGGACTTTTGTCCTGAAGTCTGAGACATCTTTCCTATTCTCCTACCGATAATAAATTGTTCCCTTACTGCTTGGGAATCAGTCCTAATGGTGTAACCTGCTGCAAGAGCTGTTTCTCGAAGTAAGATAGTACAGTTATGCAAGAACTTACCGTAACAGTAGATCTTCGAGAACAGCTCTTGCAGTAGGTAGTTTCCCTCTCACCTTCCCCTCTGGAGGTTGAGTCTTCTGACCTAGTTTCTAGGCTACAGCGTCTTTGACGCCATCCTACTACAAACCTTCCTTTGGATGCGGATCCTCGGTCTCCCCTTCAGATGTCTCCTTTGGGCCAGGAGTCACCGGCGGGAGAACTGGGGATGCTGGGGAACCGCCCCCTTTTATGTGATGCCTGACATCGGGGAGGGCCCGACGTCAGGGGCGGTCCCCCACTGGGTACTGCTAGCTAGAATTTTTCCGTGGGGTCCTGACACCTGCCGGCTTCAGTCCTAATGGTGTAACCTGCTGCAAGAGCTGTTCTCGAAGATCTACTGTTACAGTAGGTTCTTACGTAACTGTACTTTCCTGGTATCCAGTGGTTCCCCCTGCACCTCGATCACCCTGCCACTGTATTCAGTTCACATCCCTGGTGTCCAGTGATCCCCCCACCCACCGATCACCCCGCCCATATAGTTATGTCAAGTCCCTGGTGTCCAGTTGTTCCCCCCGCCCACAGATTATTCCACTGGTATATTCAGTTCACATCCCTGGTGTGAAGTGGTCCCTCATCCCCGATTACTCAGACAGTATAGTTACGTTAATTACCTGTTGTCAGTGATCTACCCCAATCACCCCACCTGCATAGTTATGTCAAGTCCCTGATGTCCAGTGGTGCTCCTGATTACCCTGCCAGTGTATTCAGTTCATGTCCATGGTGTCTTTGTCCCTCATGGCCTCGCTAGAGGTTATCTCAAGTCTCTGGTGTCCAGTGGTCCCGCCGCCTGCATACAGCTGATCTGCCATCACCACAACCAGTCTGCCCAGTCCACTCTTCTACCACCACCGCCTGGCCCCCCTGACCCCTGTATATGTTCCCCCCTCACCCTCCGGTAACTGGCACAGACCCTCCACTCACCTCCATGGCTAGCCACTGACTGAATGACATTTTGTGATTGCATGCCTGCTATAAAAACTGCTGTTTACATTAGGCTTGCGATCACAAATTGTTAGCAGCCGACCGCAGAAGTGAATGGAGGGTCTGTGCCGGTCACCAGTGGGGTGGGGCATATACTGTGGTTAGGGGAGCGGGGGGGTGCTAGCGGAGGGGACTAGGCAGGCAGTTTCAGATGTACAGGGGGTCCACTGGATTTAACATAAGTATACTGGTGGGATGATCGGGAAGGGGGTGGGAGGACCACTGAACACCAGGGACATGAACTGAATATACCAACAACGAGATGGGACCACTGGACACCAGGGACTTGACATAACTATACCAGCAGGGTGATTGGGGTCAGGGGGGTCCACTGGACACCAGGGACTTGACATAACTATACTAGCAGGGTGATCGAGGTCAGGGGGGCCAACAGACACCAGGACCTGACATAACCATACTAGCAGGTGATCGGGGCTCAGGGGGACCCAGTGGACACCAGGGACTCTGACATAACCATACCAGCAGGTGATCGGGTCAGGGGGCCACTGGACAGCAGAGACTTGACATAACTATACTAGCAGGGTGATCGGGCTCAGGGGGGCCACTGGATACCAGGGACTTGACATAACTATACTAGCAGGGTGATCGGGGTCAGGGGGAACCACTGGACACCAGGGACTTGACATAACTATACTAGCAGAGTGATCGGGTGGGGGGGACCACTGGACACCAGGGACTTGACATAACTGTACTAGCAGGGTGATTGGGGTCAGGGGGGCCACTGGACACCAGGGACTTGACATAACTGTACTAGCAGGGTGATTGGGGTCAGGGGGACCACTGGACACCAGGGACTTGACATAACTATACTAGCAGGGTGATCGGGGTCAAGGGAACCACTGGACACCAGGGACTTGACATAACTGTACTAGCAGGGTGATCGGGGTCAAGGGGACCACTGGACACCAGGGACTTGACATAACTGTACTAGCAGGGTGATCGGGGTCAGGGGGACCACTGGACACCAGGGACTTGACATAACTGTACTAGCAAGGTGATCGGGGTCAGGGGGGACCACTGGACACCAGGGACTTGACATAACTGTACTAGCAGGGTGATCGGGGTCAGGGGGACCACTGGACACCAGGGACTTGACATAACTGTACTAGCAGGGTGATCGGGTCGGGGGGACCACTGGACACCAGGGACTTGACATAACTGTACTAGCAGGGTGATCGGGGTCAGGGGGGACCACTGGACACCAGGGACTTGACATAACTGTACTAGCAGGGTGATCGGGGTCAGGGGGGACCACTGGACACCAGGGACTTGACATAACTGTACTAGCAGGGTGATCGGGGTCGGGGGACCACTGGATACTAGGGACTTGACATAACTGTACTAGCAGGGTGATCGGGGTCAGAGGGGACCACTGGATACCAGGGACTTGACATAACTGTACTAGCAGGGTGATCGGGGTCCGGGGGACCACTGGACACCAGGGACTTGACATAACTGTACTAGCAGGGTGATCGGGGTCAGGGGGACCACTGGACACCAAGGACTTGACATAACTATATTAGCAGGGTGATCGGGTCAGGGGGGACCACTGGACACCAGGGACTTGACATAACTATACTAGCAGGGTGATCGGGGTCAGGGGGGACCACTGGACACCAGGGACTTGACATAACTATACCAGCAGGGTGATTGGGGTCAGGGGGGACCACCGGATACCAGGGACTTGACATAACTGTACTAGCAGGGTGATCGGGGTCAGGGGGGACCAATGGACACCAGGGACAAGACATTACTATACCAGCAGGGTGATTGGCGGGCGTGTGGGCCATTGGACACCGGGGGTTGGCATAACTGTACTGGTGGGCTGAATAGGGGGCAGGGAGGACCATTGTACACCAGGAACTTGAGATAACTATACCCATGGGGTAATCGTGGGCTGGGAGACCAGAGGACACCAGGTAAATTAAGCACCGATACCGGCGGGGAGCTCAGGGGAGTAAGGCATATAGGCCATAAGACCTGGTTCATGGAGATGGTAATTAGTGCCACACTAAGGGCTAGTCACTGCCTCTCTGGACCTAGCAACATGCCGATGTGCTTATATGCAAGGCACTATCAGCTGCTTTGCATAGGTGCACTGGAATGTTTTAGGCTGGTCACTAACAGGTTAGCGACTCGATAACCATACCATCCAGTGTGACATTTTGCCATTCTCCCCTGCTTTGGGGGCACATAGTGGTGTTAATAAGTCACTTACTCATTTAGTTATTGCAAATGCCCTCAGAATATTCTGGCCTATGTGTTGAACTATAATTGCTACAACTATCCTATCATAGTACCGTAGTAATGTGTCAGCAGAAAAGGACCATCCTGGTCCATCTAGTCTGCCCATTGCCCACCCGCCCCTTCTTGTCTCTACTTCCCAGGGATATTCTTCTCTGCCCACCAGCCAGTCTCTTGTGCCTGTCCCCACCCTATTGAATTCCTCCACTGTTTCTGCACACACCACCTCATTAGATAATCTGTTCCAGGGTTCCACCACCACCTCAGTGAAATAACATCTCCTTACATTGCTCTTAAATCTTCCCCCTTCCAATCTTAAATTATGACCCCCTTGTTTTAACTCCTACTTTCCTTTTGAAAAATCTCCCTTCATTCACTTCATTTATTCCCTTCATATACTTAAAAGTCTCTTATCATGTCACTTCTATCGCTTCCAACCTCCAGCGGGTATAGATTTAATTCTTTCCATCTAGTCTCGTATGGCTTCTCTTGCATACCTTGCACCCTGAAACTTACATCATAGCTGTTATAATTCCACACACAGTGTATTACTATAAAGTGGGGATGCTTAGAATTGTCTGATTCCAATCCACTTAAACTGTTAAGGAATTCCCTTTTATTTTTGTTGTTTGTCTTTATTTATACTAACATACTAAAATGCCAGCAGATAGGCCTAATGGTCTCTCAAGTCAGCCCGATTTTCAGCACCCGCACTGAGGGCCGATTTTGGTGTCCCCCTCTTTGAGTTATACTGTTCCCAGTCCTAGCTGTCCCACCTGTATTGGGCCTGGTCAGATTTACCCTCCCCCTGTACCTGTCCCATCCCCTCTTAAACCCGTCCACAGTCTCCACCTCTACCAGCTCCCTGGGCAGTGCATTCCATGGCTCCACCACCATTTCAGTGAAATAACATCTCCTCCTCTCCCCTCTGAGCCTGCCCACTTCCAGCTTACACCCGTGACCTCTCGTGGCCCCTCCCTCCTTCCTTTGGAGCACCCTGACTGGGCCTCCTTTATTGATCCCTTTCATGTACGTAAAGACCTCTCTCGTGTCCCCCCTGTCCCTCCTCTCCTCCAGGGTGTACATGTCGAGCTCCTTGAGCCACTCCTCATAGGTTCTCTCCCCCAGGCCCCAGATCATTTTGGTTGCCCTCCTTTGGACCCTCTCTAGAAGTGTAATGTCCCTCTTTAAGTGTGGTCTCCAAAACTGCACACAATACTCGAGGTGTGGCCTAACCAAGCAGTTGTACAGTGGGAGGATCACTTCCGCCTTTCTGGAGGTAATCGCCCTGGCGATGCATCCCAGCATCCCATTTTCCCATGCTGCTGCCTTCCTAAATGTCTCTGAGTTGTTCATTTTGACATCTACCACTACCTCCAGGTCCCTTTCACCCTCCGTGACTTGAATCATGTCTCCTCCCACGGTATACCCTGGCCTGGATTTCTGACACCCAGGTGCAGAACCTTGCACTTCCCCACCTTGAATTTTAGTTTCCATTTTCCTGACCACCTTTCCAGAGCATCCAGGTCCTCCTGCAAGGCCACCCTCCCCTTCTCCTCATCCACCACTGCATCCAGCTTTGAGTCATCTGCAAAGAGACTCATCTCACTCCTGATCCTCCTCCTGATGTCTGAGACATAGGCATTGAACAGGAGTGGCACCAGCACTGACCCTGGGGAACCCCACTAGTAACCCCCCTTGGGGATGAGACTAACCCTCCAACCACCACCTTCTGAGTACGCTCAGAGAGCCAATTTCCTATGCATCTTAACAGCTGTCTCTCTACCTCCATTTCCTTTAGCTTAGCCAGCAGGCCACTGTGGGGTACCGAATCAAACGACTTGCTAAAGTCCAGAAAGAGGACGTCCACTGGCCTACCCTGGTCCAGGGCCCTCGTCATCCAGTCATAGAACTCAACAAGATTTGTCTGGCACGATCTTCCCGTGATAAAGCCATGCTGCCTATCATCCAAGTACCCAGTTTGCTCCAGTAACCACCCTAGCCTTTCCTTGTCAATACCCTCCATCACCTTGCTGACCACCGATGTCAGGCTAACGGGCCTGCAATTTCCCACCTCCTCTCTTGATCCCCCCCCACCTTGTGGATCGGCATGACATGGGCCCCCCTCCAGTCTTGGGGCACCCACCCAGTCCTCAGAGAGATGTTGAAAAGCTCTGCTAGAGGGACTGCCAGGACATCCGCCATATTTTACTTCGAGAGGGCTCTTGCAGTAGGTATTTATATATAGGACTGACCCGGCAGGCGTCAGGGCCCCACAGAAAAATTTCTAGCTAGCAGTCTCTGGCGGGGGACTGCCCCCATGTCAGGTGACCGACGTCATGCAACGTCAGTATAAAGGGGTGGTTCCCCACGCTCGCCTTCCAGTTCTTTCCCACCGTTGATTTGTGAAAGTTCCTCGCAGTAGAGTTCATCGCTTGTCAGTCTTTCGTTGGTTAGTTTGCGAACTTTTCGACCAATTTCTTCATCTTTTCTCTCATAATATTTGTGTATATCATCCCCGACGCCTTCTGAATCGCATAAAAATAAGTGCAATTTGTGCGGTTCCCAGCTGCCGCATAAGGATGGTGTCTCTTCTGCCTAGGCCTGGACCATCCTGTGGAGAAGTACCAGCACTGCCAGCAATTCAGTTCAGCCACACGAAAATGGACGCAGCAGTCCCTGGAGGCCCATATTCTGAAGAAAAAGATGGCTTCCATGGAAAAGGAGTTGAAAAAGTTGAGGCAGGCTTCCACTTCCCCCGAAGGCCACAAAAAGAAGAAGCACCTGGACCGGGACTCGACCTCCATGGCGTCCACGACTCCAGCTGGAGTTGCGGTCCTAAGGTAACGCTCCTCCGGGGACCGCCTCAACGGCCGTCTGCTCTGTGTCCAAGAAGGTGTTGCCTCCGTTGGGCTCTGGCCGGGCCTCGGGTACCTCCGAGTAAAGGAGGCCTCTGCTTCCGGGAAGGCCGCTGCCATGCGGCCCTCTGTGTCGAGCAGGTCCACTAAGTCGGACGTCAGTGCCATCGACGCCCGCCCGGACAAGACCGGTAAACCACTGGCTTCTTCGGGAGGGCGCACGGTTATTCAATCGCCCAAAAGGGCTGCATCTCCAGCGCACCCTTCATCGGGTAAGGGTTCCAATAAGTCGGATGCCAGCTCCTCTGACGCCCGCCCGGATCCAGCTGATAAGCCGGACACCATCCTTATGCGGCAGCTGGGAACCGCACGAATTGCACTTATTTTTATGCGATTCAGAAGGCGTCGGGGACGATATACACAGATATTATGAGAGAAAAGATGAAGAAATTGGTCGAAAAGTTCACAAACTAACCAACAAAAGACTGACAAGCGATGAACTCTACCGCGAGGAACTTTCACAAATCAGTGGTGGGAAAGAACTGGAAGGTGGGCGTGGGGAACCACCGACGGCTGCCCAGCTAAAGAGCCTGCGTCGGACCCCTTTGACCAGTCCAATGTCCCAGGCACACCGCAGTGCTTGCCATTGCCCTCTGAGGTTTTGCTTCTCCTCTGCTGGACCCCGGGGATTCCAACCCTCCATCCCCGGTTGTCACAGAGGAGCTGGATATGCTGCCGTCAGGGCTTCCTCCTACTGGGCCAGACCCCCTGATGCCAGACCCTCAGACACTGGCTCTGACGCCGGCCTACCCAACATCAGCTGACATCCCCCTTCCGGACGACACTCTCACGCCGGGCCCGATGCCCACAGGGCCACCCTTACCTGGCCTGCCTGCTGGGCCTTTGCCAGGTCCCTCTGCTCAGTCAGAGCCCCTGGCACCCAGGTATCCAACAGCGCTAAGTCCGGTGCCACCTTACCCAGTGCCACAGTATCTGACGCCACAGTACCCGACACCGCTTTATCCAATGCCGCAGTACCCGGCGCCTCGATACCTAAAGCCGGGCTTCCCGCCATTGGGTTATGGATACTCTCCATACAGATATCCTCAATATCCGTGTCCTGCTCTTCCTCCTCCTCCGCCACCCACACCACAACTGCCGGCGGATTTGAAGGAGACTCTGGCTGCCTGGTGGGCTGAGGCCAAGGCTCAGCTCACCAGGGAGGTGGAGAGTCGTCTACCGGCACCAGACACTGCACAGGGTCCCCTACACTGGAGACAGGAGATTTCCTTACCCGACACCAGAGGTGAACCCTCAAGCCAGAGGTAGGGGAGGACATGCTCCCCAGAGGGCTTCCCAAAGGGACTGCCTCCCCCGCGTGGGAGTGGAGTTCCTCTTCTACGCCGGAGACCTCTCACTGGATTCAGGGGGATGCTCTGATCCAGATGACGAGCTTCGTACTCCAGAACGACTCAGGCCAAGGACCCCTCTGAAGTCTCCTCCGGAGGATCCTTCTTTTCTGTAGTTACTGAGAAAACTCCAGGAAGTTCATCAGTGGCAAGCCCTGGAGCCAGATCCACAGCGTAAAAAACTCACTGCCCACTTGGATCTGCCCGAGACCACTCCTACATTGATTCCACCCTGGATAGAGCCTCTCACAGATCTTGTTTCCACTATTTGGAAACAACCATCCGCGTTAGCCCCCCTTCCGAGGAAGGCAGATCGGCTATATCAGGCTCCCGAGGGAGTAGATTCTTTGAATATACACCCCAAGGCAAACTCGGTCATGATTAGCGCCACTCACGGCTGCTTCGCTAACCCAAAACATCTCAGCTCGTCTCCGCCTGACAAGGAGTCTCGGCTTCTGGACCAGTATGGGAAGAAGGTTTATGCATCTTCTACCCTGGGTATTAGGGCCCTGAACTATGTAGCATGTATGGGGGACTACCAGAAGACCATCCTGAGTCAGGTGGAATCTCAATTGAACCCCTTCCTGAGTCTCAGACAAAACAAGAAGTGGCTGACCTTGTCCATTCTGCTCGTTCAGCCAGTCGGCACATACTTTGTGCCACTTACGACGCAGTGGACGCAGCTGGACAGAGTTGGCTTTCACTGTAGGTCTTTGGTGTCATGTCTGGCTCCGAGTGTCAGTTTTGGTCACTGAAGTGCAATCTGCCATTCAGGATGCGCCCTTCAGGGGTTCGGTGCTGTTCGGCGGTGATGTCAAGGATATCATAACCGATCTGCAGGAGAAGGGCACTGCACTTAAGTCCGTGGACTGTATGTACAGACCCCCTCAGGGACAGTTATCCCCTTTTCGTCAACATAACCGACAAAAACCTAGACCACAGGGCAAGTGGGCCAACAAGCGTCAGGCCCCTCCAGCAACCAAGACTCCCCCTCTCAAAAAAGCTATGGGAGCCTCAGCCGCTGCGCTGCCCCAGACCTCCTGACTCCTCGCCTCTCCCACAGCCTCTGGACACACCAGAGTAACCAGTAGGAGGGAGGTTCTCCTTCCATCTACTGGGTTAGGAGAGGATAACATCAGATGCTTGGATGCTCCAGCTGATCGCAGCAGGACACTCAATAGAGTTTCTTCAGAAACCACCCCGAAGACCACCCCCCAAGTCGTCTTACTCCCCGGAACATCTTCCTCTGGTCCTGGAAGAAATCTTCTCCCTTCTCTCGAAGGCAGCGATGGAACCAGTTCCCAACCACCTTTGGGGGACGGGTTACTATACCCATTTCTTTCTAGTTTCAAAGAAAACGGGAGATGTGAGGCCTGTTTTAGACCTCAGTGCTCTGAACATGTTCGTGGAGTACAAACGCTTCAGAATGCTCTCCCTGCAGAGCCTTCTGCCTCTTCTTCAGCCGGGACTGTGGCTGTGTGCTTTGGATATGCAGGATGCTTACCTGCACATCCACATTCGCCCTTCTCACCGCAGATTCCTTCAGTTTTGTTTTCAGGGGGACCACTACCAATTGAAGGCCCTCCCATTTGGTCTTTCCTTGGCCCAGCGAGTATTTACCAAATGCCTGTCTGTGGTACAGCCCACCTGCGTACCCAGGGAGTGCAGGTATTCCCGTATCGGACGATTGGCTACTGGGGGCCCCTTTCAGGGAGGAACTTCTACACTCCCTTTCCCTTACCCTGCAGATTTTCACCAGCCTGGTTATCACCATCAGCCAGGCAAAGTCCCATTTGGTCCCTTGCCAAAGACTCCAGTTTATAGGGGCGATCCTGGACACAACCATTGGCAAAGCCTTTTTGCCTCCGGACAGGGTGGACACCATTCACACTCAGGAACGTCTTCTGTCCAGGTGCAAAAGGGTCGGAGCCAGGTCAGTCCTTCGCCTCCTCGGGCTAATGGTGGCTGCCATTCCAACAGTTCCACGCGCTCGGCTCCATATGAGAATTTCTCAGTGGACGCTTTGGCCACAATGGGACCAAACACTGGACAACCTAGACCAAGAGGTTCTAGTTTCCGATCCCATGATCTGGGACCTGCAATGGTGGATGGTACAAGAGAACCTTTGCCAGGGAGTTCAATATTGAACCCCCCCCTTCCAGACATTGACAACAGATGCCTCAGGAGAGG
This sequence comes from Neoceratodus forsteri, assembly GCA_016271365.2. Classification (NCBI taxonomy): domain Eukaryota; kingdom Metazoa; phylum Chordata; order Ceratodontiformes; family Ceratodontidae; genus Neoceratodus; species Neoceratodus forsteri. Next base: position 1,747,019,230 of record CM057450.1, on the reverse strand, counting down.
GCTGGGGAGCCCACCTCGGGTCTATCAAGACTCAGGGCAGCTAGTCCAGGTTCGAACAAAATCTGCACATAAATGTGCTCGAACTCAGAGCAGTCCTTTATGTCCTCCAGGCGCTGCACTCCTCTATACTTCCCAGTCATCTACTCATGCAGACAGACAACATGTGTGTGGTCTGGTACATCAACAAGCAGGGAGGAACACATTCCTGCCCTCTATGCAGGGAAGCGACAAGAGTGTGAAGCTGGGCCGCCCAGCACAACCTTCACCTGATGGCCATTCACGTTCCGGGAGTGGAAAACACACTGGCAGACCAGCTCAGTCAGTCCTCAGTCAAGGCCCACGAATGGGAACTGGACCAAGAGGTAGTAGACAACATCTTCCTGCTTTGGGGAACCCCTCAGGTAGACCCTGTTTGCGTCTCCTCAAAACTTACCGCCTTCTGCTCGCTCGCTCCAGGGTGAGACATTTTTTGGTGGGACGCTCTGTCTCTTGTTTGGAGGGACAGATTCATATATGCCTCCCTCCTATTCCCTTAATTCCGAAGGTCCTGAGCAAGCTCAGATCAGAAGGGGCACGAATGAACCTCATCGCTCCATTCTGGCCCAGGCAGGTTTGGTTCTCTCTTCTGCAACAGTTTTCATAGCAACCTCCACTTCCTCTTCCTCTGTCGCAACACTTGTTGACCCAGGATCAGGGGACCCTTGTCCATCCAGGTCTCAAATCCATCCATTTGCATGCGTGGCTCCTGCAGACATAGCCAAGGCCACTTCGGGGTTTCTCCGCTCGTAGCAGACATTTTGGTGGAGGCCAGAAAGCCTTCCACCAGATCTACCTACGCCATGAAGTGGAAACAATTCTCTATTTGGGCCATGTCAAAGGACTTTGAGCCTTTCTCTTGCCCAGCCAACAGAGTCCTAGATTATATGCGTCACCTCTTTGGCCTGGGTCTCAGCCATTCCTCTTTAAAGGTCCACATGGCAGCGATTTCAGCCTACCATGTTTCCTTTGGAGACAGGACTTTCACTCAGTTGGAAGTCTCTAAGACATTCCTCAGAGGGGTTCTCCATTTGAGACTCCCCATCCGCATTCCTGCCCCCCTTGGGACTTGAATTTTGTTCTCGAGAAGCTCACTCTGCCCCCTTACGAGCCAGCAGCCTCAGCAGACTTAAAGTTCCTTTCTTGGAAGACTCTCTTCCTAGTGGCCATTACTTCCGCTCGACGAATTTCCGAGCTTCAGGTCTTGATGTGTAAAATCTCATATTAGATTTTTTTACAAGGAACGTGTGGCTCTGTGCACCAACCCTAAATTTCTCCCGTAGTTGGTGGCTGAATTTACGCTGAACCAATCCATTGAGCTACCTGCTTTCTTTACGCAACACTCCAATCAAGGGGAATACCTCTTGCATGCTTTGGATGTTCATTGAATACTAAGATACTACACCATTAGGACTAAGGATCTGAGGAAATCTGATCAGCTTTTTATCTCGTTTGCTCACAAAAGAGGGGGCAATGCCATTTCCAAGCAATGCCTATCTAAATGGTTGGCTCACTTTATCACTTTCTGCTACGACAAGTACAATAAGACCCTGCCGGGTCAAGTCAGAGGTCACCCCACCAGAGGAGTAGCTGCCTCTGCGGCTTGTTTCAAGAATGTGTCTGCGGCAGACATCTGTGCAGTCGCAACTTGGACTTCTGTCCATACCTTTACAAAACACTACAGTTTGGATATTGCCTCTCGCGGTAGAGCAGGCTTTGGGTTGGCTGTACTTCAAGGTTTTCTTTCATAAAACCCATTCAGCCGGAGGTTCCATTATTTGGATCATTTTCCTCCTCCCGAGTGCTTTTCCTTGTTCCAGACTGCTTGGGATTCAGTCCTATATGTAAATACCTACTGCAAGAGCCCTCTCGAAGTAAGATAGTACAGTTACGTAAGAACTTGCCGTAACAGCAGATCTTCTAGTGAGGCTCTTGCAGTAGGTATTGCCTTCCCGCCCTCCATCCCCCTTAGCTTTTTCAGCTCCTTTTCCAGGAAGGGAAATATCCACTTCTCTTTCGTCTTGCCTTTTTGGCCCTTGGCGGAAAAGAACTGGAAGGTGGACGTGGGGGACCGCCCCTTTATACTGATGTTGCATGATGTCAGTCACCTGACGTGGGGGCGGTCCCCAGCCAGAGACTGCTAGCTAGAAATTTTTCCGTGGGATCCTGACACATGCTGGATCAGTCCTATATGTAAATACCTACTGGAAGAGCCCCTCTCGAAGATCTACTGTTACGGTAAGTTCTTACGTAACTGTACTTTCCCTCGGCACCCTGGGATGTATCTCATCTGGCCCAGATGCTTTCTCTGTCCGAAGGGACCTGAGGGCTTCCCTTACTCTCTCTACTGGGATTTCAGCCTCCACGTCCTCCCCCTTTTCACCCTGCACTGCTGGCCCCCACCTGTCTGTGGTGGTCACCCCTTTCCCAGTCCCGCTCAGGGCCCTGGTCTGTACTGGTCGTACCCCTTTCTCCAGTTTGCACCCGCTCCCTTCACAAGACATAGCCCCTCCATCCCCCCTGATAAAAACTGAGGCAAAATACTCATTTAGGACTTCTGCCTGTTCCCCTGCCTCCTGTGCCCAACCATCCCCTATCCTTATCTTGCTGATCTGCCCCCTTACTTTCCTTTTTCCCCCTGTGTACCTGAAGAACCCCTTGTCCCCCTCCAGATCCCACTGCCTTAGCTGCTCTCACCACTGTGGTGACTCTCTTGGCTGTCAGCTCATATTCCTCCTGATCCCTTTCACTCCTTGAGCACTTGAAGCGCCTATTTCTGTGTATTATTTTCATGAAGACATGAACATAATGTACATCCTCATGGGGGTATTAGGTAATGAACACAAACAAACAATGTTCAAGATAAAACAACATTTGATACGCAGATATTGCCCTGTGTAATCTGGCAAAATGCCGGGGCACACATTATTTATAGTCCAAAAGAATTGTCCCGATTTTGCTAGCCTTCTCAATGGCACTGGAAAGTCCACGTCGAGGTAGAATTGATGAAGACAGTTTGACACAGTCTCTATAGACTGCTGTTTATCCAATTCAACGTTAATGTAAAAAAGGAAGAAAAACGTGTTTCCATAAAAACTCTGTGTACAGCTCAGCAGTTGCAATTAGTAATTAGTAAAGATATTTATAACAACATGTAACTTTTCATCTCCCATATTCAGGTCAACTGTTCTGCCATGAATTTGGGACAGCAAGATTCCCCCCTTCCCTGTTCATCAGAGAACCAGTATAAATAGAAAAGTAACCATCCCACCAAATGGGATCATAGAGCTTGTGCTCTGGACCCTCCAAAAATGTTTAGTGAGTCCTCTGCAGAAGAACAAAGGAATGGGAGGAATACGTGCTTAGTTGAACATTTGAATGCAAACTTATAAAGCTGTGACCCCCTAATAACAGCATGGGAGACCACAAGTCCAACAAAGTCCCTTTTCAGGCACTTACTAACTGTTACAAATCCCAAATATCATTCAGTCCTCTTATGTAGTAGTAGTAAATCATTTTTTATTCACAATGAATAAAAGGATACATTCAATTGAGCAAAGCTCATTTTCAATGAAGTTCCAGATCGCAGTAAATTATACATTTCAACATCTACACATAAAACCACACATAATTAGCAACTATACAAAACAAAAAAAAACCCATTAAACAAATTGATACATAGCTAAAATAAAATTACATAAAATCCCTAACAATTTAGACACCTAGTATCATTATGTAACACAGCGGTACACCAACTCCTCAGTTTACTTTTGTTAGAATTAGTTCTATTAATTCTCAACTCCAAAGGGGAATTATTCCAAATGCTGGTTCCTCTCAAGGATAGAGAACCTTCAATCTTCAAATTATATTTATTTAGGACAAATTGAGTTCCATTTGAGGCTCTTAAACATTCCTTTATCTTTCTAACTTAATAAGTCGATCACATATTTGGGTACTTCCCTAACCATACTTTAATCATAAACTGCATTAAATGTAAATCCCTTCTTGCTTCCGGATTTAACCAATTTAATTCTTAAAAGTATACATCTATGAGTTCTATAGGAATGTCCAGTATAAAGCGAGCTAACCTACAAAAACTGAATCCACTTTATCCAAATACTTCCGATTGCCCCCATACAGCAGGTCTCCATAATCAATAACCGGAGTAAGAGGGAATTTACCACGCTCAAACGTATATCTTTGGTCATAAACTTTTGTATCTATAAAGTACACCCAGTCTGTATTTATATTTTTATAAGGAGTCAATATAAACTTCCCAGCTTAAACATGGATCTACCCAAACTCCCAAATACTTATAAATATCTACCTGCTTTATTGCTATACCATCCTTCGTATTAATTTCCAACAGTAAATTTTGTTTTTTATTATTTGTGAACAACAATGATTGTGTTTTATTAGCATTTAAGGTTAAGTAATTCGACTTTAAAAATTTCTGTACTTCATCAAAAGCCAATTGTAATCTTGAATTAATCAATTCTAAGGTATCCCCCTCCACATATAATATGGTATCATCCGCGTACATATGATACCGGGCATCCTTTAAAGTAATTTTAAATTCATTCATATAAATATTGAATAACAAGGGTCCCAATATCGAGCCCTGTGGTACACCGTTTTTTACCGCCAATACCCTAGATTTATACAGACCTACTTCTACAAATTGACTACGGTCCGTTAAGTAAGAGAAAACCATCTTACAGTTTGGGAGATAGGCCAATCCGCTGAGTCTGGACAGGAGGACCTGGTGGTTTAAAGTATCAAATGCCTTTGAAAGATCTATAAATAAGGCTCCAACCATTAACCTCCTGTCCAGACTCAGCTGGACATCACTCACAACCTTCACCAATGCTGTTTGTGTACTATGAGAAGTCCTGAAACCAGATTGAAAAGGTGTTAATTTATTATTATTTTCAAGAAACTTCTCAACTGATTAGACACAATCCTCTCAAATATTTTAGAAATTTGAGACAAGAGTGATATAGGCCGATAATTGCCTAGCTCACTCTTTTTACCAGATTTATATATAGGCCTAACCTTTGCAATCTTCCACCCATCAGGGAATTCCCCACTTTGAATAGACAGGTTGAAAATATAGGACAGCGGATACGCCACACAGGGAGCAGCATATTTCAACAATCTCAATGGTATTTCATCTGATCCCTTTGCTTTACATATATCCAATTTCAAGAGTTCAGAACATACCTCTTATGGAGATATATAGGAAAAATCAAAGCCACCTAAGGCTCTATCTCTTATGTTAGCCCCTATCGGGTTAGGCTCCAGGGTCTCATTTTGTCCCCTATGAATCTCATCCAAGAGACTTGGTGAGGCCACACTAACAAAGTACTCATTAAAGGCATCAACCATTTCCCTTCCAGGTAATAATGTAACATCATCCTTCACAATTTTATTTATGCAAATTTGTTTATTTTTCCCCATTAAATTTGAAATAATTCTCCAGAATTTCCCAGAATCCTTTTTATGATTAGCCTCCAGTTTAGATCGAATAAACTGTTGTTTTACTACCTTAATTTTGGTGGTATATAAGTTTCTAGCCTGTCTATAGGAAACCCAATCTTATGACTCTTCTCCATCTTCTGTGGCAGCCTTGGCTGTGAATTCCACCTCTGTTTGCTCCAGCCACTGACCCACATCCTTCAGGTCGGTGAATTGCCATGACCTACTTGCATAAATTATTCTCAGCTTGTCCGAGACCAAAATGAGTGTGCGGTGGCCAAAGCTTACCCCTTTGGGGTAACCATTGCCTTTTGTTTTGAGTTCACCACAACATAACCCAGATAGACCATCTTAGGGTAGCTGGTTCATTCCACTGGTGTGTCAGACTAGGCACACTGATGAATCCTGGTAGGATGAAACACATGTCTGTGTCTTCTGTTGGCACCCTTTGCAAACTGTGTGAGAGGCCTTTCGGCACCATGCATTTCTGCTTAAAGTTGAACCAGCATAATATTCTGTGGTGATTTGCATATACAGCCTATGATGCTTTGCATTATGGGGGTATTTGTGATTTTGTATTTCTTTAAAGCTTGGAGATGTTGCTTCACCCCATCAGACCACTTCCTTCAAGCTCAGTCCTGAAAAGAATGATCTGGAAACAACTTGACGTCCAGTTTATTAACGGAGAGTGGGTATACCCCTTGAGCTACTGATAGAAGTATGTCCCTCGCTTCTTCCCCCCGAGGTCTTCAGTAGCACAGTTTGGGACCAGTTAGTGTTAGCAGGCCGCACCCTGGGGTTGACTTGGTAGGCTTGTCTCAATGTGGACCAGACAAATCCCCAGGGATAGCAGTTGAGGTCTGTGGCCATCTGACCAAAAAGTCTAAAAGATTGCTCCCCCTGCACCTTCTGGCACCCTGACCAGTCTTTGACTGTTGCTGTGGACTTCATTTTCAAGGGCTTCCAGATGTCCTCATAGCTGATTCTTTTCCTGCATCAGCATGGCAACAGCCATTTGTGTGGTCATTGATCTTTTCTCATTGTTAGATACCGAGCTTGTAAGTTTGGAGAGTATTACAGAAGTAAATGAAGCTGTTTTAATATTTCAGTTGTTGAAAATCAAAGCCACAGATCATCTGCCAAGAGCCTGTTAGTTCTATGTGGCTGTAAGCAGCAGGCAAGAAACTGAGCAAAAAAATTGACCCTGCCTTTGTTTTCACTATAAAAATAGTCCAGGCATTTTCCAGATCTAACGTCGGGGGGTATCTCTTGCAGCAGGACACACCTATGGAACTACAGCTGTCAGGCACTAGGACTACCCGGACGCTTTTCTAGGTAGCAGCTTATCTGGGGGCCACCCACTCCGACATCACCCTCTGACATCGGCCAACCCTGTAAGAGTGGGCAGCACCTGTTCCCTCCTCAGTTCTTTTCCCGCCGTCGACCAATGCATGTCAGACCTCTAGAGACTGCCAAAAGCTTGAGTTGACTGCCATTGTCCTGCAGATTTTCTTTTATTTACTCGCCATAGTTTTTCGAGTATCTTTCATTCTTTTTGTATGTCAGACCCATCCTCTTCTTCTGACCGGGGCTCCAAGATGAAGTGGGCTTGTGGGAAGCAGCTCCCGGAGAAAGAGGGCCACTCTGCCTGCGTATGCTGCCTTAGGCCTATCCATGACACCTAGGCCTGCGACATTTGTAAAGGCTTCAGCCAGGCCACTTGATGCCATCGCCAGCAGGCCCTGGATGAATTCCTTTTGCAGTAGAAGGTCGCTAACACGGAACAGGAGCTGCAGGCCAAAAGCTCCTCTTCTTCTCTGGCCCTGTCTTCGGGGGCACAACCCTCCTCCTCTGGGGGGAAATCCAGTGTAAAGCACAAGCACCGGGACAAGGACCATGAAAAATTCCTGGTCCTCTTTCTGCTTGCGGTCCCTGCATAAATCCAAGGCTATGACAGGATCGGCCACCTCCTCGTGGGGCGACCTATTCTCCTTGACATGCCCTATCATCAGGAGGGCTTCCTTTGGCAGCACCGCTCACCAGCCTCTCCTTTTCAGGCGGCAGCTCTTCAGGGGGCCTCTCAGTCCCCTCAGCCCCTGCTGTTCAGGCCCCTTCTAGTGGCAGGGCAGCAATCAGGAGGCTTCGCCAGTTCCTCTCAATCTGGCGTGTGTTTGGTGAGTTCCGGGTCTCCTCCTGCAACCTGTCCACCACCCACTTCTGCGTAGGTGACCTCCTTCACGGCTACAGACCCCGCGCATTCCCTTGCATCTCCTCCAGCCACCCTCGGTTACCTTCACCTGCTCCTCAGGTGCACATCACCAACGTCTCCCTTTGGGCGACACTGGTCTCTCCTTACCCTGCACCAGCACCAATCAGGCCCCTTCCTCCTCCAACACCTGTCTGGATCCAGCCTGCGCCTTTGCCGGCCCCTCAACCAGCACCAGCTCTTCAACCTATGCTGGCCCATATACTCCCACAACCGACACCAGCGCCAGTTCCCCAACTGAAGCCACTGGGTTACCTGACTTCTGTGACAGTGGACTTTCAATCTGTGCTGACATCCCGCTGGGTTTTTCTGCAGGCAAGGATCTCCCTCTGCAGGACCCAACCCACATGGGTTCGCATGTCCTGAACTGGCACCCAATGTCCTTAGGGACCTGCTTCCTGTCCTACGTCAGGTGGCGCCCTGTACGTCTCTAGTTCATCATACGGGAGACAAGGGAGGCTGTCAGCTGGATCTCCAACCCCCTCAAGAATCTGAGGAGTCCGGTGGTGATGGGGATGAGGGGCCTTCCCCCTCCACAGTTTCATCGGATGGGGAAGATACCCCAAATATATCCCCATGTCTCCCCAGATGACCCATCTTTTTGTGGAGCCATGCATTAGATCCATTCAGCTATGGAGTTTGAAACTGAAGAGCTGGACCCCTCCCGACGTCGACTAGCCACCTTCTTTAAGCTGCCGGACTTTTCCCCTCTGGTGATCCCCCCCATTGATAAACACGTTTGGGGATGTCATCATGGCTGCCTGGCATTGCCCAACTCTTATGCCGGCCATGCCTAGGAAGGCAGATAAATTATACAAGTCACCAAAGAGAAAGCCTTTCTTTGGGGAACAGCCGCAAGCAGACTTGGTAGTCATTAACGCCACACATGACCACACTAAGAGGCTGAAACACCTGTGTTTCCTTCCTGCCGACAAGGCATCCCGGAGTCTGGATCTCTTTGGCAAACAGGCTTTTGCCTCTGCCACCGTGGTCATCAGGACTGTTAACTACATGGCCCACATGGTTCAGTAGCAAGATGTCCTGTGGGAACTCACCATGGAGATGGTCAAATCTTTGCCTAAGGAACTGGTCACTTAGCAGCTGCTCCGGGCTCTCAAATCTGGGAAAGACGTCAGCCGGCACGCCACCTACGATGCAGTTGATGCTTCGGCCCAGGCAGCGGCTGTGGGCATATGCCTTTGCCTGCACTCCTGGTTACAGGTGTCGGGGTTCACTCAGGATGTTCAAATGTCCATCCTGAATGGTCCCTTTAGGTGGTACAGATTGTTCAGAGCTGACATCCAGGTTATCTTGTCCAACTTGCAAGCCTCCGGTTGCACCCTGAGGTTGGCACATTCATTGTACCATACTCAACAAAAGAATACCCAGCTGGTGCCCTTTCATCAGGTGACCCACAGTCCCCGATCTGCCTCCCAGCCAACCAAACATAAGGCTGCCTCAGCACTGCCAACCCCCCCCCTCATCCTCTAGTAAGGGCTCTCGAGGAGGAGGGGCTGTACCACCACCCACCCCTGCCTCAGCCTGACTGCTTGCCCGACCTCCCTCCTCCAGCAGAGGTGGTAGGTTCTCCCTACACCAAGACAGGTGAGTGGAGATCACAGGCGACAAGTGGGTGCTACAGCTTATAAGCAAGGCCCCCTGTTTACTGCGATTCCGTGGCCGTGGACCCACCCGCGGAATTGAGGACCACCTGTGGAAATGCAGACCACCCGCAGAAATTGAGGCCACCCGCGGAAGTACCACAGAATTAATGAAGGAGCCCCCTTCTTTTGGATTGTGTCAAAAGTTGAAATTCAAGAGCCATATTCTCTAATGGACCTAAGTTTTTATAGCAGGTCCCACAGTTTGTTTGTGGCAGCTTGCATTTCAATAAAAAAAACTCACTTGGCTGTTCTGGGATCTGTACCTCTCAATCTGGGGTTAAATATTCAGCAACTGTCTGCCACAGCATTTCTTTCACTTCCCCCATCTGCCGCCAATAGGCAAATGCAAACCGCAAAGCAAAGATTGTGGTTTGCAGTAGCCTGTCGGCGACCGACAGGGCAAGTGAAAGAAATGCTGTATCAGTAGCTGAATATTCGTTGCAGATACATTTTAAAAGTAATTTGGCAGGCTACCTGAGGCTTACCTCCTGCTCAATAATACCATCAGCTTCCCTCAGCTCCTCTTTTTGTGCCACAGCAATCCATTCTCCTGCCCACCACCCCATCAAACTTTGACCGGGAACGAGCATGCCACCTCCTACTGGTGACCAGAAAAGCCATGTTTTCTTGCTCCCTGTTCCACAGTCACATTTCAGCAGCAGATGGGGATCCTTACTCTAATTTCTCCATGCCCCTCGTATGGAAGCCATAGTTCTGCAGACATCTCTTCCACTGCAGAGACCCGACAGCAGTGTCAGGAGGGAGCAAACCCTACAGCAAACTGGAAAGGAAAGTATGTCTCTTTGCAAATAACACAAAGATCTGCAGCAGAGTTGATACGCAAGGGTGGGTGGAAAGGATGCAAAGGGACTTGGTAAGGTTGGAGGAATGGTCAAATGTATGGCAGCTCAGATTCAGCGCAAAGAAGTGCAAAGTAATGCACCTGGGAAACAAAAACCAAGGGGAAGAGAACACAATGGGGGGTGAGATACTGACAACAACAAAAATGGAAAGGGGCCTGGGGTAGTATATCAGATGACCTAAAGGTGGGCCAGCGATGTGAGATGGCAGTAAGGAAGGCTGGGGGGATACTGGAATGCGTAGGAAGAGGCATCACCAGTAGGAAACTGGAAGTTGTTGGCCCTCTGTACAGACAGTTGGTAAGACCACATCTGGAGTACTGAGTACAGTTCTGGAGACCCCATCTCCACAAAGACATAGACAGGGTGGAGGCTGCCCAGAGGAGGGCAACCAAAATGGTGCAGGGTCTGCACCAGAAGACATACGAAGAAAGACTAAAGGAACTAAAGATGTATAGCCTCGAGGAAAGGAGGGAGAAGGGGGACATGATAGAAACTTTCAAATACCTCAAGGGAATCAACAAAGTCCAAGAGGGTAGCATCTTTCAGAAAAACAAGGGGGCACAATTTGAAGATAGAGGGGGGACGGCTCAGAGGTAATGTGAGGAAGTATTTCTTCACAGAGAGGGTTGTGGATGCATGGAACAGCCTTCCTGGGGAGGTCATAGAGTCAAAAACAGTGAGGGAATTCAAGAATGCATGGGACAGACATAAGACAATCCTAGTGGGATGTAGGAGGAAGTAGGCTGTTGGTTAACTAGGATCTGCAGCTTATCCAATAGGTAGGGAAATGGGCAGACTAGGTGGGCCAAGCGGTCCTTATCTGCTGTCAGATTCTATGTTTCTTTTGCACTGCTTTGCACCTGCAGACAGTTGTACTGCTCCCCAACTTTGATTTAGTTCCAGAGAGATCAGGGGGAGTGATAACCACCGATTGTTGCGAGCTACAAAAAAAGAGGAGCTGTGGGAAGCTGATGGCAATACTGAGTAGGAGGTAAGTGCCCAATGGGGGGGGGGGACAATAGAGTGGCCTGCCAAATTATTTTAAAATGTATCCGCAACGAATATTCAGCTACCGATACAGCCTTTCTTTCACTTCCCCCGTTGTTCGCTGACAGAGTAATGCAAACCAGAATCTCTGCTTTACGGTTTGAATTTGCCCTTGAAACACTGCTTATTGCAAAATTTGAATTACTGCTTCCACTAGGAGTTCGAGGGTAATGTGGGGAAACATGGTAGCGACAAGATAAACACCAGGGAATTCACAGAGGTAAAACGTCCATACAATTTAAAAGGAAACAACTACTTTTATTGCAGAGTTGAAGCAGTTGAAATGCTACCGACTGAGGAAGAGAGAGGGTGATTATGTGCCTGTCGCTTCACACGTGTTATTTTTTTTCAGTCATTCCCAGCCTTTTCATATTCAGTGTGGCATCAACTTTTACGTGTTTCTGTGCAGTTACAGCTGCCTGCATGCTGTATTGGGAGTCTGTGACGTGGGCAGTTCAAACTTGGCAGGCGCTGACTCCCGATACAGAAAACAGACTATGTGAAGCTGGTAGGCAGATGAAAAAATGAATGGAGCATACAAATACTGTTGAGAGCATTTGAACCAAAAAAAGACACACAAAAGTCATTGTTAGGAATAAATGATTTACTAAGTACAATTAGAAGAAAAATAATTTCCTATCTCCTTTAAAAAACTTGTGTCACAATGTTCAATGACAGTCAATACAAAAATAAAAGAAAACTCTTTCAAATCGCCCTTATATTTTTTGTACCGTTTGTATTGTTTTTGTATTTAGCTTGTGTTAGCGATATGAAAAACAAGAGTTTCCCTCACTCCATCTGGTTCATAGAACGAAATGTAGGCTGTCAGAAAAGTAAAATAAAGTGCACTACATGAAATAATGAAGTGGTTTTCGTTAGAGTGTAACAAAATCTATTGTGTATACACCCATTTTGTAAAACTTCATTTTCACATGAATGGGGGTGGAGTTATTTATTTATTTATTTATTTAAGCGTTTTACCAGGAAGGCATACTGAGCAGAGTACTGCTCGATTACAGATGCATCCTGGGGAAGGGGAGAATGTAGGAAGACAGTTTTACACAGTATAGACAAGAAAATACATAGTGGGAGAAATACTAACATTTGGATCTGATTACAAGTCAGTAGCAGCTTGAGAGAGACAATTGGTAACCACAGTACGTACGGTATGAGAACACTTGAAGTCAGGATAGACAAGTGAATACATTGTGGAAGATCACTAACATTTGGTTCTGAAAACCATGTTCATACAGGATTGAGTGTGTCAGTTGGTAACACAGTTACATACAACAAATGTACAACAAAATTAGGTTTTGAGCCATATGAGAGACAGTATAAGGCGAGAGGACAATAGTTAGACACTGATGAATTACAAATTTGCTAAGTGCCAACATTCCCAGAGAGTTGCGTAGTAGTTGGTAGACGCTTAGACACAAGCACAGGTAGGGACAAAATGATCTTGGAGCGTGGAGTTTAGGTGGGAAAGGGGAGGTGAAGCGACGAATGTTAGCTGGGAGGGAGTTCCATAGCGAGGGAATGCGGTAGCTGAACCCTGATTGCCCTGTGGAGGTAGACCAGTATGGGACAGCTAGGGACCTGGAGTCTGAGTTTCTGAGTGTGTATGCTTGTGCACTAGGGTTTGTTAAGATGTCGGAGAGGTAGGAAGGAAGCCGCTGAGTCCAATACTTGGCCGTAATTTTTGCGCAGTGGGTTAGCCTGCGATAGTCAAGTGAGGTGAGGTTCATTGCTTAATATAGGGCACAGTGGTGTGTGGAGTAGGGGCTGTTCTGGGAGAAATGGCAAAAAGAGTGGAAGAGAGGGTCCAGCCTAGCTAATGTGGTTTTAGGGTCGGCGCCGTAGACTACGTCCCCATAGTCGAGGACTGGGAGGATAATTTTTTTTACAATGTCCTTCCTGGCTGGAAGGGGTATGTTATCACGATTCCGGTAAAGTGCACCAAGCCTAGGGTGCAGCTTCTTAAGTAAGGAGTCAATATGTGCGGAAAAGTTGAGGTGCTGGTCAAGCCAGACACCGAGGTATCTGAAGGTGGTGCAGGACTCCAGAGGGGACCCTTCCAGGGTCTGAAAAACTAATGGTGAAGGGAGCCTAGAAATTTTCTGCCTCATCCCAAAGGTTAAGGAGACTGTTTTGTTAGCATTTAGGAGGAGGTTATTCGAGCAGAGCCAGTGCTGGACTGAGATGAAGTCATGCTGAAGTCTGGACGCAACTTCAGAGGGCGAGAGGCCAGATGCGTATAGCACAGTGTCGTCTGCGTACATGTGGATGGTGGAGTGTGTGCAGGCAGATGGCAGATCATTTAGAAAGACCGAGAATAGGAGGGGGCCTAGGACCGATCCTTGAGGCACTCCAGACGTGATTGGGAGGGGGTCCGACATGGACGATCTGATACGGACAGCTTGTGATCTGCCAGTGAGGTAGGAGTGGAACCAAGATATGGCCCAGTCAGATAGGCCAGCCTTGGCAAGTTTTGTCAGGAGAAGAGAGCGAGTCACCGTATCAAAAACTTTTGCCAGGTCGATAAAGATGGCAGCAGTGATGTGGCCAGCATCCATCCCTGTGAGGATGGAGACGGTAATCCTGAGAAGGGAGATGGTAGTGGAGTGGGATTTCCTAAAGTCAGACTGGTAGGGGGAAAAAAAGGAAGAGGAGTCCAGATAGGTGGATAGGCGAGAGAGAACCAGGCGTTCTAGGGACATGGATATGTTGTTCATCCACACTATCTGGCAGGTTCTTTGCCGCTTTAAATCTTGCTGGAAGGTCTTCAAGCTAGCTCCTCCCACCCACCCGGGTGGTAAAACTCTCGGCTCCACCCCATGACGCCAGATCTTCCTTACCGCTTGGGAGCTCAGGTTCCCTCCTTAACGCTCTGCGATTAAGTTTTGGGCCTAAAATCCTTCGATTTAAAAAAAAAAAAAAAAAGAGAAAAAATGTTTTTTTTTTATAACTTTTCTCGCCACATTTCTCTTCTTCCTTCGCGGCTGCGATGGACAAATCGACTCACGGATTTCGGAGATGTCCCTGTGGGCAGAAGATGTCTCGGACGGACCCGCACTCCACGTGCGTTTATTGCCTTGGCCAGGAGCACGACCCGCAGGCTTGCGACCTGTGTTCCTCCTTCTCGGTCTACGTCCTCGAGGACCGCGCTGCCCGCTTACATCTGGGGCGTCCCGAAAGAAGATTTCCTCCGGTCAAATCCAAAGAGGCCCGACTGGCGGTTTCCGCGGCTGCGGGATCCGCCGAACAACTAGAGAGGTTGGTCGCCTTCGAAGAGCAGGCGGCTCAGGCCGCGGCTTCCTCTTCTGCGGCCTTTGTCCCTCTATCGCTCGGGACCTCATATTCAGCTTCCTTTAAGGAGCTTTGCTGACCCTCTCAACTAAAGGCGAGGTCCTTCTTCAGTCCGTTTCACCGGTCGAAGAAGTCTAAAATAAATCTCATCGTCGGCGCTCTTGGGAGTGGGAAAGATCCCCCTCCCCTTGTCGACAATCGACTTTGGTCGAATTTTCGGCTTCGGCCACTGGCTTCACGGTGCCCCCGTCAGACCAGGTGACTGAGACTCCCGCTGACGTGGTCAAGATTTTTCTCGACCCGTTAGACGGGTTGTCGGCTGGAGAAGCCGAGAATCCCTCCTCCCCGGTTCCCCCGGTGAGGGCTGAGGATATCGTCGGCTCTTCCGTACCTATGACTCAGGAGCCGTCGGTTTTGCCGACCGAACCGAGGGGATCGCCGATCCTCGGCTCCCCGCCTCACCGACCTCAGCCTAGTAGAGATTCTCGGTCTCGGACATCTTGGCGGTCCAGCCGCCCCGCTCACATAGACGGTCTCGGTTCGGCATCATGGCAGCGGGTCGCCGCTCTTCCTCTTCGGACGAGGAGGGAAGGCTTCGGCGTAAGCTACGCCGAAAATACGAGGACCTCATGTGGCAACAAATTTTTCTGGCCAATAAGCCGGCTCAGGCCTCTTCCCCGGCCATTAAGTGGTTGCCACCAGACCAGGTAGTGGTCGAGGAGCCTGTTTCCAGGCCAGTTGTCCGACCTATTCCAGCTGCCCCACCAATTGTGGTGGAACCGCCTCCACCTCAGCCGACAGCTGGGGCACCGACGAAAGAGTCGCGGTTGGCCCAGGGCCTTCCCCGTAGGCTGTCGGTCACTCTCACGCCTGACAAGCCTTGGCAAGTGGAGGGTGGCTCAGGCTCCAGGCAGCTATTCAACAACTCGTCGGAGTCTGATGACTCCTCCCTGTTCTCCAAGCGTTTTGACTTGGAGTCATCTGGGGGGCAGTCAGTGGACGATAGCCCTTCGTCCTTCCTGGGACTTCTTAGGCTCATCTCAGAATCCACTGGGATGAAGCTTGAACCTGTATCCAAACGGGCCAGATATCCCCTCACCGAGATTCTGGACCGAGGGGATTCTCCCACGGAGGCCTTTCCAGTGGCCGAAGCCATTGTCGGGCCGGCCCTGGAACTTTGGCAGCGTCCGCTTCCTGTCCCGCCCGGCCAGGATGGCCAGGAAGTATGCGGTCCTACTGGCTCTCTGTCGGGTTTCTGAACACCCCTCGGCTGAAGGGCTGGTCACGGACAGTGTTTTCCGGCGTGCGGTAATACCAGGGGCGTGGACAAACCGCTGACAAAGAGTCCAAGAAATTGACTACTCGGGCGGAAAGTGTGCTGCCTCTTCTCTCGCCTTCGCTAGCCAGTTCGCCCTCATGGCACATTTCTCCCATGCCCTGTTGGGTTCCCTGGATAAGGCTGTCCCTCATCTTCCCGCTGACCTGCAGACTACGGTCAAGCAGGTGCGGGATCAGGGCAGGGCAGTAGCCAAGCAGCAGCTCCAGACTGCTCTGGATATAGGAGACTCTTGTGCCCGGTCAGTGGCGGCCGCTGTGGCCATGCGTCGGCGGGCATGGCTGCGAATATCCACCTTTACCTCGGATACCCAGCACAAGCTTGCGGACGTTCCTTTCCTGGGAACAGACCTGTTCGGCCCTGGAGTGGAAGGCCACCTCCAGAGGATCGAAAAATCCAATGCCACCTTGGATTCGGTCTCGTCCGCGCAGAGGGACAAGGGTCATAAGCCCCAGCCTAAGCCCTTTCGTCCCTCTACTCCCGCCTCACGCCCGGCCCAACAACAGCGTCAGGGCCAGCAGGCTAGACCTTGGTATTCCAAGCCCAAGCCATCAGCTTCCTCTAATAGGAAGCAAGGAGGAAAAAGGCCCTGGTGGTCCCCAGGCGGTCCTTCCTCAAGCCTGCTAAGTGGCGGGTTGAGGGTGTCACCCCATCCCGTCACCTCATCTAGTTCCCCGTGAGCGGCTCCATCACTTCCTTTCCGCCTGGTCCGCTGTTACCACGGACAGGTGGGTTTTGGAGGTGGTGGGAAGAGGCCTGCCTCTGGAATTCGAGCAGGCTCCACCCTTCAGAGCCGTCGCCCCGCGGGGGGCTTTGGGGTCCCCAGAATCTCTACAGGCTCGTCGAGCCGACATCGCCCTCCTCCTTCAGAAGGGGGTGATAAAAGAGATAGAGGACCCTCCACCAGAACCAGGGTTCGTGTCCAGGTACTTCCTGGTCCCGAAACGGACGGGGGGCTGGCGCCCCATCTTAGACCTACACGACCTGAACAAGTTCCTAAGGTCTCGAACCTTCAGAATGGTCACTCTGGCTCAGATAATACCATCTCTGGAACACGGCGTGTGGTTCTGTTCTCTGGACTTCAGGAGCGTTCTTTCACGTCCCTATCCGTCCGTCTCATCAGAGATTCCTCCGCTTCAGGCGGAGGATCCTCTTCAGTTCAGGCCATGCCCTTCGGCCTTTCTTCAGCTCCAGGGTCTTCACCAAATGCATTGCAGCAGTGACAGCTTTCCTGCGGCGCGGAGGTCTGGTGTACCCTTACCTGGACGATTGGCTGATAGCAGCCCCCTCCAGGTTGGAGGTGGAGCGGTCCAGGAATCTGGCCCTCCGGGTTTGCTCTCAACTGGGCCTCCTGGTCAACGAGGCCAAGTCGGAACTCGAGCCGAAGCAGGTGATATCCTTCATCGGGGCAGAGCTCGACTCTCTTCGAGCCAGAGCACGGCTCCCGGCGGACAGGGCCGAGGTTCTTACCTCCTTTGCCCAATCATTTCTGGTTGGGCAATCGCGCCCTGCCCGGGACTTCCTGCGACTCCTGGGTCTTATGGCGGCCTGTACCAGCGTAGTCCGTTGGGCACGCTGGCACATGCGCCCCCTCCAGTGGGGTCTGGCCGGCCAGTGGTCACAGCGTTGCGATCCTCTGGACCAGCGCGTGTGGACGACCCAGGAGATGTGGAACGCTCTCCAGTGGTGGACCGTTCCGTCCCATCTGCAGGAGGGTATCCCGTTTGTCCGCCCCGAGCCGACGGTCTCTCTATCGACCGACGCCTCTTTGATGGGTTGGGGTGCCCATCTGGGGGAACACCGAGCACACGGCCTCTGGTCCCCTCGGGAGTCCCGATGCCATATCAACCTGCTGGAGCTCCGTGCGGTCCGCCTAGCTCTCACCGCCTTTGCTCCGTTTCTCCGGGGTCAAGTGGTCCGAGTCCAGACGGACAATACCACGACCATGTATCTAAACCGCCAGGGCGGGACGCGCCTTGCCTCTATGCAAGGAAGCCTCCGCATCTGGTCACTAGTCGCGCAGCCTGGAGGCGGATCTCCTGGCCATTCATGTGCAGGAGCCTCCAACACCCCTGGCCGATGCCCTGAGCTGGATAGGGCTGCATCGCGACGAGTGGTCTCTCCTGCCGGAGATAGTACAAAACCTGTTCTCCCGCTGGGGCACACCTCTGGTGGATCTGTCTGCCTCCAGGGAGAACGCGAAGCTGAGGCTGTTTCATGCCGGCCCCCCTCAGCAGGGCTCGCTGCAGGGGGATGCCTTCGAGGCCGTGGACCCCGGGCCTCTTTTACGCCTTTTCCCCCGTTCCCCTGATTCACAGGGTCCTGCTGAAAGCGAGGAGGGACAAGGCGCAGGTGATTCTGATAGCCCCAGACTGGCCTCGCCAGTTCTGGTACCCAGATCTCCTCAGTCTCAGCTCCAGGACTCAAGGCAGCTTCCAGCTCACCCACACCTGCTCTCAGTCAATCGGGAAGGTGTTCCATCCGGACCTTCAATCCTGCACCTGGCGGCCTTGGTTCCTGGCTAGGTTCCAGGCCTTGGGTCTTTCCGACGAGTCCTCAGCGTCGTTGAGCGTCCCGAGAGTCGACCAGAAAATGCTATGCCTTCAAATGGAAGAGGTTCTCCATTTGGTGTCGGGAAAAAGGGTTGGACCCTTTCTCGTGTCCTGTGGCGAGCATTTTGGACTATCTATGGTCCCTATCTAGTCAAGGGCTTAGGTCGACGACCCTTAAGGTGCACCTGGCAGCCATTTCTGCTTACCGGGCACGGGCCGGTCAGCAGTCAGTGGCGCAGGAAAAAGTGGTCGGGCGCTTTTTCAAAGGCCTTGATCACATTTCCCCTCCAGTGCGGGAACCCCCACCTCCGTGGGATTTACTGCTGGTACTGGCAAAGCATGGGCAAGCCATTGAACCAATGCACAGGTGTGGTCTCCCCACCTGTCGTGGAAGACCGCCTTCTTGGTGGCTATCCGTCAGCCAGAAGGATGGGAGAATCCAGAGCATCGAGTCCCTTACCTGGTCTTCCACAGGGACCAGGTTGTCCATGCCCTACCCGAAATTCCTTCCAAGGTGGTGTCGGAGTTTCACCTTAATCAGGTATTGACTCTGCCGGTGTTCTACCCCAATCACACCTCGGAGGCCGAATATAGGCTCCATACTCTGGACCCTAGAAGGGCGCTCGCTTATTATAAGGAGCGCACTGCTGAAATCCGGGGAGAGGTTCGCCAGCTGTTTGTCACCTACGCTGAAGCCGCACCTGGCAGACCTGCAGCCAAGCGGACGATAGGCAGATGGGTCACCTCCTGCATAAATCTCTGCTATGAGTTGGCGGGCATGGAGCCTCCCAGAGGGATAAGAGCTCATTCTACCCGCCATACTGCTGCATCGGTGGCTGCTTCCAGGGATGTCCCTATCCAGGAGATCTGCAGGGCTGCTACCTGAGTCAGCACACACCTTTATTTCCACTACCACATCGACCTTGAGTCACGCCGGGATGCTGGTTTGGGGCCTTGGTTCTCAATCTTTGTTCCCCAAGTAAGTATTAGGGGTGTCTGCCTCCTCCTCCGGAGAACTGCTAGGAGTCTGCCAGATAGTGTGGATGAACAACATATCCATGTCCTAGAGTACAGGTTACTCACCTGTAACAGGAGTTCCTAGGAGATGGTGTATATTTGTTCATCTAAACCCACCGGCCTCAACCCGGCCGCAGCAACAGAGCTTCCAGCGGGCAGATCTGGCGTCATGGGCGGAGCCGAGGTTTTACCACCGGGTGGGTGGGAGGAGCTAAGCTTGAAGACCTTCCGGCAAGATTTAAAGCGGCAAGGAACCTGCCAGATAGTGTGGATGAACAACATATACCATTCCTAGAACTCCTGTTACAGGTGAGTAACCTGTATTTCTTGTATCTTGGCAAGGGTCGGTAGGAGGGAGATGGGCCGGTAGTTGCTTGGGTTTGAGGCATCACCACCCTTTGGAAGTGGGATTATGGTGGCATGTTTCCACTCAGCGGGGACTTCTGCTAGGACGAATGATAAGTTAAATAGGCGGCTAGGGGTTGAGCTATGGCAGGGGCCGACAGGTGGAGCATTTTGGAGTCCAACCCCGTGGAACATTTGCCCTTTTCAGGGTTAAGGGCAACCAGTGCGTTGTATACCTCATCAGGGGTGACTTGCAGGAAGGAGAAAGGCTGAGCTGCAGCGCCACAAGATGGGGTGTCATTGGGGGCATGCTGAGCTGGGTGCGGGGTGGACCTGGGAGTAGTATGGCTGGTAGTGAAGACAGTGTTAAACAAAGCGGCAACTCCATGGTAGATGAGCACCTCGGACTCTGGACTGTCTGAGTGGGGCGTAGCAGTCCCAGATGGTGATGAACTTGGACTTAAAGAACGACAGTGCCTCATCTGTCGAGGTGAAATGACTAACGCACGACCAGTCATAGTTGCCCAACTCATTTAATAATGAGGGGAGGTCTAGGGATTTGTAGGATCTCGAAAGTAAGATTCTGGGAGGGGGAGCTTTGGGTTTGTGAATTTTGCGTATGGTGTAGATCCCGTGGTGGTCACTAAGGCCATCCGGAAGGAGTCCTGAGGCTACAATCCTGTGCGGGTGAGATGTGAGGGACCAATCTAGCAGTGTATGTTTCTGTGTTTTGTGGTTTGCCCGAGTAGGTTCAGTGATTAGTTGTGTTAGGATTAGGGCTGTTACCTTGTCACGAAATTTGGAAAGGGACTCGGCAAGCCAGTTCTGGTTAAAATCCCCTAATATGTGGATCTCACCACCTGCTGCCAGGGAGTTTAAGTAGCCCTGGTAGTCCAGTATGGAAGGTGAGGTGGTGCCTGGAGCGCAGCATGTCCCTGCTATGTAGATTGGGATTGAGTGGGGGATGGAGAGTTTTACCATTAAGGCATTAATGGAGTCCAATGGTAGGGATAGGGCAACCGTGGTGAATTTGATGATGGAGGCAATGTACATAGCTATGCCACCTCCTTTTCTGCTGACCCGGTCATGACGGAGAAGTGTGTAGCTGGGTATGGCAAATTCTGCATCGGTGTTATATGATTTTAGCCAGGTTTCGAACATAATAAGAATGTCTGGCCTGAGAGACACGGCGAGGGCTTATAGCAAGGTTATTTTGCGCAAGAGACTGTATATATTTATGTGTATTAGTTTGAGGCCCGAGGGGATTTGGAGTGGGACAGAAAGGTTTTGGGCGTGGGGATGGGTTGGTCCTGGGTTAAGTTCGATATCCCCTGCAAGGAGAAGTAGCAGGGTGACCATTAGTTTGGTGTGATGGGCTATCCACAGAAGTTTTCTGGAGGTGGTATGATGTGCGGCTATGTTAGCTTTTGGTCTCCAGGTTTGTGGTAGAAGGACTAGGAGGCTGATTCGGAAGGTAGCTGGGATTAGCCCGGGGCTAGTGGATAGAGTATGGTAGAGGTGGGCATGGTCCGATTCAGCTGTGATAGTGGAGGTAGGAATATTTGTTAGCAGCCTGTCGTAAGATGTGATGTGATCTGGGAGCGTAGGGTAAATTGATGGTGGGAGGGACACCAAGGGGGTGACGATAAAGAAGATTAATAAATAAATTTGAGGCATAATGGGGAGGCTAAAAGAGCAAGGGTTTTGAATGTAATTGCAAAACCTTGGTGTAGTGGCCTCTAGTGGATGGCTGGTATAACCTGCAAATGGGAACGTAGGCCGATTGGTTAAAACTAGCATGTGACTTCAGCTATATAAGGGAGTGACTGGCAAGGGTGGTGGTGGGGAGCTGATGTGCAGCGTCAGCGGGCTCTAGCTTGTTCAAACTGCGTAGCAGCAGCAGACGAGCCATACCTTTGCGCTGCCTGAGTGTGCCGTTGGGGGGGGTCAGTCTGCACTCTGGATCCTGGGAGGGCTTCCACGCTGCCATCATGACCTGAAGATTGCCCCAAAAGCTGTGGTAAAGACAGAGTTTAAATAGGTAAGAGGGATGGAGGGAGGGGCTTGGTACAAACTTAATTGTGCTTTAAACAAAGGGAGTCGGGGCTCAGAGGGGCCTTACTGCAGCTGGGGAAATCTAAATAATTGAAACCTTTCTTGAAACGCTGCTCAGAGGTGCCTGAAAGCAGCTGGTAATTTAAACAGATTCAACTTCACTTAGATCGGGGGCTCAGAGGTGCCTTAAGCAGCTATATTATGCACTTTATACTTTTCTTTACTGCACAGCTTGTGAGTTGAGAACTTACAGTGACTACTTTAAGCCCCTTGTACAGCACAGCAAGGCAGAGATTAAATTAATGCTAGCTGCAGCTAAATCAGTTTTAACAATTAAGGTAATCCAGCAGAACAGTGAAAATGCACAGTATTTTAAGGAGTTACAAGCAGACAAAAACTATCTCCACACGTCTGCCGAATGTAAAATTCAAAAGATGGCGCCTTTTCTCCTTGTTCAAACTGCGTAGCAGTAGCAGACGAGCCGTACCTTTGCGCTGCCTGAGTTTGACGTTGGGGGGGGGGTCAGTCTGCACTCCGGATCCTGGGAGGCTTCACGCTGCCCTCACGACCTAAGGATTGCCCCAAAGCTTTCGCTGCCTGAGTTTGCCGTGGGTGGGGGTCAGTCTGCACTCCGGATCCTGGGAGGGCTTCCACGCTGCCCTCACGACCTGAGGATTGCCCTGAAAGCTTTGCGCTGCCTGAGTTTGCCATTGGGGGGGGTGTCAGTTTGCACTCCAGATCCTGGGAGGGCTTCCACACTGCCCTCACGACCTGAGGATTGCCCCAAAAGCTTTGCGCTGCCTGATTTTGCCGTTGGGGGGGTCAGTCTGCACTCCGGATCCTGAGAGGGTTTCCACGCTGCCCTCACGACCTGAGGATTGCCCCAAAAGCTTTGTGCTGCCTGAGTTTGCCATTGGTGGGGGGGTCAGTCTGCACTCCGTATCCTGGGAGGGTTTCCACGCTGCCCTCACGACCTGAGGATTGCCCAGCTTCGCTGCCTGAGTTTGCCGTTGGGGGAGGGCAGTCACTCCGGATCCTGGGAGGGCTTCCACACTGCCATCACAACCTGAGGATTGCCCCGAAAGCTTTGCACTGCCTGAGTTTGCCGTTGGGGGGGGAGGCAGTCTGCACCTCGGATCCTGGGAGGGCTTCCACGCTGCCCTCACGACCTGAGGATTGCCCCGAAAGCTGAGTGAGGGAAACTCTCTGTAAAACAACAATCCTGACACCACTATTCCCTGCATTTAGAGACCGGATTTTGTATAAATAAAGACGACAAATATTTGTCACCAATCTGAATTTGTAATAGCATCCTTCAGTCCTCACCTAATCTCTGCTGGTGTATCTGGTCTGCGATAGGGACACCTCAGTGTTGCTTGGCTTTCTTACCACTTTAACCACAGCACTTTTTCAGGGCTCTAAGTGGTCAAAGTCTATGTTACTATGCATAATTTTTGTTTTGGTGGAAAATGCTACTATAAATTCAGACTGATGACTAAAACTTTTGTCTATTTTATTTATTCAAAACCCAGTCTCTAAATGCAGGGAATATTGGTGTCAGGATCATTGTTTTACACAGTTTACCCCCACCCCCATTCATGTGAAAATTAAGATTTATAAAACTGGTGCATACAAAATAGATTTCGTTACACTCTAACGAAAACCACTTTATCATTTCATGTAGTGTATTATTTTTTTTTTTACTCTTCTGACAACCTACATTTCGTTTTATTATGATTCTTCTGAACACTGTGAACACGGTGGAGGGATAACTAAATATTTTTATACATTAATATACCACTTTTCTGTGCAGCTACACTACTGCAATCTAACTCATAACCTCCGCGTCCTGCTCGCCTGCCAGTTGACAAATGGTCACATTATCAGCCGTTTCAAATGGCATTGTAAAGCATTTAAATGTCTTTAGAATTTAATATGATGTACTCTCTGTCCCCTGCTATTTAATTACAGGCATTGGCACCTCCTATATTTCTGAATAGGTTTTTTGGACCCCAGCTGCAGACACAGCAGTCAGCCCTGACGATCTGCAAATCATGCCGTTATCCTTCGTATCAGTGCTAGATATTTCAGCACGAATGTGATCTTAAGCAAACAAGTCACCACGTAGTGAAACATTGTCATTTACTGACTGTAAATATGTACTGCTGGTTCTTTTCGTTTTTATTGCTAGACTGAAGAAACCATCCCCATATTAACTTAGGTTATTTTCAGTAAAAATGCAGGACATTGCTTATTAATCCTTGACAGTCTCCTCATTTTAAGCCCATACCATTATTCTTCAGAACACAAAAAACATTGGTAAAGCAGATGGGAAGTGGGTGTCTGGTCATTTTTTATTTTTAGTTACAGGCAGGGGGCTGTGGTATTATATATTCATTTATTTGTATCCTGTTTTGTTTGTGTTGTATGTGCTTACTGTTCTAAACTTGTGTCAGGTACCCAGAGCACTTGGGATTCAACACTAGGAAAATAAACTTGCCTTGCATTGCCACATTTAGGTCATGGGTTGCATGAGTAAAATGCAGGACATTGCTTATTAATCCTGGACCTTGACAGAAACGTGATTTCTTGGTGTTAATTTTTTTTGAAACTTTTTTTCTTTATTGTTTTAAATTCATATAAATAAAATACATAAAACATAATACATCTTTCTACAATAAAAAGTTACAAATAAATTCTTGTAGGCAAATTCATATATTCAATTACTGGTCTGATCATAGGGGAGGAAAAGCTGCATATCTGTATCTATCAACAAGCTAATTTCATGTAGAAAGCAGTTTATCTTCCAAGACGCAGCTTATCTCTTACTCTAATGTTTTGAGATAGGGATCCTGCAGGGACTCAAGACCTCATTGTCCCAACTCTAACCCAGTCTCCATAAAGGCCTGAATTTACACTGTAGGACCTACTTTATATCAGAGTAAGCCCCAACTTGTTAAAGGATAAAATCCGGTCTTTCCCCTGCCATATATAAGACCCACCGTCTCCATAGGTTTTCAAACTGTGGTAGCCTCTTATTCAAGGAGGCTGACAATGCCTCCATTCTGTAAATATTTATCATAATCTCCTGCCACTTATTTAATGTGATAGGATTCTGAGTTAACCAGTTTTTAGTTACCACCTTTTGGGCAGCCAAGAATGTTATTTTCAGAAACTTAGTTGAAAGTGGGTCTCTGGGATACTCCTGAGAGTCCAAAAAATAGCATGTGGGGACACTATCAGATTTGAGTCAATTATTTTTCTTAGGGCTTGTAGATCTGACAGAAAGTTGGAAGCGCTGGGCAGCTCCACAGCACATGTACCAATGTTGCTTGTTCCTGACCACAGTTCCTCCAACAGTCCGTAGAGTTGCTTCTCAAAATTTTTCCCATAGTCATTGGGGAGCGAAAGTATCTGGTAAAGATCTTCCAAGAGAAGTCCTGCCAGGTAACCACAGATAAACCCCAATGTGTTGTGGATTGGGCCCTTGTCCATAATTCATCTGGAATCTGGTTTCCCAAATCCCTTTCCCAGGCCTTTCATATAGATTCTGTAGTATCTCCCCTTCCATATCTGTAGGTCTTGGTACAGTGTGGAAATGATATGTTTTCTAATGGGTGTCCCTTCTATCGCCTTTTTAAAGGTATGAGCAATTTGAGGGGGCATGAGAGTCGCCCAGTTTAATTCCATGGCCAGACTTTTCACAAAATTTCTTGCTTGAAAATATCTGAATCTGTCCTGCCAGGGGACTTCAAATCTGTTAACCAGGGCTTCAAAAGGCACCACCTCCCCTTCTTCTACGAAGTGCCAAACTAAGTGTAGGCCCCTTGCCTCCCATCTCTTAAAGCCCCCCGTCCCATGTCCCTGGGATAAAAGCCTCTATATATGGGAGAGATAACAGCAGTGATTTCCAATTGTCGGCCCTTTTGTCCTTCAGAATAGTGTACCATACTTCCAGTGTGGGCATTGTGAAAGGGTTCTCCTCTTGTCCCAGCTGAGGGAACTTCCCCTGTCTAAGGAGTGTACTATTTAAGTTTGAGAGAGCCCCTCCTTTAAGTTCTAGGTTTTTCCATTTTGAAATGTACAAGTTGTCTAACCAGTATATGATCGTCCGCAACTGTGCAGCATAATAGTACAGTTTAAAATTAGGTAATGAGAGGCCCCCCTGCCCTTTTCGGAATCTGGAGCACTGAGAGTCTAATCCTAGCCTTGTGTGGTCCCCATAGGAAACGTGAAATTGTCCTGTTTAATAGATTAAAGTAGGAGTCGGATATTCTGGTGGGTATTGTTTGTACCAAGTATAAGAATTTGGGAAGGATTAATGGCTTCCACTCTCTGAGTCGGGGAGATGGGAATCTGCGACCAATGTTCTAGTTCCAACTTAAAGTCCTCCAAAATCTGGGTGAAGTTAAGTGCAAAAAGATCCTTGAACTGGAATCCCAAACGAACCCCCAGATATCTGATGTGTGTTAAGTTCCATTTAAAGGGGTATTTCTGCTTAGTCTGCTCTGTCGGCTCGTAGTATATTTTTAAAACCTCCGTCTTAGAAGAATTTCTTGGTGTTAATTTATGGGTGGTGTGCTTAAGCAAGGCCTGCACCATGCAATTTAATTAATAAAATAAATTAATTTTCTTAAACTGTATACATACGGAAGTCACTTTATTTATGTGCCACAGAACTTTGCCCACTGCTGCAGAAGTAGGCCTAATGGTGCCGCAGAATTTAATAGTCCCTGCCGCAGAAGTTAGGTCTACTGTGCCACAAAGAACAGAGGGCCTTGCTTATAAGCCACGGTCTCACTCTGGAATTTATAGAGTGGCCTCCAAAGAGACCCCCAGTCTCCTCTTCTTACCCCCACACACACACACACACACTCACAGACCTGTTCTTTGGGAGGAAATCCAGTCCCTGCCTAACAAAAGTGCGATAGAACTTGTACCAGAAACCCAGCAGGGCGGAGGGTTCTTCTCCCACTTTTTTTTGGTTCCAAAATGCACGGACGACCTTCAGCCTATTGTGGACCTAGTTAAATCTTCTCATCCAGTACAAAAGATTCTAGATGGTAACTTTTCAGGGGCTCCTGCCCCTCCTGAACAAAGGGGTTTGGATATGCTCCCTCGACATGCAGGATGCGCATATCCATATCAAGATATGTGCTCCACACAGACAGTATCTCAGATTTCAGTTTCAGGGGGCACACTTCCACTTCCAGGCATTGCCCTTTGGCTTGTCCTCGGCACCTTGAATGTTTAACAAGTGGCCTGGCAGTGGTCGAGGCTGCTCTCAGGAGACAGGTATTCTACATCTTTCCCTGTCTGGTTGATTGGCAGCTCAAAGCTTCATCCAAGGACAGCCTCGTCTGAACACTGGAACATACCGTCCGTCTGTTCCAGGACCTGAGCTTTACAATTAACTTGCCCAAGTCCATCTTAACACCCAGTACATCAGACATACAGATTTAGTCTTTGCCATATTGGTCCTTGTAAGAACAGATCTAGAAGGAAATGATCTGATACCTTTACGGACCAACATAGATGTAACAAAAAGAACAAAGTACTTTAGCTTTCAGACCAACCAAGTCCTTCCTTCTTAAACTTCCAAGGAAGGACTTGGTTGGTCTGAAAGCTAAAGCACTTTGTTCTTTTTGTTACATCTGTGTTGGTCCAATAAAAGGTATTAAATCATTTGCTTCTAGATTCAGTACAACAGTGTAGTCCTGAACACGTCAAAGGGCATGGCATTCCTTCCTCAGGACAGGGCAGACCGTCTCATAGCCCAAGCCAGACTGATGTTTTACAGCCTCTATGTCTCCACCAGAGTGTGTCTCTGGCTACTGGGCATGATGACAGTGGCAATAGTCATGGTGCCTCTGGCCAGATTGCACATGAGGATCCCCCAATGTATGTTGAGAATCCAGTGGGATCAACATATGGACGACCTGGAGCAAGAGGTCCTGGTCTCCTCCCCAGTGAAAAAGATTCTCCTCTGGTGGATGGAATCCACCAACATCCCTCAGGGGGTTCCCCTTTACTATCCCTCCTTCCAGCAGATCCTGACTACAGATGCCTTGGGAATGGGCTTAGGGAGCTCATCTGAGCTCACAGCAAACGCAAAGAATGTGGTCCTGACTGAAATGCTCTCTCCATGTCAATGTTCTGGTGATGAGGACAGTGCAGTATGCCTTCCAGGTCTTTCAGACCCAGCTTTCCCCGAGCTGTCTGCTGATGCAGACAGTATGACTGTCGTGCATTACATCAACAAGTAGGGGGGTGCTCACTCATATCGCCTCTGCAGGGAAGCAATGAGAGTCTGGTATTGGGCTTTGGACCACGGCCTGGACCTGCCAGCCGTTCATGCTCCCAGCATCCAAAATGTCCTTGCGGATGGCCTAAGCCAGTCAGAGTCAGTGGCACATGAGTGGGAGCTTCTGACCTTGGTTATCGAAGACCTCTTCGACAGATGGGGTCACCCAGGGTTGGACCTTTTTGCATCCCCACTCAATGCAAAACTGCTGCATTTTTGATGGCTTGATCCATGGCTTGGAATTTTCTGGGGAAACACATCTCTCTCTCTCCTGGAAAGGGAGGTTTCTGTACGCCTTCCCTCCCTTTCCGCTGCTGCAGAAGGTGCTAAGCAAGCTACAGATGGAAGGGGCCACGATGATTCTTATTGCCTCCCCCTTGGTTTCGTCAGATCTGGTTCCCTGTACTCCAGCAACTAGCAGTAAAACATCCAGTACCTCTTCCTCTGTGCACTGGCTTGCTCTCCCAGAACTGGGGCACTCTGGTCCATCTGGGCTGCTTTGTGCCAGCTGGACCCTTTCACGTGTCCTGTGAATCAGGTCTTGGAGTACCTGCTGTTCCTTTCGGACTCAGGTCTGAGGTACTTCTCTCTTAAAGTGCACATGTCTGCCATCTCTGCTTTCCATGTGCCCATTGATGGCTGTAGGGTGGCACAATTTGAAGTGTCACATACTTTTTTTGAGAGTCATTCTTCACCTGAAGCCTCCAATTCACAATCCTGCCCCTCCATGGGACTTGAATTTTGTGTTGGAAAAACTTACTTTGGCTTCTTTTGAGCCTGCCGTGACTTGCAAGCTATGCTTTCTGTCATGGAAAGCATTATTTTTAGTTGCCATTACTTCTGCTCAAAGGATTTCCGAGCTGCAAGTGCTCATGTGTGAGCAACCATATTTGGTCTTCCACAAAGACAGGGTGTCTATGCGTACTAACCCTAAGTTTCTTCCTAAGGTGGTGTCTTAAGTTTACCCTAAATCAATCAATCCACCTGCCTGTTTATTTTCCAGAGTATGCCAATCCAGGGGAAGCATTGCTCCATACTTTAGATGTGCATAGAGTTTAGCATTACTATACACACCGTACCAAGGACTGCAGGAAGTCCAAACAGTTGTTTGTTTGTTTCACCCCTGGGAAAGAGGGCACCCCTGTTTCTAAGCAGTGTTTGTATAAGTGGTTGACCAACTGCATTATGTATTGTTACAGGAAGTATAGCAAGGAACTTCCTGGGGATGTTAAGAGTCATTCCACCAGGGGTATGGTTGCTTCAGCTGCCTGTTTCAGGAATGTCTCAGCCACAGAGATTTGTGCAGCAGCTACTTGGAGATCTTACTTTGAGAGGGCTCTTGCAGTAGGTAATTACATATAGGACTGAAGCTGGCAGGCATCAGGACCCCATGGAAAAATTTCTAGCTAGCAGTCTCTGGCGAGGGACCGCCCCCAAGTCAGGTGACCGGCGTCAGGCGACGTCGGTATAAAGAACAGTCCCTCACGCCCGCCGTTTGCTTTCGACAGTGCCTCGCGGTTAAGTTCCACTGCTCTTCAGTCAGTCGTCACCGGTAGTTATACCATCATTTTTTTCTTCGATTTCGATTATATTCGTCAGGATTTCTTACCTGCTGTGTATGACGTCCCCTACCACATCCAAGCACAAGAACAAGTGTGGCTCATGCGGCGCCCAACTCCCGCCATTCTCGGTGCCTCATCTGCCTAGGCCCAGACCACCCTGTGGATTCCTGTCAGCACTGCCTAAAGTTCAACGTTGCTACCCGCAAAAGAAGGCAGCAGTCCTTGGAGGCTCACATACTAAAGATGTCCTCCATGGAAAAGGAGCTGAAAAGCTCTGACAGGCTTCCACCTCTCCCAAAGGCCTTAAGAAGAAGGAGAAGCACCGGGACCAGGACTCCTCATCCGCGGCGACTTCGGCTGAGTTCGCCGCCCTTCAGGTAACGTCCCCTCCGGGGGACCATTCCCCGACGGCCATCTTGGTGGTGTCTGAGACTGCATCGGTCCCCCCGGCTGGTTCACGCTCGGACCATTCGGGAGCCTCAGGGACAAAGGAGGCATCTGCTCCCAGTAAGGCCGCCTCGTGCAACCTTCTGGTCCGAGCCTCTCGGTAAGTCGGCGTCGGCTCCTCCGACGTCTGCCCAGAGCCGACCGCTAAGTCGCTCGACCCTTCGGGGCAGCGCATGGTCGTCAAGCCGCTCATCAAGGTCGCCTCCCCTGCACGGCCTTCTTCGGGCACTGGGTCCAATCAGTCGGATATCAGCTCCTCCGACGCCCGCCCGGATCCCGCCGGTCAAACGCCTATCGGCCCGTCCGACGGTCGCTCGGCGAAGGAGCCTACGCCGGATCCTCTGATCTTATCCGGCGCCGCTGGCTCCCCGCAGCCTTCGCCGCTGCAGTCCGAGGCCCCTGCGTCTCCCCAGCTGGACCCGGAGGATCCCTCTGGCCGTCCCCCAGACGCCGCTGGGGACTCTTCGGCGCCTCCATCAGGCCTTCCTCCCGTAGGTCCGGATGGCCTGATGTCGGACCCTCGGACACCAGTCCCGTTGCCAGCCGACGTCCCCTTGCCAGATGTCACCCCAACGCCGGACCCGACATCTGCCGGGCCACCTGTTCCGGGCCCACCTGCAGGGCCTCTTCCAGGACCTTCTACCCCAGTAGAGCCCCTGGTGCCAGATCTTACGCCGTCTTATCCGGCTCCGCAGTATCCGACGCCACAGTACCTGACGCCGGGCTTCCGGCCGTTGGGCTACAGATACTCACCCTATGGATACCCCCAGTATCCGTATCCACCTCCTCCACTGCCCCCTCAGCCGCCGGTGGATCTGAGAGAGACTCTGGCATCTTGGTGGGCTGAGGCCAAGGCTCAGCTCACCAGGGAGGTGGAGAGCCGCCTTTCGACGATGGACCCGGTCCCGGATCCCCGTCGCTGGGGGCTAGAGACCCCTCTCCCCTCAACCCCAGAGACATTGCTACGGGTCTAAGGCTGGGGGTGGCACCTTGCCCCTTAGGGGCCATATTCCTCCCCGAATGGGGAGGGTTTTTTGTCTCCTTCTTCTTTGGACTCATCGGATGACTCCGATGATGGCTCCAATCCGGACGAGCCTCACACTCCTGACAAGCCCAGGCCCAGGACTCCTTCGAAGTCCCCTCCAGAGGATTCCTCATTTATGGAGTTGCTAAGAAAAATCCAGGCTCTTCATCTGTGGAAATCTCTGGAGCCGGATCCACAGAGGCAGAAGCTAGCTGCCCATTTGGATTTGCCTGAGGTCACTCCCACGTTAGTTCCACCCTGGATCGAGCCTCATGCCGACCTCGTCTCCACTATCTGGAAACAACCGTCGGCTTTAGCCCCCCTTCCTCGGAAGGCAGATAGGCTGTATCAGACTCCTGACGGGATTTTTTTTTCTTTCGTCACACCCCAAAGCTGATTCGGTCATAATCAGCGCCGCCCTCAGCCGTTCGGCTAACCCGAAACACCTGAGCTCGTCCCCACCCGATAAGGAATCCCGCCTTCTGGACCAGTATGGCAAGAAGGTCTTTTCTTCTTCCTCTCTGGGTATCAGAGCCTTGAACTATGTGGCTCACATGGGGGATTACCAGAAGGCTATCCTTAGCGAGGTGGAAGCCAAGTTGGACACCTTTCCTCAGTCCCAGACTAAACAGGAAGTGGCAGCCCTAGTCCGCTCCGCACATTCGGCTAGTAGGCATATGCTGTGCGCTACTTACGATGCGGTGGACGCTTCTGGACAAAGTTTGGCATTCGCCATGAGTCCACGGTGACATGCCTGGCTTCAGGTGTAAAGTTTAACCTCGGAAATACAATCCGCCATTCAGGATGCCCCCTTCCAAGGTTCGGTGTTGTTCGGTGGTGATGTCAAGGACATGATTACTGGACTGAGAGAAGGGTACTGCTCTCAAGGAGGTTGATTCCATGTACAGAGTCCCTCAAGCACAAGCGTCATTCCTTTACATCTTGCTTTTGACTCGCGACATCACAGAAGCGGTCCAACAAGCGCTGCCCCTCGACTGCGGACCCCTCCCACCCAAACAGGCTGCGGGAGCTCCAGCCGTGGCGCTGCCCCACACCTCCTGACTCCATCCCTCTCCCACAGCCTCTGGTCGATCCAGAAGAACCAGTAGGCGGGAGATTCTCCCTTCATTTGCCGGGTTGGGAGAGGATCACTACCGATGCTTGGGTCCTCCAGCTCATAGCAGAGGGCCACACCATAGAGTTTCTTCAGAACCCCCGCCCAGGTCGTCTTACTCCCCCGAACATCTTCTCAAGGTTCAGGAAGAAATCTCCTCCCTTCTGTTGAAGGAGGCAATAGAACCTGTCCCTCCCCTTCTTCGGGGGACGGGTTTCTACTCCCATTTCTTCCTGGTCTCCAGGAAGACAGGAGACGTGAGGCCCATTCTGGACCTCAGCTCTCTAAATCTGTCCGAGGAGTACAAAAGGTTCAGGATGCTCTCCCTGTAGAGTCTCCTGCCCCTCCTTCGGCCGGGACTGTGGCTGTGCGCTCTGGACATGCAGGATGCGTACCTGCATATCCTTATCCGCCCTTCCCACCGCAAATACCTCCAGTTTGCTTTCCAGGGGGACCACTACCAGCCCTCCCATTTGGTCTTTCCTCGGCCCCCTGAGTATTCACCAAATGCCTGTTGGTGGTGGCGACCCACCTGCATACCCAGGGAATGCAGGTTTTCCCGTACCTGGACGATTGGCTCCTGGCGGCCCCGTCCAGGGAGGAGCTCCTGCGTTCCCTTTCCCTAACCTGGCAGGTCTTTACCAGCCTGGGTATTACCATCAACCAGGCCAAATCCCATTTGATCCCATCTCAACACCTCCAGTTCATTGGGGCGATTCTGGACACGGCCACCGGTATGGCCTTTCTACCCCCAGACAGGGTGGCCACACTTCAAGCTCAGGCAAGCTTCTTGTCTTCTCGCAGGCGGATTCCCGCTTGTTCGGTCCTTTGCCTCCTGGGGCTCATGGCGGCAGCAATTCCGACAGTTCCTCATGCTCGGCTCCACATGAGAATCTCTCAGTGGACTCTTCAGTCCCAGTGGGATCAACTGGTCAATGACTTGGACCAAGAGGTGCTAGTCTCGACCCCGATGATTCGGGATTTGCAATAGTTGTTGGTTCAGGAGAACCTTTGTCGGGAGTTCCCTTCTACCTTCCTCCCCGCTCCCAAACACTGACAACAGATGCCTCGGGTGAAGGTTGGGGAGCTCATCTGGGATCCCAGCACACCCAGGGCTTGTGGTCCATACTGGAGCAGATGCTTCACATCAATGTGCTTGAGCTCAGAGTGGTGTTGTACACTCTTCAAGTGTTACACCCCTTTCTGCTTCCCGGTCACTTGGCTGTCCAGACCGACAACATGAGAGTAGTCTTGTACCTCAACAAATTGGGGGGGGGAGGACTCGTTCCTACCCTCTTTGTCAGGAAGCGATGCGGGTCTGGGAATGGGCGACCCTACATAACCTTTATCTGACGGTGGTCCACGTCCCGGGGGTAGAGAATTCGTTGTCAGATCACTTGAGCCGATCCTCGGCACAACCTCACTAGTGGGAATTGGACCAGGAAATAGCAGACGGCATCTTCCTACATTGGGGGACCCCTCAGGTCGACCTGTTTGCGTCCCCACTAAAGCCAAAACTGCCCACCTTTTGCTCGCTCGTCCAGGGCACGGGCGGCTCTGGAGAGATGCTCTGTCTCTCGACTGGAAGGGCAGATTCGTCTATGCTTTTCCCCCAATTCCGTTGATTCTGAGGATCCTGCACAAGCTCAGCTCAGAAGGGGCCCGTATGATTCTCATCGCTCCCTTCTGGCCCAGGCAAGTTTGGTTCTCTCTTCTGCAACAGTACTCAGAGGAACCTCCGATTCCTCTTCCTTTTTCATGGCTACTGTTAACCCAGGATCGGGGATCCCTGGTCCATCCGGGCCTCAGGTCCCTTCAGCTGCATGCTTGGCTCCTACAGACGTAGCATAAGCCCATTTTGGGGTTTCTCCTCAAGTGGCAGAGATCTTGGTGGAGGCCAGGAAGCCGTCCACTCGCTCCACCTATGCCATGAAATGGAAACGGTTTTCCATTTGGGCTTCGTCCAAAGACTTGAGAGCCTTTCTCCTGCCCTGTCGGACGACTACTAGACTGCATGCTTTATCTCTTCGACCTGGGTCTCAGTCATTCCTCTTTGAAGGTTCATATGGCGGCTTTGGCCGCTTATGTTCCCTTTGGGAACAGAACTTTCGCTCAGCTGGAGGTCGCGAAGACCTTTCTATGAGGGGTTCTTCATTTGTGACCCCCCATTCAGGTTCCTGCCCCTTCTTGGGATTTGAATTTCATTCTTGAGAAGCTTATGCTGCCTCCCTTTGAGCCGGCAGCCTCAGCAGACCTTAAGTTCCTTTCATGGAAGGCTGTCTTTCTAGTGGCCATTACTTCCGCTCAAAGAATTTCTGAGCTTTAAGCCTTGATGTGCAAAATTCCATATCTAATTTTCCATAAGGAACGTGTGGCTCTGTGCACCAATCCTAAGTTTCTTACTAAGGTGGTAGCGGAATCTATGCTGAACCAGTCCGTTGAACTGCTTGCCTTTTTCATGCAGCACTCCAATCACGTGGAGTATCTTTTACATACCCTGGACATTCACTGGATTCTGAGATACTACACCAACAGGACGAAGGATCTCAGAAAGACTGACCAACTGTTTGTTTGTTTTGCCAGCAAAAGAGAAGGCAACACTGTTTCCAAATAATGTTTGTCCAAATGGTTGGCTCACTGTATCACTTTTTGCTATGACAAGTATCACAGGACCTTGCCAGGTCAGGTCAGGGGTCACTCCACCAGGGGTGTTGCGGCCTCTGCTGCCTGTTTCAAGAATGTGTCAGCGGCTGATATTTGTGCCACAGCAACTTGGACTTCTGTCCATACCTTTACGAAACACTACAGTTTGGACATTGCCTCTCGCCATAGAGCCAGCTTTGAGTTGGCTGTTCTGCAAGGATTTCATTCTTAAGTCCTTTTCAGCCAGAGGATCTCCTATTAGTAGTTTCCTCCTCCCATGTGCTTATCTTTGTTCTAGACTGCTTGGGACTCATTCCTTTATGTAATTACCTACTGCAAGAGCCCTCTCGAAGTAAGATAGTACAGTTATGTAAGAACTTACGTAACAGTAGATCTTGAGAGGCTCTTCAGATAAATGTCTCTCCTACCCTCCATCCCCTAAGCTTTTCAGCTCCTTTTCCAGTGAGGAAAACATCCTTCTCTCTTATCTAGCTTTTTGGCCTTTGGCGGGGAAAGAACTGGAAGGCGGCGTGAGGACCGCCCCTTTATACGGCGTCGCCTGGCGCGGTCACCTGATGTGGGGGCGGTCCCTCACCAGAGACTGCTAGCTAGAAATTTTTCCGTGGGGTCCTGATGCCTGCCGGCTTCAGTCCTATATGTAATTACCTACTGCAAGAGCCTCTCTTGAAGATCTACTGTTACGGTAAGTTCTTAAGTAACTGTACTTTCTCTCCACACCTTTACCAAGCACCACAGTCTGTGCATTGCCTCTAGGCGCAGTGCCAATTTCAGCCTAGCTGTTCTTCAGGGCCTACTTTCTTAGGCTTGTGATTCCATCCTTGCAGACTGGCTTTCCAGATGTCAACTGCTTGGGACTCGTTCATCCATAGGTGTGGCCTGCTACAAGAGATACCCCTGATGTCAGATAGTACAGCTACGTAAGAACTTACCATAACAGTAGATCTGCGAGGGGATCTGTTGCAGAAGGCCATGCTGCCCCTTCCTCCTTTCACCTAGCTTTGGTAGATCTGTCTGTTGCCTTTAAATTCCTATCTCATTCCAGGTTGGTGGGAACCTTAGGTACCTCCTCGGTTTCTCAGCAGGAGGGACTTTGCCCTGGTCTCTGGTGGGAGAACTGAGGAGGGAGTGGGGCAGCCCCACTCATATAGGGTTGGCTGTTGTCAGAGGGTGAAGTCAGAGCGGGCGGCCCCCAGATAGAGTGCTGACTAGAAAAGTTTCCGAGTGGTCCTAGTGCCTGACAGCAGTAGTTCCATAGGTGTGGCCTGCTGCAAGAGATCCCCTTGCAGATCTACTGTTACGGTATCATCGAGGAAATCTTTTGCAGCAGGTCATTACATACATAAATACTCCTGCCGCAGGCATGAGTCCATCGGGATGATTCACCAGTAGTCAACCTGGGACCACCCCCACTGTACCACGTGCTGTGTTCTGACAGGTATAAAAGGGGTCAGTCCCAGAATCTCCTCAGTTCTTTTCCTACCATGACCTGCATGTTGCACATTCTCCCTCCCGGAGTTCAGCTTCAGTCGACCAACAACGGAAAGTTCTTGCTACTTTCTTCTTCAGACCCTCGTCAACGATCCAGGTCTTCGGACACGCTTTTTTGAAAGTGTTCCTGTGGCCAGAAACTTACAACATAGGACCTGCACGAACTTTGTGTTAGGTGCCTTGGTCCAATCCATGAAACCTGTGGTGGTTCCATGTCATAATAGCGATCGCAAAACAGGGATCGCAATTATTAAGTGTACATCGTCACAAAGCAAATTGCCGATATACACATTCCGGCGACCAAACTTCTGGCAACAATAAAAAATGTTTGTATGTGGAGGCTGTACCCCTCACACCTAAGATTACTATCTCCAGGGGGTGCATGTTGGGGAGGGGGTGACACTCCAGATCACCATAAAAAAATTAAAAAAAGCCAGCGGCAAACTTTTCCCCATACCCAGCCACGAACCCAGTGCCTGCTGTGCCGGAGCTAGCCACCCTCACCACCACAACACATGGCTGGCTTGGCTGCAGCAGGCACACTACCCCCTCAGAAACCCTCTTCCCTATCCCTCCCCTTTCCCTCGCTATTCCCCCTTTCCAGTCACCCTACAGTACCGTCACCTTCGCGTATGATCACTACCCTTGCAGGGTAGCCCATGAGGACAGCGCTCTGATATGAGTCGCCCTTTTGACAGTCACTCATATTCAGTCGCTGTCCTCACGTGATACTCCTGCGCTTGTGTCCTTTGTCACAGGTTCAACAAGGCCACCAAATGACGATGACTCCAGGCTCTTTGAGAACACCTCATGGAGCAAAAACCCATCCTCCTAGAGCAGGCACAATGCTCGTCGACAAAGGAGTCCTCACCCTCTTCTTCCAGATCCCAGGGATCTGGTAAGCATTCTGCATTGACAGGGATAACGGTAAACCCAAGAAACTCTCTTCCAAGAGTAAACATGTGGTTTCCTCCATCTCCCCGTTGATGTCCAGCCTAGCCATGTCGTCTTCTACACCGTCGATGACCTCTGGCGTTTTGGCTTCCCGCTTGTTGACAACTCCTTCGTCAACAGTGGCTGAGGTTTCTCAGTTACAGTTTCCCACGCTGCTGCCCCCTTCTAAAGGTTCTCAGCATCATTCTTCAACTGCTCCGTCGACATCCTTGTCTGCTAGTCTGGGTTTGAACTTATAGATTCATAGATGGGTATGAGTCAAAAGCCCAGGGGTCATGGAGACTCGAGAAGTACATCATAAAAAGGCATATTTCCTATCACCCATAAAGACATCCAAAGTTGCTTTAAAGCTATCAATTGTTGGACTGTTTACCACTCCACTTGTTAGTTTATTCCACTCAGAAGCTAGTCTCTGATTATACCATTGCCCGCTTAAATTAGTTTTGTAGAATTCCACTTTAATCTGATATTGATGGAATCTACTACTCCTTGTTGTGTTTCTTTCAAGGCCTATGGGTTCCCAGAGATGACCATTCTTAAAACTATATATATATATCAAGCTCATGTCCCCTCATAATCTTCTATATACCATGTTATACAATCCTAGCTGTTTCAGTCTGTTTCCATACTCTACATCCTTAAGTCTGTCCATGTATCTAGTCGCTCGTCTCTGAACACTCTCAATCATTTTTATATCGTTGACTTTGTATGGAGCACAAAAATGGACACAGTACTCCAAATGTGGTCGTACCAAGGTTGAATACAGTGGAAGCAGGACATTCCTATCTTTACTTTTGATGTTCTGTGAATGCAGCCTAGGATTCTATTGCCTTACTTACTGAGGCTTTACATTGTTTGGTGGCAGATAAATTATTTGTCACTAGTACCCCTAGGTCTCTCTCCATCTCTGATACTGGAATGAGTAAACCATATAAGTGATATACGGCCCTTGGGTTTTTACTCCCCATGTGCATGATCTTACACTTTTCCAAGTTTGGGGCAAGTTTATTTTCTATTACCCAGTCCCCTACTTTATTTATTGCTATCTGCATTTCTTTAGTAGCTTGTTCATCTTTACTATATTACTCAATTTGACATCATCTGCAAACTTAGAAATCCAGCATTAATTGGATATCTGCAATGGGGCCACATAGATATCAAATAATGTAGGCCCCAGGACAGAACCCTGTGGAACCCCACTAGTTGTTCTGTCCATGGAGATAGCTGACCCGCCAGACTGATTCTCTGTCTCCAACCCTCCAGCCAGGATTTAACCCACCTAACTATGTTAATATCGAATCCTATTTCAATCAATCTTTGTATAAGTTGGTTATGTGGTAAGGTGTTGAATGCCTTAGAGAAGTACAAATTTTTATTTTATTTATTAAATTTTGATAACCAGGTAAGTCCACTGAGACAATTACAGTCCCTTTTTCAGGGGCGACCCGGAGGCACAACAATGTGATGTACCAGACAAATTCCACATTAGTAAAAAAAAAAAAAAGGAGATACAATGCAGTTAAGAAATGTATGTCACATAAAAAACATCATGCAATAAAGATTTAAGCATGGTTGCAATAGACAGTGAATTAATACCAAGCTAAGGCATTCACAGGCTTGAGTAAATATACAGTGAACAGGATCAAAGGTTAAAGTATAGGGAGGCTAAGTATAGAGGATGCAGAAGAGGAGCTGGGGATGGTAGAGCGGAAGTCAGTGGAAACAGGAACAGGTTGCTGAGGAGGAGAGTGGAATAAAGCTTAGTTTGAAACTCAGGAAGAGAGGAGTAGGATAGTACAGAAGGAGGGAGGGAGTTCCAGTCGGATATCATGACATATGAGGGGGCCTTACGGGCAGAAGCAAGATGGAGATTGGGCTTGAGGAGGAATAGGAGAGAGGTCGATCTAAGGGCATGAGGAGGTTGCCTTAAGCAAACGATGTCACTGAGGCAGGGAGGGGTAAACTTGTGGACCAACTTGTGCAAGAAACACAGCATGGAATGCAGCAGCTGTGATTCATATGGTAGCCAGTTTAGGGAAGAGAGGATGTCACAGTGGTGGTGATATAGTACATCAATAGGCAACCCCACATCCAATGCACTACTAATGGTGTCAAAAAAACGTAACAAGTTAGCCAAGCATGAATGACCATTCTGAAAACCATGCTGGTTAATATCCGTCAGTCCATTTGTGCTAATATGATCACATATCAACTCCTTAATGATGCCCTCAATTAACTTGCTCACTATTTATGTCAAACTAACTGGTCTGAAATTACCACATTCGGATTTAGAACCCTTTTTACGTATTGGCATAATAGAGGCTTCTTTCCATCTCTGTACTGTTATAGATTTCCAAAAGTCCAGCACTCACCACCGCAATAAACGCGCTGCTCGCTGATTCCAGGTGCAATATTTTATTCAAAGTGCCACAACAAAATCAGCATGCCTTGACTAGTTTCGGATCAAAAGTCCTGCCTCAAAAGGCCTTTTGAGGCAGGACTTTTGATCCGAAACTTCACTGCAGGGGCCTTTATGTCTTTCTATACCTAGACAACTGGCTTCTCAAGGTCTCCTCCAGGGCGCTCTTGGAGTCTACCTGTCCCAGACTCTTCATCTCTTTTCCACATTAGGGATCATGGTGAACGTACCAAAAATCGCACATGGAACCATCACAGAGTCTCCAGTATATAGGTGCAGTTCTAAACACCTCCCTAGGGATGGCTTTCCTTCCCAAAGACAGGGCCAAAGCACTCATTCTTCATGCATCCGGGTTGTGCATCAGTCGGTTTGCCACGGCTCGCACATGCCTCTGCCTTCTTGGTCATACGGCAGCTGCCATACCCACCGTTCCTCATGCAAGGTTACACATGAGGATTCTTCAGTGGACCCTGTGTGTCCAGTGGGATCAGCTCACGAATTATTTCAATGCCCCAGTTCTGATCTCCACCCGGCTTGTCTGGGACCTCCAGTGGTGACTCTCCCTGGACAATCTTCTCTGTGGTGCCCCTTTCCAAATTTCTGTTCCAAGCCTCATTTTGACAACGGACACCCCCCCCCCACGCTAGGGAGCACATCGACTGCACATTCAGTCCCAAGGCTGTTAGACCCTCTCGAGACATAATTGCATATCAACCTTTTGGAAATGAGGGTGGTCCTCTATGCCCTACAAGCTTTTGAGTCCCTCCTCCTCCCAGGCTATCTGAACATCCAGTCCGACAGTACTACGGTGGTTTATTATCTGAACAAACAGGGAAGTACCCATTCTTATCCTCTTTATGGAGAAGCAATTTGTGTATGGTATTGCGCAATCCAGCGCAGGCTACATCTCATTGCGGTACACGTCCTGGGTATTTGGAATACACAGGCAGACGTACTGAACAGGTCCAAAAGTCAGAATCATGAATGGGAGCTTCTCCCAGGCGTTCTGAAGGACATCTTCCTCCCCTGGGGTAGACCAGACATGGATCTGTTCCCCTCTCTGCACAACGCAAAACTGCCTCTTTATTGCTCACTAGAGCCAGGTCCTGGAACTTTATGGCTCAACGCATTGTCTCATTTCTGGACGGCAAGGTTTCTTTACACTTTCCCACCCTTCCCTCTCACACAGAGTTCTACTTAAACTGTTCAGGGACAGGGCAACATTGATACTCATTGCGCCTTTTTGGCCCGAGACAGGTTTGGGTCCCGTTGCTCCGTCAATTGTCTGTCCAGGAACCTCATCCTCTTCCCATTTGTCCTGCCCTACTGTCCCAGGCGGGGGCACTCTTCTACATCCAAGGCTGCGATCCTTGCATCTTCACGCATGGTTCCTGAGGACTTAGTCTTCTTCAGATTCCGGGTCTCCCCTGCTGTGGCAGAAGTGCTTCAGACAGCCTGAAAACCTTCTACCCGTTCTTCATACTCTATGACATGGAAGCAACTTTCCCTTTGGGCTGCCAACAAGGATATAGATCCTTATTCTTTTCCCCCGCAAACTGTACTGGACTATTTGCTCTCCCTTTCAGAGGGTGGTCTTAAGTACTCCTCCATCAAAGTACATTTGTCAGCCATTTCAGCTTTCCATGTTTTACTTGTTGAAAAAACCCTTTCCCAACTGCATGTTGCGAGAACTTTTTTGAAAGTTATCCTTCATCTCAAACCCCTATTAGGGACCCTGTCTGTCCTTGGGATCTGAATTTTGTATTTGATAAGCAGACACTGAGCCCCTTTGAACCCATGGCTTCATGTGAGCTATGTTTTCTCACTTGGAAAACTATATGTTTAGTTGCAATTACATCTGGAAGGCGTATTTCCGAGTTGAA
This sequence comes from Neoceratodus forsteri, assembly GCA_016271365.2. Lineage (NCBI taxonomy): Eukaryota > Metazoa > Chordata > Ceratodontiformes > Ceratodontidae > Neoceratodus > Neoceratodus forsteri. The sequence continues at coordinate 1,746,977,406 of CM057450.1, read as the reverse complement.
TGCACTCATGTGCAAGGAACCCTACCTGATTTTTCACAAGGATAGGGTCTCCTCCGTACTAATCCTAATTTTCTCCCCAAAGTGGTTTCTGATTTAATGTGAAATCAGGCTATACATTTACCTGTTTACTTTGCGGAGCCGGCTGATCCAGGAGAATCCCTGCTCTACACTTTGGATGTGCATAGAATAATGAGATATTTTACTACTCGCACAAAACAAGTGCACAGATCTGAACAACTGTTTGTTTCTTTCCCCTTTGGAGGGCGTTCCTGTTTTTAAGCAGTGCTTGTCCACTTGGTTGGCCAACTGCATCACTTTTTGTTACAACAAATGCCACAAGGTTCTTCTGGGAGTGGTAAAACCCCACTCCATGAGGAGACTGGTGGCCTCGATGGCACGCTTTAACCCCTTCACACCTGACAGATACATATGTGGCTCTTTTTCAGTTGACTTCTATTTAATTCAAGTAAGAAGGGGTTAAAGGTGTCTCCGCATTGCTGTCTGTGAGGCTGCTACAGGGTCTACAGTCCATACCAACACAAAGCATTACTGCCTTGACATTGCCTCCAAAAAAATTACGGCTTTTAGAAGGGCTGTTCTGCAAGGCCTATTGTCCTCAATTTCTATAGGACTATGCCTCCTCCCTTTGTCTCCCAACTGCTAGGGCCTCTTCCTGTATGTAATGACCTGCTACAAGAGATTTCCTCGATGAAGATAGTACAGTTGCGTAAGAACGTACCATAACGGTAGATCTTGAGAGAATCTCTTACCAGCTTAAAATCATCACATTCCATTCACTTTCTTCCTGCTCCTTTATTACTTATGGGAGCTCCCTGTTCCTCCTTGGTTCCCCCTGGGATGCCTCTCTCCGCGATTTCATTACGGTCTCTGAGGGGGAAAGAACTGAGGAGCTTCTGGGACTGTCCCCTTTTATACCTGTCAGGACACAGCACATGGTACAGTGGGGGCGGTCCCAGGTCAACTGCTGATGAATCATCCCGATGGACGTATGCCTGCAGCTGGAGTATTCCTGTATGTAATGACCTGCTGCAAGAGATTCTCTCGAAGATCTACTGTTACGGTAAGTTTCTTACGCAACTGTACTTTCTTACTTAACTGTACTTTTTATTTGGTGTTTAAATTTCTAACTGCATCAGAATTGAAGTGTTTTATAAATGTTTCAATTTACTTTTTCTCAAGAAAAAAATGGCCGCCACATTTGATGTAGAAATAGCATTGTGGACCTGGCAAGGGTTAGGATCAAGAAAAAAAAATAATTGTATGCAGCATAGGAGGTATCTAGAAAAGTAGATTTGACAGGTTTGCCAATATATTTATTAACTGTAGCTGAAACTAGATTTTTTTTTTGGAAAAAGTGTCCATTACCTTGCTGCTTTAGACAAAGCTGTTAAGGAAACAAAAATAAGATGTTTCCTCCTACTTAAACCTAAGTGATCTCTGTGAGCCAAAATATCGATGCCATGTTCTCTTAAATCATTCAGCACTCCTTGGTTTTCTAGAGAGTTCCTGGAGAAACCTGAGATGGAAGACAAGTGAACAACAGAGTGCACACGCTGTCTCATTCTCGGCATGAAGACTTTTTGTTGTTGATTAATCATTCCTTACAACTCAATGTGAAGACACGCAAGCCTGTTGGATTCATGGGTACACAGACAGAGAACTGTGTGGACAGACTGAGTTACGAGCACGCCGAAGACCAGTAAAAACACAGCATCTTGCAAACAGATCTGTTGAATTTCCCATAGGTACCTCAAGGAGCCATCAAGAATCAGGGAAAACGTCGCTATTCATTGCCTCATGCAGTGGTTACTGTTGCGCAAGTTACTGTCTTCAAGTGAAAACCTCTTGTTTGTTGCAAACCCTACAGTTAGTTTTCTCAGTTATTTAACTGAACGTTGCATTCCAGAATTCAACATTAACTTTAATATCATAATAATATTAATAACCACATTTTAGGGTCAGTTGAGATTATATATGCTAATAACAAAACTGTTACAGATGTTGGTCAGAAACCTTAGAGTTTAGTTTTAAATTAATTGAAATGTTATTGTGGCTGCATAAGCAACAGGCCTGTTTCAAGTTCAAAATAAAACTGAGGGAAGAAAAGCATGAATTACTATTAACATTAGGAAAGGACACATCTGAACAAGATGGTTATCGCCAACAGATATACTGTATTCAGTTGTTCACTTTTCGTTAATCAGACATTTTTTTTTTCTCAAAAATATTTCTATGGTGGTAGCTGTGGAATTAAAAAGGGACTGCACTGTACTCCTCTGGGTTTCAATTTAACATGTCTGTGGCTTGCACGAGGCAGTAATGTCATGCTGGGTGGACTCTTACGTAAGCACTGTTCTGTAACGAGCAGAGACTTCCCTAGGCAGCTTTTCCTGTATGTGACATGGCGTACGGTATTACAGCAGTGTTCCAGTAACTTCCGAAGCTTATATATCAGTAGTACCCTGGCAAGAATAAAGGTCAAGGGAGGTTTTATTCACAGGCAGAAATCAATGCACAAAGTCATAGCATTGAATGGTGGGAGCGGAGTCCATCTTGTCTGCTTCTCCTGTCACACATTAGCGCTTTGTGTATACCCCGGTTAGAGCACTTACCCCTATTCAGTACTGGGAAATCCTGAAGGCTAGTCAGATGAAACATACATAGAAACACAGGATTTGGTGGCAGATAAGGACTGCTTGGCACATACAGTCTAGCCATTTCTCCCTACCTACCTACACTATTACTGCAGACCATGCCTGATCTACAGCTCTTTCTCCATCCCTCCCTCCTTCACACTGTGATTCCCTTGTGCTTATCCCATGCATTCTTGATGGATGGTGGTAGATGAACAGTGGAATTTTGTTGTCGTCGTCCCCCGGAAGAAGAGCTGTCTGGGGGATGTTTGATCCTCCTTCCCCCAGCCAACCCACAAGAAACATAGATACATAGAATTTGTCAGCAGAAAAAGAACACTTTGCCCAACCTGTCTACCCAGATGGTCCCTGCTTATTATGTCTCTGTACGCTAACTGGTCTACGATGACCCTCCTTCCTCTCCTGCCAATTTCCTGATACTCCCCTCTGTCTGTCCCATAGTTGCTTAAAGCCCCCTGCTGTTTTCACCTCCACCAGTACTGCTGGCAGTGTGTTCCAAGCACCCACCATTCCTTCAGTGAAGTAGTACTTCCTCACATGTTCTTAAACTGCCCCAACCCCCCATCGCATACACTCTATTCCTGGAGCTCTTTCTCATTTGAAAGAGACTCCCCTCCTGCATCCTGTTAACCCACATGAGGTACTTGTAGGTCTCTATTGTGTCCCCTCTCACACTCCTCTCTTCCATGGAGTACATGTTGAGATCCCACAGTCTCTCCTTATAGAGCTTTGGATGCAACCCCAGCACCATTTTAGTTGCCCTCCTGTGGACTGCCTCCACCCTATGTCCTTTCAGTGGGGGGCTCCAGAACTGGACACAGCACCCCAGGAGGGTCTCACTAGCGACCGATACAGTGGCAGCAACACCTCCCTCCTGCTACTGGAGATACCTCTCCTTATGCATCCCAGCATCCCAGTGGCCTTACCCACTTCTTTGTCCCCAAGAAACAAGTAGGCTGCACTTATAAAACAAATCACCGGAACCAGAAATAGATACAAAAAATACTTTCATTGCAGTGAAAAAGAATGCAACATGAGACAGCCTTTCCATTAACCAGTTCCTTACCCAGTTCACCACCTCAGATCCCAGCGGGCTGCCTTGTCCCAGTGCTTCTGCTCCAGAGATTTGATTTCTGAATGCTGCTCACCTGTTTCTTTGCGATTGTCTGGGCTGTCCACCTTAGCTTCACCCACAGTGAACTCCTGTGTCGAACTGCATCCTTGCTTCTTTGCCCAGTGGTTTGCCACACTGCCCTGCCACTTTGAAGTCATCTGATATGATGACCCCAAGGTCCATTTGCTGCTTAGTGGCTGTCGGTACCTCCTTCCCCCATCCTGTACTCATCTCTTGGGTCTTTGGTGCATGATTTTGCACTTTCTGGCATTGAACCCCAACTGCCAGGCTCTTGACTACTCCTCAGGTTTCCTCGCGGACCCTACACCTTCTCTCCACTCCCTCCTGAATGTCCATCCTATTACAGATGTTGGTGTCATCTGCAAAAAGGCATACCCTCCCTTCCAGTTGTTCGGCAGTGTCACTTATGAAGACACAGAAGAGGACTGGTCCCAGTACTGAGCAGTGCAGCATGCCACTGGTCACCCTCCCCTCATTAGAGTGAGTGCCATTAACCATCATCCTCTGTTGCCTTTCCATTAACCAGTTCCTTACCCAGTTCATCACTTGGATCTCACCCCTAGGCTGATCAGTTTCTCTATCCACCTCCTCTGTGGCACAGTGTCAAAAGCCTTGCTGAAGTCCAGATAGGCCATGTCCACTGCCCTTCCCTGATCTGTTTTCCTGGTCACCCAGTCAAATAAATTAGATTCATCTGGCATTACCTCCCCCCCCACCACCACCACCAAATCCATACTGCCTGTGGTCTTGCACCTTATTGGATTCAAGATACTCTACCAACTTTTCTGTTAATTTCCCCATCACTGATGTGAGTCTGACATGCCTATAATTGCTAGCCTCCACCCTGCTGCTGCTCTTATGGAGAGGAACCACGTCTGCTCTCTTCCAGCCGTCTTTAACCAAGCCAGTTTCCAGTGAGCTGTTGAATAAAGCAGTCGGGAGACAGCTAACCTAAATCACACAAACAATCTGATTGGTCAGAACTGGTCACATGACTGTACATTAATTTCACATTACTGAAACCCTGTCATATATTATTGCTTATTGATTACTAGCAGAACTTCATAGCACTGACACAGCTCTGAAAGAATACTGTGCACCTGGCCTTTTACATGCCCCAACAGGTGAGAGAATTCCTGAGTGTCACAAGGTGTGAGAAAAGTAGAAATACTCCATTTAACACAAAAAAAAATGTTTGTACACAGTCCCTTACTTCTAACCATGGCTGTGCAGGCTTCATTAAATAATACCATTTTGTAAAGGGGAATGTCTCCCATCCAAGAACTACACCTATGTGTGAGTCTACCCCCAATAAGTACTTTTAGTGCATAACTAAAAGGTTTACTTAATGATTTGTTTTAATATTTAAAGGGGCACTGTCAGTGTTTCTGTACGGTTTTATGACTCCCACCATACATGGTTATTTTCATTATCCTTCCGATCAAGTTGTTCTGTTATTACCTTTTTTATTTTGATGTGCTTGATATTGCCATTCCCCACCCCAAAATACTGTCAACAGAGCTGATGTAGGAGATTCCCCGAGTCCCCCACACCTGACCTAAGTGTTGGAGGTCAACCATAGGAGATTCCATTACCTCAGATGCATCCCCGAGATTTCTAAAGCTCCAGCATGCTGGTTACTGAGACTGCACATGTGAGGCTTGAATGAGGGACATTCCCCTTTAAATACTGTTATATTGTCAAGTCAGTGTCTGAAAGCAGCTGTCTTGTTTCTTCCCCATTTCCTGTTTTGCACGCCAAACCTCATCTAAGCTTTGTCATGGCAACACATTTCCCTCCGCCTCGAATGTGAGCCAGTAGCCACTCATCCAGGAGAGTTGTTACAACTGCCCCCTTACCATCCATTACCCTAAGGGCTCTGAGCTCCAGTCACCTTGCAAGTCAGGATCCTCCCGGGGAGGAGGGGGGTAGCAAAGAGGGCTGACACTGCAGTACGGCTCCAGGAAACAATTCCTCAGCCTCATGTCTCTTTACTTAAGATGAGAGGCCACACAGGTAGAAGCTTTTAATGGAAAGATTTTCTAGGTTTATTGTATAATGGATTTCAGTGTCTTTTTTGTGCAGCCGAGGAGTAGGATTGTATACTTGAATGAGTCAAAATAAAAAAAAAAACAGCAACATTGCTATTGTGGGATCCTTGATTGAATCCGGCCCTTAATGATTGGGAGTTTTCATTTATACGAAATACAAAATGCCACTCTGTGCACCTGAATGCAATGCTGTCTGTTGAACTTGATGAGCCAATGGAACAAACAAAAACACACACTTCCACCAAACCACATACAGACAAGCCAGACGCAAAGTTTTTTAAGGTCAAAAGTATGTGACTATTTAGTAAACATAATAAATAGAAGTTAAAAAATAGCAGCAGTGCAAAAAGAGTGACAGCGTTTTGCAAGCAAGGAGCACTTTGTCGAGAGTCTTTTTTTTTTTAATTTCTGACACCTAATAATGAAGTCATCTATATTGTTTTCCATTAAACGTTGAGTGTGACCTATTTGTATGTGGTTTGGGGGGAACATGTTTTTTTTGGGGTTACATTTGTGTGTTGCTTTACAATGGCTGCACCGTGGGGTGACGGAGTGGCTTGTTTTAAACCACTGTACCATTCCAGAAACAGTTAGTGTCTTGAAGTCACTACTTAGCTACAGTAGGTCACTATCAGTACCAAAATTGATGGCATTCCAGTTTCATGATATTTTATTCCTTTAGGTAATAAAAGAGGTGGGAACCAAAAGTGAATAATTTCCAGCTCAGTAATGCTGTTTTTTGTTGAACTCTGGTTTTTTTTTGCTTCCCCCTGCACACTTGCTGGTCACTCTTTCAGGCTTCATCCAAGGACCGATTCTCATTCACAGACAGCTCCCATCCACCCACTGCCCCACATTGCAGCCACCCCCAGATACCCAGATGTATCCCTTCATCGGGCGGGTTGCCTTCCTTCGAAAGGAAGGAAGGGCCTTGCCAGCAGTCCAGTGGTTCTGGGTGTTGCTGAGGTGTCAATTCATGCACAGGGAGCCCCCAGTGATAAGGGTCCAGGAGGCCGTCACCCAACCAGCCCGTGCGCCATTTTCCAGTTTTCTCCCCCAGGATCGTAACGTGCAGAACACAAGGCATATGCCGACATCTGTCACACTCCCCTGGATAGCGGGGCCAGATGCACTGCTGTCCCCCGGCCTCCACCAGGGGTCATTAGTTGCCGGTCCTCTACCCCACCCCCCGAGAGAAGGCGAGCAGTCATCGCACGCTCAAGCCCCCCCCCGACCAGTCCTCCGATGCCAGAGTCCATTCCTGAACCCGGGTCATCTGCGCCACAGTGGTAAATCTTTCCACTGTGCTGGCGGGCCATCTAACTCTATGTTTTATACATCTGATAGGTCAGTATTGTGCACACCAGTGAATCCTGATAAAGAACAAGCTGATCACCATTATGTTGCCTTTGATCAAACGTGTTTCGTTGTAAATGTTTAATGTTGTATCTGATGAGTTTATTTTTACTAATCCAAGTGCTCCATGGTTGCCAATCTGCGGAACTTCACTCTGTGTCCTTCAATAAGCACTCCAGCGATGTACTGAACATTAAATGGGCATGTGTGAAATTTAGCAATAAAACATGCTGCACAGTAGAGCCAGGAGTAATAATGTCAATAACAAAACAGGCTTGCATATGAACAATAAACACAGAATGACTTTCCTTTCTCAATCTAAAACAGCAATAGTAACTTGATTGTAACGGTTGGTTTGGGGCTGTTTTTAGGAAGGGGGATTTGGGCTAATTACAGATGGGAGACGTGATAATGCACGCATTCCTTTTATTTATTGTTCTAGCTGCTAATCTAAATTTGGGATGTTGTTAAATCATTCATTGTTATGTTCCTTATTTTTAAATAAAAATTATAAGTACCTCAGACCTACTTCATTTGTGTTATTCTGCCATGGCAGTTAGCAAGGTTGTTGTAACATTCATTAGCTGTTTAATATTCCTAGGATGGGCTATGGCACCCAAGATAAACTTGCAACGTTACTTTTTTTAGACTGAATTTTTTTAAATTTAGGATGTTTATGGTCCTTGCCTAGCGTAATCATCTCTATGGCTACCTCCAGGAATGTTCTGAGTCCCCTTACTCCTACATTCTCCATGGTTTTACTTCCCACAGTAGAGCTCTTGGCTTGGTACACATCTGGTGGGAGGCAGTGTGCTGTAAGAAGTCCAAGAGTGCCAGACTCTGCCATTATCCTGAGGGTAGGAAAGGAGTACTTCTTCCACTATTATTTCCATCAGGAGCACAATTTGTGTGGACCCTGATCTTCCCTTGTCCCTAGTACTGCGTAGTGATTCTCACAGCTATGCCTGCAGTACTGTTTTAGCACATGTGCCCTCTTGTGAGGGAGCAGACTTCGTAGCCCACAGTGAGGGGTTGCTGTTGCAGAGGGCGATGATAACCTACCCTGGCTGGGACACCCGGCCATAGGCAGCACTTCATGCAGACTTGTCGCTTGACAGCAGCCCTGCAAGTCAACTCCCGAACCTGGTTAGCCAGTGCATGTTGCTGACAGGCCATCAGGTTAAGAAAGCTGAAGCGTTTTACCAAATAGTTACCAAGTTTACAAGGAAAGGCTATTTTACCTGTAGCCTTATTACCTCAGAGGTAACCCACATTAGAAGCAGTAGTAAGATTGTGTAGCTGTTACTTAGTGGTAGTAACATTGTTTAAAGTGTTATTTAGTAGTAGTGGTACAATTGTTTAGCTATTATTTATTTTTAAATAAAAATCATAAGTACCTCAGACCTACTTCATGTGTGTTATTCTGCCGTGGCAGTTAGCAAGGTTGTTGTAACCTTGCTTGGAACAGTCTGCCACAAGAGGTGGTGGCGGCAAGCACAGTGGAGGGGATTAAACATGCCTGGGACAGGCACAAGGGAACATTGGGTGGGGAGGGAGTGATGAAAAGCTATTGATCACTCAGGGTCAGTGACTGTATACAAGTATAGGGCTTACGGACAGACTAGATAGGCCTAGCAGTCCTTATCTGCCAACAATTTCTATGTATGTATTTATTATATTTAATTGTTTTTTCCTAAGCTGTTGTATGCTGTTCATATTGTTTCATGGCATCCTGGGCCATTTGGAAAGGGTGCAAAACAAATAACATTTGTCTTGTCTTGACTAGTAGTAGAACAGAATTTTATTTTTAAACTGGTTAGGCATACTCAAGCCAAAGCCTGTTTTCCAATGTACAGTACTTCTGTACCACTCACACAATTTCATACATTCACAAGCATTACAAATGCATCATACAAACAACAATATTTAAAAATAGTTACAAACATGTCAAGTCAGTTTGTGCAGCTGCATATTAAGAGCTAGGCTGACGCAGGTGAAAAGAGGAGGATACCGAATGCAACAATTGCTCCACCCCACCTAGTGGTGTTGAAGTATATATAGTACGTAGGAATCACTACGTTTCCTCTCTCTCTCCCCCCCACACTCCCCCAAACAAAAAAACAACAACTCCTGCTTCCTCCCTCTGCAAGCTCTTTACCCCTGCCCCGCTCATTCCCAACCTCGCCACTGGCTATACACAAAAAATCCCACCACTGCAAGAAGTCCCCCCATCACTGCCCTGTCCTAGTTCAGAAGGCATCCCTCCTGCTGCAAAATGTCTAGCCCCCCCTATCACTGCGCCTACCTAGCTCCACATATGAAAGATCCCACCCACAGCCAACCCTGCATAGACCACCTCCAGCCCAACAGTCTGGGACACTGGGGTGCCCACCCTGGTGCCCCCAAATATAAAGCTGACACTGGGTGCCCAATCCTCAGTATCAGTAGGTACCTACAGTAAAGAAAACCATCCTGCAATGTCTTTTTTTTTATAATTCTTTTTTTTTGGTTTTCTTCAAGACAAATACAAACACACAGTAAGATACTACAGCTACATTTTTCATACATTCCATATAAAACTACAAGTAACAAAGGTGATAACAGTGCAATCCACTTATAATGGACACTTATAATAGACAATCGGTTATAGTGGACAAAAATATCCATGTGTCTACACAGTTATCACTACTATGAATGGAAAACCCTCATCACACATCTATAACTTTAGTATCGAACAGACTAACAATACAACGGAAAAATACAACTAAAAGAAAAACCCAACTAGCTGGACGTAGATCTATCAATCCCTCACACTGTGTGTCATCCCACCGTAAAATAATTTCTAAAACAAATGAATCTTTTAATGTATAATTAAATAACTACAGTCATGGCCAAAAATATTGGCGTCATTGCACTTTTTCAAATAACTCACATTTTCCTCTAAACATAAGTTGAAATTAACAACAATACAGTATTTGGTCTCCACAATTCTTTATTTCTCTGTTAATATTGCAGAACCTTTGTTTTTGATTCAGAATTTAATATATCCTTTTAAATCAGAAAATGAAAAGAAATGGCATTGACAAAATTATTGACACCCTAGACTTAATATTTGGTAGCACAGCCTTTGGTCAAAATACCTGCAATCAACTGCTTCCTATAGCCATGGATGAGCTTCCTGCACCCCTCTACTGGCAGTTTGGCCCACTCTTCTTGTGCAAACTGCTCCAATTCTCCCAGATTTGAAGGGTGCCTTCTCCCAACTGCTGTTTTCAGATCTCTCCACAGGTTTTCAATGGGATTTAGATCTGGACTCATTGCTGGCCACTTCAGAACAGTCCAGCATCTTGTCTCGAACCATGTGCTTTCTTGAAGTGTGTTTGGTGTCATTGTCCTGCTGGAAGACCCGTGACCTTCAACGGAGACCCAGCTTTCTGACACTGGGTTCAACATTGCACTCCAAAATGGCCTGGGAATCTCCAGATTTCATGATGCCATGCACACGTTCAAGGCACCCAATGCCAGAGGCAGCACAGCAACCCCAAAACATCACTGAACCTCCTCCATGTTTGACTGTAGGGAAGGTGTTCTTTTCTTTGAAGGTTTCATTTTGTTTTCTGTAAACATAGAGATGATGTGCTTTACCAAAAAGCTCTAATTTGGTCTCATCTGTCCACAGGGCATTCTCCCAGATGGATTTTGGCTTGTTCAGGTGTGTTTTGGCAAACCCCAGTTGGGCTTTCTTATGTCTCTCTCTCTCTCTCTCAGCAGTGGGGTCCTCCTGGCCTCCTACCATTTAACCCCCTTTCATTGAGTTGGCCACGGATGGTGCGAGTTGAAACTGTCGTACCTTGTGTCTGAAGGTCAGCTTGAATCTGTTTGGCAGTTGATCTAGGTGCTTTCTCCACCATTCGAACAATCCTGCACTGCAATCTTCGATCAAGTTTTCTCTTGCGGCCACGTCCAGGGAGGTTGGCTACAGTGCCATGGGCCTTAAACATCCTGATAACATTACGTCTGGTGGAAACAAGGAACATCAAGGTCTCTGGAGATTGATTTGTAGCCTTGAGATTGTCCATGCTTGGCTACAATCTTCTGTCTGACCTCCTCAGACAATTCTCTGGCTGTCTTTCTTTTCTCCTTGCTCATTGCGGTACACACAGTGACACAAAACAGGAGAATGAGTCCTTTTCTCTATTCAAACTGGTTGAATGAGTGATTTTTATATTGCAGGCACCTGCAACTCACCACAGGTGAGTTCAGTTCCAAAGTGAAGGAGAGTCACCTGCTTGAAATCTAATTATTTCTAACTACTTCTAAAAGGTGCCAATAATTTTGTCCAGGCCATTTAAGGATTTCTGTGTGGAATAAGCTAAGACTTATAAATTTTTCTGCTTTTGTGTTTTATTCCACTGCAAACCAAAGAAATATATATGTGGATACCAAAATATTTTTTAATTTTAACAATTTTCTGGAAGGAATGGTGCATTATTAGAAAAACTGCAAGGGCGCCAATATTTTTGGCCACGACTGTAAATGCCTGCCATAGAGTTTAGGTGACTTTTAGGAATTAAATTGTCATGCCCAGTCGAAGCAGGGCTGTATCTGTGGGTGAAAAAGAATCCATGAAGGTCCAGTACACTCTTTCAAACAGGCTCCCTTTGTCCTTTAATTCATATGTTGTTCTCTCCAGAGGTAGTGTTTTGGTCATCAATTTGAACCGCATCCCTGCTGTCTGAGGCAGACGAGAAACCTAGGTGTTTTGTATACATTTCCTTGCTAGTACTGTACCAGCAACACCCAAATGACTGGGATGAGGATCCCAGTTAGCCTCCCCTGAGTGGTCCATCCCCAGCAGCATAGGTAAAGGTATATCCTGTATCACCATGCCAAGTCTGTGCGCAGTCTGTGTTTTGATGTCCACCCAGGGTTGCCTGAGGATAGCGCATTCCCAAAAGTAGTGCAGCAAGGTCCCTCTGGATACTCCACATCTCCCACTCATTGGGAAGATCTCCGGGGAAAACTTGATTACAATTGCTGGTGGGAGAAGTAGACGATGGATACATTTAAATTGTGCGTCCTTATACCTCCTACACTATAGCAGCCACATATGAAATTCGCAAATCTTAGCCCAATTTTCTGCAGTGATTGCCACCCCCAAGTTATGCTCCCATAGCCGACGCACTCTGCCAGATCTGTCCAGAGTAGCATCTTTCAGGTGGAGTATATACATGCCATGGATCTCTTAGGGTTAATTCTAGCCCATATAATCTCCGTCTCAAGTCTATAAAGGTTAGATGCCTCAGGTTTCATTTTATTCTCACTTCGTAGATAGGCAGAAACCTGCAGGTATCTAAATCTATGGTGACCTTGTAACGCAAAGGCCACTTCCAGCTTCCCCTGTGTCCTCAGGCCATTAGGCCCAAAAAGGTCCCCAAAACAACATGCTCCCCCATGTTGCCACTGCCTGAACCCTAATCCTCCAATCCCGGGAGGAACTCCGGGTTCCCACTAATAGGGGCCAACAATGACTTGTCCAGTATTCCCCCACAACCTTGGTGGCAGCTCCCCATGCCTCAAGCGTATGTAGTGCTAGTGGTTTCACCACTTAGGATGCCTAGTATTTGACCACACCATCTTTATCCAAATAGCAAAGAGGTGATGGGGTTTACTCCTTAAACTCCATTGTGACCTAGCTCGCCCCTTTCTTCCATAGTAACCATTTTGTCATAAGCCTATCCTGGCCAAAATGTAGTTTCTAGGGATGTGGATATGTTGTTCAATCCACACATTTATTGGCCGGTTCCTTGCCACTTTAAATGTTGCCGGAAGGTCTTCAAGCTGGCTCCTCCCACCCACCCGGGTGGTAAAACTCTCGGCTCCATCCCATGACACCAGATCTTCCTTACTGCTTGGAAGCTGAGGTTTCCTCCTTAGCACGCTACATTTTAGGCCTGGATCCACACTCTTCTGTTAATCCGAAACTAATTCTCAAATTTACAAGACTTCGGTCTTCTTTTTCCCTTGCGGCTGCGATGGACAAATCGACTCCTGGATTTCTTTGGTGCCCCTGTTTGCAGAAGATGTCCTGGACCGACCCACACTCCACGTGCATTTACTGCCTTGGACTCGGCCACGATTCGCAGGCTTTGCGATTTGCGCAAATCCTTTTTGGCTTCGGTCTTGGAGGACCACGCTGCTCGATTTCTTTTGGGGCAACCTGAATAATGGTATCCACCGGTCAAGTCGAAGGAGGCCCGTTGGGCAGTGTCTGTGGTGGCAGGCTCCATCGAGGAGGAGGCGGCACAGGCTGCATCTTCTTCCTCCTCGGTCGCGGCATTTATCCCGCTCTCCTTGGGCTCTTTATATACAGCTTCTTTTAAGGAGCTTTGCCAATCCCTCTCCACCAAGGGAGAAGGACCGTTGGGACATTCCAGTCGGTCCAAAAAGAAGGACTCCAAAGTTAAGTCCCACCGTCGACGTTTGTGGGAGTGGGAGAGATCCCCATCACTGGATGGTCGCCTTTCGACTTCAGTCGAGGTTGCGGCTAAGGCCGCTGGCTTCATGGTGAACCCATCAGGTCAGCTGGCCGACACACCCATCGACGCAGTCAAGATTTTTCTCGACCCGTCAGACGGTTTGTCGACTGGTGATGCCAACAACCCTACTTCACAGATACCCCCGGTGTAAACTGAGGGCTTGTCTGTGCCGGAGTCCCCAGTTAAAGTCCCTGAAACGAGAGAGGAGCGGGTTTCCCCCGTCCCCTCTTTGACCCACCCTCAGAATCCCGAAGGTCTCAATCTCGGACCTCTTCCAGGTCAACCCGGTCGCTTACCGACTTGACGGTCTACGGTCTCGGCACCATGGAAGCAACAGTGCTGCTCATCTCGTCGTCCTCTTGGAGGATAGGCGACGGCGCTATGAGGATTTAATGTGGCAGCAGCTCTTATTGTCTGGGAATAAGCCGACTCCGTCACCTTCTCTGGCTATTAAGTGGCTGTCAACTGAGCGGCCAAAACAACCCCTCATAGTTGAGCCAAAACCGACACAGGTTGTTCCGCTGAAACTGACTGCTCCACCCATTGTGGTGGAACATCTGCCTCCACAACTGAAGACTGGGGCCCCGACCAAGGATTCTCAGTCAAGTCAGGGTTTGCCTCATAGGTTGTCGGTCACCCTCACTCCCGATCGACCTCGGCACATGGAGGGTGGCTCAGGCGCTCAGCAGCTGTTCTCAGACTCCTCAGAGTCTGACGACTCCTTGTTCTCCAGGCTACTTGACCTGGAGTCTACAGGGGGTCAGTCAGTGGATGAGAGCCCTTTCTCGTTTTTAGGAATGCTTCGGCTCATCTAGAGTCCACTGGGATGAAGCTCGAACCCGTTTCAAAATGGGCCAAGTATCTCCTCACGGAGATACTGGACCGAGAGGATTCCCCTACAGAGGCCTTTCCAGTGGCCAAAGCCATTGTTGGCCTGGCCATGGAGCTGTGGCAGCGGCCAGCATCTTGTCCCGCACCTTCAGCCAGGATGGCTCGAACGTATGCGGTCCCTACAGGTTCACTCTCCAGTTTCTCTGAGCACCCCTCTGCAGAGGGGTTAGTGACCAACAGCATTTTCCGGCGTTCCGGGAACGCTCGGGATGTGGACAAACCACCCAATAAGGAGTCCAAGAAATTGGACTACTCAGGGCGGAAGGTATATGCTGCTTCCTCCCTAGGTCTTCGTCAGGCTAGCTCGGCCATTCTGATGGCACACTTTTCACATGCCCTTTTGGGCTCCCTGGATGAGGTGATTCCTTATCTCCTGGCTGACCTTCAAATGACAGTCAAGCAGGTGCGGGATCAGGGAAGGGCGGTAGGAAGACAGCAGCTCAGTGGTCGGAAGATGAAGTTGGTGTAGAAGAAACAAACTTGCTGACTAAACACCAAAAAATGTGATGTTAAACTATTAAAAAGGAAGAAAATAAAAAAGCAAGGCTCTTGTTACTTGAATACTGGCTCCAATTTGTACTAACAGTTGGGTTAAAATCATAAAAATAACTTTTTATATGACACTCCATAGACTTGCATGGAGCACGTCCCTGCGCTAGTCCTATAATGACATCACAAAATGAGGGCACACGGGGATGGCATTGGAGATCATGAAGTGGAATGGATCGAGTGGCTAACCCCCTTGGGGGCAAAATACTATCCCTTCCCTTCCTTAGGGAGGGCAAACATAAAATTTTACAACTGCTACAGAGGAACTCCCATTAAGGTAAGGGAGCCTTCTGTTTATTGAACTGGCTCAGTAAAATTTGCAGGAAAGGTACTCTTTAACCCTTTCAGGTCTTGTTTTGGCTACTGTTGACCATGGTCTTTGCCAGTTGCACATTCTGGCAATAGATGACCATGGTTGCCAGTAGTAACATTTCACAACTGTATTTTTTCACAGTAAAAACTGGCCAATTTCACGGCATATGCATGGGAAAAAAACAGTAATTTCATGGCACTTCACGGACTAAAAATAGATATTTATTAAAGCAGAAAAATTGTTTTTATTTTCTTTTTTATACATAGCACTGTGTGAGACACTGCTCTGCACAGCTTCTTTGCCTCGCTATTCATTGATAAAACATTGTGTTTGAACATATACTGTGTGAGCCCCGTAGCGAGCCTGAGCATAACACACAGCACTGCGTGAGTCACTGCTCTGCACAGCTTCTTTGCCTCTCTATTCATTGATAAAACATTGTGTTTGCAATACACTGTGTGAGCCCCGTAGTGAATGCGGGAAGAGGGACCTTTGTCCAGTGATTTATTTTAAATTGCACCTAAGGCTTTTATAGTCTACACCAGTTGTTAGGTGTGGGCTTTTTTTTTAAAAAAAGACATACTTAAATTTGAAGTAGACAGGGCTTGAGCATGTGCTCGGCGATCCCTCAATCTCACTTCCGGGTTGGGGTGCTATAAAACAAGGCCCTATAATGAGTGGGGCGGCGCTTGACCGAGCCTTGAAAGCGCCTGAATCTGTAGTCGCGCATGTTTCATGTTTAGCGAGTGGAGTGGGAATCAGTCAGTCTCTTGAAAAGCTTTGCTGTGTTAGACTACCGGGGTAAGATCATTGTTTCACTTAAAAAGAAGTTCAGTACCACCCTGCCAATTGATAAAATGGACGATTTGTACAAACAGTGCAATCGCTGTTCTATGTTTGGCCTAGGAATTCTTGATCCAGAATCTATTTGTAACAACTGTTTGCTGATAAAATCTTTGCAAGACCAAATTTCTGGTCTTCTTAGTCGAGTAACTGTAAACAGTGATATTACTAGTTTGGAATCCTTTATTGACCAGGCAGTAGAACTCTTCATTTTTGGTAATCCTACTCCTGTTGTTTCCTTGTCTGAACCTATAGCCTTGGAATCTGAAAATTCTCATACCCAGTCTGTTGTGGATGATTGGGCTACGGTTCCTAGATGTAAAACCAAACGTGGGGGGGGGGACAAATACATCAGTCTTTTCAAATACCATTACAAAATAGATATTCATCACTTAATAACATTGTACCCCAGGAAACAATCATTTCCTCAAATAATTTGGCAGTTTATCCCACACTGAACATCAGTACAACTCTAAAACCCATATCTCTGGGAAATACATCAACAGAGAAATGTCAAAGTCCCCTTTATTTGTCAGATAATGATGCTCAGAAAAGCCAAAATGATTTAGCTTCTACTACACCTTCCACTCAGAAAACCTTATTTTCTTATTTATCAGTTATTAAAACAACACACAATTTAACACTGCCTTCAGTGTCTTTTTCAAACCCAGTTGGGGCTCCCACCCCCAAAGATGCCCCTAAGCTGAGATTTGTTCTCGGTGATTCCCTCATTAAGCATCTGGATAGGACTATTTGCAACCCAGATAAGACTAATCGTACTTGTTCTAGCTTTGGGGGCCAAAAATAAATGACATCAAGGCCAGGATCCCCAGCATTCTACGTAATGCAGGTCCCAATCCTTTTGTCATAATTCATGCAGGTATAAATAATATACAGTGTACTACCCCCAATAAGTTGAAACAGGACTTTGTAGCTGTTAACAATTTGCTTGTGGACAGGGGATGTACTGTTTGTTTTTCAGAAATTCTTCCAGTTCCCAGAGCATACCAGGATGTGATTTCAAAAATTAAACCCGTAAACAACTGTCTTAGGAAATGGTGTATCAGTCAGAACATTCCCTATTTAGCTCACTGGGAACATTTTCCTGATAAATCTCCTCTATATTGCTGGGATGGTTTGCATCTGAGTAGGAGAGGTAGCATTATACTGGGTAAATCCTTTTTAAACATCATAAACAATCATTTAAACTAACAAAAAGGGAGAATGGGAGTCAGCCCATGTCTCTAATTCAATCCAAGACCCAGTTACCTGAATTATTTAAAATCCTATCCTTGAATGCTCGCTCTTTGAACATGTCTAAACTATCAGAACTAGAAGCAAAAAGTAAACTACTAAATTTGGCCATAATTGCAATAACAGAAACCTGGTGCAATTCACATTCCCAGTGGAGTCAACAAATAATGGGTTATAAACTTTATTATAAAAACAGAGTCGATGGGGGGGGGGGGTCTGTCTCTATATTAGAGAAGACATTCCATCCTTTGAACTTTTAGCCCCAAATAATTCTGAAAGCATTTGGGTAGCAATAACTATTGGGAATTGTTATAATCCCCCTTCATGTGGTTTAAATAATTGGAAAGCTTAGATTAAAGATCTTGGCCATTTTACTAGCCATAGGGATGCAATAATATTGGGTGATTTTAATATGCCCCACATAAACTGGTCTTCCCACTCAGGAAATAGCAATCGCGATTGTGAATTTCTATCAGTACTGACAGATAATGGCTTAGTGCAACTAATTTCCTCTGCTACCACAGGAACCAATATTCTGGATCTCCTCATCTCTAATATTAGTCACAAAATAACCAATATTCAGATTTTGGATCCCTTAGGTAATAGTGATCATTATTCAATATTGTTTGATCTGATAGGAGCCCAATGTAGTTTACTTAATAAGTCAACATATAACAATTATGATAGTGCAGACCATGATAGTATTAATAGAGAAATTAACAATATTCAGTGGGATAGGGGTTTCCAGTGTTTTTCTACAAGTGAGGCTTGGACCTTATTGAAAGATTTTATTTATTCACTCGAAAAGAAATATGTTCCAGCTAAAAATAAACATAATAAAAAGGGTAGGATACCAAAATGGTTGAATAAATTAATTAGGCTGCAAATAAATAAAAAAAAATTGTTCAGGAAACTTAAAAGTAGTCAATGTAAAAGCAATAGTGCAATTCTTAGTGAGTACAAAAACACTCTACAAAAACTCAAACATATGATTAAGCAGGCTAAAATGAAAATTGAATTTAAGTTGGCACATATGAAAGATGGACACAAAGTGTTGTTTTCATATTTAAACAACAAAAAAGGTAATTCCCATTAGGTAGGGCCACTAATTCAAGATGGTATTCCCATACAGTGAGATTCGGACATAGTTAATCTTTTTAACTCATTTCTGCTCAGTTTTTGCCAAAAAAAGTTTTCATTTGCCTAAAATAAATATTGGATCTCATCCTAAACTAATCCAAACATACAGTATTAAGGCTTCTGATATACATTCATTCCTCAAAAATGTAAAGAAAACTACAAGCCCAGGTCCCGATCAGATTAACACTAGATTCTTAATTGATACTGCTGAGGCTTTAGCCTTTCCCTTACAAATAATATTTAATAAATCTCTTCATAAAGCGGAAATTCCTTTAGACTGGTTAACTGCATTTGTTACTCCAATCTATAAAAAAGGTAGTAGGTCTGTAGTTCAGAACTATCATCCAATAAGCCTCACTTCAATTATTTGTAAAACAATGGAAAAACTGATAAAATCATTTCTTGAAAAAGAAATGACTGAACTAAATATTGTTGATCCTACTCAACACAAATTTAGAACTAATCAATCCTGTACAGCTAACTTAATATCATTCTATAATAATATTAGTCAGGGCCTGGATAACAAAAATCAATTAGATGTTATCCTATTGGATTACAGCAAGGCCTTTGACAAAGTCCTTCACAGTATTCTTATTAATAAAATGTACCATCTCAGTTTTTCAGACCAACTAATTAATTGGGGTTCTGCATGGTTGACAAACAGAACCCAAAGAGTAGTATTAAATAATCATCTCTCTGATTTGGGTGCAGTTACTAGTAGAGTCCCCCAGGGCTCAGTGCTGGGTCCAATTCTGTTCATTATTTATATAAGCGATATGCAGCTATCAAATAATAGCTGGCTGTCTAAATTTGCCAATGATTCGAAGCTTGGGGGCCTAGTAAATAATCAATCAGACTTTAATTCTCTCAACTCTGATCTACAACTGATCAAAAAATGGGCTACTGATAACTTGATGGAGTTTAATGTTGATAAGTGTGTAGTTCTGCATTTTGGATATCAAAATTCCAAAAATAAATATTTTGATGTGCCGTTAGTGAAGCTGATTGAATTGGAGACCTGTTTCCTTTTGTAGCAAACATATTTTGGGGGCTTTCAGTTGAATTTTGATTCCTTTTTGCTGACTTCACTAGCTGCAAAGGTTAATGCATAGTGGGGGAAGGGTGTTAATGGTCTGACCAGGTCTCACTCAGCTAATTAACTGGAGGTAGAGCTGAATCAGGTTTGTGGTGTCAGTTGCTTTGGCTTCTCAGAAGGAACTAGAGGGGGACAGGATCATATCTGTTCCAGTACAGTAGCTGCTTCTTGTTGTTTTTACAGGGTTTCTTGTGGATTTTGCCTGGTGGAAAGTTATTTCTTTTCTTTCTTACTACTTCTAAGGGGCTAGCAGGGTATTGTTTTTGGGGCTGTTGGAAATTTGAAAACTGGTTTAGTGGCTGTAAGTGGGCTAATTTGTTGGATGTTTCACTGTGTAGCAAGCTGCACTTATGGAGGCCTATTTCTTCTGATTTAAAACCTATTTGGTGGGATTTGCTTGGGGCTGGTTATTTGAATTGGAGACCTATATCTGTTATTTCAAGCCTATTTTGATGTGTTGTTAGTGAAGCTGATTGAATTGGAGACCTGTTTCCTTTGGTAGCAAACATATTTTGGGGGCTTTCAGTTGAATTTTGATTCCTTTTTACTGACTTCACTAGCTGCAAAGGTTAGTGCATAGTGGGGCAAGGGTGTTAATGGTCTGGCCAGGTCTCACTCAGCTAATTAACTGGAGGCAGAGCTGAATCAGGTTTGTGGTGTCAGTTGCTTTGGCTTCTCAGAAGGAACTAAAAGGGGACAGGATCATATCTGTTCCAGTGCAGTAGCTGCTTCTTGTTGTTTTTACAGGGTTTCTTGTGGATTTTACTTGGTGGAAGGTTATTTCTTTTCTTTCTTACTACTTCTAAGGGGCTAGCAGGGTATTGTTTTTGGGGATGTTGGAAGTTTGAAAACTGGTTTAGTGGCTGTAAGTGGGCTAATTTGTTGGATGTTTCACTGTGTAGCAGGCTGCACTGGTGGAGGCCTATTTTTTCTGATTTAAAACCTATTTGGTGGAATTTGCTTGGGGCTGTTTCTTTGGTTGCAGGGCTTGGGGCAGACACAGAGGCTGATATACTCTCTTGAGAGTCAGGTGTGAGCCCTAATCCCACCCTCCCAAACCCCTCCCTCCCCAGAGCTCTGCTTATTTATATGGGAACACCAGCCCTGCAATTGGAGGAAAAGGCTTCAGGTGCAGCTCATGTAGTTCTAGCCACTGGGGGTTGGATTTAAAGGCTGGGAGAGAGGAGCTTAGGGAGTTGTTCACTTCCCTTATAAGTTTACTGTGTTGTACTGCACCTAGTAACAGGGTTACCGGTTTATGGTGGGACTGTATCTAGGATTAGTGGGTGACCTAATTAGTCAGTAGGGGTGTATCTTGTACTAGTAGGGAACCTGGTGGCTCACCCAAGGAAACCTACTTGGAAGGGGATGGGACCACACGTCATTAGGGCCAGCATCTTTGGGAGGGTGGTGGGGTGCACAGGGTGTGGGGCAGCCATGATACTGGACTGGGCTTGGAAGTTTGGTGGTTGCCCAGTGTGCTACCAGCTGGCACACCTTAGGAAGGAGGTTGCAGGGATTAGGAGACAGGTGGGGGGAGGTATGGTTGGGGAAGAGGGCAGGGGATCTCCCATGGGGTTGCACCAGGCACTAGGGGCAGGGGCATAGGGAAAGGAGTGCAGGAGAATACTCTGGGGTCACATAGGGACCCTGCTAGAGGGAGCCCAAAAGAACACTACCAAGGAAGCAGGCAGGTAACTGGGGACCCTCACAAAGGGGGGCTAGAGGGATAACATTCTCAGGGAAGTAGGCAGATGGCTGGGGCTGGACAGAAGGAAGCAATGAGGGGAGGTGGATTGGACCCTATGCTCAGTAACTGCTTCAATTCTCTTCTTCTGCTTGAGGATGAGGGGGGTGATGTAGCCATGACAGGGGTGGTTAGAGATGGAAAGGGAGTGGTGGCAGGAGGTGGGGGCCAGATAGCAGGAGGAACAGGGGGGAACTTGGAATGTAGGAAAATGGGGGGAGCAGTGGATCAGAGCAGGAGGGGCAGGGGAAGAGGGAGGAAAGAACAAGGAGAAGGACCAGTTGGGAGGAAAGGGCAAGGAGAAGGACTAGAAGTACAAGGAGGATACAGTAAAGGGAGCTGAGAGTTTAGGCCAGGGGAGCACGACAAGCAAGGAGGGGCTGAACAGAGACAGGAAGGAAGGGAGGACGAGTCAGGCTAGTTTAGCGGATGGGGGAGAAGGACCAGTCGTGAGCAGTGAGGGGGGAGTTGGCAAAGTACAGAAGGATACTTGGGAGGAGGAGAGGCATAGGATCGGAGGGGAGGGGGTGGCAAGGGTAAATAAGGAGGGGGTGGCATGTGGCACCCAGATAGGGGGAGGAACAAGGAGCCGGATGGGTGGAGGGGCCGGTAGAAAGGATGACGGACATGGAGGAAAAGGAGCAGTCAGAGTTCTCCTGTTGGGGGATTCTATTTTCAGAAGTATCAAATGGGATAGGGAGGGGGAAGCTTGGCCGGTTAGAACAAAATGCTTCCCTGAACTAATGGTGCAGAGGGCCAAGCACGAGGTATATCAGCTGGCAAATGATTGTGAGGGTTTCCCGGACATACTGGTCCACCTGGGTACAAATGACACTAGGGGAAGTAGCGAGCTAGAGATACAGGCAAGGTTCAGGGAGCTTGCCAGGGTCTGTCATGACATAGGATGCATGATTTCCTTCTCAGAAATCCTGCCGGTGCCAAGGGCTAGTGGGGAACACAAAAGGAAGATTAGGGAGATAAACCAGTGGCTCAGGGAGTGGTGTGAGGGGATTGGGGGGAGACCTGGGAGGATAAGGAGCTGTATGCTAGAGATAGGCTCCATCTCAATTTGGAGGGAAGGGGAATCCTTAAGTTGAAAAAAGAGGAGTTCATTGGTGAAAAGTGGGGTTTAAACTTGTAAAGGGGGGAGGGATGGGAGAAAAGGCTGTCGAGGAGGGTCCAATAAAGGAGGGACTCTGTCTCCACCCCTCTGGGGAGCTGGAGAAATGCAGGAAAAGGCCGACTGGTAAAGTGCAGACCAGGGGAAAACGGAATCCCCATGCGAACACGAGCAGGGGAAATGGAAGTATAGGGAAAGGGTGGAAGGTAGTCCTGCTAAATGCCAGGAGCTTGGGCAATTAAATGCCTGAGCTCCAGGTGATGCTAACTGAGGGAGCAGTGGATGTGGCAGCGGTCACTGAGACCTGGGCCACCGCAGGACATGACTGGGACCTGAACCTGTAGGGTTACACTATGTTCAGGAAGGACAGAGAGGAGGGAAGGGAAGGGAAGGGAAGGAGGGGTAGCAATAATAGTCAAAAACTGCATTGGCATAGGGGGAGTAGAGGAGGCAGAGGGAACCATGGAGCGATTTGGGCCACCTTGATAACAAGGGGGGCAAGAGAGTAAAACAGGAGTGGTGTATAGACCCCTGTGCTGGCGGAGGAGCTGGAGGAGAGTCTGTGGCAGATGTTGGGAGACACTGCAGATGTGCAGGGAAGGTGGTGGTGTTGGGGACTTAAACTGCAGGAACAGACTGGGAGACTAAGACATACGGTGGCCAGGGAACAGAGGTTGTTGGATGTCTTTCAAGACGCGTTCCTAACTCAGCAGATGGAAGAACCGACCAGGGAGGCGCGGGTACTGGATGTGGTCCTGGCAGACAGTGACCAGATTGGGGGCCTGGAGGTAAGGGAACCATTGGCAGGGAGCAACCATGACACAGTCTGGTTCTGCCTGGACCTAGGAGGGGTAGAAGGCTGTACAAAGACGAAGGTAACTGACTTCAGGGGGGCGGATTTTAAGGAAATGGGAAGGATCCTTAAGGAGCATTTGGATGTGATTGGGTCAGACATGGATGCTGACAGTAGGTGAGAAATCATCAGGAGAGGGGTGCAGGATGCTACCAGCTCCTGTGCAAGAGTAAGACGAAAATGCGGTAGGGCCGGAAAACCCTGCTGGTGGACCAGGGAGGTCCAGGAGGTGGTGCGGGGAAAGAAGGCAGCCTATAGGCAATTCAAGTGCTCAAGGAGTGAAAGGGATCGAGGGGAGTATGAGCTGATGGCTAGAAGGGCCACTAGGGTGGTGAGGGCGGCTAAGGCAAGGAAGGAGCAGAACCTGGCCAGGGAAATTAGGAGAGGGAACAAGGGGTTCTTTAGATACATTGGGGAAAATCGAAGGGTGAAGAGGCAGATTAGCAGGATTAATACAGGAGAGATGAGTACAAGACCAGGGGAGCAGGCTGAGGTACTAAATGAGTACTTCACCTCAGTTTTCACCAAGGAAAATGGGGTGCTGCACCATACATGGGAGGAGACAGTGATACTGAGGTGGGGGACCCTACCGATCGGCAAGTCTGGGGGAGAGGGAGGATCACTGGCAGGAGGGGAAGGCTAAGCAGGGGAAGAGGTAGCAGAGGTGGAAATCACAGCAGAAAGAGTGAGGAAGCCCTCAGGTCCCTTAAGATGGAGAAAGCATTGGGGCCAGATAAATTACATCCCAGAGTGCTGAAGGAACTCATGGATGTCCTGGCAAACCCTGCATGGAGCTTTTCACCATCTCTGAGGACAGGGTGGGTGCCCCAGACTGGAAGGTGGTGCAGGATAGTGCCTATCCACAAGGGGGGATCAAGGGAGGTGGCAGGGAACTACAGGCCTGTCAGCCTGACATAGGTGGTGGACAAGGTAATGGAGGGCATTGTTAAGGAGAGGCTGGGGGGACCTGGAGAAGTCAGGGTGCCTGAACGATAGACAGCATGGATTCATCCCGGGGAAATTGTGTCAGACAGACCTTGTGGAGTTCTATGACTGGGTGATGAGTGCCTTGGACCTGGGTAGACCAGTGGACGTCCTCTTTCTAGAACTTCAGCAAGGCATTTGACTCTGTTCCTCACAAGGGCCTGTTGGATAAGCTGGGAGAAATGGGGGTGGGGACCCAGATGATCAGATGGATAGGCAATTGGCTCCAGGACTGGACCCAGAGGATCGTAGTTGGTGGGATAGTCTCATCCCCAAGGAGGGTCATTAGTGGGGTCCCACAGGGATCAGTCCTTGGGCCCCTCCTGTTCAACGCCTAAATCTCTGACATAAGGACAGGTATCAGGAGTGAGATGCGTCTCTTTGCGGATGACTCAAAACTGGGGGTGGTGGTGGATGGGGAGGAGGGGGGTGGCCCTACAGGGGGACATGGAGGCTCTGGAAAGATGGTCTAGAAAGTGGAAGCTGAGGTTCAATGCAGGGAAATGCAAGGTACTGCACCTGGGGGCCAGAAACCTGGGCCAAGTGTACCCCCTGGGGGGAATGCTACAAGTCTTGATGGCTGAGAGGGACCTGGGGGTGGTGGTCGATGTCAAGATGAACAACTCAGAGACTTGTAGGAGGGCAGCAGCAAAGGCCAACAGGATGCTGGGATGCATCGCTAGGGGGATCACCTCCAGAAGGAGGGAAGTGATACTCCCTCTGTATAACTGCTAGGTGAGGCCGCACCTCGAGTACTGCATGCAGTTTTGGAGGCCACACTTAAAGAGGGACATTAAACTCCTGGAGAGGGTCCAGAGGAGGGCAACCAAAATGATTTGGGGCTTGGGGGACAGGACCTATGGGGAGAGGCTCGAAGAGCTAAATATGTACACATTGGAAGAGAGAAGGACCGGGGACATGATAGAGGTCTTCAGGTACATGACGGGGTAAATAGGGAGGAGCAGTCAGGGTGCTTTGAAGGAAGGAGGATGGGGCAACTAGAGGGCATGGGTGGAAGCTGGAGGGATGATTCAGGGGAAAGAAGGAGGTGCTACTTCACTGAGAGGGTGGTGGAACCATGGAATGCATTGCCCAGGGGACTGGTGGAGGGGTTCAAGAGGGGGTGAGACAGGTACAGGGAAGGGTTCTGGAAGCAAAATCCAGTGTAGCAAGAATATCTGGAACTGGGAAGGGAGAAGCCAGAGAAGGCGAGGGGGGCAGCAAGGTCAGCTCCCAGGGTAGGGGCTGACCTAACGAGCAGAGATGAAAGACCGTTAGGCCTATTCTGCTGGCATTTTAGTATGTTAGTATGTTAGTATTTGTAACTCACTATTGAATTCGTCATATGTGGAAAGGGCCCTGGGTGTTCTACTTAATTCTAAACTTTCATCTGTTGATCATTGCACTAAAGTGGCTAATTCAATCAATAGTCTACTTAGACAAATTCAGGGATCATTTGTAAATAAAACTGAACAGTGTATGATAACCCTTTATAGATCATGTGTCTGACCCCTTATTGACTACGAGTCTCCTTTTTGGAACCCTTACCTCAAGGCTGATATTGATCGCTTAGAAAGAGTTCAGAAACGTGCAACAAGGATGATCCCTAGGCTAGCTAAATTACCCTATGAATCCAGATTATCTATTACTGGTCTACATTCCTTTCAGAGTAGAAGAATTGGGGGGGATTTACTCTTATTATATAAGCTTCAAAAAACTCCTGACCTGATGAATAAATGTGGACTATCCTATGTTACCAGATGTATTGTTCCAAGATGTCACACTGAACAACTTATGGTCCCTAAGGCAAAAACCAACTTAAGATTAAACTTTTTTCACTAAGGGCACCAAGACTATGGAACAAACTTTCTCAGGAACCAGTTAATTCAACTAACATTGAATTATTCAAAAAGGGTATTGATATTTGGTTGACTGAGAAGTATGTTATGAATCATGTTCCCTCTTAGTGTGGGAGGAAAATCTAGATGGGCCTCAGCCTTCATTTTTCCCCCAAAAAACAAGTAAACCACATGGTTACTGAAGCACTAGTGCTACACACCACAAATCTCTCCAAGTGACATAAAAGTTGGTTAGTACTGTAACAGATTTTGTTTACTTGCTGTTTTTGAACCACTGTGTTTCTTTGATGATCTCCTAGCTATCCCCATATTTTAGTTCCTGCTAGCACTTCATGACGAGTGTAAAATATGCTGCTGGAGTCTCCATTACTGGCCCCTCCATTTGTATCTAAACAGTAGAATTCTTACAAATATTTTGGAAATTTTCGCTCTTCTGTTCTCTACTGAGTCCTGCTTTAAATAGTATCACTAGATTTTCACCAGTTTGGCAGCATGTTGCTGTACTGTTGCTGCTGACCACCTGGCCACACACCAAGCAGGTAATTTTTTTTAATCGAGATCACAGATGTATGTATGGCAGAGCAGAAGGCAGAATATACAAAGCAGGTAATTTGTTTTTATCGAGATTGTGGATGTATGTATTGCAGGGCAGAAGGTAGAATATCCAAAGCAGGTATTTTTTTTTTATTGAGATCGCGGATGTATGTATGGCTGGGCAGAAGGCAGAATATCCAAAGCAGGTAATTTTTTTAATCGAGATCGTGGATATGTGTATGGCAGGGCAGAAAACAGAATATCCAAAGCAGGTAATTTTTTTAATTGAGATCGCAGATGTATGTATAGCAGGGCAGAAGGTAGAATATCCAAAGTAAGTAATTTTTTTTATCGAGATCGCGGATGTATGTATGGCAGAGCAGAAGGCAGAATATCCAAAGCAGGTAATTTTTTTAATTGAGATCGCAGATGTACAGTATGTATGGGAGGGCAGAAGACAGAATAAAATATACAAAGCAGGTAATTTTTTAATCAAGATCGTGGATATATGTATGGCAGGGCAGAAGGCAGAATATCCAAAGCAGGTAATTTTTTTAATCGAGATCGCGGATGTATGTATGACAGAGCAGAAGGCAGAATATACAAAGCAGGTCATTTTTTTAATCGAGATCGCGGATGTATGTATGGCAGGGCAGAAGACAGAATATCCAAAGCAGATAATTTTTTTAATCGAGATTGGGGATGTATGTATGGCAGGGCAGAAGACAGAACATCCAAAGCAGGTAATTTTTTTAATCAAGATCACGGATGTATGTATAGCAGAGC
The DNA here is from genome assembly GCA_016271365.2 of Neoceratodus forsteri. Lineage (NCBI taxonomy): Eukaryota > Metazoa > Chordata > Ceratodontiformes > Ceratodontidae > Neoceratodus > Neoceratodus forsteri. The sequence continues at coordinate 1,746,949,681 of CM057450.1, read as the reverse complement.
AGAAGGCAGAATATCCAAAGCAGGTAATTTTTTAATCAAGATCGTGGATATATGTATGGCAGGGCAGAAGGCAGAATATCCAAAGCAGATAATTTTTTTAATCGAGACCGCAGATGTATGTATGACAGAGCAGAAGGCAGAATATCCAAAGCAGGTAATTTTTTTAATCAAGATCGTGGATGTATGTATGGCAGGGCAGAAGGCGGAATATACAAAGCAGGTAATTTTTTTAATCGAGATCGCGGATGTATGTATGTCAAAGGAGAAGGCAGAATATACAAAGCAGGTAATTTTTTTAATCGAGATCGCGGATGTATGTATGACAGAGGAGAAGGCAGAATATCCAAAGCAGGTAATTTTTTTAAAGAAATGATACACTGTACAAAGCCCAAGTCTACAGTATGTGTTGCAAGTAAGGACAGTTGACAGTTGGGGATTTTCATGGGGATCTACCAATTTCATGGGATTGGGCAAATTTCACAGATATCATGAAATCTGTGATTCCAGTGAGAAAAATACAGCCTTAACCATAACCAAGCATGGTAAGCAACCTAGTCAAAAGCATGGCTGACCATGGTTTTTGACCAGTAGCCGTAGTGCCTATGTCCAAAGCCCTTCTAATGGCAGAGTGGCATGCAACTGGTACCGTGCTATTCACAAATTAAAATGGTTGTTGCACTTCAGTTTTTAGCACATGTAAAACTGGTTTGTAACCACACTGACCACAGGCAATGCTAAATTGTGTTTCAGCTTAGTTGTAGGGAGACTTCCCACCCCCGGCAAATAGGACAGAGTTTTGTGTTTCTGTTTGGTGCCACAAGGAGGAAGCCATTTACCTTCTGATCTGCACTTCTGTAAGTTGCGACTGTGAATCAGGCCCACTGTTACTTGTCTACTACAGGTACTGAGCTGGCATCCAAAGAAACATTTTCCTACTCTTGATGAAGAGCAGGAAAGGGGCTTCTTATGGGGGCAGCATCCCATTAACCAACCTTGTACTTGCATTAAACTCTGTACAGTAACAATACAATATTGGTGCTCACAGTCAGTAAGACAGAGAAATGTGGAGAGGCAGTACAGCCTAGTGTAACTGGAGACACAGCAGATCCAGGTTTGAATCCCACAACTGCTCTTTGCATACTGTGTGACCCCGAGCAAGCCACTTACCCTCCCTGTACTTAATTCTCTCCTGAGTCACACCTGGAAATGAGCTTTTTCTCGGTGCACCTTTCCTGCCAAAAAATTTTAACTGAATAAAAATAAAACAATGAAGCATATGGTGTAAAAAAAAACTGCACTTGGAAACATATTGGGTAGAACTAGGTATTTTAATATTTGTTCATATATGGTTAATTCTTATTTGTTCAATTCATTGTGTAACAATATGACATTAATAACACAGATCAGTAAAATAATCACTCTGTCAGCAACTAGGAGGCCTGAAGAGTTGCTGCCTCTTACGCTGGGATAATGACCTGCTGTTATTGTATGTACAGTGTCATGGTGTCCTCCTGTTGCTGTGTTCTCATGTGTTGCTGCTGGTGGGAAATGTATAGCTGGACCAGGATCAGGTAAATTCTCTATCACACCACCTGGAGATGACCCTCCTTTACTAACAGTGGGGATGAAAGGTTTTCCTGCTTCTGCAGTCTTGGTTTTAACCCACTCAATGTAGTTGGAAAGTTTGGCAAAAACAGTTGCCCCATTACACTCTTCACTGCCAAAGCTGAGTGCTCCAGCAAGAATCCAAACCTTTGTCTTCTTGTCTAGGCATGCCAGTGGACCTCCGCTGTCTCCCTTCAAGAATTAAAACAATAATATTATTGACTTCATCTTAATGTAGATCAATTTTATTATATGCAGTGTTTGACTATATAGTATATATGTGTGTGTGCGTCTATATATTTTACAGGAACATGCTGTATGTTGTAGAAAATACACTGAGGAACATCTTCACTTAAATGGAATTAATAAAATAATACATATGCCACCAGAAATGTTGCTAGACTGGTGATATATACCTCACAATTTCATGCAGTGCTCCATATTTTATATTATTGAACAGTTCTCTTTTGTTGCGGCCATGTACAGTATAGTATACTCATAGTTTATCTCTGCAAGTTATCTCATATAATGATCTATTGCAATTAATTTCTAAAGCCACCATATGGTACTGTAGCACACCATTTTAACAATTTGGCTGTCATCTTTTCACGAACATTTCAAAGCACTGTACATGAATATTTAAATGTTCAATGTCTAAGAAACCACTGTCCTGGGTCTGGTCCTCTTCAACATATTCTTTAGTGGTATTGAAGAAGGAATCCAAGGCCGGCTGTGTCTCTTCGCAGATTAAACGAAATTATGTGGGAGGGTGGATAGTGATGAGAGAATAAGGGAAATGAAGAGAGAGATATACAAAAGCTAGAGGGGTGGTCAAAGGTCTGGCAATTAAAATTCAGTGCCAAAAAGTTCAAGGTAATGCACCTAGGGAAAAAGAACCCCAGGACGGAATACTGGATGGCAAGGGAGAGACTTAGCCCAACAGCTGAGGAGCGGGACCTGGGAGTTATCATCACCTACTCACTTAAGCAACTGAGTTAGTGCAACAAGACCTATAAGGCTTACAAGATGCTGGGATGTATTGGGAGGGGTACTGATAGCAGAAGAAAAGAGGTAATACTTCCCCTCTACAGAGCCAAGGTGAGGCCTCACTTAGAGTACTGTGCCCAGTTCTGGAGTCCTCACCTCAGAAAGGATAAGAACAGGTTGGAGACAGTGCAGAGTAACAAAAATGATTCAGGGTCAGCAGGGCAAATCCTATGAGGCACGTATCAAGGCACTACATATGTACCCAACAGAGACCAGAAGGGAGAGGAAAGTTACAATAGAGACCTTCAAGTTCCTTAAAGGAATTAACTAAGTGAACTGTGGGGAACTATTTAGCTTGAATACCAACTCTCAGTCATGTGGACACGAGTGGAAATTATCAGCAGGCAGGTTCAAGAGGGACATGAGGAAGTGCTACATTATGGCAAGAGTGGTGGAACCTTGGAACAGTCCATCGGCTGAGGTGGTGGTCATGAAAACAGTCAGGGGTTTCAAGCAGAGCTGTGATAGAGTGAAGGGAATAGGGTGCCTTGGGTGACAGGACCAAGGAAGAGAGTGGGGAGAGGATGGGGAGGGTTAGTACCTTGGAGAAAGAGTAGGTTCCAAGGATTATAGAGAACTTTGGCAGACTGGATGTACATCTGATTTTTTTTTTTTCTGCCCTCATTGTCTATGTTTTTGTGTAAACAAGGGAACTTCTCAATGACTTCAGTTCAGGAAAGCCTTCTGTCATAGCCCTGTTGTTGACACCTCTCAGGCAAGGACTGAATTCCATGGCACTTAGTTGACGTAAGTGGTGTAGGTATTTTAATGGAATTCTGAGTGCGCCAGCAAGCAGCTGAATTTATTATCATCTAAAGTCTGTGAATGGAAGACTTTGGTCACTCAGAAATTAATTTTAGTTGTCGATTTGTGAGAAGAAAAAAAACATGTATTAGCAGTTCTGTTGCTGTGGGGTTCACATAGGGCCCAAGTCTAGAGATGTTAGGTAAATTGAAATTAGCTAGTTTATAAAGCAAACTCATGTGTTTTTAAATTTAGATTTACTCACTCTTCACAACCATTTATTAAGTTATTACAACTGCAATCCAGATTTGCATATAGGATGGCATCACTTCTATTATGTATAAAAGTTTCCTCCTTACAGAATTCTGTGCATATTTACCAGTGAGCAATATTCTGCAATTTACAGTAATACCTTACTTTTCAACAGTGATAGACTTTAAGGCAGCAGTACAACATTTTCTTTTAAATACTGTAGCTACTGTCTGGCTACAGTTAATAACAATGCACTCAGCAGCTACTTTAAATTTTCTAGAGCAGGTCTGTAGGCCCTGTGACATTAACTGTAGCAAGGATGTTTCTGATTGGTTTATACTGCTTACTATGTTTACACAGTTACTGTAAGTTGTAACACTTTTTAATTATTCAAAGCATTGCTAGATTTAACTAAGGACTTGTTTATCTCACATGCAATGTACTGTCTGTATCCAATGCTATGTGTCTTTAAATAAATTGGAGTTAGAAACATTGGCACTGCTGGTAGAGTGGAGTTTCTAGGTTTGTCTTACGCTGTGCACTATATATTTGTTTATTTTCTCAGTCTTAACCCTTGTCAGGTCCACAGTGCTCTTTCTAAGTCAAATGAGGCAGTCATCTTTTTTCTTGAGAAAATTTAATGAGCAGCTCTCTACTATAGAAAAAGCCTATACTATTAGACTTATATTGATTATGTTTCAACTTTAGTGTATTCTAGTTTTGTTTTTTTCCTGTTACTGGTCTACTAAATATTTCAGATAATGCAGTTCTCATTAATCGAGTCTTTCAAAAATGTACCTGACTCTCCCCTGCTGACCTCATAATTGCTGTTTGTGACATCACAGTTCATTGTCATGGTGAGCACTATGATGTCATCAACAAAGTCACTGAGAGGTTAACTGTGGGAGAGGACATGTTTTTTATACAGACTTTTTAGGAAGGCTGCCAACATGTGTTGTAAACCTTGGAATGGATCTTGAAAATAAAATAAATGTGCTCTCTAGTAAACTGTAATATCTGGAACATCATATTTATGAAAGTAAGCACTAAATTGAGGATTTGATCTTTAAATTATGTGCTAATATAGAAAATATTACCAGCAAATGAAACCGGAAGGCATCTGGACTCTTTTACAGTGAAGAAAAGTAGGGTCAAATCTTTGCCCAGAGTTTGATGCACTGCTGCTTTAAACATTTGAACCCCAGCAATTATTGAATAATCAGTTATGACAGTTCCATCAAATGAACCATTTTTTCTATCCAGCAGGAATTAAAATGTTTATCTCATTTCATCATTTCATTTTATTGGTTATACTGGAAAGGCATGTGAGCATTGCTGCCCGTTTACACAAGCGTCCAGTTGCAAACAACGAGACATTACATAAGCAAAGAAACATTCAACATTAAGCGAGAGTTAAAACAATGGTACAATACAATCAGGACATTATAGACCAGGGGAAACTAGCCTAGGTGAATTAATAACACAAAAGGTGACAAACATTCAGCGAGGGTTTAAACAATAGAACAAAATATAATTAGGACAGATAACATTAAGGACAATCAAAATTAGCCTAGGAAAAATTAACAGAGAGCACCAGACACTAGAGGCATGTATAGTGCTCACACTTCCTTTATCAACTGACCACCCCAGAGCTAAAATAGCAACAGAGACCATAGCTGAATTTATAGCTATTTAGGAACAACCTTACTCAGCGGTTGACAATATTGGCTTTAAAAGGCTCCTGTCGATGACTGAATCTTGGTATGTTTTACCATTTAGGAGGCAGTTTTCTGATGTTGTAATTCCAAATATGTACAGCAGAATAAGGGAAAAATGTGTGCTGAACTGGGTAATGTTCCAGCTATTAGCTTTACAACAGACACATGTGGGCAGCTGAATATACCACAGAGTCAGTGCTTATCACAGCACATTGGCTAGATCATGATTACAAGAGAAAACGTGCTGTGTTACAGTTAAAACACCTAACTGAAAAACACACAGGTGAGAATCTGTGTAGGGAATGTTTGCAGGTACTTGATTTCTGTGGGCTGCAATTAACTCAGAGGCAGCTGGTAATTAGGGACAATGGCCCCAATATCACTAAAGTCATTAAATTAAGTGCTATTCCAAACAGTGGACTGCTTCAAAGGGGCTGGGACAGGGAAGGGGAGGAGGGTCAAGGAAGGGGAAGGGTGGGAGGGGCAGCAGCAGAATAAGGGGTGCTAGCCGCACATTTGAGCAGACTTGATAGACCGCTAGGCCTTTATCTGCTGGCAAAGTTCGCATGTTCGTAAAATGCCTGGTGTACTCACAATGCTTAAAACACTCCCCAGCTATGGAAAATAGATTTAAGTCCTACGAATCATCAATGGAATTAGTAGCTGCCACATTCCTCGATGCCTAATATAAACTCCCCTTTTTTAGAATTTAAAGTGGCAAAAGCTTTGTGGAGCAGTTGTAAAGCAGCTGGTGGCCGAGATGATTGATGTGCACCCGAGAAGGGCTAACCCTGACATCCCAACAAATATCGAGCCGGAGGGGGAAGCAGATGACCCGTGGGACACATTCACACAATCCAATGCTGTGCCTCTGGAAAGTAGATGTATATTTTTTTATTATACTGTTTCCAAATGCTGTCACACTGTTAATTCTCCTAACTCCAGTTTCTTTTACCATAGCTCTTGACAGTGCCATAGATATTTTAAGAAACACAGAGACTGAAACATATTTATTGGAAAGCCTGATACCCAAAAAAAGCACATCCGATGCAATTCATAGAATACGAACATGCTGGTGTTCTTAAACCAGAACCTAATGAACTATCTCCAGTAGCTTAGTCTTGCTGCCTGTTCACTTTTTAATGATTTCCATTTGTTTTTCTGCTGCTGCTTTCTGCTGATCTAATTAAAGCTGAAGTTCACTTTTTATGCTAAGCTATGTTTACAAAATGTAAGGAATATTTTACGAATGCTGCTACTGCTGTCAAAGCTAAATTCTTACTGAGAAGCTACACATTAGTTTTTTAAATGCTTTACCAGACTTTTAATGAGTTTACTGTAATAAAATGTTTACATTTAAATGTTTTTACATTGTGCAGTTCCGGTTTCATGTTCTTAATGCCCCCCCTGCATTGCTATCTGACCCAATGTTAAGTCCGACCTGTTCGAATATGCTTTTCAAAATATCCGGAACTGATATCTATGGAAAGACATGTCCGTGCATCTCTAATTAAAAAGGACAAGTCCCCGGTCTTGTCCCTGCAGCACCATACTCATGATCCCCCTCTTCCTAGATTTGATCCCTCTCACTACAAGCCTCTGTTGCCTTCACCCCCAGCCAGTTTCCCATTCACCTGGCCAAACCGTCCTCTAGTTCTAGGTCCTCCAGCTCTTCCAGCAGCCTCCTGTGTGGCACATAATAAAAGGCTTTGCAGAAGTCAAAGTAGAACAAATCTATTTCCTGCCCTCTGATCTACAGCTCTAGTGACCCCATCCAAAAACAATCAGGTTGGGCTAGCATGACTTCCCTGACACAAACCCATGCCATTTGCTGTCCTGAAGCCCCTTATCTTCTAAGTAGGCCACCAGTATTTCTTTGAAGTTCCTCAAAGGAATCAAGAAGGTGAACTGTGAGAAACTTTTTAGCATGAGTAATAGTTCAAGGACGTGGGGGCACAAATGGAACCTGATGGGAGGGAGGGAGGTTCAAGAGGGATGTGAGAACGTTTTATTTTACAGAAAGGGTGGTGGAACTGGGGGGGCAGTCTGCCAGATGAGGCGGTGGGTGCCGAAACCATAAATGGTTTCAAGCATGGCTGGGACAGGGTGAAGGGCATAATGGCTATTCATGGTAGTATGAGTAGGGAGAGGAACAGGGTGGTGGCTAGTGAGGGCTACTAACCTGTACGGACATTATGTTGCAGGTCTGATAGGGAGCTATGGGCAGACTGGATGGACCATTGATCTTTTTCTGCCATCATTGTCTATGTTTGTGTATTACTATGGTCTCCATCAGCTTACCTACAATGGAAGTAAGACCGATCAGTCCGTAGTTCCCAGTTCTTCCCTGTTTCTGCCCTTGTGAAGTGGGAATACATCTGCAGATCTCCAGTCTCCTGGCACTACTGCAGACTACAGTGAGTCATAATATAGATGGGCCAAGGATTTAGCTAGCTCTGAAGCAAGTTCCCTAAGTACCATTTGGTGCAGGCTATCCAGGCTCAGCACTTTATCCATCCGAAGGGCCTCCAGCCTGTTTTTCACTCATTCAGCCTTGATCATTACTCTCCCTGTTTCTGCACCATCCCATGTGACTGCCTTGCTCCCATTCTGTGATACAGGCTCATTGTCCTCAACCGTGAATTAATTGTTTAGGATATTGACCTTCTGCTCATCGTCTTCCACTACCTTCCCTCCATAGCTAGCCTGACAGCCCTCCCCATCTTCCTTTTCTCCCAAATGTATCTGAAGAATTTCTTCCCCTCCCTTAATACCCTTGACAATCTGTAGCTCTATATCTGCCTTTGCTTTTCTGACCACCACCTTTGCCTCTGTTAGCCTGGTCTGGAATTCCTTCAATTATTCTTCCCCATTATCACCTTATACCTTAGCAAGGCCTTCTTATTGCACAAGATTTGGTCACCTCCAGAACTTCTGCTTGATCATTCCCTACTTTTCCCCTACCCCCTTGATCTAGGGTATACCCAATCAGTTTTACTTGGTCTTTTCCCACATCCAGTGAAAATGTGACTGTTTGATGTCCAGAAGCATTGCCCTCGGGGGGTTGTTCTCCATTGCCAGTTCAAATCACAAGGAATAGTGGTTGCTGGACTCCAATGGTTTTTCTGACTACTACTCCACCCACCACCTTGGAGTTGGTTATTACCAAATCGAGGATGGTCTCCTGACATGTGGAATTAGCTGCACCAGTAAGCAGTCCTGTGTCATGCCCAGTGATGCCTGTCTCATGGTTCTTAGCCGAAGGGGTAACCCAGTCTATGTCTGGCAGGTTCAAGTCTCCCAGTATGTAGTAGTAAAACTTTTATTCATTTCAAATGAATTGGATAACTCAGCTGAACCGATGCTCATTTTCAGTGAGGTCCATTTACAAAATTCCAGTTACTTTTTACATCAAACACTTAGGACATACATAATATATAGAAAAAAATCATCACAAATAAATTATGACATACAGCACATAGGCAAATTGTTTTTATTCTCATAGACAGGAATGTCTATATATAGAACTCGTTTCCGTCATAAGTGAAGGAACCCACAAGACAGTACATAATTTGTTGGTGAAATATTATAAGGGCTAGTACTAACACCCTACACTTATTACATATTCTGTGTTGAGAGAAAATATTTTACTTTCCCTGTTTGGATTTTTCTGTTAATGGGTCTCAGGCTTATTGTAAGTTTATGCCAGCTTACAGGCCCATTGTAAATAAAATAATTTCTTGCTCTTACAGTTTTAAATTTTGGTAATTAAACATTCTAGGTCATCAGCGGATCTAAGGTCTTGCTTGGTGTTTTTAAAATGTATGTTCTCTATAATGTACTCAGGAACCTTTCCCATTATGAATTTGATCATAAACATCAAAACTTGATAGTTTCTCCTGTCTCCCAAAGGTATTCAATTTAAATCTTTGTACATGTGCTCTTCTAGGGACAGTCAAAATAAATTTGGCTAATTTGTTATACATTACATCTAATTTATTCACATGCATATTGGATGATCCCCCCTAGACTAAGCTCCATATTCCAATACTGGCAACACCACCATATTTATTATATGTCTTCTAACCTCAACTGTCATGCATTTCCTTGTTCTGTACAGTGGTCTCAAGCATTGTTCCCACCTTCTTCACTGTTTGGTCAATATGTACGTCCCATTTTAAATTCTCATCCAAATAAATCCCCAAGTACTTGTTGTGTCCCACCTGTTCCAATTTTAATCCTGAGAATGTTACAATATGCAAAGACTTCTCGGTCATACAATTCCCTTTCCCTTTATTAAACAACATCACCTTGGATTTATTTGCATTTAATATCAATTTGGAACTTGTCAGGAAATCTTGCAAATGATCAAAAGCCCTTTGTAAAAACAGTTGGATGCCTAACAATGACGTCCCTTTGGCATACAAAACAGTATAATCAGCACAGAGATGCAAATCCACCTCCTGCTGAGATACAACGCAATCATTCATATACAAATTGTACAAAACTGGTCCTAATATTGATCCTTGCGGTACACCCGAGATGGTCGTTCTCATTCCAGAGGACCATTTATTTACGGTAACCGATTGAGTATCAGTATCAGTAGTTCCTCTTTGATACACCTCATAATTTTCTCTACCTACTCCTTACCGTTCTCCTACTTTTGCCCCAGTGATTTATAAACCACCTCTAGTCTAATCTTTTTTTACCAGCAGCCATAGTCAGCTGTACCCAGATCAATACAATCTTATATCATCTCAGTCCTGAGTTGTTTCCTGAGAGACAAAACTTTAGAATGTTTACATTCAAACTCTGGTCACACTCATGTAGCATTCTAGCAACAGACTTATAGCTGAAGACTAGAAGGAAAAATTGCCCACTGTTGTAATGATGTCTCTTCTACAGACTTTACTAGTGATAAATACAATCTGCAGTAATTTTCAAATTCAAACTCTGCTCTCTGATCACACTCCCCATAGCTAGAATGCTACGGGGATTTATGGTTGAAGACCAGAAGATGACTGTGACCACCTATATAATCTATGCTAACCATTATTATCTACGGAACATGTAAATAAGAAAACAAAAACCACACACGAAAATTGTGTGACCTCCAAAGTTTGTAATAATAAAATGGTCAAGCAGAAAAACGCAGCTTTACTTTGCAGAACCCTTTATACTAAGGGGACCCTGACAAAGAATCTGGCAAGGATTTGAAGTGTTGGGGTCTGTCAGTCAGTCCTCATAGCCAGTGCCTCTTTTCACAATCAGTATAATTTTGGCATAATTTATTTTGCATGCCAGTTATTTATTTGCACACCACTTTTTGTTTTTTTAGCTACATTGAGGTAGGCTGCCTGCCTCCACAGCAAAGCTGAGGTAGTGTAAGCATTATGAGCCATGTGGACCAGTTTTCTTGAATCCTCATCAGGCGGTGCGGCTGCAAGTAGGACATTGTATTCTCATATGCAGTAGATTAGACCACTCCGTCATGATCACGAGGTTGCCATGACATCTGAAAACCTCTTGAGCTGTGCTCTTGAGGTTTATAATGATGTCATGGCAATCTCTCGAAGTATTTACACCAAGGTTATTAACCCAAGATCATGCATTATTCTCTATGTAATCTGCTTGATTTCAGTTAGTAATAGGGCCCCCCATACAGTATAAAAGTGTTATCCCTCCAGAGTGTGATGCCCTGGAGATAGCACTTTATGCTAATTTTAGAACTTAGAACACAAGTTTAAACTCTGCACTGTGGTCACGCTCCTCCTAGTGCTTTAGCATAAGATTTATTTCTATGCTGAAGAGAGCTGCTGCCCTGAAGTCAGCTCCAGCCTTCTGGTCAACTATGCATTTCCTATTTACTTACTTACTGTTTTTAGTTTTAATAAGTTGATTTAATTTTCGATAGTCTATATTAGTACATTGTGTCAGGGCACTAATTTATTTATAAAACTTTCAGTTTTCTACAGTTCCTGATTGGTTCCAGAAACTAGAGAAGGCTGTGCTACAACATGGTTCCTGCCCAAAGGAAACCAATCACAGTTATTTGGAAAATACTCTAACCTCTCAATATGCATTATTTGGTGGTTTTTAAAGCATTTATGTATGCAGTTCCTGGCTGTAAGTAACCAAACCACTTTTTGAGTCAAAAATGAAAACTGCTTTACTTCTAACTTACATTTTAGCAGTTGTCCCTTTACTGAGAGGAAACTTATTTCATATAATCGTGTTTTGTGACTTGAGAACTGAGTAAGTGTTTTACAAGGTCTTTCAGTGATTGGCATGACTGATAGATGTAAAAAATGAACAGGACCAACAGGCTTTAAAAACTGTCGAAATTGTTTTCGGCTCCTGCCATGGGAAAACTGCCACAAGCTTTGTGTAAAGTGCCTGGGTTCAGATCATGATTTTATCAGTTGTGAGCTTTGTAAAACGTTCTGCCCTAAAATCCAAAAGAAAAGGGCTTTAAAAGGAGAATTATTGATGGCTTCTCAGTCAGCCTCTGTGTCACCAAAGCACAATAACGGCTCAGAAGGAATTCCTAATAATGACCGAAAGCATGTATCAGAGGGTTCTCATAACCAGCAGCCCCTGTCAAAGAGTACAGATAAAAATGATAAAGCTGTTCAGCCATCAGATAAGCATGGTAAAGATGATAAGGATACAAGGGTGTCCTGGTTCCAGTGATGGCAAAAATACAAATATAACAGCCTCAGAGCAGGTATTGAAGGCAGTGCCTGCCAGGAAAAAACAAGAAAAACCTGTCCACGTAACTCCTCCAGAAAAGGAAATGGAGCAGGCAGTGGATCAGAAACAAATGCCCTCAACAAAGGACATGGCCAAGATATAACAGCTTTCCAAGCCTTCCAGGCTATGGGAAACGTCCTTATTATGCCTGCCCCCTTCCCCTCAAGCTCAGGCCCTAGACCATTCACTTGTAGAGGAGGAGGACGAGAATATGTATTACAAGAAGGAGGAGGAGGAAGGTGAATCTAGAGAATCTGACAGTTCACCTGACCAAGAGTTTGGTTCCGTTCTAGGTTCACAGAGGATTATACCTTTTACTCTATGTTCATCAAACAGATGGTGAACACCCTCAATATCCCCTCTTATTAAACAGAGTATAAGAGTGGAGTGGGTTCATAGATATGATGGGGCTAGCCTCCATGAGGAGTCTGCTAGTACTCATCCACAAATCACACCAAAAAAGTTACTTCAAAAATCATGTAAGCACCTATTTCAGTGGCTGGTATTGATCAGAAAGTTGACAAAAAGTATCAGGTAAACAGATGGAGTGAAATACCTCTATGTCCACCCCGTTCATGAAGGAGTGGTCTGGACAGCTGCTTGTGAGAAGGGCAAGGTGTCCTTCTCCACACAGCCGCGCCTGAGAAGGATTCCAGAAAACTGGATACTATTTTCAAAAAGTCTGCACAACAGCTTCTCTGCTCCTTGGATAGGCAGCTTATTTGGCATATACAGCTCAGTACCAGAAAGCACCATGGAATGCAGTGCTGGCACTGACTGATAAGAAAGATGGTGAAGTGGAACAGGATCTGGCTCCAAGTAAATCAGTATGAGACACCATCTCAGTATTCACTTTTTATTTCATGTAATAGGCCTCTGTGCTACCTTTTGCCGACATAACGGCTTAATCATGCATGGTCCTTTCTTATTTTATATGGATGTACAGACTAATAATGATCTTAGTTTGTTGCAGTATACATTATTGCGGGTGTTTCAATCTCTCTTCCAGCTGCTGGTGTCAGCACCACATGCTAGCAGTGTGATGTCATGATCTCATCTCTGGTGAGAGGCAGGACATCACACTTACTAACTTGTGGAGCTGACACCAGGATGAATTTCACCGTGAAATAAAAAGTGTGGATACTGAGACAGAGTCTCATTCTGATTTACTTTGAACTTTGATAATGGTTTCAGGATTGATGGACTTTCTTAGTTATATATAAAGAGTTACATTGTTTCCTAGGAGAAATAGGGCAAGCCTGAAAAGACTGAGCACAGGACCCGGCTGCCACAGGAAAGTCAGCCGTGGATGCCTTTAAGCACCAGTTCAGTCTGGCTGTTGACTCCAGTGACTCTGCTGCATGCATCTTGTCTCATGCAGTGGCTTTGAGGAGGTTTGCCTGACTAAGGGCTACTACTGTCCTAACCCAGGACTCTCAGACTAAAGCAATTGGTTTTCCCTTTGAGGGAAATTTCCGATTTGGTTACAAAACTGAAGCATACATGAAAACAGTGGATGAATACAAGTCCAATTATAAAAATAGCACTGAAAATGAGAGAGCTTCTACTTCCTTCAGGTCCTATGGAAGGGGAAGCAGGGCAGGGGCTACTATCCCAGATCCTATGCTCTCTATGAGTACTAACACCAAAGAGGTTACTGTAGAGGCAGAGAGGGCACCAGATGTACTGCAGCACCAGCTCCCATGCCACAGCCAAAACAAAACCTCTGGCCAGTCTGCTCAGGTCACCAGTCCACCATTATCTGTCGGGGGAGGGCTAACGCACTGCTTCCAGGAATGGGTAAAAATTGCCACAGACAATGGGGTCCTGGAGGTACTGGGTCAGGGAGCAGAGCAGCTGAACCAACAGTGTGAGACAAGGTTTCAAGCAAAGGAATTAGGAGTTACACAAGAAAACACTGCAGTTTGCATTTTCCAGCACTGTGATTGGGCAAGGACTTCAAAGAGAAAAGGAGGAGAATGGCGGCGATTTGGCAGAATTGGGGGAAGAAGAGTCAGCAGTCTGAAGCTGTGATAGACGGAGGAGGGGCACACCCCAAAAATCCCTTTCTCAGCAGGTAAATACCAATATGTTCATATGTTATGCAACTGAACATAAAAACATGTATTTTAGTAGTTTTTTTGTGTACTTTTCTCTGCAAGCAGTCAGTTAGAGGTCCACATTAAAAAACACAGAATGTTTCTTTTTGTGCACTTTCCTCTTAGGTGGCAGGTGCCAAGTTAGAGTTTAGAAATAAATACAACTTGCTGCTTTTTGTCAGAATTTTGTGTGATACATTCAGCAGCTTAAAGCAGCAGAATTTGTTAGTCAGCAAAAAATGTAATCATACAGTTTGTATGTTTAAAATCCTTGGATTCATGCTCAGTTTATTTTTAGTTTTCTCAAACATTGTTAAAACAGCTTTTTGTTAACCCAGCTTTATTCAAGTGTATGAGATAAGAGGCATACAAACAGGCTTCATGTCACATTTAATAAAAATTAACAAGACTCTCCATTTACCATACATATCAAGTAAGCAGCACATCAGATTAATAGGTTATTGCGTTCTGAGTCTTGTAATCAATTTAAGCACATATAGGTTATAATCGTATCGTATTATGTTCCTTCTCAAAAAAAAAGGGGGGAGAAGGACAATATCAAAAATTGTGACAGAACTTAGAAATGGTTAAACCTCCCCTTGTTACCAATTTATGGTTGGAGAAGGACAGCTACTGTATCTATATGCCTCTACTAGCAGATATAATAACTGTAGATTAACATCAATGCTTTGGAATTCCAAAGTTCCTCAGGAAACTTTCAGAGAGAAAGAAAAAAAAAATACGAGAACCACATGAAAGTGTTAATCATTAGGGAACAAAAACTCCTCAGGAAACCAACAATAGGTTGACAATGGACAGGAATCCTCCCACAGTATAGGAGCCATGCCACACGATACAACTGTTTTGCGAGCATGCTTGGAGTATAACAGGGTACGTCCTGCATTGGTGAGAACCTACTATAATGCTCTCAATCTGCCACTTCCCTTTCTAACAACCAGGTTTCTCAGCATTGCCATCTGACCAAATGCTGTTCTAGCTTAAGAAGTAGTCTGGCCATTATGGTCTCCACTAAATATACCTCGGTCATCTGTTTAATCCACTACACCATTGTTGGAAACTCCAGGTAAGCCAATGGGCTGTAACACATGGGCAACCATTATCGTAATTAGCAATATTTTGCATTTATTTATTTAATTTATTCAACAGACTTTAGGATTACAACCTTTGAGTCAGGGACTCATTTACAAAGGCTCCACATCAGAAAAAACAAATGCAAACACTTACTACATATAGACATAGAATGGCAGCTAAAGGTTATACAATACTGCTGAATCAAGATCAGCTATACATTGCATTGAATGTGTTACCGAGAGCTGTATTTTACAGTTTTCAAGAGAACAATAAGTTTGCTGATGGAGGGAGTAACAGGTTTGATATTTACAGCAAAATAGAGAATTAGACAGATATCTTGTGCATAATTCCCCCATCTGGTGTATGACAGCGGGCAGGCCCAGAACCCAATCCTCAAAGATTAATGGAATGAACTCTCCAGTAATGCTAAGGATTACCTCCTTTATTTGTGTCCAAAAGGTAGTTCAAATCGGGCATCCCCCAAAAATGTGCCAGTTATTGCCTCTTTGGACACAACCCCTCCAGCAAGCAATTGAGTCTGTTATGCTGTAATGTTGTGTAACAGTTGGGGTATGGAAGTAACGCATCAGAACATTCCCAAAAAATTCTCTCCACACTGGGGCCGAGGTCACTTTCCATCCCAATTTTAGTCTCTTTGTCCATTCTGCATCTGCAATGGTTATCCCTGCCTCCGTCAAAACAGCTTTTACAGCTAATTTTTTAATTAATGACTACGTCATTAAAGATGGTCTCTACCTGCAATTTTTAAACATTTCTTCTGGTGAGGATACCTGTTGAATGTGCATGCTAAATTCCTAATGTGGATGTATTACAATGGTGTTACAACATGTTTCTGATGGTAAACTGCACATGTTTAATTATTTCATGGCGGGCATGGCACTGGAGTGGAAACTTTTAAAACCTTCAAAATCTCATATCTTGGTTCAAGAATGAGGGAAACAAAAGGAAAAAGAGACATTTTTATATTTCTGCTAGACAGACATTATTGCTGAAAAAAGGCTACGTGGTAACTAATAAATACTGCTGCTTTACAGAAGTTTTCTTTTCTTTAGAAGTTTTTTCTTCCTGCCATGGTGATGTCCAGCAGCACCCCAGCACTGCACCCAGCCCCGTCACCAACCGTCGCGCAACCTTACAGTTTACCCACCACAGTTATCCAGGACCACTATGTGGTGGCCAGCCTCTGGCCATCTGTGTGTTGAAAGGTCTAACTGTGGAACTGCTGGAGGTAGAAGAAAAAATTACTCACCATAGTAGTGTTGTTTCTTCTTAGGGGATCCGTCAGAAAGCTTTACAATACCAATCAGGCCACTGGATTGAGATGCCCTAGAGATGGGAACTAATGCTAATTTTGAAATCTTAGAACTAAGTAAAAACTCTGCACTGTGGTCACACTCCCCCAACAGTCAGATTTGTTTCTAAAGCTGGGGGAGTTGTGACCACTAAAACTAGCTAAATAGCTACCAAAGAAATTTTAAAAAATGTGTTCAAATGTTGAAAAATAGTAATCATGTTAAGGCAGAATAAAAAACAAATATGGCAGATTTTTTGTGATCAGACCATTTAGCAATCCTTATAAAGGCACTGTAACAAGTAATGCTCACGCAACTTGTAAGAGAACTGATTCTTGTTTGAACCGATTTTCAGGTTCTGGAAGGGGAGGCAGGGTAAGGGATTTTAAAATTTAATGATGGATCCCTGAAGAAGAAACAACATTACTATGGTGAGTAATTTTTTCTTCTAATCCCAGGAGTCCATCAGTGTAGCTTTAAAGTATCAGACTTCCTAGCAGTACCTTGGGAGGTTAGGTCCAGAACCTATTTAAGAAAAAAAGTTCTGCAAGACAGCAATGCCAAAACTGGCAGCTTTTCTGCACTGTGAGTACTATCTTCCAGGAAGGGGTCTATGTCAATTCGCACCCAACAATTCGCTCCATGTCAACTCATTCCTGACGATTAGCTCCCTGGTCAACACACCCCTGACACTCCCGCACTGCGTCAATTGGCTCCCGCTACCGCTTCCCCTCCCATTGACATATTAATAACCACTGCAATGCCCATTCCAGAATTCAACTTAGTTACTACTACTGCTACTGCCAGTCGGTGTCAATCACTACTGCTGTAAAGTAACCCCCCTCTTCCTACCAACATCAGCCAGTAAACCGCATGGGGACCCAAAGCAAGTCACAGCAAATAGTTCCCTCCTGCACAGTCTGTTAACTCCTGCCTTAAATTAGGGCCTGTGTGGACTACATGCCTTTTGGGTCATTCTGCATTCCACCGGAGTGTCTCATTTCTTTAAGTTTGAAGCACCACTTTGGGAAACTGTAAGTGCAATGTACATCCCAGTGAGAGTCCTGCTCTCACAAGGGCAGCATCACTCTTCTCCAGCATGGAACAGCCCTTAAACTGCCAGTTTCATTGTCAGGTACGTCTATGGACCATTGGCAGCTCACTGAATTAAAAACATCTACTTCTGACTGCTCCATTTCTCCAGTAATATACTAAACTCAAAGAAATGATGGCAGGCCATGCAGGTCAGAGAACTTCAGACAGAGACAATTAAGGCACTGGGGAACCTTGTAAGAGGACTGGGGACTCTCCAAACCGAAGGCTTGGAGAAACAGCTGGGAGCTGATTTCTGCATGCTGGCAAATTATACGAGACAGATCAAAAGAGGATGCTGGCAGTGATAATTCAATGTTATTTCTGCATGAGGGCAACAGGAGCTGGAGCTAATTAATGCAAATTGAGTTTAGCTGGGAGTGAATTTAACAGGAGTGAATGATCAGGAGCGGGTTGTCCAGAGACGAACTGATGGGAGTGAATTGACGTGCTCCCTCCAGAAAGCTGCCTTACAGATTTCTTGAAAGGGAATGCCCCTTGATGTTGCCACAGAGGCAGAGGTGCCCCTTGTGGAGTGTTCCCAAAGACCTCTGGGGGTATCCTGTCAGCTTTCTTGTAACAGAACATGCAAGAGACTATCTGACGTGATGTAGTTTTCCGAGTTGCTGGTTTTTCCTTTTCCACTTTGCCATAAATAATAAAAGCTGAATGCTGCAGGACCTGACATCCTTTGTATGGTACAGGCAATAGCTTAGTGCCCTTTTTGCATCCAGGCAATTGAAATTTTGTTCTCCTAGACTGGAATGTTCAGTGAAAAGCACAGGGAGGGCAACTGACTGGTTGAGGTGGAATTCTGACACCACCTTATGGAGGAATGTCCTATTAGCCTCGAGGACTATATTGTCCCTATGGAAGATTATGTACTTTGGATCTGTGCAGATGGTGTGCAGTTTGCTCACCCTCCTAGCAGATGTTATAGCAACTAGGAATATTGCTTTCCATGTAACATACTTTAAGAGTGCAGTAGCTATTGGCTCAAAAGAAGCTTCCATCAACTGAGCAATGCACACATTTAGGTCCAGAGAGGGGCAAGGTCCTTCACGGCAGGGTAAAGATGGGTTAGCCCTTTAAATAACCTTTTGAGACAGGCTGTGAGGCCAAAGACTTATTCTTGCCAGCTGATGTGCAAGCTGAAACTGCTGCCAAATGCACTTTCAATGTGGGGGGCCTCAGGCCTAGGGTCTAGAGGTGCACTAGGTAATCTAAAACTGTAGGCATGACTGCCTGCATAGGGATTATCTTTCCAGGAGCACAACATAGAGAATACTGGATGAGCAACTATGCACAATTAGTGTGTTCTGCCACAGAGGGGTTCTGATTCCCTCTGACCTCGAGAGTGAAGCTTGAGAGGTCCATGGGAATCAGAACCCCAGTGATAGATTCACACAGGTTTGCCAGAGTTGCTCATCCTGTATTCTTATAGTAGTACAGTAGTACTATGTGAAATGTGCTTTGCCTTTTTTTCTCTCTTTTTCATAATGAAACTGACTTGAACAGTCTCTAGAGGTTCTAGAATACTGTCACCACAGAATTAAATAGAGGAAAGCAACAATGTACCAGGATTCCAAGTGGTTCTGCTGCAGTAGTGACATCACTACTGTGGCAGAACAACATAATGAAATCACTACTGCAGCAGAACACGCATATTCCAGGCATGGAATTTCATGCATAACAGCATTCCACTATACACTATATAATGAAAATATCTTCCATTTTGAGGAATACGCTTTTATGCATTTTCCTTGTCGCTGGTTTTCTAGAAACCTTCAATACTCTCATCACATCCTCTGATTAATTTAAGCTAGAGAATTCTAGCTCATTAAGAACCATGTCTGTGTAGAGTTCTGAGGATTGATAATGTTATCCTGCCCTGATACAGAGTCAACAAACTGTGCCTATAGGTTGATTGGAGTCTTGCGCGACAGGCACAAGAACATGGAGTACCAAGCCGGTTTGGCCCCCTTTGATGCTATCAAAATCAATGTTGTTGGCCTCCTGCAGAGCTTTATGAGTACCCTCTGCAAGAGTGGGAATGGAGGGAAGGCATATAGGAACCTCCCTGTTCAGTTCAGGACCAGGGCATCCTCAAGTCTCAAGTCTTTATTTCTTGAGCGCCATTCTAATGATCATAGCGTTGCACACAATCAAAGCAATAAAATTCATAAAAACAGCAGATACAAAAATTTTAAACATTAATCATCTGGTGAGATAAGATAGTAGGCTAATCAATATTGACCTCAGGAAATGCTAGAGAAAACAGATACGTTTTCAGGGCAGATTTAAAACCCTTGATGGTCAGGCACTCTCTAATCCAACGAGGTAGAGAGTTTCACAGGGTCAGAGCCGCAAAAGCAAAAGAATGAGCCCCGGAAGTCTTCAGTCAGACCCTGGACACCTCTAGCAATTCTTTGCCAGAAGATCAGAGTGAGCAGAGGAGGCAGTAGGGATGAAGGAGATCTTGCAAGTAGCATGGTCACTGCCCATGTAGTGCCTTATGGATCAGTAAACTGACCTTGAAAGTGATCCACCCATATACTGGCAGCCAGTGCAAGTCACAGAGAACAGGAGTGACATGGGTAGGTCTAGACAAACCAGTCAGCAACCTGGATGCTGCATTCTGCACTAGCTGGAATCAGCGGATATCAACCCCCAGTAGCTCCAAGTATAGGGCATTGCAGTAATCAAGGCGTGAGATTACAAAGGTGTGGACCAGCGGTGGAAGGTCACTAGGTGAGATGAGGCGCTTGATCCGAGTGACGTTCCTCAGATGGTAAAAAGAGGTTTTAACAACAACAGACACATCTAGGACTCTTCCATTGCTGGGGTCCTGCAACAGAATTGTGGAAGCTGACTGTCCTCCCAGGAAGCAAACCGATCTAATTTTGATGTACACCACCTTCTGAATACCAATGGCAGTAGCTGCTGGTTCTGGGCTGCTCATGGTTTCCTTGACTGATTCTGCTTAGTGCATTTGCCAGGACATTGTCCTTTTCTGGTAGATGCATTACACATAGCTCTACATGCAGAGAATAGGATAATCTTCATGGCTTCTGTGCATAGCTTTGAGGATCTTTTTCCTCTCTGCTTGCTTTTATAATACAGTTGTTGTTGCTGCTCTGATCTGAACAGACTGTGACCCTGTATCTGGGAGGAAAAATCTTGCATTGCCAGGAGCACTACCCAAACTCCAGAAAGTTGGTATGTTCCTGGGTCTCTTGCGTGCTCCATGTGCTACTCATGGGGAAATCCTCCAGGTGGGCACCCCACCCTAGTAGTAAGGCATCTGTTGAGGTAATGCTTGTGCGTGAAGGTTGTAGGAAGAGAATGCCCTCTTTGAGGTTTCTCTCTTCTTTTCACCATCCTAGTGCCGTTATCAAAGTTTTTGTTACTAGCACTAGCTTGGACAGAGGATCCCACCCTTGGGACCAGTGGTCCCTTAAGTAGTACTGAATCTCTCTCATATGAAACTTGGTCCCTGGTATCACTGCAGTAGAAGAGTCCATGTGTCCTATGTTCTGTCAGAAAATCCCTTGCAGACCTTGGCTGGCCTAGTGTGATGGATTTTGTAGAGGTAATCGGATGCATACCCTTGCCTTTGGAAGAAAATCTTTTCCCTGAAGGGTATCCAGCTCTGTGTCTGTTAAGTCTAATACTTAAGCTGGTTCTGTTTGTGACTTCTATAGGTTTATCAGGAAGCCTACGCATTCTAAGGTGCTTTTTTCCACCTGTATAGAGCATTGTGTCTCCTGCTGTGACTAGCTAGTCATCCAGGTAGGGAAATAATACCACACCTTGTATTCGCAAATGTGCTTCTGCCACAACTGGGCACCTTGTGAAAATGTTTGGTGCGGAGCTGAGGCTGAAGGGAAGGACTATGAACAGGTATTGGCAGTTTCCTCACATAAATCTGAGTATTTTCTATGTAAATATCTGATCGGGATGTGGACGTAGGTGTCTTTCAGATCCAGGGACCCCAACCAGTCTGTCCTGACTGCAGGGATGGTATCGCTGAGCCCACAGTTACTACCTTGAATCTCTCCTTTTCTGAACATTTGGTCAGATACCTCAGGTCTAAAACTGGCTGCCGCTCCCCATTTGTCTTGTGGGTTATGAAGTATCTGGAAAAGACCCTTGCCCCTGTGAGGCAGAGACCTTCTCTACTGCTCTTACCAGCTGCAATTTCTTTGTCTATAACTCGAGCAGTTTTCTGCAGAGTGTGAGATGGGAATATTTTAATTTCTGCAGCTTTGGAAATTTCTTGGACTAGCGGGACAAACATTGGCTCACTACTTCCAGAACCCACTTGTCTGGTGATCTGTGACCATTCCTGGAAGTAGTGACCCAGCCTTCTCCCCACTGGCAATGGTTGGGGGACCTGGGCCGAATTGTGAGGGGTTTGTTTTTGCTGTGGCTTAAAGGCTGGTTCAGCAGCTGCATGCCTAGTGTCCCTCCTACCCCTGACCTATAGTAACCTCTGTGGTGTTTATACATGTAAGGGGCATAAGGCCTTGGATATTAATCCATACCACTGCCTCTCATTCCATAAGGCCTGTAGGAAGTGGAAAACCTCTTTTTTTCAGTGTTGTTTCTATAAGTGGTTTTGTACTCATCCACTTTTCTCATATAAGCCTCTGTTGTCACCAGATTGGGAATTTACCTGAAAAGAGAAATACATGGCCTTATTTGGTTGTGCTGGATAGTATGGTAGCCCTAAATCATACAACCCTCATTAGGTGTACTGCATGGACCAGGACCCTTGAATCAGATTCACTGGTGTCCATGGCCATGTGAAACTGGTACTTAGTGACGACCAATGCTAATCTGGCTTTG
Organism: Neoceratodus forsteri; assembly: GCA_016271365.2. NCBI lineage: Eukaryota > Metazoa > Chordata > Ceratodontiformes > Ceratodontidae > Neoceratodus > Neoceratodus forsteri. Next base: position 1,746,927,115 of record CM057450.1, on the reverse strand, counting down.
TCAGCTAAGTCCTCTGCCAATTCACTGTTTGTTTTTTTGCTCAGTCCCATGACTACATTCCATGATGCCTTCTGGTATTGGATTGTGTATGTCATGGAAGCTACTTGCTTGAGGAGCAAGGAAGCTGTTGTGAATACTTTTCTGGCCATGGTATCCAGTTTTCTGGAATCCTTCTCTGGAAGCTGTACAGATATGGGCACCTTAGCCTTCTCACATGCAGCAACCTGGTCCACTCCCTCATGAACAGGGTAGGGTACAGGTTCTCAACCCCCTGCCAGTCCACCTGATACTTATTTTCAATTTTCTTATCAATGCCAGCAGCTGAAGTAGGTGCTGACATGATTTGGGCAGTGTTTTTTTGGTGGGATTTGTGGGTGGGAAGTAGTAACCTCTTTGTGGGAACCAGACACATCATGTCTAAAAATTCCACCTCCTCTTCACTCTCTGGGCTTCATGGGAGGGGAAGGAAGGGGATGTTAAGGGTGTTTACCATTTGCCTAACAAAGGGATAATGGGCTGTATAATCCTGTGACGGTCTAGGAGGAGAACCGAATCCTTGCGCAGGTGAATTGTCTTTATTTATTTATTTATTTATTGAATTGTTTGTCACCAGGAAAGGTTCACTGAGCAACTTAATGCTCATCTCAAGGCACGTCCTGGGGAATGGGGGAGCGGGATATACAGCATTTAAATGTATACAATAACCTTACATAGATATGAAACATTAAATACATGATAGTCAATGCATACAGCAGTTAAATGTATACAGTAACGTTACAGAGACATGAGACTTTAAACACATGATAGTTAATGCAAACAATATAATTACAGTGGCATAATACAGGGGATACACGATGACTCACTCACAGCACAGGAGGGGTAGCATGAGAACAAGACACACATAGTAAGTGCTAGGCAGTAAGTGCAATAGGTGAAGAGGGGAAGAGGAGTTGTGGAGACAGGGAGAGCAGAGGTAAGGAGGGGGTCAAGAGCATGTACAGTTTGTAGTTAGGTAGTTGAGAAGCGCCGAAGTAAGAGAGCTCCGGGAGGAGGAGTGGCGGATTTGTGGAGGGAGAGCATTCCATAGCTTAGGTAGCTGGTATAAAAAAGCTTTTTGACCCGAGGATGTAGATCATCTGGGGACAGAGAGGGTGCGTAAGTCATCAGATCTCAGGGAATAGCGGGAGGGTGGAGGGGTACTAAGGTAGGAGGAGTGGTAGGAGGGGGGAGAGATCCGAGCCAGAATTTAGAGATGAACTTAGCACCGTGAAGCGCATGCCGATTTTGGAGAGTGAGGAAGTTTAGAGACCAATAGAGGTCACAGTGGTGGGTGAACTAAGGGACATCTAGGGCAAAGTGTCAGAAGGAGTTGTAGAGGGTGTCCAGTCTGACTACAGAGGACTGTGGGGCAGCGCAATAGAAAATGTCGCAGTAGGCAAAAAGAGGCATGATCATCTTCAGTACCAGCTCTCGCCTGGCAGCGAGAGGGATACAACTGCAATTTCTGTAAAAGGCTCCCAGCTTGGGTTTAAGTTTTTCAGAATGGCACCAGTGTGTACTGAGAAGTTTAGGTGTCTATCCAGACAAACACCGAGATACCTGAATGAGGAAGAGTCCTCAAGTACAGTCCCATCAAGGGTATGAAATGCGGGTAGGAGGCTTAGCTTAGTGAGTCTCTGCCTTGTAACAAAGGACATGGAGACAGTCTTCTTGGCATTTAGAAAGAGTTGATGAGCACTAAACCAGAGCTGGCCTTTAGTGAAGTCCGACTGAAGCCTGGTAGTGACATCAGAGACAGATTTACCAGATGTAAATAGAACCGTATCATCAGCATACATGTGGATGCTGGAGGTAGTGCAAATCTGGGGGAGATCATTTAAAAAGATGGAAAACAGAATGGGGCCAAGCACTGAGCCCTGGGGGACAGCAGTGGTTATTGGCAAGGGGGAAGAGGTGACATCAGCAATTTTGACGGATTGCGACCTGCCGGACAGATAGGCACCGAACCAACCTGTGGCTGAAGGGGAGAGACCACAAGCTGAGAGGCTGTGCAGGAGGAGTCGGTGTGAGACAGTGTCAAAGGCTTTAACCAGATCAACAAAGATAGCTGAGGTGATGGGTCCTTTGTCAAGGCCAGTGGAGATGGTCTCAGTCTCAACATAGAAGTGGTGGTGGAATGGGATTTCCTAAATCCAGACTGGAATGGAGTGAAGAACCCAGAGACAGATAGGATGGATGAGAGCTGGTTGAGGACTATGTGTTCTTGTAGTTTAGCTAAGGTAGGAAGGAGCGGGATAGGTCAATAGTTGCCAGGAGCGGAGGAGTCCCCCCCCTTCGGGAGTGGGAGCACAACCGCATGTTTCCATATTGAGGGTACTGTTGCTGTCAGGAAAGAAAGGTTTAGTATGAGGGAGAGTGGGTAGGGAGGAGGAGGAGGGAGGAGCACAGTGTTGGGGGGGAGATTGAGAGGACTGAGAGGGGGCGAGAGGAGCATTAGAGAGGAGAAGGCCCATAGGAGGAGAGGACACCAGAGCAGCAGAGGAGCCAGAGAGGGAGCACAGCAGAGATGAGACACAGGTAGCGAAGTGAGAGTTAAAGCATTCAGCGATAGCCATAGGGTCTGAATGGACAGAGTAGTTGACCATGAGGGTCAGGGGCGGAGGATAGGTGGCTGGAGAGAAGAGGGAGTGTACGACCTTCTAGAATTTGGACGGATTGTTAGTATTATATAGGAAGTTTGATTTGAAGTGTTCAGCTTTAACTAGGCTGATTGCTTTAGTGCAACCATTTCGAAGTTCACGATAGCGTTGGAGATCTTTATGGCAGCGGGAAACTTTAGAATGTCGCCACGCAAGGTCAAGAGCATGTTGGCAAGCCAGAATCTCTGGAGGTGCCCACCCTGGACCCTGGTTTTGCGGAGCTGGGCATGGGAATTCCATATGTGAAGGAACTTGGTATTGAAAGAGGCAAGGGCTATGTCAGCTGAGGCCACTGAGGAGAGAGGGGACCAGTCAGTAAGAGTGAGGTCATAGAGCAGTGACTATAGGTCGAGTGTTGCATAGGGTCTAGTGAGAATTATTTTTGGTAGGTGTTTAGTCCTAGGGATCTTACGCACCACAAAGGTCACGTGGTGGTCACTGATAGAGTCTAGTAGAAGACCAGAGGATACTATTCTATGTGGATTGGAGATAAGGACAAGGTCGAGCAGGGAATGGTTTAATATCTTGTTCCAAGGGTTCACCCTCTTCCTTATCTTCATAGTACATTTGTTCCTACTCCCCAGGCATGGAACTGGAGCAGGGGGGGCGGGGTCAGGCATAGGCTGGAAGGCCTAGAAAAATTGCCATGCTCTCGTCATGTCCTTTGTTGAGGGAATTGTCTTGTGTCCACTGTCTGCTGCCTTTTTTTTTTCAAGAGACATGACACAGACCTTTTTGTGTTCACTTGAGGAACGTCTTGTGCTAGTAGCACATTTCAGAGGTGTGTCTGTGTTGTCAAATGCAGGTGTAACCCCCCTACAAATGGGGGTTCCTGAAAAGTCTTCCTTGAGTTTGCCTAAATGCTCAGCTGGTGTCCTGCGTTTAGCAGTTTAAATATGATTGCCAGAGAGTGCCTGTATAGCCTCTGTGTTCTGTCTCTTTAACAGCTGCCTGGATTGCAGTCATAATTAATCTGAGAGGGAGCTCTGTTAGAAGATGTACTTGTTTGCTGATCATTTGTTAGAGTAGTAATAATATTGCAGTTTGTTCTAACCTGCCTTCTTTGCAGCATGGACAGTTCTGTTTGTTTCCATCATCTTGGTCCTGGACTGTCAGAATGGGCCAATCAGTACATTTGGGACTCTAAAATGCAGTCTGCCTACAGGGGCTTGGTGGGGCCAAAACTTGTAGGAATTGTAGTTTTGGGCTTTTGGCGCCTAATATAACCTGGATGCGGAGCCCTTGTTGTGACTGACAGACAGATCAGCCAACAGAACCTTTTGGATCTTAGGGAAAGTCCCACACTGCTTGCAGTTTCAGTTAGATCTGAGTTGGGAAGTGAAGAAGTAACAGCTCGAGATAGTTCAAGCAGCAATCCATAGTGGATTGGCGTGGAAGAACTATGGAAAGGCCTGAGTTTGGCCTGCATGCCCGCATGCTGTTTCTGAGAAGGAACTTGTGCTTTTTTTGGACTGAATCCGAACTTAGAGAGTGAATTAAGCCACTGAATTGTGACCAGGCTTTAACCTGGAGAAGGCCAAAGATTTGCTGAATGTGATCAGCCTGTCAGAACTTCCAGCTACCTCTGAACTCCTGGATTGTGCAGAGACTCTGTAATTACGACTGGAGAGCCATTTGCCTGGTACAGTGGAATTTCCTTACATGTGAATGTGCTGTGTGCTTATAGTGGGTTGTGATTTGGTTCCCCACTGTGTATCTGAACTGTGTTTTGCTTGCTGGAGGCTGTATCCAGCTCCACGGACTGAATCCGTATCCATTTCCATTTGCCTGGTCCCTGCTACACTGGCCCAGCCAGAATACCTGCTACGTAGAGAAAGTCACAGATGAGAGACCGGCCTGGGGATCAGCCCCCTGCTCAACGCCTTGAACAGGAACAACGCCTTGGTGATTCGTGTGGGTCCTGCTTCTCCGGGCACTCCAGCTCAACAGCCTGCAGTCTCGATTTCATCTTGCCTGTGTCCAGTATTGGGTATCGTGAGTAAACATCAGGGTAGCTCCCTGCAACAACAGCTAAATCTAAAAGTGTTGTCATCTGATTGTCTTGTTGCCTTTTCTTTCACGAACTGAGCCCTCCAGCTCCGGATTACAAATAGTGTGTGTTGTGCATGTTGCTTTCTTCCATCACAGGGCCCCAACCAGCTGCAACATTCCTGGCTAGCCCACCTTTTTCCTAGCTGGGTACCCAGAGTGTGTGACTGTATAGGGACTCTGAACCGCATGCATAACTGTCTGATTAATATAGCTTTTAAGCAAATCAACCTGATTACTCCCCTCCCTTGTTCAAGTCCCCTGAATAAATCAGGTTTAACTTTGTTTGCATTTAACCTGACTGTGGTTCCAGTTTGTGCCAAGAGTATTGTACTGTTATTTGCTGTGCTTAACCTTGTTTTACAGGGGGTCCCCAGGGTCAAGCTAGAGGAACCAGCCCTGGTGGTAAGTGCAAACTGTGTTGGTAATTGCCTGGTGAATAAGGGCCATTGTGAAAGTAATTATTGTATATTGTTCAGGCCACTAGAAGGGAAAGAGGGGGGTCACAGTGTCCCGGAGGGCTGTGCCCACGTTAGCTTGACCACTAGCAACCCTGAGCTCCAGGTAGAGGCACCTGTTTCATTATCCAGGCCCCTTAACCTGCTAATAGCCAAGCAGGCAGAGGTTGTAGCCCATAGGCTAGCACCACCTAGGGGTTACACAGGGCATGCTTTAGTAGGTGTGTCCCTCATTCCCCAATAAGCCAGTATTCTAGCCCTGATGCCAGCATTATGCAAAGTGGACACAACTTCTAAGAAAAGTGCCGCTACAATCAGAGACAAGCTCGTCATGCAGTGGCACAAATGACACGCTTCCCGTCGAGTGTTTCCTGGTGAAGCATTTAAATAAACATGGTGGTGGCTGCTGCTGCCATCTGCCACACACAATCCCCAGAAAGCTGACTTCAGGGGTGCCTAATCCCCATGTCGGCATATTTAAACCCCCCAAGATTGTGTGGCACTCTGGGAGCCCACCCCAGTGTGCCTTCCTGTATTCAGAAACCGATTGCCGTCTGCATGTTCCTGCCCCAACCCCCATTGTGTGCCACACTGGTAAAAATCACTCCACCAAAGTCATGGGGCACACTGGGAGCCCACCCCAGTGTGCTCAACATTTTTCTCACACCTGTAAAGAAAGAAAACCATCTGCTGTGTTTTTTTTTTTACTACCTGAAACAAAGAAAACTGTCCTTCGCTGTTGGGTCCCCTCCCCCAACCTGCACCCACTTTCTGAGCACCCCACCTCCCCACACTGCCCTCACCCCATTCTTACTTCTGGAGGTCAGTGCCATGATCTTCGGTGGAGCACTGGAGTGGAAACACGTCTGCACTCTTCAAAGCCGACCGCAAACTGAAGAAATGTTGGTAAGCTGTATAATGGCATAAATGGGGGTGGGGTTTCAACTTTTGTGGATTTCTCAGTCAGTTTTTTTAATTTTGCCTCCAAAGTTTCAACATGGTGTGCCTGGGACCCCACCTCATGAACACATGCACTGTTATCTCATTACTCAGTCCTGAAAGGTCATTTTGTGGTCACTGTGTGAAATCACCTTTTGGGACTAATTGATGAAATGACAGTGCCACTGTTCATGAGGTGAGGTCCCATAAAGCCTATCTTGCAAATTTGGTGGAAAAATTCCAAAAAATGACTGTGTTACGAGCGTGCATAGGTGCAGTTTCAATGCATGCTCGTAACTTCAACAATTTTTAATATTTTTGCTCCAAATCTTCAACATTGCCATTTTTTCACACCTCCTTATGAACAGTACAGCTGTCATTTTTCACATCCTGCCCGAAATGTATTTTTGCACTTGTGCCACCAAATGGCTCAGTCACTGTGCAAAATCACCTTTTGGCTAACAAACTCATAGTGCCACTGTTCATGAGGTGGGGTCACAAACAGCTCATGTTGAAAATTTGGAATGAAAATACCAATACACACCCAGGGCATTATGATTTCCAACCGTAACACCCCACCTTGAAGAAACTGATGGGCGTCAGGGGTGTGAATTGGCACTGTCAGCTCTAATGCTCACGTCATTCCACCCCAACCCCCACTCTGCAGCCACTGACAGGCATCAAGGTGTGCCTTGGACTCTTTGGCCCCAAAGTTCACCCCATTCTCCTATACTGCACCCATCTCAATGTATTTCCTTATGGAACGGGGTGAGCGTAAGGCCCAAGGACCCTAAGGCAGACCGTAACACTTCTCAGTCTGCGGGGTAGAGTGAGATGAAATGGCATGAGCATTATGGCCGATGACCCAAAGGCACACTCCAATGCCTGTCACTCTCTGCAGGGTGGGGTGGGGTCGGCGGTAGTTCAATACTTCACTGCCAATCCTGTTATGCATCTTTCTAACTCCTGCACTACCAATGCCAATGCCAGCAAGCCAACATTTGGCACTGACAAATGCTTGTTTGCTGAGAGAGACAGAGGAGGAGAAAAGAGAGACAGAGGAGGAGATGAAAGAGAGACAGAGGGGGTTAAAACTGAGAGACAGAGGGGGAGAAAGAGAGAGAGAGAGAGAGAGAGAGAATAGGCAGTGGGAGAGAGAGAGAGAGAGAGAGAGAGAGAGAGAGAGATAGAGGGAGAGAGACAGACAATGGGGGGAAGATGGGGGGAACGAGGGACCATACCTTTCAGCATTCCCTGATTTTCAGGGATGTCTCTGATTTTGCCTCAAAATGTTCCTGTCCCTCCTAAAATTTGTGTTTCTGTGACTGAACAGTGGGTATATTGTATACTCTCAATATTATCAAACAGAGTTACAGACTTACTCTTCTGCAGACAAAGTATTTTACACCAATACTCTTACGTTGCCTGCTTCAGGGGATAGAACCAAATGTTAAACTGTCCCTCATTTTACTTCTTTGTCACTGATTTTTAAGCCATGTCCAAGTGCCAAACACCACTGCAAACACCTGCAAGCAAATGTTTGGTATTGACAAATGCTTTTTTCCTTTTGATTTTGTCTTTGTGGACACTTTCTTTAGTGCCTTCTCTGAGGCTATTTTACGTTTGCCATCACTGGATTCAAGGTTCCCTTTTTTGGACACTCTGGACTCTGAACCATCTGTACCATGCTTTTCTGATGACTGTGCAGCTTTATTTTTTTAACCTGCCCTGTTGACAAGGAGTGCTGCTGTTTCTGAGGGGAAGGACCCTCATCTGAGCCTTTATTGTGGTTTGGTGACATGGACACAGACTGAGAAGGCATAAAGTCTTCCCTTTTTCTGGTCCCTTTCTTTTGTGTTTTAGGGCAAAACTTTTCATAGAGTTCTCAATTTATAAAATCGCGGTCTGGAACCAGGCACCTTAGACACAGCTTGTGACAGTCTGCCCTTGCCAGGAGCTGGAAACAGTTGGCACAGTTTGTAGGTCCTGTTCTTTTTGATATACCATGGATATTTATGTCAGTTTCTCAAGACAAATACATTTTATCAGAGATCAAAGGGTATACAATAGGCTGTAAGAAAGAATTTGTCAGTCTAGGTCCCAGAAAAACTGGAACTGCAATAAATTTTTTTATTTTTTTACTATGCCTTTTTTTTGTGTGTCCCCCCCACTAACTAGCCCTTCCTTCAGCCCTACCACTTCTGCCCAGCATCATCATCTGCCTCTCCTGGAACTTAACATCTCCCATGTTCCCCAATGGATGACTCACCATGGGAAGGGCTGCCCGAAGGCCAACCTCTTAACCACCAAGTGGAGTGGAGTATTGGTCAGGGAGAGATAGTCCAAGCAGGAGTGGAGGACCTGTCATAAAGCTGCAGGTAGCATCTTGTGCAGTTGCAGTATTTCCCCTTGTTTTCTCCCCTGGGAGGTGCAGCATGCAATGACATTGCAGTATGCATGCCTACATCTGCCACACCTCTCCAAACTACCAAGCTCTGGCTACCAGATCCTTTGCCTCTGCAAGGTGCCACTCAAGTGCTGGTCACTGTCCCACCCTCCCACTGGAGGAAAGCAGTTCTTAGGATGCTCTATCCCCCCCAAGCCAGCCCTCTGACAATCTGGGCTCACTTCTGAACCCGAGTCATTGGTGTCGCGAGCAGTAACTCTACCCCTGCACTGGTGGGCCAGCCCTGGAAACGCAGTAATTTTAACCACAAACTAAAAGTTTTTAATAATAAGTAAGAAGTTTATATGTGAATTTCAAAAAGTTGTCAGCCAGAGCGATTTGGTTCCCTCTGTTGGGAACCACGACTCAATACTGAAAACTGCTAGACAAAACAAGAAAAAAAATAGCAATAGAATTATATTTTTTACTACAAAAAGCAGTTTCCCAAATGCAAGAAGAAAAAATTACTCACCTTAGTAATTGTATTTCTTCTAATGGAGTCTTGCTGTATTCTGACTTATTGCAATTATCCCTAGCACTTGAACTGCTCCGGAGAGGAAAGAGTTAAATTCCATGCAGAGCATAGAACGTTGAGCTCAAGCTCAGTTCCAACCTCTGTCTGCTGCACTTTGAAGTGTAACCATCAGATTCTTATGAGCTAATACTAACTAACTAACCTACTATGTGGAAATTGTAAAACTTTTACTAACCAAATGGCAACCAAATATTTTGGATTCCCCAAAAGACTCAAGTCGAGAAATCCAAAAACAAAAACCAGGTAGTGAACAACTTATGACTATTAAAAATAAAGAAACATAACCCACTCTCCCTCTCAAAAGAGAGGGAGTACCCAAATGCACCCCTGGGGTGCAACACTGCACCTGCCTGCCCACTTCCCAAAAACCAGGTTCTGAGAGGGGAGGCAGGGAGGGAGGGAGGTCAGAATACAGCAAGACTCCATTAGAAGAAACACAATTACTAAGGTGAGTAATTTTTTCTTCAAACAACATGAAGTCTTGCTGTATTCTGACTTACTGCAGACTACCAAGCAGTACCTCCATGGAGGAGGGATTCGAACCTATTTTGGGGATAGGCTTTGCAGTACTGCAGTACCAAACTGAGCATCTCTCCTAGCCTGGATATCCAGAGAATAATGCTTGGTGAATGTATGGACTGTTTTCCAGGTGGCTGCTTTGCATATCTGTAGTAAAGGAATATCCCTGGCAGCAGCCAGGGAAGCAGCTGTACCTCTAGTCGAATGAGCCCTCAGGCCTGAGGGTGGTATTTTACCTAGCTTCTCATAGCAGAATTGTATACAAGAGACAATCCACCTGGCAATAGTTCTCTTAGTGGCAGGTTTGTCCTAACCCACTTCCCCATAAGTGAGGAACAACTGGAGGGAGTCAAACCTGTGTGCCTTAGTATGCTCAATGTAGTAACTAAGGGCCCTTTTAACATCCAAACTGTGTAATCTTCTCTCTCCTGAAGAAGAATGATCAGTGAAGAATACTGGGAGATACATGGATTAGTTCAAATGAAAATCTGAAACCACTTTAGGTAAGAACCTCCTATTGGTTCTAAGGATCAACTTATCTCTATGGAATGAGATAAAATCAGGCTCCACTGACAGAGCTTGTAATTCACTGATATATCTGGCAGAGGTAATAGCTCTTTCCTTCCCCAAAACTTAAGGGATGGGGGGGCGCAGAATAATAAATGTCACACTTGTAGACAGGTCTTTATTTTCAAATTCTTATTCTTTTATTTTATTTTTCGGCCCAAATCCTCTATGTTTTACAAATAAATATTGGCTTCCTCAGGAGATGCCTTTACCAACATCTTAATTGGTACTCCATATAATTGTTTCTTTGTCTTGAACTTACTATTTCCATTATAAGTCCTTATTTCCAGCATAAATTTTTGCAATTTCAGTGCTTTCATAAGCCCCTTAATGGCTCGTGTCCTTCCTCTCTTGTCTACTCCACTCTTCATTAGTAATTTTACTAACGAAGAGCAGAGTAGATAAGACAGGAAGGACACGAACCATTAAGGGGCTTATAAAAGCACTGAAAATGCAACAAATTTATGCCGGAAACAAACTTATAATGGAAATAATTCAGACAAGTATATGATGTTTGTAAACATCTCATAAAAAGCAATAAAACATAGACTTGGCGACAATAAGGACCGCTTGGCCCATCTAGTCTGCCCATTTCCTACCTACAGGATAGGCGCAGATCCTAGTTAACCAACAGCCTATTTCTTCCTACCCCCACAAGAATTGCCTTATGTCTGTCCCATGCATTCTTGAATTCTCCCACAGTTTTAGACCCCACAACCTCCTCAGGAAGGCTGTTCCATGCATCCACTACCCTCTCTGTGAAATAATACTTCCTCACATTGCCCCTGAACCACCCTCCTTCTGTCTTTAAATTGTGTCCCCTTGTTCTTGCAAGTCTCTTTTTCTGAAAGATGCTACCCTCTTGGACTTTGTTGATTCCACTGAGGTACTTAAAAGTTTCTATCATGTCCCCCCTCTCCCTTCTTTCCTCAAGGGTATACATATTAAGCTCCTTTAGTCTCTCCTCATACGGCTTCTCTTGCAGACCCTGCACCATTTTAGTTGCCCTCCTCTGGACTACCTCTATCCTGTCTATGTTCTTGCGGAGATAGGGTCTCCAGAACTGGACACTACTCCAGACGCGGTCTCACCAACTATATGTACAGAGGGATAACAACTTCCTGTTTTCTGCTGCTGATGCCTCTGCCTATATATCCCAGTATACCCCCAGCCCTCCCTACTGCCTTCTCACATTGCTTGCTAACCTTAAGGTCATCTGATATGATTACCCCCAGGTCCCTTTCCTTTTTTGTTGTTGTTACTACCTCCCACCCATTGTGTATTCTTCCCCTGGGTTCTTGTTTTCCAGGTGCATTATTTTGCACTTCTTTGCATTGAATCCTAGCTGCCATACTTCTGACCATTCCTCCAACCTTGCCAAGTCCCTTTCATCCTTTCCACGCCTCCTTGTGTATCAACCCTGTTGCAGATCTTTGTGTCATCTGCAAAAGGCATACTTTTCCTTCCAGTCCCTCTGCAATGTCACTGATGAAGACATTAAAAAGGACTGGACCCAATACTGAACCCTCGTGGTACCCCACTAGTAACCCCTCTTTCTTCAGAGTGGACTCCATTTACAATTACCTTCTGTGTCCTGTTGTGCAGCCAATATTTTACCCAGGCTACCACCCCTGGGACCCACTCCCAGGCTAGTTAATTTGACTATTAATCTTTGTGTGGGACTGTGTCAAATGCCTTGCTAAAGTCTATGTAGGCCATTTCACAGCCCCTCCTGGTCTACTACTTTGGTCACCCAGTCAAAGAAATCTATTAGATTCATCTGACATGACCTTCCCGCTGTGAACCCATGCTGCCTTGGGTCCTGTGCTCCACTGGCCTCTAGGTACTCAACTATTCTTTCCTTCAAGTGACTCCATCACCTTCCCTACCACAGAGGTCAGACTGACAGGTCTGTAGTTTCCTGCCTCTGTCTTGGTCCCACTTTGTGAAGGGAATCATCACGCCTTCCTCTAGTCCTCGGGTACCACACCATCCTCCCATGATTTATTAAAGAGTAGCCAGTGGTTTCACTAGTTCCTCCCTAATTCTTTAGAATTCTGGGTGAATTCCATCAGGACCCATTGATCTGTCACCTTCAGTTTTAGGAGTTCTTGCAGAACCCTTTCTTCTGTGAAAGGACTGGGATCGACACCCCTATCAAGAGTGCTTCTGTTAATTGGATTAGGTCTACCTCCTCTTTTGTGAATACTGAGCAGAAAAATTCATTCAGTATCCCTGCTTTTCACTGTCCCCTCTGCCCACCACCGTTCATTCTATTCAACCTCACTATCCCTCCCTTTGTCTTTCTACACTCGCTGATGTAGCTATAAAAGGTTTTATCCCCCTTCTTAACTGAGTTGGCTATCTTTTACTCAGTTTGGGCCTTTGCTATTCTGACTTCCTTCCCTGCTTCCTTCTGCCTTAACTGGCACAGCTCTCTGTCCTGCTCCTTCTGTGTTTCCTTATACTTCCAGAATGCTATCTTTTTCTTCCTGACTTTCACAGCCACCTCTTTTGAGAACCATAGTGGCTTTTTCTTTCATTTTGATTTGTTTATTTGCTTTACACAAAGGCTTGTTGCCTCTGTGATGGCAGTTTTGATGACTTCCCCATTGTTGCTCCACACCTCCTTCTAGCCTGTTTGCTAATGCTTTTGTGAGGCACTCTCCCATCTTGCCAAAGTCAGCCCTCCTAAAGTCCAGTACCCTCACTTTTGTATGGCTTGACTCTGTAGCTGAGTTTAACGTGAACCACACTGTTTGATGGTCACTTGTCCCCAGATGGCAACCCACTTCTAGATCTGAGATCCTCTCACTGCCCCCGTTTGAGAGTACGAGGTCTAAGATTGCTCCCTCACGAGTGGGTTCGAAACTAGCTGTCTAAGGCCTGCCACCTGTAGGGCATCAAGAATAGCCCTGCTCTTGGATGTGGCTGCAGCAAATGTGCTCCAGTTAACATCTGGCATATTCAGGTCTCCCATCAACAGTATCTCCCTTTCTCTGCCATTCTAAGAATGCCTTCTATCATATCCTTGTCCATTCCTCCCCTGACATGGGGTCTGTACCTAACCCCAGTGCGGTTGTGGTGCCTTTCCAGTCTCCAAGGTGACCCACAGTGCCTCCTCTCCTCCCTGTTTACTCTTTTGTTCAGTTGCTTTTATCCCTTCCTTTACATAGAGAGCTACTCTTCCCCTCTTCTCCCTGCCTATCTCTCCTGTAGGTTTATGTACCCTAGTATGTTAACATCCCAGTCATGGTTCTCTGTGTACCGTGTTTCTGTGACTGCTACGATATCCAGGCATCCCTCTTCCATCAAGGCCACCAGCTCAGGGAGCTTGTTGCCCAGATTACGGGCGTTGGTACTCATTACCCTCCATTTCCTGGTGGCCTTACTCCCTTTTGCCCCATCCGTGTCCTTCTTGCCTTTGTCACTTTCTTCAATTACCCCTGCCCTTCTCCCAGTGGTGAAACATAGAGGATTTGTGCCAAAAAATAAAATAAAAGAATAACAATTTGAAAATAAAGACCTGTCTACAACTGTGACATTTGTTATTCTGTGCCCCCCCCCATCCCTTAAGTTTTGGGGAAGGAAAGAGTTTTCGTTTTGTGAAACACATCAGGAGAGGCAGCACAGTAAAGGACTAATCTTGATATTTATACATTACCCATGGATTAACAGGACATATGTCCAGGAACATTTCATAGAGGTAATAGCTACCAGGAACACAGTCTTCCAAGTCAAGTACTTAAGTTCTGCTGAAGACAAAGGTTCAAAAGGGGGTTGCATAAGCCGGGCAATGCAAACATTAAGGTCCCATGCAGGGGTAGGATCCCTAAAGGGAGGATTGGTGTGAAGCTATCCTTTGAAAAATTTACAGAACACAGGATGAGATGCCAGCGAGGAAGGCTTTCTACTGGTAGAAAAGCAGAAACAGTTGACAAATGCACTTTGAGGGTAGCTGGTCTGAGTCCTAGGCCATTGAGATGAACCATATAGTCCAGAACTGTAGACAATGCAGCAGTGTCTGGGGATATATGCTTTTTGGAACACCAGATGCAGAGTCTTTTCCATTTGGAGTTATATGTTTTTCTGGTGGCAGGTTTTCAAGAGGCTTTGAGAATGTCCAGAACCCCTTGATGCAGATGCAAATTTGCATACTCTAATTCTTCAAGAGCCATGCCTTGAGATTGAGAGACTGACGGCTGGGATACCAGATTGTCCCCTGAGAAGAGGTTAACAGATTGTGATTCCTGGGAAGAGACAGGGGAAGATGAACTGTTAGGGACAGCAACAGAGGATACCAAGGCTGCCTGGCCCAATCTGGAGCAATCAGGATCACTTTACAAGATTGCAACCTTATCTTTACAAGGACCTTGAACAGCAGAGGAAAAGGAGGGAAGGCATACAGAAATTTGCCTTCCCTGTTTAGAATCAGAGCATCCAGAGAGACTGAGCCCAAGACTGGGGGTCTACAACAGAAGAGAGGAAGTTGGCGATTGTCTGGGGCTGCAAAGAGATCTATCTCTGGAGTGCCCCATCTTGAAAAAATCACTTTTAACACTAGGGGATCCAGGGACCATTTGTGATTACCCTGGGAAATCCTGCTCAATGCATCTGCTAGCACATTGTCCTTTCCTGGGAGGTGGACTGCTACCAGAGAGGTCTGTAGGGAGTAAGCCAGGGACCATATTTTCATGGCTTCTGTGCACAAGGCCATAGACCAAGTGCCTCCCTGCTTGTTGATATACCACATGGTGGTGGTGTTGTCTGTCCTGACTTGAACCACCTTGTTCTTTAGTTGAATGTGAGAAGGCTTGCAGGGCCAGGTAAACTACCCTGAGTTCCAGAAGGTTGATGTGGAGAAGAGACTCCTGTGTGGACCACACTCCCTGGGCTGTGAGAGCCCCCAAGTGAGCTCCCCAACCCAGGAGAGAGGCATCTGTGGTTAGGACCACAGAATGAGACTGAGTAATGAATGGGACCCCTTGCCTGAGATTGTCCTGATCCTGCCACCATTGAAGAGCATGAATCAGAGTCTGATTCACTGGAATCAGTTTGGTCAGAGAATAATTTTTCTGAGACCAAAAAGTCCTCAGATGAAACTGAATGTCTCTCATCTGAAATTTGGCCCCCTGGACCACTGCAGTGGAAGCTGCCATGTGGCCCAGCAGCTGAAGAAAGTGTCTTGCTGGTTGAGAAACCAGAAGGTGGAAGGAAGAAGCCAGCTCCATGATGGCCTTCACCCTTACCAAGGGGAGAAATGCTCTTGCTTTGACAGTGTCTAGTTCTACCCCTATGAAAGTCCAACAGTTGTACTGGCTCGAGAACTGACTTCGGAAGATTGAGAAGGAAACCTAGAGAAATGAGCACTTGCCTGGTCACTTTTAGATCTGACTTGACCTGGTCTGGAGACTGACCCACTATGAGCCAGTCATCCAGGTACAGGAATATGGAGATATTTTTTCTCTTTAGGAAAGCCACTATTACTGTCAGGCATTTTGTGAACACCTTTGGAGCTGATGTTAGGCTGAAAGGCATTGCTTTGAACTGGTAATGGCCTGAAGGCAGTTCAAACCTGAAGTACTTTCTGTGGGAGCACCTGGTGGGAATATGAAGGTAGGCATCCTTTAGGTCTAGGGATGCTAGCCAATCCCCTGGCCTTAGAGAGGGAAGAATTATCCCCAGAGTCTCCATTTTGAACTTTGGCTTTAACAAATGTTTGTTTAGGTATCTTAAGTCTAGGATGGGCCGTCACTCCCCTGTTTTCTTCGGGACAAGGAATTACCTGAAGTACAGACCTTTTCCCTGTGCATTGTAGGAACCCTCTCTATGGCCCTCAAGGCCAGAAGAGATGAAACCTCTGCCTCTATGGTAATAGTTTCGGAGATGTTTGCAGGTGGGAAAGATCTGGCTCTCAGTTTTGGGAATTTTTTAAAGCTGAGAACCAGTCCCTGGCCTACTAGCTCCAGGACCCACTTGTCTGAGGTAACAGACTTCCAGTCCTGGAAATAGTAGGCCAGCCTGCCTCCTACAGGAATGGAGGCATCAACCCGGGCTGACACCTCAGGGTATCTGCTTGGCAGGAGCCTTAGGCTGAGAGGTGGATGCAGTCCTGCTCATCCCCCTTCTGCCTCTTCCTCTGAAAAACCCCCTCTGAGAAAAAGGAGAGGAGGCCTGTGCTTGGTAGAAAGGCCTATGAAAAGGCCTGCCCCTGCCCCTGGCTTGCTGCCTTTGAAGAGTTGCCTGTCTTTCCTTGGCCTGTGCACTCCTATAGGTGGTCCTGTATTCCTCCATTTTCTTCATATAATTCTCTGTCTGCTCCCCAAACAGAGAATTATTAACCACAGGAAAATCCATGGCCTTAGCCTGGGTATCCTGAGAAAGGCTAGTACACCTGAGCCAAGCCAGTCTCAGAAGAGACACAGATGTAGCCATGACTCTAGATGAAACATTGTTGGAGTCCACAGCAGCATGAAATTGAATCTTTGATGCCTCAGTCCCATCAGCAGCCACCTTCTCCAGCTCCTTGGCAAGCTGGGGAGGGGCCTGCTTAGCCAGTGCCAGTACAGTGTCCCACTTGGACTTCTGGTACCTGGCTGTACAGACCATGTAATTTGCCTGCCTGAGTCTCAAAGAGGATGCCATGGCAACCATGTACTGCTATTTTGCCATGGCATCCAGTTTCCTGGAGTCTTTATCGGGGGGTGAAGCCAAGGGAATGTTAGCCTTATCACAGGCTGCAGCCTACATGACCCCAACATGGGTGCACTTCTGGTACAAGTACTCCGTACCTGAGTCTGACAGCATGTACCTCTTGTCCATCTGTCTGTCCACAGGAGGTAATGAATTTGGAGTTTTTAACAGCTTTTGTGTCTGTTTCCCAAAAGACTTGTGAAGGGGAATAGACAACCTTTTGAATTCTGGGATGTCCATCATCTCCACAAAGTCAGGCTCCTTTTGTTTCTCAACAGCTTCCTCCATAGGGAGCTGGAGGGATTCTGCCACTTTCCTGTAGAACATAAAGTGGGAAAGGGACTCAGAAAGCCTGGGAGGGGAAACACCAGAAGGCCTGTCTGGGGAGATGTCCAGTTCGATAGGCTCATCCAGACTTTCAATTCCATCATCATCATCACCTTCATCATCATCATAATCATCATCCCCCTCCAAGTCCAGTTCATAAAAATCTTCAGGGGCATCATCTTGAACCGAAGGAACCGACCAAACCAAACGCCTGCCAGAAGGGGCCGAATCAGTTGGAACTGAACTAAGCGATTCCACTATATGAAGCGCTTGGGCAATTTCCTTGGCGGTCAGATGATGCGGTTCTGGATCTGAACTGGCCAATTTGTCTTTTCTTTTTCTTTTTGATGGACCCGATCCCTCAGAATCGGCTCTTCTTTTGCCTGAAGGAGTCTCGCCTGGTCAGAGGGCACTCCTTCTGATTCGGTTGGAACCGAACCAGGCTGGCCATCCAGGTCAGTGGACTTCTCTGTCTTCTTTTCCCTAAGCCTGCCCAACCTTTTATCCAGGGTGGCTTTAGGGAAATTCTTACAGATTTGGCAGTCTGACTCCAGGTGACTAAAACCCATTTAGTAAACACAAGTGGTGTGGGGGTCAGCCTTAGCAAAGGCCTCCCCACACTCACTGCAGTGCTGAAACCCAGTGGGACCATTTTTTTTCTCTTGCGTTTCTCAGACAAAGCCATAACTAAACCATTACCCTTTTTATGGCAACCGCCAGGCAAGACACCCTTATCGGTTTCTAACCGTGTTATGGGTATTTGAAAAAAAACGAAAACATGTTTTTTTTTAAAAACCGATAAGTACCGGTACCACACACTAAAATTCCTGTAAAGAAAAAGAAAACAATCACAAGACCAGAGACCGGTTCAGCCGAACCGGTCACACAAATTCAGTATTCAATTTCCACACACTTTTTCTAGCTAAGTCCGCTACCTATGCACTTATGGTACCACAGACAGGGATCTGAACCAAAAAACAATGCAAGAATATCTGTAAAACTGACGATTTTTAAACTGCAAACCGAGAGCGAAGGAGAAATCTCCAGAGCGACTGTTCAGTTAGGCGAAGTAAAGAATCTGATGGTTACACTTTAAAGTGCAGCAGACAGAGGTTTGAACCAAGCTCGAGCTCAACGTTCTATGCTCTGCATAGAATTTAACTCTTTCTTCTCCGGAGCAGTTCAAGTGCTGGGGCTAACTGCAATAAGTCCGAATACAGCAAGACTTCATGTTGTTTGAACCACATTAATGTGTGGCCCTCTCTGGTTCCTGTGAACTGAAAAGAACTGCATATACCAAAGAAATCACAAATAAATAACACAAGCAAAAACAATCTAACTAATGCTGACCATTGAAGAAAAATCTAAAATAATGTTTTTAAAAGAAATAGAAATGTTTAAGCTAGCCTAGTGGTGAAAAGGGCTGAGACACTGTACACCTTACCTCTCACCATGCCGGAAACGAGCGAGGTCATGGGGTTGGCCGAGGGGAGAGGACTGAGTGTCTAGTGGACAGCTCTCTTCTCTCAGGGTGGCGAGGCTTGCTGACTCAGCCCATGGCTGCCCCTGAGTGGAAGCCTGGGGGTAGCACTGGCAGCTTGAGTGACATGAATGGAGGGGCCTCCGTTCCATAGCATGTATGTGCCTCAATGCACACGTGCTTACGTGTGCCACTGCACAGTTCCATGTCATCGCCTAGCCACCAGCCTAATCTGGCCCGCTCTTTCCTGGCCCTGCCATGGGTGGCAATCTGTGGGGGATCTTGGACTTGGTTGTTGGGGGGTGGTTGCCGTGAGAGAAGGAAGTGACAGGGCTAAGAGCCTGCCTGTGGCAACAAGCAAGGTAAAAAGGTATATGGAGAAAAAAAAAGCAAAACACAAGAGATATAGAAATGCTTAACCATTCTGGAGGCCAGAAGAGTGGAGCTGTACTTCAGTGCAACTACTCTCTTCAAGTGGAGAAACAAATCTGACTACTGGGGGAGTGTGACCACAGTGTAGAGTGCTTAGTTCTAATTCTAAGATTCTAAAATTGGGACAAGTGCTACCTCTGGGGCAACGCAATCCAGTGGACTGATTGGTATTGTAAAGCTATACTGATGGATTCCTGGGGTTTGAATGTTACATTTTTTTTAAATGAAAGCCTTTAGTCAGCCCCTGAAGAATTAGTTCTGTTGCGTTGGCCTGGTGGTGCTGCGGATTGAGGCACTGGATACAGCACCTCACGCCATGCTGGAGACCCATGTTTGGAGGCAACCGGGCTACCAGGGGTCAGCAGGGGGAGGGCTGGGAGAGGATTGTAGCAGTTGCTGGGCTGCTCTCCACTCCTGGATTGGGGAGGCTAGTCACCTTACTCTCAACTGACACCCAGTGAAGGCTGAATGTCAGATCAAGGGAGGTCTGGGGGACTGATGTTGAGAGGGTGAAAGGAGCATGGTTTCCAGGAGCACGCACCTCCATGTATGTGCACTCTCCTGTGCTCGCCACTGCTCCAGGAGAGACAGGGAGAAAACCATGAAATCCTGTTTCCCCGTGGCCAACAGTGATGACCCCCGAAGCCCAGGAACCCCTCTCCTTTTAGATCCCAGAGTGGGAGAGAGGATAACAGAATCGGGAGCTGGGGGGACCCGAAGAAAGGTGTACAGTAGGTACAGGGGAAACAAATATATATATATATATATATATATATATATATATATAAACCCCATAAAGTCTTCCTTGAGCTTGCCTAAATACTCACTGCCAGGCTGGTGTCCTGCATTTTAACGGTTTAAATGTGATTGCCAGAGAGTGCCTGTATAGCCTCTGTGCACTGCCTCTTTAAGAGCAGCCTGCATTGCAGTCATAAGTAATCTGAGAGGGAGCTCTGTTGAAAGATGTAACTATTTGCTGAAAATCATTTAGAGTGATAATAATAATGTAGTTTGTCTAACCTGCCTTCTTTGCAGCAAAGACTGTTTTGTGTATCTCCACTATCTTAGTCCTGGACTGCCGAATTGGACCAATTAGTACTGGTGGGACCTAAAATGGAGCCGGACTACAGGAGCTGTCTGGAGTCAAAATCTGTAGGAATTGTAGTTTTGGGCCTTTGGTGCCTTTTTGCACCTGAAGAGGGAGCCTTTGTTGTGACTGACTGACAGATCAGCCAACTGAACCTTTTGAATCTTGTAGGATTTCCCAGACTGCTTGCAATTTTCAGTTAGTTCTGGGCTGAGAAGTGAAGAAGTAACAGCTCAAGTGATTTGTGCAAGAGTTCTGTTTAGTTTTGCATGGGAGAACTGCAAAAGGCCTGAGTTGTGGCCTGCATGTCTGCCTGCTGCCCTGAAGACGGAGAGAAGAGAATTATTTTGGACTAAATCCAAGCTTGTGAGAACGAAGTAAGCCACTGATATTTTACCAGGCTCATACCTGAAGAAGATTGAAGATTTTGCTGAATGTGATCGGCCTGCCTGGACTTCCTGCAACCTCTGTACTCCCAGATTGTGCAGAGACTCTGTAACTGCGACCGGAGAGCAGTTTGCCTGGTACAGCAGAATTTCCTTACATGTAAATGTGCTGTGAGTTGTTAGTGGGTTGTGATTTGGTTCCCCACTGTGTGAACTGTGTTCTGCTTGCTGGAAGCTGTATCCAGCCCAAAACAGACTGTATCTGAATTTGTCTGCATTTGGCCTGGGCCTTGCCACACTGGCCCAGCCAGACTACCCGCTGCACAGAGTAAGCCATCAACGAGAGACCTGCCTGGGAATCAGCCCCCTGCTCCACGCTTGAACAGGAATGACGCCTCGGGGATTCGTATTGGCCCTGCTTCTCCTGACACTCCAGATTAACCACCTGCTGTCTCGATTTTCGTCCAGCCTGTGTCCAGTATTGGGAATCGTGAGTAATCATCAGAGTAGCTCCCTGCAACAACAGCCTAATCTAAAAGTGAATCATCTGATTGTCTTGTTGTTTTCTTTTCATGAACTGAGCCCTCCAGCTCCGGATTACAAATAGTGTGTGTTGTGCATGTAGTTTTCTTCCATCACAGGGCCCCAACCAGCTACAACGTTCCTGGCTAGCCCGCTATTCTCCATCTGGGTACCCAGAGTGTGTGACTGTTTATGGACCCTGAAGTGCATGCATAACTGTTTGATTGATATAGCCTTTAAGCAAATTAACCTGATTATGCCCCCTCCCTTGTTCAAGTCCCTTAAATAAATCAGATCTAACTCTTTTTTGCATTTACCCTGACTGTGGTTCCAGTTTGTGCAAGAGTACTGTATTGCTATTATTTGCTGTGTATAACCTTGTTTTACAGGGTCCCAGGGCTGGGCCAGAGGAAATCCCTGGTGGTAAGTGCAAACAGTGTGGGTACTTGTATGGTGTATCGGGTATTGTGAAAGTGATTATTGTACATCCGGCCACTAGTAAGGAAAGAGGGGTTACAGTGTCCCCGGAGGCTGTCCAGGTTAGCTTGACCACTACCAACACTGATCTCCGGGTGAGCACCCATTTTCAGAACTCAGGCCCTTAACCTGCTACTAGCTACAGGCAGGGTAGTAGCCCTTGAGATAGCACCACCTATGGTTACACACACACACACACATATATATATATATATATATATATATATATATATATATATATATGAGTAGTGCTACCTTGAATTAGGGTTGAGTAGCACTTTTTGAGTTAAGGTCCAAATTTGCCCCTTAATAACTTTGCCACCATTGAACAGATTTTCCTGAGATTTAGTACGTATGATTGGACATTGTAGGTCTTGGGATCTGCCAAATTTTGTATCTGTCGGATATATGGCTGCGGAGTTATTAAACAACAACGAAATGTGCAATTACGCTTTTTTGCAAATTCTTTGCTCTCACCTACAGGTCGCATGGTTTGCACAACCAGTCCAAAAACTTCAGGGAATGTGCGGCTGGGGTCCCCAGTGTGCCTTTTGAAGATCTTGTGAAAAAATATTAAACGGTTCAAAAGTTATTCAAAAGACAAGTTCCCATTGTAAGTCAATGGGAAAAGTTAACAAAAAGTTCAACACTTTCTCAAATGCACTATTTAGTGTTGTAAATGGCTCTAGTAGTGTTGCAAATCCACCATTTTGTTTTCAGTTAGTGATCAGAAAAATGCTTGCCATTTAAAGTTGGGACCCTCAAGGGACACAATTCTTTCTGTGTTCACCTAGTTGGACCATAAGGATGCTAGCCATGTCTTTATTTTGGGGTAAAACACCCCAGAAATATGTTTTTCAAACTTTTGGAAACAGTAGTGTCGCACCTGCGACACTTTCACAATTTTTTGCGAAAATTGCCACAAATTGCAACACTTCTTTTTCAGACTTGGCCCAAATGACAGGAATTTTTTGCCACCCTGCTGTGAAAGAATGGTTTGGTCTTTTGAGCTGAAATTTGGAGGGAAGGCAGCCAACATCTCACAGATGCGCCTTTTGGTGGTTTGGTAAAAAATATTGCACGGATGCCACGTTATGGTACTCCAAAGTTGACATTTTTTCCCCTAGATTAACATGGTGGCGTACGCCGCGCCATTCGGGGCTCGTATCTCGGAAACGTTGAGAGATATGGAATTTTCATTGCATTCAGCAAAACGGAGGCAGGAAAATCACGAATCCTGGGAATATTTTTTCTACGTTGTACAGTTCCTGAGATATAAGCAATTTAGTCTTCTGACAACTAAATTTTCTGCCACGAGGCCCATTATTATGCATACATTCTTTGTGCACACTGTGTTTCTCTATGCAGCTGTTGTGCAAAAACAGGGTGTATGCTTATGTTACTGTTGCACTTAGCATTACCACTTGTGTTTCTGTACCTGTTTGCGTTACTGTTCCCATGTACGCCACCGTGTACTTTTCGCTTTGCAGTCTCGTTTGCGTACGTGCTTGCATTCACGTTCCATTTCTCTTTCCTTTGCCGTTATTTCTGCTGTTAACATTACCATTTGCTTCCACTTGCCCGTTGTGACCGCGCAGCATCACGGTTTAGTGCTTCATACGCTCATGCTTCCTTTTGTGTTTCTGTTTCCTTTGGCGTTATTGTTGCTGTTACCATTTACATTTACATTTACAATTGCAGTAATATCACCGTGCACGTCACAGTTTGTGTTTCCATATGTGCTTGTGTTTCAGTTTCCATTTCTGTTTCCTTTGGCATTATTCTTCATGTTAACTTTAGCAGTTGCATTTACAATTGCGGTACCGTGCCTATGCGTGTTACAGTTTGCGTTTCCATGTGCACTTGCATTTGTCTTTCCATTTCTGTTTCCTTAGGTGTTATTGTTGCTGTTACCATTAACATTTCTATTTACAATTGTGGTAACGTGACTGTTCACGTTACAGTTTTCGTTTCTGTATGCACTTCCCGTTTCTGTTTCTGTTTCCTTTCACATTATTCTTCATGTTAACTTTACCATTTGCATTTACAATTGCGGTACCGTGCCCATGCGCGTTACAATTTCCATTTCCGTATATGCTTCTGTTCCCGTTTCTGTTTCTGTTTCCTCTGGCATTATTCTTCATGTTAACTTTACCATTTGCGTTTACGATCGTGGTACCGTGCTTAGGCATTAGTTTCCATTTACATGCGCTTGCGCTATGCTTGTTCCCTTTGGTGTTCTTTTGCTGTCACACTTAACATTTGCATTTCAAATACCACTGCCATCACTGTGCGCGTTACTAGTTGCATTTCCGTACATGCTTGCGTCTCCGTTTCTCTCACTGTTTGCTTTGGCATCGCTTTGCACTTGCATTTCTATTAACGTTTGCTTTACCATTTACGTTTACGTTATCATGTGTGTAACTCTTGGTGCTTACGTTTGCGTTGCTGTTCCTGTTACTATGTGCCAAGACATCACGTGGTGGGATCGCGGGGCCCCTGCCACCGTATTCTAGTCACTATTTATCGGCCTCATTCTCAAAAAGAAGGGAAATTAGAGGCAAAAAACTCCATTTAATGCATCAGTTAGGGTTGTTCCACAGCGACAAAAGCAAGGAAATCCGGTGTTAGTGTTGAAAGCCCCCCCTTGGACCCCCCCAGCCCACTCCCCCAACCGGCATCGAGGTGTGCATTGGGGTCATCGGTCCTAACTCTCACCCCGCTCTCCTGTACTCTACTTCTTACACATGTGATAGTGGAGAGTTAGCTGACGACCCCAATGCACACCCCGATGCTGGTTGAGGGGTGGGCTGGGGTCCAAGAGGGCTTTCAACCCTAACAATCGAATTTCCTTGCTTTTGTTGCTGTGGAACAACCCTAATTGATGCATTAAATGGAGTTTTTTGCTCTATATATATATATATATATATATATATATATATATGAATTAGCTCTGTCAATGCTGTTTTTATGTAGATATTATTTCATATGTATCAATCAATCAAGTCTTTATTTATACAGGCGGTCACCGTTGAGCAGAGCTCTTTTTCAAGGTGGACCTGTTTGAAACATGGATACAGGTTATACAAGCGACATACATTAGTTACAGTATACAGTATGGGCAGTGCCCCATCACTGAGTTTATATACAAATATACTTAAATATATAAGACTTAGGATACCGGTTAGGATTGGTCAGCAAAGGATAATTGCATAACAACATTTGTGGACTACAGACCCCATGTATGCTTATGGCTGTATGCCGGGTGGTGCTAAGAGGCAGGGATAAATTCATAAAAGCATGTATGGATTATAGATCCCTAGTACGCTAGAAGACTTAGCTAAATGAGAGGAGTATGGCAGCATGCTTAAGTGGGACAGAATAAGGGGTGTGGAGTAAGTGGGTGTAGTGTTGAAGCTCAAGTTAGAATATTTTCTCAACATACAGAAGATATGACTGTAGCAACCACCATAGTTTAGAGGCAGCTGTGATCATGGTTCAGACCTGGCGGTGAGCTATGAGTGGTTTAGGAGCTGTTTGGGGACAAGCAAAGCAGTTGTAGACTTTTCTTACTGCACGCGAGTATAAAGCCTTAAAGATGGGCAGAGGGACAAGGGCGTCTACTTTAAGAGACTTTTGTAAGTTATTCCAAAGGATCGGGAGCATAAAGCTAATTGCCGCTCTACTGAAATGCAAGTTTACTCTAGGTATTGCAAGGGAGATGAAGGAATGGCTTCGGAGCGCATATTTTCTTATTGTGCATAAGGGTAGGCAGTCGGAAATATATTGGGGTAGTTTGTTTGTGAGGGCACGGTAGGTCCAGAGAGCAGCATTTTTGTGGCACCTAAGTTTAAGGGATGTCCATCCCACGGTATCATACGGGATGCAGTGATGAGTAGAATTTGGAAGACCTGTGATAAACCTTAGCGCACGGTGGTACAGCGTGTTGAGTTTGGCTAGCTGGGAGATGGGACACTGGCTGTACAAGAAATCTGCGTAATCCACCAGAGATAGGAAAGTAGATTGGACCAGTCTTGTTTTGGCATCAATAATGAGGAAGTGGCTTAGCCTGTAGAAAAGTCCAAGCCTTTGACGACGTTTTTTCAACAAGTCTTCAATGTGTTCTGCGGAGGAGAGTCTGTTGTTAATCCATACTCCCAGATATTTAAATTTGGTTACAAATTCTAGTTTTTCACCTAGTATTGTAGTGATTTCAGGAGTGAGTCCACTGTCTGTAGGGCTAAGTGAGTGGGCAAGTGGAGAAAAGAGCATTGCTTTGGTTTTTTTTGGCGTTCAATAGTAGTTTTTTGTGGATTAGCTGACTTTTCAGGAGGTCAAACTCACTTTGAAGGTCGTTACAGGTGGCCTCTGGTGTGGGTCAGCTGTTGTATAGGATGGTATCATCTGCAAACCGGTGGATGTTGACATTTTTTATGTGGTGGTCTATGTCATTTATATATATTGCGAATAACAGCGGACCTAGTATAGATCCCTGAGGGACCCCTCTTAGGAGCGGTTTAAGAGGGGACAGCTCACCTTCTGCTTTAACTTGCTGGAGACATCCTGAGAGGTAGTCAGTGAACCAGAGCAGCGAGGTAGGGTCCACTCCTATGGTTTGAAGCAAGGTGAGGAGAAGGCTGTGATCAACTGTGTCAAAAGCTTTGCTTAGGTCCAAAAAGATCGCACAGGTGAAGTTCCTTGTGTCAAGGGCTCTCAGCCATGCATCAGTGACTTTGGACAGTGCTGTAATAGTGCTATGTTCGGCTCTGAATCCTGACTGCATCGGTTTCAATGGATTTGTTTCTTTGAGGTAGTTCCTTAGTTGAGTATTCACGATTTTCTCCAGTAATTTAGATAGCACCAGGAGTAGACAAATGGGTCTATAATTGTTGAGGTCCCCTGGGTCACCTGAAAAAGCGGTATGACATGGGCAGTCTTCCAGACAGGTGGTAGGGTGCCCTGTGAGAGGGACAAGTTGAACAGGTGAGTGATGGGGATGGTGAGGACATGGTATATGATTTTAATAAAGTAGGGGTCCAACGAGTCAACACCTGTGCTTTTCTTAGTGTCCATCCATAGTAATAGGTCTTCTACTTCTTTTAGCAAAGTGGGTTGTAACTTGAAGAGGTTGGGGGTAGCTGGAGGTATTTGAGGGGCATAGTTTGACGTAGAGCGTATCTTGCAAGCTGGGGCGTTGTCAAACGCCAGACCTGCAGTTGCGAAGTGGTTATTGAAGGAATCTAAGATCTCTGCCTTGTCATTAATGATATTATTTCCTGAGATAACTTTATTCAGGAGGGAGTTACCTGTAGGGTGACCCATCAGATTCTTGATAGTGCTCCAGAATTTGCATGGGTTTTTGGAAGAAGCGTCGAGTTCTGTGCAGTAGAAAGAAGCTTTTGCATCTTTAGTAGATTTGGTGCGTAGGTTACGCACCTTTCTGAATAGGTTCCAGTCATTATACAGGTTAGATTTCCGTGCCCTTTTCCATAGTTTGTCTCTTTCATACAGCAGTGATCTAACCTTGGGGGTGAACCATTTGTTGGTTATAATCTTTGTATGGACTTTGGTCAGTGGGGCATGTTTGTTGAGAGCTCCTGATAGTAAATCATGAAAGATGTCGTAGGTGGCGGGGACTGTTTTAGCAAGGTAAAACTCCTGCCAACGTAAGGAGAAATTCAGGTCAGCAATGTAGGCAGCTATGTTAAAGTTTCATCTTGATCTCTTCTGGCAAAAGTTAGAATGAGCAGGAGGCTTGCTGGTAGATCTTACCCCTCCGATGAAGCAATGATCACTGACATCCAAGAAGAAGGTGCCAACATGGGAGAAAAGGTGGAGTTTGCTTACAAGCAATACATCCAGAATGGTACTCTTAGCAGGATTTTTTGTGTTTGGGCATGTCGGATCATTGATGAGCTGGGTTAGGCCATGGTCATCACAAAAACAAACTAGCGGTGCAGATGCTTTGGACATCCAGTCAAGGTTAAAGTCGCCGAGAATGATGGTTTCAAGCGATCCTTGTTCTAAGACATCGCTTAGATAGGTTAGGAGCTTTAAGCCAGCAGAGAGGGGTCTGTAGCATCCTATAAGCTAAAGAACACATGACTGGGTGATTTCCACTTTGAGGGTAAGGCACTCATATTCGTTGGGAACGGAGGATGCAGCTATACAGGAGACTGAGAATTTATCTTTGACATATATGGCCACGCCACCTCCTCTAGTGTGCCTATCTGCTCTGAATAGGGCATAATTAGGGATGTTTACTTCTGTGTCAGTACTTGTTGTTCTCATCCAGGATTCAGAGATCACTAGTATATCGGGGGATGTATGGGATACCCATGCTTGGATCAGTGTTAGCTTTTTGAGCAGGCTACATACGTTGATGTGCAGAAAGTTCAGGCCCTTTAGCAAAGGCAAGTCTGAGGGTGAAGGGATTGTTGCCGGTGGGCCAGGGTTCAGTTCTACATTGCCTGAGCATAGGAGGAGGAGTAGTATTTTTCTGAGAGTGGCAGAGGATAGCTTTAGAGGCTTAGTCTTATTCCATTTGTAGTATTTAGTTGCTTTGGGTGATATGCTGTTCCCATTGCTGAAGGCACCACCATTAATTGCTACTATTAGTACTCTGGGTGAATATAGCCTAGAGGTGCAGGAGTGCTGCATGAAGGGGGTCTTGCGCTGAAGAGAGTGTATCAAACTTGTGCCACCTGAACTAGGAAGCCATATATAATGGTGCAATTGAATGTCCATAGTCATACAGGGGAAGGTAGACTTTAAGGTGTCAGAGGATGTATGGCACAGAAAAGGATTATAATCCATGCAAGGTGTCGTTCTGTAGGGTAGGTATCGGCTGACTGGGATTCCGAGTAGGAGAGGCAATAGACATAGCCATAAGAGTCCCCACATGATGAGGCTTAGTGGAGACAGAAGGGAGCCAATAGCAAAAGGGCGGGCAAGACAAGCTATATAGAAATGTGCCGGGGGATGGGCGGGTGGCTGAAATTTATGCCTTTGCCGCATCTCTCGGTGAGCTGAATCTGGCCTTGAGGTCTCGGGCATTGGTCTTTGCAGCGCTGACCACCTGGTGGCCGCGGTTCGAGTGGCAGAAGGGCTGGGAGCCCTGGGAGGGTCTCGGTAGATGAGGAGGGAAAAAAGAGGAGGCAATTTAGTACTGGGGAGTACAAAAGAGTCTCAAAGACAGTGATAAATAAGTTTCCAATTGAATAGGGGTGATTTCCTTGGTGCCTGGGAGTCTGGCTGCATTACTAAGACAATGAAAGGGCTGTAATCACTGTATCCTTAGGTAACTTTAGCAAGTTAAGGCAGCTTTTTTAAGAAGATTTTAACAGATTCTAGGCATATAAAGCAATAAGCAGTCTAGACAGTTAGATTACAGATGGTTATGCTATAAAAATTGCACCTTTTCGCTTCACTAGCTAAGGAGAATGGTTCAAGTAAAAAGGGACCAATTGGAGTGAGCCTGGTGAAAGGTGCTTACACTCCGATTGATTTGCGGCTTTGCTGTACCTCTCGGTGAGCTGAATCCAGCATTGAGGTTTCGGGCATTGGCCTCTGCAGCGCCGACCACCTGGTGGTCGCGGTTCAAGCGGTGGAAGGGCAGGGAGCCCTGGGAGGGTCTCGGCAGCTCTCGGCGAGCTGAATCTGGCCTTGAGGTCTCAGGCATCAGCCTCTGCAGTGCTGACCACCCAGTGGCCGCAGTTCAAGTGGCAGAAGGGCTGGGAGTCCTGGGAGGGTCTCAGCAGCTCTCAGCAAGCTGAATCCGGCCTTGAGGTCTCGGGCGTCGGCCTCTGCAGCGCCGACCACCCGGTGGCCGCGGTTCAAGTGTCAGAAAGGCTGGGAGCCCTGGGAGGGTCTCAGCAGCTCTTGGCTGGCTGAATCTGGCCTTGAGGTCTCGGGCATTGGCCTCTGCAGCGTTGACCACCCGGTGGCTGCGGTATGAGCGGCGAAAGGGCTGGGAGCCCTGGGAGGGTCTTGGCAGCTCTCGGCAAGCTGAATCCAGCCTTGAGGTCTTGGGCATCGGCCTCTGCAGTGCCAACCACCCGGTGGCCGAGATTCAAACGTCGGAAGGGCTGGGAGCCCTGGGAGGGTCTCTGCAGCTCTTGGTGAGCTGAATCTGACCATGAGGTCTCAGGCATCGACCTCTGCAGTGTCGACCACCTGGTGGCCGCAGTTTGAGTGGCAGAAGGGCTGGGAGCCCTGGGAGGGTCTCACCAGCTCTCGGCGAGCTGAATCTGGCCTTGAGGTCTTGGGCGTCGGCCTCTGCAGCGCCGACCACCCGGTGGCCGCGGTTCGAGTGGTGGAAGGGCTGGGAGCCTGTATCAATACTATTTGATCCTACTTTTCCTGCATGTAATTGATACATGTTTTTTAGTTGTGACACAGTCCAAAAAGAGCAAATACATAGTGTCAGTACTATTGTTATATTGATAAGACTGCATTGATGCTGTTTTTGTATTGATACATAAAATAACATGACAGTATAAAAAAGTTAAAAACAATTATTTCTCAACTTTTTCTGAATTGTGATATTACTACACATTATTCAATTAATAACTGTGTAGTTTTCAACTTCATATTCATTCATCTTATGACCTTAATCATGCTGCAAATTTCAGCTTCCTCTCTAGCAGTATCAATTCTTTTTCACTCTTAAAGGCTTTGCCAGTGAACGTGTCAGAAGACAGTAAAATGGAGACTAAAATGGCTTCTACTCCTAAAGGGAAACTATAATAACAAGCATTTGTCAATGCCGAATGTTGTCTCGCTGGCACTGGTAGTGCAGGAGTTAGAGATGCATAATAGGAATGGCAGTGAAGTACTGAATTGGCGCCAACCCCACCTCCACCCTGCAGAGACTAACAGGCATTGGGGTGTGCCTTTGGGTCATCAGCTATAACGCTCATGCCATTTAACCTGACCCTACCCCATAGACTTTAACAAGAAGTGTAAGTAGCAATTGTCACTAGGGTCTTTAGACCTTATACTCATCCCATTCCATAAGGAAATACACTGAGATGGGTGCAGTATAGGAGACTGGGGTGAACTTTAGGGCTGAACACTCCAAGGCACACCTCAGTGCCTGTCACTGGCTGCAGGGGGGGGGTGTCTGTGGGATAGATAGATAGATAGATAGATAGATAGATAGATAGATAGATAGATAGATAGATAGGTAGATAGATACAACTTTCTTTTTATACAGGAACAAATAGATTAGGACCGTAGGCCCTGTTTTCAACTAAGGTCCTATTTCTGAAGTACAAACATAAATCAAGTACAAACATCAAACATACAAAATCTGACTTCAGGTTTTCAACAACGTAACTTTAGTATCAATATCATGCAAAACATGTGCATTCAGTGTGAAAATGTTCCAACAACTTAACTTTAAAAATGGACACATTATTTGTTAAGTTTTTTGGCAAATTATTCCAGTGAGCAACCATTTTATTTTGTAGCTTTAATGGCATGAGCATTACAGCCAATGATCCCAAGTCACACCCCTGACGCCTGTCAGTCTCTACAGGGTGGGATGTAACAGTTGGAAACCCTAACGCTGTAGGTGTTTGTTGATATTTTCACTCCAAATTTTCAACATGGGCCTTTTGTGACCCCACCTCATGAAGAGCGGCACTGTCAAGTTTGTTAGCCAAAAGGTGGTTTTGCACAGAGACTATGCCATTTGGCAACACAGGCACGAAAACACATTTTGGGCAGGATGCAAAAAATGACAACTGTATTGTTCATGAGGAGGTATGGAAAAATGGCAACGTTGAAAATCTGGAGTGAAAATATGAAAAATTGGTGAAGTCATGAGCAGGCATAGAAACTGCACAACACACGTCCGTAACCCAATTATTTTTGTGATGTTTTTAAACCACATTTTCAACATAGGCATTTTGGGACCTCCCCTCATGAACAGTGACACTGTGATTTTGTTAATCTGTCCCAAAAGTTGATTTCCCACAGTGACCATGCCATTGTGCGCCCCAGGTGTGAAAACAAATTTTGGGCAGGATGTGAAAAATGACAGCTAACTGTTCATAAGGAGGTGTGAAAAAATGCCAGTGTTGAAAATCTGGCATGAAAATATTGCAAATTTGCGAAGTTACAAGGGTGCGTGGAAACTGCACAATGTATGCTTGTAACAGTCATTTTATGGACTTTCGTCACCAGATTTACAACATAGACATTTTAGGACCTCTGCTCATGAACAGTGTCACTGTCATTTTCTCAAACTGTTCTGAAAACTGATTTTGCACAGTGACCGCGCTATTCTGTGCCGGATGTGCGAAAACACATTTTGGCCAGGATATAGACAATGACAGCTGTACTGTTCATAAGGAGGTATGGACAAATGGCAATGTTGAAAATCTGGATTTAAAATATTACAAATTCACAAAGTTATGAGCGTGTGTGGAAACTGGGCAATGCACGCTTGTAAAACAGCCATTTTTTTGATTTTTTTGACCAGATTTTCAACATAAGCTTTTTGAGAGCCCCCCTCATGAACAATGGCACTATCATTTCTCTAATCGGTCCCAAAAGGTGATTCTGCGCAGTGATGGCAAAATCATCTTTCGGGACCAAATAACACCATGAGAGTGACTGAACTCATGAGGAGGGGTCCCAATAACCCCATGTTTACAATTTGGTGACAAAATTCCCAAAAATGCCCAAGATATGCACCAAAGTTGAAAAAACCCTATTTATGCCACTGTACAGCTTACCGGCATTTCTTCAGTTCGCGGTCGGCTTTGAAGAGTGCAGACATGTTCCGGGTCCACCGAAGATCATCGTGCCATGCTCAGAGGAAGTATGGGGTGAGGGGGTGTGGGAGCAGAGATGCGCCGAAGGGTGGCGCAGGTTCGGGGAAGGGCCACCCAGTCGACGAGGACCGTTTTCTGGTTTGCAGGTTTTAAAAACAAAAAAGTCAGGAGCGGTTTTGTTTACAGGGCATTGGCATGCTCTGGTGGGCTCTAAGAGTGCCACCTGACTGGTTTTTTGGGGGTGCTGTAGCCAACAGGGATTAGGCACCCCCATCAGCACATACCGAAGGGAACAAGAGCAGGGGATTGGCACCCTCCTCGGCACACAACAAAAGTGGCGGGGTCATTATGCCAAGGGAGAGGGCTCTCTATTGGCAAAATAAACTGGGAAGAGGGACTAGCCGACGGGATTGAGCCCCGTTAGCAAAGAAAGACTGTTTGGGGCGTGGATGATGAGGGGATTGGGCACCCCTCAGCATACACTTTAGATAGGAGGGGGTATTATGAAGACAGGGCGGGCTCCCCATTGGCAAATGAAATGGGTTGGGTCTTTCTGCGCGGCAGCAGTCAGTGCTGCCATGTTTATTAAACTGCTTCAACAGGAAAGACATGCCGCTGCATGAGGAGCTTGGCTGTCATTGCAGCGGGCCTTTTCTTAGATCTGGTGGCCAGTTTACATGTTGCTGGTGTCAGTGCCTGCATCTCCTTATTGGGGAATGAGGGACACACCTACTGATGCGTGCCCTGCATTCGCCCACAGTGACCGCACCTCCAAATCTGCTACTACTGCAATATGTTGGCTGGCATGCACACGCGAACCAACATAAAAATGATATTTTTCACAGTTATAGTGACATTTTATGGCTATGTATATAGGGAATAATGTATGGGCAACCGTACACAACAAGGCTGTGTTTCCATCGAGAGGCTGAGATGACAGCATATGGACCTCGAGAGCTGTCATCTCAGCCCCAAGATGGAAACACTTGTTGAGTTGTGTGTGGGTGCCCATATTTTATTTTATATAGTATATGGTTTCGCACACAGAAATCACAGAAGTATTACCTCCCTAAACAAAAACAAAACACAAAAAACTTACCATTTCTTTGTTCTGTTTTATGGCCAAAATTAAATTTATAGACTTTTACAAGTTAAAAGGTACACATTTGAGCACTGGGTGGTTAGTAATCAGCTAGGTGCTGAATGAATGAGGAATTTAACATGTTATGAACAACTGCTCGGAATGTGCACAATAAGGTTTTTGAGCAGGCTGATTTTTATACAGAACAAAGGCCAGCCATGTACTGTATATCTCTTTGTGTACACAAGGGGACTTTAAAGATTTCCTAGCCAATGATACAGAATTTCAAGCTAACCAGTTGGACCACCGCTTTATGCAGTGGAAAGGACAAGGGGCCTGATTCACAAAGCCCCTAGAATGTCGCAAGGTGCCTGCATCAAACATAAATGATGCAAGTGGCACCTTGCACCAAAAGATGTGCCAGGAGCTAATTAGAAAAGCAGCCTGCATCAAACGCAGGCTGCATGTGCCAAAGGAGGCTTGTGCCAGCCTCTTGCCTCAAAATGGGCTGTGGCGTGGTGCAAGGGGGCTTGCAGCAGATGCAGGCTGTCATATTCCCCAATTCGATATTCACAAAACCCTCCCTGAGGGCAAAATTCAAAGTACCCTTAGACCAGTCAGGGCTGGTCTAAGGGCACTTAGACATGTCCTCTGTGAGGGTTTTGACATTTACGGCAATGTACCATGATCCTCCCCTGGCCTGATCCCCATTAATAAATTAAGAAAAGTCCCTGGTAGTTAGTGGTCCCCCCCCCAGCTCCGATCCCCATTTATAAATTTTGAAAAGTCCCTGCCTGCTAGTGGACCTCTCCTGCCCCGATTGCCATTTATAAATTAAGAAAAGTCCCTGGTGGTCTGACGGACCCCCCTCCCACCCTGATACACGTTTTAAAATTATGAAAAGTCCCTCATGGCTAGTGGACCCTCTCACCCTGATCCCTGCTTATAAATTAAGAAAAGACCCTGGTGGTCTAGCAGACCTCCCCCACCCTGATCCCTGTTTAAAAATATGAAAAGACCCTGGTGGCTAGCGGTCCCCCCAGCCCTGATCCTCATTTCTGAAGTACTAAAAGTCCCTTGTGGTCTAGTGGGGCCCCCACCCTGGTAGACAGTGCCCCACCACTCCACTCCCCCCATCCCATCCCAGCGTTGGTGCCCAGCACAGCCCTTCACTCACCATCATGGCCGGGTGCCGACTGAGCTGTCAATGAGCTACTGTACACAGTACACAGCATACATACTGTATACAGTAGCTCATTGACAGCTCATTTATTGCCTGGTCATGGTGGGCAGCAGGGGGCTGTGCCAGACATTGACTCTGGGATGGGATGGAGGGGAGCTGGGTGGTGGGGCACTGTGTACTGGGGAAGGGGATCCACTAGACCAACAGGGACTTTTAGTACTTCAGAAACAGGGATTGGGGCTGGTTTGGGGGAATCACTAGCCACCAGGGTATTTTCATAATTTTTAAATGTGGATTAGGGCAGGGGGGTCTGCTATATCACCAGGGATGTTTGTTTTATTTTTAACAGGGATCAGGGCTGGGGGAAGCGGTGTGACAGCCAACAGGGCCTGCTGTCCATGGTGCTATTGCCGCTGTACCACAACACAACTTGCGGCACACCTTATAGTTGCACCATCTGGCGCAGGGTCAGGGTTGCCACAAGCCATGGGACTTTGCCACAGAGACCCTACCCAATAGTGAATCAGGCACTAGGTCCCTGGTGCACAGGCAATTGGCACAAGCTGCCTTCGGCACAGCTTGTGTTGACCTTAGTGAATTGCATCCAAGGTCTCCATTTCTATTACCAATTATTAGAGAACGTTCAACTCTACCCTTTCATAGTTTTACAACAACAGTTCAACTTAACAGCTGTGGATCACTTCTGCTACTTACAGATTAGATATTTTTTAAAAACACATCTATGTTCCCTGTCAGTATATAAGGAATTACACCCACTCATTGCACTCTTTAAAACAACATGAATCCAAGGGCTCCCCTCTCATTTCATCTCACTGGCTTACAAAGCTCTTAATATTCCTCCGACTTTTAATACTTTCATCCCTAGAAGCCAAATGGGAGCAGGATTTAAATATCGGCTTGTCACCAGAACAGTGGAGTAAACTGTACCAACAGCAATATTGAATTTCTTCCTCATCTAGTTGGAAAGAATTTGCTTGGAAAACTATAATGTAGTATTTCTATACTCAAGAGATTGTGGCTAAATTTGGTAGGTCCTTAACTTCTACTTGCTGGAAGGCTTGTGGTACCCAGTCTGCTAATCATAAATATGTATTTTGGACATGTCTGAAATTGACTGGTTTTTGGTCGGACATAGATAAATAGATACACATGCTCTTCTCCTTGCTTTTCTTCAATTAACACCAAATATTGTTTTACTGTTAGACTATCCACATCAGCTTTTGACTAAACATCAGGGGCAAGATTCTCAAAGAACAGTAAAAATCCTGCAGCTGCAGGAAAAAGGCTTGCAGCACTGCGGAAACGCAGGTGCGTGATATTCTTAAAGAAAATTCTGCAGCTGAGGGAATTCCACAAAAAGTCAAGCAGCTGCAGAATTCCACAAGTGTTGTGAATCCACAGCTGTGGATCCGCAGCTATGGAATTGGCTGAGGAGGCACAGCAATAGTACAACAAGTAACTGAAGCAGTAGACATTAACACTGCTGCCATAGTATGAGGCTGACAGCACCCACAAAGATACCAGCAACCAGTCCCTCAACTGGGACCACTGCAGCACCACAGGTACGAGCAGTACCATGACACCACAGTGGCTGACTGTCACCGCTGGTCCTCCCTCCCTGGGGTGTTCCTGTTGCCTGCAGGGGTAGCATTTGCTGCAGGCTGGTCAGGCTCTACTGCCTGTAGGGCTCCGTCATGGGCTGCACTGGGTCTGGTGGTTATTGCCTGTTGCCATAGCATGGCAATGTGTGGTTTTGTTGCTGTAAAATCAGCCACTGCTATACTATCTGGGATGCTATTACCTGTGCCTCACCGCCACCTTAATTGATTCCAATTGTTGGGGCACTATTGAGTTTGCTGAGGGAGAGTTACACCTCATTCCACAGTGTGTAACATTTTTCCCCAACTTTGGAAAAAATCTGGCTGAGAATAGCCTTTCAGGGGATGTGCCTTACTTATTCCACACCTTTTTTTCCTCAAGGGCTTTCACAGCTGTACTTTTTTTTTCCACAGTCCCTGATGTTTTTTTCTGCAGCTGTGGAAGTTTTTGCGAATAGCACTTGGAGCAATCTCCCCTTTTTTCCCGTAGCTACGGCAGTTTTGGGGACTTAGGGAAGGTTTTGCATCTTTTGAAAACTTTGAATCCAGCCCCAGGTGTGCCTTTTCAATATACTTTTTATTACGGCCAAAAAGGCAATTACCACATGTTGGTTATCGCCTAACCCTTCAGACATAGAACAATGGAGGGACCTATTGAATAGGTTTACCAATTGGAAAAATTTACTTACAAACTGCGACATTGACTTATTTAATGATCGGTGGTCAGGATGGATAATCAATATGATGACCGAGCGTACTGATTTGGTACCGTAAGTACTGAAATTAGAAATTACATCGTAGGATCTATATAACTTCCCCCTTGATCCATATAAGAAATCGTTCTATGAATCTCAGACGTTGGAGAACTGGATTTTTTACAATTTTTTTAATTTTTTTTTAATTTTAGGGTACTCTACTTTTGTATTTATGGAATTATTATTTGGTGAATTATTTCTTACATGCTGGAACCCAGTTATAATGAAGAAATATTATAGATGATTATTATATTGTAATGTAATCCTGCATTATTTGAACAGTGAAATAAAAATACAATAGAGTTTAAAAATAAAATTCCTACCTTGCAGCCACTCTTTGTGGGATCATCATTTCTCATGCAGATCATGTTGGGTGTTAATTGCCAGTCACACTCCTGGACTTCTTTCATGTCCAGTTTCTGTTGTTTCACCGGGGGGATTTTACCCGCTGTATCAAAGAACAAATATAGAAAGAGCAAACTCAGTACACATCATATGGAACCATTCATATGCTTAACATCATTCTGTTCTCAATCAAAAAGAAAAGGCAGCACAGGGTCTCAGGTACAACTGAGTCAAACTTGCAATACAGGAAAAAAGGAAGACCTCGCAACTTAATGCGAATTTCCAAGTAGAAAATGTATTTTATAAATGTAATTCCACAGTGAAAAAAGGAACAAACTGACAACCTGAATAAAAAGCGTAAACTATTTGTGCAGCAACGCTGTGTCAAGAGACCTGAAAATAGTCTATCCATCACCATTCTTTTTTTCTCGTGTACCTCCCATCAGTTGCCCCGTTCCCAGTTTGATGTTCAGAACCACCTCACCTGTGCCGTTCCTCTGGGAGAGTGAGTGAGGTGAGGCATTCACATCCAATCACGCTCCTCGGTTGTTTGGTAGGAGTGGTACGTGTATTCAGCAATAAGGCATAAGAAAAAATTATTCGCTGTAGTAATAATACTGTTTCTTCTTAAGGGGTACATCAGTGTGCTTTACAATAGCAATTAGTCCACTGGATTTAGTTACCCTGGAGATAGAACTTATACTAATTTTGGAATCTTAGAATCAGAAGTAAGTTCAAACTCTGCACTGTGGTCAGCAACAATTGTGAAAGCGCTGTAACAGGTAATGCACAAACAAATTGAAAGAGAACTGATTCTTGTCTGACCCTATTTCAGGTTCTGGAAAGGGAGGCAGTATAAGACAATGTAAAGCTTATTGATGGATCATGTAAGAAGAAACAACATTACTACGGTAAGGGCACTTGACTTTGTAATCTTTTCCTCTCTCTCTGCTAATTGCTCTTTCCTTTCTTTCTCTGTTACTTGCTCACTACCTCTGTACTGTTCTGTGAACACCTTGTTAGGGACCATGCTTCTTTCCTTGATCTATCTGTTTCTGGGTTTGGATGTGCGCTAGTTTGGGTTCCTCGGCACCTGAAGAACAATTGTTTGTATCATGCTACACTCTGTATGGTTGTACTTTTGGCATTGCTCACTGTGCCATGAGGCACCAAACTGTACATCCTGTGTATATTTTGCCTTCCTGCTATGTATTAATTGTGTTTTATTTGCTGTTTATTATATTATTGTGTTGTATCCTAGTCCTGGGTCGATCCTGAAAAAGGGACTGTATTGGCTTAGTGAGCCTACCCGGTTACCAAAATTCAAATAAATAAGTAATTTGTTGCTTCTAACCCCAGGAATCCATCAGTATAACTTTACAACAGCAGACTCCATAGCAGTACCTTGGGAGACTTGGTCCTGAACCTATTTAGGAGAAAAGTTCTGCAAGACAGCAGTGCCAAAACTGTTGTCCCTTCTGGACTGTATGTCCAAACAGCAATGTTTTGTGAAGGTGTATACTGTTTTCCAGGTAGCTGCTTTACAGATTTCTTGAAGAGAGATGCCCCTTGATGCTGCCACAGAGGCAGAGGTGCCCCATGTGGAGTGGATCCATAGACCTCTGGGGGTATCTTGCCAGCTTTCCCATAACAGAACTGTGTGCATGAGACTGTCCAGCACTAGATAGTTCTCCTAGTTGCTGGTTTATCCTTTCCGACTTCTTCATAGGTGATAAAAGGCTGAGTGGACTTGACATCTTTTGTGCAGTCCAAGTAGTAGCTTAGTGTTCTCTTTATATCCAGGTAATGGAGTTTTTGTTCCCCTGTACTGGAATGTTTAGTGAATTGTACTGTAAGGCAATTGACTGCTTGAGGTGGAATTCTGACATCACCTTAGGGAGTAATTTCATGTCAAGTCCTGAGGACTACCTTGTCGCTGTGGAATATTATGTAGTTTGGATCTGTGCAGATGGCTTGCAACTTGCTCGTCCTCCTAGCAGATGTAATAGCAACTAGGAAGATTGCTTTCCATGTAACATACTTTAGGTGTTCAGTAGCCATAGGCTCAAAGGGAGCTTCCATCAACTGAGCACACATCTATGTTGGTCCAATAAAAGGCATCAAACCATTTGCTTCTGGATCTGTTCTTACTAGGACCAATACAGCAACTACACTATTTGTTTGTCATGGTAACATAGAAACATAGCATTTGATGACAGATAAGAACCGCTTGGCCAACCTAGTCAGCCTATTTTTCCCTACCTACTGTATTAGTGTAGACCCTACTTGATCTCTAGCTCTACCGCCCTTGCCTTACCACTAAGGTTCCCTTATGCCTATCCCATACATTCTTGAACCCCGCTACAGTGAGTGGTTAAATAGGACTGTTAGAGGTGCAGCCAGTACCTCCCTGAGCTCCCTCAATATCCTTGGATGCACCCTGTCTGGCCCCATTGCCTTGTCTACTTTCAGATTTGTGAGTTCCTTCAGGACTCTCCACTGAAAATGAGATTAATGTCGACCTCCCTTCCTTCTATGCTCCTCTTACCTTTCTGTGGCCTCTCGCCTTCCCCTTCCTCTGTGAACACTGAGCAAAAGTATATGTTCAGGATGTCTGCTGTTTCCGGGTCCCTCTCCACCAAATTTCTCCCTCCCCCCCTTCTTAGTCTTACAATCCCTCCTCTGGTCTTACTTTTTTCGCTTATATACCTGAAAAATGTCTTGTCCCCTTTCGTTACTGCCTGGGCTATTCTTTTCTCCATCTGTACCTTTGCACTCCTTACTGCTTTCCTTGCCTCCCTCTGTTTCTCCTGATACACATCCATATCCTCCTCCCTCTGTGTCTTCTTATACCTCCTGAATACTAACTTTTTTGCCCTTACCTTCCCAGCCACCTCATTTGGAGAACCATAGCGATCTTTTTTCTTCTTGCTTTTGCTAACTTGCCTGGTGAAGAGTTTTGTTGCCTTCACTATGTTTCCTTTCAGCTTCTGTAACCCCTTCCCCCAATTTAGGGCTTACTTTAAAGAGCAGGTGCTCACTATAATTTTTCCAGCCCCTCCCAAACATATATGGTTGCTGACCTGCTCCAGTGTTGAGGGGTTTTATTTTATTGAAAAGTTTCACCAGGAAGGGCACGTTGAACCAGTTGGTCATCTCATGGTGCATCCTGGGGAAGGGTAAACAGGAGGAAGAGCATACATAAGATACGAATTCAAACAGTCAAAATGACAAGTGAGCAGGGATGCAAATAAGCAGCAATACAAACAGGTTACAATAATGGACAGTATGTGACATCGAACAATACTACAAGTACCTGGAAACCAATAAAACATGACACAGAATAAGCGTAGGGTCAGGACATCGTATCATGATTCCAGGTTTGAATAAGTACTTTGTGTATTATAGGTAACAATAAGTGCTAGTTTAACTACATCGTTGGCACTTTAGAGAGCAGCTAGAGCAATCATATGAGATTCAGCTTATTTAGTGAGCTAAAGTAGATGAAAGGAGAGAAGAAGAGGGTGGCGAAATTGAACAAAGAACAGAGAGGGTCAGAGCAGAGAACGGAGAGTGACATTGTGTTACTGGCAGGTACAGTTTATTGAGAGGTAGTTGTTTAGGGCTAAAGATAAGGAGTAGGGAAAGGAAGATAGTCAGATTTGGGGGGGGACATTCCAAAGCTGGGGGAAATGATGCATGAAGGCCGATTGACCTACTGTAGTCAAGCGACGAGGAGTTACCAGTACATGAGAGTCATAAGATTTTAGGCAATGTTCCAGAGGAGGTAGAGAGGATATTAATGAAGAGAGAGATAAGGGAGAAGGGACCCAAACCAGAATTTTGACACAAATTTGGAACAGTAGAGAAGTTGACAATTTTCTAGTGGAGTAAGGGAGAGAGAGTGGTAGAAGTTGCAGTGATGGGTGAGAGTGGGGGAGTTGACAGCAAAATGACAGAAAGAGTTGCAGACGGTGTCCAGTCTGGCTAGGGAGGACTTGGGAGTGACACCATAGACTACATCACAGGAGTCAAAAATAGGCAATATCATCTTCTGGACAAGCTCACACCTTACCGATAGAGGGAGGCAATTCCAGTTCCTGTATAATGCACCAAGCTTGGAGCACAGTTTTTCCAGGATGGCATCCACATGTCCAGAGAAGTTGAGGTGTTGGTCTAGTCAAACCTCCAAGCACCTAAAGGATGAGGTATCCTCGATGTCTGTCCCGTCAAGGGTGTGGAAAGAGGGCAGTGAGGGGTGCCGTGAGAGTCTGGTACCAATGGTCATGGAGACTGTCTTTTTGGCATTGAGGGAGAGTTGATGGGAGCTGAAACAGCTCTGAACATTATTGAAGTCAAGCTGCAGTCTGGATTCCACATCCATAGGGGACTGGCCTGATGTGAAGATGACAGTGTCATCGGCGTTCATATGGATAGATGAGGATGAGCAGGTTGAGGGTAGGTCATTTAGGAATATAGAAAATAGGATTGTTCCTAGTACAGACCCCTAGGGTATGCCAGTGGTGATGGGCAATGGGGGGGAATAGAGCCAGTGATTCTGACTGACTGGGTCCAGCCTACCAGGTAGGCTTTGAACCAGTGTATGGCAGATTCGGTTAGGCCAACCGGGGAGAGGGCATCAAGGAGGAGGAGATAGGAGACAGTGTCGAAGGCCTTTGCTAGATCAACAAAAATGGCTGATGTGATCTTGCCACTGTCCATCCCTGAGAAGATGGAGTTGGTGAACCTAATCAAGGGGGTGGTGGTGGAGTGGTTCTTCCAGAAGTCAGATTGGAAAGGAGTGAAAAAGTTGGAGTCGTAGAGGTGAGGAGAGAGCTGAGATAGGACCAAGTGTTCCTGCAGCTTAGCAAGGGTTGGAAGGAGAGAGACTGGGTGATAGTTTAAAGGAATAGAGGGGTCACCACCCTTGGGCAGCGGGAGTACAGTGGCATGTTTTCATACAGAAGGGATAGTATGAATAGTGAAGGAATGCTTGAGGAGGAGAGTTAATGGAGTTGCAATAGTTGGGGCTGATAGGTACAGTAACTTAAGATCCAGACCATCAGGTGAGCTGCCTTTAGCCTTTTAAAAGATACCGTGCAGTTCAGTCCAGTAAAAAAGTCACTGCACACCTAATTTGTACCCCAGGAGAAACAGAGCTGCTTCCTGAACCTGCTGACACGCCCCCAGGCAGTCACCTGTAGCCCCCTTTTGTGATGTCAGAAAATGAGAGCTGTGTGTGTGTGTTCCATTGACTTGTATGAGTGCAATTTTTCCATAGCTTTTAGTAATATTTAGAGTTGTGATATAAACAAATCAAAGTGACCGCTGGAGTAGCAGTCCCTGTAACTCAAGTGGTCGCTTTGATTTTTCTAAATCACACCTGTAAATATTACTGTAA
The DNA here is from genome assembly GCA_016271365.2 of Neoceratodus forsteri. Classification (NCBI taxonomy): domain Eukaryota; kingdom Metazoa; phylum Chordata; order Ceratodontiformes; family Ceratodontidae; genus Neoceratodus; species Neoceratodus forsteri. Next base: position 1,746,884,331 of record CM057450.1, on the reverse strand, counting down.
GCTATAGCAAAATCGCGCTCATACAGGTCAATGGAGCACACACACAGCCCTCATTTTCTGACATCACAAATGGGGGCTGAAGGTGTCTGCTTGGGGGCTTGTCAGCAGGTTTAGGAAGCAGCTCTGTTTCTCCTGGGGTACAAATTAGGTGTGCTGTAACTGGTTTACTGGACTGAACCGCATGGTATTTTTAATACCCCTCAACACTGGAGAAGGACAGCTACCATATATGTTTGGGAGGGGCTGGAAAAGTTACAGTGCGCTCCTGCTCCTTAAGTGTCTCCCAGGACTCCAGCAATGCCCACTGCCAGGCTTACGTCCTGCAGAAATAGAAAATCCATGGTTATTTGGTGTCCTACCAGTGATCTGAGTGAGAGTGCCATGATGTGCCTCTGCACCTGTCCCTTTAAGGCCTTAGCCAGTGTGTATACTGTAAATGGCCTGGGCTGGGTCTGAGTGCTTCAAAGCTCTTGACTGGCCAGGCACCGTCCTGATTTGCCCCACTCTGTGGTCGATAGTAAAGCAGAGGGAGATCTAACTAGTACTGTAGATGTTTACTTCTAATTTGTTGTTATATTTAAATTAGAGTGGTCATTCTAACCTGCCTTCTTGCAGCTTATGCAACCAAATGGGAGCCACCATGTCTGATCAGGGACTTCCAGGAATTTGGATCAACTGGGACACAGGGGACCTCGAGGGGTCCTTAGTTCAGGTGCCTCATGGGAAAAAGCAGTAGTTCTTGTAGTTTTTCAGTTTGGCCTAAAGGAATCAATGGGAGCACCAGAACTGTGAGTGACAACTCCCCCTGACCAATGGGATTGCCAGAAAAACGGACTAGTCCTTGCACCCTCTCTGAATTGTGTGAGTCCAGCTCAAGCTCTCGATCTGAAGGGAGCCCCAGGCAGTTGCTGTTAGAGTGGAGAGTGATCAGCTCGAACAATCGAGAAGCAGCTCTAGGAAAGGAGCTGAAGAGAATTAGCAGGGAAAGGCCTGATTTGCCTTCCTGCTATTATTTCCAGCATTGGACTGCTTAATAGCAGTTAAGCAGACAAATCTGAAAACTAACTTTAAACTGTGGCAGTTAGCCCTGAGACTCTGAGGAGTGCAGCTCGAGCTATTGGACCGAAAGGAGCTTCTGTGGTGCGTTCGGCCCGAGAACTGTGATCAGAGATTGTTTCTATAGAATAAGTGGTTTGCTCAGTGAATCGACTGTAATTACAAACCAGTCTGAAACCGAACTGAGAGGTACAGAAGTGAATGCTGTTACCATTAAATGTGCTGGATGCTTATAGTGGGTCAAGTGCAAAAAAAGGTGTCCAAGGAAGTTGCCTTCTTTTAATGTTACTTAAGTTGATGTGTCTTAGGTGGAGCTTACTGATTTTCGGTCCTTTCCAAGCAACAAAAGCTAGTACACCACTTTATTTTAGGTAAATAGTCCCAACGTTTCACCTAGATAATTAGGCTTCTTCAGGGGAACTGTAAAAAATTATAACATATATATAATTGCAGACCAGTCTGAAACCGAACTGAGAGGTAGAGAAGTGAATACTGTTACTATTAAATATGCTGGGTGCTTATAGTGGGTCAAGGCCTGCTTACAGGGACTCCTGATTGCCAGAAAGGAGCCTACCTTTACCAGTGACCGAACTGTCTGCCAGCTGGAGGGGTCACCAGCGAATAAACTGAACTTTGCTAGAAGTGTTTATCCAGCCTTGGCTCATGCCAAACCCAGCCCAAGCCACCTGTTCTTGCACCAATTACTGTTTTCTCAGTGAGAGACCAGCTTGGGGACAAAACCCCTGCACAGGAAAGGATCGCAGGTCGCAGCCACTAGGAGAGACAGGCCATGAAGCAGAGGTGAGTCGTGCAGGCCCAGCTTCTCCATGCTCTTCAGTGAACTGCAACAGGGCTTCATATTGCCAGGTCAATTCCTACCAACTGGTGTGGGTTACAGTGGACTAGGCCAGCCGGCTAAGGATACAAATAGCCGAGGGCTTTGTTATTGCATGTTTAACTGCCTTTCTTTCCATCAAGAGCCCCAACAACGGCTGCAGCCCTGGGCAATGTTCAGGCTAACCACTAACAGCCTGGGTACTCAGCAGTTGCAAGACTAAATAGTAGGACTAAATGTATGCATGCAAAGTACCCTGGTTTAAATCCAGTATAGTAACCATTCATCTAGATTTGCCCCTCTCCTTGTTCAAATCCCCCTTAATAAATCAGTTTGTTTCACTGTTACATTGTCTCATGAATATCTCATTGCCTGGGTAAAGATCAATGTGTCTAGGGGAAACGGTTTTAAAAGTGTATGCCTGTTTTAAATACTGTTTTGCAGGGGGTTCCAGGGTGTTTGCTGAAGATCTGACCTTGGTGGTAAGTGCAAGGGGTGAATGCATACTGTTAATGTTTATTGCCAACTGTGTAACTGTGTGTTAACTACTCTAAAGGGTTGTTCCCAATTACAAGGTACTTGGTCAATAAGCAGGCTTATGAGTGATTATAGCTTCCCAGAGAGCTATACCAGATTAGGTAGACACCCCTACATATGTTACTCTGGGCGGAGGCACCAAACTATTGTGATTACTGAGGGCAGGGAAACCTCGGTAATTGTTTTTTGTACCCAGGCCCCTCAACCTGTGGTCAGACGTACAGGCAAGGGTAGTTACCCTAGAGGTACCACCACCTAGGGGTTACACTTCAGCTACTGCTCCTCCACTCCACCCAAATCCTCTCCCCTGTCAGGGCACCCTTGAGGCATTCACCCATCATTTCAAAATTGACCTCCCTGAAGTCCAGGACTTTGTATGATTCGATCCTGCCACAGTTCTTATATTGAACCACACTGTACGGTGATCACTGGTCTACAGGTGGCCTCCCACCAGTACTGACCCATCATAAGTGGGTTCCCTTGCTAGTTGTCTGAGGAATACCCCTTCAGGGAGTCCAGGATGTCCCTGCTCCTAGCTGAAGCTACAGTTGGAAAGCTTCAGTTTACATCTGGCAGACTGAAGTCCCTCACCAGCAGCACCTCCCCCTCATTTGCCATCTTTTGGATGGCTTACACCAGAAACTTATCCAACTCCCACACCCCTCCCCCGTGCTGCAGGTCTGTAGATCATGCCAGTGTAAGTAGCAGCTCCATTCTCTGTCTTTAGGGTGACCCACAGTAACTCCACCCCTCCTTATATTCCCTGTATCTCTGTCTGTTTTATCCTTTCCCTCATATAAAACACCACTCTTCCTCCTTTCTTTCCCGCCCTGTCCTTCCTGAACAGAGTATAGCCTGGTGTGGTTATATTCCAGTCATGGTTTTCAGTGCACTATGACTCAGTAATAGTGACAGTATCTAGGTCAGCCTCTGCTACAATGGCCTCTAGGTCTAGAATTTTATTTCCCAGGCTTCGCGCATTTGCACACATGTTCTTCCAGATTTTGCTACTACCCTGCTTGTCAGATCCCTCGTTTTCCCTCTTTCCTTACTCCCTCTGCTCTCATTCCCATCCCCCTTCTGAACTACCATTTTGTTTTTCTTATTAACAGGTACACTTGAGGATTTCTCTCCCTTAGGGTTCACCCTACTGACTACTTCAGCCTGTAGGGGGGAGGGGGCAGTTAATGTCTCCCTGCTTCCTTTCCCCACCCTTTCAGCTAGTTTAAATGTGCACCAAGCTAACATTTAAACTGTTCACTGAGGACTGCAGTTCTCCTACCGGATAGATGCAGGCCAGCTCCTCTGTATAGGCCCTTATCCATCCAGGTGGGACCCCAGTCCCCAATGTAGCCAAACCCTTGTTCTCTAAAGCACTCCTTCAACCATGAGTTGAAGCTTCTGGTGAGGAATAGCCCAGCCTCTTGCCTGTTGTAGACAGGCAGCACCTCAGAAAAGCCACTGGGCAGACTGGGTGGGCCAAGCGGTCCTTATCTGCCATCAAATCTGTGTTTCTATGTTACTGAGCATGCTACCTTCCTAAGACCCCTCCCCAACTCCCTGAACTCCTCCTGCACTATCCCAATCTCATCCCTAGCCAGGTCATTTGTCCCCAGGTGGACAGTGACATCCATCTTTCCCTCTCTTCCTGCTGCCATAGCGATCATCAGGATCCACTTTCCATCCCTTCAAGACATGGTACCACTTAGGCACCTAACCTCCCTCTCCCTCTCCCCCTCTCCCCCTCTCTTCCTGTTTCCAATTCTGTTCCTCTCACAATGGAGTCCCCCACCAGGAGTTGCTTTCTCTTCTGCTGGGGTCCACTGCCACCCTCCTTGGGGTCCCAACTACAGAGGACCCACACATCCTCCCTGGTCACTACCATGGGTGCCTCCATGGGACATTCCCACCTCACCAGAGCTGCGTAGGAATTGTGTAGTTGAACTGGATGGGGAATGTGCTTCTGACCCACCTCCTTTGCCCTCCCAAAGCCCACCATAGTCCAGCCGGTCCTCTTCCTTGGCATCGTCTGAGGCAACAGTGGCAGACTTGGTGGTCTCTGGGTGGTGGAGGAGGCACCCTGAATCCTAGCCAACTCAGCCTGGTGTGTAGCAATCTCCACCCTCAGTCCAAAGAGGGGCATGCAGATGGGGCAGCATCGCAGTCTCCAGAAGGTTTCCCTGAAGACTGCCGCCCCATAGCCACTGACTGCATTGCACCACCCCAACGTCATTTCAACTCTGTCTCCTCTGGAAATACTTGCTCCATTTTCCCCTGCTAGTGTTTATCCTATTTCCCTGCTCAGCTAGTAGTACCCTGTAGTATTACTGTTCCTTCCTTTATCCCCTTCTGCTTTACCCAAATGAGGCACTAGCACTTATACCTTCCCTAGCCCTGCTTCCTGACTTGGATAGGTTTCTAGCAGGTGTCTTCCCTCACCATTTTTAATTTTTTTTAACCCTTTTACACCCTTATCCTAGATAGGGTGTTTCCCCCCTATTCTAGATAGGGTGTTTCACCTATTTTAGTCTTCCTGACTTTCCACCCTCCCTTGTAGTGTGTGTGTGCTACATTGGGAGTGAGCCTTTTTGTTCCCCTTTTAAATCCTTTTGTACCCCTACCCTAGTTAGGGTGCTTCACCTATTCCCAATTTTAGTGTACCCCTATCTTTCCTTGCTCCCTTGCAGTGTGTGTGTGCTATGATAGGAGTGAACCCTTTTGTACCCCTTTTAAATCCTTTTGTACCCCTACCCTAGATAGGGTGATGCACCTATTCCCAATTTTAGTCTACCCCGACTTTCCTCACTCCCTTGCAGTGTGAGTTAACCTGGTTGACATTTTCGACTGGGTCACTAGGACAGTGGTTTGGTTGGGGGGCACTGATGTAGTCTACCTGGACTTCAGCAAGGCATTCAACTCTGTTCCTCACAGGAGGTCGGTCAGTAAACTAGAACACACTGGAGTCAGTCATAAAATAACAAACTGGGTTAGAAATTGGCTAAGTGGGAGGCTTCAGAGAGTACTGGTGAACGGTACTCTGTCAGGGGAGGGTCTGGTGACTGGTGGAGTGTCACAGGGGTCAGTGTTGGGACCAGTCCTATTCAATATATTCATCAGTGACATCACAGATGAGCTAAAAGGAAAGGTGTGCCTGTTTACAGATGACACAAAGATCTGCAACAGGGTGGATACACCAGATGGGATGCAAAAATGGAACCTGATTTAAGGAAACTAGAAGGCTGGTCGAGAAACTGACAGTTGAAATTCAGTGCAAAAAATGTAAGGTCATGCAGCTAGGAAAACATAACTCAGGTAGATTAATGGAAGGGGAACAAGTAATGGCCACTCAGCATAAGTGTGATTTAGAAGTTATCATTTCTGATGACTTATGAGTAAACAAGCAATGTGAAAAGGAATCACTGAAAGCTAGTAGCATATAGAGATGCATAGGGAGGGGATCACAAGTAGGATACAAGAGGTAATCATGCCGCTGTATAGATCACTGCTGAGTGGTGTTGCTCAGATAGTGCTTTTGTGGATCCTACCACTATCTGTCAGATAGTGCTGGTATCCTGACTTGGATCCTACCAGATATCCTGCCAAAGACAGATATAGGATCCAGGGTCAGATAGTGATGGATCCTAGTTAGGATCCAGGGATCCTAGGGCAAATAGTTAGGATCCGAGGTCAGATAATGATGGATCCTAGTTAGGATCCAGGGATCCTAGGTCAAATAGTTAGGATCCAGGACTAGACAGTGATGGATCCTAGAGGGTGGATCCATGATCAGATAGCACAACTATACTACCACAGCAACTATCTGGCCAGATTGGAGGTATCTGTTGGTATCCTGATTTCTAGGATATTATCTGAGCAACACTACTGGTGAGGCCTCACCTTGAGTACTGCATCCAGTTCTGGAGACCATACCTCAAGAAGGACATGGATTGTTTGGAGACAGTGCAAAGAAGTGCAATGAAGATGGTGCAGGGGATGCATAGAAAGCCATACAAGGCAAGGCTAAGCAAGCTCAAATTATACTCCCTGGAGCAGCGTAGAGATCTTGGGGATATGATAGAGACATTCAAATACCTGAAGGGTATCAGCAAGGTACAGGCTCAGGACATCTTTTAGGTAAATAACTGTAACAGGACTAAGGGACGTGATATAAGGCTTATGGGTGGCAGATTCAGGGCCATTGTGAGAAAGTATTTCTTCACAGAGTGGGTGGTGGAACCATGAAACAAACTGCCAAAGGACGTAGTGGAAGCATAAATGGTAAGGGAATTTAAAATAGCATGGGGCAGGCATAAGGGAATCCTCAAAAATACAACAACATGGGGGGGGTTGAAGGAACGGGCAGACTAGATGGATCATGTGGTCCCCATTAGCTATCACATTCTATGTTTTTATGTTTTGTGTGTGTGTGTGTGTGTGCTTCAACAGGAGTGAACAGAACTCTTACCTCCACTGTCAGGCAGACCTCCTGCTTCCCTGCTTCCTCCTTGGATGCCTGCTGATGCTGGACACCTATTCCACTCCTTCCCTCGCCTACTCACTCTCTGCTGCGGTGCAGAGTGCCTGGCTGACAGCTGCCTCATTGGGCTGACCCGGGCAGACTCCGCTGTGATGTCCTTGTTGCACTTGTCCTTCATGTGGGTGGCTGCTTGGAGGCCTAGTCCTTATGCAGCTAGAAGACACCTGGATAGTGTGAACTGACTGGCCCCTTTTTATGCCGGGGGCGTGTCTGTGGGCATTGATTGGCTCACCCACTAGCCCCGGTGGAGAGCTCCGATTCTGCTGTCTGGAGTCCCCAAAGTTCAGTTCTTTTGTGAGAGTTTAGGAGGGAAGGCTTCCAAGACAGCCAGAGACCCCTCTTATGCCATATGCTTGTAGTAATGCTGCAGTAATGTTGCACTATGCTGAAGTAATGTTTCTTCTCTAGGATCCCTCATTATGATTTACATTAAGCATCATCTTCCCAGCAGAGAGTGATGGCCCAGAGATAGAACCTTATGCTAATTATGGAACTAAAATCCAGGTTCAGACTCTGCAGTGGTATCACACTCCCCTCTAGCCCCTAATTTCAGATTTGTTTCCATAGTTAGAGAGAGAGATGTAACTACTAATACTGGTTAAGTGGCTACCAAACATTTCTAACATGTTTAAATAACATTTTGGAAAAACACCAAGCAAATTTGAGACAGATGTAGAAAATATTTAAAAATAGTAAATAATATTTAACTGAGCACATTTTACAATTGTCAGGGACCTGCAGTAGTAACACTCAAGTAACATTACTGAAAATAATTGATTTTTGTGCGAACTTGTGCTCAAGTTCCGGAAGGCGAGGCAGGGTTAAGGAGTGTAAATCCTATTGAGGGATCCCTGAGAAGACACCAAGTTACTATGGTGAGTAATCTTTTTCTCTAACCCAGGAATCGCTCTCTGATGCTTTACACTAAGCAGACTCTACAGCAGTACCTTGGGAGGCTGGGTCCAGAACCTATTTAGAAAAGAGGTTCTACAAGATGGCAGTTCCAAAGCTGGCATCCCTTCTGGACCCTATATCCAGACAATAGTGCTTTGTGAAGGTGTGAACTGTTTTCCAGGTAGCTCCCTTTTAAAAAATGTCCAATAGAGGGATGCCCTGTGTGGTTGCCACAGAGCCAGAGGTATCCCTTGTGGAATGTGCCCTTAGGCCTTTAGGGGGGATTTTCCTGGCTTTTCATAACAGAACTGTATGCAAGAAACTATCCAGTGAGAAACTGTCCTCTTGGCTGCTGGTTTACCTTTGCCCATCTCACCATAGGTAACACAAAGCTGAGTGCCCCGAGGCCTGACATCCTTTGTCTGGTCTAAGTAGATGCCCAGTACTCATTTCAGATTTAGGCTCTGCAATTTCTGCTTGCCTGGGCTGGAATATTCAGGGTAGAGTTCAGAAAGGGCAACTGACTGGTTCAGGTGGAATTCTGATACCACTTTAAGAAGGAACTTCCTACTGGTTCTAAGGGCTACCTTTTCCCAGTGGAATATTGTGTAATTTGGTTCTGTGTAGGGGTTTGCAGCTCAGTCACACTTCTAGCAGATGCCATAGCAATCAGGAAAATGGTTTTCCATGTGACATACAGTGGCATCCCTCAGGATGAAACCCACTTTTAAAGCACTCTGCAGTGTGCTGCAGCAGACCTACTGAGTAAAGCAATGTAATTTCAATGGCAATTAGTCCCTTTTGTCATGCAGGAAACTGTGGCATTCACTTCATCCTGGCAGTGTCACATTTTTCTGAATGACAAAAGGGACTAATTGCCATTGAAATTACATTGCTTTATTCAGTAGGTCTGCTGCAGCATTCTGCAGAGTGCTGCAAAATGCTACAGAATTGGGTTTCATCCTGGGGGACACCACTGTATTTTAAATCAGCAGTAGCCATGTGCTCAAAGGGGGCCTCCATCAACTGGGCAAGGCCAATATTCAGGTCACATGTAGGGACTGGGTCCCTCACAGGCGGGTATGGGTGACTGAGGCCCTGAAAACCCTTTTAAAAATAGATTGAGAGGCTAGTGATTTGCCATTGACTGCTGATGTGTAGGCTGACACTGCTGCTAGATCTGCCTTTAGGGTTGATGACCTCAGACCTAAGGCCTGCAAGTGTACTAGGTAGTCCAGGACTGTGGGCAACCCTGCATGTATCGGGATTATCTTTCTGTTGGTGCACCAGTATGAGAATCTATTCCACTTAGAGGAGCATTATTTTCTGGTTGCTGGCTTCCTGGAAACTTTAAGCTCCATGAGGACCTCCTCTGATAGATTCAACCTAGAATACTCTCGCCCTTCAAGAACCATGCCCTCCGACATAACGTCCTGGGGTCTGGGAATGTTATCCTACCCTGAGATAGGGTCAGCAGGTTGTAACTCAGTGGCAGACTAATTGTGGTTGTGCTGGACAGGGCCAGGAGCATTGAGTACCAGGCCTACCTGGCCCAGTTTGAGGCTATTAGGATCACTGTTGCTGCTCTCTACTGAGCTTTAGGAGAACTCTCTGTATGAGTGGGAATGGTGGGAAGGCATACAGCAACCTCCCTGTCCACTTCAAGGCTAGAGCTTCCACTGAGACTATGTGATTGTTCTCCCAGGATGCAAACAAGCCTATTTCTAGAGTGCTCATCTTCTGAAGACCATGGCCAGAATCTTCTGGTCATGGTTTCCCTGGCTGATCCTGCTTACGAATTCTGCAAGGGTATCTGTACAAAATCCCAACTCTGGGATGCCGGACATGAAATAGCCGACTCTGGTTTCTCGTTAGGTACAGGTACGTGATCCCATCACATTAGTGGCCGACACGAAATCCTGACATGATGCCAGCAACCTGCAAACATATACGGTATGCCTATTGAGGTTGTATAATAAAATATTTCATGCTCTTATGCCAGCTGCTATAAAGCCTCATTTATTGAAACTGCAGTTTGTTTGCACTTGCTTTCACTGAAATTTAAACTTTATTTTCTTTTATGTTTATATTGGGTATAGGACGTTCTGTTAAATGAGACTTACATCTTTGAATGAATAAATACAGACAGCACCGCTTATAATGGACATAGCTGTTAGATCCTATTTCATCTGTCTTATGCAGTGTCTGACTTAACGTTCCGTGGCATGTCAGGTGGTTTGCAGATGATAGACTTTCATGCTGTGAAACTGTACAGAGACAGACCAGTTAGTGTATGGCGGACGGTGTTAAGTCTCATATAGTATGGCACAACATACAATTATTACTGCACTAAAATCTGTAAATTTCATTTATTTACAGAAAGAAAATGTTTTTTTGTTTTACTTTGCAGGCAATCTCTTTCACTCCCTTGGTACTGCATCTGCTGAGCTCAGCTGCCCCCCTCCATGTACTGATTCCATTCAGCTTCTCACGTATTCCGAGTTTTGAGGAAGTCTGTTATTTTTGGCTAACTCTTCTACCTTTCTGCAGACTTTTTCCACCCATCCTCTGTTGTATGTAGAAAAATCCAATCCGGGATATGTTCTACTGCTGCTCCATCACATGGTAGCATTCAAATGTTTAGAAAGCATAACACTATGGGTGGGCTTAGATGACAGCACTCAACATTAGGCTTTATTGTCAGGATTTCGTGTGCCTGCAAATCCACCCTGATGGTAAGATGAAAGTCAGTATTTTTGAGTCTGGAATATAGCTGTCAGGATGTTCATTATTGGGGAAATTGTACCAGTCCTTCTCCCAGGACATTGTCTTTGCCTGGCAAGTGTACTGTAGAGATCTTTGCATGTAGGGAGTAAGCCAGGACCCAGACCCTCATTGCCTCTGTTCACACCCTTTAGGGTCTTGTACCTCCCTGCTTGTTTATATAGTACATTGTTGTGGTGTTGCCTGTTCTGATCTGGACAGACTGACCTTGCAGCAGGGAGGAGAATTATTGCATTACCAGAAATACTACCCTGAATTCCAGGAGACTGATGTTCCTGGGTCTACTGCAGGCTCCAGATGCCACTTACTGTGAGGTCCTCCAGGTGGGTGCCTCATCCTAGGAGTGAAGCATCTGCTGTGAGGATACTTGTTGGGGACTGCTGGAGGAAGGGAATACCCTCTCTGAGGTTGCATTCATCCTTCCAGCACCCTGATGACCTTAGCATTGCTTTTGTGACTGGCACCAGTTTAGAGAAAGACTCCTATCTTTAAGACCAGTGGCCTCTTAAGTGGTACTGAACATCCCTCATCTGAAACTGGACCCATGGCATCACTACTGTGAATGCATCCTTGGGGCCCAATAGCTGTAGAAGAGTCCTTGCTGGCCCACTGTAAAGGATTTTTGCTGTGGCAATCAAATGTGCGACTCTCCCCTGAGGGAGGACAGCTTTCCCCTGCAGGGTATCCAGTTCTGCGCCTAAGAAGTTGAGCAGCTGAAGAGGTTCCATTTGGGACTTCTGCAGATTTAGCAGGAACCCCAACTTTTCCAGGGTGCCTTTTACCTTCTGGCTACAGCATGTTGCCTCTTGTTCTGTTTTTCCTGAGGCTAGCCAGTTGTTCAGGTAGAGAAAAACCACCACACCTTGCCTTCTCGGGTGCACTGCCCCCATGGCTAGGCATTTTGTTTTATTGCATTATTTATTTATATTTCTGCAAGCCAAAACTTACAAAAATAATATATTCACAGAAGGATATCAATAAAAAGCGAAGCAACATATCCATACAGAACTATCTTATAGGATCCCTCCTCTAGAGTTACAACACAGGAGGGGAAACCCACAAATAACAACAAAATTCCCATAGCATGCAGCTAAGGAAGGGCAAATTGGAATTAGTCATCCAAAATATTATACCCACAGATATAAATTAACGACCAGGTTAAAAACAAGGTTGGAAAGATTCCTCTAACATAAACCCATAAAAGTCGTACAACCAGAGAGTTCCCACTCCTCAGGTAAGTAAAACAAGAAACAGTAAGTAGAATTTCCCACACAACCTGACAGCAAAAAACAGGAAATAGAACATAGCAGCATAAAATTAACAGTGCCACAGTGAATTCAGTCCAGTCTTCCTATGTTGCCCACAAGTCCATTTAGCAAAAAAACATGAAAAAACATAATTCAAAGTACCGGTGGGCAGATATTTAATATGGGCCAGAAAGGGCAGTTCGCAAATTGCTACATTTCTTAGAACATTCATCACCCTGACAAAAGCGAAAAATAAACACAGGCTACAGGGAATTAGAAGAACTTCTTAAATGCATTGTCAGGGCAACTTACACCCCAGCCCCTGGCCCAGTTTTAAAACTTACGGTTTGATCAGAGTCCCACGAACATATTAGTCCTCATCCAATGGTGTATCCCGATCCGTAGCGACCTCCAACTCTTGCTCAATAGGCTGAAGAATTTTGTCTGCATCTTTCAGGTCGTTGAATTGGTATTGTTTCCCTTGCTATGTTAAGCGCAATCTGGCAGGGAGCAATATCTGATGCTGGATCTTTCAGCAGTGAAGACGTCTCCGTATACCGTCACACGCCTTCCGCCTCTGTCTGGTGTTGTACGAGAGGTCTGGAAAAACCTGTAAAGTGTCCTTTCCAAATTTAAGGGCCTGTCATCTTCTAGCCAGAGCAAGCACCCAATCCTGGTCACCTACAGCAGTGCAGACTATCATTAGAGTTCGAGGAGCCACTGGATCCACTGCAGCCCGTCTCAATGTAATCCGGTAGGCTTTCTCTATTGATATGGGGGTATCATCCTCTGAAAAGCCCAGTTTAGTTGGCAAAAAGGATTGAACAAAATTGTGCCAATCTTCCCCTTCAGCAGAGTCAGAGAGTCCCAGCACTCACACATTCCTCTCCATGGCTTGATTCTCGACCACTTCTAACCACTGTGGCAGCAGCTCCCCGATTTTTCCCATACTTGCATTCTTGGACCCACCACACACCTCTTCCAACCCTTTGTGTTCAGGCAATTCACTATTAAATCAAAGTTTAAACAATAATTCCCGGAGCTCAGGGAAGTTGCTGCTTCCTAGAAGCTGCTCAGCGGCGTCCCCAGCTAGACACTTTGTGAAGACCCTTGGTGCTGAGGTGAGACCAAAGTGAAGAGCCACAAACTGGTATTGGCAGGTTTCTAGCCTAAATCGGTGGTATTTTCTTAGGGTGGGTCTGACTGGAATGTGAAAATAGGTGTCTTTCAGATCCAGTGACCCCAACCAATCTCCTGGTTGTAAGGATGGTATCACTGCACCCAGTGTGACCATCTTAAACATTTTCTTTTTGATATGCCCGTGCTGATATCCTAGATCTAAACTAGATCACTACTCCCCATTTTGTTTGTGGGCTAGGAAGTACCTTGAGAACAGGCTCTTTCCCCACTGTGAGACAGGGACCTTTTTTACTGCTGTTACCTGCAGCAGCTCTTTACTTCCATTTTATTTATTTGAATGTTTCACCAGGAAGGCACACTGAGCAGGATTGCTCGTTTCCAGATGCATCCTGGGGGGTGGGGAAGGAGGAGTACAATTGACATACACACATTTATACAGTTACAATAATAGTATCATAGAGCTGCTAATTACAGCAATAGCACAATAGTAATTACAGCATGAGTAAAATGTACAGACATGGATAGGCGACCTGTTTATAACAGCAGGTGCAACATTTGATTAGAGCATTGCTACTGACTAGCTAAGGTAAAGTTCCAGAGACAGCTAGGGGTTAGCTGATCAAAAGTATTTCAGAGAGCCTATCTAAGGTAGTAATAGTGTAGAGTGATGAGGTGTAGTAGGAGGGGATTTATGAGGACATGACATAGAGAAAGTAAGCTGAATTAGTGTGAGGAGGGCAAGTTTGGGTAGGAGCAGATTGGGTAGGTGTAATCATGTAAAAAGGAGAAGAAAGATTTGTGTGAGGTTGCATTATGGATGGAAGAGGGGAGAGAGTGCCACAGTTTTGGGCCACAGAATGAAAAGGCGGATTGACCGTGCAGGTGGATCTGTGGGGGATAGCAAGGGATTTGGGGTCAGAGCTACAGAATGACTATGTGCATTGTATTGAGGTAGAGCTAGAAGAGGAGAGAGAGAGAGGAGGGGAGAGTACCAGATGAGAATTTGGCCATGAAACTAGCAGTATGGAACCGGCGTCTGGACTCTAGGGATGGAGAGGAGAAGGCTTTATACAGATCACAGTGATGAGTATGATGGGGCAGGATAGAACAAAGTGACAGAAGGAGTTAAAGAGGGTGTCCAATCTGGCTAGTGCAGATTTTGGAGCGGAACTGTAGACTATATAAGCATAGCCAAAGGTGGAGAGGATTATTTTCTGCACAATAGCTTGGCATGCAGTTTGTAGAATGCAATCCTTGTTTCTGTATAAAGGACCAAACTTGGGGTTCAGATTCTTTTGGATTGCATTCACATGTGCTGAAAAGTCCAGGTGGTGGTCTAACCGGACCCCCAGATATCTGAAGGAGGTGACGCTTTCAAAAGGTGTACCATCCAGGGGGTGGAAGACAGGGGGTGTGGAGTTTAAATAGCCTCTGTCTAGTGTTGAAGGACATAGAAACTGTCTTTTTAGCACTCAGGAACAGCTGGTTGGACTGGATCCGTAGCTGGACCCTATCAAAATCCTGTTGTATCCTATCCTTCACATTAGCATGAGGGGCATTAGAAGTGTAAAGGATGATGTTGTCCACACACATGTGAATTTCAGAGGAAGAGCAGGCTGCAAGAAGGTTATTTAGAAAGATAGAAAATAAGATTGCACCAAGTACTGAGCCCTGAGGGACTCTAGTGTTGATGGGGAGGAGAGGAGAGAGGGAGGAGTCAATCTTGACTGATCGAGATCTGCCTGTTAGATAAGATTGAAGCCATGCTGTATTTGAGGTGGATAGCCCAGCGGCCGAGAGTCTGTGAAGGAGAAGGGGGTGTGATACAGTTTCAAAGGCTTTAGCTAGGTTGACGAATATAGCTGGGGTTACATGCTCCTGATCCATACTGGTGAGTATAGAATCAGTGAGCCATATTAGGGAGGTGCTGGTAGAGTGGGACTTGCAGAAGCCAGACTGGAAGGGAGTGAAGAAGGAGCTAGAGTTGAGATAGGGGGTGAGCTGAGAGAGTACAATACGCTCCTGGAACTTAGCTGGAATAGGGAGCAGTGAGGTTGGTCAATAGTGCCCTGGGACTGTGGGATCACCACCTTTAGGGAGAGGAATTACTGTAGAGCGTTTCCAGTTAGTAGGAACTGAGGAGAGGGCAAAAGATAAGTTTAGTAGCATAGCCGGGGGGATGATATAGCAGACGCAGAGAAATAGAGCAGTTTGGGGTCTAGCCCATCTGGGCTCTGGCCTTTGCTGGGTTTCAGGGCCAGGAGGGCCTTGTGGGCATCATTTCGACAGATGGGCGAAAAGGAGAAAAAGGGGGCGGTAGTTTGGTTTGATGTGGGAATGGAGTTTTGGGTGGAATAAGGTGTAAATGGAGGGACAGTAGCTAGGAGGGAGGACGCACAGGATATGAAGAATGTGTTGAAGGTTGATGGTACAGATGGAGGGTCAGATAGTGCGCCATTATTATGTATGAGGATAGGGAGTGGGGGTTGGGAGGGGGGCGAGAAAAGGGATTTGACAACCTTCCAAAGTCTGGATGGATGGCTTAAGTTGGTATTAAAAGAGGTGGAGAAATATTCTGCTTTTGCATATCTGGTGGCATTAGTGCAAGTGTTCCTAAGATAACGGTATTGGAGAGAGTACGGGACCCAGTTGTTTTGTAGGCCTACCATGCATGATCGCACGCTTGCATGCAGGCCAGCAATTCAGCATTAACCCAGGGGAGATGAAATCTTCTTACTCTGGTAAGTTTTGGAGGAGTTTGCAGGTCCCAGAATCCCAGGATTCTGGTCTGGAAATAGTTGAGTGCAGTATCAACAGAGGATGCTGTTGATATGGGTGATCAATCAGTGTGGGTCCAATCACTCAGGAGGGGGGCAAGATTTAGTGAGCGAAATGAGCATAATGAGATTAATTTAGGGGGAGCTTTAGGCCGATGGACCTTATGGATACAGTAAGTCATGTGATGATCGCTGTGTCTGGCAGTACACCAGAGTCAATTATACGATGTGGATGTGATGTAAGCACCCAGTCAGTTAGGGTGTGCATGTGTGATTTGAGGTTGAGACAAGTTGATTCAGTTATTATTTGGGTTAGGTTAATGAGTTAATTTTAGAACATATTTTAGAATCTGAAGGAGAGAGCCAATCCTGGTTTATGTCACCTAGTATATATAGCTCACCAGAGGTGGTATGTGAGGTAATAGTGGTGATAAGTTCAAAATTGTTGATGAAGGGAGACCAGGGTGGCAGTAAATGCCAGCTACATATATAGGCAAAGTTAAAGGGAGGGAAAGTATGATGAGGAAAAGTTTGTATTGGGATGGGGTATGATATTGACAGTACAGGAGAGTATTGGAGGCTGGTGGATAAATACATAGCTACACCTCCGCCCTTGCTGGGTCTGTCTTGCCTAATAATACAGTAGCCGGGAATAATGAATGGTATTTTGTGGGATAGCCAGGTTTCGGACAGAACCAGCACATCTGGGAGGAGTTCCATCATGGGGGCACCAAAGGAGGGATAATTTGGGAAGTAGGCTTCTTATATTAAGATGTGTGATTTTTAGACCCTTTGGAAGATGTGAGGGGGGGTCCTGAGTTGGATTTGATGTCACCTGCTGACATAAGTAGCAGAGTGATGAGCAATTGATTAAGTATATGTGTCTACTTTATAGTTGTTGAGTGTTGTGACATGAGGGGGGAGTGTAAGGGGGGTGGAGAAGTATTGATAGGAGTCTGGATAAATGTAGGGTGGTTATGAGGGTAGTGGGGGGTAGAATGGATGCATGGGGAGGCCATGGGTAGTTTTATAGGGCCAAGAGAGATGGAAGTGTGGTGTGAGTTGAGGAATATTTTGGGTTAAGGGAGGGGATCAAGGGATAGAGGGGTGTGAGGAAGGGGAAAGAGAAATTAGAGAAGAGAGGAGGGCTAGGCCAAGAAAGTAAATGGTAATGTTGTGCACTATAGTGTAGATGAAGAGATGAGCTGGTGGAGTTTGGGTACTTGAGAGGGCGAATATGTGAATAGGTGGTTAGGACAGAATATTAGGTGTGCAGTAATGGCAGGGGTGCAGCATTTAGTGGAACCAGTTAAGGAGGTTCTGAGAGTGTAGACAAGAACCTTTAAGTGAAGATAGCACTTTGAGTTTGATTTACTAGGAGAGTCAGATAAGAGTGTTAAAGGGCCGAGTCAGATTGTCATAACCTGATTGTTTTAGCTGAGTTAGGTTTGAAAGCAGTGTGGGGTGTACCAGTGTCTTATGGTAAGTGATTTATTACGGTTAGCAGGGAAGTGATTGGGGGTGTGACAGTGTAGTTGAAGAGCTCTTTCCATTGGTGAATGAGTTGGAAAAGTTTTTGGTTTCTGCAGTCTTGGAAACCTTTTGTACTGCAAAGACAATCCCTGACCCTTTAATTCCAGGACTCACTTGTCTGTGATAATTTTTACCCATTCCTGGAAGTAGTGGGCCAGCCTTCCTCCTACTGGCCATGGTTGGACGACCTGGGTAAAATTGTCAGGGGTATTGTTTTGGCTGTGGTTTGGGGGCTGGTGCTGCAGAAGTGCATCTGGAGTCCTCCTGCCTCTCCCTCTGTAGTAACTCCTTTGGGGTTGGTACTCATAATTGGGGCATAGGGTCTTGGATAATAGCTCCTACCTCTGCCTCCCCTTACATAGAGCCTGTAGGAGGTGGAGACCTTTTCTTTCTTGGTGTTATTTTTGTAAATAGTCTTGTACTCATCCACTTTTTCCATTTATTTCTCTGTTTTGTCACCATATAAAGAATTTCTCTCTCAAAGAAGAAATCCATGGCTTTGGTCTGGGTACCCTAGGAAAAGATGGTCTCCCTTAGCCAGGAAAATCTCCTCAGTGCCACTGCATGGGTATGGACACATAATCATCAGATTTTATTGTATATGGCTAGAGAGCCTTCACAAATAAGCATCACAGTGATTAATTTCCCATATTACAGAGTATAACACACATATATGACACACATATATAACAATAATAAATTAAATACTAATACAGTGTTTAAAATGACTACCCGCATAAATACACATTACGTTCCAGTACTAGGTAAACAATGATTATCTTGTTAGACTATTTCATTTATGCTATACAGATTCTACTTCTTATCTTATTAATTGACCTTAGGTACTTAGCTAATCTTTCCACAGACCACGCATCGTTAGTATGAAATAGTATATTCGTTAATATTGATTTATCTATCTATGTATCACTTGTAAAGGGGCACAACCAGTATTTTCTTTGATTAATATACCATGTACCGTCCCATAGTATATGAATTAAATTTCCTCACCTCCTCAGCTACAGTCACAGTCCCCGGATAGGAGACCTTCTTTTTAATATCGATAAGATAACATATTGCTTTCACACTGCTCAAATTTATAATTTGAAATTAAAGATCTTAATTTTGGGTCTGCCAATATTTTCAAGTATGGTTTAAACCCCAAATAATAATTATTCTCATAAAACCATTTTGAATAGTGTCAATTTGTTATCAGCTGTAGATCCAAGCAATTCCAATTTGCAGTTGTTCTTTTTGTAACATACTTCTTATATTTTGTGCTAATTATAATACCTCTTTCTACTGCCTGTTTAAGATTCATCATTTTGTTTGTTAGCAATATATTCAGAACTTTGATGTACCAGTAACCGTTTTGATAACCTAGATCGTACCATGTTTCTTTTTCTTTCAATGCCGCATTTGCTAATATAAATTTTTTTTGTCTAGATACTCTGATCCAATAATTAACTTTTCTAATTTCTATCAAAGCCTCAATATTCACAAATCCTAATTCTGAACGTAAATATGCCGATGGACAAGAATGTCCTACTTTTAAGATTGTACGTAGGAATTTATATAATGGGGACATTAATCTTTTTAAATTTTTGTATTCCCAGATCTCTGCTCCATATAGGAGTTTGGTATCATATTTAGTTCTAATTACCTGTATTAGTGGTTTTATTATCATGCCTCCATATTTTATATTAAAGTGTATCAGTCCTGCTATAGTCTTTTTAATTTTGCTAAAAGCATTTCAGTTTGTTTTGTCCAATTACAGTTCTCCTGAAATAGAATGCCTAAGTAGATGTAGCTTGTTACCACCTTTAATTTTTCTATTCCCACTTTCCAGTACATTGAATCTTTTTCCCTGCACCAAATATAAGTACTTTTGTTTTGTTCAGATTTAGTTTTAATTTTAAATCTGTGGACCTACTATAAATAAAATCTAACTTTTTTTGAAGTCCTGATTTTGAGAGGTAGAATATGGCAATATCATCCACATAGGCCTGAAGTGGGCAAGCCGTAGATGAAATTTTCGGTGAGTCTGAATTTATAAATTCACTATCTGTTAACATTTTGTCAATATATAATGAAAACAGCAATGGTGCCATAACACATCCCAGTCTAACTTCTCTGTTGATTTTAAATGCTGCCATTGGTCCACCTTGCCTTTCCATTCTTATCTTGGCCCAACTGTCACTATATAATTGTGTAATTAAAGCAATGATATTGCCATCAATCCTTCTCTCTTTTAATATAGACCATAATATCTGTCTAGATATATAATCAAATGCGGATGAATAGTCTATACAACACAGAGTGTCTGATGTGTGAGTTGCACATATTTCTCTATGAAATGTTTTAAAACAAAAATATTATCTAGCGTAGAATAATTAGCTCTGAAGCCTGCCTAGTGTCTAGAGAGGCCACCTGTTTTTGCACCTCAGCTTTTTAATTTTTCCAATATGACCTTTGTCAGTATCTTCAGATCTACATCCAATAGCTAATAGGCCTATACATAGTGGGATCTGAAAAGCTCCCTTTTTTATGTACTGGTACTATGTTTGCTCCCTTCCACGTATCTGGAAAGGAGTTCGATCTTATACATTTATTGAAATATATTACCAGAAACTTTACCCATAATAATAGTGAAGCAATGCAATGAGTAATGCTCAACTACACAAGCAACTATGTGTTGTGAGAACCTTTTCCAGGTTCTAGAAGGGGAGGTAGGAGTGGGACTGTCAAGCACAGTGAAGGATCCCTTTGGAAGAAACAACATTGCTACAGTGAGTATTTTTTTCTTCAAACCCCAGGAATCCCTCACCATTGCATCACAATGGCAGATTCCATAGCAGTACCTTGGGAAGCTGGGTACAGAATCTATAGAGGGAAAAGGTTCTGCGAAACAGCAGTGCCAAACTGGCATCTCTTCTGGACTGTATGTTCAGACGGTAGTGCTTTGTGAAGGTGTTTATGGTTTTCCAGGTAGCTGCTTTACAACTTTCCCATATGGAGACACCTCTAGATGCTGCCACAGAGGCAGAGGTACCCACTGTGGAATGAACCCTCAGGCCTTAGGTGGAAGCTTGACAGCTTTACCATAACTGAACTGGAAACAGGCCACTATCCAGTGAGCAATGGTTCTCCTGCATGCTGGTTTTCCTTGGCCTATGTGCCATAGGTGACAAATAGGTGTGTAGATGTGGATGTGACATCCTTATGCAGTACAAGTAGTAGCTTAAAGCTCTCCTAACATCCATAATGTGGAGTCTCTGCTCCCCTGGTGTGGATTTCTCAATAAAGAACACAGTGGGTGTGACAGACTGGTTAAGGTGAAATTCTGAAACCAATCTGGGAAGGAATTTCCGGTTGATCCTCAAAACTACTTTATCCATCTGGAAGATAATGTAGCTGGAATCTGTACAGAGACTTAAAAGCTCATTCACGTTCCTGGAAGAAGTGAGGGCTACCAAGAAAACTGTCTTCCAGGTGACATATTACAGTGTGGCAGTTGCCAAAGGCTCAAAGGGAGCCCCCACGAGCTGGGCAATAAATACATAGATTCAAGTCCTTTGGGGGGACTGGATCCTTAAAAGGGGGGTTCTAGTGGTTCAGACACTTGAAGAAATGTTTGAAAATAGCCAGGGAGGCTATGGGCCTATCCTGGGATTAAGGTGCTTGGAAGAACAAAACAGTGAAAACCTTTTTCACTTTGAAGAATAGGTTTTCCTGGTGACTGACTTTCTGGAGACTTTTAATACATTTATACCCTCCTTTGAGAGGTTTAATCTGGAATACTATACCTCTTCAAGTGCCAGACTCTGAGATGCAGGGTACTCAGGTCTAGAAATATTATCTTGCCCTGAGGCAAGGTCAGCATATTGCACTTCTGGGGAAGGGAGACTGAAGGTTTGCTGGATAGGGACAGTTGCAGAGGATACCAGGTCTGCCTAGCCCAGTCTGGAAAAATTAGGATCATTATTGCAGGTTCCCTTTTAAGTTTCAATAATACTCTCAGCAGAAGTGGAAAAGGGGGAAATCGATAAGGGAACCTCTATGTCCAACAGAGGACCAGCACCTCCTTGGGGACTGTGCCCACCTATGGAGGCCTGCCACAAAAGAGGGGAGGGCTGGTAATTTTGTCAGGAGGTGAACAGGTCTACCTCAGGTGTGCCCCACTTTCTGAACACTGCTGACAGCACTTGCCTGTTCAGAGTCCATTTGTCATTTTCTTGACTCATTCTGGTCAGGGACTGTGTGAGGACATTGTCCTTGCCTGGCAGGTGCACTGCTGATAAGTGCATCTGCAGCTTATATGCCAAACACCAGATCTTTATTGCTTCTGTGCACAGCTTGGAAGATCTTCTTCCTCCCTGCTTGTTTATATAGGTCATGGTGGTGATACTGTCTGTCCTTATCTGGACTGACTGACCTTGATGTGGGAGGAAAAAGCCGGCATTGCCAGATATACAGTCCTGCGCTCCTGAGCTCCAGGAGATGTATGTGCTCCTGGGACTCAGGTGGGTTTCATGCTCTGCTTACAGTGAAGTCCTCCATGTGGGCACTCCACCACAAGTGTCCTTCTTCTGCCAATCTAGTGCACTTAGAAGGCACCTTGAAACTGGTACCATCCTTGACAGAGGGTCCCGCCTTTAGGACCAATGAGATCCAAGGTGGTAATGAATGCACCTCATTTGAAATCTGCCATCTTGCACCGCAGCTGTAGAGGTGGCCATGTGTCCCAGCAACTGAAGGAAGACTCTTGCTGGCCTGGTCTGTCCTACCTTGAAAGATCTTGTCAGGTATATGAAACTTGCCATCCTCTCCTGAGAGGAAAGCTTTCCCCTGCCGGGTATCCAGCTCTGCTCCTTTGAAGTCCAGCACCAGGACAGGTTCTGTCTCGGACTTCAGAACATTTACCACAAAGCTTAGGCCCTCTAGAGTTTTCTGGGTGAGCGGCAGAGAGGCTTTGGCCTCCTGGTATGACCCTATTGAAACTAGGCAATCATCTAGGTAATGGAAGACCACTACACCTTGTCTTCTCAAGTGTGCTGCAACTACTGCCAAGCACTTTGTAAAGACTCTTGGTTCTGATGACAGGCCAAAGGGAAGGGCTGCAAACTGCTGCTAGTAGCGATTCCCCACACTGAACCTAAGATACTTTCTGGGAGAGGGTCTTACTGGAATGTGAAAGTAGGCATCCGTTAAATCCAGTGCTCCAGCCAATGTCCCTGTTGCAGAGATGGGATCACTGTAGCCAGTTTCACCATCTTGAACAATTCTATTTTCAAGTGTTTGTTCAGAACTCCACTCTACATTTTACTTGTGCGTAAGGAAGTATCTTGAATACAACCCCTTCCCGAACTCAGAAGGAGGAACTCTTTCCACTACACTGACAAGCAGTAGCTTTTTAACCCCCAAATCCAGCAGGATTTTTTCTGGGGGGTATGAAGTAGGAAGGCCATGTGCACCTGCAGTTTTTGGGAGTTTTCTGAATTGCAGGGAGAGACCCTGGCTCACTATCTCCAGGACCCACTTGTCTGTGGTAATGTTTTCCCATGCCTGGAAGTAGTGAGCCAAAATTTCCCCACTGGTAATGGGTGGGCGACCTGGACAGACATGTCAGGGGCTCTGCTTTGCCTGTCCCTTGGAGGCTGGAATGACTTCAAAACACTTGGCCCTTTCCTTGCCTTTTCCCCTTGAAGAAACCCCTCAGAGGAGGGTAATCATAAATTACATGAGCCTAAGGAAAATAACCCTGGCCCCTACCTCCCCTTCCATAAGGTCTGTAAGGAGTGGAGGTCTCCTCCTTCTTAGTGTTACTCCTGTAGGTGGTCTTATGCTCATCCACCTTTCTCATGTGAACCTCTGTTTTGTCCCCAAACAAAGAGTTCCCTTCGCAGGGGAAATCCGTGTCCTTAGTCTGGGTGTCCTGTGAGAGATTTGTAGTCCTTAGCAATGCAAACCTCCTCAAGGATACTGCATGATGCTCCATTACTCTGGAAACCGTGTCACTGGCATTTGCGGCCATATGAAACTGGTGCTTAGTGACATCTATGGCAGCCTTTGTTGTGTCGTCCAGGTCCTGAGCTAGGTCACCAGCAGCTTTCTCACTCATGGCCACCACAGAGTTCCAGAGCACCTTCTGGTACTGAGCTGTGTAGGCCATATAAGCTGCCTGCCTCAGCAAAAGTGGATGTATGCACTGTTTTGGTCATGCTGTCCAGCTTCCTAGAATCCCTCTCTGGGGGTTGTGAGAAAAGGGGTACCTTGGACTTGTCACAGGCAGCGGTTTACACCACCCCTTTGTAGTCAGGATCAGTATACAGGTACTCAGCAGCCTGCCTATCCAGACAGTATTTATTTTCAACCATTTTGTCTAGGCCAGCTGCAGAAGTGGGGCTTTCAGAATCTTGGAGGTGGTCTTCTTGAGAGATTTGTGAACTGGCACAGGAACAACCTATTTGTCAGTGTCATGCCCATCATATCCAAAAATTCCACCTCATTCTCATCCTCTGCAGTCTCTTGTGGAGCGAGGTTGAGGTTGCTTGCCATCTGCTTCACAAATGAATAGTGTGAGGTATAATCCTCAGAGGAATGGGGAGGGGAACCAAACTCCTGAACAGAGGAACCACCAGACTCTATAGTTCACCCTCTTTTTCATAAAAAAAGTTCAGCCTCCTCCACCACAGGCATTGGTATAGGTACAGGAGCCTGGGGAGGGGGCTGGCATTGACAAACAATGCTTCCATAATCTGGAAAGCCTGGAAAAACTTCCATGCTTTAGCCATGTCCTCTGCAGAGGACATTTTTAATTTGTCAACTGGTGTCTCCTTTCTTTCTTCAGTAGGAGGAGCAGTAACATGTTTTTCGTTCTGCTTTTCTTGGCAGGCACCGGTTCTGATGCCTGCTCAGCAGACCCTTTTGTCTTTGATGACTGATGGGTCTCTTCATCAGACACCATGACCTCTGAGTCATCCTTAGCAGACTTGTCATTCTGTTTACTATGAGGAACTGGACTCTTCCCAGAGCCTGGTTGTGAAGAAGAGGCAGACTGAGAAGCCATAATGTCTTCATGTTTCTAAGTCTTCCTTTTTTAGGGTTTTGGGGCCAAAACCTCATTCAAAGTTCACAACTAGAAAAATTGCGTTCAGGACCCAGGCAATTAAAACACAACTCATGCCAGTCTGCCTTTGCCAGGAGCTGGAAACACTTGGCACAATTTTTAAAACCTGTGGATCCTGTCCTTTTCATGGGCTTGTCAGGCATGGCAATCGCTGACAACCTAAATGGAAAAAAAAAGTAGTTCTAATAAAGCCAGCAATTTGGTTCCCACAGAAATGGGAACTGCAAGTTAGAATGTTAAAAACTAAAACAATAATGAAATAAAACTGCCCAAAATAAATGAAAATATAATCTCGGTTCCCCAAGTCAGAACCAGGACTTAATCAACAGGAACCACAAGCGGTGAGGAAAAGAACAGGTGCAGCAAGCAAAAAAGAGCAAAATTTACTTCAAAATAATATAAGTTTTAGATAAATAAATGTGGTTCCATTAAGGCATAAACCGGGCCTCAATGGGGTTTCCTCAGTTCCTTGGAACTGCAAGGGAACCGAAGAGCAACGGTAATTAAACAATAACCTGACGCAGAGTTAGTGAAAAACTAGCTAAACAAGTAACTGACTAAAAGAAATAAACATAAAATCAACCAGAATGTCAGTTCTGTGAAGAGTGACTTTGGGGCGATGCTTCCTTTCAGGAGGAGAAATAAATCTATCATTAGAGGGCATGGGAGAGCATGACCACAGCAGAGTTTTGAGTTTCATTCTAAGTTCTCTAATTAGCATAACATTCTAGGCTCCAGGGCTGCATGCGATTGTCAAGCAACTGTGAGGGGTTCCTGGGGTTTGAATGCAGTAATATATTACAAAATGCTGCAGTACACTGCAGGAAACAGTGGCACTGAAGCCCTTTTGTCATGCAGTATTTTCCAACATTCCACTTACTGCAAGGTACTGAGTTGCATCCTAGCTGACTATGCTGAAGGTCCCCTGCACTCCCAGCAGTGCTTCACTCATCTGTCCATCTCTGTTATTCCATTATAGTCTTTAGTATGTAAAAAAATGGCAGGAGTTATTTATCTCTTTGAACGTAGTCCCCACCTTTGATGCTCCTGCTTAAACCAAGACATTAAAAACAAAAAATTACCTGCATTTGTTAAGCCCCATCCAGATATCCAGCAAATACCCATTGTTTCCAGATTGAAATTAGGATCATCGGGGAAACAAATAGGTTTGACATCATCTGTAAATTTAAATGCCTCACGTGTCATAATAAGAGCCACATCGTTATCAGTGTTCTTACTATTAAAATTTGGATGCAAAAAAATCTTTGAACTTGCAAGCGTTTGTGCTGGTTTGTTACGCTCAACAGTTCCTGCAATCACGTTGATGGACCTTCGCCTGAAAAAAAGTAAAAGGAAAATTTATTTAAAGATTGAACCTGTAATTTTACTAATGCATACAATTTAATGGTAACAGTTACCTGACTAAGACAGTTTCAGAGCTGTGCAAGCAAATTGTAGTCTTCCCTCCTCCCCATCCCCGTTTTAGGGGGTTAAACTTTAAGGGCTAGACATTCAAAAATGGGCAAAAGTGGGGAACAAAGGTTTGCACTGCACTTGCACCAGCGCCCAACCCAGAGGCTGCTATATTCAGTTGAACAGCAGACTGGCACTACCTGACTGGATATCGGTCAGTGTCAGTGCAATGCCAAGTCACTTTGCACTACCCTGACATGAACCTGGGCTTTTTTTTTTTGTAAAATGTTTTTATTGGTTATAACAAACAAAAAAATGTACATTAACAGTAACAACTGCGTACTGGGTAGTTTACATACTTCTGTTGGAAGACGTAAATGCTCTAACACTTTCCACTCATATGATTATCTCAGTAGCTTTTTTGCAAGATACATCAGTACTCGATGTGTCTCCCTACCTTAATGATCCAACTCTGGAAGGGTCATTAGCCATCATGTGCTTATCAAAGCTGTTGGAGTTACCCCACTCACTCCCTTCCCCCCACTCCAAGCCCCACAGATACCTTGCTAGAGGGGGGAAAATGCCCCTACTTATTGCTGCACAAATAGGTTCCACATTTTGTCAAATATTTAATTGTTACCATTCACAGAGTACTGTATTTTCTCCAAGGTCAAGCATTGCTTCATATTGTTTACCTATTGTTGCATTAGGGGTGCATTAACAGACAACCATGATCAGGCTATGGTCTTTTTAGCATTTATTAAGGCCACTGACCATAATGGGTCCTTCCTGCTAGACTGTGCCAGGTTTGGGTTCACACCCAGTAGCAGCTCCAGGGGAGATTTAGAGAGTCGATGTCCCAGGACTTCACTCTTTATCCTGTATATCTCATGCCAGAATGGGGCTACTCTGGGGCCTGTCAGTGCCATGTGTAGAAAGTCTGCATTCTCCCCCATGCATTTGGGGCAGTGACTGGGGTTTTCTGGACTAATAGCATGAAGTCTACTGGGAGTCAAATATGTCCTGTACAGAAAGTTCAGGTGTTGGACCTGGCCTTTGTCTAGCCCTAATTGTGCCCCCTGACCATATAGCACCAGGAGCCATGGCAGGATAGTCAGTAGCAAAATACAAATTAGGCCACTGGGCATGTAAGGTGCTAAAGGGTCATTAGCATGCCCATTATGGGCTCATTTGCATTTGAAGCAGGAGCCTGGTTATGCCCACCCTGACATCATCCCTGGTGGCTAGCAGCACCCACCACCCCCGAACACCCATCCTGGTTCTTTGACAGTTTTCCCTGGTGTCTAGTAGCACCCCACCACTCTCCAATCTCCTGTCCTAGGTATTACAAAGCATTTCTTAGTGTCTAGTGGCATCCCTGCACCCTCTGATCACTCATCTGGGTGAGCATCACCATTTCCCCAGCGTCCAGTAGCACTGCCCACCCCACAATCTCCTGTCTGGGTGAGTATTGCCATATCCCTCATTTCTGGTTGCACACCCTACCCCCAGATCACCCATCTGGGTGAGTATCACCATATCACTGGTGTCTGGTGGCACCTTCCACCCCTGGTCATCTGTCTGGGTGAGTATCACCATATCGCTGGTGTTCAGGGGCACCCCCTATCCCCCATCTCTTGGCCCATGTCCCCTAAACAATCCCTGGTGTGCAGTGGTACCCCCGCCCCCACCAGCCAAATGCCAGTTGACAAATGCACCAATGAACATTGGTAGTCCAATGGCCCCACCCACCCCACCCTGCCTGCACCCAGCGGCCCCTTGCCAGTCAAGGCGGGGACGTAGTGAATCCTTCTGGCAGCTGGCCCCAGACCTCCTCTACCTTTCTTGACTGGCCACTGTATGAGCTGCAGTGAGCGCGGGCGACACTGTATAGTATACTGCACGTGGTGCTCACTGCATCTCATATGGTGGCCAGCTGGAAGAGAGAGGAAGGCTGTGCTAGTCACCATAGAGGGATTCACCCATTTGACCAAAGGGGAGTTGGGGTGGTTGCTGCGCAGGTGTGGGCAGGGCACTGGGGTGCTGGACCGCCAATGTTGACCAGCGTGTTTGTCCACTGGCATTCGGGGGGTGGGGCAGGGGTACCACTGGTTGTCAGGATTGTATAGGGGACATGTGCCGGGCAATCGGTGGGGGGAGGGATGCCACCAGCCACCAGGGATGTGGTGATACCCTGACGGGTGATCAGGTGGTGGTGGGGGTGTCACTAGACACCAGGGACTACTGTGTATTACAGGGATGGGGATTGAAGGGTGAAGGGTGCCACTAGAATACCTGGGACAAGTGATCAGAGGGTAGGTGGTTCCACAAGACACCATGGAAAATATTAACATTAATGGGACAAGTGTGTGTTGCGGGGTCTCTAGACACCAGGGAATATATTCACAGCAATGGGATGGGTGTTTGTGGGGTGAGGGATGCCTAGCCACCAGTGATGGGCATATCGTATGAAACAGGTGGTCAGACGGTGGGGGTACCACTAGACATTAGGACATAATTTAAACTAACTGGGTTGGGAATCAGAGGGTGGGGGAGGGGTTCCACTAGACACCAGGGACTATGTTGTCCTAACTGGGATGGGTGATCAGGGGTTGGGAAGTGTAACTGAACCCCAGGGACAATGTGTACTATAGGGGATGGGTGCTGGGAGGGTGGGGGCGCCACTACTCACCAGGGAACCTCCTGCCTGTCATGGGATGGGTGAATGGGGTAGGTAGCTACAGTACAGCTGTCCTGCCATCACTGTGGTGGGGCACTGTCTTTGCACCCAATTAAGTCGGGGTTTTCAGAGGCAGTAAATAGCACTGCTTCAGGTGCCATTTACCATCGATGCAAACCTTTGAAACTGGCAAAAGGGGACCCCTCATTTGCATGTGCACAGTGTCATTTTAGCATCTGGGCACTAACAGGTTTAATCTGCACTACAGGGGTCTCTGAATATAGACCCCATCCCAAAATCCAGGCACAAATCCAGTTAGTGCGGACAAATACCTGTTAGCACCCGTGCTCATTTTTAAATATCTGGCCCCAAGTGTTTTATACTCATTTTCACCTGGGCAGGCATTTTGTTTCAAGATTAAGCAGTGGATGTTTTGGACTTCTAATGGACTTGTAATGGAGCTATTGGAAGTATATTTTCAGAGAGTTTTTTATTATAACTGAATTAACTAACAGAAATGGTTACTCACTGTAATAGCGGAATTTCTTCTAGTGAATGCGGCTTGAGATTCTAAGTGAAACCCACAGTGGTATGGGGACTTACCTGTGTGGTCCCACAAAGCCACCACTTTGCCACCACCAGCTGTGTTGCTCCCTCTAGCCGCTCCCCCCTCTCCGGATGTGGACTGGGAGGTAGAGACAGAGCAGGGTGAAGAGGAGTGCTTGTTTCTTCAGTGTCTCCTATGCCATTCAGCTTCATGGCTCTGTACTGCACATCAAAAGGGCAGCTTCCTGATGCTGATGGAGGGCATTGGCACTCTTGATCAAAACCGTTACATCCCCATCGCCCACTGTACCCAACTGGGCAATAGAGCAAGACTGCACTAACACCATGAAGGTGCACAGAAAAATGTTTAGGGGCAGGAGCCCTTTACATACAAACTTTGGGGCCAGTGCCCCTAAAAACTACCAGGGCAGCAGCTGTATTATTTCCCCTCTGACCCCATCAACATGGCAATAGGGATGAGAGGACATGCAACAATTTTGCATAGAAGCCTGCCAAAGAGCTACAAGGGGGCCAAGGGACTTTGAAGATCTTCATTATTCACTCAGATGTGAGGCATCCAATCAGCCATTGAGTGATAGCCAGACAGACATCCCAGGAGACTGACAGAAGAAATCAGCCAGTCAGGAGGCTGCTGGTGAGACTGAGGAATCTTCCAGCATTTCCTCGGTCTGTTGGAGGCAATGAAAGAGATGTCTCATCTGCTTGATCAAGATCAGAGCTAAACAGATTCTATGGAGAGAGAAGTGCGCTTTTATAGCCACTGATGAGACTGCTGATCGCAGCACAAGAGGACAGAGATTCAAATATGCAGTTGAGGGCTGTCAGCCGACCAAGTCAAGTTGAGCCTCACTCAGCTTACACTTGAAAGATATTTTCCTTGATCAGGCACCACACAACAACTACTTGGAGTGCTCGATATCCAGGGATTGAATGCAAAGGCTTGCAGCTGCCATGACTTGGTGACCGTTACTATACGATGAAAAAACAGCAACAAAGCAGTGCACTGCAACTGCAAAGTGAAACAAAATGTTTGCAGATACAACTCCATCTTGTATATAGTTATATTTAAAGGAACAGAGTTATTTTAGTTTAATTTATTTTGAACCCTTAATTAGGCTACTTAGGAGTGCATATTAGTGTACTAACAGTAAAACCCCAGATGTAAAAAGGAGGTTATGGACACCACTGAACTTTAATGAGATTGCACAATATTTCAATTTAAACAATAAGAGTCGCATGAACCTTATTTTATAACATTGCATCCCATTTAGGAAAGTACCAAAACTATTTTCAAAACAAAGCTTGAAGCTGTATATGAAGAACTGCAATGAACTACTTATAACTTTCTCATATTTGCCCTACACCTACTCTATATCTACCCTGAATCTCGGGTACTTCCTGTGGCTTGCTTTTATTGGTATATGAAGAAAAAAAATACTCACCGTATTAATGTTGTTTCTTCCAAAAAGACCCCTTACTATGCTTAACAACAGCAATCAACTGCATTCACTCCCATGAAATGAGCTGCCCCAGAGCTTTTAGAATTGTATGCTAATTATGGAACTTAGAATGAAATTCAAACTCTGCTGTCTGGCCATGCGCACCACTACACTGTAACATCAGATTTATTTCTAAAGCGAGGGTGAGCAGTGGCCACTGAAACTAGCTAAATGACTATCAAAAAATATAAAAATAGTTTCAAAATTTTGAATAATAAAATAGCTTAAACATGGCAGAACAATTTTAATTGTAATGAAAAATTAGATGGCTGAGACCACTGGGCAGTACCTACAAAGGCACCGTAACAAGTAATGCGCAAGCAAGTCCAAAGAACTGATCCTTGTTTAAACCTTTTACCAGGTTCTGGAAGGGGAGGTAGGGATTAGGGACTGTTAAGCGCAGTGAGGGATCCCTTTGGAAGAAACAGCATTAATACGGTGAGTAATTTTTTTCTTCAAACCCCAGGAATCCCTCACTTATGCTTAACAACTGCAGACTCCATAGCAGTACCTTGGGAAGCTGGGTAAAGAACCTGCTTAGGCAAAAGGTTCTGTAAGACAGCGGTGCCAAAGACTGCATCCCTTCTGGACTGCATGTGCAGACAGTAGTGCTTTGGGAATAGGTGTACTGTTTTCCAGGGAGCTGCTTTAAAGATTTCCTGCAGAGAAACATCTCTTAATGCTGCCACAGAGGCAGAAGTACCCCATGTGGAGTGCACCCTAAGGCCTTCAGGTGGCAGCTTGCTAGCTTTGTCATACCAGAACTGTGTGCAGGGAACTATCCCATGAGAAATGGTTCTCTTGGATGCTGTTTTTTTTTGGCCTTACATCCTTTGTGAGGTCTAAGTAATAGCTTTTTAAACATGCCAACAGTTTCTTTGCTTCCATTTATATATGTATGGGGCTAATATTACAACCCCATGCATGTACAAGTAGAAGCAAAGAAACTGCTGGCATGTTTAGAGGGCCCCCTCCCCCGATTTCATTATTCCATATGAAGCAGGCCTGCATAGAAACATAGAAACATAGATTTTGAATGCAGATAAGGACCGCTTGGCCCACCCAGTCTGCCCATTTCCCTACCTAATGGATAAGCTGCAGATCCTAGTTAACCAGCAGCCTACTTCTTCCTACCCCAACCCCCTAGAATTGCCTTATGACTGTCCCATGCTTGCTTGAATTCCACCACTGTTTTGATTCCACAACCTCCTCAGGAAGGCTGCTCCATGCATCCACAACCTCTCTGTGAAAAATACTTCCTTAAATTACCTCTGAGCTGCCCCTTCTATCTTCAAATTGTGCCCCTTGTTCTTGCACACCTCTTTTTTGAAAGATGCTACCCTCTTGGACTTTGTTGATTCCCTTGAGGTATTTGAAAGTTTCTATCATGTCCCCTCCTCCTCCTTTCCTCGAGGCTACATATTCAGCTCCTTAAGTCTCTCTTCATATGTCTTCCGTACAGACCCTGCACCATTTTAGTTGCCCTCCTCTGACAGCCTCCATCCTGTCTATGTCTTTGCGGAGATTGGGTCTCCAGAACTGCACGCAGTACTCAGATGGGGTCTCACCAACTGTCTGTACAGAGGGATAATAACTTCCTGTTTTCTACTGGTGATGCCACTCCCTATGCATCCCAGTATCCCCCCAGCCCTCCTTGCTGCCCTCTTACATTGCTTGCCCACCTTTAGGTCATCTGATATGACTACCCCCAGGTCCCTTTCCATTTTTATGTTTGCTTGCACGCATGTGCAAGAAACATAGTGCCATCATCGGAGATTTCGGAGGTGTGTCACTTCCTCCTCCAATTCGGTCAGTGTGTTGGCGGGTCGGCCTGTAAGCCAATGCATTTCTGGAGTTGTCTATGACAAGCTCCAAAATGCAGTGGCATACAGTTCAAAGGGGAGCTACGCTGAGTGAGCAGCGATAAGATATCGCTTGCTCGCGCGCAGCTCCCCCACACACACAGACGCCGCGCAGGCGTGCACGCCCCACACGCATCACACTGAATAGCTGACGGGGTGCCCAATCCCGTCGGCTGTGCCGTGCCCCCGCCTCCCCCAAAGCTTCGAAATGCCACGCTGGGTGCCCACCCCAGCGTGGCAATAATGATATAGCCGACAGGGTGCCCAATCCCCATCGGCTGAACGTCCTAACCCTCCGATCAGTGCCACGCTGAGCCCACCCCAGCGTGGCAAATGTCCTGCACGTTTTTTTTTTTTACCTGTAAAGAAAAAGGTCCCACGTAGTCTCCTGGCCCCTCCCACAACCCGCACCCACCCACTGTGCACTCCTACCTCCCCACACCCTCACCCCATACTTACCTCCGGACCTCGGTGCAACGATCTTCGGTGGACTGGGAACACGTCTGCACTCTTCAAAGCCGACCGCGAACTGAGGAAATGCCTGTAAGCTGTATAATGGGCTAGATAGAGGGTTTCAACTTTGTTGCATATCTCAGGCATTTTTAGAATTTTTGCACTTTTCAACATGGGGTTTTGGGCCTTCTCATGAATGATGTCACTGTCATGGTTCGGGCCCAGGGTGATTTCCGCAGTCACTGCGGAAATCACCTTCGGCCTGAATAATCCCATGACAGTGACATCATTCATGAGAAGGGGTCCCAAAAACCCCATGTTGAAAATTTGGTGCAAAAATTCAAAATGACTGTTTTACGAGTGTGCATTGCGCAGTTCCTACGCAGGCTCATAAGTTCGCGAATTTTCAATATTTTCACTCCAGATTTTCAACACTGCCATTTTATCACACCTTCTTATGAGTAGTACAGCTGTCATTTTTCACATCTCACCCAAAATGTGTTTCCACCCATGTAGCGCACAATGGCGCAGTCGGTGTGCGAAATCAATGTATGGGACAAATTAAGAAAATCACAGTGACGCTGTTCATGAGCTGAGGTGTTAAAATGGCTATGTTGAAAATTTGGTGAAAAAATTCCAAAAATGACTGTTTTACGAGCGTGCGTTGTGCAGTTCCTATAGCACTCTCGTAAGTTCATGAATTTTCAATATTTTCACTCAGATTTCCAACATTGCCATTTTCCACACTTCCTTATGAACAGTACAGCTGTCATTTTTCACAACATGGCTGAAGTGTGTTTTCACACTTTCAGCACAGAGATGCGTGTCGCTGTGGGAAATCATTGTTCGCACAGGTAAAGAAAATCACAGTGACACTGTTCATGATCGGAGGCACCAAAATGCCTGAGTTGACAATCTGCTGTAAAAATCCCCAACCTAATTATATTACGGGTGTGCGTGCACAGTTTCTATGTACGCCGTGACTTCACCATTTTTTTATATTTTACTACAGATTTGCAACATTGCCATTTTTTACACCTCCCATGAACAGTACAGCTGTCATTTTTACATCCTGTTCGAATGTTTTGCACCTGTGGTGCTAAATGTCAGAGTCACTGTGCATAAGCAGCTTTTGGCTAACAAACTGATATTCCCTGTTCATGAGGTGGGGTCACAAAAACATGTTGAAAATTTGGAGGAAAATACCAATGAATGCCTGAGGTATTAGGGTTTCCAACCATAACACCCAACCCTGTAGAGAATGACAGGCATCAGGGGTGTGGACTTGGGATTCTTGCCTGTGATGCTCATACCATTCCACACCCTGCAGTCAGTGAGAGGCATCGAGGTATGCCTTGGACTCTTCGCCCCAAACTTCACCCCATTCTCCCATATTGCACCCATCTCACCATATTTCCTAATGAAATGGGGTGCGTATAAGGGCCAAAGACCCCAAGGAACACCGTGACACTTGTCAGTGTCTGCAGGGTGGGGTGTGGTGAAATGGCATGGTCATTATGCCTGACAACCCAAACGCACACCCAATGCCTGTCACTCTGCAGGGTGGTGGTGGGTTGGTTTACTTCAATACTTCACTGCTATTCCTATTACGCAGCTCTGTAACTTCTACACTACCACTGCCAATGCCAGCAAGCAAACATTCGGCATTGACAAATGCTTATTGTTGTTGTTAGTATCTCACCCCCCATTGTGTACTCTTCCCCTGGGTTTTTGTTTCCCAGGTGCATTACCTTGCACTTCTTAGCATTGAATCTAAGCTGCCATACATTTGACCATTCCTCTAACCTTACCAAGTCCCTTCTCATCCTTTCCACCCCACCTTGTGCATCAACTCTGTTGCAGATCTTTGTGTCATCTGCAAAGAGACATACTTTTCCTTCCAGTCCCTCTGCAATGTCGCTTATAAAGACATTGAAGAGGACCGGTCCTAATACTGAACTCCTGCGGCACCCACTAGTAACCCCCTTCAGAGTGGTCTCCATTTACTATTACCTCTGTGTCCTATTCTCCAGCCAATTCTTTACCCAGGCTGTCATCTTGGGACCCACTCCCAGGCTGGCTAACTTGTTTATTAATCTTTTGTGTGGGACTGTGTCAAATGCCTTGCTAAAGTCTAGGTAGGCCGTGTCCACAGCCCCTCTCTGATCTACTACTTGGTCACCCAGTCAAAGAAATCTATCAGATTTGTCTGGCATGACCTTCCCGCTGTGAATCCATGCTGCCTTGGGTCCTGAGCCCCTCTGGCCTCTAGATACTCAACAATTCTTTCCTTCAGAAGTGATTCCATCATTTTCCCTACCACTGAGGTTAAACTAACAGGTCTGTAGTTTCCTGCTTCTGCCTTGCTCCCACTTTTGTGAAGGGAATCACATCTGCCCTTCTCCAGTCCTCGGGTACCACCCATCCTCCCATGATTTGTTAAAGAGGGTAGTCAGTGGTGTCGCTAGTTCTACCCTAGTTCTTTTAGAATTCTGGGATGAATCCATCAGGCCCCATTGCTTTGTCCAGCTTCAGTTTTAAGAGTTCTTTCAGAACCCTTTCTTCTGTAAATGGGCTGGTATCAACTTCTGTATCCAGAGTGTTTCTACTGTTTGTTTTAGGTACCTCCCACTTCCTTTGTAAATACTGAGCAAAAATATTTGTTTAGTATCTCTGCCTTTCACAGTCACCTCTGCCCACCCTCCCCTCTTTATTAAGCCTCACTAACCCTCCCTTGGTCTTTCTTCGCTCCCTGATGTACCCATAAAAGGTGCAGCCCCGTTTCCTACTTCATGTAATCAAACTGCAATTTTTTTGGGGGGGGCTGCAGTGCTCAGTAGCTGCTCAGCTCATAGTCGGAAGCTACAAGTCAGGTATACGAATGTAAGTAGTTGATTACTGAACAAAAAAGTTTAATTTTGGGCTAA
The DNA here is from genome assembly GCA_016271365.2 of Neoceratodus forsteri. Classification (NCBI taxonomy): domain Eukaryota; kingdom Metazoa; phylum Chordata; order Ceratodontiformes; family Ceratodontidae; genus Neoceratodus; species Neoceratodus forsteri. The sequence continues at coordinate 1,746,848,464 of CM057450.1, read as the reverse complement.
ATTAGCTCCTCGGGCAGGCAACTCTTTAGTATGAAGAAAATACAAAATTACACATGCCCACACAATGCAAAGCATCATGGGCTGCATATGCAAATCACCACAGAATGTTATGCTGGTCCAACTTTAAGCAGAATTGCATGGTGCCGAAAGGCCTCTCACACAGTTTGCAAAGGGTGTGCAACCATAACACTCATGTCATTTCACCTCACCCTACCCTGCAGACTCTGACAAGTGTTGCATTGTGCCTTGGGACCGTCAGGCCTTACACTTACCCCATTCCATAAGGAAATACGCTGAGATAGGTGCAGTATAGGAGATTGGCGTGAACTTTGGGGCCGAAGAGTCCAAGGCACACCTTGATGCCTGTCACTGGCTGCAGGGTTGGGGTGGAATGATGTGAGCATTACAGGTGACAATACAAAGTCACACCCCTGACGCCTGTCAGTCTCTACAGGGTGGGATGTTATGGTTAGAAACCCTCATGCCCCAGGCGTTTGTTGGTATTTGCACTCCAAATTTTCAGCATGGGCTTTTTGTGACCAAACCTCATGAAAGCATTTGGGACCTCCACTCATGAACAGTGGCACTGTGATTTTGTTAATCTGTCCCGAATGTTGATTTCCCACAGCAACTGAGCCATTCTGCGCCAGATGTGCAAAAACACATTTTGGGCAGGATGTGAAAAATGACAGCTATACCATTCATAAGGAGGTGTGAACAAATGACAATGTTGAAAATCTGAATGAAAATATTTAAAATTTCAGAAAGCCACGAAGCGTATGTGAGAAACTGCTAACGCACACTTGTAATACAGTCATTTTGTGGAATTTTTTCACCAAATTCTCAACATAGGCATTTTGGGACCTCTGCTCATGAACAGTGTCACTGTGATTTTCTTAATGTGTCTCGAACACTGATTTCCCACAGTGACTGCGCCATTGTGCGCCAGATGTGTAAAAACACATTTTGGGCAGGATGTGAAAAATGACAGCTATGCTGATCTTAAGGAGGTGTGAAAAAATGGCAATGTGGACAATCAGGAGTGAAAATAATAAAAATTCTCGAAGTTATGAGCGTGCGTGGAAACTGCGTAATGCACCTAACACAGTCATTTTTTTTTCCCACCAAATTTGCAACTTAGGCTTTTCGGGAGCCCATCTCATGAACAGTGACACTGTCATTTCATTAATCAGTCTCAAAAGGTGATTCTGTGCAGTGACTGAGAAATCACCTTTTGGGACAGAATAACGAAATGACAGTGACTGAGTTCATGAGGTGGGGTCCCAAGAACCCCATGTTGACAATTTGGAGCCAAAATTTGCAAAAATGGCCGAGATATCCACCTAAGTTGAAACCCCCCCATTTTATGCCATTATACAACTTACCGTGATTTTCTTCAGTTTGCTGTCTGCTTTTGAAGAGTTCAGATGTCTCCCGCTCCACCGAAGATTGTCGCGCCGGGCTCTGAAGGTAAGTATGGGGTGAAGGGGGTGCGGGGAGGTGGAGGGGCACAGAGGGTGGGTGTGGATTGGGGGAGAGGGGCGTCTTGACCTCGAGGGACCATTTTCTGTTTTACAGGGAACAAAAAAAAAAAAGGACGCCGGGGAAGGTTTTTTATTTACAGGTTTGCTTTGGGCACACTGGGGTGGGCTCCCAGTGTGTCACCTGTGTTTTTTGGGGAGGGGTACTGAAGCTGATAGAGGATTGGGCCCCCTGTCAGTAAAGAAAGCATGTCTGTGTTTTTTTGGGGGGGCATCATGCTGAGGGGGATTAGGCACTCCCCTCGGCAGACAAAACAAGGGGGACATTATGCCGATGGGGATTGAGCTCCACCGTTGGCAAATGAACTAGGGAGGGGGCACGTTGACAGGGGGATTGGACACCTCCCGATGTCGGCTTTGTAGGGACTGTGAGAGGTGGACAGCAGGAACGACCACCATGTTTATTGAAATGTTTCACCAGGGGCACGTAATGGAGATCTACTGCTGCAATGATGAGCCTGTCTCTCATTGCAGCAGTGGATTTCTTTCAGGTTGGTGGCACGCTTCTCAAGTGCTGTCATAGACAGTGTGCTCATTCATTGGTGCCACAGAGACCGGCCCCAAAAAGTAGTAGCGCCATTGGCCACAACATGGACGCACCTCCACAACCTGCTACTCCAGCAAGGTGTCACAAAATGTTGCTTGCGCTGCATGCGCACGACAACATAAAAACTGCTAATGACTCACGATAGTTATCCTTATTCAGGAAATACTTCTTAGTGTCACTGAGTGTGCTAGGACTTTGGATGTCATGTCATTGGTATCCACTGCCTCTGAAAATATGTGGCAGCAAGGGCTGCTTTAGCTGTTGCTATTAAATCCTCTCACGTCACTTTCAACCTTTTCACTCTGAGCCTGTACTGTATTCCATAATGCCTTTTGGTACTGAGCAGTTGTAAGCCATATGGAATGCCTGCCTCAGCCATAGGTTGGCTGTTGTGTAAACCTCTCTGGCCATATTATCCCACTTCCTGGAAACCCATGCAGGAGAATGTGTTAGTAGAGGGAGTTTGGCTTTTCACAGGCTAGGGTTTGTACCACTCCCTCATGATCTGGGTCAACATACAGGTACTCCACTCCCTGTTTGTCCACTTTGTACCTTTTTCAATCTTTTTATCTGTGGTACCAGCAGAATGTGGTGCTGACATGAGTCTTAGCAATAGTCTTTCGTAATGATTTACGTATTGACACTGGCACTTTCTTAGTGGATGTCAGGCCTAACATACTCATAAAACCAGCCTCTTCAGTGGCCTCCTCCGTTTCCTCTTAGGGGATATCAGTGGTCAACCATTTGCAATATGATGTAGAACCCTTATTTACTGTAGTTGGGGTATCTAAGTCCTGTTCAGGGTAACCTCAGAGTTACTTCTTATTGTTTTTAAAGTTTTAATGTTTTATATTTCTGTAAAAGCACTTTGATATAGCAGTGTCAGTGGCTCAGTAGGTAGCACACTCGCTTCTGAGGCCGGAGATCAGGAGGGCTGTGGGTTCGGTTCCCACATCTGGCACTTGGGTTAATATCCCAGTACTGACACTGTAGTGCAGCATGAGAGGGTGCTGCACTTGAGGGTGCCGTCTTCGGATGAGACGTTAAACCGAGGTCCCATCTGCCTGGATTGGTGGTAGTTCAGGTGGATGTTAAAGATCCCATGGCACTTATCGAAAAGAGTAGGGGAATTTCCCCGGTGTCCTGGCCAAATTTCCCTCATTCACTGAATATACCACCAACAGTTAATCTGGTTCAAGGTCAGTTGGCACTCATCTGTATCTCCCTCCCCCGGGTCGTGCCTGAAAATAGGCAGGATTTGTCTAGTGCACTTACCCGGTCAATAAAAATAAAATATTTAGAATTGCGCTTAACAAATTAAGTTACTTTTATTATTATTACTTGGATCCTTCTCATCTTAGATTATACACCTTCTCCAGGACAGGTTTACCTGTGTGACCTAAGCTGAGGGTGGGGGTGGGGTGGGACAGCAGGAGTGACCAAGTTCCCCTAGTTTGGAATACCTGGAAAGCTGCCACATTTTTGTCACCCAGGGAGGGCATAGCTCTCATTTCATACATACGAACATATGAATGAGCCAGCAGAAAAGGGCTGTGTGGTCTGTCATGTCTGCTCAAGTCTGCTGACCCCTCAGTATCTAATGAGGGATCTGTCCCCTCCTCAACATCTACTCCTTCCTCATGACCCATGTCCTTCCTCCCCACCCTCCTCCTCCTCCTCCCCTACTTGTAACTTTCCCTTTGTTCTATTCCATCCACTCTGAGGCTGTCAACCATCTTTAGAGACTATTTTTTCCAGCAACTCATTCCACTTAGCTACCACCCTCTGCGTGAAAAAGTGCCACCTCATTTCTCTCCTGAATTTCCACCCACCAGCTTGAGACAGTGCCCCTAGTGGCCCTGTTCCACTAAAGCTGAAGAAAACCTCAGCTCTCACCCTTTTGATGCCCTTTAGATACTTGAAGGTTTTAATCATGTCACCCCCTCTCCCATCTATCCTCCAGGGAGTACATGAGATCTCTGAGTCTCTCCCCTTGTAACCTTGCTGTCCCTGGATCTTTTGGTTGCCCTTCTGAACCATTTCCTGTAAGTTGATGGTTTTCTTTAGATAAGGGCACCAATACTGCACACTGTACTCTAGGTGTGCCCATACCAGGGATCTGTACAGTGGTAGAATGTCGTCCACTGTTCTGCTGGTTATACCCTGGCTATGCAGCCCAGCATCTGATTCACTTTGGCTGCTGTTTTCTTGCAGTATGAGATTGTTCCAGGTCACACGTGATGATCATTCCCGAGTTCTTCTTCTCTTCTGATCTGGTAACCTGCACACCACTCAGGGTCAGCCACTATTTGGTCTCTAGTTTCTTTGCCACAAAGTGCATTACCTTACACTTTTGATGCTGAATCATAGTTGCAAAAACCTGATCCTTTCTGTAGCTTAGCCAGGTCCTCCTGAGGTCATGTCTCCTCCTCAGTGTCTACTCCCACAGAGCATTGTGTCATCTGTAAACAGGCACATTTACCTTTATACCATCTCCTATATCATAGATAAAGAAGTTAAACAACACTGACTGAGCACTGAGCCCTGCAGGACCCCATTAGTGACTGGCCTACCCTCTGAGAACTCTCCCCCAACTACCACCCTCTGACTTCTGTCCTACAGCCAGTTTCTAACTCACATAGCTAGTTTCTCCCCTACCTCCAGGTCCTCCAGTTTCCTGATTAACTGCTGTGGGGAACAGAGTGAAAGACCTTACTGAAATCCAGATACAGGATGTACAGCAATTGGCTGTTGTCCATTATTCTGATTACCCAATCAAAGAAATCAATCAGGTTAGTCTAGCAAGACCTCCCGACACAAACCCACGCTGGCTCCTGTCCTGGAGCCCATTTATTTCAGAAAGCTTCCAGTCTTTCTCTCAGTATGAGTCTCCATGGTTTCCACTATCGAGGGCAGACTGACCGATCTGTAGTTGCCAGGTTGTCCCTCTGCCTGCTCTTGTACAGCGGTACTGCATGTGCTGTTCTCTAGTCCAGGGGTACTTTCTCTGACTCCAGTGAGTTGTTAAACAGGTCTGCCAGAGGACCCACCAGCACATCCACCAATTCCCTTAACACCTTCAGATGTACACCATCTGGCCCCAGGGATTCATCTACCTTCATGGCCTTTAAGCCCTTACTCACCCTGTCAACCTTAATCTCCTGGTCTGCATCACAACCCACCCCCATTGCCCCGCACTTCATCCCATGAAGTAATGGGTCATCTTTCTCCTTAGTGAAGACTGAACAGACGTACTTGTTGAGTACTTCTGATATCTCCTCACTTACCTCTGCCCACCCTCTCACTTCTTAACCTGACTATCCCATCCTTCATCCTCTCTTCCTGATATACTGGAAAAAGCCTTCTCCTTGCTTTTCACGCCCTCTGCTAGTTACAGCTCTCTCTTGGCATTGGCCAGCTGGACTGGACTGCCCACCTCCCTTGCCTTGGTACAGTACTCTTCTCTGTCCTCCCCTTTCTGGGTGCACCTGTACTTCCTGAATGCTGACCTTTTACCCTTTACTGCCTGGGCTACCTCTCTATTATACCAGCTGGGCATTTTGGTCTTAGATTTTTTGCTCTTGAGTTTAGCGCCCTTGTTAGTGGTTGCCAACAGCTCCTCCTTGATTATGGCCCATTTCTGGTCCAGTCCAATTTCTTTCCTGATAACAGCAATATGGTCTCCCAGAATATCTCCCATCCTACTGTAGTTTGCCCTCCTGAAATCTAGAACCCTTGTTTTTGTCTTAATCTTCTCCCTACTCATTCCAGGTTAAACCACACAGTGTGGTGGTCACTTCCGGCAAGCGGTACTTCCACTTTTACTTTTTGGACATGTGCACCATTAGACAGGACCAGGTCCAGTATGGTCCTCTCCCTTGTGGGCTCCAGGACAAGTTGTATTGGGAAACCACTCAGGACTCTTAGACAAAGCTCACGGCAGTCTACCTTTGCAGGAGCTGAAAACACTTTGTACAATTTTAAAGCCTGTAGGTCCTGTTCTCTTCTTTTTAGGTCTGTCAGTTATGCCAAACACTGAAAGCCACAAGAAAAAAATATCTGGTTCTCAAAATTTACCAAATTAATGTTAAATGAACCCAAAGTATGTAAAAGGGCTATAGGATATGAAATTCCGGTTTGGTTCCCTGTAACAATGGAATTGCTAGTGCTTTTTACCTCAGAGTTCAACTGAATTTAAAATGGTGCTAAGGAAAAACAACAAATTACGATTTTAAACAATAAGATCGACTCAGTTCCCTCTGTAATGGAACCAAGTATTGTTGAACTTCAGAACTGCCAAAAAATGAAAATAAGTGGTAAATTATAGCAATGGTTACAAGTTTTGATAAGATAGCAAGCGGTTCTCAAAAGGCAGAAACCATGCTGACTTGCAGCCTTTTTCAATTCCTGGGAACTGGAAAAATCGCTAAAATTATACAATAAATAAAAATAGCACCCTAACGAATGTAGAATATCGAGGGATAATTAAGACAAATAAACCTAAAAGAAATAAAATAGTAAAACTGATCTGGAGGCCAGAAGAGTGGAGCTGTGCTTCTGGGTGACTGCTCTCTTCAGCAGAGAAACAAATGTGAAGAAAGGCAGGATGATCCAGGGTATGGGGGACAAACATATGAGGAGAGGCTGAGGGAGCTAAACATGCACTCCCTGGAGGATAGGGGAGAGAGGGGGGACATGATAGGGACTATCAAGGGAATAAACAGGGTAAAATCGGAGGGCCTCTTTAACTTAAGGAAGGAGGGTACAACAAGGGGGTACAGCTTGAAGCTAGTTGGGGGTAGATTTAAGAAGGAAATGAGAAGGCACTTTTTCAATAAGAGGTTGGTGTCAGGGTGGAGGGGTGGTTGCGGTAAATACAGTTACTAGTTTCAAGGGGAAGGTGAAGAAGAAAATTAGGGTAGGTGTTCCTGGGATGGGGAAGGGGCAGGGTACTAAGGAAGTGATAGTTGACTCCAGTGGAGTAGGCAGCTTCACGGTACTAATTAGGGCTGCACACTTGAGCAGATGTGATAGACCTTTATGACGTGTTTCTGCTGGCAGATTTGTATGTTTATATGTTAGTTGGGGGAAGGGTGACCACAGTGTATAGTCTGAACTTGATTCTAATTCTAAATTCCATAATTAGCATAAGTTCTATCGCCAGGGTAACTCAGGCCAGTGGACTGACTGCTGTTTGTGAAGGGGCTAGAACCATATATTATACAGAGAATAATTAACATCATTTAGTGTGAGAGTGAAGTTCAAGTGCCTCAGTGATGTCACAGCACCATTTTTGAGCTTTTACTGGAGAGCTGTTTGATGGCAAAGCTGCAGACCGAGGAGCTGAAAAAGCTTCTTCTGATAGCCCTTTTCTTTTGTGTTTAAGAGCAAAAACACTATTTCTGAAATAGTGGTCAGGACCCAGACAGTTACAAGGTGACTGGTGGCAGTCTGCTTTTGACAGGAGTTAGTGAAAGGAGTTAACATTTTTAAAGAGTAACTCTCTATTACAATAAAAAAGCTTAAAACATGAAATCTACACCAATTATGTTTTAACTTTGTTTTCCATTTTCCAGTTATATGTTATTTTTTTTGCTTTCTCCTGGTGTTGGTCAACTAACTAACTATTGTAGATACTGCAGCAATGATTCCACCGAGTCTTTCAAAATGTATCCGACTCGCCCCTGCTAACCACACAGTTATTGTCTGTGGTATCACAGTCTGTTGTCATGGTGCGCACTATGATGTCATAAACAAGGGCACTGTGAGGTTAACAGGGGAGAGGTAAATGTCTTCAAGCATTTTGTATACAGACCTTTTAGATGGACTACCAGGATGGGCTGTACATCTTGGAAAGGAACATTAAAAATGAAAAAAATATATTCTGTAGTAAATTGTAACAGCTGAAACATCTCTTTATGAAAGCACATGCTGCAGTGCAGAGTTGCCTTTAAATCATGTAGGCCATGTTCTCTTAGGTTTTTCAGACATGCCAACTGACTGAAAACTAGGGATAGGCAGGTCAGCTGTGACCCGTTATGATTCTGATTTATTTCAAAAGGTTCTGATTTACTCTGATAAATTGTAGGCCTATTTTAGTCTATTTGAGTATGAGAAATGCATCAGTATTAGTCTTTTAGATCTCTCTGTTAAAAAAAAAAAAAAAATTAAATTTAACTTTACAAAAAATGTGTCTGTATTTTCATGTCATTTCAAGGTCAGCAAGCAGCCAACAGCAATAAAATAAATGGACTGTTGCTTTTGCCAATCATGTGTGTTAGCCACTACATGACATTCATAAGGAAAAAGTGGGCTGGATTCATAAAACTCTTGAAAACCTACAGCTGGGAAAATGTGGTGCAAGTGGGTTACCACTTGTAGAATCGCAGTTTCTCCTACAGCTATGGTATTCTCAAAAGTGGAGCCGGTTTTCGACAGCTTGTGGGTGGTATTGCCGTGGAAATCCCTGCAGCTGCAGAAAAATGTTATGGCTGGTGAGACCTGCCATAACGTCTTCAGCAGCTGCTGTGGATCGGAATAGCAATCTCCGCAGTTGCGGAGAGTTCAGTCCGCAGCTGGAGTTGTGGTGTGGGACTTAGTCCCAAAAATGTTTGTAAATCCAGCCCATTGTATGCAGCTCACTTGGGGATTTGCAGTAAAAGGAGGCAGTGTGTCAAAAGTTAGTCAAAAAGAAAGAAAGAAAGAGAGCAAGACCAACGAATTCAACAGCAGAAAGACAACAGCAGAGTGCAGACGGCAGACCTTCACTGAGCCTGGCATGCTTTCTGGTGGTAGACCGGCAGCACGAGCAGGATATGTGATGGGTTCCGTCATCCTTCCCGCCCTTTTGACTTGAGGTTTTTTTTATGTGTAATTATTTTGCTTGCCTACTTGGTGTTATAGCAAGCATCATGGGCCCCAAACCATCCCACACACTCCTGCCTGACTGACCAGTTATTGAATTTTTTTATCACTTGTGTTTTCTAACTTACTTTTTATCTGGTTGACCTTGCCCTCCCCTCAGCAGAGCATACCTGTGATACACTGTGATCTTGTTCTTGTACATTTACAACCACTTCTTCATCACAGGCTCTGCTTTCTGGTGAAGGAGCCCGATATGAATGAGTGTCACATAGTGGAATGCCACGTCTAGTGGTACTAGATAGATAGATAGATAGATACTTTATTCCTAAAGTGCCCAATTCCAAGGACTCTGGGTGCTGCACAATATAAAACAGTACAATTTTTAAACTCATACACAAAATACCTAAATAAGATTCAACTGGGAGTATTCAAATAATCTGTCTATCCCACTTAACATAGGCTGATAATTTCAGAAAGTTAATAGAAAAAAGCTTGTTTTTTAAAGGCTTCTACCGAGGGAACCTCCTTTAAATAACCAGGCAAGGAGTTCCACAAGGTAGGCACGGCCACTGAGAATGCCCTGTCGTTGGAATGCTGCAGCCTAAACGTGGGAACTCCAAGGAGGCCTCCCCCCGGCAGAACAGAGTGCCAGGGCTAGTCGGTAGGGGACAAGGAGATCTTGCAGACAGACAGGTCCCCTTTTGTGCAGGGTCTTATAGGTCAGGAGCCCTAGATAGAACTTTTTCCTTAATCATTGACTTTCTAGGTCTGTGTTTTTGGCTACCTGTTTTTGTGTTTGACTTTTATCTGAATTTTCTGTCAATGCTGACTGTGCTGCTTTACTTTGATCAGGGGATTCACCAACATTATTTTCTTTTTCTGTTTGCTCTGCTTCTTCTTTTTCTGGTTGTACTCTGGTTGTGTTGCTTCATTGTTATCAGTTGTATTAATTATATCTTCAGCAGTGAATTTCCCTTTGTTTTTCTGAATTAGTCTTCAGGAAATATTTTTTTTGTTACATGTACCAGTTTCAGCCATACTGCTGATGCTGGCCACATGTTCCATTTCCAAAACAGACTCTGATTCTAAATCCATTTTGGGGGCCCAACTTAAGTACTTAATTAGTAGTATTAGTTTGGATGCCGAGATGGGCAACACAGTCTGAAAAGTGACACCCTCCTTTCAAAATTCTCAAGGCACTATAACCTAGTAGTAGTTCAGTCACAGAGCTGGGCAACACACAGTCTGAGACGTAATACCCCCACCCCTTCAAATTCTGTACAGCACTATGACCTAGTAGTAGTTCAGTCACAGAGATGGGCAACACCGAGTCTGAGATGTGACATCCCCACCCCTTCAAAAATCTGTAAGGCACTATGACCTAGTAGTAGTTCAGGCAGACAGATGGACAACACAGAGTCTGCAGTACTATAACCTAGTAGTAGTTCAGGCACAGAGATGGGCAACACAGAGTCTGGAGATGTGACACCCTCACCCTTCAAAATCTGTGCAGAACTGTGACCTAGTAGTAGTTCAGGCACAGAGATTGGCAAAACAGAGTCTACTGCACTATCACCTAATAGTAGTTCAGGCAAAGAGATGGGCAACAGAGTCTATGGCACTATAACCTAGTAGTAGTTCAGTCACAAAGATGGGCAACACCGAGTCTGAGACGTGACACCCCCACCCCTTCAAAATCTGTACAGCACTATGACCTAGTAGTAGTTCAGGCACAGAGATGGGCAACACAGAGTCTACGGTACTGTAACCTAGTAGTAGTTCAGGCAAAGAGATGGGCAACATAGAGTCTATGGCACTATAACTTAGTAGTAGTTCAGTCACAGAGATGGGCAACACCGAGTCTGAGACGTGACACCCCCACCGCTTCAAAATCTGTACGGCACTATGACCTAGTAGCAGTTCAGGCAAAGAGATGGGCAACACAGAGTCTACGGCACTATAACCTGGTAACAGTTCAGGCACAGAGATGGGCAACACAGAGTCTGAGACGTGACACCCCCACCACTTCAAAATCTGTACAGCACTATAACCTAGTAGTAGTTCAGGCACAGAGATGGAGCAACATAGAGTCTACGCACTATAACCTAGTAGTGTTCAGGCACAGAGATGAGCAAGAGAGGTCTGCACTATGACCTAGTAGTAGTTCAGGCACAGAGATGGGCAATGCCAGTCTGAGACGTGACACCCCCACCCTTCAAAATCTGTATGGCACTATAACCTAGTAGTTCAGGCACAGAGATGGGCAATACAGAATTTACGGCACTATAACCTAGTAGTAGTTCAGACACAGAGATGGGCAACACAGAGTCAACGTCACTATAACCTAGTACTAGTTCAGGCACAGAGATGGGCAACATAGAGTCTATGGCACTATAACCTAGTAGTAGTTCAAGCACAGAGATGGGCAAAACAGAGTCTGAGATGTGAGCCCACTCTTTCAAAATCTGTACGGCACTATAACCTAGTAGTAGTTCAGGCACAGAGATGGGCAACATAGAGTCTATGGCACTATAACCTAGCAAATAGTTCAGGCACAGAGATGGGAAACACAGAGTCAATGGCACTATAACCAAGTAGTAGCTCAGGCACAGAGATGGGTAACACAGAGTCTGTGATGTGACACCCCGACCCCTTCAAAATCTGTACAACACTATAACTTAGTAGTAGTTCAGGCACAGAGATAGGCAACATAGAGTGAACGGCACTATAACCATGTAGTAGTTCAGGAACAGAGATGGGCAACAAAGAGTCTGAGACGTGATACCCCCACCCCTTCAAAAGCTGTATGGCACTACAACCTAGTAGTAGTTCAGGCAAAGAGATGGGCAACACAGAGTCTACGGCACTATAACCTAGTAGTAGTTCAGGTGCAGTGATGGGCAACACAGAGTCTACGGCACTATGACCTAGTAGTAGTTCAGGAAAAGAGATGGGCAACACAGAGTATACAGCACTATAACCTAGGAGTAGTTCAGGCACAGAGACGGGCAACACAGAGTCAATGGCACTATAACCTAGTAGTAGTTCAGGCGCAGAGATGGGCAACACAGAGTCTACGGCACTATAACCTAGTGGTAGTTCAGGCACAGAGATGGGCAACATAGAGTCTATGGTATTATAACCTAGCAGTAGTTCAGGCACAGATATGGGCAACACAGAGTCTGAGACGTGACACCCCCACCTCTTCACAATCTGTACAGCACTATGAATTAGTAGTAGTTCAGGCAAAGAGATGGGCAACAAAGAGTCTACCGCACTATAACATAGTAGTAATTCTGGCACAGAAATGGGCAACACACATTCTTTGGCACTACAACCTAGTAGTAGATCAGGCACAGAGACGGGCAACACAGAGTCAACGGCACTATAAACTAGTAGTAGTTGAGGCACAGAGATGGGCAACATAGAGTCTATGGCACTATAACCTACTAGTAGTTCAGGCACAAAGATGGGTAACACAGAGTCTGAGATGTGACACACCCACCTCTTCAAAATCTGTACAGCACTATAACCTAGTAGTAGTTCAGGTATAGAGATGGGCAACACAGAGTCTATGGCACTATGACCTAGTAGTAGTTCAGGCACAGAGATGGGCAACACAGAGTCTACGGCACTTTAACCTAGTAGTAGTTCAGTCACAGAGATGGGCAACACCGAGTTTGAGACATGACACCCCCACCCCTTCAAAATCTGTATGGCACTATGACCTAGTAGTAGTTCAGGCAAACAGATAGGCAACACAGAGTCTACGGCACTACAACCTAGTAACAGTTCAGGCACAGAGATGGGCAACACAGAGTCTGAGGTGTGACACCGCCACCGCTTCAAAATCTGTACAGCACTATAACCTAGTAGTAGTTCAGGCACAGAGATGGGCAACATAGAGTCTACAGCACTATAACCTAGTAGTAGTTCAGGCACAGAGATGAGCAAATGAGAGTGTATGGCACTATGACCTAGTAGTAGTTCAGGCACAGAGATGGGCAACGCCGAGTCTGAGACGTGACACCCCCACCCCTTCAAAATCTGTACGGCACTGTAACCTAGTAGTAGTTCAGGTACAGAGATGGCAATACAGAATTTATGGCACTATAACCTAGTAGTAGTTCAGGCACAGAGATGGGCAACATAGAGTCAACGGCACTATAACCTAGTAGTAGTTCAGGCACAGAGATGGGCAACACAGAGCCAACGGCACTGTAACCTGCTAGTAGTTCAGGCACAGAGATGGGCAACAGAGTCTATGGCACTATAACCTAGTAGTAGTTCAAGCACAGACATGGGCAACACAGAGTCTGAGATGTGACACCCCAACCCCTTCAAAATCTGTACAGCACTATAACCTAGTAGTAGTTCAGCACAGAGATGGGCAACACAGAATCTATGGCACTATAATCTAGTAGTAGTTCAGGAACAGTGATGGGCAACACAGAGTCTACAGCACTATAACCTAGTAGTAGTTCAAGCAAAGAGATGGGCAACAGAGAGTCTACGGCACTATAACCTAGTAGTAGTTCAGGCACAGTGATGGGCAACACAGAGTCTACGGCACTATGACCTAGTAGTAGTTCAGGCAAAGAGATGGGCAACACAGAGTCTGAGGTGTGACACCGCCACCGCTTCAAAATCTGTACAGCACTATAACCTAGTAGTAGTTCAGGCACAGAGATGGGCAACATAGAGTCTACAGCACTATAACCTAGTAGTAGTTCAGGCACAGAGATGAGCAAAAGAGAGTGTATGGCACTATGACCTAGTAGTAGTTCAGGCACAGAGATGGGCAACGCCGAGTCTGAGACGTGACACCCCCACCCCTTCAAAATCTGTACGGCACTGTAACCTAGTAGTAGTTCAGGTACAGAGATGGGCAATACAGAATTTATGGCACTATAACCTAGTAGTAGTTCAGGCACAGAGATGGGCAACATAGAGTCAACGGCACTATAACCTAGTAGTAGTTCAGGCACAGAGATGGGCAACACAGAGCCAACGGCACTGTAACCTGCTAGTAGTTCAGGCACAGAGATGGGCAACAGAGTCTATGGCACTATAACCTAGTAGTAGTCAAGCACAGACATGGGCAACACAGAGTCTGAGATGTGACACCCCACCCTTCAAAATCTGTACAGCACTATAACCTAGTAGTAGTTCAGCACAGAGAGGCAACACAGAATCTATGGCACTATAATCTAGTAGTAGTTCAGGAACAGTGATGGGCAACACAGAGTCTACAGCACTATAACCTAGTAGTAGTTCAAGCAAAGAGATGGGCAACAGAGAGTCTACGGCACTATAACCTAGTAGTAGTTCAGGCACAGTGATGGACAACACAGAGTCAACGGCACTATAACCTAGTAGTAGTTCAGGTGCAGTGATGGGCAACACAGAGTCTGAGACGTGGCACCCCAACCCCTTCAAAATCTGTATGGCACTATAACCTAGTAGTAGTTCAAGCAAAGAGATGGGCAGCACAGACTCTATGGCACTATTACCTAGTAGTAATTCAGACACAATGATGGGCAACACAGAGTCTACGGCACTATAACCTAGTAGTAGTTCAGGCACAGTGATGGGCAACACAGAGTCTACGGCACTATGACCTAGTAGTAGTTCAGGCAAAGAGATGGGCAACACAGAGTCCATGGCACTATAACCTAGTAGTAGTTCAGGCACAGTGATGGGCAACACAGAGTCTACGGCACTATAACCTAGTAATATTTCGGGCTCAGAGATGGGTAACACAAAGTCTGAGATGTGACACCCCACCTTCAAAAGCAGTACAGCACTATAGCCAGTAGTAGTTCAGACAAAGAGATGGGCAACACAGGGTCTATGGCACTATAAGCTACTAGTAGTTCAGGCACAGAGATGGGTAACACAGAGTCTGAGATGTGACACCCCTACCCCTTCAAAATCTGTACAGCACTATAACCTAGTAGTAGTTCAGGCACAGAGATGGGCAACACAGAGTCAACAGCACTATATTACCTAGTAGTAGTTCAGGCACAGAGATGGGCAACATTGAGTCTACGGCACTATAACCTAGTAGTAGTTCAGGCAAAGAGATGGGCAACACAGAGTCTATGGCACTATAACCTAGTAGTAGTTCAGGCACAGAGATGGGCAACATTGAGTCTACAGCACTATAACCTAGTAGTAGTTCAGGCACAGAGATGGGCAACACAGAGTCTATGGCACTATGACTTAGTAGTTGTTCAGGCACAGAGGTGGGAAACACAGAGTCTACAGCACTATAACCTAGTAGTAGTTCAGGCACAGAGATGGGCACCACAGAGTCTACGGCACTATATGACCTAGTGGTAGTTCAGGCACAGAGATGGGCAACATAAAGTCTATGGCACTATAACCTAGTAGTAGTTCAGGCAAAGAGATGGGCAACACAGAGTCTGAGACGTGACAGTCCCACCCTTTCAAAATCTGTACGGCACTATAACCTAGTAGTAGTTGAAGCAAAGAGATGGGCAACACAAAGTCTACGGCACTATAACCTAGTAGTAGCTCAGGCACAGTGATGGGCAACACAGAGTCTATGGCACTATAACCGAGTAGTAGTTAAGGCACAGTGATGGGCAACACAGAGTCTATGGCACTATAACCTAGTAGTAGTTCAGGCAAAGAGATGGGCGACGCAGAGTCTACAGCATTATAACCTAGTAGTAGTTCAGGCACAGAGATGGGCAACACAGAGTCTGAGACGTGACACCCCCACCCCTTCAAAATCTGTACGGCACTATAACCTAGTAGTAGTTCAGGCAAAAAGATGGGCAACACAGAGTCTACGGCACCATAACCTAGTAGGAATTCAGGCACAGAGATGGGTAACACAGAGTCTGAGACGTGACAACCCCACCCTTCAAAATCTGTACAGCACTATAACCTAGTAGTAGTTCAGGCCCAGAGATGGGCAACACAGAGTCTACGGCACTATATTACCTAGTAGTAGTTCAGGCACAGAGATGGGCAACATAGAGTCTGAGACGTGACAACCCCACCCCTTCAAAATCTGTACAGCACTATAACCTAGTAGTAGTTCAGGCAAAGAGATGTGCGACCCAGAGTCTACGGCACTATAACCTAGTAGTAGTTCAGGCACAGTGATGGGCAACACAGATTCTACGGCACTATGACTTAGTAGCAGTTCAGGCAAAGAGATGAGCAACACAGAGTCTGAGATGTGACACCCTCACCGCTTCAAAATCTGTACAGCACTATAACCTAGTAGTAGTTCAGGCACAGAGATGGGCAACATAGAGTCTACAGCACTATAACCTAGTAGTAGTTCAGGCACAGAGATGAGCAAAAGAGAGTCTACGGCACTATGACCTAGTAGTAGTTCAGGCACAGAGATGGACAACGCCGAGTCTGAGACGTCACACCCACCCCTTCAAAATCTGTACAGCACTATGAACTAGTAGTAGTTCAGGCAAAGAGTAGGGCAACACAGAGTATACGGGCACTATAACGTAGAAGGAGTTCAGGCACAGAGATGGGCAACACAGAGTCTGAGATGTGACCCCCCCCCTTCAAAATCTGTACGGCACTATGATCTAGTAGTAGTTCAGGCACAGAGATGGGCAACATAGAGTCTATGGCACTATAACTTAGTAGTAGTTCAGTCACAGAGATGGGCAACACCGAGTCTGAGACATGACACCCCCACCCCTTCAAAATCTGTACGGCACTATGACTTAGTAGTAGTTCAGGCAAAGAGATGGGCAACACAGAGTCTACGGCACTATAACCTAGTAACAGTTCAGGCACAGAGATGGGAAACACGGAGTCTAGACGTGACACCCTAACCGCTTCAAAATCTGTACAGCACTGTAACCTAGTAGTAGTTCAGGCAAAGAGATGGGCAACATAGATTCTACGGCACCATAACTTAGTAGTAGTTCAGGCACTGTGATGGGCAAGATAGAGTCTACGGCACTATAACCTAGTAGTAGTTCAGGCACAGAGATGGGCAACAGAGAGTCTGAGACATGATACCCCCACCCCTTCAAAAGCTGTATGGCACTATAACCTAGTAGTAGTTCAGGCAAAGAGATGTGCGACACAGAGTCTACGGCACTATAACCTAGTAGTAGTTCAGGCAGAGAGATGGGCAACACAAGAGTCTGAGACGTGACACCCCACCCTTCAAAAGCTGTACAGCACTATAACCTAGTAGTAGTTCAGCAAAGAGATGGGCAACACAGAGTCTACGGCACTATAACCTAGTAGTAGTTCAGGCACAGAGATGGGCAACACAGAGTCTGGAGATGTGGCACCCACACCCTTCAAAATCTGTACAGCACTATAACCCAGTAGTAGTTCATGGCACAGAAATGGGCAACACAGATTCTTTGGCACTATAACCTAGTAGTAGCTCAGGCACAGAGACGGGCAACACAGAGTCTATCGGCACTATAAACTAGTAGTAGTTGAGGCACAGAGATGGGCAACATAGAGTCTATGGCACTATAACCTAGCTAGTAGTTCAGGCACAGAGATGGGCAACACAGAGTCTGAGACATGACACCCCACCCTTCAAAATCTGTACGGCACTATGACCTAGTAGTAGTTCAGGCAAAGAGATGGGCAACACAGAGTCTACGCACTATAACCTAGTAACAGTTCAGGCACAAAGATGGGCAACACAGAGTCTGAGACGTGACACCCCACCGCTTCAAAATCTGTACAGCACTATAACCTAGTAGTAGTTCAGGCACAGAGATGGGCAACATAGAGTCTATGCACAATATAACCTAGTAGTAGTTCAGGCACAGAGATGGCAACATAGAGTCTACGGCACTATTACCTAGTAGTAGTTCAGGCACAGAGATGGGCAACATAGTGTCAAGGCACTATAACCTAGTAGTAGTTCAGGCACAGAGATGGGCAACACAGAGTCAACGGCACTGTAACCTAGTAGTAGTTCAGGCACAGAGATGGGCAACACAGAGTCTATGGCACTATAACCTAGTAGTAGTTCAGGCACAGAGATGAGCAACAGAGTCTGAGATGTGACACCCTACCCATCAAAATCTTACAGCACTATAACCTAGTAGTAGTTCAGGCACAGAGATGGGCAACATAGAGTCTATGGCACTATAACCTAGTAGTAGTTCAGGCACAGAGATGGGCAACACAGAGTCAATGGCACTATAACCAAGTAGTAGTTCAGGCACAGAGATGGGCAACAGAGTCGTGATGTGACACTCCCACCCTTCAAAATCTGTGCAGCACTATAACCTAGTAGTAGTTCAGGCACAGAGATGGGCAACACAGGTCAATGGCACTATAACCTAGTAGTAGTTCAGGTACAGAGATGGGCAACACAGAGTCTGAGATGTGACACCCCACCCTTCAAAATCTGTATGGCAGTATAGCCTTAGTAGTTCAGGCACAGAGATGGGCAACACAGAGTCTATGGCACTATAACCTAGTGGTAGTTCAGGCACTGAGATGGGCAAGATAGAGTCTATGGCACTATAACCCAGTATTAGTTCAGGCACAGAGATAGGCAACACAGAGTCTGAGACGTGACACCCCAACCCCTTCAAAATCTGTACAGCAGTATAGACTAGTAGCAGTTCTGGCACAGAGATGGGCAACACAGAATCTATGGCACTACAACGTAGTGGTAGTTCAGGCACTGCGATGGGCAAGATAGAGTCTACGGCACTATAACCTAGTAGTAGTTCAGTCACAGAGATGGGCAACACAGAGTCTGAGACGTGACACCCCCACCCTTCAAAAACTGTATGGCACAATAACCTAGTAGTAGTTCAGGCAAAGAGATGTGCAACACAGAGTCCACGGCATTATAACCTAGTAGTAGTTCAGACACAGTGATGGGCAACACAGATTCTGCAGCACTATGACCTAGTAGCAGTTCAGGCAAAGAGATGGGCAACACAGAGTCTACGGCACTATAACCAAGTAGTATTTCAGGCACAGAGATGGGCAACACAGAGTCTGACATGTGACAGCCCCACCCTTTCAAAATCTGTAGGGCACTATAACCTAGTAGTAGTTCAGTCACAGAAAGGGGCAACACCGAGTTTGAGACATGACACCGCCACCCCTTCAAAATCTGCATGGCACTATGACCTAGTAGTAGTTCAGGCAAACAGATGGGCAACACAGAGTATACGGTACTATAACCTAGTAACAGTTCAGGCACAGAGATGGGCAACACAGAGTCTGAGACGTGACACCCCCACCGCTTCAAAATCTGTACAGCTCTATAACCTAGTAGTAGTTCAGGCACAGAGATGGGCAACATAGAGTCTACAGCACTATAACCTAGTAGTAGTTCAGGCACAGAGATGAGTAAAAAGAGAGTCTATGGCACTATGACCTAGTAGTAGTTCAGGCACAGAGATGGGCAATACAGAATTTATGGCACTATAACCTAGTAGTAGTTCAGGCACAGAGATGGGCAACATAGAGTCAACGGCACTATAATCTAGTAGTAGTTCAGGCATAGAGATGGGCAACACAGAGTCTATGGCACTATAACCTAGTAGTAGTTCAGGCACAGAGATGGGCAACATAGAATCAACGGCACTATAATCTAGTAGTAGTTCAGGCACAGAGATGGGCAACACAGAGCCTATGGCACTATAACCTAGTAGTAGTTCAGGCACAGAGATGGGCAACGTAGAGTCTGAGACGTGACACCCCCACCCCTTCAAAATCTGTACAGCACTATAACCTAGTAGTAGTTCAGGCACAGAGATGGGCAACACAGAGTCTATGGCACTATAACCTAGTAGTAGTTCAGGCACAGAGACAGGCAGCACAGAGTCAATGGCACTATAACCTAGTAGTAGTTCAGGCACACAGATGGGCAACACAGAATGTATGACACTATAACCTAGTAGTAGTTCAGGTGCAGAGATGGGCAACACAGAGTCTACGGCACTAAAACCCAGTGGTAGTTCAGGCACAGAGATGGGCAAATATAGAGTCTATGGCATTATAACCTAGTAGTAGTTCAGGTACAGAGATGGGCAACACAGAGTCTAAGACATGACACCCCACCCTTCACAATCTGTACAGCACTATGAACTAGTAGTAGTTCAGGCAAAGAGATGGGCAACAAAGAGTCTACCGCACTATAACCTAGTAGTAGTTCAGGCACAGAGATGGGCAACACAGAGTCAACGGCACTATAACTAAGTAGTATTTCAGGCACAGAGAAGGGCAACACAGAGTCTGAGATGTGACACCCCAACCCCTTCAAAATCTGTATGGCAGTATAGCCTAGTAGCAGTTCTGGCACAGAGATGGGCAACACAGAGTCTATGGTACTATAACCTAGTGGTAGTTCAGGCACTGCGATGGGCAAGATGGAGTCTACGGCACTATAACCTAGTAGTAGTTCAGTCACAGAGATGGGCACCACAGGGTCTGAGACGTGACACCCCAACCCCTTCAAAAGCTGTATGGCACTATAACCTAGTAGTAGTTCAGGGAAGAGATGTGCAACACAGAGTCTACGGCACTATAACCTAGTAGTAGTTCAGACACAGTGATGGCAACACAGATTCTCAGCACTATGACCTAGTAGCAGTTCAGGCAAAGAGATGGGCAACACAGAGTCTACGCACTATAACCAAGTAGTATTTCAGGCACAGAGATGGGCAACACAGAGTCTGACATGTGACAGCCCCACCTTTCAAAATCTGTAGGCACTATAACCTAGTAGTAGTTCAGTCACAGAAAGGGGCAACACCGAGTTTGAGACATGACACCCCCACCCCTTCAAAATCTGTATGGCACTATGACCTAGTAGTAGTTCAGGCAAACAGATGGGCAACACCGAGTCTACAGTACTATAAACTAGTAACAGTTCAGGCACAGAGATGGGCAACACAGAGTCTGAGACGTGACACCCCCACCGCTTCAAAATCTGTACAGCATTATAACCTAGTAGTAGTTCAGGCACAGAGATGGGCAACATAGAGTCTACAGCACTATAACCTAGTAGTCGTTCAGGCACAGAGATGAGCAAAAGAGAGTCTACGGCACT
The DNA here is from genome assembly GCA_016271365.2 of Neoceratodus forsteri. Taxonomy (NCBI): domain Eukaryota; kingdom Metazoa; phylum Chordata; order Ceratodontiformes; family Ceratodontidae; genus Neoceratodus; species Neoceratodus forsteri. The sequence goes on along the minus strand of CM057450.1, from coordinate 1,746,827,448 downwards.
ATGACCTAGTAGTAGTTCAGGCACAGAGATGGGCAACATAGAGTCAACGGCACTATAATCTAGTAGTAGTTCAGGCACAGAGATGGGCAACACAGAGTCAATGGCACTGTAACCTAGTAGTAGTTCAGGCACAGAGATGGGCAACATAGAGTCTGAGATGTGACACCCCCACCCCTTCAAAATCTGTACAGCACTATAACCTAGTAGTAGTTCAGCACAGAGATGGGCAACACAGAATCTATGGCACTATAACCTACTAGTAGTTCAGGCACAGAGAGGGCAACACAGAGTAAACGGCACTACAACCAAGTAGTATTTCAGGCACAGAGATGGGCAACACAGAGTCTGAGATGTGACAGCCCCACCCCTTCAAAATCTGTACGGCACTATAATCTAGTAGTAGTTCAGGCACAGAGATGGGCAACATAGAGTCTATGGCACTATAACCTAGCAGTAGTTCAGGCACAGAGATGGGCAACACAGAGTCTGTGATGTGCCACCCCCACTTCTTCAAAATCTGTTCAGCACTATAACCTAGTAGTAGTTCAGGCACAGAGATGGGCAACATAGAGTCAACGGCACTATTGCCAAATAGTAGATCAGGCACAGAGATGGGCAACAAAGAGTCTGAGACGTGACACCCCACCCCTTCAAAATCTGTACAGCACTATAACCTAGTAGTAGTTCAGGCACAGAGATGGGCAACACAGAGTCTATGGCACTATGACCTAGTAGTAGTTCAGGCAAAGAGATGGGCAACACAGAGTCTACGGCACTATAACCTAGTAGTAGTTCAGGCACAGAGATGGGCAACACAGAGTCTATGGCACTATAACCTAGTAGTAGTTCAGGCACAGAGATGGGCAACACAGAGTCTATGGCACTATAACCTAGTAGTCGTTCAGGCACAGAGATGGGCAACACAGAGTCAATGGCACTATAACCTAGTAGTAGTTCAGGCACAGAGATGGGCAACACAGAGTCTGAGATGTGACACCCCACCCCTTCAAAATCTGTACAGCACTATAACTAGTAGTAGTTCAGGCACAGAGATGGGCAACATAGAGTCTATGGCATTATAACCTAGTAGTAGTTCAGGCACAGAGATGGGCAACACAGAGTCTGAGACGTGACACCCCAACCCCTTCAAAATCTGTACAGCACTATGAACTAGTAGTAGTTCAGGCAAAGAGATGGCCAACAAAGAGTCTACCGCACTAAAACCTAGTAGTAGTTCAGGCACAGACATGGGCAACATAGAGTCTATGGCACTATAACCTAGCAGTACTTCAGGCACAGAGATGGGCAACACAGAGTCAACGGCACTATAACCAAGTAGTATTTCAGGCACAGAGATGGGCAACACAGAGTCTGAGATGTGACACCCACCCTTCAAAATCTGTACAGCACTATAGCCTAGTAGTAGTTCAGGCACAGAGATGGGCAACACAGAGTCTATGGCACTATAACCTAGTGGTAGTTCAGGCACTACGATGGGCAACACAGAGGTCTATGGCACTATAACCTAGTAGTAGTTCAGGCAAAGAGATGTGCGACACAGAGTCTCATGGCACTATAACCTAGTAGTAGTTCAGGCACAGAGATGGGCAACACAGAGTCTGGAGACGTGACAGCCAATCTCAAAATCTGTACGGCACTATAACCTAGTAGTAGTTGTTCAGGCACAGAGATGGGCAATACAGAGTCTGAGATGTGACACCCATACCCCTTCAAAATCTGTACAGCACTATAACCTAGTAGTAGTTCTGGCACAGAAATGGGCAACACAGAATCTATGGCACTATAACCTAGTAGTAGTTCAGGCACAGAGACGGGCAACAGAGAGTCAACGGCACTATAAATTAGTAGTAGTTGAGGCACAGAGATGGGCAACATAGAGTCTATGGCAGTATAACCTACTAGTAGTTCAGGCACAGAGATGGGTAACACAGAGTCTGAGAAGTGACACCCCCACCCTTTCAAAATCTGTACAGCACTATAACCTAGTAGTAGTTCAGGTATAGGGATGGGCAACACAGAGTCTACGGCACTGTAACCTAGTAGTAGTTCAGGCACAGTGATGGGCAACACAGAGTCCACGGCACCATGACCTAGCAGTAGTTCAGGCACAGTGATGGGCAACACAGAGTCTACAGCACTATAACCTAGTAGTAGTTCAGGCAAAGAGATGGGCAACACAGAGTCCACGGCACTATAACCTAGTAGTTGTTCAGGCACAGTGATGGGCAACACAGAGTCTACGGCATTATAACCTAGTAGTAGTTCAGGCACAGAGATGGGCAAACTGAGACGTACACCCACCTAGCTGTAGCACTATACCTAGTAGTAGTTCAGGCACAGAGATGGGCACACAGAGTCTACGGCACTATAACCTAGTAGTAGTTCAGGCACAGAGATGGGCAACACAGAGTCTATGGCACTATGACCTAGTAGTAGTTCAGGCACAGATGCAACATGTACAGCACTATAACCTAGTAGTAGTTCAGGCACAGAGATGGGCAACATAGAGTCTACGGCACTATAACCTAGTAGTAGTTCAGGCAAAGAGATGGGCAGCACAGAGTCTATGGCACTATAACCTAGTAGTAGTTCAGGCACAGTGATGGGCAGCACAGAGTCTACAGCACTATAACCTAGTAGTAGTTCAGGCACAGAGATGGGCAACAAAGAGTCTATGGCACTATGACCTAGTAGTAGTTCAGGCACAGAGGTAGGCAACACAGAGTCTACAGCACTATAACCTAGTAGTAGTTCAGGCACAGAGATGGGCACCACAGTCTACGGCACTATATGACCTAGTGTTAGTTCAGGCACAGAGATGGGTAACATAAAGTCTATGGCACTATAACCTAGTAGTAGTTCAGGCAAAGAGATGGGCAACACAGAGTCTGAGACGTGACACCCCAACCCCTTCAAAATCTGTACAGCACTATGAAGTAGTAGTAGTTCAGGCAAAGAGATGGGCAACAAAGAGTCTACCGCACTATAACCTAGTAGTAGTTCAGGCACAGACATGGGCAACATAGAGTCTATGGCACTATAACCTAGCAGTACTTCAGGCACAGAGATGGGCAACACAGAGTCAATGGCACTATAACCAAGTAGTATTTCAGGCACAGAGATGGGCAACACAGAGTCTGAGATGTGACACCCCAACCCCTTCAAAATCTGTACAGCACTATAGCCTAGTAGTAGTTCAGGCACAGAGATGGGCAACACAGAGTCTATGGCACTATAACCTAGTGGTAGTTCAGGCACTGCGATGGGCAAGATAGAGTCTATGGCACTATAACCTAGTAGTAGTTCAGGCACAGAGATGGGCAACACAGAGTCTGAGACGTGACACCCCAACCCCTTCAAAAGTTGTACGGCACTATAACCTAGTAGTAGTTCAGGCAAAGAGATGTGCGACACAGAGTCTATGGCACTGTAACCTAGTAGTAGTTCAGGCACAGTGGTGGGCAACACAGACTCTGACACTATGACCTAGTAGTAGTTGTTCAGGCACAGAGATGGGCAACACAGAGTCTGAGATGTGCACCCACGCCTCTTCAAAATCTGTACAGCACTATAACCTAGTAGTAGTTCTGGCACAGAAATGGGCAACACAGAATCTATGGCACTATAACCTAGTAGTTGTTCAGGCACAGAGACGGGCAACAGAGAGTCAACGGCACTATAAACTAGTAGTAGTTGAGGCACAGAGATGGGCAACATAGAGTCTATGGCAGTATAACCTACTAGTAGTTCAGGCACAGAGATGGGCAACACAGAGTCCACGGCACTATAACCTAGTAATATTTCAGGGCTCAGAGATGGGTAACACAATGACTGAGACGTGACACCCCCATCCCTTCAAAAGCTGTACAGCACTATAGCCGAGTAGTAGTTCAGACAAAGAGATGGGCAACACAGGGTCTATGGCACTATAACCTACTAGTAGTTCAGGCACAGAGATGGGTAACACAGAGTCTGAGACGTGACACCCCACCCCTTCAAAATCTGTACAGCACTATAACCTAGTAGTAGTTCAGGCACAGAGATGGGCAACACAGAGTCTACGGCACTATATTACCTAGTAGTAGTTCAGGCACAGAGATGGGCAACATAGAGTCTACGGCACTATAACCTAGTAGTAGTTCCGGCAAAGAGATGGGCAACACAGAGTCTATGGCACTATAACCTAGTAGTAGTTCAGGCACAGTGATGGGCAGCACAGAGTCTACAGCACTGTAACCTAGTAGTAGTTCAGGCACAGAGATGGGCAACACAGAGTCTATGGCACTATGACCTAGTAGTAGTTCAGGCACAGAGGTGGGCAACACAGAGTCTACAGCACTATAATCTAGTAGTAGTTCAGGCACAGAGATGGGCACCACAGAGTCTACGGCACTATATGACCTAGTGGTAGTTCAGGCACAGAGATGGGCAACATAAAGTCTATGGCACTATAACCTAGTAGTAGTTCAGGCAAAGAGATGGGCAACACAGAGTCTGAGACGTGACATTCCACCCTTTCAAAATCTGTACGGCACTATAACCTAGTAGTAGTTCAAGCAAAGAGATGGGCAACACAGAGTCTACAGCACTATAACCTAGTAGTAGCTCAGGCACAGTGATGGGCAACACAGAGTCTATGGCACTATAACCTAGTAGTAGTTCAGGCACAGTGATGGACAACACAGAGTCTACGGCACTATAACCTAGTAGTAGTTCAGGCAAAGAGATGGGCAACGCAGAGTCTACGGCATTATAACCTAGTAGTAGTTCAGGCACAGAGATGGGCAACACAGAGTCTGAGACGTGACGCCCCCACCCCTTCAAAATCTGTACAGCACTATAACCTAGTAGTAGTTCAGGCAAAGAGATGGGCAACACAGAGTCTATGGCACTATAACCTAGTAGTAGTTCAGGCAAAGAGATGGGCGACGCAGAGTCTACAGCACTATAACCTAGTAGTAGTTCAGGCACAGAGATGGGCAACACAGAGTCTGAGACGTGACACCCCAACCCCTTCAAAATCTGTACAGCACTATAACCTAGTAGTAGTTCAGGCAAAGAGATGGGCAACACAGAGTCTACGGCACCATAACCTAGTAGGAGTTCAGGCACAGTGATGGGCAACACAGAGTTATGGCACTATGACCTAGTAGTAGTTCAGGCACAGAGATGGGCAACACAGAGTCTATGGCATTATAACCTAGTAGTAGTTCAGGCACAGAGATGGGCAACACAGAGTCTGAGACATGACATCCCCACCCCTTCATAATCTGTACAGCACTATAACCGAGTAGTAGTTCAGGCAAAGAGATGGGCAACACAGAGTCTACGGCACTATAACCTAGTAGTAGTTCAGGCACAGAGATGGGCAACATAGAGTCTGAGACGTGACACCCCCACCCTTTCAAAATCTGTTTGGCACTATAACCTAGCAGTAGTTCAGGCACAGAGATGGGCAACACAGAGTCTATGGCACTATAACCTAGTAGTAGTTCAGACACTGCGATGGGCAAGATAGAGTCTATGGCACTATAACCTAGTAGTAGTTCAGGCACAGAGATGGGCAACACAGAGTCTGAGACGTGACACCCCACCCTTCAAAAGTTGTCATGCACTATAACCTAGTAGTAGTTCAGGCAAGAGATGTGCGACACAGAGTCTATGGCACTTTAACCTAGTAGTAGTTCAGGCACAGTGGTGGGCAACACAGACTCTACGGCACTATGACCTAGTAGTAGTTGTTCAGGCACAGAGATGGGCAACACAGAGTCTGAGATGTGACACCCACGCCCCTTCAAAATCTGTACAGCACTATAACCTAGTAGTAGTTCTGGCACAGAAATGGGCAACACAGAATCTATGGCACTATAACCTAGTAGTTGTTCAGGCACAGAGACGGGCAACAGAGAGTCAACGGCACTATAAACTAGTAGTAGTTGAGGCACAGAGATGGGCAACATAGAGTCTATGGCAGTATAACCTACTAGTAGTTCAGGCACAGAGATGGGCAACACAGAGTCCACGGCACTATAACCTAGTAATATTTCAGGCTCAGAGATGGGTAACACAATGACTGAGACGTGACACCCCCATCCCTTCAAAAGCTGTACAGCACTATAGCCGAGTAGTAGTTCAGACAAAGAGATGGGCAACACAGGGTCTATGGCACTATAACCTACTAGTAGTTCAGGCACAGAGATGGGTAACACAGAGTCTGAGACGTGACACCCCAACCCCTTCAAAATCTGTACAGCACTATAACCTAGTAGTAGTTCAGGCACAGAGATGGGCAACACAGAGTCTACGGCACTATATTACCTAGTAGTAGTTCAGGCACAGAGATGGGCAACATAGAGTCTACGGCACTATAACCTAGTAGTAGTTCCGGCAAGATGGGCAACACAGAGTCTATGGCACTATAACCTAGTAGTAGTTCAGGCACAGTGATGGGCAGCACAGAGTCTACAGCACTGTAACCTAGTAGTAGTTCAGGCACAGAGATGGGCAACACAGAGTCTATGGCACTATGACCTAGTAGTAGTTCAGGCACAGAGGTGGGCAACAAGAGTCTACAGCACTATAACCTAGTAGTAGTTCAGGCACAGAGATGGGCACCACAGAGTCTATGGCACTATATGACCTAGTGGTAGTTCAGGCACAGAGATGGGCAACATAAAGTCTATGGCACTATAACCTAGTAGTAGTTCAGGCAAAGAGATGGGCAACACAGAGTCTGAGACGTGACAGTTCCACCCTTTCAAAATCTGTACGGCACTATAACCTAGTAGTAGTTCAAGCAAAGAGATGGGCAACACAGAGTCTACAGCACTATAACCTAGTAGTAGCTCAGGCACAGTGATGGGCAACACAGAGTCTATGGCACTATAACCTAGTAGTAGTTCAGGCACAGTGATGGACAACACAGAGTTCACGGCACTATAACCTAGTAGTAGTTCAGGCAAAGAGATGGGCAACGAGAGTCTACGGCATTATAACCTAGTAGTAGTTCAGGCACAGAGATGGGCAACACAGAGTCTGAGACGTGACACCCCACCCCTTCAAAATCTGTACAGCACTATAACCTAGTAGTAGTCAGGCAAAGAGATGGGCAACACAGAGCTCACGGCACCATAACCTAGTAGTAGTTCAGGCACAGTGATGGGCAACACAGAGTGACTGCACACTATGACCTAGTAGTAGTTCAGGCACAAAGATGGGCAACACAGAGTCTCACGGCATTATAACCTGGTAGTAGTTCAGGCACAGAGATGGGCAACACAGAGTCTGAGACATGACATCCCCACCCCTTCAGAATCTGTACAGCACTATAACCGAGTAGTAGTTCAGGCAAAGAGATGGGCAACACAGAGTCTACGGCACTATAACCTAGTAGTAGTTCAGGCACAGAGATGGGCAACATAGAGTCTGAGACATGACACCCCCACCCTTTCAAAATCTGTTTGGCACTATAACCTAGCAGTAGTTCAGGCACAGAGATGGGCAATACAGGGTCTGAAACATGGTGACACCCCCTTTCAAAATACGCCACTATAAAAATTAGTGAGGCACTATGACCTTCAGACTGAGTCCTCTTGTCCTGTCTGCTCCCCTTCTTAATATTTTTTTTAACAAAGATATATTTTTTAAAAAGAAAAGGAATTATTAAGTTGCTGAGTGCTGTACACTAAATTTTTTTTTACTTTTTTGTTGATTTTGCAAGAAAAACAGACGGAAACTCTAGTACATTTTTTGTTGCTGGATGATTTCAGGAGAACTGTGCCTGCCTCATGGCACTGCAAATTGCAGGCCATGATTTTTGTTTTACCTTAAACCCCTTATCTGTTTCCTTTACTTTTTCTAATACTTAGAAAAGAAAACATCTGCCTCTGCTGTCGTCTGCTGCTGAATTCGGTGGTATCTCTACTGTCCCTCTCCCTCTCTCTCTTTCTGACTAAGGAAAAAAAATGAAAAAAGCATTTAGTTTTCGGTGCTTTTTTTTAAATCTCTGCACACACACACACACACACACACACACACACACATACAGACATGCACGCGCACACACACACACAGACACTCTCTCTCTCTCTCACACACGACTGTCTCCTTTCAATGCAAAGCACCAAATGAGCTTGATACACTGTTTCCTACAGGACGTCTTGTGGTGACTGACTCACAGGATTGGCTGGGACATGAGTCAATCACAGAACAAAGACCCCCATTGGTTGGCTCCCTTTAGTGCCCCAGTATCACGAGTGTTTACCTTTGTTGGTCATGTGACAGTCCAGGGATGCAGGAGTATTCATTAGAGATTGTGAAAAAAAATGTTGCTTTTTATTTTTGCACTCTGCCCTGACCTTGTTTCATGACTTGCATGGGGTACTGGTGGTGAGAGTGTTATTTCTGGACCGACCGTATTTACAAACCAGGCCAACTTGACAACTTGCAATGAGCCACGAAAGGCTCGGTATTCCCGAACAGAACCGAGTCAGCCTGGTCCAGGGAGGTTCGGAAGTGTGGCAGAACCAGGTCACCTATCCCTACTGAAGACACCTGCCAAACTGCGTATTCAGTTCCACAAATATAATAAATTAAAACCGCTAACAAAGTTCTAGATTTTGAAAGGCTTTTCCTTTTTTGTTACTAAAAAACACTCAGTTGCTTGCTAGGCGGGAACCATGCTGAATTGTGACATCTCTAGTTCCTGGAACTGAAAGGGAACCTGATAAAAAAATTAATTATATGCAAACAAATAATATAACTACCCTAAACTAATGCAGACTATGGAAAACTAAAATACCTTAATAAATAAAAACAAATTATACAATGGGGTCTGAAATGTATGCATTTTGATTGGTCGGCTGATACTTTATGTTGTGGGGTGATTTTGCATAACCACCGCATAAGTATCAGCCAATCATGCATTTGGGGTTTTAAACTTGTAAGGGGAGGGATAAGGGAGGGCTGACCAAGCCCTCCTCCAGATGAGGGTAGCCTTCAAGCCAAGGGGAGGAAACAGACTGGAGGTGGAGGTTTCAGGAGGAGCAGGGGAGGATGGAAGTATAAGGAATCTGGGTGGGGTTCGACAAAAGGATCAGGGATAAGGGTGGGGTTAGTGTTAGTAAATGCCAGGAGTTTGGAAACAAGTTGCCAGAGTTCCAGGCCATGCTGTTCGAGGAGGGTGGATGTGGCAGTCACGGAACGTGACAACAAAATCATGACTGGGACCTAAATGATGGGGTACACTATGCTTAGGAAGGATAGAAAGGAGGGCAGAGGGGTGGAGTGGCTATGTTCATTAGAGATGACATAGAAATTGCTATGGTAGAAGAGGCAGAGGGAAACGTGGGAGGCCTTTATGGGTCACCTTACGATCCCCAGCAGGAGATAAGGTCAAGCTGGGTGTAGCATATAGGCCCCGGGATGAGTGATGTTCTAGAGGATGGTTTGCTGGACAACATCATTGCCAGTGTGGTCCAAAGGGAAGGAGTGGTGTTGATGGGGACCTTAATATGCCAGGTACTAACTGGGGAACCATGTCCTCTAAGGTGGCCAAGGAGCAGAGGCTGCTGGATGGCTTCCAGGATGTGTTCTTAACACAGCATGTGATGGGAGCCCACAAGGAGGGCATGTCCTGGATGTGGTTCTGGCAGATGGGGATCTGGTAAGGGACATGGTTGTACAGGACCCCCTGACTGGGAGTGACCACAATACTGTCTGGTTTCAAATAAGCATTGGGGAGTGGGGGTGAGATCTAGGACACTGGCAGTGGACTTCAGGGGGCAGACTTTATGGGCATGGGAATAATTCTCAAGGATCACTTGAAGGATTACCTCAACAACAAGTGTGGAAAGGAGATGGGAGGTCATAAGCGGGGACTTCATGAGGCAGTCAGGATCTGCGCTAAGTTGAAGCGTTGGGAGCAAGGTCACATAAACCATGCTGGTGGTCCAGTGAGGTCCAGGTAGCAGTCAGAGAAAAGAAGGCGGCTTACAAAAAATATAAAACAACAAGAGGGATAGGGATAGGAAATGTACCAGCTTGCATCTAGAAAAGTCACCGTATGGTGAGGGAGCAAAGTCAGTAAAGAGCATCGGCTGGCACAGGGGATACATGGAGGAAAAGGGGTTCTTCCGGCACATGGGGAGGCGGAGAAAAACTAAGGGCCATCTCAGCAGATTGAGATCAGAAGGAGGGTGGGTGGAAGAGGCGGAGGACCGGCAAGAGGTATTTAACAGTACTTTGCCTCTGTGTTCACTAGGGAGGGATGGGATATCTACAAAGCAAGGCACAAAGGGATAGAAGCGGCAGGGAGTGGGATCAGAGCAGCAGAAATGGAGCAAAAGGGAGGGAAGGTACCCCAGGGTGTCGCATCTGGATAAGGATAAAAAGACCAGTAAGGTGGAGGGACAGATGATGCCATCCCACCAAAGGGTGTGGTTTGCCCTCAAGGCCCTAAAGAAAGACAAATCTCCTGGGCGGATGGCATTCATCCGAGATACTATGGGAATTGGCGGACATACTGGCTGCACCTGGCGGAGCTTTTCAACAGGTCACTTGAGACAGGGAGGGTACCTAGGGATTGGCGAGAGGCACATGTGGTACCAATCCATAAAGGGGTCAGAAGGAAGTACCAGGAAACTATAGACCCATCAGTTTAACCTCGGTGGTGGGAAAATTAATGGAGAGTACTAAAGGAACGATTGGGGTTTACTTGGAGGAGGTGGGAGGTCTGGATGAGTCGGCAGCATGGGTTTGTGCCAGGTAGATCATGTCAAACCAACCTTGTAGAGTTCTATGAATGGGTAACATCAGAACTGGATAGGGTAAGCCTGTGGATGTATTATTCTTGGACTTCAGCAAGGCGTTGACTCTGTCCCCACAATGGTCTGGTGGAGAAACTGATGGGGTTAGGAGTAGGCCCTTTGATGGTCAGATGGATTGAAAACTGGATAGCTGGGCGCACTCAGAGAGTAGTGGTCTGTGGGGAGCTCTCGAACCCTACAGAGGTTGGTAGTGGGTACCACAGGGCTCGGTCCTGGGTCCAATCCTGTTTAATGCATACATATCAGACATCAGGGATGGTATAGGGTGTGAAATTGAGTCTCTTCATGGATGACTCCAAGGTGGGAGCAGTAGTTGAGGAGAAGAGGGGAGGTTGGCCCTGCAAGGGACCTGGACACCCTGGAAAGCTGGGCTCACACATGGAAATTAATTTAATATCACCAAGTGCAAGGTGTTGCATCTTGGTCGGGAAACCCTAAACACAGGTACACCCTGGGAGGAGGTGCTGGAAGCCTTAACAGGGGAAAAAGACCTAGGGGTCATGGTGGATACATGTATGAATAACACTGAGCAGTGCAGGAGAGCAGCTAGCAAGGCAAACAGGATGTTGGGATGCATCATGAGGGGATCACCTCTAGGAGCAAGGAAGTGATTCTGCCACTGTACAATGGACTGGTTAGACCACACCTTGAGTACTGTGTACAGTACTGGAGACCACACTGAAGAGGGACATACAGCTCCTGGAGAGGGTACAGAGGAGGGCAACAAAGATGATACGAGGGCTAGGGATTTGACTTACGAGGACAGACTTGAGGAGCTCTGCCTGTTTTCATTGGAGGAGGAGAGACAGGGGGACATGATTGAGGTCTTCAAGTACCTCAAGGGAATAAATAGGGTAAACATGGAGGGATCTTTAGACTAAAGCAGGGAGGCATCACCAGAGGGCATGGTTTGAAGTTGGAAGGTGGAAGGGTGAGGGGGAAAGAGGAGGAGGTTTTCACTGAGAGGGTGGTGGACCCTTGGAATGCTCTGCCTGGTGAGCTGGTTCAGAGATCCACAGTGGAGAGCTTTAAGAAAGGGTGGGACAGACACAGAAAGTGGATGTATCAGATGATGGCCTGTCCCGGGGTGGGATGGATGATAGGGGTTTCTGGAGCACAAGGGATGGGAGGGTCTCGGCACCCAACTAAGGATCTAGGTTTGAGCAGACTTGATAGACCATAAGGCCTAATCTGCTGGCAAATAGTATGTTAGTATGTTAGTATTTCAGAATGTGTAGGTCAAAATCACTCCTCTGAGAACCCACAGGATTCCTGAACAAACTGGCAAAGCTGCCATATTTAGGATCCGCTAATAGCACTAGTCCGAAACAAAGAAGTCACTCAGTAAAAGTGAAAGGAGGCAGTATAGCGCAGTGGTCTAAGGCTCTGAGCTGCAAATCTGGTGACATCCAGCAGACCAGACCTGGGTTTGAATCCCACAGCTTCCACTTGCATACTGTGTGACCCTGAGCAAGTCACTTAACCTTCTTGTGCTCCCAGTTCGCTCCTGTAAAAAAGCTTCCAGCTTAGTGTGCTATACCTGGTTAAACAACTATATAAGAAAGTGACAAAAAAAATGACAGATTTCTGCTGCAGTTTGATTTCACAGACAGCCAAGAGCTACAAAGTCATATTTGACTTCATCGTAGCTCAGGAATCACAGGTGGCAAATCTAAACTGGAATCAAAATACAAATGTAGCTGAATTACCTCAGCGATCGGTCGCTCAGGTACTGTCTCTTTGTTTACAGTTGTTTTTTTACCTTCTTACCCGTAGCTATGACTCTGCTCTGATGGATGAACTAGTATAATGATGAGTAAGGACTGATCACTGCCAGCAACTGACATGACTGGTTCAGTGAGCTGAATGACTGATTGCTGAGGTAATTCAGCTACGTTAGTATTTTGATTCAGGTTTATATGTGCCGCATGTGATTCCTGACCTACAGTACGATGCTTTCAATTATGGCTTGCAGATCTGGGCTTACAATTATGTTTCTTCTGGTATTTACAGTTATTATGGTGATGTCCTCCGTATGCTAAATGCATTTTATGCCACTTCTCAATAGGGAGTATTTTATGCCACGTATTGACATTTTTCTGTTTTAAGCATAAAATAATAAAACTTTTTTTCTAATTGTACAATTGGAATAACCCACAATGGGTGTGGGTTGGCTGGGATTTACCTGTGGCTGGTGTGGTTGATCACTCGGCCTGTGGCCTCATGACTGAACCATGCCAGCTCGGGTAATCCTCGCCCAACCCACAACCATGATAGGATTATTCCTTAATTAACATCCAGTTCCATCTCCAGGGCTACACCACTGGATGGAGATGATGCAATTTTGTCTGACATTATTGCTAAATTCTTGTTATTAGAATTTATTTTAGAACTGGAATCTAATTACAAACCCCGCACTAGTGGAACGCTCCCTCAACTGTCAGATTTGATCTTCCAGGAATCAGTCTTCACCATTCATTCCCACTTATTAGTTTAGGACCGGAGGCACTAGGACCCTGCAGAAGCAAAGTCTTTTGCAGCTTAAAGGACCGACATCAGAGCTGGCACAGCGTACGGGGCAGATGTAGTGACCTCATGCTCATGGATTGGCCAGTAACCGACGCTGGCCCTCTACTTTCCTTAGTTGTGTCTTTCCTACCATTGAGTGCATGCCATGGGAGAACTGGCATCACTACTCTATCACAGGACTTTCCTCAGTTCACCACTGTTAGTTCAATGCTGTACTCTTGACACCGAGCCTTCTCAGTACCACTTTATTATTATTGTTTTCCTAATTTCCAGTATGATGCTAAACTCTATTTCAGTCCTTTTTCTCATTTTTTTTAATTCATGGTGCCATGTCTGGTCCTGAGAAGCATAAGGGTAAAAGGCAACATGAAAGAGGCGGCCTGCCGGTCGGGTGCAGCAGTAGAGCTACCGCCTCAGACGGGCAGTGATCCAGGTTCGGTAGCGAGCCTGGGTTGCTGGAGGGCCAGCCGGTGGAGAAGGATCGAGCACCCACGGGCTGCTCTCCTTTCTGCTGGAGGGTGGGCTGTTTTTTGCTACATGCCACCTGGGTGACCACAGGTGGAGGTGCAGTCAAAGAAGCAGCAGCATAGGAAGGGGCAGACGTTGGCTGAGAGCCTGGAGCAAAGGCATGTCTCTGCATGCCTTTGTCTCCGTTGGTCCTCTGTGTCCAGTGCCTGCAGGGGTGAGACCAAGAAAACCAGGAAAAACCTGCATCTACTCCAGGAGATGGGCCTTGGCGCTGGTGACCATGGGGATCCATGGAGCAGCTCCGGTGTCCACTTCCTCTGAGGTTTTGGAGGTGATTGGGAGAGCTCCCTCTGCTCACCCAGGGGCCAGTCTGGGGCTCTAGAATGTTCTGATGGAGTGGAGCACCCATGGGGCTAGCATCCTTGGTCCTTCCGCACAGCCTGTGTCAGTGCATTGAGGACACTGATGGAAGGGGCAGATGTGGTGAAAGAGGGGTGTAAAAACACTAAGTTAAAAAAAAAGGCAATATGAAAGAAGAAGCATCATGGTGCCCCCCCATGTATCAGTACTCCTGTGGAGCTCGCATTGCCATTCAGGACTAGCATAACATCTGTTCGATCTACTATGGCCCCATTCACAACATGTACAGGTGCAATGCCTGCTTCTCAGTGGACTACCACACCCTCTAAATCTGTGCACCGAAGTGGGTTCACTAGCCCCCCACCTTTGGAGGTAGGCATCACACCGGGGATGCCAGAGTAAGATCCCTAGACTTATCCCCTGAGCCCCTTCCTAGTACTATATGTACGGAGGAAGACCAGGACTCTCCATGCACTTACCCGGGAAGCCAGTTGATTATCCCTCCTAGTCCATTGAGCCTTTGGGGCAGCGGATGTACCTGGTGGTGAGGCTGAAGCTATAAGCTGGGTCTACACCACTGGACACCTTAATGTTATGGCCTGGCGCTGCCTTGGCTCCTGGTACTAAGGCCAGTACCGGTGAGTGGGATAGTGCCGACCACAGGACCAGGCCCCCCTCCAGCACCATTCATGGTACAAGAAGAGGAAAGGGTTCCAGATCAAGTCCATCACTTGCCTATACTGGCGCGATGGTCTGCATCTGTCTGGGGGGGCCAGGATCCTAGGTGATAGGTTTAAATGCTTCATTGGCAAGCATTTAAATGAGCCAAGGGGGAGGCACTGAAAAGGAGCAGGGGAATCCCAGCCTCCCCCCACAAAACACAGTAATTAGTGAGGTAAACACCAAGGTAGAGAAGTCTTTAGGGAGCAGGACAGAGGTAAATGCAAAAAATGGCAAAGGCAGTAAGGATAGGGATGGGGCAGAAAGGGGTAAGGCCATCAAAAATCGGAGGGTGATGAGTACCAATGCCCATAGTCTGTGTAACAAGCTCCCTGAACTAGTGGCCTTGATGGAAGATGGATGCCTGGATATTGTGGAAGTCACAGAAACATGGTACACAGAGAACCATGACTGGGATGTCAACATACCAGGATACACAATCTGCAGGAGGGACAGGGAGGGTAAAAGAGGAGGAGGAGTAGCTCTCTATATAAGGGAAGGGATCAAAGCAACAGAACTAAAGAGCAAACAGGGAGCAGATGAGGCACTCTGGGTCCCCCTGGAGACAGGAAATGGCACCCCAATCTGCATGGAGGTTATATACAGATCCCCATCTGAGGGGGAGGGAATGGACAAGGAAATGATAGAAGGCATCTTTAGAATGGCAGAAAAAGGGGAGATATTGTTGATGGGGGACCTGAATATGCCAGATGTTAACTGGAACATCTTTGCTGCAGGCACATCCAAGAGCAGGGTCATTCTTGATGCCCTACAAGGGGCATGCCTCAGATAGCTAGTATTAGAACCCACTCGGGAGGGAGCAATCTTAGACCTGGTACTCTCAAATGGGGATAGAGAAAGAATCTCAGATTTAGAAGTGGGTAGCCATCTGGGAACAAGCGACCACCAAACAGTGTAGTTCACTTATAAACATAGCCATAGAGTCAAGCCATACAAAAGCAAAAGCATTGGACTTTAGGAGGGCTGACTCTGGGAAAATGAGAGAGTGCCTCAGAAAAGCTCTAGCAAACAGGCAAGAAGGAGGGGTGGAGTAACAATGGGGAGTAATCAAAACAGCCATCACAGAGGCAACAAGAATTTGTGTGAAGCAAATCAACAAAACACAATGAAGGAAAAAAATGCTATGGTTCTCAAAAGAGGTGGCAGGGAGGGTTAAGGAGAAAAGGATAGCATTCAGAAAATATAAGGAAACACAGAAGGAGCAGGACAGATAACTTTATCAGTTAAAGCAGAAAGAGGCAGGGAAGGCAGTCAGAATAGCAAAGGCCCAAACCGAGAAAAGGATAGCCAACTCTGCTAAGAAGGGGAATAAGACCTTTTATAGGTACATTAGGGAGCAAAGAAAGACCAAGGGAGGGATACTGAAGCTTAATAAAGGGGAGAGAACGTGGGCAGAGGGTGACAGTGAAAAAGCAGGGATACTGAATGAAAATTTCTGCTCAGTATTCACAAAGGAAGAGGAGAGGGAGGTACCTAAACCAAACAAGATTAACACTCTGGAGATGGGGTCGATACCAGTCCATTTACAGAAGTAAGGGTTCTGAAATAACTAGTAAAACTGAAGGTGGACAAAGCAATGGGACCTGATGGGATTCACCCAATAATTCTAAAGGAACTAAGGATAGAACTAATGACACCGCTGACTACTCTCTTTAACAAATTATGGGAGGATGGGGTGGTACATGAGGACTGGAGGAGGGTGGATGTGATTCCTCTTCACAAAAGTGGGAGCAGGGCAGAGGCAGGAAACTACAGACCAGTTAGTTTGACCTCAGTGGTAGGGAAAATGATGGAATCACTTCTGAAGGAAAGAACTGTTGAGTACCTTGAGGCCAGTGGAGTACAGGACCCAAGGCAGCATGGATTCACAGCGGGAAGGTCATGTCAGATGAATCTAATAGATTTCTTTGACTGGGTGACCAAAGTAGTAGACCAGGGAGGGGCTGTGGACATGGCCTACCTAGATTTCGCAAGGCATTTGATACAGTCCCACATCAAAGATTAATAAACAAGTTAGCCAGCCTTGGAGTGGGTCCCAGAGTGGTGGCCTGGATAAAAAATTGGCTGGACAACAGGACGCAAAGGGTAGTAGTAAAAGGAATCCACAGTGAAGAAAGGAGGGTTACTCGCGGGGTACCGCAGGATTCAGTACTGTGACCGGTCCTTTTTAATGTCTATAAGTGACATTGCAGAGGAACTGGAAGGAAAAGTATGTCTCTTTGCAAATGACACAAAGATCTGCAACAGGGTTGATACACAAGATGGAGTGGAAAGGATGAGAAGGGACTTGGCAAGGTTGGAGGAATGGTCAAATGTACGGCAGCTTAAATTCAGTGCAAAGAAGTGCAAGGTAATGCACCTGGGAAACAAAAACCCAGGGGCAGAGTACAAATGGGGTGAGATACTGACAACAATAAAAATGGAAAGGGACCTGGTGAATTATATCAGATGACCTAGAGGTGGGCAACAAATGTGAGAAGGCAGCAAGGAAGGCGGGGGGATATTGAGATACATAGGGAGAGGCGCCAACAGTAGAAAACAGGAAGTTGTTATCCTCTGTGCAGACAGTTGGTGAGACCCCATCTGAGTACTGTGTGCAGTTCTGAGACCCCATCTCCGCAAAGACATAGACAGAGTGGAGGCTGTCCAGAGAGGGTAACCAAAATGGTGCAGGGTCTGCAACAGAAGACATACAAGAGAGGCTAAAGGAGCTTAATATGTATACCATGAGGAAAGAAGGGAGAGGGGGACATGATAGAAACTTTCAAGTACCTCAGTGGAATCAACAAAGTCCAAGAGGGTAGTATCTTTCAGAAAAAGAGATGTGCAAGAACAAGGGGGCACAATCTGAAGATAGAGGGGGGACGGCTCAGGTAATGTGAGGAAGTATTTTTTCATGGAGAGGGTTGTGGATGCATGGAACAGCCTTCCTGAGGAGGTTGTGGAGTCAAGAACAGTGGGGGAATTCAAGAATGCATGGGACAGACATATTATTTATTTATTTATTGAAATTTGTTGACCGGGTAAGCCCACTGAGACAACAAAGTCCCTTTTTCAGGGGTGACCCGGAATTAATTACAGATAAGAGACACAACAGCATACAATAGACAAAAATAGTACAGTTAATCGCATAGGTACATACATAAGTAGTATTACAGAACACAAAAGAGAACAGGTAGCATTAGAAACAGTACAAAACCGGTCAACACTAATGAGTATAAGGGGCACCAGCAATTCAAGTGCAACAGCACTGATTGACTACCATTAAGTGAGATTTTAGGGCCGTTTTGAATGAGTACAGAGTAGAGCAGTTAGCCACAGCTGCAGGTAGACTGTTCCAGAGTGATGGGGCAGAAATGGCAAAGTACTTGTCACCAGCTCGGGTTCGAGTCCTGGGGACTTCCAGGACAGGATGGGCAGTAGACCTCAGGTCACGTTTAGCTGATTTGTATAGGAGAAGTCCATTTAGGCAAGGAGGAGTGGGGAACCTGGCTGTTTTGAAGGTCAGACAGAGTGTAGGGAATGCAAGCCTGGCCTCAAGTGATGGCCAGTTCAAAGAGATGAGAACATTGCAGTGGTGATCACGGGGGTGGGCAGAGGCTGCAAAGCGGGCAATTTTATGATAGAGGACTCTGAGTTTGTTGAGATCCGGGCTCCAAAGAAGTTGAAGTACGGGAGCACCATAGAGAAGCACTGGGAGTATGGTACCAGTGGTGATAGCCATATGGGCTTCCCTGGAGAGGAATCCGCCAAGTCTGTATAAGAGGCCAATTCTTTGATGGAGATTTTGGTGGTAGCCTCAATGTGCGGGCTCAGAGTTAGCTCCTGATCCAGGTGCACACCAAGATATTTTGTGGATGCGCATACCTCAAGTGGAGTCCCGCTGGCCGAGGAGATCTGTAGTAGGTTTGATCTATTGGCTCCTAACCGTTTGGTACTGAAAAGCATGGCCTTGGATTTATTGAGGTTAAGGACTAGTTTCATGCCCACTAGCCACTTTTCCAACTCTCTGAAGTCCTTATTGAGGTTCTGGCCTAGTTGAAATAAGTCCTTCGAATGCCTATAGATAATGGCATCGTCTGCATACAGTTGGATGTTGGCCCCACCACAATGCTTTGGCATGCTATTGATGAAAATAGTAAATAGCAGGGGTCCAAGGATGGAACCTTGGGGGACTCCATGGTGCACTGGCTTAATTGTAGAGGGTGTACCCTTCCATTTTACCAGCTGCTTCCTTCCACATAGGTAATGATGAAACCAGGAGGAGGCAAGTGGATCAAGTCTGAGGTTCTGAAGACAGGAAACAAGGAGATCATGGTTCACCAAATTGAAGGCTTTCATAAGATCCAGGAATAGAGCACCAGTGGCTAGACCTTGATCCATAGCCCCAAGTACATCTGAGGTGAACTTGATTAGGGCTGTGTCAGTGCCATGGTTTTTCCTGAAACCATGTTGCACCTCTGTAAGCAGATTATGAGTTTCAAGGTAATCAAGAATCTGTCTATGCACCAGGTTTTTCCAGTGTTTTGGCAAGCAACAGAGGATTGATGTAGGACGGTAGTTTTCCATTTGGCCTTTGTCACCACCTTTATGAATAGGGATAATGGTGGCCATTTTCCATTTGGTGGGGAATTGCCCGAGGAGGAGGGATTTGTTAAATAGGTCCCTTAGTGGAGCCGCAATAATCGGGGCAGCTATTTTCAGAAATGTAGGCTCCAGATTATCGAACTCAAGAGTGCCATCCGGTTTGATGGTGTTTAGAAGGGTGAGGATGTCCTTCCGCGTAAACAGGTGGAAGTGGAAGTTGGGGACAGTGTGGGTGGCAAAGTGAGAGAAGTTAGTGTTGCTAGGTGAGGGATCAGTGTATCTGTCAAGGTACATAAGGCAGTCCTAGTGGGTGGGAGGAGGAAGTATCCTGTTGGGTACAGGAGGTGGTAAGGGAAAAGAAGGCGGCCTATAGGCGCTTCAAGTGGTCAAGGAGTGAAAGGTATCAGGAGGAATATGAGATGACAGCCAAGAGAGTCACCAGGGTGGTGAGAGCAGCTAAGGCAAAAAAGGAGCAGTCCTTGGCCAGTGGGATCCGAAGGGGGGACAAGGGGTTCTTTAGATACACAGGGGAAAAAAGGAAAGTAAGGGGGCAGATCAGCAAGATAAGGGTAGGGGATGGTTGGGCACAGGAGGTGGGGGAGCAGGCAGAAGTCCTAAATGAATACTTTGCCTCAGTTTATACTGGGGGATGGAGGGCTATGTCTTGCGAGGGGAGCAGGGGCAAACTGGAGCAAGGGTTGAGACTGTTAGAGACCAAGGGCCCTGATGGGTCTGGGGAAAGGGAGTGGCCACCACAGGCAGGTGGGGGCCCAGCAGTGCATGGTGAAAAGGGGGAGGACGAGGTTGAAATTCCAGTAGAGAGAGTAAGGGAAGCCCTCAGGTCCCTTCGGATGGAGAAAGCACCTGGGCCAGATGAGATACATCCCAGGGTGCTGAGGGAACTGGCAGATGTCCTGGCAGTCCCTCTAGCGGAGCTTTTCAACATCTCTCTGAGGACATGGTGGGTGCCCTAAGACTGGAGGGTGGCCCATGTCGTGCCAATCCACAAGGGGGGATCAAGAGAGGAGGCAGGAAATCACAGGCCCGTTAGCCTGACATCGGTGGTCGGCAAGGTGATGGAGGGTATTGTCAAGGAAAGGCTAGGAGGGGTTACTGGAGCAAACTGGGTACTTGGACGATAGGCAGCATGGCTTTGTCATTGGAAGATCCTGCCAGACAAATCTTGTTGAGTTCTATGACTGGGTGGCGAGCGCCCTGGACCAGGGGCTAGTGGGACGCCCCTCTTCTGGATTTTAGCAAGGCATTTGATTTGGCACCTACAGTGGCCTGCTGGCTGCTCAAGGAAATGGGGTAGGGAGACAGTTGTTAAGATGGATAGGAAATTGGTTCTCTGAGCCGCATCAGAAGGTGGTGGTTGAGGGTTAGCCTCATCCCCAAGGTGGGTTACTAGTGGAGTTCCCCAGGGATCAGTGCTGGGGCTACTCCTGTTCAACGCCTATATCTCAGACATCAGGAGGGGGATCAGGAGTGAGATGAGTCTCTTTGCAGATGACTCAAAGCTGTGTGCAGTGGTGGATGGTGAGGAGGGGAGGGTGCCCTTGCAGGAGGACTTGGAGGCTCTGGAAAGGTGGTCGGGCAAATGGAAACTAAAATTCAGTGTGGGGAAGTGCGAGGTTCTGCACCTGGGAGTCAGAAATCCAGGTCAGGGGTATACCCTGGGAAGAGACATAATTCAAGTCAAGGAGGGGGAGTGGGACCTGGGGGTAGTGGTAGATGTCAAAATGAACAACTCAGAGACTTGTAGGAGGGTAGGGGCAAGGGCAAATAGGATGCTGGGATTCATCGCCAGGGGGATTACCTCCAGAAAGGCGGAAGTGATCCTTCCACTGTACAACTGCTTGGTTAGGCCACACCTCAAGTATTGTGTACAATTTTGGAGACCACATTTAAAGAGGGACATTACACTCCTAGTGAGGGTCCAAAGGAGGGCAACCAAAATGATCTGAGGCCTGGGGGAGAGGACCTATGAGGAGAGGCTCAAGGAGCTTGACATGTACACCCTGGAGGAGAAGAAGAACGGGGGGACGTGATAGAGGTCTTTAAGTACATGAAAGGTATCAATAAAGGAGGCCCAGTCAGGGTGTTCCAAAGGAAGGAAGGTGGGGCAACAAGAGGTCATAGATGTAAGCTGGAAGGGGGCAGGCTCAGAGGGGAGAGGAGGAGATGTTATTTCACTGAAAGGGTGGTGGAGCCATGGAATGCACTGCCCAGGGAGCTGGTAGAGGTGGAGACTGTGGACGGGTTTAAGAGGGGATGGGACAGGTACAGGGAGAGGGTAAATCTGACCAGGCACAATACAGGTGGAACATCCAGAACTGGGGACAGTATAACCCAAGGGGGAGGTGGGGACACCAAAATTGGCCCTCCGTGAGGGTGCTGAAAATCGAGCAGACTCAAGAGACCATTAGGCCTATTCTCCTGGCATTTTAGTATATTAGTAGGTTAACTAGGATCTGCAGCTTATCCATTAGGTAGGAAAATGGGCAGACTAGGTGGGACAAGCAGTCCTTATCTCACCGTCAAATTCTATGTTTCTGTGTTTCCCAGTAGACAGATCACCCAGGGAGGATGTTGACATCAACCTTGGGCCTGTGTGGTGGGGTGGGGTGGGGGGTGGCGAGTGAGGATGGAGGCCTTCATGGACCTGGTTCCAGGCCTGGCTCAAGGCCAGGAGCCTCCTCGGATATTGCCTCTGTGGTTGGCACTGGGGATGGTGCGGGTCACTTCTGGCACCATTTGCAGTGCCAGTTCAGGGTCCCGCCACTGTTTCCAGTGCCGAACCTTGTCCTGATGCCATCTGCAGTGAAGGGAAAGGGGCCGCCACCCTTTGTGGTGCCAACCTTGAGGCAGGCTCTTCTGGTGGCCCTGGGATTGAGTCTTGGATTGGCCTGTGGGACTGGGTTAATACTGATAAGGGCAAGAGCCTGGGCACTGGACCTGCAGTGCACTCCTTGCCTGGAGTTGGTGGAAGCTCTGCCAGTGATCGCAGTGCTAGTCTGGAGCACTGTTTCTCTCCAGGACCATCTAGCCCTAGACACATAAATAGATACATAGATTTTGATGGCAGATGAGGATCACCAGGCCCATCTAGTCTGCCCGTGTTTCCTATTCCCCATCCCCGTGTCCCCTGTTTACCCTTTCTGTGCTGTCGTTAGGGTTCCCTTACACCTATCCCATGCATTCATGAATGCTTTCACTGTTTGCACCCTTACCACTTCCTTGGGGAGGCTGTTCTAGTCTTTCACCACCCTTTCAGTGAAGACGTACGTCCTCACATTCCCCCTGATTCTACTTCCCTCTAGACTGATATCATGACCCCTTGTTTTGGAGCATTCCTTTTTCTGAAAGAGGTTCTCTTCTTGGCCCTATTAAAACCCTTACGGAATTTAAAAGTCTATTATATCCCCCCTTTCCCTTCTCATCTCCAGTGAGTAAATGTCGAGGTCTCCTACCTGTTCGTCATATGTCTTTTGGTGCCGCCCCTGCACCATCTTTGTACTACTTTGTAGCCTTCCTTTGGACTGCCTCTATTTTGTTTATGTCCTTTTTAAGGTGTGGCCTCCAGAACTGTACACAGTATTCCAGATGAGGCCTCACCAATGATCTGTGAAGTGGCATTATCACTTCGTGTTTTCCACTGGAGTGTCCCATCGCTATGCATCCCAACATACCACTGGCCTTCCTTACTGCTTTCTCACTCTGTCTGGCTGCTTTTAGGTCATTTGTTATTCTCATTCTGTCTGGCTGCCCTTAAGTCATCTGTTATTATCTGAGATTGTACCAACTTAACCATTGTACCTATTCCCTGAGGGGTTGCTCTATCCCTGACTCTGCTGTGAATTAGTAACTGGTTTGTAATTATATTGTATTTACAACTGTGTTGTATATCCTTTTAATTTGTATTCTTTCTGTGCCATTCTGTGGCATGTGTCTTACCTGAAAAACGGTTCTTTGGATCAGTGCACTTACCTGATAATCAAAGACATCGATAAATAACTAACTAAATAAATAAATAATCACCCCCAAATCCCTTCCGTGTGGTGGTTGTCAGTAATTTCCTCCCCATCAATTCCTTTTCTCGGGGATTCCTGCGCCCTATGTGCATAACTTTGCATTTTTGGTTTTTGTAGCATTAAATTTCAGCTGCCACACCCTTGACCATTCTTCTAGCTTTCCCTGGTCTGTTCTCATCCTTTCCACCCCCTCTGGTGTATTTGCTCTATTGCAGATCTTTGCGTCATCTGCAAATAGACACACACTTTCCCCTCCAGCCCCTCTGCAATGTCATATGTGAAGAAATTAAAGAGGGCAGACCCCAGCAACAATCCCTGGGGTGCCCTGCTTGTCACCTCCCTTTCCCTGGATTGAGCTCCATTCATGACTGCCCTCTGTGTCCTCCCGCTTAGCCAATTTCTAACCCAGTTCACTACCCTGTGTGCCACAGCCAGCTTGCTCAACTTGTTAATTAGCCTTCGATGTGGAATGGAGTCGAAGGCCTTACTAAAGTCCAGATAAGCCACATCTATCGGTCCACCACTCTGGTTATCCAATCGAAAAATTCTATCGGGGTTGTCTGGCAGGACCTACCTGCCATGAAACCATGCTGTTTAGCATCCTGTTGTCTGCTGGATTCCAGAAATTCCACAAGTCTTTCCTTTAGTAATGTCTCCATCACTTTCCCCACCACTGAGGTTCGACTGACCAACCTATAATTTCCTGCCTCCTCCCTACTCCCACTCTTGTAGATAGGGACATTTGCTCTTCTCCAGTCTGCCAGGACCACCCCTGTCTCCAATAATATATTGAAAAATTCTACCAGGGATGTCACCAGTTCATTTCTGAGCTCTTTTAGTAATATGGGGTGAATTCCATCCAGTCCCATTGCCTTGTCTGTTTTAGCTTTCCTAGCTCTTTTATGAGTTTCTTTTGTAAATGTACTGATATTAACCCCCCTGCCCTTACACATTTCTCTGTCTCTCCTCCTTCCTTCGTGAATACTGAGCAAAAATATTTATTCAGGATTTCTACCTTTTCCTGAGCTTTCTCTGCAGATCCTCCTCCTTCTTCCCTTTTAAGCCTAACTTTCCCTCCTCTAGTCTTCCTTTTTTCATTGATGTATCTAAAATGGTCTTGTCCCCTTTTTTGTTGTCTGTGCTATCCTTTCCTCTGTACTTGTTTTGGCCCTTCTAACTGCCTTTCAAGCTTCCTTCAGTTTTTCCATGTATGCTTCCCTATCATCTTCTCCCGGTGTTTCTTTGTATTTTCTGAATGCCTTCCTCTTTTCATTCACACTTATCTACCTCATTGGTGAACCATAGCGGTTTCTTCCTTCTCTTATTCTTGCTTACCTGATGCACATCTTAGTAGCTACTGCCACTGTTGGGGTTAGGGGCTGCCCTGTGGAAGTATATGGCTCTGCTGTCCCAACCTGGGAGCTTCCCCCCTAGAGCACCATCTGGACTGGTCTGCAGGTGTTGATCACTCACAGATGGGTGAGTTTGCCAGGCTGTCCCTTCCGGCAAGGTCCCCTGAGCATTCTTGCAGCCCTGGGAGAGGATCATGCCTGATCTCTCATGACCCTCCTCCTTCCCCACCTCTGCCCCCCTCACATCCCAAGTATTTTCAGTCCTGTCAGGCTCATGACTTGGGAACAGTTCGGGTCAGTGACTGGTGTGTGTTCCACCAGTACCACCTTAGAGCTGAACAGGCTATTTTCAGGCCTGAGGTACCTGCACCACCATTACCTGAATCTAGCTCCTCCTCCTCCTCCTCCTCCTCCCACTTTCTCCTCTGAGGAAGAGGATCCCTCAGCCCATCTCTTTTCTGATGCTGAGTATTTTCAGTACCAGCAATTCCTATTGGAGATGATGCAGGTTCTCAGATATCAACATTTTACAGGTCACAATATTGCTACCTTGGTGCTGTCATTTCTTGGGGAATGCAGCAGTGACAGCACTGTCATTACTGTGTCACCCCGGCAATTTATGGAGGCATCCCAGAATGTCTAGCTCCATCCCTTTGCCACTCTCCAGCCCCTAGGGACATACAATGCAGATATTGCACTCCTGCTAGGTCTCCAGGGTACATGCTTCATCTCTCTTCTGGGATTTTGGTGCCACAGACCGTTTCAGGGCCTAGGCATTCAGTGCATGGCCGCCCCTCTGATACTGATTCTGCAGAGCTCAATGCCTGGGGTAGAAGAGTGTTTGTGGTGGCCTGCACCATGATGTGCATCTCCGCACATCACGTGCACCAGGCAGCTTATGGCAAGTGCCTGTGGGTGATGCTGAGTCAGCTCCTGGCATCTAGTCAGGCAGGCCATTTGCTTTTGACCCAGCGCTTAGAGCTGGCGAGGCACCATGCGAGGCAATCAGTAATGCCAATGAAGTACCTTCCAGGCTGTTGGGAACCACAGTCTGCATTTAGCAGACAACATGGCTTCACTTTTCCCAGTGGGCACCCTTGGCATGGCGTAGGGTGCTCAACTCACACTTCCAAGTGACCCATTTCTTTTCTGCAGGGTCAGGCATGAGTTGTCAGGGTGTCCTCCTGCTCCCAGGCCATGGGAGCCTATGTCTGCCCCTGATCAGTCTCAGGACTTGCCGGATCTGTAAGGAGTCCCTTTCTTGCTTTTTGTTATCCCCCATAAGGGGTTGAGGGAAGAACCATTTCCCTCAGAGTGAGCCATCTCCTCCCTTTTTTTAACCTAGGTGTTTATACTCCTTTGGCAGGGACCAGGAGGGCTATCAATCCTGTCCCCAAGCGCTGTCAACCTACCACCAACCTCATCCCTTCTGTCATACTGGTGGGGCAGGTCATGGCACCTTGGGCAGGGCTTTAATGGAGCCCAATCTCCATGTCCATCTTCCTTCTGTTTTTCACCCCAGTCCCCATGGCTTCACCGACACGGTAGCACATGTGTGGAGATGTGCATGCGCTCTGAAACTGAGCAGCCTTGTTCCACCCACCTGACGTGTAGCCACCTGCCCAAGCATTGGCACTGCCACCAGCTCTCAACCTGGTGGCTGCCAAGAGCTGGGATGGCTTATCTCCCCAGTCTGGGAGAGAAGCGCTGCCAGATGGCCACTCGTGACTCTCCAGGCCCCCCCCCCATGACCTATGACTACCCGAGTTTGTTCCCAAACTTGGGTTGCCGGTGTGGGAGAGGTAATGCACTTTGCAGCACCTCAGCCCTCTGCACCACTAGACCGGCCCCATCTCATCCCTTTTGGGGAAAAGCTTGGTATGCTGACCCATAAGAGGGAATGAATAGTGAAGACTGATTCTTGGAAGATACAAAAATTATGTACTCACTGTAATTGTTGATCTTCCAGAATATCTTCATCATTCAGTCACATGCCCGACCACTATTCCTCGCTGAGGTAAGAGCCAGGGGTTCTGAGCAGCTCACCCTGTGTTCTTCTTCAGAGCACTTATCCTCTTGCCACTCCCTCAGGGCTTTTCCCTTTGGGATACCTCTGGTCTTTCCTATGGGAACAGGTCTTTCCTGTTTTCCTACTTTTTAATTTTTTTTACTTGCCCTGGCTCCTCAGCTTCAGGGGCTTAGTACCTCCTCCCTCCTCCTACTCCATCCGCCAGAGTCCTACCAAGACTTCCCTCTGTTTTTATATTGCTCGTAAGGCCAGGTGTGTATGCTTTTCCCCATTTTCTCCTGATCCCCTGAGGATGCCTGCAGAGGATGTTGAACAACATGCTGATGCATGCCATCATCAAGTACCTAACCTGTGCCTCCCTCCCCAACTCTGATGAACCATGTGTCCCTACTGCCCATGTTTCCACAGGCAGAGGAGCATCTGGTGCTGCATGCAATCCAGTGACCCATCCCAGGAGGAGAAGAGCAACCATTGGGAGGCTCAGTCCTCCTCTCCCTGACCCCTGGTGGCCCAAGTCCATTCCTGAATCCGGATTGTCGGCTTAGCTCGAGGTGTGGTGTCCAGCACCTCTGCCCTCAGTGCTACCATGCTGGCCTTTTCC
This sequence comes from Neoceratodus forsteri, assembly GCA_016271365.2. Lineage (NCBI taxonomy): Eukaryota > Metazoa > Chordata > Ceratodontiformes > Ceratodontidae > Neoceratodus > Neoceratodus forsteri. Next base: position 1,746,799,900 of record CM057450.1, on the reverse strand, counting down.
TACTTTTTTAATGCTTTTTGTTTTTAACAACAAAAAAAAAATGGTATTGACACCAAGAATTGGAGTCTCTATTTCCGTACAAAAAAGGAACTATTTAGCCCTCTCTACTTTTCAGCCTCCTTCATTCCTCTCTTTCTGGGAGCTTTGTTGGGTTTCACATCCAGGGATGCTGTTTTTTCCTATTTAATGTTGTATTTCTCCACCTCTGCTAACTAGCAGCACAGCCACCTACAACGGTGCAGTCCTACTTCCCATCTGCGAGAGGTGGATACCAAGGGGTCATCTTTTTGTTCCTTCTCATCCCCTCAAGCCACATCCAATCCCACACTTCGGTACTGGGTTCTGTTCTCTGTCCTCACCCTCTTGGAGTAAGTAGCAAGAAGATATCTGTGTGCTCTGAGGATGTTCTACTCTCTTCTTTTGTTGCTTTATTTTACTCAGCATTGTTCTCATAAGTATAAGGCCTCTCCTTTGGGCTTCTGCCTTCTTAACCCTCAGAAATTCTCCCAGGTTTCTCAAAGAACAGCCAGAGCTCCATGCCAGGGCTTCTGCCCTCCCCCATCATCCTGTTCAGGTGGTGAGTAGGCTCTGTTTCTTGTACCTTCTACCCCTGTGCCACTTAGGCCCATAGTCTCTCTCGAAGTTGGTAGTTGGGTCTGATTTATTTTTATGATTTTATCTCCTGTATCCTTTTCCTGTCCCTTTGAGACTGGAATCTATACTCCTCACTTCTCTCTTTTTTCTCTCCCACCAATTTCTCCCCTAGTTAGCAGAACTGAGGAAGAAAGTGGTCCGAAGTTGGTTACTGGCCAACCCACGAGCGTGACATCACTAAGTGTGTCTCATTTGTGGCTCCGGCACTTTCATCGGTCCCCTAGGCTGCAAAATACTTTGCTCCCATGCAGTTCTACTGCTTCTAGCCCCAAACCCATAAGTGTGAAATGAATAATGAAGATATTCTGGAAGATCAACAATTATGGTGAGTACATCATATTTATTTTTCTCTGTTGAAGAGAATGAATGCCCTGGAGTCCTGTTCCAGTCCTTGAGGATAGGTTTATTTTAAAAAGTGTTTAAGTGTTTTTTGTAATTCTAAGTTAGTTTTGTAATAACCTGTGTTAGCTTACATTTATTATTTTTTTGTCTAAATAAAATTTTTTCTCCAGTTCCCAATCAGTTCCATACGAACATATGAAAACTGCCAGCAGAAAAAGGCCATTTGGTCTATTGAGTCTGCTCGATTTTGCAGCTAGCAGCCCTATTCTGAGCTACCCCTCCCTCCTCACCCCCTCTCCCTTTATCCTCCCCTACCCTACCCTATCCTAGCCCCCTTTGTATCAGCCCACAGTTCTACATGCTACCACCTCTGCTGGTAACGTGTTCCACCCTGCCACAACCCTCTCCGTAAAATAGTGCCCTCCCATTTCCCTTCTGAACCTCCCTCCCTCCAATCTCATGTTATGGGCCCTAGTATCCCTCCCCACCTTACCCTGATGAGCCTATCCATACCAGTCTTGTTTATCCCTCTCTCGTATTTGAATGTCCCGATCATGTCCCCATCCCTCCTCTCCTCCAGCCAGTACATGTTCAACTTCCTAAGCCTTCTTTCATACAATAAATCCCCCAGTCCCTGTATCATCTTAGTTGCTCTGCACTGCACCCCCTCCAGTAATTTAATGTCCCTTTTCAGGTATGGCCTCCAGTACTGCACGCAGTATTCTAGATGAGGTCTAACAAGTGATCTATACGGTGGCAGAATTACTTCCCCCCTGCTTGAGTTATTCCCCTTGCAATGCAGCCCAGCATTTTGTTGGTCCTTGCTGCTGCCTTCCTACATTGTGTGGAGTTGTTCATTGATCCCATTATAACTACTCCTAGATCCTTCTCCTTCTCAGTCTCTGCCACCTGCACCCCCCGTTGGTAGTTTCTCCTTGGATTCTCTTGCCCCAGAACTGCAGCACCTTGCACTTTTTGGCATTGAACCCTAGCCGCCAAGTGTCTGACCAGGTCTCCAGCTCTTTCAGATCCTCCTGCAGACCCTGTCACCCCTCTATGTCATCCACCACCATCCCTATCTTGGTGTAGTAGTTCCAAGAACTAGAGAAATCATATCTCAGTGCAGTTCCTGTCTAAGGTCTGGAAACCACTTATACAGGTTAAAATTTTATGAAATAACTTTAATTTTGAGTTATTTTGATAGGAGTTTTCCCTTCAGTTACAACCACAGCCATATTTAACAATTTGTTCTCATAATCCTCTTCTGACACTCACAGACACAAATTAAAACATGACATATTACGGTACTTATAGTTAGAATTTCTGGTGTTTCTTTGCTGACCATAAAAAATCCTCCGTTATCCTTACTTGTTTAGGAGGGAAATCTTTGCTGTTTAACCTCCTACAGATAAAAACAGAACTCCTGATCCATCTTAGGCCTTCTGTTGTGCAGGTGAACATTCGGCCAGTAGAACTGAGCAAAGGTTTGAATTCTTATATTACATGCATAGCAAACATTCCATCTCTTGAATGTAGGAATGATTCAAAAGAAACGAGGTGGGGAAGGGAGAAAAAAATACAAAGAAAAGAAGGAGGGAAGATGAGAAAATGGGTAAATGGGGTGGGATGAGGAAAAATAGAGGGTTTAAGGGTTAATTTTAAAAATAAGTATTTTGTTGTATATAATATTTGAAACTGAGATGACATGCCAGTGCTGAGACGTGCTGAAACTATTCTGATGGGTTGGATGAAAATTTTTAGAGAGATCTACCACATTCAAAACTTTTAATGTACTGCTTTATAAATTGTTTGTGTGGAATTTTTATTATCTTCAATTACAATAAAAATTTTAATTGAAAAATAAATGTGTGATGTTATTTGTTTTTGTACATTTTTACTCCCTCCCCCACAAAAAAAAATGTTTGACCCATTTTATAACTGCAATAAGACAGTACAGGCTGGGCTTTGTAGTGGGATAATGGCTCTTTGTGGTGGGATAATGGCTCTTTGTGGTGGGATAATGACTCTTTGTGGTGGGATAATGGCTCTTTGTGGTGGGATAATGGCTCTTTGTGGTGGGATAATGGCTCTTCTTGGGTGGCTGAAGCTACTTGATGATGGAACACCCGAGTTGTGCTGTTATTGCACCACAGTGCACACTCTGTCACATTTTATTGCTAAAGTATGCCTCACAATTTTTTTCCAGAATGCTATTGTACCACTGACATAATGTCAGAACAATAACACAACAGCATGATGACATCAGAGCAGAGCAGCTTTTTCTTTCTTTCTTTTCTATCCCATTTGATGGGGACTGCTGCTTACTCTGAGGGGTAGGACCCTCATCTGGCCATTTAGTAGGTGATATGGAGACAGACTGAGAAATCATAAAGTCTTCTGTTTTCTTAGCCCTTTTCTTTTGTGTTTTAGGGCAAAACTTTTACAGAGGTCACAGTTTAAAACGTTATGGTTAGGACCAAAGCACCTTAGACAATACTCATGGTCTGCTTTTACCAGGAGCTAAAAACACTGGCCCAGATATTCAAAAGGGTTACGCATGGTACAACAGTGTTGCGCATGCACAACCCACTGATGCACCCGCACAATATTCAAAGGCAAAGTGTGCGCACAAATCCGATGCACGGAGCACATCAGTATGTATGGGCACGGGGTGTGTGTGTGTGTGCCCATGCATAACCTGCACAGCCCGATATTCAGCCTGGGATGTGCAGAGCCATGCATCGCATACCCATACCTGAGCCTGCACAAAGTTAAGCCAAAGAAAGGAACACATGATGGCCACCCACAAGTGAGCTGCCGCGTGCAGGGGGCATAACGCGGCAGCTGCCACCTGTGGTGGCCGCAATTCCTGCCGCACTCGCGGTGCCCCCATGCCCCATCACGGGCATCCATGTAAATAAACCCCGTCCAATATCCCTGGTGGTCCAGTGGACTGCTATGTGCCGATGGCGGGCATTTGTCTAAAACACATCCCATCCAATATCCCTGGTGGTCCAGTGGACCGATCACTGCTGTCGCGGGCATCTGTAAAACATGAAAAGTCCTATTACTTTGTGGTCTAGTGTACCCCCTCCTCACCCGCCCACTAAGCCCCACCGCCCAGCTCCCCCGGTCAGCTGGTGGGCAGCACCCTCACCCGCTACCTCTCTCGCCCACCGACTTACAGCTCGGTAGGTTGCACTTATATTGGTTCACAGCGCGGAGCTGATGGGTGAAGTTTATAACAGATGAGCATTAAAGTTCAGATATGTGAATGATTCATTCACATGGTCTGGACTGTAGTACTGTGCATGGTTGCATGCCCATTGGCTCACTCTGTGGAACCAATGGGCATGCAGCCCTACTGAGCGTTAGTCGGTGGGTGGCAGGGCAGCAGGTGGGTGGGTGCTGCCCACCAGCTGACCCGGGGAGCGGGTGGTGGGGCTCCAGTGGCGGGTGGGGAGGGGGGTACACTAGACCACCAGGGTAATAGGACTTTATGTTTTACAGATGTTCGCGATCGGTCCACTGGACCACCAGGGATATTGGATGAGGATGTGTTTTGTAGACAAATGCCCGCGATCGGGCACATAGCAGTCCACTGGACCACCAGGGATATTGAACGGGGGGGTGTATTATACTGATGCCCGCGATCAGGCACATAGCAGTCCACTGGACCACCAGGAATATTGGACGGGGATTATTGTTTAGACAAATGCCCGTGATCGGGCTGCAGCGGGTGTCGGTCCCCGATGGCTGCTATCTGGCAGGGTGCCAGGTGCAAGTCATTGGGGATCAGCGCACCTGCATGCTAATGGGATGCAAATGGGGCCATAATGACATGCAAATTGCCCCATGTGCGCCTTGCATAAATTATGGCCCCATTTGCATGTCCCCTTTGAATATCGCAGGTGCTGTGCATGGAGCAATGGCACTTGCGCTAGCGCATCTCCATGCTCCATTCTGGCCACTTGTGCTGGCGCAGTGCCACTCGCCATGCACAGTAGGTGAGAGCCAGGGTGCGATATTCAAAGCTGCTGCACCATAGTGCAGCTCCGCTTGAATATCGCCCAGGCCACACCCCTGCGCATCCGGGTTGAGCTGCGCTTCAGGCTTACGCCACAGCCTGGCGCAGTTTGAATATCTGGGCCACTATGTACAATTTTTAAATCCTGTAGGTCCTGTTCTTTTCTTTTTAGGTCTGTCAGTCGTGCCAAACACTGACAGATGCAAGAAAAAATATCTAATTTACCAAAATTTACCAAATTAATATTAAATAAATCCAAAGTAGATAAAAAGGGCAATAGAATATGACATTCCCATTTGGTTCCCTTGAATGGTTCTAGGTTGCATAATAACGGTTACCATTTGGGTGAATGTACATCACTGAAAATGAATTATGGCGAAGTACACTTGCAGCGAACTGCAAGGAGGCGACCAGACTTGCATGTATGCTGGGGCTGTGCCCGCACCACCCCCTACTTAAGGATTTTCAGCTCCAGGTGGGGTGCATGTTGGGGGGGTGAAATTCTTAAAAAAAAAAAAAAAAAAGACCGCCTGCCGGGTAAAAAAAAAAGTGCCGTTCCAGACCTGAACCCTGCTCCCTCCACACCCTAGCAGACCAACCTCCCCACCACTCTAGCTGACCAGTTCGGCAGCTGCCTGCCACACTCCCTCCCACATACCTCCCCTCCCACCCTCATGTAGTGTGGTCCCTCCCACATGTGTGCATGTACGCTTCCCGTCACCCAACCTTGCCCACCCAGGTATCCAGTCACTACCCTGCCAGGTAGCCCTGAACACAGGTGCTGTAACTGAGTAGCAATTTTTGTAAGTGCTCAGTTGTGGTCGCCGTGTTCACTGGATACCATGCTTTTTACCTCAGAGCTTAACTGAATTTAAAAAGGTGCTAAGGAAAAGTGTCAGCATTAGTATTTTAAACAGTAAGGTCGTCTCAGTTCCCTCTGTAATTGAACTGAGCATTATTGAACTTTAAAACTGCCAAAAAATGAAAAGAAGTGATAAATTACAGCAATGTTTACAAGTTTTGATAAGATAGTAAGCAGTTCCTCAAAGGTGGAAACCATGCTGACTTGCTGCCTTCTCTGATTCCTGGGAAACGATTGGGAACTGGAGAAATTGCTAACATTTATACAATAAATAAAAATAACACCCTATCTAATGTGTCGTATTGAAGGATAATTAAAACAAATAAAGCTAAAAGAAATAAAATATTAAAACTGATCTGGAGGCCAGAAGAGTAGAGTTGTACTTCTGGTTGACTGCTCTCTTCAGCAGAGAAACAAATCTGAAGCAAGGCAGGTAGGGGAAGGGTGACCACAGCGCATAGTTTGAACTTGATTCTAATTCTGAATTCCATAATAAGCATAAGTTTTATATCCAGTGGACTGACTGCTGTTTGTGACGAGGTTAGAACCATATATTATACAGAGAATAATTAACATCATTTAGCATGAGAGTGAAGCTCGAGTGCCTCAGTGATGTCACAACACCAAGGAGTGTGTAAACCAACAGGTTCTTAAGACTTTGGTCTTTTTAATTTTTTGTTATAATACTGAAGTTAGCATGTTTTTTTAGACACTTTTAAAGATGAAATTGTGGTTTTGCAAATGCTTGGCTCTGACTGACAGCTGAAACTGCAACTGAGCTCACACTTTGGTGATTACAGCAGCTCTGCTAAATTGTTCTAAATATTCCAAAAAGTTGTTCTTAACATATGTTAAAGAGCAACTGACACCATCTGGCCAAAAGTGATACATTGCAGAATTAGAATAAGCATACCCCCAGTAAACCCCATACCAAAAACTAGATTTATGTGTTACTTCATTTTAAAGTTATTAGCCATTGTGTAACCCTGATTTCTCTACCTGTTCAAAAAAGCCTGTTTCAGTGAAGAGCTGATGATGATGTCATCTAGGGACCTCAAAGTCTAGTATTCCCTGTCAGCAAGCTTATAGGACCTGTTTCTCCAAAGTTGTAATGATCATATGCAATTGTTTTCACAAGTAAAACAGGCAGCACTAGTCAGTAAACTATGTGGGCTCTTTTTTTCCCTTGGTCTATGAAGGCACACCCCCCCCCCCCCCCCCCGAGTGGCTCAGTTCAGTACATCTGGAAATAAATCTAAATATGATTATACTGTAGAACAGTGTTGTGCTGCTAGCATTGTTTCATAGCCATCTGTTGGCCTACCAAGTGAACTGCAGGAACAACTACCAGAGCTGGAATCTCCTGTGCATTTTAATATATGATTTTCCCATAATGCACAGCAGCCAAATCTCAAACAGCAAACACAGCAGAAAAACGGAGATGATTCCACAGTTCACAAAAGCAAGTCAGCCAAAATGAACACATATTCTGAAATGTTGATCACATCTGCATGTAATCAGTAATTGAATGACTGTTCACCATTATACCCACAATATACAAAATGTAGTTAAATATATGCATTTCCCATAATGCATAGCAGACACATCCCAAACAGCAAACACAGCAGAATAGTGGAAATGATTCTACTCTATCTGTGTCTGTATCTGGGTTGTATTGTACTTGGTAATGTACGATGTCGGGTTACAATCTCTTTTAAAGCATAACTCCCTGTTTCTGACCTTGCCTTGTTACAAACGCATTAAATCACTCCAGAGCATGGTTCTACTGTGGCATTAACTTTGTTACAAAACTTGACACTCACATAGTTTCTACAGCAATGGTTTTTGAATGGTGCTGCCAGTTTTACATGTGAAAACCATTGTACATGATCTTTACAGCTTTGGAGAAACAGGTCCTATATGCTTGCTGATAGGCAATACTAGACTGTGAGTTCCCTAGATGACATCATCGGCAGCTCTTCACTGAAACAGGCATTTTTAGTACAGATAGTGAAATCAGGGTTACAAAATGACTAATAACTTTAAAATGAAGTAATATAGAGATCTAGTTTTTGGTATGAGATTTATTGGGGTATGCTTATTCAGATTCTGCAATGTAGTACTTTTGGTGTCAGCATCTCTTTAAAGGAAAACACTGGAAAAGACACAGCTTTCTCCAGACAATACAGAAACTCTTGACTAATGCTTCAGACAGTAACAACTTTTTTAATGATTTAAAATAACTACCCACAAAACTTCCACTTTCTGTTGCTGGCAACCACCATCTCATGAGTAGCAGTGAGATTCCTGCGCTCACTGTATGCTAATATGTTTGTTTGACCTCTGCTATTGGTTGGCAAGACATATTAGCATAAAGTGAGCTCTGGAAGCTCTCTGCTATTCATGAGATGGTGGCTGCCAGCAACAGAAAGTGAAATGTTGAGGGTGACTTTTTAAAGCACTAGAAAAGCATTTAGTGGTCATTTAAAAAAAAAGTTACTATCTGAAAGTACCAATCAGACATTTTTGTAGTGACTGAGGAAAGCTATGCATTTTCCAGTGTTTCCCCTTTAAGAACAACAAACGTTTTAAGGTCACAGTATAAGCACGCTGTGTGTTTTACAGGCATACTCAACTGATAGTGTGACTTTCAAAATTATACTATTATATTACATTCAGACCAAATCAGTAAACATACAGAGAAACAGCAAAGTCTTCATTTAAATAGCTAATTTAAAGAGCTAGTGGAGCCAAAACAGGCAGACAGGAAAATAATGCAAATTTTAAGTAGTAGTTAGCTGTAATTTTAATTTCTGAAGTATTTTCCTTTTTCCTTTTGCTCATCAGAAAGTTTTCTATGTGATAATATTGTGCTGGATGTGTGGAACAGCTCTAAGTCTGGCAGCTGACATATCTAACTCTTTACTCTACTGCACCACACTACATCATCAGCATTATCTCACTGAAAGTGACATCACAGGTGAATGACCTGGCAGTCACTCACTTGCTGTTTCTAAGTAGTTGTTCACCAGTGATGTCACAGTCAGTGAGGTCACAATGCTGATGATGTAGTGTGGGGCAGTAGAGTAAGATATGTCTGCTGTCAGGCTATGAGCTGTTCCACACATCACATCTAACATCAGGTAAATATTTTTTTAATTAAACAAAAGGAAAAGGAAAAATTACCTCAGATATAAAGGGTAATAGTTGGCTGCTTTTAAAATCTAATATTAGGTTTAGGCAGTACACTAGCTCTTTAAAAGGTATTCATATTAAAATGATATGGTATCAGTTCAGTAGCGTATGTAATGACCTGTAGTTTGGAAACCATATTTATCCTCACTAGGAAGAATAAGCTCTTCATAACACAATAGTGGCTTTGCCACTCATGAGTCTCATAGCTGTCATCCTCATGTGTGGCAATGGATAAGGAATACCAGACAAAAGAGAAGTATTTGATCTGGTGTATGGTGGCAGGATACAAGAACATGCCATGATACTCAGAGGTGGGAAATACATGGGCAACTTAGGAGACACTTCTCCTATCAGGTAATAGTTAACCTAGGGAACAGTCTACCAGCAAAAACAGTGCATAGAAAGACTGTACAAGTATTCAAGGCAAGTCAGCCTGGAGTTGGGAGGGTGGTTATCCTTATATATTAACAAATATTTGCCCAGTATGCTTATGAAGTAAGTGTGTGTGTGTGTGTATGTGTATGTGTGGTGACGGAAGCAAGGGCCAGAATTCTTTTCAGCCTTAAAGAGGTAGTGACATCTCTAATAACCCGTTGAGAGACACAATAATTACACACTAGTCTTCTTATATTTTACATATTATCTGTATTATTGTTCCTTCTGTCTTTTTATTTAGGATAGTAGTGGAAAAAAAGGATCCTTGTCCTTCAGGCTTCATCTCCTTCTGCTACATGTCTGCACTTGATGTCATGATCCTCCATTTATGAATCACAGTTGGTTGCTGTGAAAATTATTGTTCTGTCACAAGCAGAAGATTATGACCTTGGGTATAGATATGTACTAGAACCAGGCGAAGTTCAAAGGGCACAGATCCTGGTTCCAAAATAATTCCCTTAGTAACAGAGATTAAGAGGAAAATGAAAAGGGCAAATATAGGATCACCGGTGAGGCCTCAGCTGCAGTTCTGTGTCCTGTTCTGGAGACCACATCTCTGGAAGGACATTGACAAAACAGAGGCAGTCCAGAGAAAGACATGAAGATGGTACATGGACTGCACCAGAAGTCCTCTGAGGAAAGACTTAAGAGACCTTAATATCTATTCACTGGAGGAAAGAAGGGAGAGGGGAGATATGATAAGAGACTTTCAATTACCTTAGGGTACAGGTGAAAAGCATATTTCAGTGAAACCTCTTCACAAGAACCACAAGAACAAGTGGACATGACATGAGGCTGAAGGGTGGAAGATTCAGAGGTAATGTAGGAAGTACTTTTTCACTGAAAGGGTGGTGGAACCATGGAACAGCCTTCTAGCAGAAGTGGTGGGGATGGAAAACAATATGGGGATTCAAGAGTGCATGGGATAGACATAAGGGTATCCCGGAGATGGGCAGAGCAGGAGAGTTGCAGATCAAATAGGATCTGGGGCTGTAGCAGTGAGAAGAGAAATGGACAGACTAGATGGGCCATATGGTCCTTATCTGCTGACAGAGTCTATGTTTCTATGTTCCATGTTTCTATGTGAGACAACTAATATGTGTAATTTCAAACATTGTTCCAGTGGTGCTGCAGGATATTTGAAAAGCAGCAATATTTGATAGTAAAAAATTTTATCATACAGTTTTTTTTAGCAAAAATGTATTCTATCACTCATAGATTTATAATCAAAATCTTTTTTTTATTCTTTGGTAACCAGGTAAGGCCCACTGTTGTCAGGGACAACTGCAGTGGTTAAGTGACCTGCTTAAAGTCACACAGCATGCAAGTGGAGGTTGTGGGACTCAAACCCAAGTCTGCTGCATGTACCAAGCTCATTCACAGCTCAGTATTCTAACCTATGTGCTATACTGGCAGCTCAGATTCACTTTCTATGATATTTTAAAGACAACTTTTATTACTATTTTGTAATTAATAATGCAAGTTATTACAGATGGCCGTCACCACAATATTTAAAATCCCTTCGCTGGTACATTTGGATTATAAATACTGGATTTATGCTTTGTCCATATTAAAATGGTGCTATCACATGTTTCTGATGGTAAATAGCATCGAATTACACCAAAATGTTAAATTTTTCATGGCAGACATTGCAAAGGAGCAAGAACTTTAAAACAATTCAAAATAATTATCTCAGTCCTGGAATGAATGTAAATGTTAAGTAAAATTGATAATGTGATATTTTTGCCAGAAAAAACATGATTACTAAAAGACATGACATAATACAGTGTTATTAACTAATCAGTTCTCATACAGATGCACACATTTCACCAACATTTTGGTCTACTTTTGTGAGGATACTTCTACTAGGGACACCTACCTAACATTCATCTGTGTTCATGTCTTCCTGCTGCGATGTTATACTGTCAAATTATTGTGTATATCCCTGACTGTATGCTTATGCAAGGTATTGTGCACTTACATTGGCTTCCATCTCACACTGGACAGAAGAATCTTGCCTTGTGAATTCATTTTGAAATACATATTTAATAAATTTATCAGGTGTATTTATTTCCAAGATGTGATTTAAGTAATAAGGCATGACAGGTGGTGCGTTGTGGTGGGATAATGGTCTGCTTCAGGTGAGTTGAAGCACAAGGTGAAGCCAAGTGCTTGCACCACCCAAGAAGGGCCATTAGTCAACCATTATGCACTCTGGAGTGCTTTATTGATTATGAAATGGGTCAATTTTAGTAAATTTGAAGTCTTTTTTAAATATATTATTGTAGAGCTACTTTAAGATGAACTATTGTCATGGGTAACAGCCCAGCTGAAAGTACTTCTTGGCCAATCAGGAGACCAACATTCTTTCTACCCATTTAATAATTTCAGTTTAAATTACCCTTTTCAGGCTGGGTAGGCATTAAAAGTATCTCTCCAATTGTACATTTTCATAGAATCATTACAAGTTCAGTAGACTGGGGTCCTTCGAAGAACTTTCCACCATAAACATTTTAATGGTGGTAATAAAAACGTTTATCTACCATAAACTTATCTAATCTAATTTTGAATATTTCCATGTCACCACTTTCAATTACATGACTGGGGAGTTTATTCCATATTGCAATAATTCTCTGTGTTACCAATGATTCCTTTTGGAAGTTTTGTTCACTTCACCCTTATATTTATACTTATGTGATCTTGTATTTAGATCATTCGTATTTTGTTTTGAAGCCCTAGTGTGTATTGAAGGATTTCCTTTGAACATGCCTTAAATGCCAGACTTAGGTCACCTCTTATCCCCTGTAGTCCATGGAGTAAAGATTCAATAAATACAATCTTTCACCATATAACTTATTATTCATGTTTTAAATTTTTTAGTAATCTTCTTCTGTACTTTCTCAATTTTATATTTCCTCAACAGTGTATGGTGCACAAAACTGAGTACAATATTCCAGCTGGGGTCTAATCAAGGACGATAAATGGCACAATCACATCAGCACCGATTCTTGATGTTTCTCATAATACAATGATAGACACCATGACATTTCTTTATCAAACTTAAGGTCTGGTGTAATATAGACTCCTTGTTCATCATAATCTAAATCAGTTCCCAAATGATCAGCATTACCATTGGAAAACATACAGTCTGAAATCGGAAACTATGAATCTTGATAACTGTACTACTGTGTAGTGCACTACTTACATAGGAGAGAAGCAATGTGCTACAGTCACAACCCAGTGTTCACTAATTATAGAACCTCCACAAAAATGCAATCTTCCCTCCTGCAGAGATACCTGCCAAGGAAATTCACCAAGCCCTGCATCTGTGCCTCCAATAATTCTTGTACTGTAAGATGGTTTACGGCTTCCACAATCTAAAAAACAAACGTATAAGGTATTTGCTGTTTGCATTGAAGGATTTCATTTTGTTTCAGTGGGAAAACACACTATAGCTTAAATGATGGTTTCCATTGATCAGAAGGCAACTGGTGAACTAAAATACATCAATAGTGACTTAAGGACTAAGACAATGACCTCATGTACTATTTTTTATATACAGTTGCCATGACACCAAGTTTGGACACCTGACCAAAGAGGAAGGAACATATCTTTGAAACACTGTTTATTGATATTTTAGCTACTGCAAACGCATGCAGAATTAAAGATTTTGTAGGTATAAAATGTGGATTTATTTTCAAGGTATGATTTTTAGTTCACAATTTAATATTTGTACAAAAGCATCTAATTTTGTTTCTCTGTGTAAAATGCACTATAATATACTACAGAAAATGTTGGTTTTCATCAATCAGAAGATAAATAACCAACTAAATTATGCCAGTAGTACTAGTCATGTCACTCATTCTGATTGTCATCTCAAACTTGGCTGCCACATTTACTATTATATATATATATATTCAGCTATCCTTACTAGAATAACTGAATGTTCTTTCTACTCATGATCCCCTCCTTACACACATAAACATGTTTAAAAATCAAGTACTAGTCAGAGTTTCCATTTCTGGTGTTTTTTGATGACCATGATACATTTTCCTTATAGCCCTAACAGTTTGATACAAAACTCTCTGCTGCTTACCTGGCCACAGATAAAACTGAGGCTGACTCCATTTAGTTATGTATTTATTTAAGCGTTTAACCAGGAAGGCATGATGAACAGGCTACTGCTCGATTCCAGATGTGTCCTGGGGGAAGGGGGTACACATACACAGTTGAATGACAAGCAAATACAATTGAGATTAATTTGAGGCATATGTGTGTGTGTATGTGTGTAGGTTCATAGTTTTAAACTGTAGGTTATTACAGACAAAAAGAAACCAAGGTGTTTTTTTTTTCAAGTTTGTCTGTTGCTTCCCAGTGCTCATGGCTTTTTATACCCCTGAGATTCAACTATACATAAGTATGCCAGAGGAATTCTACAGAGCTTTAAATTTATCTATTCTGAATTGAAAATTGAGAGTTCAGCTTTTACTTCCACAGGTGAGGCTCAAGACTTGACATGATGAGCCAAGTGTCATTCTCCAGCAAAAGAATGCCACCAAGAACAAGGTATTAGATGGTATTGGATTTTACTCTGGCATTTTCAAAATTCTCACAATATTGCTTGATGAACAACTGTGCCAAAAAAAGGTCTGCAAGTACTTTAACCACATCAGTACCCTTTGACTCTGCTTACGAGTTCCATGCCCCACCGGCACTCCTGGAGCATGTGTCAATAACGTTGGATCAGCCTAGTGCTACAATTTTAAATGGTTAAGAGACCCCATCTCATGCTGGAGCATGAATTACATGTGAGTTTCAGACCTGCAGGACCAGGGTTGCATTTTCTGCTATGCCACCAGTCCCAGCATCAATCTGTGTCAGACTCTCAATGGGAGGAGTCATGGAGGTACAATGCCCTGAACAAACATTACAAAATTTACAGACGTCCCCAATACTTCCTCCATCTTCCCTAGGGTCTTATTTGGGCACCAGCCAATGCCTGGCCACCCAGCCCCCAGCTCTGAGTCCCCTGAGCTGGGATCACCTGCTCCACCTGCTGCTATATCTATAATCTAGTAGAGCAGCCAGGCAGGGAGAAGAGCCAGAAGAATGAACAGATGGACCTGGCACTGGGCATGGTTGGCAGGCCCCTGGACCCTCCTTTGCCTACCGGGAGGCAGGGTATTTTTCTTTTTGTATCCCTGTGGAGTGTGGACATGCAATGATGCCCATGCAGATGTGTTGCTAGCATCTGCTGTGCTCCACCCTCTCTCTGTGAGTTCTGGCTCCCCATGGAACCTCCAATCTTCATTGGGGTTGCCAGAAAATAAGCGAAGCCCACAACCCTCCCTGGGAGAGGCGAGCCATCCTCTGGACACTCAATCCTCTCCCTCCCCTGCCATCCCTCGAAGACCTGAGTCCATTCCTGAACCTTGGTCGCCGGTGAGGCATGAGGTGTGGCATCCAGTGCCTCAGTCTCAGCGCCATCAGGCTGGCAAGTGTGATGCATTCTTTTACAGTTAGTTTAGCAGTGTCTTAGCGACCTTTTTCTCACTGGATCAGTGTGTGGGGGGGGCGCCTGCCTCTTACAGAAAGCTCAAAACAGAAATGCTGTGTTATGAAACCCAATTGCTATCTCATCATTTGTTAATATCATAGCACCCTCAGGCAAGTCAGGAAATTAACTGTGCTACAGAAAAACACAGTGAGGTTCAAACAGTCACAGAGAGGTGTCAAGTCTTTGATAACAAAAAAAAAAGGAAAATTATGACAATCTCAAATGAGGGCTAGCTCAAGCTTGCTCAGTGATTCCTCACAGGCACAGTCCTGAATATCTGAATGCCCATGCAAAATCATACTTGCATACAGTATGTATATTCAGTAATCAATCCTGCATGATGTAAATGATGTTAAATTAGGATGTTGCGGGTCCCGATCATCAGCATCCAACCCTGTGGACTCTGCAACATTGCTGGCCTTGCACAACACAGTTCCATGGCACTTTTTGCTCAGGGTTTTCATGTTACGAAGTTGGCAGAATGAAAAGTAAAACAGTCACATTTCATCAGGTACAAATCACATAGTCATAGTAAATTAAAATATCTTGCAACAACAATCCCAATGTGAATATTGGGTCATTTGACCCCCTTCCCCCTTATGTTTGTACTCTCTTTATGCTGGCAGTCCAGGCATGCGATGATCCCCAAGTGGATACTTAGCTGGAATGGAGATGGTACATCTTGGTGGCTGTGGAAGCTTCAACATGGTAGTCAGCTGGCTGACTGAATTGACAGAGCAGTAGTGGGAACTGCTGCCTGCCCATTAAGCCAGGTGAATGTAATTTAAGATGAATGCTGTGGAACTAAGAGGAAGTTTACAAGTGGCTTGGTATGGACAGCAGGTAGAACAGACTAAGAAAACACAAGCCACAAACATAGAATGACACAGATAGGACATACTATAGAAACTAGTGAGCACACCTAGAACCAAAACTGAAAAAGAAACACATGAGTTACATTAGGACTGGAGTGCAGCATAAGAGGCAGACTGAAGAAAAGAGGGAAGCACAATTCTACAGTCAGGGAAGGCAGAAGGACTGCATACTAACCTAGAAAGCTGTTGAAGGCATAAACCAAACAGAAAGATCAAAAGCAACAGGGAAAGCATCAGCCCCAAAGCAACAAGGAAAGCAGCAGAAAACACAGGGAGAAGGGGCGGGCCACCAGAGCCCCAAAAAGTCACCATCTGCATCTAAGAAACTGTGCTTCCAAATGAGGCTGGTGGAAGCTTACTTAAATAGCCCATTGGGGAGGGTATAGCTAGTTGCTCTGCCACTAGAACTGTAGACATTAACCTTTTAATTATACAAACTCGGAATCAAATAATAAAGTTGGCCTAGGAAAACAGTTTGTTCTCTTTCTTAGCAGTTCTACAGAGCACAAAGAAGGCTGTTAGGGCGGTGAAAAAAACAAAGACATTACCAGGTGCATTCTGACCACTCTCCACACAAGTTTGCTCTAAGAACACATCTTAGAGTTTATCAGATGGACAAAAAGCATGTGCAACCCCTGCCTGCGTGACTATGTGCAGGTTGAGGGCCTGAGCTCGTTGAACGAGTGCCTCCACCCAGAGGAATGATTTTGGGGTAGCGTAACTGCTGTTGGTATAGCCCTGTGGGATGCCATAGCCCCCCACCAACCCCTCTAGTGGCCTAAACAGTACTGCAGCAAAACTTTCACATATACCATATGGCAGTAATGACTTACTCACACCTCTTGCACTTACCACCAGGGCTGGATCATCTGCAGCTCCCTGAAGACCCTCTGTAAAATAAGACCTGTAATGCAACAGCTCAATGGCAGTACAATACCTCCACCAAAAAGGTACACACTAGCCAGATTAAATGCAAAAACAACACAGTCTGATTTATTCAGGGGAATGTGAACAGGGGTGGGGCATAAATCTAGCAGACGACTTATTGATCTGCTTATTTCAGACTGAAAATGCATGCACAAAGAGTCCCTTGTATACAGTCATACAACCCTGGGTACCCAGTTGTAAGGAGGCTAGCCTGAGCGATGACCAGGGTAGGCCGGCGTTACAGCTGTTGTTCGAGCCCTTAGGAAAGAAACAATTAGCATGCACATCAACCCAGAATTTGCAATCCGGGCGGATGGCTCAATTCATTATAATAAACCCAAACAAATAAATCAGATGACACACAATGATTGCAGCTTTGTTGCAGGAGCTACCCTGTTTGGCACTCACGCTACCCAGACCAGGAGGCAGGACTGATGAGATGAAGACCTCTGGATGGTGTTCTGGTTTGTCAGGGGAAGCAGGGCCCACACAACTCACCGAGGTGGTTGCTACCTGTTCGATGGTGTTGAGCAGGGTGCCGAATCCCTGATCGGGTCTTTCATCGGAAAATGTCTCTGCGATGGGAGTGGCAGTCTAGGCCGAGATGGCAGGGCCCAGACCAGAGCAGGCAGTTTGGATTTAGCCCGTGCGAGTGCTGAAGCAACTTCCAGCTAGCATAACACACTTGAAGGTGGGGAACCAAATCGTGACCCACACAGCACATTCAGACCACTCATAAGCAACACAACTCTTAGTCACAGTTCGGGTAAAGTCCAGTTGCAATTTAGCAGAAGTTCTGCACAAACCTCTCCATCCATGACTCACTTCGGTACCTGGCAGACCGATCGCTTCTGGAGCAAGTCTTCCAGCCCAAATTCAGGCAATGATCACTCTCTTTCTCTTCAAGCTTCAGATCTCAAACAAAGGAATTAGATTTAAGTCCAACTTTCACATTCACAGGATTTCTCACTGGAAGATGTGACAGGCAGGCCAGTGCAGCCTTCCTGCCGATTCTCCCTTGCTCCTACGCAGGAGCAGCTGCTCGATGGCTCGAGCTGTTCACTCTCCAAACTCTAGCTCACAACTGACTTTGCTGCAGGCAGCTCTTGGGATTTCTTCTGAGATATAAAAGGTTTGGTTGGCTGAGGGAACTATATGTCAGAGCAAGGGCTCCCCCTCCAGGTCCATTTAGGTACCAAACCTTAAAAACTACAATTCCTACAGAAATTAAGTCCCACAAGACATCTGGGAATAGTCTCCATTTTAGGTCCCTTGAGGTTTGATTGGTCCAACTCTGGCAGTCCAGAACCAAAAAGGTGGCTCTTATGCAAAAAGTCCAAGCTGCAAGAGAAGGCAGGTTAAACAAACTTCTAAACTACTATTAATAAGGCAGATAAACAGTAAATGAACACAGTTCCTAACAGAGCTTCCTCCGCGCATATAGCAACTGCAGAATGGAGCAGAAATACCACTCGTCTGGCCGGCCATGAGCCCTAAACTACTCGGACCCAGCCCAGACTAATTTGTAACACAGCATAATGACTCTCTTAAAGAGACAGACACAGAGGCTTTCTATAGCACTCTCGTGCAGACACATACAGTTACTGCAGACACAGGACACTATCCTGACAGTGGGCATTAGGCAGCCCAGGAAGACATTTTAGTAAACCCCAATTTGTAGGTTGGTTACACACTTCCTATGCCTGGAAAAACTTGGCATCCGCATAATGACTTTCTTAAAGAGACAGGCATGGAGGCTTTCTATAGCACTCTCATGCAGACACATACAGCTACTGCAGACACAGGACACCATCCTGACAGTGGGCATTAGGCAGCCCAGGAAGACATTTTAGTAAACCCCAATTTGTGGGGGGTTACACATGAGTGGTGCAACTCTTGGTTCAGAAGAAAAGCAGTGGTCTCTTTCAGGAGAGAAGAGGACAGAGTCCAGATTAAGACCTTGACATGGAGAAAGACAGAAAGATAAGATAAGGAAAGAGTCAAAGGCTCACAAATCTTATGGTGGAACAGACATCTATCAGGAAAATACATTTAGAAGGTGAGAATATATGTGGCAACAATGGCCAAAAGGATCTCAAAAAAAGGTTCCCATTGAGTTCTGAAACTGAAATCGAAACCCTGAGAAAACACAAGTGAGCAGAATGAGAGCCTAACTTTTGTGACTGCCATAAGAAATGTGATTAAGGGCCGGCCCATCAGTGCAGAGGTTAGATTTCCTCTTGCGATGCCAGTGACCCGGGTTTGGGAACAGACTTGGGTCTCCCGAGGGCCAGCTGGGGGGAAAAGGAAAGAGCATCCCATGGACTGCTCTCCTTCTCTGGAGGAAGGGGGGAGAATGTTCGGTGCATGTCGGACCCCTGGCGGAGGCCGGGGGTGCTGCAGCAACCGGCGTCTGGGCATCCAGAGGGTGGGGCAGACGCGGGACATCATTACACATCTCCACCTCCAAGAAACATCCTGTTGGGGACAAAAAAAACACCCAGCCAGTGCCTATATGACATCCGCCTCACTGTCTCTAATCAGCTCCCCTGACCCGACCCGGTGTTTGTGACACCTTGGCTGGTGCCATGGCCCCACCCTGGGGGGCAAGCCAGGGGGCACAGGGGGAGTTGCGGCTCATCTGGGAGTGGGGGCGGCAAGGTCCATGACTGGGCAGATGATCCTGATACTGGCATGGAGAAAAAAAGCAGAGTAAATAAAAACAAAGAGAAAAGAAATGTGATTAAGGCCAAGTATGGTCTATGTGAGGAACCATTCATGGTGCCAAACAACACTCAAGGTTGAAAACTGGCCATGCAGAGCATTTAAGTCTGTGCCCCTAACTACCCTAACCCTGTAGAAAAAAAAGAATCTAAGTTCCAGGACTTTCCTTGAATTTTGAACCCTGTGTTCCATTGGCAATGGTTGTCCAGACCCTTTTATAAGCAGATGATGTACAGATTTACCTGGAGGACAAGTTCTATTCACCACCTCAGATGAATAAGCAAGCTTTTGGCTGTATCATCCTTTCAGGAATCAGGCTGTCATTTGCCAGTTCTCTGCATTTGGGCAAAAGAGGGGTCCTGCCCAAGCAGAACTCTATAAGGGTTGGGGGGGGGGAGCTAAATGGTTCTTGAGTTGATAAGCTTACCAGCTCCAAGAACCAAGGTACTCTAGGCCCTTCAAAAATATTGTGAGGAAGTTTTCTTTTGACACCTGAATTTCTATTGGTACCATTTAAAGCAACAGTGGTGGAGGAAAACAGGTAGACCACTTGTGGACACCAGAAGTGGCCTAATGACCTGACAACCAGATCCAGCTCTCTGGAGGCTAGAGATTGATCTGTAGTGCTTCAGAGTGCTACCACCAGAATACAACTTTGTCTAGGATAAGACTGACTATTAGGGAGCTCAGTCTCTGTGGTTAGGTAAGATACAGGGCAGACTGAATGGACCAATTGACCAACTGAGGAAGTTGCAGAGCACACTGGAGTTCTGGGTTTTAGCCATGTGTTAGCTATCATGGGAGGATGGTATGGTCCTAAGGACTGGAGGAGGGTGGATGTGATTCCTCTTCACAAAAGTGGGAGCAAAGTAGAGGCAGGAAACTACAGGCCTGTTAGCTTGACCTCAGTGGTAGGGAAAATGATGGAATCACTTCTGAAAGAAAGAATTGTAGAGTACCTAGAGGCCAGGGGGACACAGGACCCAAGGCAGCATGGATTCAAAGCAGGAAGATCATGTCAGATGAATCTAATAGATTTCTTTGACTGGGTGACCAAAGTAGAAGACCAGGGAGGGGCTGTGGACATGGCCTACCTAGACTTTAGCAAGGCATTGGACACAGTCCCACAAAAAAGATTAATAAAGAGATTAGCCTGACTGGGAGTGGGTCTCAGGGTGGTTGCCTGTGTAAAAATTGGCTGGACAACAGGACGCAGAGGGTAACAGTAAACGGAGTCCACTCCAAAGAAAAGGGGGTTACTAGCGGGGTACCGCAGGGTTCAATACTGGGTTCTGTCCTTTTTAATGTCTTTATAAGTGACATTGCAGAGGGACTGGAAGGAAAAGAATGCCTCTTTGCAGACAACATGTAGATCTGCAACAGGGTTGATACACAAGTGGGTGTGTGTGTGTGTAAAGGATGAGAAGGGACTTGGCAAGCTTGGAGGAATTGTCAAAAGTATGGCAGCTTAGAGTCAATGCAAGGAAGTGCAAAGTAATGCACATGGGAAACAAAAACCCAGGGGAAGAGTACACAATGGAAGTATGTAACAACAACAAAAATGGAAAGAGACCTGGGGGTAGTCCTATCAGATGACCTAAAGATAAGCAAGCCATGTGAGAAGGCAGTAAGGATGGCTGGGAGAATACTGGGATGTATAGGGAGAGGCACCACCAGTAGAAAACAGGAAGCTGTTATTCCCTCTGTACAGACAGTCAGTGAGACCCCATCTGGAGTACTGTGTGCAGTTCTGGAGACCCCATCTCTGCAAGGACATAGACAGGATGGAGGCAGTCCAGAGGAGGGCAACTAAAATGGTGCAGGGTCTGCAACAGAAGCCATACGAAGAAAGACTAAAGGAGCTTAATATGTATACTCTTGAGGAAAGTAGGGAGAGCGGAGACATGATAGAAACTTTCAAGTACCTCAGTGGAATCAACAAAGTCCAAGAGGGTAGCATCTTTCAGAAGAGGAGGTGTGCAAGAACAGGTGGACACAATTTGAAGATAGAAGGGGGACGGCTCAGGGACAATGTGAGAATGTATTTTTTGACAGAGAGGGTGGTGGATGCATGGAACAGCCTTCCTGAGGAGGTCATGGGGTCAAAAACAGTAGGGGAATTCAAGAATGCATGGGGCAGACATGAGGCAATTCTGGTGGGGGGGGTAGGAAGAAGTAGGCTGTTGGTTAACTAGGATCTGCAGCTTATCCAATAGGTAGGGAAATGGGCAGACTAGGTGGGCCAAGGGGTCCTTATCTGCCATCAAAGTCTATGTTTCCATGTTTCTGTGTTGCTCTAAATAAATGCGTATTGCACTTTGACAGAGTCAGTGTCAGTTGTGCACTGCTAAGTTATGTGTTTTCTGTATGGACAAAGCAATTGGCCTTCTTCTGCCAATAATTTTCTGTCTGTATGTTTCTAAGGGTGCACAGCTTGGGAACTGAACCAGTCTGCCAGAACATTAGGCTTTCCTGAAAGTAGAACAGCTGAAAGAGACATAGTTCTCTTCCACCCTGTGAAGCATTCTTATGGCTGCCAAGAGCATGAACTCGTATCTTGAGCTTCCCCTGATTGTTTACCTATGCAACTGTCACTGTACGGTCTGAGCCTACCCTCACCTCTTACAGCTTGATTTGTTCCTTCTCACTGGAGAAGAGCAAGAGCAGAACACCTTCATTACTGCAACATTTATGTGGAGAATCTTCTGCAGGTCCCATACAACTGAACTGGAAACTGGCTCAGAACATAACTCCAACTGAGTAGCTTCGCATCCGCTGTAAGAAGCATCTCCAGTGGAGAACAGAGAGAAAAGAAAAATCTGTAGAAGTGAGCCAAATCAGAGTCTGAAACTGCTCTGAAGCTGGGATCAAAATGGGGAGGAGAAGTACTAGGGGAGAGACTTCAGTAGAGGAAAGGGCAAAAGGATTGACTGTCTTAAGACATCGGTGAGCTGACCCTATTATCTGAGAGCTTAGCTGTTGGATGACTTGTTGGGGATTCTCTACTCTGGTTGGAGAAAGGAAAACTGATTGTAATTCTGTCTGACAACACACTCCTAGGCGTTCCAGGCTCTGGGATAACTGGAGAAAGTTCTTCTCAATATTTGCCATTCAATTGAGTTGCTCCAGGACTAAGACTGCTTGTAGAACTGAGACTCTGACTGACTGTTTCAATAAAGCCTTGATGGGAAGAATCATTTAAAAAAATTGGTACACAGGTGCCCCTTTGTCTTAGAGGTGGCTACAAACATTGTCAGTACTTTGGCCCCAAAACTCTGGAGCCAAGGGAAGAGAGAGAAGAGAGCTGGGAAAACTAGACTGAAATCACCAAAATTCTATGATACCGATGTTTACGATAGAAAGAGGAGATCAGCATCCAACATTATGTAGGCCAGATACCCCCCTTCCCATGAACAGCTCTAATTATCAACTGGAGAGACTCCGTCTTAAGCCTTAAACCTGTTTTGCCTCACAAACTTGCTCAGGCTTTGAAGAACAAATCTGGTGGAAACCCATAGATGTTTGGGAGTATAAATTCCATTGGGTAGAGACCTATGTCCCCTCTTCCGAGGGGCATAGTTATTATTGCTCTGCTGTAGGGTTACTGGGCCAGGATCTGGTCCAGTCTCTCACCTTTCCTGGAGACATTTGACAATGGAAACTGAAAAGACAATTTCTTGGAGGACAAAGAAGAGAGCGGAATTGCATAGCTTCATGACATGATCTGTTGAAACTACTGCATGGCCTCATGACATGATCTGCTGAAATTAGGAGTCTGTCATTGTTTAATCCCATCTTCTGTAAAAATTCTGAAAACATGCTATTAGAGCCTAGGGAGTGGGATGGGACCCTGTAAAACTCATGCATATTATAATCCCTCTGGTTCAAAGTACTAAAGCAACTACGAGGGCAAGAATCTCTGTTCTGTGAGCATTGAAACCATTGTATGACCCTGTTATGATGGTTGCCATATCCTTCAAAAACACAAATTGCATCTGGAAAAATGCAAGTACCTAGGGCGTGCCCTTCCCCCCCAAAATGAGGCGCTAGAGTTCTGTCAACCCTTAGACATGGCTATCGGACCCTTTTTATCCTTCATTTCCTTCAAAATATTTACAAGTGTTGGCCCAGTAGTCTGTTGCCAGAGAAGAGGACTCCAAACAACATTATAGAATGTCTTGGAAGCCTGATTCTCAGGCCAGTGATGTAAGCGGTCTGTTCTCAGTACAGTAGCAGCTGCAGCGGAGTTCTTATCTAATAGCTGCCACACATCTAAGGCAAAGTTTCTGCAGTGAGTAGATGCAGTGTTGTTTAGGATAATCAGGTTCTTTACCGAAGATTCCTCAGGTAAAGCATGAAACAGCATGGTTATTCATTCACAGAGGATACGAGCCACCAAAGTTAAAGCGAATGCAACCATCATCATCATCATCATTCCATTTCTATTGGACAGTAAATTGAGAAAGGTATTCTCATTTACAATTGCGTCCAAACACAGACAGATTACAAGACATTATAACAAAAGCATATAGTTACCATATTTGTTATTCCAACAGTACACACTTTTAAAATCATGACCACATAGCAGAGAAAGCTTGCTGATAGGTGGTGTCTATTCTCTTATTATTTCCATCTGAGAGCCTGGCAAATGCCTCAGTTAGTATAGCTGTATGTCCTTCCATGTTGGAGATTGCCACATCTGAGGTCAGCAGGGTCTCCAAGTTTGTAAGCTTAGTTTCCTGAAAAAGATAGCATTTTGCCAGTTTCTGGGAGACTTGCCCTTTTTGTCAAGGGTTACCCACTCTTTTTTGACCTCTTGCACAGAATGCTGAAAAAAAACCCACTAGGAAAAATGTGCATGTATATTTCTGTAGCTTGATAGGGTTGCATTCATGGGCCAACAGGCAGCAGGAGGAACATCCACCATCTACAGAGTTCTGCATGCTACTTCAAACAGGAAGGCAATAAACTCTACTCCAAAACATGGTACCAATGTCTGAGGAGGACTCGGTGCCCTCTGACTATGTTCCTCTCTCTTCATCAGACACTCTTTTTCTGCCTGCAGAACCATTGGTGTTGCAATGTGTTTTCAATCGATCAATCAATCAATCAAAATCTTTATTTAACCAGGTGGACACTGTTGAGCAAGCTAATTTTCGAGGTGGACCTGAGACAAACAATTAGGTAAATACAATTTAGGCGAGATCAACATACAATTTCAATTATGTGTACAACAAATAGGCATAGGCAGTACAAATGCAAGTAAAAAAGTGCAGATAATTGTAAAACATTAATTATAAATAAACAATTTGTGCAACACGTACAAAGTGCAGAACCTGGAGGGAAACAGTAGGTATGGAGTAGGCTCTGGCAATAATGTCCAGGTGACACCTAGCAGTACATTGGGCGAGAAGAGTACACAGCAAGGGGGGGGGGAGATAGGAGGAAAAAAATAGATAGACAAAAATAGGAGTTGAGTAGTAATGGGTAAAAGGATATAAGGCGTAGATGTGGGCAGGGGAGTGAATGAGGTAGGCATAGGGACGGCAATGAGAGGAGTCCACAACAGAGAGTGACCTAAAATCATGACGAGGCAGGGTCAGGGTCAGAGAATAAAACTGGAAGCTCTGAGGGGATAGGAGTACCTAGGTCAGGAGGAGCAGGTGCAAGATTCTTTAAAATGGAGTGTATAAGGATTTGAAAGCTGCCAGACTAATGGGGTAATTGATTTTTAGTTTTTTTTGTATCTTGTTCCACAAAAGGGGCCATACGTGACTAATAGATGCCCCACCAAACTGAGATTTGGCCTTGGAAACCTTCAGCGAAATATAAGAGGCACTTCTCAGGGCATACTTACTTAATGAGCAGAATGGTAAGCAGTCCAAGATGTAATCAGGCAGTTTATTTATGAAGCCTTTGTAGATCCAGATCGCAGCATTTCTCTGGCATCTAAAGCTAAGGGATGACCAACCTACCGCCGAGTACAGGGAGCAATGATGGGTGGAATAGGGAAGGCCCGTTATAAACCTTAGAGCTCTATGGTAGAGTGTATAAAGTTTGGAAAGAGCACCTGCAGGACCCTGGCTGTAGAGGAAATCAATGTAGTCTAATAAAGAGAGAAAGGTAGTTTGGACTAGCCTCAATTTTGAATCCCTGGTGAGGAGATTTTTTATCCTATAGAAAAGGCCAAGTCTCATTCTAAGTTTCTTTGTCAGCTCTTCTATGTGAGCAATGAAGGAGAGTCTAGAGTCTAGCCAAACCCCCGGATATTTACATTTTGATACATACTCCAACTGTTCACCCAGAATAGTAGTAATTGGGGGGAGTAGCCCTGCTGCGGCAGGATTTGCTAAGTTAGGAAAGGGTGACAAGAACATAGCTTTTGTCTTCTTGGCATTTAGAAGCATCTTCTGCTTTAGGAGCTGAGTCTGTAGCCGATTGAAGTCGTCCTGGAGCTCTGAGCATGCCATTTGAGGGGAAAATCCATTAAAGTACTGTATCATCTGCAAATAGGTGAATATTGGCCTTTTTGATGGAAGCATCGATTCTGTTGATGTAAAGTGCAAAAACAGGGGACCCAGAATGGAACCTTGGGGAAAGCCCCTCTGAAGGGGACTTCACCATCCATTTTTACTTGCTGTGAAAAGCCAGAGAGGTAGTTACTGAACCATCTGAGAGAAAGGGCATCCAGTCCGATGGTTTAAAGGGATGTGAGGAGCAGACTATGATCAATGGTATCGAAAGCCTTACTTAGGTCCAGGAAAACTGCACAGACGAAGTTCTTATTATCCAACTCACACTGCCAATCATTAGAACCTTGGCCAAAGCGGAAGTTGTACTGTGTTGTGCTCTGAACCCCGATTGTAATGGGCTGAGAAGTTTTGACGATTCCAGATTTTTTTTTTGTTACCAGTAAAATACCTCACCTAGGTAGACAACAGGGCAGACTGGATAGATCATGGCACCTTCATCTGCAGTTAACGAGCAGCTAACACCTTAGGAGCAGGCAACTCTTGGCAAGAAGCTGCCTGCCCCAGGACCTTACTGAACCCCCAAAATATTTTTTAAGTCAGGTATTATTTAGCTATTTGCCTTACAGGAACTGTGAGCTCTCTTCCATCTTGATTCAAAGACAGTTGTCGAGCACCCACCACAGCCCTGTCAAGAAAACTGAGTTGTGGCAACCAATGATCATGTCCTATTTAAGGACAGCTCTCTGGTACAGTTCAATCGGTAGCTGGCTGTGGTGGCGTAAGGAGGGCTGTGCCAGCTGCCAGCTCCAGTGGGGTGGTGATGATGCCTACAGGGGAGGGGGCCATTTGGCTAATGGTGGTAGTCACCATTGTATTGTACTATGGTGTGGAGCTGGGGGGGAGTGTCAATACTTGGTTGGTGTTGGGGTTCAGTGAGGGAGGACCCTACACACTATGGTAAAGAGGATGTGTAATACAGCTACATTTAGGGGAATGGGCACATGGTAGGGGGTCCTATACTGCGAAAGTGCTTTATTCTTTATTGTGCCAAGATCAAAGCTTGGGTGGGGGGCCCCACACCAAGGAAATGTGTGGGGATATTGCTTATTCTATTGAGATCAGGGCTTGGGAGTGGGATCCTACATTATGATAATGGGGTTGTTGCATTATTGTACTATTAGTAGCGTTCAGGGAGTGGGGGGCACTACACTATAGAAATTGGGCTTTTGCATGATTACACTGTTGACAGCGATCAGAGAGTCAGGGGGCATGACACTGTGGACAGGGGATTTCACACTTGTACTTCTTGATGAATGGGATGGGGGGCTGGCACAAGCCACGGCACATATGCATGCAAATGAGCCCATAATGGGCATGCATGAGGCCCCTTTCTGCCATGCATATCCAATTATGTCATTTTCATATTTTGACTGAATATAGCCCATGGGGGATGAGACACATCCAGGTATGCGTCATGCATTCCCCCATTGGCGGTCATCAGCCCTGCACCCCGAATGTGCTGCACCATGTACAGTATGGTAGCTGCCTGCAATACACCACACATCCAGGGTCTGATATTCAAACAGAATGCCATGCATTCTGTTTGAATATCACCTCAGAGCCGGCCAGACCAATTTTTTTGTGCGGCGCATCGATTTGCACATGCATCTGGCTGGCTCTGAATATGGGGTCGATGGTCTTTATCATGCTCCAGGTAGTATCCCAGAGACCTCTTTTTTTTTTGTCAATTATTTTTACTCCTCATCACTGGTCCCATAGACCTCTCTCCAATGGGGGGTATTGAAGTGTTCGTGTCCTGCCCAGCCTGAGGTCCACTTGGACTGGTCCGCTGCTCCTGGGAGTTCTCCCTCATCTCCACCAACCACCCCGCCCCCCAGCTCTGAGCCCCCCCCCGGGGGTGGGACCACCATTTACTCCTCCGGTGCTCTATCTATAATCTAGAAGGGTGGCCGGGGAGTGGAGGAGAGAGACAGTGATCAGCCAAGTAGGACCTGACTGTGATGGGGGAATCGCCAAGCTCCACCTTGCATGTCGAGGTGCCTGGGCTTTCCTTTCATTTAATTCCCCAGAGGTGCAGGCGGGTTCTATGATGGCACCCATTGGCAAACCATTCTCCACCACCTCCAACCCGCTTGTGTGTCTCCCGTCTGTCGTGCTGCCCTCCATCTCCACTTTAAGCCACTGCCAAAGTGGGAGACACAACTCACCCACCCCCAGGAGAGGAGAGGAGAGCAGTCCTCCAGACACTCAATCCTCTCCTGCCCTGCCGACCCCCAACCACCCGAAGTCCAGCGCCTCAACCCTCAGCACCACTGGGCCGGCACCAGAGACCTTTTGACATCCAGGCTGCGTAATCCCTGTTTGCCAGTACTAGACTTCTTTGTAAAGAACACAGGTAGGGTAAAGGACTGGTTAAAATGAAACTCAGACACTACTTTAGGGAGGAATTTTCTGTTAGTTTTAAGGACTACCTTATCCCTGTGGAAAAAGAAGTTAGGGTCAGTGCAGGTGGCTTGTAACTTGCACACCCTTCTGGCTGAAGTGCTGGCTACCAGGAAGACAGTTTCCCATGTGACATATTTCAAATCTGTAGTGGCCATTGGCTCAAAAGGGGGATCCATGAGTTTGGATATACAAATATTTAGATCCCAGGGAGGTACAGGTTCCCTAACTGGGGGATACAGGTGAAGGAAACCTTTAAATAACCGCTTGAAAATGGGGTGAGAGGCCACTGTTCTCTGCTTACCCGCTGATGTATAAGCAGAAATAGCTGACAACTGCACCTTTAGTGTAGCAGGCCTGAGACTTAAGGTTTGCAAGTGCAGGATGTAGC
This sequence comes from Neoceratodus forsteri, assembly GCA_016271365.2. Classification (NCBI taxonomy): domain Eukaryota; kingdom Metazoa; phylum Chordata; order Ceratodontiformes; family Ceratodontidae; genus Neoceratodus; species Neoceratodus forsteri. The sequence goes on along the minus strand of CM057450.1, from coordinate 1,746,770,975 downwards.
CTAAGAGTGTAGGCAGGTCAGCCTGGAGGGGATTGAGATGCTTAGAAGCACACCATAGGGAGAAACGTTTCCATTTGGATGCAAATGTTTTACTAGTAGCTGGTTTTTGTGACACTTTTAGGACCTGGAGAACCTGATCTGATAAATGATAATCAGAATAGTCTAACTCCTTAAGAGCCAGGCTTTGAGGTACAGAGACTTGAGGTTCAGAAATGTTATTTTGCCCTGAGATGTTGTCAGCAGGTAGTGTCTCAGGAGAAGGACTATGGGTTTCTTGGCAGACAGGGCCAGAAGGTGGGAATACCAAGACTGTCAGGCCCAGTCAGGGGCTATTTGAATCATGGTTGCAGGCTGACTTCTTAATTTCAGAAGGACATGAAACAATAGAGGGAATGGTGGGAAGGCATACAGAAACTTCCCAGTCCAGTCTAGAAACAGAGCCCCCATGGGAACTGTACTCACTGACAGAGGCCTGCAACAGTAGAGGGGGAGCTGACATTTGTCTTTGGAGGCGAACAGGCCTATCTGGGGTGTGACTCATCTCATGAAGATTGTGGACAGCAGCTGTTTGTTTAGGGACCATTTGTGATGGGCATGGCTGGTCCAGCTGAGAGAATCCACCAGGGCATTGTCCTTCCCTGGGAGGTGGATTGCTGACAGTTGCACCTCCAGTGAGTAAGCTAAGGTCCAGTGTTTCATAGCCTCTTTGCACAGCTTTGAGGACCTTGTGCTTCTGTTTGTTGATGTAATACATGGTGGTGGTGTTGTCTGTCCTGACCTGAATGGACTGACCACTGACTTTTGAGGTGCAAATGACTGAAGAGCTAGGAGCACTGCTTTTAGCTCCAGTAGGTTTTTATGCTCCCTGGAGTCTCGTTGTGACCATACCCAACTTACTGTGAGGTCTCCCAGGTGGGTGCCTCAGCCCAACATGGAAGCATCTGTTGGCAGAACATTTGTGGGGGCCTGTGCCTGAAAAGGTACACCTTCTCTGAGGTTGTCCTTGTCTTTCCATCACTCCAAAGCTTGTAACAAGGTCTTTGTGACTGGCACCAGCTTAGAGAGGGGCTGAAGCTTTTGGAACTAATGGTCTTGCAAGTGGTACTGCAAGTCTCTTATCTGGAATCTTGCTCCTGGAACCACTGCTGTGGTGGAGGCCATATGGCCTATCAGCTGTAGGAAGTATCTTGCTGATCTGGGCTGACCTATGGTAAAGGAATTTGCCAGATCTACAAGGTTTCTCACACTTTCCTGGGGTAGGAAAGCTTTGCCTTGTAGGGAGTCCAGTTCTGCTCCTATGAACTCCAGTATCTGTACTGGTTCTGTCTGAGACTTTTGCCCATTTAGGATGAATCTTAATCCCTCTAGAGTACTCTGAGTTAGGAGAAGGGAATCTTTGGCCTGTTGGCCTGACTTCCCATGACCAACCAGTCGTCTAGGTAAGGTAAAACCATCACCCCTTTTCTCCTGAGGCTGGCTGCTAGAATGGCCAAGCACTTTGTGAACACTTTGGAGGCAGATGACAGGCTGAAGGGAAGGACTGTGAACTGGTAATGACTGGAGGGGAGCATGAACTGCATGTACTTTCTGTGACTGGGTCTGATTGGGATGTGAAAATACACATCCTTCAGGTCCAGTGATGCTAACCAGTCTCCCTATTGAAGGGATGGGATAATTATGGACAGCGTGACCATTTTAAATTTCTCTCTTGTCAGATGATTGTTCAAAAATCTGAGGTCCAGAATGGGTCAACACTCCCATTTTTCTTCTGTGAGAGGAAGTACCTAGAGTAAAGACCCTTTCCCCACTGGGGTAGAGGAACTTTGTCTGACGTGTTTTCTTATAGGAGTTTCTTGGCCTCCAGTTTTAGCAGGATTTTTTTCTCATGGAGGGGGAGGGAGAACAAATCTGTGAACAGACAATTCTGGATGAAATTTGAACTGCAAAGTGAGGCATTGGCTCACTAGTTCCAGGACCCACTTGTCTGTGGTGATGTTTATCCAACCCTGGAAGAAATGGGCCAGCCTTCCTCCTACTGGTAATTGGTTGGTGACATAGAAACACATATCAGGGATTCATTTTTTGGCTGAGACCTAGAGGACGAAGCCTGATCAGTCCTTCTGGAAGCTCTTCTTCCTCTGCTCGTGAAGTAACCTCTTGAATGAGAGAAGTCATAGGGCATGGGCATGGGGTAGTAAGGCCTTGTGTAATGACCTCTACCCCAGCTTCCTCTTCCTTGCAGCCTGTAAGAAGTAGAAGCCATTTCCTTTTCTGTATTGCTTTTGTAGGTAGTTTTGTTCTTTTTCATGTAAGCCTCTGTTTCGTTACCAAAGAGGGAGTTATTCTTACATGGGAAATCCATAGTCTTTGATTGAGTGTTATAAGTTAGTTGTCCTTACTCATGCAAATCTCCTAAGGGAGATGGCATGGGCCATTGGACCTGGAAGCAGTTTCATCTGAGTCCACTGCCATGTGGTATAGGTATTTGGTGACATCCAGGGCAGTTCTAGCAGTGTGTGTCAAGTCGTGAACCTGGTCCCGTTATATTTGTTCACACAGGGCCAGAACCACATTCCAAAGTGCTTTCTGGTACTGGACTGAGTAGGCCATGTACACACTCAGTCTAAGTAGCAGGTGTGCAGTTGTATACATTTTCTTCCCCGTACTGTCCAGCTTTCTGGAGTCCTTGTCTGGGGGTTGGGAAGAGAGGAGGATCCTGATTTTGTCGCATGCAGCTGCTTGGACTACGCCCTCATGGTCCTGGTGTGTAAAGAGGTACTCAGCATTGTGTTTGTCCAGCTGGTATTTTCTGTCTGATTTCTTGTCCACTCCTGGGATAGATGTAGCAGATTGGAGCAGTTTACTGGTTGTCCTCTTCAGTGACTTGTGCACTGGTAAGAGCAACCTGTTCATGGGGTTATCCCCATCATGTCCAAATAGTCAGCCTCCTTCTCTTCCTCATCTATCTCTTGTGTTTGAAGAGCCACAGTATTTACCATCTGTCTCACACAGGCATAGTGAGAAGAAAAGTCTTCCTGCTCCTGTGAATGGGATTTGAAATCCTGACTGGGGGATTAAATGATTGTATGGTTTCCCTTTCATCCTCATGTTCCTCATACTATAAGTTGTCACCTCTGTCCCCCAGAAGAGGGGAAAGGGCCAGAGGCTGTGAAGGAACCTGTAAGCCCATCCTGGCTCCCATGGCTTGGAAAACCTGGAAAACTTTTAAAGCCCTTGCCATGTCCTCATGTGAGCACAAGTTAACCTCTTCCACCGGCATCTCCTTTTACTCTTGAGCAGGAGGGGCAGTGACCTTTTTCCATTATTTCTAATTTTGTCCACCGGCATCTCTTTTTGCCTTTCAGCAGGAGGGGCAGTGACTTTTCTCGTTTTCTGTTTAAGATTTTCCACTGGCATCTCTTTTTGCTTTTTTAGCAGGAGGGGGCAGTAAGTTTCCTCACGTTGTGTTTTAAACTGTCCACTGGCATCTCCTTTTGCCTTTCAGCAGGAGAGGCAGTGACATGTTTCAAGTTTTGTTTCTTTTTTGAGGGTACTGATTCAGGAACCTGTTCTGAGGTCCTTTTTTGAAGTTCAGGGAGGTCCTTAGAGGTCTTGAGTTTTTAACATGTGAAAGACACTCTCTCATATTGTTAGGAGACAAAGACATTATACTGTAAATGTAATTAGTTAAACAACTGTTGTAAGTTCACAAGCAGACAAAATAACCCAATGGCTCCCAAGCAGAAAGTGGTATCTAAGTAATAGTAATGTTAATAAATAAGTAAAAGAATCAACAATTGTATCCCTTTCCCTGAGATAGAGAGTTGTCAGTGGAACAAAATGCTTATCTTTTTTTTTTTTTGTTTGTGCAGGACTAGCCCCCGCAGCTTGCATCTCAATAGACAGGAGTGAAGACGAGAAGTTTGCTCCCCAAACCCTGGTTATAGGAAGATTTTGACTACGTTTTAATAAAATTAAGAAAAAGAAGCAAAAATGCTACCCCCCCCCCCCCAAGACTTACCTTAAGTATCATGCTAAGGAAAGGCAGGCCAAATATAGTAGAAAAGGTTATTATACTTATCTTACATCCTTAATTTCTGTCAAAAAGTGACACCTCACTCAAACCTTCACCTACAGAGTTGTTTGCGAGGGAAAAAACAGGCTTGCTAATTTAAATTTTGGACAGGAATGATTGAATTTAGAGTACTGCTCATAGAAACAAACAGTATCTTCCTGCTAAAAATACTTTCAGGAGAAAAAAATAATAAAAATGGTAGACTTCAGTCACACCTAGGAGCTACTTGAAAAGTGATGTCGTCCCTCAGACTGGCACAGAAGAAAAAAAAACTCCCCATAGTAATGTTGTTTCTTCTCAGGGATGCATCACTGTGAATTACAATAAGCATCATTCCCCAGGCAGAGTGTGATACCCCAGAAATAGAACTTTATGTTAATTATGGAACTTTAGAATGAAGTTCAAATTCTGCACTATGGTCACGCTCCCCTATATCTTCTAAGTTCTAACTAGCTAGGGTAGCTGTGACAATTAAAACTAGCTAACTGGCTACCATTAATTTCTAGTGACTCTATTTAACATTTTTGAAAAACACCAAGCAATTTTAGAACAGACAACGTGAAGAAATATTTAACTGACCACATTTCACAATTGCTAAGGAACTGCAATAAGTAATGCTCAAGCAACCACACTGTAGAACTGATTCTTGTGTGAACCTATTTTCAGGTTCTGGAAGTGGAGGCAGGGTCAGGGATTATAAATCACAGTGATGGATCCCTGATAAGAAACAACATTACTATGGCAGAAGATTTTTTTTTTCTAACACCAGGAATCCATCACTGATGTTTTACAATAGGTAGACTCTTTAGCAATACCTTGGAAAGATGGGTCCAGCACCTACTTAAGAAAAAGGTTCTGTAAGACAGCAGTTCCAAAACTGGCTTCCATCTTGAACTGTATGTTCAGACTGTAGTGCTTTGTTAAGGTGTGCACTATTTTCCCAGAAGCTGCTTTACAAATGTCTAGTAGGGGTTGCCCCTTGTAGCTGCCACAGAGGCAGACATAACCCTTATGGAATGTGCCCTTAAGTCTCTGGGAGGAGTTTTTCTAGCTTTGTCATAGCAGAATTGTATGCAGGAGACTATCCAATGAGAGATGGTCCTTCTAGCTGCTGGTTTACCTTTGCCCACTTCAGCATAAAATGAAAAGCTGTGTACTCTGAGACTTGACATCCCTTGTACGGGTCCAGGTAGTGATCTAGTACTCTTTTTACATCCAGACAGTACAGTTTCTGTTCACCTGTACTGGAGAATTCAGGGTAGAGCACAGTAAGGGCAAGTGACTGGTTCAGGTAAAATTCCAACACAACCTAAGGTAAGAACTTCCTATTATTCCTAAGAACTACTGTAACTTATCCATGTGGAAGATTATGTAGTTTGGGTCTGTACAGAGGGCTTACAGTTTGCTTACCCTCCTGGCAAATGTCACGGCAATCAGGAAAATAGTTTTCTGTGTGACATATTTTAAGTCATCAGTAGCCAGAGGCTCAAAGAAAGCCTCCACCAGCTGGGCAAGACAGATATTCAGGACCCATGGAGTTACTGTGCCCTTACATGGGGGCACAGGTGACTTGAGGCCTTTAAAGAACCTTTTAAAAACTGGCTATGAGGCCAAGGAGTTAGAAGCATAGAAACTGATGGCAGAGAAGGGTCGATGGGCTCACCCAGACTGGCCCATTTTTATTATCTCCATTTTTGCTGCAGACCCTACTTGATCTGTGGTGCTGTCTCTTCCCCCAGCCCCATTTACCCCAATAATTCCCTTGTGCCTATCCCAGGCATTTTTTAACCCCACCACTGTTTCTGACCCCACTACCACCACTGGAAGGCTGCTCCAGTAATCCACCACTCTTTCTGTGAAGAAGTACTTCCTCACATCTCTCCTGAATCTACCTCCCTCTAACTTCATAGCATGTCGCCATGTTCTAGAGCACCTCTTTCTATGAAAAATGCCCTCCCACCTGTACCTTATTAGCCCCCTGTGAAATATTTAAAGGTCTCTATCATATTTCCTCCTCTCCCTCCTCTACTCCAGAAATGTATGATCTGGGTGTTAATAGTATGGGATTTTCTAAATAACTGTCATAAGCTTCTGAGGAAGGACTTGGTTGGTCGGAAAGCTTAGGCACTTTGTTCTTTTTGTAACATCTAAGTTGGTCCAATAAAAGGTATCAAACCATTTGCTTCTGGATCTGTTCTTACAAGGACCAATATGACAACCAAACTAAATCTGTTTGTCCTCTATTCCAGGGTGTACATATTGAGCTCCTTTAGCGTCTCATCACAGGGCTTTTGGTGCAGACCCTGCACCATTTTGGTAGCCCTCTTCTGGACCACCTCCACTGTGTCTATGTCTTTCCTGAGAAATGGTCTCCAGAACTGGACACAGTACTCAAGGTGGGATCTTACCAATGATCTTTATAGGGGCAACACCTCTCTCTTCCTGCTGGTGATACCCTTACCTATACACACTGCCATCCCACAAGCCCTCCCGACTGCCTTGTCACATGGCTTAGCCACCTTTAGGTCATCTGATATGATTACCCCCTGGTCTCATTCCTGTTTGGTTGTTGTCAGTATCACCACCCCACCCATTTTGTACTTTGCTCCTGTGTTTCCATGATGCAAGTACATTGTTTAGCACTTTTTTTTGCATTAAAACCCAGCTGCTATACCCATGACCACTCCTCACATTTTTTCAGATCTCTGCCCATCCCTTCCACCCCCACCCTGTAGTGTCCACTCTGTTGCAGATCTTGGTGTCATCCGCAAAGACGCAGGTCATCCTTTGCAACTCCTCTGCTATGTCACTTATAAAGACATTAAAGAGGACCAATCCCAGCACTGACTCCTGAGATACCCCACTGGTCACCCTCCCTTCCTCGGAGCAAACTCTTTTTACCACTACCCTCTGTCTCCTATCGCCTAACCAGTTTCTTACCCAGGGTACCACCTTATTGCCCACCCCCAAGCTACCCAACTTGCTTACCAGTCTCCTATGTGGAATGGTGTTGAAAGCCTTGTTGAAATCCAAATAGGCCTTGTCCACTGCTCCTCCCTGATCTAGCTCGTTGGTCACCCAGTTGAAAAAATCTATTAGATTTGTTTGACATGACCTTCCCCTGTGAATCCATGCTATCTTGGATCCTGTAGCCCGTTGGATTCCAGATATTCCACAGTCCTTTCCTTTAGTAGTGTTTCCATTAACTTACCCAACACTGAGGTCAGTCTGACAGGCCTATAATTGCCCTCCTCTTCCTTGCTATCACTTTTGTGAAGTGGGACTACTGCCCTTCTCCAGTCCTCTGGTACCACTCTGCACTCCAGTGATCTGTTAAATAGGGTTGTCAGAGGTGCAGTTAGTACCTCTCTGACTGAGCTCCCTCAGCATCCTAGGATGCTCCCCATCTGGCCCCATAGCTTTGTCCACCTTCAGGTTTGTGAGTGCCTTTCTGACTCTCTCCACACAAAAAGGACTAGTGTTCATTTCCCTACCCTCAAAGCTCCTGGTGACTTTTCGTGGTACCTCCCCTTCCCCTTCCCCTTCTACTGTGAACACTGAGCAGAAGTATTTGTTCAAGATGTCTGCCTAACATAGAAACATAGAAACATAGAATTTGATGACAGATAAGCTCCACTTGGCCCACCTACTCTGCCCATTTCCCTACCTAACGGATAAGCTGCAGATCCTAGTTAACCAACAGCCTACTTCCTCCTACCCCCCACTAGAATTGCCTTATGCCTGTCCCATGCATTCTTGAATTCCCCCACTGTTTTTGACTCTATGACCTTTCTCAGGAAGGCTGTTCCATGTCCATCAACCTCTCTGAAGAAATACTTCCTCACATTACCTCTGAGCTGTCCCCTCTATCTTCAAATTGTGCCTCTTATTTTTGCACATCTCTTTTCTGAAAGATGCTACCTCTTGGACTTTGTTGATTCCTTGAGGTATTTGAAAGTTTCTATCATGTCCCCTCTCCCTCCTTTCCTCGAGGCTATACATCTTTAGTTCCTTTAGTCTTTCTTCATATGTCTTCTGATGCAGACCCTGCATCATTTTGGTTGCCCTCCTCTGGACAGCCTCCACCCTGTCTATGTCTTTGTGGAGATGGGGTCTCCAGAACCGTACATAGTACTCCAGATGTGGTCTTACCAACTGTCTGTACAGAGGGCCAACAACTTCCTGTTTTCTACTAGTGATGCCTCTCCCTATGAATCCCAGTATCACCTCAGTCCTTCTTACTGCCTTCTCACATTGCTGGCCCACCTTTAGGTCATCTGATATGACAACCCCAGGTCCCTTTCCATTTTTGTTGTTGTCAGTATCTCACCCCCCCCATTATGTACTCTTCCCCTGGGTTTTTGTTTCCCAGGTGCATTACTTTGCACTTATTTGCATTGAATCTAAGCTGCCATACATTTGACCATTCCTCCAACCTTGCCAAGTCCCTTTTCATCACTTCACCCCACCTTGTGTATCGACTTGTTGCAGATCTTTGTGTCATCTGCAAAGAGACATACTTTCCTTCCAGTCCCTCTGCAATGTCACTTATAAAGACATTAAAAGGACCGACCTAGTACTGAACTCCTGGTACCCCACTGGTAACCCTCCTTCTTCACTGTGGACTCCATTTACAATTACCCTCTGTGTCCTGTTGTTCAACCAGTGTTTTACCCAGGCTACCACCCTAGGACCCACTCCCAGGCTGGCTAATTTGTTTATTAATCTTTTGTACGGGACTATGCCAAATGCCTTGCTAAAGTCTAGGTAGGCCATGTCCACAGCCCCTCCCTGGTCTACTGCTTTGGTCACCCAGTCAAAGAAATCAATCAGATTTGTCTGACATAACCTTCCCGCTGTTAATCCTTGCTGCCTTGGGTCCTGTGTCCCACTGGCCTCTAGGTACTCAACAATTCTTTCCTTCAGAAGTGATTCTATCATTTTCCCTACCACTGAGGTCAAACTGACAGGTCTGTAGTTTCCTGCCTCTGTCTTGCTCCCACTTTTGTGAAGGGGAATCACATCCACCCTCCTCCAGTCCTCAGGTACCACCCCATCCTCCCATGATTTATTAAAAAGGGTAGTCAGTGGTGTTACTAGTTCTTCCCTTAGTTCTTTTAAAATTCTGAGGTGAATACCATCAGGCCCCATTGCTTTATCCACCTTCAGTGTTAAGAGTTCTTTCAGAACCCTTTCTTCTGTGAAAGGACTAATATCAATCCCCCTATCCATTGACCGGATTAGTATTTCCCCCTGCTTTTCCATTGTGAATACTGAGCAGAAGTATTTGTTCAGTATCCCTGCTTTTTCACTGTCACTCTCTGCCCAACCACCTTCCTCTTTGTTCAGCCTCAGCATCCCTGCCTTAGTCTTTCTTTGCTCCCTAATGTACCTATAAAAGGTTTTATCCTCCTTCTTAACCGAGTTGGCTATTTTTTCCTCAGTTTTGCCTTTGCTATTCTGACTGCCTTACCTGCTTCCTTCTGCTTTAACTGGTACAGTTCTCTGTCCTGCTCCTTCTGTGTTTCTTTATACTTCCTGAATGCTATCTTTTGCCTTATCTTCCCTCCACTTCTTTTGAGAACCACAGGGTTTTCTTCTTTCATTTTGATTTGTTTATTTGCTTCACACAAAGACTTGTTGCCTCTGTGATGGCGGTTTTGATGTTTCCCCATTGTTTCTCCACCCCACCTTCTTGCCTGTTTGCTAGTGCTTTTCTGGGGCACTCTCCCATTTTGTCAAAATCAGCCCTCCAGAAGTCCAGTACCTTCACTTTTGTGTAGCTTGACTCTACAGCTGAGTTTATCATGAACCACACTGTTTGGTGGTCGCTTGTTCCCAGATGGCTACCCACTTCAAGATCAGAGATCCTCTCTCCATCCCCATTTGAGAGTACCAAGTCTAAGATTGCTCTCTCCCAAGTGGGTTCCAAAACTATCGTTCTGAGGCATGCCCCCTGTAGGGCATCGAGAATAGCCCTGCTCTTGGATGTGGCTGCAGCAAAGGTGCTCCAGTCAACATCTGGCATATTCAGGTCCCCCATCAGCAATATCTCCCCTTTCTCTGCCATCCCAAGGATGCCCTCTATCATTTCCTTGTCCATTTCCTCCCCCTGAGATGGGGGTCTGTATAAAACCCTTGTGCGGATTGTGGAGCCATTACCAGTCTCCAGGGTGAACCACAGTGCCTCCTCTCCTTCCTGTTTACCCTTTAGTTCTGTTGCTTTTATCCCTTCCCTTACATAGAGAGCTCCTCCTCCTCTTCTCCCCTCCCTGTCCTCCTATAGATTATGTACTCTGGTATGTTGACATCCCAGTCATGGCTCTCTGTGTACCATGTTTCTGTGACTGCCACAATATCCAGGCATCCCTCTTCCATCAAGGCCACCATTTCAGGGAGCTTTTTACTTAGACTACGGGCATTGGTACTTATTACCCTCCATATTTTTATCCTTTTCCTGGTCCTTCTCCCTACAGCCAACCCAACCATGCAATCTTACCTTTTGTCTTCCTTTTTTTGCTAACATACCTGAAAAATATCTTGTCCCCCTTTGATACTGCCTGAACTATTCTATCTTCCATTTCTGCCTTTGTGCTCCTTACTGCTTTCCCTGCCTCTCTCTATTTTTCCTGATATAATTCCCCATCCTCCCCTCTCTGGGACTCCTTATAGCTTCTGAATGCCACTCTTTTAGCCTTAAATTTTTCTGCTACCTCTTTTGAGAACCATAGCAGTCTCCTCTTCCTTTGCTTACCTGCTTGATGTAGATGTTGGTTGCTTTCACTATGCCTTCTTTTAGTTTGGCCCACTGTTTCTCCCCTGCACTGGTCACCCCCTCCCCCTTGCCAGGTCATTCTGAGGCATTCACCCATCTTTATAAAATCAGCCCTTCTGATCTCCAGGACTCTCGCCATTGTGTGGTTGGATTCCACAACTGTTATTATGTTGAACCACACTGTATAATGATCACTGGTCCCCAGATGGCTTCCCACCTTGATGTTTGTAATACTGTCACCATTAGTAAGTACCAGGTCCAATATTGCACCATCATACATGGGTTCACTGACTAGTTGGCTGAGGAACACCTCCTGCAGGGAGTTCAGGATGTCCCCACTTCTGGCTGAAGCCACAGCTGGGAGGCTCCAATCAGGTGCAGCTGGAAATTTCATTGCTTACTGATGTATAGGTTAACACTGCTGCCAGGTGTATTGTTAGTCTTGTGGGCCTCAGACTTAAGAACTGTAAGTGTATCAGGTAGTCTAGAACCATAGGCAGCCCTGTCTGTATTGGGATTATCTTTCTGATGGCACACCAGGATGAGAATCTTTGCCACTTAGAGAAGTAAGGTTTTCCTAGTTGCTGATTTCCTGAAAACCTTAAGCATCATTAGTAGCTCCTCTGACAGATTCAAACTAGAAAGTTCGAGCTCTTCAAGAGTCATGCCCTCAAATGTAATGTCCTGAGGTCTGGGAATGTTATTCTGCCCTGAGACAGAAAGTTGTATCTGAGTGGCAGGTTGATTTACGTCTTGCTGGACAGAGTCAGGAGCATTGAATACCAAGCCTGCCTGGCCCATGGTGTCCAGTTCTGTATCTATAAAGTCCAGCAATGAACATGTTCTGTTTGGGACTTCTGCAGATTGATCAGGAACCCAAGGCTTTCCATGGTGCTTTTCAGCTTCTGGGTAGATCACCTTGTCCCTTATTCTGTTTTCCCTGAGACCAGCAGGTCATCCACGTAGGGACAAACCACCACATCTTAGCTTCTCAGGTGTACTGTCACCACAGCTAAGCACTTCTTTGTATAGATACTTGGTGCTGAAATGGTACCGAGCCTGAATCTGTAGGATTTTCTGTGGGTCGGTCTGACTGGAATGCAAAAAAAGGGGTCTTTCAGATCCATGGACCATAGCCAATCCCCTGTGTGTATGTGTAAGAATGGTATCACTGTGCCCAGTGTGACCATCTTGAATTTTTCCTTTTGATATGTTTGTTCAGATATCTCAGGTTTAAAATGAGTCACCATTCCCCATTTTTCTTGTTGGTGAGGAAGTATCTTGAGAATAGGCCCTCGCCCCACTGTGAGATAGGGACCTTTTTCACAGCTTTTGCCTGCAGCAGTTTAGAATATAGAAACAAGGAACTTGACAGCAGATAAGGACTGCTTGGCCCATCCAGTCTGCCCATTCCCCCTACATACACTACTACCGCAGACCATTCCTGATATTTCAGCTTCTTTTCCCTACCTGTCTTCCTTTCTACTATGATTCCCTTGAACTTATACCATGTATTCTTAAACCCCACCATTGTTTTTGCTCCCACCTCCTCCACTGAAAGGCTGTGACAGGAATCCACCACTCTTTCTGTGAAGAAGTACTTGCTCACATCTCTCCTGACTGTACCCCCTCCAGCTTCATAGCATGTCCCCTTGTTCTTGGGCACCATTTTTCTGAAAAATACTTTCCTCCTGTACCTTATTTACCCCAGTGAGGTATTTAACAGTCTCTATCATATCTCCTCTCCCTCATCTGTTCCAGGGTATACATATTGAGGTCCTTTAATCTCCCCCATAGGGCTTTTGATGCAGATTCTGCATCATTTTAGTTGACCTCCTCTGCACCACCTGAACTCTGTCTATATCCTTCCAGAGATGTGGTCTCCAGGACTGGACACAGTACTCTAGGTGGGGTCTTACCAGCAATCCATACAGAGGCAACACCATCTCCCTCTTTCTACTGGTGGTACCTCTTCCTGTGTACCCCAACATTTCAGTAGCCCTCCCTACTGCCTTGTCACACTGCTTGACCAACTTAAGGTCATCTGATATGATTACACCCAGGTCTCTTTCCTGCTTGGTAGTTGTCAATACCTCTCCACCCATTTTGTACTCCGCCCCTGAGTTTCTGTATCCTAAGTGCATTATTTTGCACTTTTTTGCATTGAAGCCCAGCTGCCATACCCTTGACCACTCCTAAAGTTTGCTCACTTCTCTGCTCATCCTTTCCGCTCCCCTCCTGGAGTGTTCACCGCACTGCAGATTTTGGTGTCATCTGCAAAGAGGCAGACCTTCCCTTTCAGCTCCTCTGCAATGTCACTAATAAGGACATTAAAGAGGACTGGTCCCATCACTGGTCCCTGAGGAACCCCGCTGGTCACCCTCCCTTCTTCAGAGTGAACTCTGTTTACCACCACCCTCTGTCGCTTATCCCCTAACCAATTTCTTATCCAGTTTACCACCCTGTGACCCACACCTAAGCTACCCAGCTTGCTTGGTAGTCTCCTATGTGGAATGGTGTTGAAAGCCTTACTGAAATCTAGGTAGTCCACATCCACTGCTCCACCCTAATCTAAATCTACCAGAAGAGGTGATGGGGGGCCTAAACAGTACAGGAGTTTGAGGTCATGGGATAATCATATGGGATTAAAAGAGGGAAAGAGATGAACCTGGAAAATAAGAGGGGACAGGAGTCTCCAGTGGGGGAGGGGTTGCGCAGGGGAGGGGTTCAATGAGTTAGACTAGGGTACATATGGGGATGGGATATGGACAGACTGGATGGGCCAAAGGGTTCTTTTCTGCTGTCAGATTTCTGTGTTTCTATGTTTCAAATCTTTCGTCACATAGTCAAAGAAGTCTATCGGATTTGTGTGACATGACCTCCCCCCTGAGAAACCATGATTCCTCAGGTCTTGTAATCCACTAGAGTCAAGATATTCCACAACCCTTTCCTTCAGCAGTGATTCCATTAACTTTCCCACCACTGATGTCAGGCTGACTGGCCTATAATTGCCAGCCTCATCCTTGCTACCTCTTTTGTGTAGTGGAACTACATCCACTCTCCTCCAGTCCTTCAGAACTACTCCTGTTTCCAGTGAACTGTTGAACAAAATTGCCAGCGGTGCAGCCAGTATTTTCCTGAGCTCATTCAATACCCTTGGATGCACCCTCATCTGGCCCTATTGCTCTGTCCACCTTCAGATTAGTAAGTCCCTTCAGGACTCTTAGCTCCAAAAAAAGACTAGTGTCCACCCATCTCCCTTCACTTTATGTTCCCGCAGAATTCATTCTGTAGATGAATGGGCTAGAAAGTTTTTGAGTTTCTGCAGTTGTGGAAACCTCTTGAACTGCAGAGACAACCCCTGATCCACAGCCTCCAGGACCCACTTGTCCGTGGTAATTGTATTTCTGTTTTCCATTCCTAGATGTAGTGTGGGCCAGCCTTTTCCAAACTGGCAATGGTTGGGCGATCATGGCAGAATTGTCAGGGGTTTTGTTTTGGCTGTGGCTTGTGAACTGACGCTGCAGTAGCATGCCTGGAGCCCCTCCTGCCTCTGCCTCTGTAGTAAGCTCTTTGGAGTTGGTACTGATGGGGGGGTGTATGGTCTGGGATAATAGCACCTGCCCCTGCCTTCCCTATCATGCAGCCTGTAGGAAGTGGAGGCCCTTTTTTTTTATATCAGTGTTGTTTTTGTAAATGGTCCTGCACTCATCCACTTTTTTCATATATGCCTCTGTCTTGTTACCAAGGAGTGAATTTCCTTCAAAGTGGAAATCCATGGCCTTGGTTTGAGTGTCCTGGGAAAGGATAGCTGCCCTTAACCAGGAAAGCCTTCCAAATGCCAATGCATGAGCTAAGACCCTTGAAGCAGAGACATTGGTGTCTGAAGTCATGTGGAACTGGTATTTTGTGACAGTCAGGGTGGACCTTGCTATGGCAGCTGGGTCCTGTGCCACCTCAGCTTCCATCTTATCAGTTAGTGCCAGCTCTGTATGTTCCACAGTGCTTTCTGATACTGGGTTGTATATGCCAGATAAGCTGGCTGCCTCAAGAGCAGGGAAGCAGTTGTCTACACTCTCTTAGTCATAGTATCCAGCTGCCTGGAGCCCTTGACAGTAGGCTGTATAGAGAAAGGAACCCTAGCCCTCTCACAAGCAGCTGCTTGGACCACTCCTTCATGACAGGATGAGCGTACAAGTATTTCGAGCCCTGTCTGTCTACCTGATATGTCTTTTCAACTTTTTTATCTATGACTGCAGGTGAATTAGGTGCAAACATGCCTTTGAGGCAGCTTTTGGGATGATTTGTGTATGGGAACTAGCATCCTTCTTGTAGGAGCTCTTTTTAACATGTAAACATATTCCTATTACCACTTCCCTGCATCCAACTCACCTACCCCATCTACTTTAAAGATTTTAGAGTTTTATATCCTATGGCCCTGATATTCAGACTGCACTGAGCTGTGGCGCAAGCCTGGGTGCAGCACAACTGTGATGCGCTGCGGCCTGGACCAGGTGATATTCAATGGGGATATGCCATGGTGCAGCACCATTGAATATGGCACGGTCAGTGCACATACTGCGCATGGTGCAGTGGCATTGTGCAGGCGCAAGCCACAGATAGGGAGCATGGGGATGCATCAGTGCAAGTGCAGTTGCGCTAGGCGCATCACCCGCAACATTCAGCAGGGGAATGCAAATGAGGCCATAATATATGCAAGACACAAATGGGGCCATTTACATGTCATTATGGCCTCATTTGCATGCCTTGCACAGGACAGCCCGGCGACTTGTGCCTGGTGCTCTGCACAGCATGACGTGTGCAGTGGGGATCCCAGGGCATCCCCTGCCCCATAGCTGCACTTTCGGCATATGTATGAAACAAAGTCCTGGTAGTCTAGTGCCCCCCCCCGAGTCCCTGATAAATATAATACACGTCCATCACTGGTGGTCTAGCGGTCCCCCCTCCCACCTGAGTCCCCGATTAACCCGATATATGTATTTCTGACCATCCCTGGTGGTCTAGTGGAACCCCCGCGCCCATTGCCGCGATCGCAGTAAATCCCCATAGATCAATTCCTTGGTAATCCAGTGGCACCCCCACCCCTGCCACCCACACAGAACCCCTTGCCCACCCTGCCCTCCCGTCATCGGCGGGCGGCTGCATCCTGCCTGCATACCGCCTGGCTGCCCGTCGAATGACAGGTACAGTATGGGCTGTAAGCCCATTGGTTCTCAGTGTGGATCAATGGGCTTGCAGGGCATACTGTACTAGACAGTCCCAAATATGTGAATGACTTCTGTGTGGGTGGCAGGGTTGGGGGGTGCCACTGGATCACCAGGGAATTGATCTATGGGGATTTACCGTGATCACGGCAATGGGTGGGGGGGTTCCACTAGACCACCAGGGATGGTCAGAATACATATATCGGGAATCGGGACCCGGTGGGAGGAGACCACTAGACCACCAGGGATGGACATGTATTATATTCATTGGGGACTCAGGGACTTGGGGGGGTGCCACTAGACTACCAGGGGGTATGTGTGCTTTTGGATGATATTCTGGGTGGGCGGGTGGCCACCCACGGCTGTCGGCTGCTGTGTTGCACCCTGCAATACAGCAGCCTGCCTGTGGGTGGCCAGGACTTGTTCCCACTCTTCTGTGGCTCAACTTTGAGCCCTCCTATGTGGCGGGCTGCACCACCATATGCTCCGCACATCCTGGGCTGAATATCAGGATGTGCCACATATGCATGGGCACGCCCCCTGCATCTGCGCCGCATACCATTACACTGCGCCCCGGCACATCGGGATTTGCACTGCGCTTGGCAGCCCTTTCAATATCTCACCAGGGTGCATTGCGGGGTTGTGCTGGTGCAACTCTGTTGCGCCAGGCGCAACCCCTTTGAATATCCAGGCCCATGTGTCATAAATCTGCAAGTTGAGGGGCTAGCTGCACAATCGAGCAGACTCGATAGACCACATGGTCTATTTCTGCTGGCATTTCGTATGTTCGTATCTAGGGTTAATTCCAGTTAATAGCTCGAATGTGAACCACAAATAGAAATACCTGAATTTATTATTCAAACATTAATTTCTTATGGAATACTCCATCACTAAGTATCCTTGAAAGTTATTCTGTGGCCTCATCCAACATACTGTAGGCATATCTTTCTCAGGTGGTGCAGGCTATTCTCCTCCTCCTTCCTCTGAATCTTTTTCATAGTGGGCTCATAGAAAAGTGACTGGTTGCTCTATTTCGAAGAACTGTATTCTTTGCCCTTCTGCCTAATCTGAACCTTGGCTGGAGCCAGCAGTTGAAACTGTAGACCAGTTTCTAAACCTTCCTGTTGATTGGAAAGGAATTTTCTCTGACACTGTTGGGTGGAGAAAGCAAAGTGAAGGAAAACACAGAATCGGTAGCCTTTGTAAAGCAATTCTTTTTATTCTTGATACGTTTAATTTCAGGTCTCGGTCAGATTTGAAGGTCAATGAGCTAAAGATAGTGGGCCATAGTTTTAAATGGTGGCATGGGGCTTGTGTCAAGCCTGGCACCGCAACGCTTTAAATATGGCAGTGTGCCAAACCCCTTTGCCACAACTATGCCTGATTTAGTACACTGGGCTCAGTTACGACACTTTTCCCACTTTACGGCAGCTTTTTTTTTTTTAATTTGTTTCACTCCGTTCGCGGCTCGTGAGATCATCTTTCAGGTATCCAGTCTTTATCCTGCCCGCCTGTGGATCTCTCAGACTGAGCCTCCTCTCTCCCCCCCTGCAGCTGGCACCTCCGGTTTCACCCGCCCAGGGAGGGTTGCCCATCGCCTCTTCGTGCTCTCTTACAAGGCAGACTCCAACTACAGGTGGGCCCCTGAGGGAGGAACTGGAAGGCCAGCCGAGGAGAAACTGGCAGAGGGCATGGGGGACTGATGCCGCCGCCTACCCCACTAGCTGGTTATTTCCTTTGTTCTGCGTTGCTTCCCAACCCCCCTGCATGTGCATGCCCGACACAATGGTGCACGGCAACCCTGCCAGTGTCAGCCACGCTATATGTACAGCCCAGTGCTCTGTGGCGCCACCACGGTCTCCACTAGGGGCGGCCGGAGCACCGGACTCCCAAGTACCTTCCCCCTGGAATAGGAGAAGAGCCCTAGTGGCACTCAATCCAATCCCTCCCCTGCCGACCCCAGGCACCTGAGCTCACTCCTGAACTCGGGTTGCCGGCGTGGCATGAGGTGTGGCATCCAGCACCTCAACCATCAGTGCCACCGGGCCGGTACTTTACGGCAGCTCGCACTAAATATTTGGCACAAGCCCCATGAAAAGGGTACCCGGGATTGATGCAAACTAGACCATCAAAAAGCTGGTCTAACTTGTGGCAATTGGTGCACGGGATAGAAAATCCTGATTACCAGCGGGTAAATACTGCAAGCTCCGTGCATCGTATGTACCGTGCACCTGGGGCTTGTGGCATTCACGAGCGCTAGAAAATCCGGCCCAGTGACTTTTGTTTCCTGATCTGATTGAATGTCTTTGTGGGCTGAGACTTGAACTTGGGCCTGATCAAATGGTGCGTCTTTACTGATTTTTCTTTTTGGAACTCTGAATGCTCTAATAAGAAAAGGTATATTATCTGGTGGCAAGTCATATATAGAAATGAGCACATCTTTCACAAGATCTCGTATTGATTCAGATTCTGAATCCAGTTTTAGTGGTAGCCTCACATTCTAGATATTTCTGTACTGCATTTGGTTTTCAAGGTTCTCATTTTTTCAATTCGAATTATAAAGGTCCTTGACTAGCCCAAAAAAGGTAGCTTTAACTGCTTTGATTTTCTCAGCATTCTGAGCAATGTTTTCTGAATTTGTATCTACTTGTTTCCTTATTGCTGTTATATTCTCCATTAGCCTTTGTTTCTTGCTGTAAGAAGTCTGCTTTTAAATTCAGTGTTTCACATTTATGATCAGTTCATTGGATCCAGTTCAATATAGAGTCTATAGAAACTCCCATATACTCAATGGTATGTATTTTCTTCAGCTGCTGTTTGTCAGAATTTTGATATGCTGCATTAGCATTCGTGAATTCTCTGACATGATTAAGGGCACTGAGGGGGGGATAAGACACTGGGTCCAGACGGCATTCACCCTAGGGTACGTAAGGAACTAGCTGAGATCCTGGCAGGAACATTGGCTGGCCTGTTCAATACCTCCTTGGACACAGGATGTGTACCACTGGATTGGAGGATGGCCCATGTGGTGCTCATTCACAAAAGTGGACCCAAGGACGAACCAGGCAACTACTAACCAGTGAGCCTCACATTGGTTGTGAGAAAACTGATGGAGACAATCCTAAAAGAGAGGCTGGTGACCTTTTTGGAGAACAATGGTCTCCAGGACAGTCAGCAGCATGGGATTGTCTTGGGAAGATTCTGCCAGACAAACCTGATTGAGTACTACAATTCGGTGACGAGGGAACTGGACAAAGGCCATGAGGTGGATGTCACGTATTTGGATTTCAGCAAGGCCTCTAATTCCATGCCACATGGGAGGCTGGGGGAGAAGCTGGAATGTATAGGGGTGGGAACAAAGATGGTGAACTGCATCACCAATTGGTTGAAGGGTAGGTAGCAAAGGGAGGCGGTGGTGGGGGGAACTCTCATCACCGAGGGATGTGACGAGCGGGGTGTGCAGGGATCAGTGTTGGGACTGGTGCTGTTTGGGATTTTCATTGCTGATATTTCCCACGGGGTCTGGAGTAAGATCAGTCTCTGCGAATGACGCAAAGATAGGAGCATTGGTAGATGACATCGAAGGGTGGAGGGTGCTGCAGGAGGACCTGCTCAAACTCCAGGAGTGGTTGGAGGCATGGCAGTTGGGGTTTAATGCCAGAAAGTGCAAGATATTGCTCTTCAGGGCTAAGAACCAGGGGAGGAGCTATCAGTTGGGGGGGACCAGCTGGAATGCACCGAGGAGAAGAAGGATCTAGGGGTGCTCATAACGGTGAGTATGAAAAACTCAGTTCAATGCAGGAAGGCGTCAGCAAAAGTCAACAGGATGCTGGGGTGCATAGCAAGGGGAATCTCCTCTAGAAATAAGGAGGTGATCCTGCCCCTCTACAGGCCGCTGGTCAGGCTGCTCTTGGAATACTGCGTGCAGTTCTGGAGCCCATTCCTGAAGAAGGACATCAAATTGTTGGAGGGTGTACAGTGTAGGGCAACAAAGATGATCCAGGGATCAGACAGATACTCCTATGAGGAGAAGCTGGGCGAGCTGAGCATGTATTCCCTGGTGGAGAGGAGGGATGTGGGGTACATGATCAAAACCTTCAAATATCTAAAGGAGATAAACAAGACTAGTAGAGAAGGGATTTTCCAGATCAGAAGGGGGAGGGTCACGAGGGGGCACCAGCTGAGATTGGAGGGGGAAGATTCAGGAAGGAAACATAGACTTTGATGGCAGATAAGGACCACTTGGCTCACAAAGTCTGCCCATTTCCCTACCTACAGGTTAAGCTGCAGATCCTAGTTAACCAATAGCCTATTTTTTCCTACCCCCACAAAAATTGCCTTACGTCTGTCCCATGCATTCTTGAATTCTCTCACAGTTTTAGACCCCACAATCTCCTCAGGAAGGGTGTTCCATATGTCAACCACCTGTTCTGTGAAAAAATGCTTCCTCATATTGCCCCTGACCCAACCCCCCCATCTTCAAATTGTGCCCCCTTGTTCTTGCACATCTCTTTTTCTGAAAGATGCTACCCTCTTGGACTTTGTTGATTCCACTGAGGTACTTAAAAGTTTCTATCATGTCCCCCTTCCCCCTCCTTTCCTCAAGAGTATATATATTAAGCTTCTTTAGTTTCTCTTCGTATGGCTTCTCTTGCAGACCCTGCACCATTTTAGTTGCCCTCCTCTGGACTGCTTCCAGGGATCTCCAGAAATGGACGCAGTACTCCAGATGGGGTCTCTGTCTGTACAGAGGGATAACAACTTCCTGTTTTCTGTTGGTGATGCTTCTCCCTATGCATCCCCAGTATCTCCCCA
Organism: Neoceratodus forsteri; assembly: GCA_016271365.2. Classification (NCBI taxonomy): domain Eukaryota; kingdom Metazoa; phylum Chordata; order Ceratodontiformes; family Ceratodontidae; genus Neoceratodus; species Neoceratodus forsteri. The sequence goes on along the minus strand of CM057450.1, from coordinate 1,746,750,085 downwards.
GCCCTCCCTACTGCCTTCTCACATTGCTTGCTAACCTTAAGGTCATCTGATATGATTATCCCCAGGTCCCTTTCCATTTTTGTTGTTGTTAGTACCTTCCCCCCCACTGTGTAATCTTCCCCTGTTTTTTTCCCCAGGTGCATTATTTTGCACTTCTTTGCATTGAATCCAAGCTGTTATACTTCTGACCATTCCTCCAACCTTGCCAAGTCCCTTTTCATACTTTCCATGCCTCCTTGTGTATCAACCCTGTTGCAGATCTTTGTGTCATCTGCAAAGATGCATACTTTTCCTTCCAGTCCCTCTGCAATGTCACTTATAAAGACATTAAAAAGGACTGGACCCAGTACTGAACCCTGTGGTACCCCACTAGTAACCCCTTTTTCTTCAGAGTGGACTCCATTTACAATTACCTTCTGTGTCCTACGAACATACGAAATTTGCCAGCAGATAAAGGCCTAGAGGTCTATCAAGTCTGCTCGAATGTGCAGCTAGCACCCCTTATTCTGCAGCTGCCCCTCCCTTCCACCCTACCCTTCATTAACCCTCCCCCTTGTCCTGTCCCATCCTCGTTTGAAGCAGTCCACTGTTCTACTGCATACCACTTCAGCAGGTAACGCATTCCACCCAGCCACCACCCTCTCTGTAAAAAAGTGTCTCCTCATCTCCCTACTGAACCTTCCTCGCTCCAGTCTCATATCATGGCCCCTGGTGTCCCTCCCTTCCCTTAATTTGAACAGCCCCTCTGTACCTGTCTTGTTTATTCCTTTCATGTATTTAAAGGTTTCAATCATGTTACCCTGTCTCTCCTCTCCTCCAGTGAGTACATGTTCAACTCCTTCAACCTCCTCTCATATGATAAGTCCCCCAGCCCCTTCATCATCTTTGTCGCTCTGCGCTGCACCCCCTCCAGTAACTTAATGTCCCTCTTCAGATACGGACGCCAGTACTGCACGCAGTACTCCAGGTGTGGTCTAACTAACGACCTATACAGTGGCAGAATCACCTCCTCCCTCCTCGAGGATATACCCCTTGCAATACAGCCTAGCATTTTGTTGGCCTTTGCAGCTGCCTTCCTACATTGTGCCGAGTTGTTCATTGACCCTGTAATGAGCACACCCAGATCCTTCTCCTCCTCTGTCTGGGCTAGCTGCACTCCCCCTAGCTGGTAACTCCTCCTTGGGTTCTTCATCCCAAAATGCAGCACCTTGCACTTTTTGGCATTAAAGCCCAGTTGTCAGGTGTCTGACCAGGTTTCAAGCTTTGCCAGATCATCCTGCAACCCTGCCATCCCCTAGGTCATCCACCACCGCGCTCCTTGGTATCATCAGCAAACAGACTGATCTTGCTCTTGATGTCCCATGATATGTCTGCAGTGAATATCCCAAACAACACTGGTCCCAACACGAGCCCTGTGGAACACCATTAGTCCTGCCCTTGGGTGTGACAGCTCCCCACCCACCACCACCCTCTGTTGCCTTCCCTGCAGCCAGTTTCCTACCCATCTCACCAGCTTTGCACCCGCCCCTGTGCCTACTAACTTCCTTCCCAGCCTTCCATGTGGCACTGAGTCGAATGAGTTACTGAAGTCCAGATACAGGACATCCACTGCATGGCCCCTGTCCAGTTGCCTAGTTACCCAGTCATAGAACTTGACCAGGTTGGTTTGGCAGGATCTGCCATGTATGAAGCCATGCTGTCTGCTGTCCTGTAGTCCTTTGGCCTCTAGCAGGGCCACCAGCCTCTCCTTCAGGATAGTCTTCATTAGCTTAACCACGATGGATGTGAGGCTCACTGGTCTGTAGTTTCCCGGTTCATCCTTGGGGCCACTCTCGTGGAGGGGCACCACATGAGCCATCCTCCAGTCCTGAGGTACACACCCTGAATGTAGTGAGGCATTAAATAGGTCTGCCAAAGGTTCTGCAAGGACCTCTGCCAGCTCCTTCAGTACCCTGGGGTGGATGCCATCTGGGCCTGGTGCCTTGTCCACCCTCAGTGCCTTCAAACCCTCTCGAACTCTGCTCTCCATGTTTTCCCCATCTGTCACCACTTCCACCCTGCTTCTGCCATTTCTCCCACCTTGGGTGTCACCCCCCTCTTCTCTTTAGTAAATACTGAGCAGAAGTACTCATTTAGTGCTTCTGCCTTATCGCACCATGCTTCCACCCAACCCCCTCCTTCCTAATCCTTAATATGTGGTCCTTACAGCTCCTTTTCTCCCTGATGTACTTAAAGAAGTCCTTTTCCCCCTTCTTAATGCCTTGTGCCAACCTGAGTTCCGTAGATGTTTTGGCTCCCCTTACTGCCCTTGTCACCTCCTTCGATTCTGTCAAGTACTCCTCCCTGTCCTCCCCCCTCTCTGTTTTCTTGTACTTCCTAAAGGCAGGTCTTTTCCTCCTTACCTTTTCCATGACCTCCTTGCTCAACCAGATTGGTTTCTTAGCCCTAGCCTTCTGCTCTGGGCTTTGCAGCAGGTTTTGGTTGCCTCCACTATCCCCAGCTTTATGAGCTCCCACCTCTGGTTAGTGTCCATACTAGACTGAATTCTGGCCAGGTACTCTTTTACCACTTCCCCCATCCTCCCAAAGTCATCCCTCCTGAAGTCCTGCACTATTGTGCCAGATTCCACTCCTTCCTTGCCCATATCCAATGTGAGCCATACTGAGTGGTGGTCACTCCCTGACAGCGGTTCCTCCACTGTAAGTTCTCTCACAAAGTCCCCATTTGCCAGCACAAGGTCAAGGGTATTTCCTAACCTGGTTGGTTCACTGACCATTTGCAGCAGGAAGCTGTCCTGGAAGGCATCCAGCAGTACCTGCTCCTTTCTGTTCCTGGTTGTTGGGGTGCTCCAGTCCACTCCTGGCATGTTGAAGTCCCCCACAATCACCACACTACCCTTCTCGCAGGTCCTCCTGATCTGTCCCACTAGTTCCCTGTCTAACTCCTCCGTCTGAGATGGTGGCCTGTACACCACTCCCATTCTAAGAATCCTATTCTTGGAATCCTGGGTTTGCATCCAAAGTGACTCCGTACTACCCTCCTCCCCTTCCTCCCTTACACACTTCAGTCCTTCCTTCACATATAGTGCCACCCCCTCCTTTCCCAATCACCCTGTCCCTACGAAATAACCTGTACCCTGGTACAGACAGGTCCCAGTCATTGTATTGGGTGGCCCATGTTTCCGTGATGACTGCAATGTCCACCTCTCCCTCTGCCATGAGAACCTGTAACTCTGCAGTTTTCCTCCCAAGGCTCCTAGCATTAAGGGTAACCATCTTCCACCCTCCCTCCCCCATCCTGCCCTCCTTTCCTAGCATCACCAACAGTACTTGCCATTTGTCCTTTGTCACTGTTATGGGGGGTAAGCTCATATGGTTTCCCAACCTGTGGTCTCTGCATATCTCTTCCCCAACTGCCACCCCAATCCCAGTGTTTGCCCAGGCTACCACCCTGGGACCCACTCCCAGGCTGGTTAATTTGACTATTAATCTTTTGTGTGGGACTGTCAAATGCCTTGCTAAAGTCTAGGTAGGCCATGTCCACAGCCCCTCCCTGGTCTACTACTTTGGTCACCCAGTCAAAGAAATCAAGTAGATTTGTCTGACATGACCTTCCCGCTGTGAATCCATGCTGCCTTGGGTCCTGTGCCCCACTGGCCCCTAGGTACTCAACAATTCTTTCCTTCAAAAGTGTTTCCATCACTTTCCCTACCACAGAGGTTAAACTGACAGGTCTGTAGTTTCCTGCCTCCGTCTTGGTCCCACTTTTGTGAAGGGGAATCACGTCCGCCTTCCTCCAGTCCTCAGGTACCATACCATCCTCCCACAATTTGTTAAAAAGGGTAGTCAGTGGTTTCACTAGTTCTCCCCTTAATTCTTTTAGAATTCTGAGGTGAATTCTATCAGGCCCCATTGTTTTGTCTGCCTTCAGTTTTAGGAGTTCTTTCAGAACCCTGTGAAAGGACTGGGATTGACCCCCCTATCCAGAGGGCTTCTGTTAATTGGATTAGGCACCGCCCCCTCCTCTTCTTTTGTGAATACTGAGCAGAAGTATTCATTCAGTATCCCTGCTTTTTCACTGTCCCTCTCTGCCCACCCACCGTCCATTCTGTTCAGCCTCACTATTCCTCCCTTTGTCTTTCTACGCTCACTGATGTACCTATAAATGGTTTTATCCCCCTTCTTAACCAAGTTGGCTATCTTTTCCTCAGTATGGGCCTTTGCTATTCTGACTTCCCTCCCTGCTTGGTTACACATGCCTCACTGAAATCCCGACCAGTTTCGTACGCAGTACGTCATCAGGGGGTGGTCCACTGTGTACGAAACCGGTCGGGTTTCAGTGAAGTGTGTGTAGCCATGTTGGTCACTGGTGGTTTATTTTAACTTTGAATAAAGCCTTTTTGTAGCAGCTGAGGAGTGCAGTCGTTTGTTGTTCACTGATATTTTTTTACTTCTAGCACTCTCTTCACACAGAGGAGCTGTATTGTGGAATTCCTTTCTCTCCCTGACCTTCCCCACCACCTCTTTTGAGAACCATAGTGGCTTTTTCTTTCATTTTGATTTGTTTATTTGCTTCACTCAAAGGCTTGTTGCCTCTGTGATGGAGGTTTTGATGTTTCCCCATTGTTGCTCCACCCCTCCTTCTAGCCTGTTTGCTAGTGCTTTTCTAAGGCACTCTCCCATCTTGTCAAAGTCAGCCCTCCTGAAGTCCAGTACCCTCGCTTTTGTATGGTTTGACTCTGTAGCTGAGTTTATCATGAACCACACTGTTTGGTGGTCACTTGTTCCCAGATGGCTACCCACTTCTAGATCGGAGATCCTCTCACTGTCCCCATTTTAGAGTTAGATTGCTCCCTCATGAGTGGGTTCCAAAACTAGCTGTCTGAGGCATGCCACCTGTAGGGCATCGAGAATGGCTCTACTCTTGGATGTGGCTGCAGCAAAGGTGCTCCAGTTAACATCTGGCATATTCAGGTCTCCCATCAATAGTATCTCCTCCCTTTCTCTGCCATCCTAAGGATGCCTTCTATCATATCCTTGTCCATTCCCTCCCCCTGACATGGGGGTCTGTATACAACACCTGTGCGGATTGTGGTGCCATTTCCAGTCTCTAAGGTGACCCACAGTGCCTCCTCTCCTCCTTATTTACTCTTTTGTTCAGTTGCTTTTATCCCTTCCCTTGCATAGAGAGCTACCCCTCCTCCTCTTCTCCCCTCCCCTCCCTATCTCTCCCGTAGGTTGTGCACCCTGGAATGTTAAAATCCCAGTCATGGTTCTCTGTGTACCATGTTTTTGTGACTGCTACAATATCCAGGCATCCCTCTTCCATCAAGGCCACCAGTTCCGGGAGCTTGTTGCCCAGACTATGGGCACTGGTACTCATTACTCTCCATTTCCTTATGGCCTTACCCCTTTTTGCCCCATCCCTGTCCTTATTGCCTTTGTCACTTTCTCCATTTACCCCATCCCTTTTCCCTATCGACTGCTCTATCTTGGTGTTTACCTCACTTTTTACACTGATTCTTTTGTGGGGACTAGGATTTCCTTGCTCCTTTCCAGTGCCTCCCCCCTTGGCTAGTTTAAATGCTTGCCTATGAAGCATTTAAACCTATCACCTAGGATCCTGGTTCCCCCTCCTGGACATATGCAGACCATCAGGCCAGTATAAGCCTGCATCCCCCCCAGGTGGACCCCCAGTCCCCAAATGAAGCCAAATCCCTGAGCTCTGCACCAGTATTTCAACCACTGATTGAATCCCATGGTGTGGAGCACCCTAGCCTCACCTATGCCATAGACAGGCAGCACCTCCGAGAAGGTTACCGTGTGTGTTACTTGTCTAAGGCCCCTCCCCAACTCCACAAACTCTTCGTGCACTGCTCTGGTCCCTTTCTTAGCCAGGTCATTTGTCCCTAGGTGGACAATGACATCCAGCTCCCTTCCCTGTGCAGCTGCTCTGGCGATCCTGAGGATTCGCTCCCAGTCCCTCCAAGCCATGTCATCAGGCAGGCACCTTACCTCCCTCTTCCCTTCCTCCCCCAGTTCTACCTTCCTAACAATGGAGTCCCCCACCAGGAGTTGTTTTCTTCCCCCTATGGAGTCCCCACCACCCTTCTATGGGTCTCCTTTGTGGAGGTTCCCAGCATCCTCCTTGGTCTCCACTGCGCATGCCTCCATAGAGGAACCACACTTTGCCAGAACAGCATATGAACTGTGGAGAGGTACAACTGGTGGGATGTGCCTCTGTTCCACCACCCTTACCCTTTCTGAGCCCACTGTGGTCCAACCGCTCCTATTTCTTGGCAACCTCTGAGGCAACGGCCACAGAGGACAGATTTTATGTGATACAAACTCCTCCAAGGAAGTACTGGCACAATCTTTGCAATTCTTAGTCATAATGTAAAATTGAAAGATGATTTTTAATGGTTGCAGAAGCATTTTGGAGTGTAGCAGAGCCATTAGAAAAAAATCCCTCGGGATAAGTTAACTAAAATCTATCTCAGGCGGCCATAAGCACATTAAAACTGCCACACCATCGTCATGTCCTCTGCTGAAGGCTTTTGTTTCTTCCTCCTTTTCCTTTGCAGTGGCATTGAAATGTTTTTCTTTTTTGTTTTTTTCTCGGCAGGCACTTGTTCAGTACCTGCTGTGAGGCTGTTTTGTTTGTGTTTTAGCCACCCCTGGACTTAGGGTTCCCCCTTTCAGACACCCTAATGTCACTAGCATCTCCACCATGCTTCTCTGATGGTTGAGCAGCTCTATCTTTTTCCTCTCTCCCCATTGACAGGGACTGCTGCTGTTTTCGAGGAGATGAACCTGCTGATGTGTGCTTTCCACCATCATTGGGAATCCCTCAGAGCCTTTTTGTACCTTGGTAACATAGAGGCAGAATGAAAAGCCATAAAATTTTCCCTTTTTGGCCCTTTTCTTTTGGTTTTTAGGGCAAAACTGAGAGCTCACAACTAAAAAATTGTGATCGGGACCTAGGCACCTTAAACAGAGCTTGTGGCAGTCTGCCCTTGTCAGGAGCTGAGAACAATTTATACCGTTTTTGAAACCTGTGGGTTCTATTCTCTTGTTCTTAGGTCTGTCAGTCATGCTGAATCCTGAAGACCTATGTAAATTATTTCCCGGTTCCCATAAACAATAAAATACTTGACAGAACCTGTATAGATAAAATCGGCTCTGATGAAAAACTTTTCCAGTTTCTGGTTCTTTAGCAGGAACCAAGTTAAATAAATAAAAAAATGCCACTATTAGCTAAAATTGAGAGCAGTTTTAATTTTTGATGGTAGCCTTACAGAAAAAAAAGGCCTGGTTGCCACTTAGTGGAACATGTCTAAAACAGTGAAACCACTGATTAGAAGTGATAAAAAGTGGCCCTAAATATAAATTTTAATGATTTTATTCGATATTGGATATGGTTCCCTTCAGGTGGGAACCACGCTATGCTGAGGCCTTCTCCAGTTCCTGGGAACCAGTCAGGAACCAGAAAATTACAGGTATTATCAGAAAACAATAAATCATAACTAACACAAAGTATGCGACAAAAGTAACTAGTTTAACAGGATACTGTAAAAATAAAGTAAGAAAGTGCTCTGGAGACCAGAATACTGGATCTGTACTTTGAAGTGACTGCTCTCTTCAGTGGAGAAACAAATCTGATGTTAGGAGCAATAGGGGAGTGTGGCCACAGTGCAGAGTTTGAACTTTTTATTTTTACTCTTTGGTAACCGGGTAAGACCCTTGAGGCACAGGTGCCTGTTTTCATTGGCGACCTGGGAGCACTGGGGGGGTTAAGTGACTTGCTCAGAGCCACACAGTATACAAGTGGAGGTTGTAGGAATCAAACCCAGGTCTGTCTGCTGGATGCACCAAGCTCATTCACAGCTCGTTCCTCTAACCTCTAGGCTATACTGCCACTCCCATAATTAACATAAAGTTTTATCTCTGGGGCATTACACTTTACCTGGAGAATAATGCTTATTGTAAAGGATCAATGGTGGATTCCTGGTGTTAGAAAAACTAATCACTTAGAGGCTGTAGAACTCATATGCCACCAACATTCTGTGCTGATGTCACAGCTTTGAGCTGTGCCACTGTGTCTAGCAGGGGTGTATCTTACCCATCTGTTACAAATTCCCAGTGACAAGGTGGAGTGCTACAATAACAACTAATTTGTTTCATTACCTGGAATGAATTTTTAAGGCAGCCATGTCACTAGCCCCTGCTAGTGTAAGAACACACCCGTCAGAATGGCATCACCAGTTCATTACCTCTATGAAAACAAATCTGGAGCACTAGCATCCTCGTTTACACAGGTATCATCATTGGTATCATCATTGGTATATCAAGCTACAAGGCCAAGTGTCCACAAAGCTTGCCAAATATCTAATAATTTTGCTACTTAATCCTGTCCCTGATTGCTACATCTAGATTGTGTTTAAATATTTCCATACTAGGACTATCGATGACTTCTGCTGGCAATTGGTTCCATATAGTAACAACCCTAAGACTGAACCAGTGCTTTCTACGTAGAGAGTTCTATTTTGGGACATATATTGTTTTGCATGCCCTCTGATATTGAATTTCTTATCACTTTTAACAATTCCTAATTCATTGGTGAGAGTAGTATCTTTAAGTGCTCTATATAATAGGCACATGTCCCCCACTTAGTCTTCTGTATTGTAGTGTATATAGATTTAATGCCCTTAATCTGTATTCATAAGTCATACTTGACATGCCCATAAGGGCTTTAGTGAACCTCCGTTGGACTCTTTCCATTTTTATTATATCTTTGTTGTAGTACGGAGACCATACCTGTGCACAGTACTCCAATTGGGGCCTCACAAGTGCTATATACAAGGGAAACAGTACCACAGTCATTCTGCTGGATACATGCCTAAGTCTACAATTTAGTATTTGATTTGCTTTACCTATTTGGGTTTTACAGTGAGTCCTAAATTTTAAGTCTGGGTTTACAGTTATCCCTAAGTCTCTTTCCTGTTCTGTTTCCAGTAGAACTATGTTCCCTAATTTGTATTTGTATAGTTTATTATGCATACCTAGGTGCATGACTTTGCACTTAGTAGGGTTTAACATTAGTTTGTTAGTGCTTGCCCAAATCTGTATGTTATCTAAAGCTGATTGAAGTGCTACACTACTGTCTGGCTGATTTAAAACTGCCCCGACTCGACAGTCATCAGCAAATTTTGGCATCCATATATTGGGTTCTGTAATAGTTAAAATAGATACATAGATGTTGAAAAGGCAGGGTCCCAGTGCTGACCCCTGAGGTACTCCACTGGTAACTGGTTCCCAGTCTGAAAACTCCCCATTTACAGTTACTCGTTGCTTACGTCCTGTCAACCAGTTTTTTATCCATTTTATTGTATGGGTGTTTAGTTTGTATTTTTTCAGGGTGCTAATAAGTTCAAAGTGTGGCAGTTTGTCAAACGCATTGGCAAAATCTAAAAATACCAAATCCATAGATTTACCCAAATCCACCTCTTTGGTCACCAGCTCGTAAAATACCAGTAGATTTGTCTGGCAGGACCTAGTCTTGGTAAACCCATGCTGTGCTGGGTCAATTTGCCCAGCTTTTTCGAGGTGCTCCTGTAAAAATATCTTTAATAATACTTTCAAGTATTTTTCCCATGAGGGAAGTTAGGCTGATGGGACTATAGTTTTCAGCATTAGTTCTCATTCCTTTTTTATAAATGGGCACCACTGTAGCCACCCTCCAATCTTGAGGGACCTCTCCTATTTTAAGAGAATGTTGTAGTATACAAGTAAGTGGAAGGTATATATCCTCAGCTAGTTCCTTTAACACCCTAGGGTGGATTTCATCCGGACCTGGTGATTTAGTGATGTCCAATTTTCTTAACCTATCAAGAACTAGTTTAGGTGGTATAATGGGTTCATTGGTACAAGATAGATCTGCAGTACTTTCCATCCTTTCATCTCTTGAGTTGAATACAGTTAGGGTTTCCGGTTTTAGGTTATAACCGATAAACACCGATAAAACGCCACCGTGGTGAAAATTGGGAAATCAGTCATAACCGAAAAACACCGAATTTCATTGTGTCCCCACTCTTCCAACTGACCAACTGTGAGCTGGATATGTGGGTGGATCATGTTATTTTTGTATTACACCTTTCACTTATATGGTGGAACAGCGCTCTAATACTGTGCTGCTCCTAGCTCACTATCACCATCTACATATTTATATATGTATAGTTCTACAGTTATGGTGCACTATTTTGTAAAACTAATGCAATATTAATATAGTGCAATACCTATGGTGCTAACATGCAGTAGTCATGGTACACAGTTTGAAAAAGTGTAATATCTATTTTTTAACTTGAGTGAATAAACACTGATTTATAAAGATTTTTGTTGTCCGAGAAATTGATTACACCTAAAATGACAGATTTTTGGTACTTCTGAAAGGGGGATAAAAATGCTGAAAATAAACACCTTTTTTTTACAAAAAATAAACACCTAAAACCAGAAACCCTAAATACAGTACAGAAATGGTGATTATAAATATTTGCAGCTTCAGAATTTGAAGCTGGTTTCCCATCATTGGTCATTATGGATCCTATAGAATTTGTCTTCCCCTTTGTTCTGTTAACAAGGGCAAAAAAAAAAACTTTCTTGTTGTCTTTTACTTTATGTGCCAAATTCAATTCATATTTAGATTTTGCAGTTTTAATCATACTTTTTATACTTTTTACTACTAGCCTATACTTAGGGATAAGATGAGAATATACTTTTCTTATCTTTCTGAAAAGTCTTTTTTTTTATTTATCGCATGTTTGATTGGTGCATTAAGCCATATGGGGTAATTTTGTGTCTATTGTTGTATTTTTTAGTTATAGGTATTTAAGTTTTAATGAGGTTTTTTAGTTTGTGAACCAATGACCTCCATTTTCAATCAACTGTCAGTGTGGTAAATGCTCTGGGCCAGTCCCATTGTTTAAGCCTAGTTTTTATACTCTCAAAGTCAGCTTTATAAAAATTAAATTTTTGGGTAGATTCAGTTGCATTTTGTTTTGACTTCCCAATGATTTTGAAGAGCATTGTGTAGTGGTCACTATTATTCAGTGGGTCCCCTACTCTAATACTGGTAATACAATGTTCTATATTAGATAAAATAATATCCAGTATTTTGTCATTTCTTGTGGGGGCTAGTACTTTTTGTTCTAACCCCAGTTCCTGAAAAAGATCCAGATATCTGGCTTCAGTTTTAGTAGTTGTGGAAGATGTTTGCCAGTTAATATTAGGTAGGTTAAAATCACTAAAAATCATGAGGTTACTAGATGGATCCAGGTTTTCTAGATGATTTAGAAGTGCTCTGTCATCCTCAGATGCTATAGAGGGAGGTCTATATACCAATCCTAAAGTAAAAGAGGGTCCCGTCTGGGGGAGAAATTTAATCCATAGTGATTCTAGATTAGGAATATCTGTTGGGATTACCTCACTCTCTGTGTTATTTTGCAAGTAAATAGCCACCCCTCCACCCTTCCTATAAATCCTACTTTTAGAATACACATTGTAACCTGAGATGTTTTATCCCAACTAAAGTTCTCTTCCCATCATGTCTCTGTAATTAATGCAATTTGGACATTGTTTGTTTCCAAAAAAAGTTTGAATTTATCAAATTTATTAGTCAGGCTTCTGGCATTAGTCAGTACTCCATTCCAGCCCAAGTGGTGAAAGTTTGAGAAGTTTCCTGTGTGACTTGTGGTCATATGGTCACTAGATGCTCTCTCCCCCTCGTCCAGTTTAAATGAAACTTAATAACTGTTTATTTTGTTCCCCAGGATCCTAGCTCTAAAATGATTAAGATGCAATCCATCCCCCTTGTAGCAAACTGGACTGTTGAAAGAAGTAGAGTTATCTATAAAACCAATGTTTTTTGACACACAGTATTGTCTCAACCAAAAATTTATTTTGTAAATCATATTATTCTTATATGCATTTTTCCCAAAGGTAGGCAGTAACCCAGACACAATTGTTTCTCCTCCTTTACTTTGAATCTAGTCAAATACACTCATTAAATTTGACTGTATGTTGGAAAGATCACAGATGGAAGGTCATTTATTCCAACATGAAGAATAACTAGTGGGTTTGTGGTATTTTCTAGTAGTCCATCTAATAAGTTGCTGATGTCCTGGATCTTAACTCCAGGAAGCATGCTAACCGTAGTAGATTATTTTCGCCCCTCACAAATCATTGTGTCAGTACCCCTAATTAAGGAATCTCCATTTACTATAATATCCCTAGTTCATGGTGAGTTTATAATGGCTGATTTAGAATTTCTAGAAACAATATTTAATGGGCTTGTAGTTGCTAATGTGAACTTTTCCTCACTTAACTCAGGGTCTACTATCAAACTCTCATATCTGTTTTGTAAACTAATGTACTGAGGAGCCTGTCCTGTCAAGGGGTATGAAGGGACTGTGGTAGAATTATTTGTTGAACTAGATGGGGAGACTAACATTTCAAGTGTATCAGCCTCTTTTGTTGTTGATAATTTGTACTTGTTTCTTTTACTGCCTTTTCTATGAAGCTTTCTAGTAGAGTGATTTCTTTGTAAGTATCTAATCTACTGTGTAGTTGGTCTATTTCTTTTAGGAGGGCAGTATTTTGAATACATTTCTCACACACAAACTCTTGTTCCTGAGTTGTTTCTTGGTACATATTACATTGTGTGGAATGTGTGCACATTTTTTTTCTTGGTGTTCTTTTCCTTTTTTCCATTAGTCTGGGCCATTTCAGCCTGACAGCTAGTGAATGAGATAGGTAGATAAATATATATCTCTTACCAGTCAACAGTGTTAAAAACAACTCGTTTTTCTCCTTTTTTCCCCTTTCTCCACTGTGGACACTGCAGACATGCGCAGACGCACGTGTCTCTGCGCGCGTCTTCACGCGCGTCGCTGTGCGCAAGGTGCACCTCGCTCTGCTCACTCCGTTCATAGTGGGGCTTGCTGATATAGCAAGTAACCCCAGAAGTAGGTGGGGAAAAGCGCATGCTATTCACTGCAAACAGCTGTTCCTTTTTAAATGTGAAAATTAGAGCTATTAACGTTAAAAAATAATACCAGCAATCTTAATGCTGTAACAGTGCCAAGGTATAAAAATGGTTTATCTACTAGACTTCCATGAGTCTCTCTTCCTGGTTGTCACAGCAACCAGGGCTCCCACACTGACCACCGGTAAAGTATAAAATATAAACAACTACAGCTTGTAGCCCTTTTTTAAAACTATTGTAACAGTCCTTCACATATACAGCAGCCCTCAGTTCAGTTGTTAAGCTATTTGTGTGGTGTGTGGCAACTCAGTGCCAGCAAAGTTTCTTGGTAACCATTTCAATGAACTCAAGTGGAAATAAAGCAAGACTGACAGCCCTTACAGTGGTACATCAACAGTGCTCCTCTCTGCTCCTTGGGAACCCCAGGTTTGTGAGCACAACTTTTTTTTAAACTTTCTTTCCCGCTAGTCTTTTTTTAGCTTTCTTTCCCTCCAGTTGCCATTGACTGGAGCCCTATCAGTCAGTCACTAACCTGTTCCTGCCCTGCCTGAGACCCTCCCAGCCTGGGGTCCTATTCCTCCATCCCACCCACGACTCACCTACAGGTAACTCCCGGGCGGGGCTGCCTTCTGCTCCATGGTGCTCCCATACCATATAGCCAATCAACAATGCAGGTAGAGGTGAAGGATGGAGGGTGGTGGGACCCAGGAAGGCAGGGTCCAGCGGTGGGCATGGTGGCTGAGAAGTGACATCTTCCTTCCAGCCAATGGGGTGTTTCCTTTTTTGTGTTGTCTTCCAGAGGTGCAGATGTGCAATGATGTCAGCACAGGGCAGGTGCACTCCTGCACCCAACCCACAGATGTCTGTCATCACCTCCCCCTCTCTACAGTGGCCCTGGTTGTTGCACACCCAGCCTCCGCTGGGTGTCGCTGATAGCCAGGGAAACCACAACTTCCCCCTGGAGGAGGAGAGCTGTCCATTGGACACTCATCCTACCTCCCATTGGCCAACCCCAGCAACCTAAGCTCGCTTCTGACCCTGGGTCACCAGCATGGTAAGAGGTAAGGTGCTAGGTGCCGCAGCCCTGTACACCACTGGGCTGGCTTGTGAGTACAATTTGGTTTATTACCCTGAGACTGGGAGGGGGGCTGGGTGAACTGTGCAGGAAAGATCCTTGATTCCTTGGGGGAGACTGTGCAGCTCTACCTCCAACCAGCAGGGGAAATTGTGTCATCTATGAAAGCAGCCCATTCCTGCCCTTCCAGCCAGAGGTCAAGAAATGGGCTTATCCTGATGACTCCAATGTTGGGGAGAGGGACGGGGGATATACCGGGGAAATGGGTGTTTGGAGACAGATTCCCAGTGTGACCTCTGACCCTGCATGGAATAAAAAGCAAAGCATGAGGAGTACTGTTGTAATAAAGACCAAAGACTAGTAGTCCTTAAATTAGAAAACTGGCCTAACTCATTGAAGAAAAGCAATCAAATGTTTTTATTTCTGTATCAATAATCTAAACAGTTCCCTACAGAAAATGAACATTTAACAACAATATGCTTCTTCAGGGAGTAATAGTGTGACCCAGATTCCGCGGTGTGGGGGGGTCAACCTAGGAGACTGCTCAGGGGCAAACCCTCATGAGATGGTGTAGGTGTGACCACCACCCTGATCAGTGGGACCGGTGGTGGGATCATCTCATAATTTACTGCCATGCACTGCTGACATGCTAAGTCTGTGCCACAGGTTCAGGACCAGAGGTGTCTACTGGACAATAGAAGCAGTCTAAATTTCGATGTGACCAGCATGGCAATCACCACTAAAGGCTGTCTCAGTAATGAGAATTCAGTGGTCCACCTACTCTTTAGGAACTAGGGTCTCAGGCTTGGCACACCTCTGTGGGGCAAAAGAAGACACCAAAGCAGAACATTGTGGTGTCAGGCACTTGCTTTTATCTTTACTGTGTGGTAGGATTGCTCTGATCTGAGCAATCCTACCACACCAAGGACTTATGAAGCATGGTCTGGCACAGAAGACTAGTCTTCCAATTGTGCAGCAGACCAAGGCAAGCTAGGCAGAAGTTGTGGACGTCTATCTTCAGCATCTTCTTCTTGCAGCTGTTATACTGTTTGAAGCTAAGAGTCTTGTCCACCATTTCTTCACAGTCTGGATCCAAGCAATGCAGGAACAAAACATCCGGCACACAACCGCTCAGAACAATGCAGCAGCTCCAAAACTGGGAACCAAGAAAACACAAGAAAGAGCTGCGCTAAAAAATAAAAGTCTGTCAAGCTGATATATCAAATGCTGTGGTTTTATTCAGTGAATACAGAAATAGAAAGTGAGGCATAAAACATCCCAGTGCTTAAAACTCATAATGGATCTTCTTCAGGGAGATATAGCAACTTGTCAGCCATTTATTTTTAGCACGGCTCTTTCTTGTGTTTTCTTGGATGTAAGCAATATGGACCCGTAAGTTATGTTAGCAGAATAATTGACATCACAACATGAATGAAAGCTCTAACTGAGCAAGGTAGCTACTTGGAAACACAATCAAGCACTGAAAAATGTGATGTTTCAAAGCACGAAAACACAAGACAAGAGGATGTAAGGCAGTGAGAGGCGAGGGTGTGAGATGAAGTGGGGGAGTGGAAGCTCTAGCTTTCTGAGGAATTTGTACATGATCAGTATACTGCACAAGTGTGACTATATATAGTAGAAGGAATCTAGGTTTTTTAAATGTAACAACCCCCTCCTTAGAATAGATGAACGTGTTTTTTCACTGAAGTGAGCCAGTGAGAACTGATGCTCTGGCATCGCAGAGTTGAGGGCATAGATGATGGTATTGATCGAGACTGTGGTAGCCAGCCAGGGAGGGACCCCAGCACCAGGGAAAGATCCTTGGGACTGGGGATTATTCGAGTGCTTGCCCATAGATGGGGAGTAGGTAGTGGACCACTGGGAGGGTGCAGGAATCTCAAGGGTTTACTCCTCAAGGGAAAATGAGCCAGCAACTGGCTGCCTAGTGGAGGGTTTCTAGAAGAAACCAATGGAGATCCTAGTGGGGGTGTCCCTGGGACTGACCCATTAAGTACAATCACACCATAGGATGGTTGGTGAGGCTGCAGCAGAACGGAAGGCAGCAAGACAACGTAGGAGATGTAACTCTAGGGCATAAGGAAGGATAGAGAAAGCCAAGGCCCTCAAAAGTGGTAACATCGGCCTAACCTAGAGGAGAAAGGATCCGAGTTGGCGAGCTGAAGGTCCATCAAAAGTACTCACAATCAAGTGGATCTGATCAAGCAGGCCCTTGCTTAAATTAGGATGAGAGAGTAAGAAATTTTGGGCAAGCAAAGGCCCAAATCCCTAGTAGTCTTCCTTAGCAGGAACTGAACTCAACATTGGGATATGCAGCATTAGAGTGGGTACTGTTACAAAGGACATTTCAGTCATACGCACTTTATCATCACTTGTGAGGGAGCAGAAGTTTCATACTGTAACTCAATCATGACTCCATCACTCATGAACTATTGTCCTGCCCCCTCACAGGTGCAAATAAATTAATACTTTGAGGCTGTATATTCCTTATTTTCTCCAGATATTTATTTATAGTACCCATTCAAAATGTCATTATACACTTGGACATGGGCAGTTTTGAATGGTGCAGTGCTCTAAAACTCAACAGAAACTGCAAATTAACAGTTTTCAGGCTAACTTAAAAGGAAATACTATAGTGCCAGCCCAGTGGCGTGGAGGGCTGAGGCAGTGATGCCTTACCTCCTGCCACGCCAGTGACCCATGTTTGCAGTGGGAGAGGGTTGCCTGGGGACGGCCAGGATGGGAGAGGATTGAGCATCTGGAGGACAGCTCTCCTCTCCCAGAGAGGGTGAGGAACAGAGACTGGCACCTGCCTGACACCTAGCCTCTGCTAGGTGATGACATGCCAGGTCCTGTACAGGGGGGCATGGAGGTGGAGCAGCTGACCGGAGTGCTGCGTGCGGACGTGCATGCAGCTCAGCCATTGTCAAATTGCATGCTCCCCTACACAGAAAAGTGGAAAATAGCAGTCCGGGTCAAGTGGCATGATGGCCGCCTGCCGCAGGCACAGCCCCAAGAAGGCACCTCCCAACACTGGATCCGGTCCTGGTAGGTCAAGTTGGGGGCTCACCAACACCCTGCCAGGAAGGGTAACCCATGGGAGTTAAAGAAAGGTGCCTGAGAGTTGGGGGATGGGGCTGGGTGGATGGCAGGAGGAAGGGCCAACTTGGACTGGGTGGAGAAAAATACCAGCCAAAAAAAAAAAAAAAAGGAAATATTACTGCTAACAGATATTGAACAGTTGAACTAATCACAAATAGAAAGTTGTACTTCTTTATCTGGTATAATTTCCCTGCACTTATAGCGTACCATAATGACGTTGACCTCTCCACTACTCCTGACCTTGTGGCCTCTCCTTCACATTTCGCTAATACCTAATTGTGCTCCCCGCCCTCCTGTCCTGTGTCCTCTCTGAGGCTTCATCTGTCCCTCGTCTATCCCCTACCACCTTGCTTGTACCCTAGCTCTCCTCGCCTACCACACCCCCCTTCTACCCTGTTACAGTTTGTTTTTTTCTTTTTTTAACTCACTGTCTGTCTTGTTACTTATGGCATTGTATGTAATATGCCATTACCTAACAATTGTCCTCGTTAGTACTTCCAGCTACAGTTACTAAACTCATTATACAGCACGAAGGAATTGAACCACTGTTTCCAAACTGTTCTCCACTTATGACTAAGTTTAACTATTGTATCTCTGTGTTATATAATATTACTGAGGTGTTATGTTGTGACTGTTCATATATTGTATATCCTGTGTTCCTGTGCTAACCAGGTCCATCTTGTAAATGAGCTATGCTCAATGGTGTTCGCCTGGATAAATAAAGATTTGATTGATTGATTGATAATCAGTCTTACTTAACTGTCCCAAATGTCAATTTAAACATAAGCCACAACCACCCTAATGTAAGGGAAATACAAAATGTATGATTTTAGAGATATAGAAGCTCTAAATCAGATAGCAAGGGGCATCAGTAGCTGTGAAGGACCAGGAAAGGCATGAAGAATTTCATTTGCTACTACCTGTCTTAGGAGACTAGTCAATGTATAGCAGAACACAGATAGACAACGCATTCTTTGCATTATGTCACAGTAGCCTTTGGGTCATAGGAAAGAACTTGGAATCTTCATTCTCAGAAACAGATGAGAAGCTGTGGCCATAGTAGAAACAAAGTGCCTAGTTGCATTTAAACAGAATAATGTCCATATTTGACAATGCAAGGTAAGTTGTTTTCTGTTTCCTTTCCATGGAGCAGGTCAACAATACATTTGAATGAGCTTAGCCATTACTGAACTAAATGAGTTAAATAAACATTTACAGCAATGAATCAATATAAATGATTAATTACATTTTCATTGCAGTGTAGAAATCAGGTGGACAAAATGGAATTCAAAATCCAGTGCAGTGGTACTGTATTATTTAAACATTTTAGAGATTTAACTGAGCACATAGCCATTATCTTTGACTGAGTTGATAGGTGACTTGGTAGCGTTGGATTAAAACTAACATAAAAGTGATCTAAAAATAGTGTTCCTCAAAAAGTCTAAAACAGTTCTTTAGGAAACACCACTCCAAGACATAATCAGATCACAGATATGACCCGAGTATAAGATTACAGTATTTATATCTTGTTTCAATTATTTTTTTCTCCTCCTCTGCTGGTGGCCTACTTTGGCCCCTGCGACTCCCCCAACCCCATCACCCAACATCCCTGGGACTTAGCTTAGGGCAACTGAGTGTCCCACAGATTGCCCCCTGTGGCTGGGCCATCGGGGGGTTCCCCAAACCCCCTTCTGGTGCCCCGTTCAGATCTGTGGTCCCTGTGCTCAGTAGGCGGTGTGGGGTGTGCGGGGCGGCATCTTCTAGCCAGCGGTGATTTTCCTGTTTTCTCCCTGAACCCATGAATGCTCCACAGAGGTGATGGTTTGACATGTGCATGTTGGAGGACGTGCTTATGTCTCCTGCCAAGGAACATCCCCCACTCGGAACTGCTGCTCTGACCTGCATTGCCACCCATGGTCACCTAGGTGGAGGTGTTGCAACGGCACAGTCTGCCCTCCCTCCCTCCCTCCCTGGTGGAAGAGAGCCTCCGCGGGGATGGTCGCTCCTCCTCCCTCTGGCAAACCACCGAGTGGCCAGGGTCATTCCCAATCCTGGATTGCTGATGTGACGGCAGGTAAGGCATGGGTGTCTCTGCTCTCCATACCACTGGGCCGACATATCTTGTTTCAATTATAATGCACAATAGGGGCCACTGTCAAGACCTTTCTGTTTTTTCTCCTACTGGGTAGCACTGTTATGGGGTAAATAATACACAGATAAAAAGCCATGACCAATATTGTTTTTACAGCTATAGTATATGATAACCCCTTGTTGTGCACAGATTTCCATCCTAACAAAAAATCTGTTGCATAGCAGTTTAAAGGTCCTATAATGGTTTTACTGTTGTACCCTTCTGTGGTACAACAACTTTTTAAATCAGACTGTAAACTTATGCCACCTGCTGTTTCGTTTTACACACACACACACACACACACACATGATCTTCCCCAACACAACGTTTTATGTTGTTTCATTATTTAAAAAACAGAAATACACCCCTCACCCAAGTGAGTTTACAACAATTGTGTTTAAGTGGGTTTCTGTTTTTTTAAGAAACTAATAACATAATTAAAATGAAGCTTCCTTAAGAAGATAAAAAATTTCATTTTTATATATCAAACCATATGCTATACAAAATAAGACAAGGACAGCCATGCACAACTCAACTGTGTTTCTATCTCAGGGGTCTGATGACATCAGGTACCTCTCGAGCTTTTCTGTCAGTGCCCCTGTGATGTCATCAGAACCCCCTCAGTGGACAAACAGCCTTGTTCTGCATGGTTTCCAATGAATTATTCTCAATGTTGTTGCTCTGCCTGAGTAACACTATTGATGTATAATGCTATGGTGTTCTAAAAACCCAATTCTTTATCATAAAAGACAGCATTTACATGTTGAACAAGACTGAAAAGTCAAATGATGACAACAAGCTATGTGATTCAACTCTCCTGGGGTTAAGCTGCAGAGAAACAGCCGGGTTCAAAACTCCAAAACAGTCTTATGAAATACTGACTGCCTACTGAGGGATGGGGTACATCTGGAGCTGATATAAGCAGATTGATGCCCTGGAGAGACATGTCACCAGTACAGAATGGCAACTGTTTGTACCACTGGAACACATGAAGGAAGGCTGGCAGATGAGAGGGACTCTGAGATGTAGGTGGGCAGCTAGGGTCCAGGACACTGGAGGGATGCACATCTGGCACATTGCCAGGGCTGAGACATGTGCTGTACACCATCCTGCCTATGAGGGCCAGTGGGGGAGGAGAGATAAATCTGCAAACTGGTCAATGTTCTCAACAGGAACACTGCCAGACTTGAGGGGGAGGGGTAAGTACAGTGCAGCCCACCAAGATACAATGGAATATTGCAGCAGAGTTACTGCAGGAAACAAGGCTATTTCAATGGCAGTTGATCCCTTTTTGCAATGCAGTGTCATGTGAAACTGCATTACATCCTGGTGGGCTCCACTGTATATGGGGGCAAGGAAGAGAGCAGGAAGTTGAGGAAGATGGGGGGAAGAGGATAGGAGAATGGGCACAAGGCCATGGGTGAGCAGTTGACTAGAACAGGTAGGGTATGGAAGAAGGTGTCAGGGACTGTGATCTCCAGTATGAGAGATGGGGGGATGAGTCCAAGTGGAGAAGAGAGGTAGACAGCATAGACCTATGGGAGCACCATCACCAGCAGACATCAGCAACAGGTATCAGTACTTGGCTTGCCAGGTTGAGTCGGATCAACAAGTGACTGGGGCTTGTTGACATAGTTTAGGCAGTAGGACACCTAACCTGTGATGGTACAAGAAGGAAAAGGCTGGGCGGAGTGGTGACAAAGTAGTAATCACTGGGGAGTCCATAGTTAGGGCTTCACAAGGTGGAAAGGGCACTGCTGGGCCAGGATGGTATATTGGGAGATGTTAGTTTCCTTACTTATGGCCAAGGCCCCTGGAATTCTGCGGTTCTGCGGTTTCGGAATTTGCCGCTGAATTTGCATCATGCCGCAGAATATATATAGTGCCGCAGAATTCATTGTTTTTGGCGAATTTTCATATAAATATACTGTTTTTCCATAGTGTCAGGCTTTCTTTCCCACCTTGTTTATCTTGAAGCCCCTCCTCTATGCTCAGCATATGATGTCATCGATGACATCACACCATATTTAGTCAATGACAGGACTGCATTCTGCTCGAGAAATGAATAAATCATGCCACAGAAATTAGAAAATGCTGCCGCAGAAGTCAAGGAGCCCTGCCGTAGAAATCAGAAAATTCTGCCGCAGAACACCAGGGGCCCTGCTTATGGCATATGCTGCACAGTATCAGAAGGCCCTTTGGAACTCTGTACTAGCCTTAACTGACAGCATGCCAGGCAATGTGGCACATGATCTGGCTGACACTGCCTGGATGGCATTGGATGCCACAAAATACCAGTTTCACATGACTATGGATGCAAATGATACTGCATCCAGGCTGTTGGCCCTATCAGTGCCTCCGAGGAAGTTTGCCTGGCTCAGAGCAACCAATCTTATCCCAGACACTCAGTTAGAGGCCATGGATTTTCCTTGTGAAAACAATTCACTTTTTTTTTTTTCTTGGTCTGTTTCTCTCCAATCCCTCTGTCGGCTCTCATCTCCAGCCACCTGTCCAGCCTGTATCCCGCGATCAGGCAGCATCCCTTCTTCCCCCACAGATTACCCCACGTGGTGGGGTGGTGAGGAGCCCCCTAGCTCAACTCATCTCGACCAGGATCCGGTTCAGGGAGCGCCATTCAGGGTAGGGGCTTGCAGAGGGTGGCTGCTTCATTCTGCTTTGACTGGCAGAACCACTTTTTCCCTTTTTGCTCCCTTACATGAATGGGGTATGCAATGACACCAGAGGAGGGAGCGCACACTCATCCACATGCACTCCTCCCGGCACCTGCCCCATCTCAGCCCTTCTATGCAGCATCGGTGCACTGCCCCACCAGACTCTGCTAGGGGCCAGAAATGTTCCGACCACTGGAATTCCCCTTCCCCAGAGAGGGAGAGCAGTCTCTTGGATGCATGATCCCTCTCCTCCCCTGCCGACCCCCGGCTGCCCGTGCTCATTCCCGAACACAGGTCACCGGCATTGCATGAGGTAAGGCATCCAGCGCTTCAGCCCTCAGTGCCACCTGGCTGGCTAAAACAATTCCCTTTTTGGTGACAAGACTGAGGCATTTGTGAAAAAGGTGGAAGAGTACACAATCACGTATAGGAATAACTCTACAAGAGAAAATGCCTCCACTTCTTTTAGACCCATGGGATGGGAGAGGTAGGGGTAGGGGATATTACCCCAAAGTTTATGCCCCAGTCTCCATGCCTGTAGATTATACTTAGGTCAGATGTTACTACAGGTGCAGGAGCAGGAGGCCTTCTAGGTGGGCTGGTTCAACCCCAGCTTCTAGACCTCAGCCTGGACAGAACCTCTGAATGCACAAAACAGGATGCCACCCCTCTTCCAGTGGGAAGCAGGCTGGCTCACTACTTCCAGGACTTGACAAACATCGCCACAGACAAGTAGGTTCTGGAGGTAGTGAGTCAGGGTCTCTGTCTCCAGTTCAAACAGTTTCCAAAAACTCCAGGGCCGCAGAGTTTTCCAGCCTTCAACCCCTGCAGAAACAATTTTGCTGGAATTGGAGGTAAGAAACTTCTGCAAGCTAGAGCAATACAGCCAGTCCGTTTCACTCTCACCCAAAGGGGGAAGGATATATAATCCAGATACTTCCTAACCAAAAAGAAGAATGGGGATTGCCGTCCAATCCTGGACCTCAGATTCCTGAACAAACACTTGACAAATCCCAAGTTCAAAATGGTAACACTTGCCATCGTTATTGCTTCTCTAAAGAAAGGAAACTGTCTGGCATCTCTGGATCTGAAAGATGCTTACTTTCTTATTCCAATCAGGCCTTGTCACAGAAAGTATTTAAGGTTCACTCTGCCCTCAGGGCACTATCAGTTCTCAGTACTCCCCTTCAGGCTCACCTCTGCCCCAAGAGAATTCACACAGTGTCTAGCAGTTGTGGCAGTTTACCTCAGAAGGCAAGAAATCATTGTATTCCTTTGTCTGGATGACTGGCTAGTCATAGGGGAGTCATACCAGCAGGTAAAGAATTCCATCATGGTCACTCATAGTACCCTGGAGTCTCTGGACTTCCTCATCAATACTCAAAAGTCTCAGATGGAACTAGTTCAGTCACTGGAATTCATTGGAGCAGAACTGGATACTGTCCAGGGCAAGGCATTTCTCCCACAGGAGATGGTGACAAATTTACTAACCCTAGCAAACTCCTTTGCCTTAGATCAGCCCAGGACTGCAAGGCAGTTCCTAACATTACTAGGACACATAGCCTCAACTACAGCAGTAGTATCAGGCTCCAGGTTTCAGATGAGAGATGTTCAATAGCACCTGAGATCCCATTGGTCCCAAAGAAGGGATCCCATTTCAAAGTTTGTGCCAGTTACAAGAACTCGGCTACTGACTCTGTAGTGGTGGAAAGAAAGGGACAACCTTAGGGAGAGCATTTCTTTTCAGCAACAACACCACACTGGGGTCCTAACAACAGATACCTCCCTCCTAGGTTGGGGGGGGGGTCACACACAGGCGACCTCACAATCAGTGAGCTGTAAGTGTGATGGGGTCACATGATGAAACTCTTATCGGTTAACATCACTTAGTGGTGTTTTGTACGTATTGTTCTCTCTCAATGTTTTTACAAATGAAAGTATGTAGACTGACATTGTAAGTACTGTTAGTTTAGTTATGATCATATGTTATATGCTGCATTTGTAATTTTAATTTTAATTACTATTGTTATGTCTGCACGTTCTGTATCCCTTCCCCCAGGTGTGGTTAAAAAAGGGTCTTCGGACCCAATCCACTTTCCTGGTGAAATTAATAAATGAAATTAAATTTAATGAAAGTGGGACTTGGTCCCCTCAGGAATGCAAGTTGCATATCAACCTGTTAGAGTTAAGAGTGATCCTTCTTGCCTTAAACGCCTTTGCTCCTCAACTGAGGGGTCAGTCAGTCCAGGCCAGGACAGACAACGCAACCATCATGTGGGTACATCAACAAGCAAGGTGGAGCAAGATCTTCAAGGCTGTACACAGAGGCCATAAAAATCTGGTCCCCAGCATATTCCTTGTAGGTGCATCTGTACACCACTCATCTTCCAGGGAAGGACAATACACTGGCAGATTCACTCAGCAGAATCAGTTAGGATAATCATGAATGGGCTTTAAACAAGCAAGTATTGAACATAGTGTTCAGACGTTAGGGCACTCCACAAATAGATCTGTTTGCCTCAAAAGAAAACCATCAGCTTCCTATTTATTGTTGCAGGCACATTGTCCATGGAGACATTAACCCTGAATTGGACAGGGAAATTGCTGTATGCTTTTCCTCCAGTTCCACTACTGATGAGAGTCCCTCTCAAACTCAGGAGTCAGTCTGCAACCATGATCCTGGTTGCTCTAGACAGGGCCAGACAGCCATGGTACCCTCAATTACTCACCCTGTTCACCAAGCAACCAATTCGTCTTCCTCAGAGATACAATCTCATAACAGCTGTTCAAGGTCAGATAGTATTTTCAAACCTCAAGGCCCTTCACCTGACAGCTTGGTTCTTGAGGAGTTAAAAAAAAATGTTTAAATTTAAATTGGCAGATGAAGTCCTTAAGGGGGAGCGTGGCCTGGCTCTAGATAAGATGGATGTCTGAATCCTTCTCTCTGTGACTAACCTGACTATCCACCTTCATCTACAACCATCTAGGACATAAATGGGAATAACTTTGGTGAAATACTAACAACTAAGCTCTGCTGCAGCATTCCTGTAAGTTATTTTCTGCTTCAAGACTTCAGCTCTGGGCTACTCTGATCTTTATATCTCCCTATCCCTGCAACTACCAGGCCTTCAATCATGGATAAATCTGTGCAACATCTCACCTCTCTATAAAAGGTAGCAGTTATGTTTGAAAAGCTGGTTTACGACATGAATGAATTAAAAATAGCAACTCAGCAAAATACTACTACTTTACTTACTATTGACTCTCGTTTGTCATCGACAGAGAACAAAACTAAGCAAAATGAAGCTTCAGTGCATGAACTACAGGCAACTATTAGGGAGCAAGATTGAACCATAAAACAACTGCAGTATAAACTAGATGATAAAGAAAATCGCAGTCATAGAAATAACTTGTGATTCTTTGGTTTTCCTGAAGATATAGAGCTCAGAAACACTACTGCTTTCCTCCTGCATGTACTGCCCATTATACTGCAGTTGCTGTCGGATCATGGCATAATCATAGAACGGTCTCACTGCTCTATGGTCCCTACACCATCACCAGACCAAAGACCTAGACCAAGCTTAGCTAAATTCCTCAATTATGCACACACGGAACTCATCCTGCAAAAAGCCAGAGAGATTGGCTCACTCATTTGGCAAGACCATCGCATATTTATCTATAAAGACTTTTCAAAAGAAGTATCTGCAAAATGACAAACTTTTACTCTGGCAAGGTACATACTACATCAAATGGGAATCAAATTTGCTCTGCGATACCCAGCAGTTATGAGAATCTATCTAAACAATTCACCAAAAGACTAATTCCCCTGAAGCCTTGATATCCTTTCTAAACGGTATGCAACAACGTCCCCTTCAAGATCGTGGATCCAACACATCGCCGACTCAAATCATGAATGCAGCCACTCCAAACATCAACTTAGACAACACTTCTACCTCCATGATTGATTCGAAATCCAGCTTGACTTCTAAAGTCTGCTTTGTTGGCCCGATTCAAAGGTGGTCTACTCGACTTCAGGAGAGGGTCTCCATGGGTGCGATCGCCAGTAGAAACACTTGGTGTAGTCCAGAGGTCACACACAGTCACTCGATGGTTATGACCTACACACCTAATCTCAGCTCTCCCATTCCTTTGCGTAATAAGTTTGCACTCTTACAGGATACCGTTAAGTCATCGCAAGAGGACCTGTCCCAAGATGATCCCTCTACAACAAATGCCTATGCAACCACATATGGACTAAGCTGCAATTCAACTGATTCTTCCTGGGCTGAAATTATGGCTAGCTCACCTCTGAAAGGTATGGAAACACCCAAAAAGAAATGCAAAGGTAAAACAAAAAACAAATCAGTAGCAACGCTGCTAGACATTCACAGGAACAAGCCTTCTTGATCCCCAGTACCTGTATCTTGTTACTGTATACTGCTGGGTTAAACTTTATTCCTAACCCTTACTGTATATTTGCACCAGAGTGGGTCCATATCTGGATAAACATTTTTCTTTTACACCCACTGGCACAACCTCCTGCAGTAACTATCGCTTCCCTCGTGTGCTGAACTGACAAAGCTGTACATCGTTTACAGAGACGCAACCTGTTCAAACTGTTATTTTGTTATAGTATATGGAAGAACACTATTAACCTTAGGAAATCATCATTTCTTAAGGTTGTTAACCATCATCTGTCCGTTCCAATGTTGTTAACCTATTAACCTATCGATGCTACGTCACATCGATAGGTTAACAACAGGGATTGCTTTTCGCATGTGCACTACGTGACTGAGCCTTCCAGAAACGGCTGTAACGGTGAAAGCATGACCAGGAATGGCTGCGGCGGTGCCTAAATTTAAACAGTAAGGAGCCTGTTTAAAAAATGAAAATGTATGGTAATACACTATAAAATATAATGTATGGTCATACATCGGCAACCAGTTTGAATAACCGGCTCGAGGTTGCCATGGCGAAATAAACCTCTTGAGCTTTGCGCTTGAGGTTTACATGGTCGCCATGGCAACCTCTCGTCAGTTAACAAATCGGTTCCCGATGCATGCCCATACATTATCCTCTATTTACTCTATTTGCTGGTGTTTTCTCTCAGATACAGATTATAATATTGATCCTCCATAAGATGGGATAGTCTAGTAATATTTTATCTATTCTGCATGGCGATTACTATAATTTATTTAAAAAACAATAATACAAGATTTAAATGGTTCTTATAGAAACTGATAGAGCTGCCTCTACCTGGTGGATTTAATTTGTTCCCCTTTGAAGCCCCATAAACTTGTTTCTGTATATGATTATTTCCTCTTACTTTATCTCTTTTTCTTCTTTCTAACACTATTGGACACTTCCAAACATTTTTTTTATACTAATTTGGTGATGGCTCTTGTGTCATTACAACTGATCAAACCGCATCTATAAATACTTTCTATGCAGGCTATTTTCAAACACTTTGGTGTATCCCTGTATGTACAATCTAGTCCAACTCAAAACTTAACTCTCTCTATAATTGTGGTAATGCTTGAAGCCTATATACCACACTGTAAACATCTTAACTTTGTTATAACTGGGATCTTCAAGGTCTATTTAATCATGGACTCCATAACTCTGGTTTCTATGTATGGTGATGTTTGAGCAAAATACCACTTATACTCTGCCCCCCCCCCCACACACTTTCTCTGGAATGCACTAATAAGTTTGAAGCCTGACTCTGTTAAATCAATTCTTGTTTATGACTTCTTAGGGAGACACAAATTCAGGCAGATCTGTTCGTATTGTCACCAGCTAGGGTAAATGTTCAGAAACTATTTAGACCTGTTCAGCCTTTGATTTAATCCTGTATAAATCTACTAAGTGATAGTATTGCCTGCAGGCTATCTCTTGCTATCTCTAATGATCACATTCAATAAGCGAATACTTAATTTAATAATTACACTAGCAATGAGCTTTTTTGTTACTACACCAACTACCCTCTACCTTTACAAATGATCTATAGCCCCACTTATGCTATATATAGTTGAATAGCTATTGCATGTTTTTTTTACAAAGGAATATGAATGATATATGCAATTATATCAATACTAACTTAATATTCTATCAAATTATTAACATTGTGACTGCAACTATCAGAAACCTTTGATTGTTATTTGATTTCTTATACACAGGATGCTGGTGTGATATAAGGTATTAGACAATCTATTAAGATCTTATTTGTTTTGAATTTATTCTGCATCTAGCTATCATAATATCATACTACTGTAATATATTGTGCTGTGTAAGGAGTAGTGGATTTATATCCATGCTTCTTATTTTCTTTCTTTTTTTACTCATGCCCTGATGTGTTGAGAGAGGGTCTTGGCACTTTCGGCCGACCCATATTTCTCCATGCATCTAAGATGACTAAGTTTTGGTATTTTATAATACCTTGGTTGTTAAAGTTGTTAATGTTATTACTAAATAGTTCTATTACAGAGAGATACACATTTTGGTACTTTAGAGCACTTCTATCCACTCTCATTCTTATGACTTGTCCTCCTCCAAGCTATCATTTTAACCTTATCTACAGGTTAATAATCAGCATTAGGCCTGTTGTTGTGCTCTGCTATGTGTTATTTATCCTTTCTTTTTGCTCAGTGTTTTAGTCCCTGATAATTCCATAAACTTTACTATAACCAGATTTTAGATAAGTCATTATGACTGACTTACTACTTTACACATGGAATGTAAAGGGACTCAACGCACCTAGCAAGCAAAAATAAGTTTTAAATCATCTTAAAAAAACAAAGCACAAATGGCATTTTTACAAGAAACAACGTTATTAGCAGAGGACAATGACAGACTAAAGCGTGACTTGGTCGACCACGTATATGCAGCTTCATCCTCCTCCTTAAAAAAACGTGAGGTTGCAATACTGATTCATAAAAATTTAAAATGGTCCCTTTTAAATATTATCAGAGACACTGAAGGCAGATGGGCGATTGCTTCCATTGATACTACTTCTGGACCATTGACTTTAGTTGATGTCTATGCTCCAAACTCTGATACTCCTGAATTCTTTAATAACCTAGCTCAACAGATAACTTTGAATGATTTATACAATTCCCCTATCGTAATGGATGGGGACCTAAATTTTACACTAGATGCATGTTTAGATAGAAGTAATTTATCTTCCGATGCACATCCCAGAAGCATAGATGCCCTTTCATTGTTAATGAAGGATTTTGGCTTATCAGATATTTGGAGACTCTTTCATCCCAGAGACCGAGAATTTACATTTTATTCTTCTCTTCATAAATCTTACAGTAGGATTGATTATTGGCTTACTTCACCTAATGTCACTGAAAATATAATCAAATCTACTATTTTGCCTTTACTTATATCAGACCATTCACCTGTTAAATTACATCTTATCTGGGGTTACCCTCCCCTTCCTGGCACCTAGATCTGTTACTACTTAAAGACCCAGAATTCTTACCCTGGATCAAACCCCAAATGCAAGATTTTTTATTTTATAACAATCCCTCAGATACTTCCATGGGCGTAACTTGGGAAACACTCAAGGCCACAATTCATGGAAAAATTATAAGCTATGCTTCCGACTGGAAGAAATTAAGAGAACAACAACTCAATACTATGGAAAAACAACTTAAAACTAAAGAAGCTCAGTATTTTGCTACTCCACACCCCAATCCCAACTCTCCTCTTCATTCAGAGATATTGCAATTACGTATGCAAATTAATGAACTTATTTCTCGTAAGACAGAAATAGCTTTGTTTAAGCTAAAACACAAATGTTGGGAAAGGGGGGTGCTAGAAGTGGTAAAATATTAGCTTATCATTTAAAATCCCAATAAATGGAATGACATATAGCTGGCTTGAACAATAACTTGGGTCAAATACACACTGGCAACCCTTCTATAAATAATATCATGATGTCATTTTATAAAAAATTATACTCGCCCCAACCCCCTCCACAACCTACTTTAATTCAAAATTTCCTGGAGAAAATAACACTTCCCCACCTTTCCAAACATGAAACAGAACTATTAGATAAACCCTTCACAGTACAAGAGATCCAAAATGCATTAGCATCTCTCAGATCTGGCAAGACTCTTGGAGGAAATGGTTTCCCTGTAGATTTTTATAAATCCCCTGCTGATCTACTTTGCCCTTTACTATGCAAAGTGTTCCAAGAATCCTCCTGTTTTGGTAAGTTATTTTCAACTATGACAGAAGCAATTATTACTGTGCTTCCAAAAAAAAGATAAAGATGCTTCTTTGCCATCCAGTTTCTGCCCCATATCCTTACTTAATGCCGACGACACCATATTTACTAAACTCTTAATGCTATGTCTGGAACCCCTCATTTCTAAATTAGTTCATCGATCTCAGATAGATTTTGTTAAAGGCAGAGTCAGTTCAGACCACCTACGTTCTTTATTTAATCTTATGTATAAAGCCAAAACTCTTAAATCTCCGGTGGCAGCTATTGCTGTTTACTTTGAAAAAGCTTTCAATTCTTTAAATTGGAACTTTCTATATCAGGTTTTATTACATTTGGGTATCATTGATCGATTTTGTTCTTGGATTAAATTACTTTATACCCTTCCCTCTGCAAAGGTTCTCACCAATTCTATGTTATCCCATCATTCCATCTTGCCAGAGGCACTAGACAAGGCTGTCCCCTATCCCCGTCCCTATTTACTCTAGCCCTTGAACCCTTGACAGCTACCTTTCAACAAACCAGCAATATAAGGGGCATTTCTATTGGTGGCTCTCAATATACCTCATTGTCTTATGCCGATGATCTTCTAATCCTTTTAGAAAATTTAGAATGTGCCGCTCAACCCCTTGCTAAATTACTTAATAAATTTACTGAACTTTCTGGGTTAGCAGTAAATTACAGAAAATCTGAAGTGCTACCCTTGAATACATTCTGTAAACCTAACATGAATGACCCCTAGGATTCCGTTTCGTCCCTCAAGGTATTACATATTTAGGCATTAAGATTTTACCGAATTTGGACAGGATTTGGGAAGTGAACCTCACCCCTCTACTATCAGACATTAAAATGACTTTAGATAGATGGAAACTTCTAAATTTATCTTTCTCTGGTAAGATAGTTACCATTAAAATGTCTATAAATTCAAAAATACTTTACCTAATTGCCAATATCCCACTAATCTTACTCCCCCCTTTTCTGGCTAAAATAGATAAATTAATAGGCTACTTTATTTGGGAAGGTCATATTCCAAGGTTTAGTCATAATAAACTTTGATCCCATTGGTCCAGAGGCTGTTTGGGTTTGCCCTGGTTTTTAGCTTATTTATGGGCCTTTTGAGCCTCTCAAACTATTAGATGGTTCACTAAACCAAACTCAAAAAAACCCTTATGGGTGGATATGGAATCTTCGCTGACTCCGGGTAATATCCCTACTACTTTTATTTACAATACCCTAACCTCCAAACTAAGGAAACATCTCAATATTGCCTCATTGGTTTATTACTGGTTTGAACTACATAAATGGCTAAAATCCAACCCTACCCCTGCTTCCTACACTACCATTTGGGGAAACAATAATACCATCCTTGATAGCCACCACTTGTTCTGCCTCTCTTGGAAGAACAGAGGAATATACTTCCTGGGAGATATCTTAATTAATAACTCTCTAACCCTGAACTCATTTACTGAATTACAAACTATATGGGGCATACCCAGGCACGGGCTTTGGAAGTTTTTACAACTTCGCTGCGCATTGTCAGCTTCACTACAAAAACTATCTAGACAATCCCCTATTGATAATTATGTCACCTTATGGACTGGCATCACGCCTGGTCTAATTAGTAAAATATATAAAGTTATCAGAGACAACTTACCAGACCAATCTTATGCAGCTAAAACTAAATGGAGCATAGCTTTACAGTATACTATAACTGACATTCAATGGAACAAATTTTGGTCTTATTTGTCACAGTATTTTTAAGGATGTATGCAGTATGCTTATCCAATTCAAAATTCTCCACCTTTGGCATAGAACCCCATCAATGCTATACCATTTTGTACTAATACCGAATGATCATTGTTGGCGCTGCAGTGCTCCAGGTGGTGATTTATTACACATTTTATGGTTATGCAAACCTGTTTATAAATTATGGCAGTCCATCTGCCATCTTGCATCTAAAATTGTGGCTCACAATATTTCTTTTGATCCTAAATACTTCTTATTGGGAATTGTAAATCAGAATGACAATATACTGTCTAAATTCCAAGACAGATGGTGAAATATATTTTTTGTGTAAATTAAATCTTATCTTAATGTACTGGAAATCCCCTACAATACCTGACATTGCAGACACCCTTAAAAATTTAACCCAAGCTGCATCTCTGGAACATCTTTCTTACCTTGGCTTAGACCGACTGAATGAGAACAAACTTTGTTGGCCGAATTATCTAAATTATTTAAAATCTGTTTGACTTAGTGGACTAGTGAGCTCTATAAACCATCATTTCACCATTCTACTATGTATTATTTCTGTTTGATATTTTCATTATATGGTATCACTCTGTTGTTTAAAATGTGTTGAAATTGTTACTGTGTGTTCTAATTTTTATTACATAGCATGGTGTTATGTTATGCTCCGTGTATAACTACTGTATGTGATCTTTCTTTTTCTTTACTCTTTTTTGACAATAAGTACAACTACAATTCATACCTTACCTTTATCTCCTTACTTTATTGAATCAAGCACAGAGCACATTTTTTTTATTGCTTACCCCATATGTATTTTACTATTCATTATGCTGTAATACTATATTTGTTTCCTATTACTTCAAAAACCAATAAACAAATTAACTGTAAGAAGAAGTCCTTAAGGTTCTGAAAGTTTCCAGGAAAACTTCAACCAGAAAGACTTATGCTTCAAGTGGAAAAGATTTTCCATCTGGTGCAAGTCTAAGCATGTCAATCCTCTCAAGGCAAGCTTACCTACTCTGCTTGACTGTCTGGTGCTCCTGCAGGCTTTAGTCCTGAGGCCTGCAACCCTTAGGGTTCATTTAGCAGCAGCATATGCTTACCTGTCTGCAGGTGCTCAGAGAACAATAGCTTCACACCCTATTTTTAGAAAGTTTTTCAAAGGCTTGGCACATCTGTTCTCTCCTGTTAGGGAATAAGTTCCTCCTTGGGATCTGAATTTGTGCATAGCCAGACTCATGGACCCACTCTTTGAGTCAATGGCTACTGCTGATCTGAAATATATCACATGGAAAACTGTTTTCCTGGTGGCAATTACTTCAGCAAGAACAGTGTGTGAGCTCCAAGCTCTCTGCACTAATCCTAAATTCATCATCTTCCATAAGGACAAAGTGGTCCTTAGGACCAACAGGGAATTTCTTCCAAGGTGGTATCTGAGTTTCATTTGAACCAATCCATCACCCTTCCCATATTTGTCACAGCTAGGTCCAGTTCAGAGGAACTGAAGCTTCATTGTTTGGATGTAAAGAGGTCTCTCAGCTACTATACCAGTTGTACTAAGGACCTCGGGGTTCCCACTCATAGCTGTTTATCACTTATGGTGAGGTTGGGAAAGGTAGGCCAGCCTCAAATAGATCAGTTGCATGCTGGATAGTATCCTGCATCCAATTCTGTTACAGTAAGGCTGAGAAGAGGCACCCAGGGCCTCAGGGCACATTCCTCTCATGGAACTCCTGCCCCTGTGGTAGTTGCAAGGGACATTCCCTTGCTGGTAATCTGTAAAGTGGCTACCTTGAGCACAGTCCACACATTCACAAAGTACTATTGCTTGGACGTCCAGTCCAGAAGTGATGCAAAGTTTGGTAATGCAGTATTGCAGAACCTTTTTTCTAAGTAGGTTCTGTACCTCCTCCCAAGGCACTGCTTGGCAGTCTGCATATGTCTAATCATACTGGGAGATTCCTGGGGTTTGAAGAAAAAAATACTTACCACAGTAATATTGTTCCTTCCAAGGGATCTCCCAGTATGATTAGATCTCCCACCCTATCTCCCTTTATACAACCTGGATCAGGTTCACCAATACTTTCATGGGGAGGGGGTTCTTAATGTTGACATTAATCATTGGATTAACTTATTGTTTTTGATGTACACAGAGATGACTAGGGGGCCTAGCTCTCTCTATGTGTTGTTTTTATCCTGTTGGAAGCCTGTCCTCTTCACCAGGGGGTAGGTATTATTATTATTATATTTACTGGTTACACCTTGTTATTAGTTGCTGGCAGAACCTCAAAAACTCTGTTATTCACATGTGTGAATAATGGAGTTACGTTAACCACCTTTCTAAAAATAGATGTTAACACAGCCGTGCAGATGTCCACCTGTCTGTCCTCACGCTGGCTGTTCTCTTGTGCTCCATCATGGAAACCGCCAGTGCAACACAGCCTCCTTGGCAGTTAACAGAAAAAATTCCCGGGGCACAGTGCATTGTAAAAAGTTTCAGAGTTGACTATGTCTCTTTTTTCTTATTTACCTGCCTTTAACCAGTAAATATAAAAAATAAAAACATGGGGAAGTCTGACAACATTCTCAATTCATTGATTACATCACTACACCTCCAGGGCAGTCTGAGATTCTGGGCTGACTGCATATATCTAATCATACTGGAAGATCCCTTGGAAGAAATAATATTACTGTTGTAAGTAATGTTTTCATTGGGAATGATCGGAGTCCCTGCAGTGGGGTAGACAGGCTAGGAAGAATATTGTCACTTGGCAATGCATTCCAGCCAAGGAGGGTTGGTGCCATTGCCTGGCACTGCAGCAATCCCTCACAGTGAACCAGGGAGTTAGTGCTCTTGAGCAGAGTAGGTGCACTTCTGTTATGCTGATGTGTCTTCTGAGGCCAACTGTTGCAACTTTTAGCATCAGGGAGGTTAGAAAGACAAAAAAAGAAAATCAAGAAAAAATTCTTGCTTCAGCCACAAATTATGCCGGTACTCTCAAGCTGTTCTGCCATGGAATGCCTGGCCCCTTACTGGAGCTGTGCTGGCTGGGGGATATTGGTGGATGTATGGTTACCACCTTTTAAGAAGCCCAAAGTGGGACATTTCTTACTGAAACATTATTTTTTTGTAGGACAGTACATAACCTCAGCCAATGCAACAGACTTGTTTTCTCTATATAATCAGAATTAAGGCTAAGTAATGTAGTTTCCTAGTAGCTTCTATTGTTTCTTATCATTTCAAGATATTTTAGTTAAGGTATTATAGTTTTTTGCAACATTTAATGGAAAGTTAGAAAATATTTTTTCTACTATAAAGTCAGGACATGTAGTATTTTTCATGTTTTTTTGCAGGACACAGCTGTCCAAATCAGGACTGTCCTGTGAAAATCAGGACAGGTGGTAACCCTAGGTGGATGGAGCTGCACATTCGCCTGGGCTGAAGACCACAGCTTAGCAGGAGGGCATAAAAAGCTATACAAAAAGCCAAAACCAAAATAAAAAAAAAGTACTTGTTTTGTGGAAGCAGGAGGTGTGGGGGGTCATAACAGCCCAAGCACAAACCTGTGGATGTTAACCAGCACATTAACAGTTTGTTTTCGGGGCCTAATAAGCTTGTGCTGCCACATGGAAGGTACAGAGCACTGTAGATTGGAGCCAGTATAGTACAGGGCCTTGGATATGGACTTAGTAAAATCCCACACGCACACAATACTGTCAAGCACAAGCAAGCCAATCTCTTCTTCTGTGAGTAGCAACCCGTGTTGATGTGATTATGGGTTGCTCATACAGGGATGGTTAGTTCAAGCAGAGCTCCTATATTGCTTTTGTGAACCAGCTTTTTGTTTTTGTTTTTAGTAACCAGCTTAGGTAACAGCCCTCAGCTTTACCTCGGGTCTTCAACTCTTACAGATGATTATTATAATTACCAATGTGATCCCCCCCACGCCCAAGATCAAACATGACTGCCCAGCCCAGTGCTATCTGACAGTGTAAGAATACAGGATATTCTCGGAGCACGAAAAGACCATATAGTTCAAAAACCGTGCTCC
Organism: Neoceratodus forsteri; assembly: GCA_016271365.2. Taxonomy (NCBI): domain Eukaryota; kingdom Metazoa; phylum Chordata; order Ceratodontiformes; family Ceratodontidae; genus Neoceratodus; species Neoceratodus forsteri. The sequence goes on along the minus strand of CM057450.1, from coordinate 1,746,714,012 downwards.
TTACATATTGATTCTCATCAGCAACTCTCTGCCCTCTCTACATCTCTCGCTCTCTCTTTCAGAAGTCCACTTCTCTTTCTCTCTCTAACTCTCTCTTTCTATTGAAACTTCTTACATTTGCTGCTGCAACAAGCTTCACTGTCAACACACAATATTCAGCAGCTTAACCTGGTTCAGTGTCAGTCAGTGTTCCCTGTATCCTCCCTCACCCCTGGGGATGAGCCCGAAACTAAGCAAATATTCTCGGTCAACAAAAACAAACAACAAATGTTTAAGTTCTGTCTCAATTTTCTATCTATTACTAAATTGCCTATAGAGGGCGCTTGATATCTGCTATTAGGTTTTCTAGGCATTTCAAGTCTACAGGCAGGAAATAGTTGCAGCTTTTCCTAAGCTGTGTTGAATTGTGTTTTTTTTTCTTTCCCAAGCTACCTTGTTAGCCTCTAGCCCAAAGTATTAGCACACCTTATTGTTCATCCTCTACCACCTATGATGGCCTCTCACTCAGCGTTGTGTCTCTCTTTCTCCATTCTCCTTGGACTTTGTCTCTCATTTGATGCTGCTGCATCAGTCTTGGGCTTTGAGCAAAATGCCCTATGGCATGCCCATCAGATGCCTGGCCCTCCTGTTATACTCCCTACTTGTGAATATGGCCTGCTTCTCTCCTGCCTGTCTGCTGCCCTTGCCTTCATTAATTCCTATGATCATCATCGTCTCTTTTTTCACTGCTCTTCTCTCTCCCTCTGTGTCCCATCTTCTTCTGCCCTCCTCCCATCCAATTTCTACCTCTTCTGTCTCCTTCTCTCTGGAGACATTAAGAGTAACCCAGGTCCTATTTCTTCTCCCCCCCTTAAAACACCCCTCTATCCTACAGTCACCCTCTATGGGACAACAAGCTTGGCCTGAAAATCATCCATCTAAATGTAGGGAGCCTTCTTCCCAAAATGGCTGAATTGGAAGCCTGGGTCTCACTATACACACATGACCTACTAGGGATCTCTGAAACCTGGCTAAAACCCTCCACCCCAAACCACTGCTGCTCCTTAGCCAGCTACTCTTTCCTCTGGCACGACCGTTCTTCCTCCCATCATGGTGGTGGTGGTGGTATACTCCTCTACTGCAGGAGTCATTACTCTGCCACTCTTCTCAACCAGTCCAGCAAGGACTTTACTGCTGAGTGGCTTGCTGCTGAGCTAACAATTGCCACCAACATGAAGCTGCTCGTTGGGTGCTACTATAATCCCCTAAGGTCTGGTGTCTCTGGTCTAGCTACTCTCCTCAACAACTTAGCTTCTTTCTCTCTCTCTCTCTCTCAAGAGACACCATTTTGACAGGGGATTTTAACATCAACTGGGACTCAAACCCCCCCCTCTCTGACTGCAACTCCATTACGAAACAACACAACTACTCTCATCTAATTAATTCTCACACACGCCTCAACAACAGGATTAACAATTACACGACCCTTGACTGGATCCTGACAACTCGAGCTGACAGAGTGGCCCATGCTGGCACTCTGTCAGATGCTATTAGCGACCACTCACCCATCTACTGTGTCTGGCAGACCAAACCCCACCACTCCCCCACCCATGTTCCTGTCTTTCTGTGACTTCTCTAACTATGACCGTTAAGCTGCACAATGACCTCAGATCCCTCAACTGGACCGATCTCTATAATGCCTCCAACGCTGACCATACACTTGGCATCTTTGTCTCAACTCTCTCAGTCATCCAGATTATGCATTTTCCATGCACTAGCCATAGAGTGCGAGGCGGCGACACTCGGTGGCTCTCATCTGACCTTTTCAAGCTGATGAAAAAGTGTGACTTGTCGTGGGCTGCTTTTAAAGCAGCCCCAGTCCAACACTCTGAAATACTTACCAAGACCTATGTAAAGTCTGCAAACCGTGTTTTAAATCTAGTAAATCTGCCTATTTCCAATCCTTGCAATCCAAACATCTAGGTAACCCCAAGTGCTTCGGGTCTTCCATTAATGCCTTGCTCTCCCCCTCCTCTAAGCAGTCTCCTTCCTCACTCAGTACCCCACAAGGTCAACTGACTGACTAACCCTACTGAAATTGGGACTGCACTTAACAACCATTCCTCCAGCCTTAGCAACTACATAGCTAAACTTCCTTCCCCCTCCACCCTGCCCCCAGACTCCAAATTGCCACCCTTTCTATTTTAAGGCCATCTCCCCACCTGGCACTCTTAAACTTCTCCTCAGTTTGCCATCTCGAGGGAGTGCTGGTAGTGATGGACTATCCCCGCGTTTCTTAAAACTAATGGCCCGTTACATTACCTACCCACTCACCTTCATCTTTATCCTCTCTCTCACTATGGCCTCTGTCCCTACTGCCTGGAAGCAAGCCAAAATTGTTTCCATCCATAAAGCAGGTGACCAAAGGTTCATGGACAACTACCGCCCCATTTCCATTCTTCCTCATCTAGGTAAATGTCTTGAGAAGGCAGTGAACCATTAAATCACTGAGCATATCACGAAATACAATCTCCTTTGCCCTCAGGAGCAGGACTTTAGAAAGGGGCACAGCACCACCACAGCACTTCCTCTTTTCACTGTCTAAGGCAGATGGACGATGGGAAACTAACAGACGCGGTGTTCGTAGATCTGTCTAAAGTGTTTGATCTTGTTAACCACAACCTGCTGATAGAAAACTCACTGTCCTTGGTTTCTCCACTGCCTCCACAGCTTGGGTCTCAAATTATCTCTCTGGCAGAACCCAAATTATTTGCCTTGGTGATGCTGCTTCCCCTCTTCTGTCTGTCAAGGTGGGTGTCCACCAGGATTCTGTCCTTGGCCCCCATCTCTTCTCCCTATTCAAAAACTCTCTCCCATCTGAGGGTCCCACCTGCAACACACTTCTCTATGCTGATGATCTGATACTATTTCAGAGTGACTCTTCCCCTGCCTCTCTATCTAACTCCCTTAGTGATGACTACTGCAAGGCCCATCACTGATTCTCAGACAACAAGCTCCTAGTCAATGCTTCCAAAACAAAAGTCATGCTGTTCAGCTCCAAACCAAAACTCTCAGCCCTTGCGCTTTCTGGCTTCTTTCTCTGTCCTTTTCCCAGACGGTTTGTCACTCGAAACTGTTACTGCCTTCAAATATCTGGGGGTGAGCCTTGTCCCATCCCTTACTTACACTGAATACATAGCCACTCTAATAAAGTGCATAAACCAGAAGATTAGGTTCTGCTTTCGTATCATAGATCACCTCACTCCTGACGCCTGCCTAGATGTGGCCCATGGCAATCTACTCACCCTCCTCAACTATGGGTGCCCTGTCTACTCCCCTTACTACAGCTGCAGCGTAACATGACTTAACTCTACCTATAATCGAATATGTCACTTTGCCCTCTGTGCCCCCCAGGTACTCCCCACTGTTCTCTCTATCAGCCCCTTAACTGGCTTCCCCCCTCAAGCCCAGCACTTCTACCTCTTGGCCCGTTTAGTTGGTGACGCCCTCCATAATCCCTCCTTCTCTTCATTGTCTACTTTGATCCAACCTAGACTCTTCAGGTGGAATTTGCATCAGTCATCCCACCTCCAACTTGAACAAATTTGGGCCAAAGAGCTTTCTCAGCCGTGGGCCCCTCACTTTGGAATGACCTCCCCTCATCTCTATGTTCAACTGACCTTCCGCTAAACCTAAATGCTCTGCTAAAAGTTAATTTGTTGTCCTACTCTGCCTGTGCCTGTCCTTTTTTATCTACTCCCACTGTCTTCTCCTTTGCTGCCCCAGCCTCCAGCCCCTATAGCACCACCAATTGCCCTTGTGTACTCCCCCCTTTACTGCTTCACCTGTTCCTGCAGTTCTTACCACTGTACATCTACCTACCCCCATGTCTCTACTGTGAACTTAAGATTTCTATTGTTGCCTGTGTATTCGTCAGTTGCCCTTATGTAATTATGCATAAGTTTGCCTTCTAATGTTTTCTGGATCTTGGCGATGTCACTGTTACTCCCCTCCCCTCCCCCTCAAATGTTGTGCTGACCAGCTTACTTGTATTATGCCTGTTATGGAATCCATATTCATTTATTTATATTTGTTTCTATTGTTGTTTCTGACTATTTGCAGTGTATGTCGCTCTGGAATTGTTACCTCTGTGTTTGCCAGTATCTGGCCCTGGCTGTGCCTGAAAAAGGTATCTGGATCACTGCACTAACCCGATTATCAAATGAATAAATAAATATTCTCAACTTTCTGATTTTGGATGTAGTCCCTTTTACTGTTCTGACTTTTAGTTAAAGTTACCCACAGTCCAAACAGGACTGTTTTCTCACAGCCCTCTACTGTAATAAAGGTGCTACTTCCTCTGACCCTTTTAAAAAAGCTGTTTTCTGCTGATTAACAGCACAACACTTACTCAGCAAATAAAAGGAATCAGACCAATTCCAAATGTATGTGGCAAATTACAGATGACTGAAAGTAGTTTTGCATCACTGCAGTAATTATTAGCACCTTAATTAAAACACCTTGGATGTAAAGGAATAAACTGCTGCAATTAAGTTTAGAATCTTTCATGGAAATCTCAGAAACATTTACGTTACAGCAAACAGCAATATTCTATTCTAACACAGTAATATCAAAACATAGTGGTTTCTGAAAAGAATCATACTTACTAGCAGAAGCACCCAAAACGAGCATGCACAGCACTGAAAAAGAATACAGATACTTCATCTTTCTGGTGAAGCAAATACACTTTCTGTTTCTCATAGACCGATACAAACTAGTACAAATGCTATCCAAACTACATTTGTACTCAGTTGTTAGGTCACTATTACATCACACTGAATACTGTGACAAGCCAAGAGTATACAGAATGTCAGCTACAGTATTTCCTTAACTTTCACTGATGTCATTTCTAACACCGCATAATCTCACTCAGTACATATGATTTGATTAATATGAATTACTGGGACTTTCATCCCCTGTTGTCTGATATGTACAGCACATCCTCATATGGCATTCCTTCATCATATCATGGAACAAATACAGGCAAAAACAAGAAGAAACAAAAACATGACTTTTTATGGAGTTATTCTCCAGAATAGTCCGAGTGAGATGCAACATCTTATTTCCAGTGGATTCCTGCTTCTACCCAACACTACATCTGGGATAACTGGAGCATCTGGGATGACTGGAGCACAGGGAGGTCAATAGACAAGTTCAGGGTCACAAAGAGTCACTGGCTGCAGTGGGACTCAATTATACACTCCATTGTCTCACAGTTTGGTAACTACACTGCATGCCATGACAGTCAAAGAAAATGTGCTACACACTGAAACTTTTAGAAAGTGTTGGAATTAAGTTCCGTATTATTAAAACAGATGAGAACACAGGCCTGACAGATGCCAAGAAAGCTGTGCTGTACACTGTCATCTGAGAGGCCCAGATTCTGGAGAAGACTCAGGCTCATGGGTTAGAGTGGTGTCTGTTGGTACAGTGATGTGATCACTCCCCACTGGTCAACCACAGTATTACACTGACACAAGGCTCTGAGCAATTTGGAAAGGGACCCTCCAAATCAAGCTTTTACTCATCCCTCCATTGGCTGAAGAAGCAGCTGCTTATTGCCTCTCTCAATAAGACAAATGGTGAGGTCATCATGGGTGACTCCCCCTCCCCCAAGTCAGGAGGATGCCTAATGACCAAAGTGGGGGCAAACAAAGTTAGACTGCTTAAAACAGTGATATAAATCCGCTCATGTAGACTCTGAGAAACCATCACTTTTTTTTCCAATCAAGGTTGTATGCTCCTAGGCCAAGGCAGGCTGGGCTCCTATCGGCCCTGTCCCCACTGCCTCCCTCCAGCCACCACCTCCCCAGGACTTACCTTGACCGACCCCTTTTCCCCCATGGATTGCCCCCCCATGGTGCGGCCAGGACGGGGAGGGCCATCCTTTCCCTGAAAGACACATCTAGAACTGGGTTGGCAGAGTCCTGGCAGTAGCGCAACTGAAGAGGAGTGGAGGGGACAGGACAGAAGGGAGCCCAACCTACCTTGGCTTATAAGTGTACAACGTCAGGTACACCTGCCTTGCCTTCTCTTTCCTCCTGATTTTCTCTCTTTCCCTAACAGTCATTTGTTGGAAACAGTATGCCCTCCATCCCTGGGAGAGGAGAGCAGTCTGTTGGACACTCAGTCCTCTCCCACCCAGCTGATCCGGAGCAACCCAAATCTGTTCCAGAACCCGGGTCACTGACATGACAGCAGGGAGGGTGTTTGGCATCTCAGCCCTCCATGTCACTGGGCCGACCCAACAAAACATCATTTACTGACTGTGAATATAAGACTAACATATTGTACTTAGATACAAACATAGATGTTTGCAGATAGAAAAGGTCTCCTGGTCCATCCAGTCAGTATAGTTTCTACCTAGGCCCTCACCAGTCTAGAACTGGTTGGAACGCTTGCAGATCAGTCATCCCTTACTTGCACTTGGACTAACCCTCCTTCCCCCTTAGCTCCACCCTTACCCCTGTCATTCTCAACAGTCCCATATCTCTCCTACCCCCTTATGAAACTGGTCCTCTACTTTATATTGACCAGCCCTTGTGGCAGACTATTCCACTTTTCCACTACTCTCACCATGAAAAAGTATTTCCTCATGTCTCTCCAACATTTCCCCCCACCAGTTTATAACTGTGACCCTTTGTGATTGACCCCTTCAAAGTTCAAAGTGTATTTGTCACACAGTATATATAAACATTTATGTTATTACATACAAATCACTGTAATAAATAACATACATCTAACATCCACTTAAAATATAGAATGTATATTAAAAACAAATTTAAGACAGGATACATAGACAGACAATCGGGAGCGGTATCGTATTCTAAAGTGCTTCAAGGCAAATAAGACAGGCAGCACTGTGCCACTTCTTTCACTTTGATAATATACACAGCGCCTGGTGTGCAAAACACGCTGTTGCAAAAATCTGAGACTTTATTGTAGAGAACAAAAAATGTTCAGCCACCCTATTCCTGTTACTTACTGCATGTTTTTGTACACCCAAGGGTTCTAACCATTGACCTTTTCCTTTATTCAGTAAGGGGCAATCAAGCATTAGATGTTGTACAGTCAATCTTGTGTTTGACTCACATTTACAGTACAATACCCCTTTATTCATTTCACCATTCCCATTCCCATACAGCAACTTCTCTTCTTCCAAGGTGCCCAACCTGAATCTGCAGAGTGCTGCTCAATACTTTTCCTCCTCACAGAATTTCAAATACAGTGTAGTCCTTTAGCACTGAACACTTAATATTATTTGTACAGTGTCAGGCGACGCTATGTCAAGACCGCGAGGTGAAAAACAGCGAGGGTCAATAACCATGTTGTGCGGTCAGTCAAAACTGCACAGTCACAAATCATGCTGTATTAGATATACTAACTCTGAAACAATGCAGCACTGTTATGAATGTACTTATCTGCGGGTTTTGACCGGACACTGTGTCAGACCAGTAACATCTATTAGTTTTCCATATGCATATGGAAAATAATTATCTTTGATCCTTAAACCTCCTTCCACAACATTGCTAACCATATTGTCAAAGGTATAATTATCCCAGATACTGGGCATGTCCAAGCGGGTCAGGAAATGGTGCAATTTGTTGAACCAACTTCCCTTATTATACTGGCTTCTACCCATGCCACATGAATCATAGTTTCTGGGATAGCTAAAACAATTTTCTTCACCTTCTTACTGGTTTGATCTGTATTTTACTTTATAGTGACATTGGATTGACCCCTTGCTAAACTTAACCAGTTGCTAGTTGAACACCCTGTTTACACCCTTCAGGTACTTGAAGGCTTCATTCATGTCTCCCCTCTCCCTCTCCCTCCTGGTCTCCAGTGAATACATACTGGGGTCGGCCAGTCTTTCCTCGTAAGTCCTCCCCTACTGGCCATAAATCATCCTGACCTTTTAATCAACACCAAGCAGTGCGTGTCTTTTTTAGGTAAGGGTTTCAGAACTGCATACTGCACTCCAGGTATGGCCTCCCTCACCAAGGACACGTACAGGGGCAGGATCACTTCCTTCTGTCTGCTGAAGAAGGTCCTACCTGTGCAATCTAGCTTCTATCTAGCTTTCCCATATATCTTGCTACAAATGATTAAAGATTTAAGGATATTACTAATTATAATAACCCCAAGAGCCTTCTCTTTTGATGGCTGCCAGTGGAATGCTCCATCGAATATTTATTCCTTACTTTCCCTCCTAAAGTACATAACCGTGTGTCTTTTTTCCCTATGGAGCTTTTATTTTGCATTGGGTGCTGGCTGGTGCTTCAGCCCCTACTTCTGCCACTGACCTGACAATATCTCCCCCCAGGTGTTACCTGCCTTGTTTCCCCACAACTTACCCACTCATGGGGGGGGGAGGAGGGCCATCCTCTCCACCTCCAGAGTCTGGATCTGGTGAGCAGGGCATAGGACAATGGTGTGGGTCAAGGCAGATGAATGGGACTTCCTAGCTGCACAGCCCCTTTTCCCATTTTTTTGGTCCCTGCCCCTAATGTCAGTGCATGTGCAGTGGCATGGGCATGAAATGTGAAGATGCTGCATGTAGTCAAATGCCTGCACCCATTCCATAAAAAGATGAACCTCTGCATGTCACCCAGCCTCCGCTGGGTGGCAGTCAAGCAGCAGCATGTGCTTCCTCCCTTCCACAAAGTAGGAGACCCATCTATGGATGCTTGAGCCTCCTTCCCCCCGCTGGCCCCCGGGCAACCCTGGTTCATTCCCAAACCCAGGTCACTCGCATGGCAGGAAGTAAGGTGCCTACACACCTCAGTCCTCCATGCCAGTGGGCCAGCCTAACCTTGCACTTTTTGGCATTGAATTTCAGTTTTCAAATCCTGGACCATTTGTCCAATGTCCACAGGTCTCATTTCAATTCCCTGCTACCCTCCTCACTATCTATTGTACCACTTTATTTTGTGTCACCCACAAGTAGACACATCTTGTCCTAGATCCCTTATCCAGTGTTGCAATTGAATGCAATGAAGTGCACTGGGCCCAGGACCAACTCCCCCCCACCCCAGATATCAGAGTATGAACCATTTATTACCACCCTTCGGGTTCTCTTCCCTAGCCAATTCCCCACCCACCTAGTGAATTTCTTTCCTACATTTAAGTTCCCTAATTACTTTATCAGTCCTTAGGGGGCACAGAGTCAAAGTCTTTGCTAAGGTTCAGGTGCAGGATGCCCATTGCATGGCCCTTGTCCAATGCCTGTGTCATGGTGTTTAAGAAATCAGCAGGGTTCAAATGACAGGACAGAGCAGTTACTTACCATAACTGTAAGTGCTCAGTGTTAGGACCACCTGGAAACTTTTGCCAGCTGGTGCTATCCAATTCAACTTGCGTTGCTGTGAACTATATAATGTGGGTGACCAATCATGCTTCACTTCTCCACTGGAGACAAGTTTAGAGGATTATAGGACTGGTAAGGACCAAGGCAACCAGTACCAAATCCAAGCACGTGAGAGAGAATAGAGAACCTGAGATAACTCAGGCCCTAATCGGGCAGAGGAAGGAGAACCAGTGTACATAAGCAGGCGGTACTTCTGGTAAAACCACCAGAGAAGAGAAGAGAAGTGAAAAGGTTGGAGAGTGGCCTGTGGCTCAATAGAGGAGACTCTCACAAAGATTTACTTATACAGAAAGTAACTGCTCTGTCTTCTTTGAGGGGATCTCCCTCCACTGAGCCACATCACTGGAATGAATCCCAAGCAATACCACAGTACTGTGGAAGGCAGGAAGGATCTAATAACCCTAAGACAGGAGGCCTTGCAGAACAGTAAGGCCAAACCTAGCATGTCTTCAAGAGAGGCTGTCTAGACTGTAGCGTTTAGTTAATATGTGAACAGTACCCCAGGTAGAAGCAGCACAAATGCTAGCAGAGGACACATCATGAAAACAAGCCATGAAAGTGGCGCTACCATGAGTGGGGTAGGAACAAATAGGACCAGGAGGCTCCTTACCGTACTTCCAGCAACAGAAAGTAATCCAGCAAGTCAACCATTTGGAAAGGCTTTGCTTAGAAACACGTGAGCGCATTATCCTGGTAGCAACAGCCAGAAAGATTTAAGAGCATTTATTACAGTCCTTAGTACAATGAAGGTACCAACACAATGTCTTATGAACATCCAGTGTGTGCAAATGTTTTCCACAATTTGAGGGAGTCAAGAAGTAAACCAGAAGGTCAATGACATTATTTAGTGTGCAATCAGCAACAACTTTTGTAAGAAAATGAGGATAGGTTCTTAAGGTCACCCAATCCTTGTGGAAAAAAGATAAGGAGGCTCCACAACCAGAGCTTGCAGTTCAGAAATCTGTGTAGCAGACGTAATGGCTACAAGGAATAGCGTCTTCCAAGAGAGAAAGTGCAAGCCAAAAGTGGCTGCAAACTCAATGGATGGTGCAGTCAGCGTCTCCAAAACCATATTAAGATCTGACACAAGAAACAGATCTCAGAATGGGGAGTGTAAAAGAAGACTCCTCTAAGGAACCTTTAGAAAACCTCAAATTAGGCAACCATTTTGCCATCCGTGAGGGCATGAAGGACTTATACTACAGCCAAGTACACCTTCATCAAGGAATACCCAAGATCTGTGTCTGTAAGATACAGGAGGTACTACAGAACATGATGGACTGGAGCCAAAAATGGTTCCAGCTCATGGATGGTATACCAGACTGCAAAACACTTCCATCTGGGAAAAGGTGTACCTAGTAGATGGCTTATGAGTGCCAGCAGAATAGCTGCAACAAAAAGGGACACCCCAAAGTGGAAAGTTCTACATCCACAGAAGTCAGGCATGGAGGTATAGAGATCAAAGCTCCAGATGCACCATAGAGCTGTTCTTCTGTGATAAAATCCTGCTCATAAAGGGAGTTGGAGAGGAGGTTCCACTGCTGGCTGTTGAAGCAGACAGAACTAAATTTGTTTGGACCAGAATGGAACCACTAGAATCAAGGTGGCCATTTCTGCCCTCAACTTGACCAGAACCCTCTGGATGAGAGGGAACAGTGGAAAAACATACATGATCCTCCCCTTCTAGGAGAGGGAAATTGCGTCCTGCCAAAAACTCCAGGCTTTGGAGTGAGTCAGCAGAAATGCAGCAGTTTTGCATTGTGTGGAGATGCAAAGAGGCTGATGCCAGGGCGACCCCACTTTTCAAAGTGGTCATTCACAACAGAGTCCAAGAGCTTCCATTCATGGCAAAGCCCCTGATACCTGCCTAGGTGATCTGCAAGGCCACTGAGTTCAGTGAGCACAAACACAGCCATCCAGAACGTGTCATGTTCAAGAGCACAGTGCCAGACTGTGACAGGTAGTGTATAACTGTGTAGCCTAGGCTATTTGGGAATATTCAAAAGAATAAGTCAAACAGGTTTCAAAGTACAGCCTCTCCCTAATCCTTTCTGGTCACTAATTCTAGGGCCCCAATTTAGCCTACTCACTTGATTCTCTTGCTCAGGCCTTTCCTTAAGTTTTCTGGCCATTAAATCTAGGGCCACAACCAAGTCTATACTGAATTGATTCTCTCAGGCTTTCTTTATGTTTTCTGGCCACTAATTTTAGCTCCCCAATTCAGCCAATTCTGAACTGATTCACTCACAGAGTTTTCCTCAGCTTTCTCTCTGCTCTCAAGTGCTCCAGGCAGACTTCCCCAACTCTACCTGTCTCTGTCTTGTAGGGTTAATCTCCCCTATACATTCAGCTCCAAGTTCTACAGCGCTCCCTTTCAGTTCTGTGTTCTGTGAGGTATATCTCTCCTTCCCTGCAGATTCCAGAAAAAAAAAAAATCTCACTGGAGCCTCAGTATTTTTTTTGGTCAGCTTCTCAGCCCACAGTTATTTATAATTATCAGCTGCTCCCAATTATCCAGTTAAGAGCTGACTTCAAGTTTGCAGGTCTCCCTGCATAGTTATTTTTAAAGGCCAACTCCAAAAAGGCAGGTCTTGACAAATCCTGGTTTGGCTCCCACCAGAGCCCCTGACAAAACCCCCTTTGGCCCTGAAAGTGACAGAGGACAGCAAAGGGCAGACCTATCCTGTCACATACCCATTCTCTTAGAGCCATGCCTGGGGAAAGCTCGGTATTGAACGCCATCACCATCCCCTCCTGTGAAGAAAAATGGGCCTTGCTCTGTATTGTGTCCATAATAAGGTTTACAGTCCTGGGGGACAGGTGATCATACCATATCTCATGTGGTGAGAATTCTGTGGATGTTGGAGGCTCCTCCTGCATAATCCCGATACAGAACAGTATTATGTTGCCCTATATATTCATATCTATCATCATACATTTTCACAGCTTGCTCTTTACATGTTTTGGATGTTGTTTCACTGGACCATCAATCTTACAATTTATCATGGTACAGAATTCCTTCATGACATCCATGTCCCTGTCAATCACTGTTTCTTGGGGCACTCCTGCCATACTCTTTCTCATCCCTCCCAAGGAAGAGGGATTTTCAGCATATCTTTTTAATGGGGTCCTTATACGGTTTGGCGCAACCATTTGGCTCTCTACACACAAGGAGGCCCTTTTTCCAATTGTTAGACTACGTACATAGCATTCAAGACAACAGGCACAATAGTCAGCTGCCTCATTAACTAGTCCTCACCCATAGCCTTGAGTGGGTATTTTCCCCAGGGTTTCCTTCCTTCCCAAACAGTCTACATCAGGAAGCATGGAAGCCAACTAAAGCACTTCAGGTTGCACTAACCCAGAAACTATTGCTTGACATTGTAAAACCCCTCTCTAGTTTCTAGGTACCACTCTAACCAGTATACACCCTTTTGGTTCAACTCTGTGGAGACCTCTTGTCTGTAGCTTGTTCATTGCCTGATACCCTCCTATTGGTTCTTGCTGTGACACCCCTTCTAATGGTTTGTCCGCCTTTTGCTTAACATTTGGGTTATTAAACCCACCTGCTCTGACCTCCAGGAAGGTTGCTTGACCTTCTGGAGAGGAGAACTCATTTTCAGCATTTGTAGCAATGCCTTCTGTAGAGGTAAACTCTGTCTCCTCTTTGTGGCACTGTTTATTTATTTATGTAGCCAGCTCCCTCCCTGATGTCTAGGGGTTCATGATGTTCCAGGGAAGGGGGGTCCACAGCACAGCAAATCTCACCAGAAACTCTCCTTGACTCCAAGACATGAAATACTTGTTCAGCTTACCTGGAGCTGTCTTCAAGAGTGACTGGACTCCAGGGTTCTCACAGCTGCAAGAACTGGAAATGCCCCAAAATCGTGAGGGAAGAACCACGCCTCTGGATCACTTCATTCTTCAGCCTCCTTGGTTCCCCCATGACCCTGGATACACGGAGATGCAGGAATTTCAATTAAAGGTCCCCTGGATTTATATATTTCATTAGTATCCTTATTTACAAATGGTCAGAAGTATGGCAGCTTGGATTCAATGCAAAGAAGTGCAAAATAATGCACCTGGGAAACAAAAACCCAGGGGAAGATTACACAATGTGGGGGGGAGGTAGTAACAACAACAAAAATAGAAAGGGACCTCGGGGTAATCGTATCAGATGACCTTAAAGTTAGCAAGCAATGTGAGAAGGCGGTAGGGAGGGCTGGGGGGATACTGGGATGTATAGGGTGAGGCATCACCAGCAGAAAACAGGAAGTTGTTATTCCCTCTGTACAGACAGTTGGTGAGACCCCATCTAGAGTACTGCGTCCAGTTCTGGAGACCCCATCTCTAAAGGACATAGATAGGATGGAGGCAGTCCAGAGGAGGGCAACTAAAATGGTGCAGGGTCTGCAAGAGAAGCAATATGAGAAGAGACTAAAGGAGCTTAATATGTATACTCTTGAGGAAAGGAGGGAGGGGGGGAGATGATAGAAACTTTTAAGTACCTCAGTGGAATCAACAAAGTCCAAGAGGGTAGCATCTTTCAGAAAAAGAGATGTGCAAGAAAAAGGGGACACAATTTGAAGATAGAGGGGACGGCTCAGGGGCAATGTGAGGAAGTATTTTTTCACAGAGAGGTTGGTGGATGCATGGAACAGCCTTCCTGAGGAGGTTGTGGGGTCTAAAACTGTGGGAGAATTCAAGAATGAATGGGACAGACATAAGGCAAGTCTTGTGGGGGGTTAGGAAGAAATAGGCTGCTGGTTAACTAGGATCTGCAGCTTATCCTCTAAGTAGGGTAATGGGCAGACTAGGTGGGCCAAGTGGTCCTTATCTGCCGTCAAAGTCTATGTTTCTATGGAGTCAGGATTCCTGATTTCTTTTTTCTAAAAAAATCAGTTTATTTCACCTGAGCTCAAATGATTTTAGGAACTACTGGGGTCCCTTAATCTTCAAAATGGAAACTTCAGCTCCATGGAGTTAAAACGTTTTTACAAGTGTAATGGCTGTAACATTAGGCACAGCAAGATCTGTTAACAGCAGAGACTTTAGCAGCAAAGATTTCCCCAGCAGTATTAACGACCCTTGTTAACCTGGACCATGAAGCTCCAACACTGATTTCAAACTGGCACTGGTAAGTACCTTCTGAATGCTTCACTACTGCAATGGGACCCTAATCCTACTACGGGGGGAGCATACAGCTTCTCCCAAATCCCATTCCCCGGCTCTACTACCAGCCCAAAGGGACATGGAATGGTGCGGCAGCAGATACAACCAGCCACCACCATTGCCCCAATTCTACTTATTTTCCAGGCCGTTACCCTGACCTGCTCAGTCCCAAAAGTGCTAGGCCTCCCTAAGGTGTCTCACGTCTCCCTGGAGCAATGCTTCACACCCAGATACTAATTGGAGCCGTATCCTCTGCATCCTCACTGCTGCCCAAACTGAGCAACCAGCACAAGGAGAGACCTCTAGGGCACTCTGTGGCCCACTTGTCAAAAGTCCGGCAGCCCTGAGGCCTGTCCTTCAAACAGTCTATTGCACGGGTAGAGGTTCTCCCCAGGCCCTCTCACCAGTACCCCTGGGCCGCCCTGCCATGCTGAGCTGCAGAGGCCCTGCCACAGTCTGCTGCAGCCCCAACATCTTAGGAATCACTAACCTCATACAGGGCCTAAACCCGGACCCCGGAGGTCCTACCATACCTGCACTTCCTTACACCTGGCGATTCTCTCCCACTAACCCCTAGGGTCCAAGACCCCACACGAATGGCTGCAGCTGCCTTTACTGGATATCCTCCCATGGATGCCCTCCCAGGAACCTGGTGCCTACCCGCTAAAACTGATGACCTGCCTAAAGTGGGGGTGGAGGTCCCCTGCACTGCCGTTGCAGTGCCCGCCGGTGTCCCTTCCTCTCCTAGGTGGCAACATCTCTCCCCCATCTTCTCTCTGAAACTCCCTATTTATTCCCTGAACACCTGCTTTCTGCTGCCACCAAGTGGCGGCTAGCAGAAAGTGCGCCCCCAGAGCACCTAAAACCCTTAATTCTGGGGACAAGAGAAAAAGAGGGAAAGGGGTCCGTAAAGGGAACATAAGCCTCTCTCAAACGAGAGGGAATATACACTCTTCCCTGACCCAGGAAATCATTTCCTCGGGAATGATGGCAGGGATCTAGGTGGGCCTCAACCAACAAACTGGGTATGCACACCTCCCCAGCCTGCCAGGAAAGGAACCATCTGATATTTGGCCCAAGGGGTGCCCTCCCAATATTAACCATTCTAAACTATTTAAAATGACTCAGATAAGCTTACCTCTGCCAGGAGGTTCTAAATACAAACTAAACGCATGAAGAAAAACAGAAATGCTTTTTCCAATGATTGGGGAAGTAGTTACTATTTAACTTGAAAGACAATTAATGTTTATACACACTCACTGAGGTAAACCTTGCAGTTGCTCATTCCTCCTTTTCTCTTGATTACACCTCCCAATAAATGTTAAACATGTTTCCCCATTAACACACACCCATTCATTCTCCCAATCACACCAGCCGCAGCATTTTAAGTACAATAGCAATTGTTAACCATTTATCATTAGGCTCTCAATCAAAAAGATGGCAATTATCAGTCTTTTCATTATCCAGTTAAATTATACAGTCACCGTAACCTGCTCCATTGAACAATCAGCCTGGCACTGTTTATAAGTCTTTTACAGGGGGCTTAAGTGGCAGCACTGGCAGGTCCCCTACCAAGTGGGAAGTAGAACTCTGGGTCCAGTTTTGTGGTAACATCCATGAAAGAGTCCTTGTCCACCACATAGTACTTGGTGCGAGTTCCAGCCAAGTCCTGCACCAAAGCAAAGTTTTTGAATAGGGTCAGTCCAGATCATGGTGCAGTGTGGCACATTGCCAGTGCCATTTGGAATAACTGCTGAGATGGGAAATCCCCACGTCCAGATAAAAATAATGTTTCAGTCTTTCCAGCTACTCCTTAAATACCCATTCCTCCCTCATTTCTTCAGTTATGTCCCACATTCTTTCTGACGCGTATGGATGGTCCAGAGACAGGTATTCAACATGCAGTCTCCTCCTTACCCATCTCTTGGCCTGACTCCATTCAGGCAGATCTCAGACACTAGTCCTCCGAGCCTGTCCTGGTTGCAGCCATACTCCCCTTCTATAGTCAGTGCTTAGGGGTTCACTTCGGTTCAACCTGTCCACCCATGTTTGGTGGTCCCTGGCACATACAGGCAATCGGGGGGTGTGGTCAGCCATGGTGACCACCGGCTGATGGAAAGGCCAGGGAATTGCTCAATAGACCTGGTAATCAGCAAATTGGAATCTCTTTCCCAGGAACTTTTCCTCATCCATGTCCTCCTCTAACTCCTCCAGAGCCTTCTCACTCTCCTGAGGCTCAATGGATGCAATAGACCTGGAACTGGGAAGTCCACTTGATTTTGGTGCTCTGGACTTCCCCCAACACAGAGGGCTTGGACTTACCCAACAGGGCTGGGGGGCTGCCTCCAGACAGGGGCCATGGCAGGTACTCCCTGGGCCCTAGAAAGTCACCCACAGAACTTCTAAGGCCCCTGCCCCGCCCTCTGCCATGGGGATAGCAGGCAGCCGGTGGGGGGGACAGGGCAGATGACTGTGCTCCCCGTCACCCCCTGACTTCACCTCCTCAATAGCACCCTCTTCCTCCTCTGCCTCCATGAGCACATTGGGAGAGGAGTCCCTGGTCTTCTTTGCTCTCTCCAGGGCACTTTCTACAAGGGAGAGTTTCTCAAAGGCTTCTGAGTCTCCAGTTCCCAGAGACCACAGTGAAAGAGACCCCTCTGAAACACGTGGAGGCTGTCCACAAAGGAAAACTCAGGGAGTACAGTCAAAAATGTCTCCTGGGGCAGAGCTAGAGCAGATCCCACACACAAGCAGTCATACAATACCTTTCCCCCAAAATCTGCATCTTATAAAGTGCTCATCTGACTGTCCTTTCCCTCCTGCTTACTAAAGACACAACCAGGCGGCTAAAAACATATGTGATGGAGCCATAGCAAAGTACTCTCATACAGGAACATCAGCAACAGCATGGCTTCATATCTCGGTAGGTCTCATAAACAATCATACTATGTTTAGGATATAGGCAAAAAAAACATTTTATTGCACAAAATCGCCAGACCACAAATACAAACATGCCCCTCTCCCAAAAACAGCCAAACGTTTTCACGCTAACTCTCACGCTTTCTCAAGGCTGAGGTAGCTGCAACAAATGGTGACATTTAAACAATCACATTAAAGTGACAGCGTAACATTACAAACACACACATATACATATATATATATATATATATATATATATATGACACACCAAGCTACCAAAATAGCTTCCTAAAAAACACCTAGGCCCAGATATTCAAAAGAGTTGAGCCATGCGCAATAGGGTTGCGCCTGTGCAAGTCTGAAATGTGCCATTCTGCAATATTCAGCAGGAGGCAGTTGCGCCCCCCAAATCATGCTGAGCAACAGCGCAATGCTAATGAAGGCATGCGCAACTGAAGGGGGAGGAACCATGCATAAACTGCACAGCCTGATATTCAGCCGAGCAGTGCAGAGTTATGCAGGTGCAACCCCCTACCTGCGCCTGCACAACTTTATGCCAAAAAAAAAGGATCAAGTCGAGGGCCACCCACAGGTGATCTGCTGTATTGCAGGGTGCAACACAGCAGCCGCCACCTGTGGTGGCCTCCACTCGCTCTCAGGCGGCGTTCTCACATGCCCCGATCATGAGCGAAAATCCCCATTAGCCCGATCGCGGCAGAATGTTCATACCCCCATTAGCCCGATCGCCGGGCAGAACGGTATGTCTTCCAGCAGCCGATCGCAGGCATCAGACTTCCCTCCCCAAAGTCCAATATCCCTGGTGTCCACAGTGGACGTGAGAAGCTGAGTCGCATGAGTTAACCCTCCTCAAAGTTCGATACCTGGTGATCGCAGACTACCTTGAGCCTCACCACGCCCCCGCCAGCTGGCGGATGCAGCCCGCCCGCTTGCCGCCGCGTCATTCCACTGACAGCTCAGCAGGCTGTACACCATTGGTTCAGAGTAAGAGCCAATGGGTGTGCAGTTCATACCATACATACAGGCAGTCCAGATATGTGAATTAATTAATTCATTCACATATCAGGACTGCCTTTAGACGGTATTACGTGCATGCCCATTGGCTCTTTCTCTGAACCAATCGGCGGCAGCCCGCTGAGCTGTCAGTCGGCGGGTGGCGGGCGGCAGGCAGGGGTGCTGCCGCCTGCCGGCTGATGGGGGGGAGCGTGGGGCTCCATGGGTGGGGTGGGGCCACCAGATCACCAGGATATCGGACTTTGGGGAGGGGGTTTGACTTCATGCCCGGATATTGGACTTTGGGGAGGGGAAACTGATGCCCATGATTGGGCTGCTGTGGGGAATAACATTCTGCCCCCGACCGGGCTGCTGGGGATAACGCTTTGCCCGCGATCGGGCTAATGGGGGGACCAGCATTATGCCCGCGATCGACCGCTTTTGGTTATGCCCGCGATCAGGCCGCGGGGATGATATTATGCCCGTGATCGGGCTATGGGAGAATACTATCATGCCCACGATCGGGCTGCAGGGGGTGTCGCTTCCTGATGGCTGCTGCCTGGCAGGGCACAGGCGCAAGTCGTCAAGGATCGGCACACCCGCATGCTAATGGCATGCAAATGGGGCCGTAATTAGATGCAAATACCCCCCCCATGCACCTTGCATAAATTATGGCCCTATTTGCATGTCACCTTTTGAATATCGCAGGTTTGCATATGGCGCAATGGAACTTGCGCCACCGCATCTGAATGCTCCACTCTGACCACTTGCGGGGGCGCAGTTCCACTGGCGCTTACGTACATATGGTTGTGGTTTAGGGGCACATATTCAAAGAAGTTGCTTAATAGAGCAACTCCGTTGAATATCGCCCTGGCCACACCACTGCACTACTGTTTTGAGCAGCGCAAGGGCTTGCGCCACAGAATGGCACAGTTTGAATATCTGGCCCCTAAGGTGCATAAAAGCATATATTAATATGTATATAATATCCAATTATCAGTTTAAACTCCCTTTATAATACATATCTATATTCCATTCATAAAAAAGGTAACACTTGAAAAAAACCATTTAAACCAGGTTTTTCAAATGACTTAATTTTAAATTACCAAAAAGATTCCCTTTACCTAAGCATAAGAATTGTTCTGAAGCTGTAGATTATACTAATTGTGTGCAAGATCTCACAAATCATTTTCAAGCTAGAGGGTATAGTAATGTTGTCTTGGAAGAAGCTTTAGGTAAAGCTAATAGTCAAAACAGAGAAGATTTATTATCAGCAAGTAAGAGAAGGGTGAATGGTCCAGATCCAAATAAATTAAAGTTTATTACCATTTTCACTCCTCAGGCTCATGTGGTTCAAAAGATCATTAAGCAAAATTGGCATATCTTAACAACAGAAAAAAAGTTTGATCATGTTACTAGTGCTTTTCCTCAGTTTGTTTACAAAAGAGGGCCAAATCTCAGAGATAATTTAGTTCACAGCACCCATTGGGATATGAATAAATCAAGCGAGATTATGCTTCCAAAGGGCACTTTTCATTGTGAAAATTGTTCCTTTTGCAAATATATCAAAATAGGGGAATTTTTTAGGCATCCTGTGACTAGCCAGATTTATCAAATAGATGGATACTGTAATTGTAATACTAAGAACATTGTCCATGTCACTTCCTGTAGTTGTTGCTCTAGTTTCTAAGTGGGTAAGACTGTTCAAAAGTTTAAAATGAGAATTGGACAACATATCAGAAGTATATTAAATCAGGATGATGGTACTGCCTTAGCACAACATGTAAAATTAAAAGGTAAAACACATAAATTTGTTTTTCAGAAGTTAGAACAAGTAAAAGAACAGATACGTGGTGGAGATTTGGACAAAAGGCTTAGGCAAAGGGAATTTTTTTGGCAATTTAAAATTAAGACATTTGAAAAACCTGGTTTAAATGTTTTTTTTCAAGTGTTACCTTTTTTATGAATGGAATATAGATATGTATTATAAAAGGAGTTTAAACTAATAATTGGATATTATATGTATATTAATATATGCTTTTATGCACCTTAGATGTTTTTAAGGAAGTTATTTTGGTAGCTTGGTGTGTCATATATATATATGTGTGTGTGTAATGTTGCACTGTCACTTTAATGCGATTGTTTAAAGGCATCATTTGTTGCAGCTACCTCAGCTTTGAGAAAGCGCGAGAGTTAGTGCAAAAACGTTTGGCTGTTTTTGGGGGAGGGACACGTTTATATTTGTGGTCTGGCGATTTTGTGCAATAAAATGTTTTTTTTGTCTATATCCTAAGCTTAGTATGATTGTTTATGAGACCTACCGAGATATGAAGCTGTGCTGTTGCTGATTTTCCTCCTGCTTGCCATAGCTAAATCAGCAGCGAGGCAGGAACTGTTGCCAACAGCTCCTCTTGGGGGGAAGCTTCCTCCTCTATTTTAAAACCCCTGCTTACCATCCTTCGATACCAGCCGATATGACTGCCCCTAAAATCTCTCCTAGATTGCTCACTGTCCTCGCCACAGTGTTCAGACAATGGAAAACATGCTTACTGCTTGCTGTCCTGTAGGCCTCCAATGCGAACTCCAGCTTGCTCGGGCTCCACCACACCTCTCTAACTGTTGCTGCAAAATGGTGCAGGGCCTAGAAGCTGCTCTCTCCTCTACTGCAGCCATCCATCAACTAAGGATGCTGGAAAGTGTAACGTGACCAGCCAGTTACGCATGGGCACCACACTAGGAGAACTGAGGCCTACCTTCCTCTATGCCTAACTCTCACACCATTACGGGAATTTTTCGTGCGCCACATGGCCTGCACAAGGAGAGAGGCCCACCAGCACCTCCGCTTTGGGAATTTGGGGTTCTTTAACCTTTTGGGGTGTAAGAAAGATCCCGGATGAGCCCTCATGTGTAGCCACCCTCCTTCCTGATGTCTAGGGGTTCACAGTGTTCCGGGGGAGGAGAGTCCACAGCATAGAAAATCTCATCAGAAACTCTCCTCAGCTCGAAGACATGGAATAAGATTTCAGCTTACCTGAAGCCGTCTTCAATAGTGGCTGGACCCCAGGCTTCTCACAACTGCAGGAAATGGAAACACCTCAAAATCGCGAGGGAGGAACCACGCCTCTGGATAACTTAATTCTTCAGTGTTCTGGGTTTCCCTCATGACCCCGGATACATGAAGGTGCAGGGATTTCAAATTAAAGGTCCCTTGGAAATGAACTCGTAAGTACGTTAAAACCTAAGGATTTATATATTTCATTAGCATCCTTATTTACAAACGGAGTTGGGACTCCTGATTTCTTTTTTCTAAAACAATCTTTTTATTTCTCCTGAGCCCAAACAATTTGAGGGGCTACAGGGGTCCCTTAATCTTCAAAATGGAAACTTCAGCTCCAATGGGCTAAAACATTTTTACAAGCGTAATGGCTGTAACATAAGGTAGAGCAAGATCTGTTAACAGCAGAGTCTTTAGCAGCAAAGATTTCCCCAGCAGTACTAACGACCCTTGTTAACCTGGACCGTGAAGCTCCAACACTGATTCCAAACTGGCACTGGTAAGTACGTTCTGAATGCTTCACTACTGCAATGGGACCCCTGCTCCTACTATGGGGGAGCATACAGTTTTTCACAAATCCTATTCCCGGCTCTACTACCAGCAAGGGACATGGAATGGTGCGGCACCAAAACAACCAGCCGCCACCACTGCTCCAAATCTACTTTTTCTCCAGGCCGTTACCCTAACCGGCTGGGTCCCAAAAGTGCTAGGCCTCCCTAAGACATCCCACTTCCTCCTGGAACTACGTTCAACAACCAGATGCTAATTGAAGCTGTACCCTCTGCATCCTGAGAGGGTGGTGGATGCATGGAACAGCCTTCCCGAGGAGGTTGTGGGGTCTAAAACTGTGGGAGAATTCAAGAATGCATGGGACAGACATAAGGCAATTCTTGTGGGGGTAGGAAGAAATAGGCTGTTGGTTACTAGGATCTGTGGCTTATCCTCTAGGTAGGGAAATGGGCAGACTAGGTGGGCCAAGCAGTCCTTATCTGCCATCAAAGTCTATCCTCACTGCTGCCCGAGCTGAGGAACCAGCACAAGGGGAGACCTCTAGGGCACTCCGTGGCCCACTCGGCAAAAGTCTGGCAGCCCAGAGGCCTGTTCCTCCAAACAGGCCCTTGCACGGGTAGAGGTTCCCCCCGGTCCTCTCTCCAGTACCCCTGGGCCGCCCTGCCATGCTGAGCTGCAGAGGCCCTGCCACAGCCTGCTGCAGTCTCAACATCTTAGGAATCACTAACCTCACACAAAGTTCTTAAACCTGGCCCCTGGAGGTCCTACCTTACCTGCACCTCCTTACACCTGGTGATTCTCTCTCACTAACCCCTCAGGGCCCAAGACCCTAAAAGAATGGCTGCAGCTGCCTATACTGGATGTCCCCCCACAGATACCCTCCCAGGAACCCAGCACCTCACCACTGAGGCTGCTGACCTGCCTAAAGCGGGGGTTCCCCCACCCCTGCACTGCCCTTGCAGTACCTGCCGGTGTCCCTTCCTCTCCTAGGCAACTCCTCTCCCACCCCACCCCCATCTTCTCCCTGAAACTCCCTATTTATACCTTGAAACCCTGCTTTCTGCTGCCACCAAGTGGTGGCTGGCAGAAATTGTGCCCCCAGAGCACCTAAAACCCTGAACTCTGAAGGCAAACGAGAAAGAGGGAAAGGGGTCTCTTAAAGGAGAATAAGCCCCTCTCAAATGAGAGAGGGCTTACATTTAGTTTAAAAGTTTCATCAGGAAAGACATACTGAGCTGCTAACAGCTTGTTTCCAGATGCATCTTGGGGGTGAGGGGATGTGGAGATAAATCAAGCGGTAGAAAAACTAAACAGTAATAATATTACATTACAAAAATAGAAGTCATATGCAGCAATACAGTATATCAAGGGAACATAATCATAAATACTGAAGGCAAATCAGTACAACAAATATATGAGGTAAATAAGATTGAGTTATGATAGGCAGGGTGAAAACTATTTATACAGGTAAAGTCTGGGGATGAGAGAACAAAACAGCCAGGAAAAAAATGATAAGGGGAACACAAGAGGTAAAGGGTCAAGGACAGTTACAGATGGGAGAAGAAAAGTCATGAAGAAAATGCTTAAAGTAAATGTTGAAGGTTCCCTAAATGCCTGTTATAAATGGCATGCCATTGCCAGACATGCTTCAAATGTTGAAGCTGCAATTTGTTTTGTAAAAAATCTGTCATTGTCATTGTATTACTGTTTTATCAGGGTTTTGTCCTCCAGTTTCCTGTGTGTGGCCACACCCCGAAAATGATGTAATACCAGGGGGCTGTCATTGTTTTACATACTGCTGCAATGAATTCTGGGTAATTTATAATGTTACCTTAAATGTGCCTTACTCAGACGTACAGTCCCTTATATTGCTGTTGGTGAGCAGTAATATGTAAATAACTGTAGCAAGGCATTGTGGGTAAAATATAAATCTGTTTTACAATTTTCGTACTCCGGGATGCTGTCCCATATTTGTGTAGTGGTGTGAGCAATATAAGCTTTTGTTTGTTTATTTTCACAACAGTGCATTGTACATACCGTATCTAGCTACAAGACTTCTATACTGAGAGATGTTGGCTCCTATTTCTTCAGTGAGCACAGGAATATAATACCCTGTATACTAATTTACATAGTGTGGCATTGTGGGTACAGTAACTTTATTACCCTGGTATGATGTCTCAGCACTGAGAACAAAAGGGGCGGGTAGTGCAAATGAAGCAGAGCACCAACATAAAAGGATTTTTTCATGGAAAACAGCACTATTTGGCAGTTTGAATGGTAGGAGACTGATTCACAACTCCTACAGGTTACTACTGCCATTTGCTATGGGAACCTGCAACATTTACTTTAAAGGAAAGTTGCAAGATTCCCCAAATGCCTTTTACACATGGTATGCCATTGCCAGACATGCTTCAGATGATGAAACTGAAATTTGTTTTGTAAAAAAAACTACCATAGCCATTTTTTTTATGTTTTATCGCATTTTGTTCTCCAATTTTCTGTGTGTGGCCAAACCTCCAAAATGATGTCATACCAGGGAGTTGTCAGTGATTTACACACAGCAACAAAAAAATCTGGGTAATTTATAATGCTGCCTTAAATGTGCCTTACTCTGACGTACAGTCCCTTATGTTGCTGGTGGTAAGCAGTAATATGTAAATAACTGTAGCAAGGCATTGTGGGTAAAATACAAACCTGTTTTATAGTTTCCTTACTCTGAGGTGCTGTCCCATATTAGTGTGGTGGTGTCAACAATATAAGCTTTTGTATGTTTATTTTCACAACAATGCAGTATACATACCATATATAACTATATAAGGAATGGGTGAGTGCCTAAGGAATGCACTAGCAAATGGGCAGGAAGGAGGGGTGGAAGAACAATGGGGAATAATAAAAACTGCCATCACAGAGGTAACAAGCCTTTGTGTGAAGCAAATAAACAAAACAAAACAATGTAAGAAACCACTATGTTTCTCAAAGGAGGTGGCAGTGAAGGTTCAAGAGAAAAAAATGCATTGAGAAAGTACAAGGAATCACAGAAGGATCAGGACAGAGAATTGTATCAGTTAAAGCAAAAGGAAGCTGGGAAGGCAGTCAGAACAGCAAAGGCCCGAACTGAGGAAAAGATAGCCAACTCAGTTAAGAAGGGGAATAAAACATTTTTTAGGTACATCATGGAGCGAAGGAAGACTAAGGGAGGTTAGTGAGGCTTAATTAAGGGGGGGGGCAGAGGGTGACTGTGAAAAGACAAGAGATACTAAACAAATATTTTTGCTCGGAATTTACAAACGAAGAGGGGGGAGGTACCTAAAACAAACAATAGAAACACTCTGGATACAGAAGTTGATACCAGCGCATTTACAGAAGAAAGGGTTCTGAAAGAACTCTTAAAACTGAAGGTGGACAAAGCAATGGGGCCTGATGGGATTCATCCCAGAATTCTAAAAGAACTAAGGGTAGAACTAAGGACACCACTGACTACCCTCTTTAACAAATCATGGGAGGATGCGGTGGTACCTGAGGACTGGAGGAGGGCAGATGTGATTCCCCTTCACAAAAGTGGGAGCAAGGCAGAAGCAGGAAACTACAGACCTGTTAGTTTAACCTCAGTGATAGGGAAAATGATGGAATCACTTCTGAAGGAAAGAACTGTTGAGTACCTAGAGGCCAAAGGCACAGGACCCAAGGAAGCATGGATTCACAGCGGGAAGGTCATGCAGATGAATCTAATATATTTTTTGACTGGGTGACCAAAGTAGTAGATCAGGGAGGGCTGTGGACATGGCCTACCTAGACTTTAGCAAGGCATTTGACTCAGTCCACACAAAGATTAATATACAAGTTAGCCAGCCTGGAGTGGGTCCCAAGATGATAGCCTGGGTAAAGAATTGGCTGGAGAATAGGACACAGAGGTAATAGTAAATGGAGTCCACTCCGAAGAAAGTGGGGTTTCTAGTGGGGTGCGGCAGGGTTCAGTATTAGGACCGGTCCTCTTCAATGTCTTTGTAAGCGACATTGCAGAGGGACTGGAAGGAAAAGTGTGTCTCTTTGCAGATGACACAAAGATCTGCAACAGAGTTGATGCACAGGGTGGGGTGGAAAGGATGAGAAGGGACTTGGCAAGGTTAGAGGAATGGTCAGATGTATGGCAGCTTAGATTTAATGCTAAGAAGTGCAAGGTAATGCACCTGGGAAACAAAAACCCAGGGGAAGAGTACACAATGTGGGGTGAGATACTAACAACAACAAAAATGGAAAGGGACCTGGGGGTAGTCATATCAGATGACTTAAAGGTGGGCAAGCAATGTGAGAGGGCAGCAAGGAGGGCTGGGGGGATACTGGGATGCATTGGGAGAGGCTTCACCAGTAGAAAACAGGAAGCTGTCATCCCTCTGTACAGACAGCTGGTGAGACCCCATCTGGAGTACTGTGTGCAGTTCTGGAGACCCAATCTCCGCAAGGACATAGACAAGATGGAAGCTGTCGAGAGGAGGGCAACTAAAATGATGCAGGGTCTGCACCAGAAGACATATGAAGACAGACTAAAGGAGCTTAATATGTATAGCCTCGAGGAAAGGAGGGAGAGGGGGGACATGATAGAAACTTTCAAGTACCTCAAGGGAATCAACAAAGTCCAAGAGGGTAGCATCTTTCAAAAAGAGAGGTGTGCAAGAACAAGGGGGCACAATTTGAAGATGGGAGGGTGGCTCAGAGGTAATGTAAGGAAGTATTTTTTCACACAGAGGGTTGTGTATGCATGGAACGGCCTTCCAGAGGAGGTTGTGGAGTCAAAAACAGTGGTTGAATTCAAGCATGCATGGGACAGCCATAAGGCAATTCGAGGGGGTGCGGGTAGAAAGAAGTAGGCTGCTGGTTAACTAGGATCTGCAGCTTATCCATTAGGTAGGGATATGGGCAGACTGGGTGGGCCAAGCGGTCCTTATCTGCTGTCAAATTCTATGTTTCTATAACTACAAAACTTCTATACTGAGAGATGTAGTCTCCTATTCCTGCAGTGATTACAGAAATATTATACCTTGTATACTAATTTACATTGTGAGGCATTGTGGGTACAGTACATAGCTGATTTATCTATCTAAAACTAAAAAGTGACACTGTTCCATTAATAACTTTGTTTCCCTGGCGTGATGTCATAGTTGGGTGTTGCAGCACTGAGAAAAAAGGGGCGGGTTTGCAAATGAAGCAGAGCACCGAAATAAAAGGCTTTTTTTCCCAAGGAAAACAACATTATTTGGCAGTTTGAATGGTAGGAGACTGATTCACAACTCCTACAGGTTACTACTCCCATTTGCTATGGCAAACTTGCACCTTTACTTTAAGGGAGAAATCAGAAGAGACAGAGCAGATTGACAGGGGAAAAGAGGACCAGAATTTAGGAAAGCAATATGAGAAAGCAGACTGACCAACAGTAGATTTCCTGGAAGGAATAGAGAGGAAATGGAAAATATTACTGTGGAGAGGGTAAGAGGAAGTAGGAGAGGACAATAGGGATGAAAGGTATGAGGGAAGAGAACCAAACCAGAATTTGCTCCAGGGTTTCATTCTTTCCAAACATTGTACACTGAGAAGCACAGAAGCCAGGGATCACTCTAACCAGTATACTCCTTTCTGGTTCAATCTGGGGAGGCCTCTTGTGTGGCTGGTTCACCACATGATATCCTGCTGTTGGTACTTGCTGCTTGATTTTTGTTTAACAGCTGGGTTATTAAACCCACCTGCTGTGATCTCCGCGAAGGTTGCTTGACCTTCTGGAGAGGGGAACTCATTTTCATTATTTGCCAGCGTGCCTTCTGTAGAGGTGAACTCTGTGTCCTCATTTGTGGCACTGTATTAAGCAAGGTTCCCAGCATGGTCTGCACAGGTCCAGTAATCTCCTGTCTTTCCAGAACACTCTATGTGCTCAGTTTTTTGTCATTCTGCTCCACCTTGGTATTCTGAACTGGCTGTATCACCTCTGCTAGGTTTTCTAACCTTTCCCCATGTTCTGGTGAGACTCCACTTTTCTCTCAGACACTTTTATTTCTGATAGAAAAAGTTCCCAAGCTAATCGCATCTCTTCCTGTATTGCCCTGGAATATTCATTTTAGGGCCATGGGTGGAGCCTACAACTCTATTGGGATCGCTCTGTAGCTTTGAAAACGGCCGATTGTGAAACCTTCCATTGGGCTTTTGTAAATATCCTTCCGAAAGCCCAACGGAGCTTGAAATCCTCCACCATGATCGGCTGCTACGGAATAACAGCCGCACTATTTCAGCTGTTACACCCACATCCCATGGTGTGAACTGCACATGCACAACTCGCATGCATGCTCAGTTCTGCTGGTGCCGTCATGTGAATGGCAAAATGCCATTCGCTGCCTTCAGCCGCAGGTGCGGCCGAGAACAGTCCCTCCTCTTTGCAATCACCGCCGAATGCGACCTGTTTGTCCTGATGCCCTTCCACAGAACCAGCTGGGATTCTTCCCAACTGTCATCAATGTGGCTGAAAAACCGTCCCCCTCCTCTGGGCAGAAATCGGCACCCCCCCACTCATGTGGCACACTGGGATCCCACCCCAGTGTGTGCAAATGTTTTTTCCGCTGCTGACATCGGGGTCCCCAATCCCCGTGTTGGCAGTATGTCACCCCCCCACTCATAAAGAAAACTGTCCCCTGATGTGTTTTTCCAATTTTTTATGTGGCACACTGAGAGCCCACCCGACTGTGCCCAAATGTTTTTATTTGGTTTACCTTTAAATAAAGAAAACAGTCCCCGATGGGTTTTCAGGGTTTTTTATCTGTAAAAAGAAACAGTCCCTTTTCATTGCCATAGTCCTCATCCCCTCCCCACCTCCCACTGAGCACCCACCTCCCATTACCCCATACACCTCCAGTCGGGCGCTGTCATCTTCTCTGGACTGGGACACATCTACATTCTTGAAGCCGAACCGTGAACTGAAGAATCAAACGTAAGCATGCTATAATGCCATTCAATGGGGGTTTTTTCAACTTATTGTGATAAATAAGCCATTTTTTGGAATTTTTACATCAAATTTTCAACATGGGGTTCTTGGGACCCCATGCCATGAAAACTTTCATAGTCATTTAGTTACTCGTGATTTCTCGGTTGCTGTGTGGAATCACCTTTCTGGACCAATTCACGAAATGACAGTGGCACTGTTCATGAGGTGGGGTCTCAAAAAGCCCATGTTGCAAATTTGCTGAAAAAATTGCAAAAAATGACTGTGTTATGAGCATGCATTACGCAGTTTCTACACATGCTCCTAACTGCCAATTTTTAATATTTTCCCTCCACATTTTCAACATTGCCACTTTTGCACATCTCCTTTTAAACAGTATAGCTGTCATTTATCACATCCTGCCCAAAATGTGTTTTCGCACCTGTGGCACAGAATGTTGTGGTCGTTCTGCGAAATCACCTTTCAGGACAAGTGAACAAAATGACACTGGCACTCTTCATGATGAGGGGTCCCAAAAAGGCCATGTTGAATATTTGGTGCAACACCTCCAGTAAATGGCCAAGTTACAGCCGGGTATTCAATAATTTCTAAGCACACTTGTAACTTTACTCACTTGACAGCTCGTCAGAGCCCTATCGGCTCTGGCCAGAGTTTGTTATTTCAGCAGCCTCTTCTTGTTCTCATTGCACTTCCTTACATAACTCATCTATGGCAACCTGAGCTTTTCAATTTCCTCTTGCTGTCTCCCATTTGGGGATTACCATTTCAGCCTTCCCTTTTCCTGTTTCTTTCTGTACTCTGAAAGATCATATCTGAATGACTCTTAACTCTTGTTTTTGCAGTGGTTCCTCACTTAGATCCTCCTCGACTAGCCTGAGTATATCAATTTATATTGCTAACCTGACTATATAAACTTCAATCTGCTGGTACTTGAACCTGGATCCTTAAATCTCCAACTTCTGTTATTTCAGAAAGTGGCGCTCCCACCCTTTTCTCTAGCCTTTTCTGTTTACAAGATTTCCGTGGCTTACCTTCAGTACCAAACAGTTCAGGGTCAAACTTTGGGAACATCTGTTCTAACCCAAGAAATTCCTCTCTTGGTGTTTACACTCTAAGCATCTCTTCTTGACAGAGAGTGATGCCCTGGAGAGAGAACCTTATGCAAATTATAGAATTTAGAATGAAAGTTCAAACTCTGCATTGTGGTCATGCTCCAGTCTGACCCCTAACGTCAGATTTGTTTCTCTGCTGAAGAGAGCAGTCACTCCAAAGTACAGATCTGGTATTCTGGTCTCCAGGGGCTCAATGTTTAAAAGTTTGTGCAGGCGCTAATGGGTCTTTGCCCGCGCAAACTGGGGTTTGTGCTGGACCTGCATGTTCAAAAGGGGCTGTTTCACTGGCAAAAAGGGCTAGCGCCCATGCAAAACATAATGTATGCACACAGGCAAGGGGAGGGGCATGGCCATGAATATCCATGCTACCCCATATTCAGCAGTTTCGCACAGTGCAAAAGTTTCATTGCGGTCCCTTTGCGCAGTACAAATACCGCCAAATAAAACCCCAACTTAACTCTGGGCAACCCTAGCAGCTGCTGTAGGTAATGCAGCCACCTAGCTGGTTGGCCGCTGGAGGAGCACAACTGCCCCCTGTGGTCCCTGACACCCCCACCGAACCCCATGATTGCTGATCCATAATGTACCAATCAAACTCCCTGGTGGTAGTGGCCTCCCTTCCCTCTGCTTGCCAGCCTGTCTGTGAGATACAAATATCCATGGTGGTGGTAGTGGTCCCCTCTCTGATTGCCAGCCCATCTGTAAAATAAAAATATCTCTGCTGCTAATGGTCCTCCCTCCAATCACTGGCCCTTCTGTAAAATAATAATATCCCTGGTGCTAGTGATCCCCCGACCAGTCGCCAACCCATGCTTTGCTAACATGAAATCCCTGGTGTCTAGTAGCCCCTCCCCTACCGTGGCACTAGAAACCCACCCCTCACCCCCTTCCATGTCCCTTTGGTGCTGTGGGTGTATACGGCGACTGGCACAGCCCTCCTCACACCTCCTTGGCCAGGCGCCATATTTCCAGGCAGGGAGCATGCATCTTATTTATAGTACAGGGCATGTCACCTTGTCCTATAAATAAGAGGCGTGCTCCCTGCCTGGACATAGAGTGGCTGGCTGTGGAGGTGTGAGGAGGGTTGTGCTGGTTGCCGTATGTATCTGCGGCACTGAAGGGACTGGGAAGGTGACAGGGGTGGGTTTTCGGTGCCACGGTGAGGGGGCCACTAGGTGACAGGGATTTCGTGTTACCACAGTATGGGCTGGTGATCAATGGGGGGCCACTAGCACCAGGAGCATTATTATTTTACAACCTATCTGGTGATTGGGGGGGGTGGACCACTTGCACCAGGGATGATATTATTTTACAGACGGGCTAGCAATTGGAGGGAGAGGTACCACAACCACTAGGGAGATTATTATTTTACAGATGGGCCAGCAATCGGTGGAGGGGGGCCACTACCACCTGGGATATTGTTATTTTACAGTTGGGCCAGCAATAGGAGGGAAGAAGGGACCACTAACACCAGGGATATATTTTTATACAGTAAGGGCCAGCAATGGGGGGAGGGGGGACCACTACTACCTGGGACCTGTGAGCAATTGGGGGGCAGCGCCGTGCTAACCTGCCTCTCTGCCTATGCACATGAGCCCATAATGGGCATGCAAATGGCCCTTTAGCACCTCGCATGCCCAATTGGCTCATTTGCAATGGGTCACTTTGAATATTGCAAATAGCACTCCAGCAATATCCATTCTGGCGGTGTATTTCGGGACCCCTGTTGGGGCAGCACTAAGTGGCTTAGCTTTGGGATGACATGTCCCTATATTCAGTCAGATAATACCGGTGCACTATTCACCTAAGTATAGCATCTTTGGGCACCTGGGCAATCGCAAAGTGCAGGGCAAATTTTTGCACTCCACTTTGCTTGAATTTGAATATCAGATCCCAGAAGTGTTTCATTATTTTAATTTTAAGTCTATTTGTCTATTTTAGTTTCACAATAAGTCTGCATTAGTTAAAGATTTGTAGAATTGTTATTAATTTTAAAGGGCTCCCCAGTTCCCAATTATTTCCCAGGAACTGGAAGCCTATGGTCACATGCCACAAGGGAGACATCTGCCACTGTGGCAGTTATAAGGGGCATTCCACTTTTAGACATTTGTAAAGCAGCTACCTGGAAAACAGTGCACACATTCACAAAACACTATGCCTGGACACACAGTCCAGGAGGGATGAAAGTTTTGGACCTGCTGTCTTGCAGATCCTTTTTCCTAATAGCTTCTAGACCCATCCTCCCAAGGCAATCCAAAAGAGCCAGGCACTTGAAGGATACCACCCAGGGGGATAAATGAATACTCAAAATGCAAGCTCTCCAAGTGGAAAAATTATTTAATCCAGCCAGGTAATGTGAGAACACATTGAACAATGCCCCTAGGTGGTAGCATTGTACTTCAGCATGGCAATTAGATAAATGGGAGCAGTAGGCATACTGGCTCCATGCCCTGACAAAGACTACAGTTGAAGTGCTGGGGTGTTAGCGTAGCTGACACTTGTCTCACACCTTTTGTCCTCAAGTTATCTGGCTGGATTAAAGAATTTTTCCACTTGGAGATCTTTCTGTTTGAATATTTATTTATCCACCTGGGTAGTATCCTTTGAATGCCTGACTGCTTTGGATTGTGTTGGTAGAGTTTTGGGGTTAGCCACACAAAACCAAGCACCAGGCCCCTGGCATTGCTGAACACACTTGCCCCTGGAGTGTTGGGTGAAGCATCTTCCCAAGGTACTGCTAGTGAGTCTGCATTTTTTTTTGTTACTCAATTTTTATTAGTGCACAGAAGATAACTCACATCACTTAGTTCATTACTACTAGAGGAGCCTTGATAATACCAGATATCTAAAGCTGTGACTTGAAATCATATAAGCAAAATAATGTCCCACACAAATGAAGCCATTAGATACATGGTTATCTTTCCTTGTGCAGTCTTAATGTTTTCCTTTTTCTTCTGTTCTCATTCTTCAGAAGTCCAGCTGTTGGGGAACATCCGCTAAAGAGAGGAGTACAAGCACAGATAGACACATCTTCATACAAAGTTATATCTGGGGGATCCTCCCTCTCTAACAATGGGGAAGAGGAACCTCTGCACAGAGTTGATTGACATTGAGGATCAAATAATTTTTAAGACTCCAGAATAAAGCAAAGCTCCTCTTTTTAAACAAGGACATCTAAACCTATCAACTATGTACAATTTTGGTGAAGTTGAAAACTGGAGCAAAAATAAATTAATAATAAAAAAACAAAACTAGTACCATATGTGTGATGAGTTCATTATCAATTTTAATTTTAGGGTACCTAACACTCAGAGGGTAATATAAGGGATGCAATATAAAGGTTGGCCCCCCATTCCCCCCTCCTCCACATCAGTGCTGGCTCTATTAATCCAAGGGGAAGGTAGTGATTCACCCCAGATCCTGTGTTTCCCAACCGGGAGTCCAATCAAGAGTCCACTGTTCCAAGATAACTGGGCTGAAAACCCCTTCTCATGCCAATCTCGCCAGACCTCTTGGAACTTCCCTATATTAAGACTAAGAGATGCAGTTATTTTTTCCATCTCCTCCAACTCAAGTATTTTATTCATCTATGTTTGAGTTTTGGTAGGAGTCACTGACATCCGGCAAACTGTAATACTCTTCAGGGCTGCCAGTCTGAGGATGTGGTACAGTTTTCTCTGAGGTCTAGAGAGTTTTAACTGGTCTGTACTAAACAGGCCTAAACAGAGGGAGCAGAAGGACCCAGACAGAGATACCCCCAAGATCTTTTGGATACGTCGTGGACCTGTTGCCAGAAATGCCTAACCCCAGGACACTCCCAGAAAATATGGAAGTGGGAACCCACTCACCCACATCCCCTCCAGCAAAGGTCAGAGTGTTCAGGGTTGAAATGTTTGGTGATTGTTAGAGTCCTGAAAAAATGCATCTGGACCTTCCAGTGGTATTCGCCCCATGTGGGGGAAGCTGTGATATGCCAACTTTGATTAAGGATTCCCTGTCATTCTGAGCAGTCAGTTTGTAAGTTGGATTCTCTCTCTCCCATCGGGACTTGATTAAGTTACCCTGCTCTGAGTGTAGAGTGATGAGTAGCCGATAGACCTGGGAGATAGGATGCATATTTGCTCTCAAAGTTATCCAACTGTAAAATAGTTGTTCTAGATCCACCAAGGGCCTTAATAACTGTTGTAGATGTGGGGCTTGCTGGATGAAGTGCCTAACTTGTAAAAATCGGAAATGGTCCTCCCTTCTAAGGCCATACTTTAACGCTAACTGCTGGAAGGTGGTACAGATACCTTTATCCAGGAGGTGGGAGAATCTGGTGAGGCCCTTATGCTCCCAGAATTTGTAACCTATGTCCATTTAAGGGGGTTTAAATGTTTCTTGGTGGCAAATGAGGGACAGGGGACCCACACCTCCCGGGACCCCCAGTCTTTTACATAAAAGTAACAGAACCCCAAGGGAGTGTCTCGTCCATGGGTTTGTAACTTTATTCACTATTCTTGGGGACAGATATGCCATGGGTAGGGTCCAGAGAGAGAGAGAGAGAGAGAGAGAGAATCGGGGCCTGTTCTGACTCCATGGTATACCATCTAGTGTCTACCCTTTCCTTCATCCAAGCATAGAGCCAAGGGGCTTGTGCTGCCAAATAGTAATTAGTAATGTCTGGTAAGCCTACCCCCCAGCTCTCGTGGTGTGCAGAGCAACATTCTAGTTAGCCTAGGCCTTTTACCATTCCACACAATATGTGTTAACATGTGTTCTAAGTCTCTCATAAAGGGGGTTGGAAGATGGATTGGAAGTGTTTAGAAAAGGAAGAGCAAGCAGGGGAGCACATTCATTCTAGTGGTGTGCACCCTTCCTAACAGAGTCAAAGGGAGTAGTCTCCATCTATCTAGGTCTTGTTTTAAGGAGTCCAGAAGCCTGAGGTAATTAAAAGAAAAAAGTTGCGTTGTATCAGCCGATACCTTAATACCTAAATATCTAACGGTAATGTGGGTCACCCATGTGAATTGAAAATGTGATTGCATCTCCGGGGGAGGACGGCCACTGAGCAGAATAGTTTCCGATTTTGAGGGGTTAACTTTGTAACCTGCTATTGTTTGGAATTGTTCCAAGATTTCCATGAGGTGAGGTAGGGAGTTGACTGGATCCCCCAGATAGATCAGTGTATCGTCTGCATACAGTGAGATTTTGTGGGATTGAGATCCCACTGTAATTCCCTCAATTCGAGGATGTTGTCTAATTTGTTCTGCTAGGGGTTCCAAGGAAAGGGCAAACAAAAGAGGGGAGAGGGGACATCCCTGACGTGTCCCTTGAAATAAGGGGAATCTAGAGGAGGTGCAGCCATTTACACTGATCACTGCTTCTGGTTGGGAATATAATGCTGAAACCCCCCCAATAAAGCTGTCTCCAAGGTTGAATTTTTTAAGTACGGCCTGAAAAAAAACCCAATCTACCCTGTCGAATGCCTTTTCGGCATCGATACTCACTGAAATTTGGAATTTTGGTGATCCCCTTTGGGAAGAAAGTATGTTTAGTAGCCGCCTGATATTGTCTTGTAAAAGTTTACCCGAAATGAACCCCGTTTGGTCGGGATGAACAAGATCTTTGATAATTAGCTGTAGTCTTTGAGCCAGTATGCCGGTAAATATCTTTAAGTCTGTATTCAGGAGGGAGATAGGCCAGTAAGAGGCACACTCTGTAGGAGGTTTACCAGGTTTGGGCAATACAGAGATTTGGGCATAGTTCCACGATGGGGGAACAGGGTGGGGTAACCTCAGGACAACATTGAGAGTTTCAAGGAGTGTGGGGAGAAGATCTGCCTGGAAGATTTTATAAAATTCGGCTGGATGGCCATCTGGCCCTGGGGTCTTAGCATGTTTGAGGTGAGTAATTTGGTTTTTAAGCTCCAGCATGGTAATGGGTAACCCCACCGTCTCAATTCGTTTGGGGTCCAGGACTGGGAGATGAATCTCAGCCAAATACTGGGCGATCTTGGCTTCATGGACTGAGTCTCGCTCTGCAGTGTACAGCTTCTGATAGAAGTCAGCAAAGCATTTTGTGATGTCTAATTGTGACGTGACCATGCTGCTGTCCGTTTCCCGCCTAAGCTTTAATACTGCCCTAAAGGCTGCTTCTTTTCGCAGTTGAGCTGCCAGCAACTTGCCTGCCCTGTTGCCCTTCTCATAGAATTTCTGTCTAGCGAAATGGCACCTGGCTTCTATTTTTTGGTTCACTATCCGAGTTAATTTTTTCCTAGTTAAGTCAAGTTCTTTTTTTGTTTTCTCTAAATTCTGATGTTTATGTTGAGATTCTAATTCAAAAATGTTTTTCTCCAGCTCCCACTGAGTTTCCCTTCTCTCTCTATTCACCCTAGAGGCATAAGAAATAATTTTACCCCTAAGGTAAGCTTTCAATGCATCCCAGTGAATCGTGGGGGAGGTGTCTGCCAGCATGTTTAGGGAGTGAAACTGTTGAATTTCATCCTTGACCAATGTTTTAAACTCTTCCCTGTTAATCAGACTTATATTTAACTTCCATGTAGGGTTACGACAGGGGGTCCCCAGCACCAACTTCAGTGACACAGGGGCGTGGTCTGATAAGCTAAAGCTACCAATGCGGTCGGAGTCCAATGCCCAGGCCCAGTTTTTTGGTATCAGTAGAAGGTCTATCCTGCTATATCTGGAATGTCTGGGGGAGTAAAAAGTGTAATCCCTCGCTGTAGGGTGCACACATCTCCAAGCACCCATCATGCCGTATTCATATAGGAGCCTGTGAAGTGTTAAAGAGGCTTTAGAGCATCTACCTATTTGTGCACCTGACTTATCAGGACGTGGGCAAAGTGTTGTATTGAAATCTCCTCCCATGATCTATAGGCCTGAGTCTAAGCTTGCCATATCAGATAACATCTTCATCAGAAAAGCTGGCCTAAGATTTTCCTCGTTAGGAGCATATATGTTTAAAATACTGCATTTGCGTGCCCCTAGCTCTCCCTCCAAATAAATGAATCTGCCCTCGGGATCAGACCTCACCCTGAGTTCCCGAAATGGGAGATTTTTTCTGATAAGTATGGCTACTCCCCGTTTATGAGGTTGTTTTTGGTTATAAGAAAAACAGACTTGCCCAACCCAAGATCTTTTCAGTTTCAGGTGTTCATTTTGTGTAAGGTGGGTTTCCTGAAGTAGGGCCATATCTGTCTTGAGATCTTTTAATTCTTTCAGCAACCTAGCCCTTTTTATTGGGTTGCTCAGACCCCTTACATTATATGAGATTATCTGAATTTCAGCTATGGTCACTCATCCAGAAAATTAGTTTGGTCTGATCCCAAAGAACTCCCCCCCCTCCTCCAGTGTATTAGTTGCTCATCACACACTATAACTCCAAGATAATTAAGGAAAAAATCCAACATTTATATTTCTTTAAACCGTAACTATATACAGTTCATTAGGTGCACCAGCCAGTATGCTACACTGTGCAATTTTTTTTTTTTTAGTAATAACATTCCTACGTACTTCAAGGTGAAAATTAAGATGTACTATTAAGACAAAACAATAGCCCTATAGTGGGTCTCACCTTTAATTAAGGTGGAAAAGTAGGGAGACCATGATGAATCCACTTATAGGAATTCCTCCGCTGACTACCAATCTGAATTAGTAGTCAGTAGGACAAAAGGGACAAGCGTCTGTACCCCTGAGTGAGAACTAGAAGGGATTGGAGTGATAGGCTCTTCAATACCTAGCTCACTGCACTGAACAAGAAAACAGCTTAACAATTCTACAGGGATAGGGGAAAAGGCTGGTGTGAAATCTCGCCTGAAGACAGTGGGCAAAATATACAGGAGAGGCTATCTGATAAGGCAGGCAGGTGGCAACCTACAGCCTCCACCATCTCTTCCTCCTTACAATATGGTCATGTGG
This sequence comes from Neoceratodus forsteri, assembly GCA_016271365.2. Taxonomy (NCBI): domain Eukaryota; kingdom Metazoa; phylum Chordata; order Ceratodontiformes; family Ceratodontidae; genus Neoceratodus; species Neoceratodus forsteri. The sequence goes on along the minus strand of CM057450.1, from coordinate 1,746,675,929 downwards.
CCTGTACCTGGCCATATCCCCTCAACTGTCAACTGCCTCTCCCTCAGAGTGGAGACTGCCTTATCTTCGTGTAGCCAGTTAATCCTTTCTACCGGAAAGGGATGCCCAACATATTATTTCTTAAGATTATTGAGTGTTTACATGTACATTTTGACTTTGTCCAGCTCTTTAACCCCCCCTCAAACTTAATCACTGGCATTACCTGGGGCGTGAACATAGCCCCCTACAACATTTAGATAAGGAAAAGCCAGAGAGTATTTTTATTTAGATGAAAGTTATTAATTTTACCCAGCAATTAGTTCAGTTTGTCAGTCCACCCCTTTAGCGTTGCAGGATTGAATGCGGGTCTCTTCAGCCACAGCATCCTGTATGCAAGCTGCAGAAGGCGTCTTTGCTGTACCACGAATGTCCTGCCACAAGCTTGTGCGCTGTGTCCTGGGCTTCTTCCGTGAGGTCGACTGCCAGGCCAAGGCTTGTAATTCTTGCGTCAGGAATCTTGCCAGAAGCTCCTCCACTTGAATTCCATAATCAGCCAAAAATTCTTTTGCCTCTATGATGTTGCCAAATCGTTTTGATACTCCCTCAGTGATCTTCACCCTAAATTTGGCCAGATAATCAAGGTAGGCCTTTAAGCCTTGTTGCTTCAGTAGTTTCACTGCCAAGAGAATCTGCCTTCTGTTTTGCATTGTGGTTACGGCAAAATCGTGTTCAAAAAAATAGCCTTTGGTCACCAAAAACTACTTCTTTGCAACTCCACGCCATCCTGAGGATCTTTTCCTTAACTCTAAATTCCAGGAAGGCTCTGATAATGGATTGTGGTATGGCTTTAGGGCTTGTTGGGGGGGCCATCAATGCTCTGTGTGCGCGTATTATGCCCAAAGGAGTGTCGCTGGGCCAGCTCAGTAGTTCTCTCAGGAAGCTGTCTATAAAGTCTAACATATCACCAGATTCAGTTTTCTCTGGGAGCCCATGCAGTCTTATATTATTATGTCTGTGACGGTTGTCAAGCTCTTTCATTCTCTGGGTAAGTTGTTTTTCTCTGTGGTGTAAATCAAGAAGTGCCGTATTATGTAGATCGGTGGCCCTAAAGTATTCTGTCAGGCAGGACTCTACTGCTCCCACACGCTTCTCTACCGCATGGAGATCTCTCTTAGAATCAGCTACCACCGTTTCCTTACATTGCTGTGTATCTCCGATTTTGTGTAGCTGGGTGTATAGCTGTTTGGAGGTGATAACAAAGTCCGGTTCATCTCCGGAGTCAGCCGGATGCTCTGGGTCTTCCATAGTCACTCGAGGACGCGTCTTGGTTGTTGTCTGGTGCCAGTCTAGCGTACGTTGTTGTACCCCTTTCGCAGCACTTGGAGACTCGAATTCTTTTAATTTTCATCTCGTAGCCATGTGCAGGCTGGCTGGATTCGCTTTTATACCCCTCTGAGACTTCTTGGGTGCCAGGATGGTTTTAAATTAATGCTGGGTGGAGAGGAGTCTCAAACTCAAGCGGCCGTACAAGACATTTACATCACTGGAAGTCCAGTGAGTCTGCATTTTGTAATGCATCTCATTGATAGATTCCTGTGTTTAAACAAAAAAATACTCATCACAGTAATGTTGTTTCTTCTCAGGGATCCATCAATTAGCATTACAAACGTTGACCCTGTCTCTCCTTCCAGAACCTGAAAATAGATTCACACAAGATTCAATACTTAGCTTCAGGTTGCTTGAGCATTTTTTATTGCTGTTCCCCAGCAACAGTTAAAACAGACAAAGTAACTGATCTTGTAAAGAAATTAACATTAATGCTAGGAAAATACTGAAAAATAGCATGGAAGACTTGGGTATAGTAGACCCGTGGAAGTTGCTGTATAGTGAGAGAAAAGATTTCGTATTTTTCTCCTCTAGACACAACACATATACTAGAATTGATGTCCTATGACTTCTAAGACACTAACAATGTTTAGAAAGCAGATAGAGACCTAAATACTACTGTATATCTGATCATTCCCCCATCTCAATAATCTTAGTCCTAAACCCTGATGCTACAGGACGATATAGATAGAAACTGAACTGTAACTTGCTGAAGCGTAACAATTTTGCAACATGACTTAAAGAAGAAATAAGGCATACTGGGAAATTCTCACAAATGACTCTTTGGGAGGCATATAAATCATGTATAAGAGGTAGAATAATCAGTTACACCACTAGAAACAAGCATTTGTCAATGCCGAATGTTTGCTTGCTGGCATTGGCAGTGGTAATGTAGAAGTTACAGAGCTGCGTAATAGGAATGGCAGTGAAGTACTGAACTGAAGCCAACCCCACCACCACCCTGCAGAGAGTGACAGGCATTGGGGTGTGCATTTGGGTAATCAGGCATAACGGCCCTGCCATTTCACCACACCCCACCCTGCAGACACTGACAAGTGTCACGGTGTTCCTTGGGGTGTTTGGCCCTTATGCGCACCCCATTTCATTAGGAAATGCGGTGAGGTGGGTGCGATATAGGAGAATGGGGTGAACTTTGGGGCTGAAGAGTCCAAGGCATACCTCAATACCTCTCACTGGCTGCAGGGTGTGGAATGGTATGAGCATTACAGGCAAGAATCCCAAGTCACACCCCTGATGCCTGTCATTCTCTACAGGGTTGGGCGTTATGGTTGGAAACCCTAATACCTCAGGCATTCGTTGGTATTTTCACTCCAAATTTTCAACATGTTTTTTTTTGTGACCCCACCTCATGAACAAGGGGAATATCAGTTTGTTAGCCGAAAGCTGCTTATGCACAGCGAGTACGGCATTTAGCACCACATGTGCAAAAACATTCCGAACAGGATGTAAAAAATGACAGCTGTACTGTTCATGGGGAGGTGTAAAAAATGGCAATGTTGCAAATCTGCAGTACAAATATTTAAAAAATGGTGAAGTCATGGCGTACATAGAAACTGTGGCGCACACCGTATATAATTAGGTTGGGGATATTTTACAGCAGATTGTCAACTCAGGCATTTTGGTGCCTCTGATCATGAACAGTGTCACTGTGATTTTCTTTATCTGTGCCAGACAATGATTCCCCACAGCGACCATGCATCTCAGTGCTGAAAGTGTGAAAACACACTTCAGCCATGTTATGAAAAATGACAGCTGTACTGTTCATAAGGAGGTGTGAAAAAATGCCACTGGTGAAAATGTGGACTGAAAATAGTACAAAGTCATGAACTTACGAGGGTGCGTGGAAACTGCGCATTGCTCACTCGTAACACAGTCATTTTATGGACTTTTGTCACAAAATTTTCAACATAGCCATTTGAGACCTCTGCTCATGAACAGTGTAACTGTGATTTTCTTAATCTATCCTAAACATTGCTCTCGCACCAACAGCACCATTATGCGCTACATGTCTTGAAAACACATTGGGCAACATATGAAAAATGGCAGCTGTACTGTTCATAAGGAAGTGTAATAAAATGGCAATGTTGAAAATCTGGAGTCAAAATATTAAATTTGCAAACTTACGAGCATGCATAAGAACTGCATAGCATGCTCGTAAAACAGTCATTTTAGGAATTTTTTCACCAAATTTTCAACATAGCCATTTTAAGACCTCTGCTCATGAACAGTGTCACTGTGATTTTCTTAATGTGTCCCATACATTGATTTTGCACATACTAAGCCCATTGTGCACTACATGGGTGGGAACACATTTTGGGCAAGATGTGAAAAATGACAGCTATACTGCTCATAAGGAGGTGTGGTAAAATGGCAATGTTGAAAATCTGGAGTGAAAATATTGAAAATTCGCGAACTTACGAGTGTGCGTAGGAACTGCGCAATGCACCCTCATAAAACAGTCATTTTTAGGAATTTTTTCACCAAATTTTCAACATAGCCATTTTAATACCTGAGCTCATGAACAGTGTCACTGTGATTTTCTTAATTTGTCCCGTACATTGATCTCGCACACCGACTGCGCCATTGTGTGCTACATGGGCAGAAACACATTTTGGGTGACATGTGAAAAATGACAGCTGTACTGCTCATAAGAAGGTGTGGTAAAATGGCAATGTTGAAAATCTGGAGTGAAAATATTGAAATTTCGCGAACTTATGAGCCTGCGTAGGAACTGCGCAACGCACCCTCGTAAAACAGTCAGTTTTTGGAATTTTGGAACCAGATTTTCAACATGGTGTTTTTGGGACCCCTTCTCATGAATGATGTCACTGTCATGGCAGTATTTGGGCCCAAAGGGTGATTTCACAGTCACTGTGCAGTCACTGCGCGAAATCACCCTTCGGGCACGAATACCGGCATGACAGTGACATAATTCATGAGAAGGGGTCCCAAAACCCCCATGTTGAAAATTTGGTGCAAAAATTCCCAAACTGCCCAAGATATGCAATAAAGTTGAAACCCCCCCATGTAACCCATTATACAGCTTACGGCATTTCCTCAGTTCGGTCGGCTTTGAAGAGTGCAGACGCGTGGTCCCGTCCACCGAAGATCGCGCTACCGGAGTCCGGAGGTAAATATGGGGTGAGGGGGGGTGGGAGACTGCAGCGCAGTGGGTGGGTGAGGGTTGTGGGAGGGGCTTCGGAGACGCGCTGGACTGTTTTATTTTACAGGTTTTAAAATAAAAAGACGTCGTGGAACGTTTTCCACGCTAGTGGGCTCCCAGCGTGGCACAAGGACTTGGGCGTTCAGCCGACGGGGATTGGGCACCCGCCAGCTATTCAGTACAGGGCCGCCGTGACGCCTGTTCAGGCGTGGGAGCTGCTGCGTGAGCAGCCGATATCTGTATCGGTGCTCACTCAAGCATAACTCCCCTTCAACTAATGCCACTGCATTTTGGAGCGTGTCATAGACAGCTCCAAAATGCATTGGCTTACAGGGGCCGCGCCTGCCAGCTCGCTGCCTGAATTGGAGGAGGAGGTGACACACCTCCGAAATCTCCGATCAAGGCACTATGTTTCTTGCACATGCGTGCAAGCAAACATAAAAAGGGAATGAGATAAATCCATTAACAAGAAGGGAGGGATACTGAGGCTCCTAGAAGACATTCACAAAAAGCACAAAGGGCAAAACAAGAACTTACTTAAAAGAATTATCAGGCCTAAATTCAAAATAAATAAAATGTATAGGGATAAAATGGGATTCGCTCAGTCTACTCAAGACCAATCAGCCTTATTGGAATCAGGGGAGAAAGCCAGTAGATTGTTGTTTTATACATTGAAGTAAATCCAGAATAGAAATTACACAAACAGTATACTAGAGGTCAACAAAAAATCCAAACTCATACCAAAGACACTGACAAAGCATTTTTTTAAATTTCTTTAAAGAGTTTACGAAAAGAAATTTCACAACAGCCAAGAAAAAATTAACTCCTTATTGAACACTGATAAGATAAAACTTGATGCAGCAATAACTTTAGAGGAAATTAGATGGGGGATTAAGTCTTTATCCAAAGCCAAACCACCAGGGGCCAGATTCACAAAACTTTGCACTGGCGCAAACCCGGTTTTGCACCAAAGTGGTATTCACATGTAACCCCCTTACAAATGGGGGTTCCCAAAAGTCTTCCAGGAGCTTGCTGGGTGCTCCAAGTCTGGATGGTGTTCGGCGCTTAAGCCGTTTTAAATGGCACTGCAGTGAGTGCTTTTAGAGCCTCTGCATACTGTCTCTTTAAGAGCTGTCTGCTTGCAGACATAATTAGTTTGCAAGGGGGACTGTGTGTTTCCCCGCTCGAGTCTTGCTTGAGCTGCTGACCAGTCACTCCATTTCTGCTGTTACTAAGTGGGCAGAGTGAGCATCACTGAAAGATGTAACTAATTCTGGGGAGAAATGCAGAGTATTAGTGAAAATGTAGTTTGTCTAACCTGCTTCTTTTGCAGCACGAACTGTTTCTGATCAGCTACCCCATTTTGGTCCCGGACTGCTGAATTGGGCCAATCAATATGTGAGGACTCTAAAATGGAGCTTACTTTGTGCCAGTGGGGACTGAGACTCTGTCTGGAGCTTACTAAAAGGGGGTTGTATAAAGGGAGCCTCTGGGCAATGTAGTCTTGGATCCTCAGTGCCCTTTTTGCACCAATGGGGACCGACTTAAGTGACTGATATCTGCAGTCCACCAATGGGATCGGGTGGCGCCCGAATCAAGAGCCCTTGCCCAAACTGCCAAGGGGCAGAGACACTGTAGCTGTGAGGCGAGGAAGGAGGCTCAGGGCTCCTGCGCTGTTGAGCTTTCGCACAGGAAGCACATCTGGAAGGCCAGAAGTTGGCGGTTTTGAATGCCAGCAAGTGTCTGACTAAATCTGCTAGGCAGTGGTCAGAGGAGGCTGTGCAAAAGTGCAGCTACCTACCAGGCTCACCATGTAGAGGACTGGAGAATTTGCTTCAATCGCACTCGGTCTGTCAGGATAAATGAAGCTGCATCGTTTGGTCCGGTGTGTGCAGTGAAAGCGATCGGGAAGAATACAGCAGCTGCCTGGTATGGTACCCCTCTGCCTTTCATATAAATGTGTGGAGAAGTGTTTGAATCCCAGGCTCGATCTTGCGAGGGGTGTGAGAGTGCTCTTTCTACTGGAGTCATGAGTACTAAATCAGGGTAGTTCCCTGTCAAATGTTCCTAGTGAGGGCAAGATCTTCTGGTTTCTTTACTGGCTACACCCACTGGAGCCTGCTGGCTCTATTTAATCTTCTTCAGAGGGAATCAAATGCTCAAGCTGTGTCAGGGCCCCAACCAGCTGCATCGAGAGACTAGCCTTTATGGACTGGGTGCCCAGAGACAGTGACTTATAGGTTAGGCCTGTGCACAGTGCCCTAGATAGATACTTATATATTAGAGGGGTAAGTTAATTAACCTTATCGCCCCAGTCCTTGTTATTTCCCCCTAAATAAATCAGATTGATTGTTTTGCAAAGGTATACTGGCTGACCTGTGTGTTTATGGTGAATTACTGTACAGTGATTATTGTGTAACAGCATCTTACTTTACAGGGGGTCCCCAGAGTCAAGCTGATTGAACCAATCCTGGGGGTAAGTGTATATTGCAAGGGTACTGTGATTGATTTGTGTTGGCCACTAGTGGGAAGAAAGGGGGGTTGCTGTGACCAAGTCATTCAGACTGTCTTAACCCTGACCTCTGGGTGGAGGCACTTGCCATCGGATCCAGGTCCCTCAACCTCTTAGTGGCAAATCAGGCAGGGGTAGTAGCCCTTGGGATAGTGCCACCTGGGGGTTACATTTTGGAGGCACCGCTGGGATTAGCATCCCCTAGTGGCTGAGTGGACGAAGTACCTTAATATGGCTAAATTAAAGGAACAGCTGGAGGGGCATATCACGGCTAAGATTAAGTTGGATCCTATTAAGATGATGGTACATAAACTGATGGGGTGAGGTGAGGCAGAAGAGTTGGATTCCCAGAAAATTGTGTTGCTACTAGATGTACCTCTGGGGACAACGAACGCTGACCTTATTTCTGCACTGGATCATGTTAAATGTTTAGGCAAGGTAGAGGTGAAGGGGCGTATGGCTGATCTACTCGACCAGACCTTGCAGGTGTTACTCTTATACAGTATAGATATCAACCCCGAGAGGGTACCCCCAGTGATCTACCCGGAAGGTGCCCAACAAGGGTGGAGGGTCATTCACATCCGGAGGGGGTCAGTCACCCCAAGGGGTCCCCCAAAACTAATAGCTTTAAAGATAAACTGCTTAAATTGCTAGCTGTGGAGGGGAGGACTACCCAGGAGTTACTGTAGGCGTTGGACCTTTCTAGTGAACCCACCCCCCAAGCCTCACCTGGTACCTCTCCCGGGCCCCCCAAAAGTTTATTTTGGGTTCACCTCCCCTAGTTGTTCCCCCTAAACAGCTAGATTCCAACCGTAGACTAAAACTTTTTTCTGACACTGTGCCGGTGCCCTCGGGGGAAGATGATTTGGAGGCGTGGATGGACTATGCTACCCCCTAGTCCAAGAGTGGCAGTGCTCTGAGGGGGAGAAATGAAAGAGACTGATGGAGAGCCTGCGGGGCCCAGCTTTGGAAGCCATTCGGTTCTTGCAGGCTACTAACCCGGAAGCTACCGCAGTGGAGCACCTTTCTGCCTTAGAAGGGGTGTTTGGGAGTACAGAAACTGGGAAAGACTTATTATGGAAGTTCAAGTCTGCCAAACAATGGAGAAATGAGAAATTGTCCACCTTTGTCACTAGGGTGGAAAGGGTGTTGCAGAAAGCTTATCGAAAGGGGGGAATAATGGCCACAGCCTTGAACCAGGTCTGGCTGGATCATATTTTGAAATCTGCTAGGTTTTCCAGTGTGATATTGTTAAAACTTAAGTTACATTGACCGACGGGCTGCCCCTCCCGAGTACTGTCAATTAATGAGGGAGATTCGAGAAGTAGAGACTGATGAAGAGGGGTGGGAACCCTATGTGGGGGCTGTGAATCTATGCCAAACCCCTGAGTCCAGTGAACCAGATGAGGCCCACCCCTCAAAGGGGCTTGATGTTTCTCCTGTACCCCCAGAGGCCCAAGGAGGGTTGGGGGTGCGTGCTATTTCCTCTGATATCCGGGTAGAAAGTGATTTGAAGGCTGAGATTAGAGATTTACGAGAGCTGGTGAGGGACTTGAAGCAAACTGCTACCCACCCTGTTAAGTTTGGGGAACCAGAGTTATCTAGAAACAAACGACCTAGCCAAGAGGGGCTCCCCGACCCCAGGGCAGCCCCCAGCAGGTGAGGTATCCCCCTCCCAATAAAGACCCACAAGACACTAAGTTCTGTTACTGTTGTGGAGAGGATGGACACTTTCAGACTGAGTGCCAGTTACCAGATAATTTAAGGAAGGTCAACAGCAGGCTGATCACCTGGCACCGCAAAGCCTATACCCGACCCTCTAGGAAGAATTTTGTGACCTGGGCCAATGCCCAAGCAGCTTTCAAAGCTGTGCCCCCCGAGTGGTCTGATGTGGTGGGGCCTTCGATGGAGGCCACTGTGAGAGTGAATGGGATACCCACCCGGGCTGTGTTGGACAGTGGCTCCCAGGTGACCATTATGTTCCAGGACTGGTATCAGAAACACTTGCCTGAGGTGCCTTTGCAACCCTTGGATGGCCTATATGTTTGGGGGCTGAGTGATAAGGCCTACCCTTATTCTGGGTATGTACGGATTTGGTTGTCTTTTCCTACTTCTGTTGCTGGGGTGGCCGAACAAGTGGAAACCTTGGCCCTAGTATGTCCCCCCACTGGGTTGTATGATGGGGTGCCCTTGTTGATTGGAACCAATGCTCACATGTTTGGTTGCTTAGATGTTCAGGACTGGGCAAGCTCTTAGAATACCCGCCTTGATTCAGAAGGCCTATGAGACCCAGAGAAAGGCTGGCCAGGCGGAACCTAAAGGCCTGGTAGGTGTCGTCTGGAAGAGGGATCCAGAACCATTGCTACTAGCCCCAAATGCCCAGTGTGTTTTGCAAGGGGAAGTCCGGATTAAAAAAACCGTTAAGAATAAGATATTGATGCTGGATGCCCCCGGTGAGGGAAAGTTGCCTGAGGGGTTGCTGGTTAAACCCAGTATCTTACCTGCCAAGAGCCATGCCTTTGCCAGAAGAAGTAATGGTCCAAGTGCATAATGTGTCTGATCGAGAGATTCGAGTGAAACGGGGTTGCACCCTGGCTACGGTACATTGTGCCGATACTGCTGTTTTGCCCCACAACAAGACTCCCAGAGGAGGTGACCGAGTGACCCCCAAGCTGTTTGATTTTGGTGATTCTCCACTACCAGCAGAATGGAAGAAAAGGGTCAGTGAATGGCTCACCCAGAGGGAACAGGTGTTTTCTTTGAAGGAGTGGGATGTGGGATATGTGCAGGAGGCTGAGCATCACATCCAGCTGCAGGATGAGCGACCTTTTTGTGAGCGATCTCGATGCCTAGCCCCTGCTGATATAGATGATGTAAGGCACCACCTGCAGGAGATGCTCCCAGCTGGGGTGATAGAAGAATAAGTATCATTCACTCGAATCTCTCGATCAGACACATTATGCACTTGGACCATTACTCTTCTGGCAAAGGCATGGGCTCTGGCAGGTAAGATACTGGGTTTAATCAGCAATTGAGAAGGTGGTCGCATTGCAGTTGGATGATCATTTGACTAGCCACAATGTCTATGATTCTCTCCAGTCCAGATTTAGGAAAAGGCATAGTACCGAGACAGCTCTGGTCCGGGTACTAAATTACCTCCTAATAGCGAGAGATCGAAGGACTCGTTCCATCTTGGTCCTTCTTGATCTCTCTGCAGCATTTGACACTGTGGACCATGGTGTGCTATTGGAATGCTTGCGGTCTATCTGTGGGCTGTCCGGTACAGTCCTCAGTTGGTTTCAATCTTACCTCGAGGGTAGGACTCAGAGGGTAGTGTCCGGAATTTTGTCTTCGGCATCATTCTCCCTATCCTGTGGGGTACCGCAGGGTTCCATCTTGGTGCCCATGTTGTTTGCGGTGTACATGCTGCTGTTAGAAGCAATTATTAGGTGGTACAGTCTGGGTTTTCACTGCTATGCAGATGATACTCAGCTGTACATGTCCTTTGTGCCTGGCCAAGATGCTGCCTTTTCAGTCTTTAACAACTGTCTTGCCGAAATCCAGGACTGGATGAATGTGAGCTGGTTGTGGTTGAACTCAGACAAAACTGAGGTGTTGGTTGTGGACCAGGGTCGCCGGGAGGCAGGTTTGTTGGTTGGATCACCCTCGGGTCTATGGCTTGGGGGTGTCCAGCTAACTACCTCAGACTGGGTGCGGAACCTGGGCGTTGTGTTTGATGACTGTTTGACATTTAAATCTCAGGTGTCAGCAGTTGTCAAAACCTCTTTTTACCATCTGAGGAACATGGCCCAGATGAAGCACCTGGTTCCTCCAGATGATCTCCCTACTTTGGTCCACGCTTTCGTTACCTCCCGTCTTGACTACTGCAACACCCTTTACCTTGGGCTACTGGGGGTTGAGATTCACTGCCTGCAGCTAGTGCAGAATGCAACAGCCAGGCTGTTGACTGGTTCTTCTAGGTCCAGTCATATAACGCCTGTTCTCCGCGGACTGCACTGGCTGCCAGTAAGCTGGCGAATCACCTTCAAGGTTGGTTTGCTGACCTATAAGGCCCTACACGATCAGGGATCTGCTTACCTGAAAGATCTTCTTTGTCCCTACTGTCCTCCCCCCCGCTCTGTCTGATCCACTGACGAGGGATTGCTAGAGATTCCCAGGGTTCGTTTAAAAACTTCGGGGCCAGATCTCTTTTGGTTTATATGTCCCAACCCACAGAATTCTCCTCATCAGGTGCGAGACTGCCCAACTGTCCAAAGTTTTAAAGGAGCTTTAAAAACTTATCTCTTTAGCAAAGCTTATAATGATTTCTGAATATTGTTGTTTAGTTTAATTTTAACATTGTTTTAACTATTTATTGTTTTATTATGTATCGTACAGGCGTCTTGGTTTCAGAAAGGTGCCTTATATAAATAAAGATTGAATTGAATTGAATTGAAGAATCCAGGAGTCCTTATGCATCACTTATTGTGGTAGTGAGAAAAAAAGAATGGAGCTGTCCGGATATGTGTGGATTACCGTACTCTAAACCGGCGGATCATCCCAGACCAGTATACCATGCCGCGCATACAGGATGCCTTGGACTGTCTAAATGGCAGTAAATGGTTCTCTGTGTTAGACCTCCACAGTGGGTACTACCATAGATACATAGATACATAGACAGTGTCAGCAGATAAGGGCCTATGGCCCACCCAGTCTGCCCATTTGAGCTTGTAAGTTCAGTTTATGTTTTCCTAGAAGTCTGCTGTCCTACCCCCGACTTCCAGAATTCCTCCTTTATGTCTGTCCCACGCATTTCTTAAATCCCGTGATTGTTTCAGCCCCACCACTTCCTTGGCATGGTGTTCCACTTGTCCACCACCCGCTCTGTGAAGAAATTCTTCCTCATGCTTCCTCTGAATCGTCCTCCTCCAACTTCATCCCATGCCTCTAGTCCTGGAACATCTTTTTCACTTAAAATAGTGTATTCCTGCACCATGTTCCTCCCTGTAAGATACTTGTATGTCTCTATCATATCCCTCTCTCCCTCCTCTCCTCCAGGGAGTACATGTTCAGTTCCTTCAACCTGTCTTCATAGGACTTGTGATGCAATCCATGCACCATCTTTGTTGCCCTCCTCTGAACCTTCTTCTACCCTGTCTATGTCCTTACGTAGGTATGGTCTCCAGAACTGTACACTGTACTGTCAGGTGGGGCCTCACTAGTGTCTTGTATAGTGGAATTATGACCTCCCTTTTCCTGCTGGTAATGGCCCTGCCTATACATCCCAGCATCCCATTTGTTTTACCTGCTGCCTTGTCAATAATTGTTTTCCTACCTTGAGGTCATCAGAGATGATAACCCCAAGATCCCTTTCCTGCTTGGTGCATGCTATATCCTCACCCCCAACTGATATATTGTGCCAGGGTTTTGTGCCCATATGCATTATCTTGCACTTCCTTGCATTGAATTTCAACTGCCAAACCCTTGACCATTCTTCAAGTTTCTGCAGGTCCTTCTCATTCTGTCTACACCCTCTGGTGTGTCTACTCTGTTACAGAGCTTTGTGTCATCGGAACAGTGAAATTCCCTGCCTTCTAGGTCCTCAAGTAATGTCACTCGATGAAGATGTTGAATAGGACCTGTCCAGCACTGATCTCTGTGGCACTCCCCACTGGTCACTCTCTCTTCCCTCTGTGGGAGGACAGCCATTTACCACTACCCTCTGTGTGTCCTGCCACCCAGCCAGTTACCTACCCACCACACTACTGTCCTGCCCACACCCATATTCCCCAGTTGTGTAATAATCTTCTATGTGGCACAGTGTCAAGGCCTTGCTGAAGTCCAGATGGGCCATGTCCACTGCCTCCCCGATCCACCTCCCTAGTCACCCAGTCAAAAATTCAATGAGGTTGGTCTGACATGGCCTCCCCCTGGGTGAAACCATGCTGCCTTGGGTCCTGTAGTCCATTGACAACCAGATGTTCCACCAATCTCTCATTCAGTAGTGCTTCTCTATGATCTTCCTCACTAACAGGTGAGGTACTGACTGGTCTGTAGTTCCCTGCTTCTCTTTGTTCCCACTTTGTATAAGGGGACCACATCTGCTGTCCTCCAGTCTTTGGGGTACCTCCCTGTTTCCAGTGATCAGCTAAACAGGATAGCCAGAGAGTTCAGCTACCACCTCTTAGTTCTTTAGGACCCTAGGGTGCACCACATCTGGCCCCATTGCTTTATCAACTCTTATACTTCCAGTTCCTTCAGGACCCTTCCTCGTGTAAAGGGACTTGTGTCCATTTCTGCACCATTCACCTTGTACTCCTTCAGACCCATTGCCCTCTCTTCCTCAATAAGAACTGAGCAGAAATACCTGTTCAGTATGTCAGCTTTACTGTTGTCATCCTCCACACTGTCCCCATCCTCCCCTTCGGTCTCACTATCCCTCCCTTGTCTTTCTTTTTTCCTTATGTACCTGTAAAGGTTTGTCCCCTACCCACTGATTTTGCAATGTGTTTTCTGTCTGAGCTTTGGCTTCCCCACCCAGCCTCCCTGCCTCCTTTGCTTCTCCTGGTACTTCTCCCTATCCCCTTCTGCCTGTGTCTTTTTGTTGCCTGAATGCAATCTTTTTGGCTTCACTTTCTTTGCTACTTCTTTGGAAAACCATAATGGTCTCCTCTTCCTTTCCTCTTGCTAACCTGTAATGCATAATTCTGTTGTTCTTGTAATCCCATTTTAAATACTGCCCACTGTTCCTCAACCCTGATTCCTCCCATTCCCTTATCACTCTTTCCAAGTATCTACCCATTTCCCCAATGTCTGCCCCCTAAAATCCAGGATACGTGTTTTTTGTGGTTTGGTTCTGCTCTTTCTGTGAAACCACAATGACTGGTAGTCACTGTTCCCCAGGTGCTCCCCACAGTTACCCCCATCACTGTCCCTGTTTGTGAGACAAGGTCAGTATTGCCTTCTGCCGAAGTTGGTTCCATGACCAGTTGCTGGAGGAAGGCACCCTGGAAGGGTCAGGATAAATCTGCTCTAGTTGATGCTGCTGCTGGATACTCCAGTCCCACATCTGGAATATTGAAGTCTCCAACCAATTTTTCCCCTCACCCTTGTCTGCCATGCTTTGGATGGCTTATCAACTCTCCTATCTGTTTCTTCCTCCTGGGCTGGTGGTCTATAGACCACACCTGTGTGGATGGCTGTCCCCATTTTCCTTTCCAGCCTAACCCACAGTATCTCCCCATTTTGTTCCTCCTGGATCTCTGTGGCCCTTATGTCATTTTTCACCTACAGTGCTCCTCCTCCTCCTTCCTGACTGCTCTGTCTCTTCTGAATATGTTGCAGCCAGGTATGGCCCATCTCCCAGTCATAGTTGTCATTACACCAGGTTTCAGTGATGGCCACAATGTCCAGGTCTGTTTGCACCATGACAGCCTCCAGATCTTCCATCTTGTTGCTAAGGCTTCTGGCATTTGCACATGGCTTTCCATGATTTGACCTCCCTAGACTGTTTTGCTGTTCTACTCCAGCCCCTTCCTTGGTTGTCCTTTATCCCTGGTTCTCGCCTTGTCTGCCCTTCTGCAGATTTTGCCCCTTTTCGAAATCCCAAGAGCTGCCTGCAGCAAAGTCAGTTGTGAGCTAGAGTTTGGAGAGTGAACAGCTCGAGCCATCGAGCAGCTGCTCCTGCGTAGGAGCAAGGGAGAATCGGCAGGAAGGCTGCACTGGCCTGCCTGTCACATCTTCCAGTGAGAAATCCTGTGAATGTGAAAGTTGGACTTAAATCTAATTCCTTTGTTTGAGATCTGAAGCTTGAAGAGAAAGAGAGTGATCATTGCCTGAATTTGGGCTGGAAGACTTGCTCCAGAAGCGATCGGTCTGCCAGGTACCGAAGTGAGTCATGGATGGAGAGGTTTGTGCAGAACTTCTGCTAAATTGCAACTGGACTTTACCGAACTGTGACTAAGAGTTGTGTTGCTTATGAGTGGTCTGAATGTGCTGTGTGGGTCACGATTTGGTTCCCCACCTTCAAGTGTGTTATGCTAGCTGGAAGTTGCTTCCTTTTCATAAGCTAAATCCAAACTGCCTGCTCTGGTCTGGGCCCTGCCATCTCGGCCAGACTGCCACTCCCCATCGCAGAGACATTTTCCGATGAAAGACCATAGGGATTCGGCACCCTGCTCAACACCATCGAACAGGTAGCAACCACCTCGGTGAGTTGTGTGGGCCCTGCTTCCCCTGACAAACCAGAACACCATCCAGAGGTCTTCATCTCATCAGTCCTGCCTCCTGGTCTGGGTAGCGTGAGTGCCAAACAGGGTAGCTCCCTGCAACAAAGCTGCAATCATTGTGTGTCATCTGATTTATTTGTTTGGGTTTATTATAATGAATTGAGCCATCCGGCTCCGGATTGCAAATTCTGGGTTGATGTGCATGCTAATTGTTTCTTTCCTAAGGGCCGCAACAACAGCTGTAACGTCGGCCTACCCTGGTCATCGCTTCAGGCTAGCCTCCTTACAACTGGGTACCCAGGGTTGTATGACTGTATACAAGGGACTCTTTGTGCATGCATTTTCAGTCTGAAATAAGCAGATCAATAAGTCGTCTGCTAGATTTATGCCCCACCCCTGTTCACATTCCCCTGAATAAATCAGACTGTGTTGTTTTTGCATTTAATCTGGCTAGTGTGTACCTTTTTGGTGGAGGTATTGTACTGCCATTGAGCTGTTGCATTACAGGTCTTATTTTACAGAGGGTCTTCAGGGAGCTGCAGATGATCCAGCCCTGGTGGTAAGTGCAAGAGGGTGTGAGTAAGTCATTACTGCCATATGGTATATGTGAAAGTTTTGCTGCAGTACTGTTTAGGCCACTAGAGGGGTTGGTGGGGGGCTATGGCATCCCACAGGCTATACCAACAGCAGTTCGCTACCCCAAAATCATTCCTCTGGGTGGAGGCACTCGTTCAACGAGCTCAGGCCCTCAACCTGCACATAGTCACGCAGGCAGGGGTTGCACATGCTTTTTGTCCATCTGATAAACTCTAAGATGTGTTCTTAGAGCAAACTTGTGTGGAGAGTGGTCAGAATGCACCTGGTAATGTCTTTGTTTTTTTCACCGCCCTAACAGCCTTCTTTGTGCTCTGTAGAACTGCTAAGAAAGAGAACAAACTGTTTTCCTAGGCCAACTTTATTATTTGATTCCGAGTTTGTATAATTAAAAGGTTAATGTCTACAGTTCTAGTGGCAGAGCAACTAGCTATACCCCTTCCCCCAATGGGCTATTTAAGTAAGCTTCCACCAGCCTCATTTGGAAGCACAGTTTCTTAGATGCAGATGGTGACTTTTGTGGGGCTCTGGCGGCCCCGCCCCCCCCTTCTCCCTGTGTTTTCTGCTGCTTTCCTTGTTGCTTTGGGGCTGATGCTTTCCCTGTTGCTTTTGATCTTTCTGTTTGGTTTATGCCTTCAACAGCTTTCTAGGTTAGTATGCAGTCCTTCTGCCTTCCCTGACTGTAGAATTGTGCTTCCCTCTTTTCTTCAGTCTGCCTCTTATGCTGCACTCCAGTCCTAATGTAACTCATGTGTTTCTTTTTCAGTTTTGGTTCTAGGTGTGCTCACTAGTTTCTATAGTATGTCCTATCTGTGTCATTCTATGTTTGTGGCTTGTGTTTTCTTAGTCTGTTCTACCTGCTGTCCATACCAAGCCACTTGTAAACTTCCTCTTAGTTCCACAGCATTCATCTTAAATTACATTCACCTGGCTTAATGGGCAGGCAGCAGATTCCACTACTGCTCTGTCAATTCAGTCAGCCAGCTGATTCTATGTTGAAGCTTCCACAGCCACCAAGATGTACCATCTCCATTCCAGCTAAGTATCCACTTGGGGATCATCGCATGCCTGGACTGCCAGCATAAAGAGAGTACAAACATAAGGGGAAGGGGGGTCAAATGACCCAATATTCACATTGGGATTGTTGTTGCAAGATATTTTAATTTACTATGACTATGTGATTTGTACCTGATGAAATGTGACTGTTTTACTTTTCATTCTGCCAACTTCGTAACATGAAAACCCTGAGCAAAAAGTGCCATGGAACTGTGTTGTGCAAGGCCAGCAATGTTGCAGAGTCCACAGGGTTGGATGCTGATGATCGGGACCCGCAACATCCTAATTTAACATCATTTACATCATGCAGGATTGATTACTGAATATACATACTGTATGCAAGTATGATTTTGCATGGGCATTCAGATATTCAGGACTGTGCCTGTGAGGAATCACTGAGCAAGCTTGAGCTAGCCCTCATTTGAGATTGTCATAATTTTCTTTTTTTTTTTGTTATCAAAGACTTGACACCTCTCTGTGACTGTTTGAACCTCACTGTGTTTTTCTGTAGCACAGTTAATTTCCTGACTTGCCTGAGGGTGCTATGATATTAACAAATGATGAGATAGCAATTGGGTTTCATAACACAGCATTTCTGTTTTGAGCTTTCTGTAAGAGGCAGGCGCCCCCCCCACACACTGATCCAGTGAGAAAAAGGTCGCTAAGACACTGCTAAACTAACTGTAAAAGAATGCATCACACTTGCCAGCCTGATGGCGCTGAGACTGAGGCACTGGATGCCACACCTCATGCCTCACCGGCGACCAAGGTTCAGGAATGGACTCAGGTCTTCGAGGGATGGCAGGGAAGGGAGAGGATTGAGTGTCCAGAGGATGGCTCGCCTCTCCCAGGGAGGGTTGTGGGCTTCGCTTGGCTTTCTGGCAACCCCCAATGAAGATTGGAGGTTCCATGGGGGAGCCAGAACTACAGAGAGGGTGGAGCACAGCAGATGCTAGCAACACATCTGCATGGGCATCATTGCATGTCCACACTCCACAGGGATACAAAAAGAAAAATACCCTGCCTCCCGGTAGGCAAAGGAGGGTCAAGGGGCCTGCCAACCATGCCCAGTGCCAGGTCCATCTGTTCATTCTTCTGGCTCTTCTCCCTGCCTGGCTGCTCTACTAGATTATAGATATAGCAGCAGGTGGAGCAGGTGATCCCAGCTCAGGGGACTCAGAGCTGGGGGGCTGGGTGGCCAGGCATTGGCTGGTGCCCAAATAAGGACCCTAGGGAAGATGGAGGAAGTTATTGGGGGACGTCTGTAAATTTTGTAATGTTTGTTCAGGGCATTGTACCTCCATGACTCCTCCCATTGAGAGTCTGACACAGATTGATGCTGGGACTGGTGGCATAGCAGAAAATGCAACCCTGGTCCTGCAGGTCTGAAACTCACATGTAATTCATGCTCCAGCATGAGATGGGAGTCTCTTAACCATTTAAAATTGTAGCACTAGGCTGATCCAACGTTATTGACACATGCTCCAGGAGTGCGAGTGGGGCATGGAACTCGTAACAGAGTCAAAGGGTACTGATGTGGTTAAAGTACTTGCAGACCTTTTTTGGCACAGTTGTTCATCAAGCAATATTGTGAGAATTTTGAAAATGCCAGAGTAAAATCCAATACCATCTAATACCTTGTTCTTGGTGGCATTCTTTTGCTGGAGAATGACACTTGGCTCATCATGTCAAGTCTTGAGCCTCACCTGTGGAAGTAAAAGCTGAACTCTCAATTTTCAATTCAGAATAGATAAATTTAAAGCTCTGTAGAATTCCTCTGGCATACTTATGTATAGTTGAATCTCAGGGGTATAAAAAGCCATGAGCACTGGGAAGCAACAGACAAACTTGAAAAAAAAAACACCTTGGTTTCTTTTTGTCTGTAATAACCTACAGTTTAAAACTATGAACCTACACACATACACACACACATATGCCTCAAATTAATCTCAATTGTATTTGCTTGTCATTCAACTGTGTATGTGTACCCCTTCCCAGGACACATCTGGAATCGAGCAGTAGCCTGTTCATCATGCCTTCCTGGTTAAACGCTTAAATAAATACATAACTAAATGGAGTCAGCCTCAGTTTTATCTGTGGCCAGGTAAGCAGCAGAGAGTTTTGTATCAAACTGTTAGGGCTATAAGGAAAATGTATCATGGTCATCAAAAAACACCAGAAATGGAAACTCTGACTAGTACTTGATTTTTAAACATGTTTATGTGTGTAAGGAGGGGATCATGAGTAGAAAGAACATTCAGTTATTCTAGTAAGGATAGCTGAATATATATATATATAATAGTAAATGTGGCAGCCAAGTTTGAGATGACAATCAGGAATGAGTGACATGACTAGTACTACTGGCATAATTTAGTTGGTTATTTATCTTCTGATTGATGAAAACCAACATTTTCTGTAGTATATTATAGTGCATTTTACACAGAGAAACAAAATTAGATGCTTTTGTACAAATATTAAATTGTGA
Source organism: Neoceratodus forsteri (assembly GCA_016271365.2). Classification (NCBI taxonomy): domain Eukaryota; kingdom Metazoa; phylum Chordata; order Ceratodontiformes; family Ceratodontidae; genus Neoceratodus; species Neoceratodus forsteri. The sequence goes on along the minus strand of CM057450.1, from coordinate 1,746,656,505 downwards.
ACTAAAAATCATACCTTGAAAATAAATCCACATTTTATACCTACAAAATCTTTTAATTCTGCATGCGTTTGCAGTAGCTAAAATATCAATAAACAGTGTTTCAAAGATATGTTCCTTCCTCTTTGGTCAAGTGTCCAAACTTGGTGTCATGGCAACTGTATATAAAAATAGTACATGAGGTCATTGTCTTAGTCCTTAAGTCACTATTGATGTATTTTAGTTCACCAGTTGCCTTCTGATCAATGGAAACCATCATTTAAGCTATAGTGTGTTTTCCACTGAAACAAAATGAAATCCTTCAATGCAACAGCAAATACCTTATACGTTTGTTTTTAGATTGTGGAAGTAAACCATCTTACAGTACAAGAATTATTGAGGCACAGATGCAGGGCTTGGTGAATTTCCTTGGCAGGTATCTCTGCAGGAGGAAGATTGCATTTTTGTGGAGGTTCTATAATTAGTGAACACTGGGTTGTGACTGTAGCACATTGCTTCTCTCTATGTAAGTAGTGCACTACACAGTAGTACAGTTATCAAGATTCATAGTTTCCGATTTCAGACTGTATGTTTTCCAATGGTAATGCTGATCATTTGGGAACTGATTTAGATTATGATGAACAAGGAGTCTATATTACACCAGACCTTAAGTTTGATAAAGAAATGTCATGGTGTCTATCATTGTATTATGAGAAACATCAAGAATCGGAGTGCTGATGTGATTGTGCCATTGTATACGTCCTTGATTAGACCCCAGCTGGAATATTGTACTCAGTTTTGTGCACCATACACTGTTGAGGGGAAATATAAAATTGAGAAAGTACAGAAGAAGATTACTAAAAAAATTTAAAACATGAATAATAAGTTATATGGTGAAAGATTGTATTTATTGAATCTTTACTCCATGGACTACAGGGGGATAAGAGGTGACCTAAGTCTGGCATTTAAGGCATGTTCAAAGGAAATCCTTCAATACACACTAGGGCTTCAAAAACAAAATACGAATGATCTAAATACAAGATCACATAAGTATAAATATAAGGGTGAAGTGAACAAAACTTCCAAAAGGAATCATTGGTACACACAGAGAATTATTGCAATATGGAATAAACTCCCCAGTCATGTAATTGAAAGTGGTGACATGGAAATATTCAAAATTAGATTAGATAAGTTTATGGTAGATAAACGTTTTTATTACCACCATTAAAATGTTTATGGTGGAAAGTTCTTCGAAGGACCCCAGTCTACTGAACTTGTAATGATTCTATGAAAATGTACAATTGGAGAGATACTTTTAATGCCTACCCAGCCTGAAAAGGGTAATTTAAACTGAAATTATTAAATGGGTAGAAAGAATGTTGGTCTCCTGATTGGCCAAGAAGTACTTTCAGCTGGGCTGTTACCCATGACAATAGTTCATCTTAAAGTAGCTCTACAATAATATATTTAAAAAAGACTTCAAATTTACTAAAATTGACCCATTTCATAATTGCAATAAAGCACTCCAGAGGTGCATAATGGTTGACTAATGGCCCTTCTTGGGTGGTGCAAGCACTTGGCTTCACCTTGTGCTTCAACTCACCTGAAGCAGACCATTATCCCACCACAACGCACCACCTGTCATGCCTTATTACTTAAATCACATCTTGGAAATAAATACACCTGATAAATTTATTAAATATGTATTTCAAAATGAATTCACAAGGCAAGATTCTTCTGTCCAGTGTGAGATGGAAGCCAATGTAAGTGCACAATACCTTGCATAAGCATACAGTCAGGGATATACACAATAATTTGACAGTATAACATCGCAGCAGGAAGACATGAACACAGATGAATGTTAGGTAGGTGTCCCTAGTAGAAGTATCCTCACAAAAGTAGACCAAAATGTTGGTGGAAATGTGTGCATCTGTATGAGAACTGATTAGTTAATAACACTGTATTATGTCATGTTCTTTTAGTAATCATGTTTTTTCTGGCAAAAATATCACATTATCAATTTTACTTAACATTTACATTCATTCCAGGACTGAGATAATTATTTTGAATTGTTTTAAAGTTCTTGCTCCTTTGCAATGTCTGCCATGAAAAAATTTAACATTTTGGTGTAATTCGATGCTATTTACCATCAGAAACATGTGATAGCACCATTTTAATATGGACAAAGCATAAATCCAGTATTTATAATCCAAATGTACCCCCAGCGAAGGGATTTTTAAATATTGTGGCTGACGGCCATCTGTAATAACTTGCATTATTAATTACAAAAATAGTAATAAAAGTTGTCTTTAAAATATCATAGAAAGTGAATCTGAGCTGCCAGTATAGCACATAGGTTAGAATACTGAGCTGTGAATGAGCTTGGTACATGCAGCAGACTTGGGTTTGAGTCCCACAACCTCCACTTGCATGCTGTGTGACTTTAAGCAGGTCACTTAACCACTGCAGTTGTCCCTGACAACAGTGGGCCTTACCTGGTTACCAAAGAATAAAAAAAAGATTTTGATTATAAATCTATGAGTGATAGAATACATTTTTGCTAAAAAAAACTGTATGATAAAATTTTTTACTATCAAATATTGCTGCTTTTCAAATATCCTGCAGCACCACTGGAACAATGTTTGAAATTACACATATTAGTTGTCTCACATAGAAACATGGAACATAGAAACATAGACTCTGTCAGCAGATAAGGACCATATGGCCCATCTAGTCTGTCCATTTCTCTTCTCACTGCTACAGCCCCAGATCCTATTTGATCTGCAACTCTCCTGCTCTGCCCATCTCCGGGATACCCTTATGTCTATCCCATGCACTCTTGAATCCCCATATTGTTTTCCATCCCCACCACTTCTGCTAGAAGGCTGTTCCATGGTTCCACCACCCTTTCAGTGAAAAAGTACTTCCTACATTACCTCTGAATCTTCCACCCTTCAGCCTCATGTCATGTCCACTTGTTCTTGTGGTTCTTGTGAAGAGGTTTCACTGAAATATGCTTTTCACCTGTACCCTAAGGTAATTGAAAGTCTCTTATCATATCTCCCCTCTCCCTTCTTTCCTCCAGTGAATAGATATTAAGGTCTCTTAAGTCTTTCCTCGTAGGACTTCTGGTGCAGTCCATGTACCATCTTCGTTGCCCTTCTCTGGACTGCCTCTGTTTTGTCAATGTCCTTCCAGAGATGTGGTCTCCAGAACAGGACACAGAACTGCAGCTGAGGCCTCACCGGTGATCCTATATTTGCCCTTTTCATTTTCCTCTTAATCTCTGTTACTAAGGGAATTATTTTGGAACCAGGATCTGTGCCCTTTGAACTTCGCCTGGTTCTAGTACATATCTATACCCAAGGTCATAATCTTCTGCTTGTGACAGAACAATAATTTTCACAGCAACCAACTGTTTCATAAATGGAGGATCATGACATCAAGTGCAGACATGTAGCAGAAGGAGATGAAGCCTGAAGGACAAGGATCCTTTTTTCCACTACTATCCTAAATAAAAGACAGAAGGAACAATAATACAGATAATATGTAAAATATAAGAAGACTAGTGTGTAATTATTGTGTCTCTCAACGGGTTATTAGAGATGTCACTACCTCTTTAAGGCTGAAAAGAATTCTGGCCCTTGCTTCCGTCACCACACATACACATACACACACACACACACTTACTTCATAAGCATACTGGGCAAATATTTGTTAATATATAAGGATAACCACCCTCCCAACTCCAGGCTGACTTGCCTTGAATACTTGTACAGTCTTTCTATGCACTGTTTTTGCTGGTAGACTGTTCCCTAGGTTAACCATTACCTGATAGGAGAAGTGTCTCCTAAGTTGCCCATGTATTTCCCACCTCTGAGTATCATGGCATGTTCTTGTATCCTGCCACCATACACCAGATCAAATACTTCTCTTTTGTCTGGTATTCCTTATCCATTGCCACACATGAGGATGACAGCTATGAGACTCATGAGTGGCAAAGCCACTATTGTGTTATGAAGAGCTTATTCTTCCTAGTGAGGATAAATATGGTTTCCAAACTACAGGTCATTACATACGCTACTGAACTGATACCATATCATTTTAATATGAATACCTTTTAAAGAGCTAGTGTACTGCCCTAAACCTAATATTAGATTTTAAAAGCAGCCAACTATTACCCTTTATATCTGAGGTAATTTTTCTTTTTCCTTTTGTTTAATTAAAAAAATATTTACCTGATGTTAGATGTGATGTGTGGAACAGCTCATAGCCTGACAGCAGACATATCTTACTCTACTGCCCCACACTACATCATCAGCATTGTGACCTCACTGACTGTGACATCACTGGTGAACAACTACTTAGAAACAGCAAGTGAGTGACTGCCAGGTCATTCACCTGTGATGTCACTTTCAGTGAGATAATGCTGATGATGAGTGTGCGTAGAGTAAAGAGTTAGATATGTCAGCTGCCAGACTTAGAGCTGTTCCACACATCCAGCACAATATTATCACATAGAAAACTTTCTGATGAGCAAAAGGAAAAGGAAAAATACTTCAGAAATTAAAATTACAGCTAACTACTACTTAAAATTTGCATTATTTTCCTGTCTGCCTGTTTTGGCTCCACTAGCTCTTTAAATTAGCTATTTAAATGAAGACTTTGCTGTTTCTCTGTATGTTTACTGATTTGGTCTGAATGTAATATAATAGTATAATTTTGAAAGTCACTACCCTATCAGTTGAGTATGCCTGTAAAACACACAGCGTGCTTATACTGTGACCTTAAAACGTTTGTTGTTCTTAAAGAGGGGAAACACTGGAAAATGCATAGCTTTCCTCAGTCACTACAAAAATGTCTGATTGGTACTTTCAGATAGTAACTTTTTTTTTAAATGACCACTAAATGCTTTTCTAGTGCTTTAAAAAGTCACCCTCAACATTTCACTTTCTGTTGCTGGCAGCCACCATCTCATGAATAGCAGAGAGCTTCCAGAGCTCACTTTATGCTAATATGTCTTGCCAACCAATAGCAGAGGTCAAACAAACATATTAGCATACAGTGAGCTCAGGAATCTCACTGCTACTCATGAGATGGTGGTTGCCAGCAACAGAAAGTGGAAGTTTTGTGGGTAGTTATTTTAAATCATTAAAAAAAGTTGTTACTGTCTGAAGCATTAGTCAAGAGTTTCTGTATTGTCTGGAGAAAGCTGTGTCTTTTCCAGTGTTTTCCTTTAAAGAGATGCTGACACCAAAAGTACTACATTGCAGAATCTGAATAAGCATACCCCAATAAATCTCATACCAAAAACTAGATCTCTATATTACTTCATTTTAAAGTTATTAGTCATTTTGTAACCCTGATTTCACTATCTGTACTAAAAATGCCTGTTTCAGTGAAGAGCTGCCGATGATGTCATCTAGGGAACTCACAGTCTAGTATTGCCTATCAGCAAGCATATAGGACCTGTTTCTCCAAAGCTGTAAAGATCATGTACAATGGTTTTCACATGTAAAACTGGCAGCACCATTCAAAAACCATTGCTGTAGAAACTATGTGAGTGTCAAGTTTTGTAACAAAGTTAATGCCACAGTAGAACCATGCTCTGGAGTGATTTAATGCGTTTGTAACAAGGCAAGGTCAGAAACAGGGAGTTATGCTTTAAAAGAGATTGTAACCCGACATCGTACATTACCAAGTACAATACAACCCAGATACAGACACAGATAGAGTAGAATCATTTCCACTATTCTGCTGTGTTTGCTGTTTGGGATGTGTCTGCTATGCATTATGGGAAATGCATATATTTAACTACATTTTGTATATTGTGGGTATAATGGTGAACAGTCATTCAATTACTGATTACATGCAGATGTGATCAACATTTCAGAATATGTGTTCATTTTGGCTGACTTGCTTTTGTGAACTGTGGAATCATCTCCGTTTTTCTGCTGTGTTTGCTGTTTGAGATTTGGCTGCTGTGCATTATGGGAAAATCATATATTAAAATGCACAGGAGATTCCAGCTCTGGTAGTTGTTCCTGCAGTTCACTTGGTAGGCCAACAGATGGCTATGAAACAATGCTAGCAGCACAACACTGTTCTACAGTATAATCATATTTAGATTTATTTCCAGATGTACTGAACTGAGCCACTCGGGGTGCCTTCATAGACCAAGGGAAAAAAAGAGCCCACATAGTTTACTGACTAGTGCTGCCTGTTTTACTTGTGAAAACAATTGCATATGATCATTACAACTTTGGAGAAACAGGTCCTATAAGCTTGCTGACAGGGAATACTAGACTTTGAGGTCCCTAGATGACATCATCATCAGCTCTTCACTGAAACAGGCTTTTTTGAACAGGTAGAGAAATCAGGGTTACACAATGGCTAATAACTTTAAAATGAAGTAACACATAAATCTAGTTTTTGGTATGGGGTTTACTGGGGGTATGCTTATTCTAATTCTGCAATGTATCACTTTTGGCCAGATGGTGTCAGTTGCTCTTTAACATATGTTAAGAACAACTTTTTGGAATATTTAGAACAATTTAGCAGAGCTGCTGTAATCACCAAAGTGTGAGCTCAGTTGCAGTTTCAGCTGTCAGTCAGAGCCAAGCATTTGCAAAACCACAATTTCATCTTTAAAAGTGTCTAAAAAAACATGCTAACTTCAGTATTATAACAAAAAATTAAAAAGACCAAAGTCTTAAGAACCTGTTGGTTTACACACTCCTTGGTGTTGTGACATCACTGAGGCACTCGAGCTTCACTCTCATGCTAAATGATGTTAATTATTCTCTGTATAATATATGGTTCTAACCTCGTCACAAACAGCAGTCAGTCCACTGGATATAAAACTTATGCTTATTATGGAATTCAGAATTAGAATCAAGTTCAAACTATGCGCTGTGGTCACCCTTCCCCTACCTGCCTTGCTTCAGATTTGTTTCTCTGCTGAAGAGAGCAGTCAACCAGAAGTACAACTCTACTCTTCTGGCCTCCAGATCAGTTTTAATATTTTATTTCTTTTAGCTTTATTTGTTTTAATTATCCTTCAATACGTCACATTAGATAGGGTGTTATTTTTATTTATTGTATAAATGTTAGCAATTTCTCCAGTTCCCAATCGTTTCCCAGGAATCAGAGAAGGCAGCAAGTCAGCATGGTTTCCACCTTTGAGGAACTGCTTACTATCTTATCAAAACTTGTAAACATTGCTGTAATTTATCACTTCTTTTCATTTTTTGGCAGTTTTAAAGTTCAATAATGCTCAGTTCAATTACAGAGGGAACTGAGACGACCTTACTGTTTAAAATACTAATGCTGACACTTTTCCTTAGCACCTTTTTAAATTCAGTTAAGCTCTGAGGTAAAAAGCATGGTATCCAGTGAACACGGCGACCACAACTGAGCACTTACAAAAATTGCTACTCAGTTACAGCACCTGTGTTCAGGGCTACCTGGCAGGGTAGTGACTGGATACCTGGGTGGGCAAGGTTGGGTGACGGAAGCGTGCATCGCACACATGTGGAGGGACCACACTACATGAGGGTGGGAGGGAGGTATGTGGGAGGGAGTGTGGCAGGCAGCTGCCGAACTGGTCAAGCTAGAGTGGTGGGAGGTTGGTCTGCTAGGGTGTGGAGGGAGCAGGGTTCAGGTCTGGAGCAGCACTTTTTTTTTTACCCGGCAGGCGGTCTTTTTTTTTTTTTTTAGAATTTCACCCCCCCAACATGCACCCCACCTGGAGCTGAAAATCCTTAAGTAGGAGGTGTGGGCACAGCCCCAGCATACATGCAAGTCTGGTCGCCTCCTTGCAGTTCGCTGCAAGTGTACTTCGCCATAATTCATTTTCAGTGATGTACATTCACCCAAATGGTAACCGTTATTATGCAACCTAGAACCATTCAAGGGAACCAAATGGGAATGTCATATTCTATTGCCCTTTTTATCTACTTTGGATTTATTTAATATTAATTTGGTAAATTTTGGTAAATTAGATATTTTTTCTTGCATCTGTCAGTGTTTGGCACGACTGACAGACCTAAAAAGAAAAGAACAGGACCTACAGGATTTAAAAATTGTACATAGTGGCCCAGATATTCAAACTGCGCCAGGCTGTGGCGCAAGCCTGGGCGCAGCTCAACTTGGTTGCGCAGGGGTGTGGCCTGGGCGATATTCAACGGAGCTGCACTATGGTGCAGCAGCTTTGAATATCGCACCCTGGCCACCCCCACTGTGCATGGCGCAGTGGCACTGCGCCAGCACAAGTGGCCAGAATGGAGCATGGAGATGCGCTAGCGCAAGTGCCATTGCTCCATGCACAGCACCTGCGATATTCAAAAGGGGGACATGCAAATGGGGCCATAATTTATGCAAGGCGCACATGGGGCAATTTGCATGTCATTATGGCCCCATTTGCATCCCATTAGCATGCAGGTGCGCTGATCCCCAATGACTTGCACCTGGCACCCTGCCAGATAGCAGCCATCGGGGACCGACACCCGCTGCAGCCCGATCACGGGCATTTGTCTAAACAATAATCCCCGTCCAATATTCCTGGTGGTCCAGTGGACTGCTATGTGCCTGATCGCGGGCATCAGTATGATACACCCCCCCGTTCAATATCCCTGGTGGTCCAGTGGACTGCTATGTGCCCGATCGCGGGCATTTGTCTACAAAACACATCCTCATCCAATATCCCTGGTGGTCCAGTGGACCGATCGCGGGCATCTGTAAAACATAAAGTCCTATTACCCTGGTGGTCTAGTGTACCCCCCTCCCCACCCGCCACTGGAGCCCCACCACCCGCTCCCCGGGTCAGCTGGTGGGCAGCACCCACCCACCTGCTGCCCTGCCACCCACCGACTAACGCTCAGTAGGGCTGCATGCCCATTGGTTCCACAGAGTGAGCCAATGGGCATGCAACCATGCACAGTACTACAGTCCAGACCATGTGAATGAATCATTCACATATCTGAACTTTAATGCTCATCTGTTATAAACTTCACCCATCAGCTCCGCGCTGTGAACCAATATAAGTGCAACCTACCGAGCTGTAAGTCGGTGGGCGAGAGAGGTAGCGGGTGAGGGTGCTGCCCACCAGCTGACCGGGGGAGCTGGGCGGTGGGGCTTAGTGGGCGGGTGAGGAGGGGGTACACTAGACCACAAAGTAATAGGACTTTTCATGTTTTACAGATGCCCGCGACAGCAGTGATCGGTCCACTGGACCACCAGGGATATTGGATGGGATGTGTTTTAGACAAATGCCCGCCATCGGCACATAGCAGTCCACTGGACCACCAGGGATATTGGACGGGGTTTATTTACATGGATGCCCGTGATGGGGCATGGGGGCACCGCGAGTGCGGCAGGAATTGCGGCCACCACAGGTGGCAGCTGCCGCGTTATGCCCCCTGCACGCGGCAGCTCACTTGTGGGTGGCCATCATGTGTTCCTTTCTTTGGCTTAACTTTGTGCAGGCTCAGGTATGGGTTGCGCATGCATGGCTCTGCACATCCCAGGCTGAATATCGGGCTGTGCAGGTTATGCATGGGCACACACACACACACCCCGTGCCTGCATACATACTGATGTGCTCCGTGCATCGGATTTGTGCGCACACTTTGCCTTTGAATATTGTGCGGGTGCATCAGTGGGTTGTGCATGCGCAACACTGTTGTACCATGCGTAACCCTTTTGAATATCTGGGCCAGTGTTTTAGCTCCTGGTAAAAGCAGACCATGAGTATTGTCTAAGGTGCTTTGGTCCTAACCATAACGTTTTAAACTGTGACCTCTGTAAAAGTTTTGCCCTAAAACACAAAAGAAAAGGGCTAAGAAAACAGAAGACTTTATGATTTCTCAGTCTGTCTCCATATCACCTACTAAATGGCCAGATGAGGGTCCTACCCCTCAGAGTAAGCAGCAGTCCCCATCAAATGGGATAGAAAAGAAAGAAAGAAAAAGCTGCTCTGCTCTGATGTCATCATGCTGTTGTGTTATTGTTCTGACATTATGTCAGTGGTACAATAGCATTCTGGAAAAAAATTGTGAGGCATACTTTAGCAATAAAATGTGACAGAGTGTGCACTGTGGTGCAATAACAGCACAACTCGGGTGTTCCATCATCAAGTAGCTTCAGCCACCCAAGAAGAGCCATTATCCCACCACAAAGAGCCATTATCCCACCACAAAGAGCCATTATCCCACCACAAAGAGTCATTATCCCACCACAAAGAGCCATTATCCCACCACAAAGAGCCATTATCCCACTACAAAGCCCAGCCTGTACTGTCTTATTGCAGTTATAAAATGGGTCAAACATTTTTTTTTGTGGGGGAGGGAGTAAAAATGTACAAAAACAAATAACATCACACATTTATTTTTCAATTAAAATTTTTATTGTAATTGAAGATAATAAAAATTCCACACAAACAATTTATAAAGCAGTACATTAAAAGTTTTGAATGTGGTAGATCTCTCTAAAAATTTTCATCCAACCCATCAGAATAGTTTCAGCACGTCTCAGCACTGGCATGTCATCTCAGTTTCAAATATTATATACAACAAAATACTTATTTTTAAAATTAACCCTTAAACCCTCTATTTTTCCTCATCCCACCCCATTTACCCATTTTCTCATCTTCCCTCCTTCTTTTCTTTGTATTTTTTTCTCCCTTCCCCACCTCGTTTCTTTTGAATCATTCCTACATTCAAGAGATGGAATGTTTGCTATGCATGTAATATAAGAATTCAAACCTTTGCTCAGTTCTACTGGCCGAATGTTCACCTGCACAACAGAAGGCCTAAGATGGATCAGGAGTTCTGTTTTTATCTGTAGGAGGTTAAACAGCAAAGATTTCCCTCCTAAACAAGTAAGGATAACGGAGGATTTTTTATGGTCAGCAAAGAAACACCAGAAATTCTAACTATAAGTACCGTAATATGTCATGTTTTAATTTGTGTCTGTGAGTGTCAGAAGAGGATTATGAGAACAAATTGTTAAATATGGCTGTGGTTGTAACTGAAGGGAAAACTCCTATCAAAATAACTCAAAATTAAAGTTATTTCATAAAATTTTAACCTGTATAAGTGGTTTCCAGACCTTAGACAGGAACTGCACTGAGATATGATTTCTCTAGTTCTTGGAACTACTACACCAAGATAGGGATGGTGGTGGATGACATAGAGGGGTGACAGGGTCTGCAGGAGGATCTGAAAGAGCTGGAGACCTGGTCAGACACTTGCGGCTAGGGTTCAATGCCAAAAAGTGCAAGGTGCTGCAGTTTGGGGCAGAGAATCCAAGGAGAAACTACCAACGGGGGGTGCAGGTGGCAGAGACTGAGAAGGAGAAGGATCTAGGAGTAGTTATAATGGGATCAATGAACAACTCCACACAATGTAGGAAGGCAGCAGCAAGGACCAACAAAATGCTGGGCTGCATTGCAAGGGGAATAACTCAAGCAGGGGGGAAGTAATTCTGCCACCGTATAGATCACTTGTTAGACCTCATCTAGAATACTGCGTGCAGTACTGGAGGCCATACCTGAAAAGGGACATTAAATTACTGGAGGGGGTGCAGTGCAGAGCAACTAAGATGATACAGGGACTGGGGGATTTATTGTATGAAAGAAGGCTTAGGAAGTTGAACATGTACTGGCTGGAGGAGAGGAGGGATGGGGACATGATCGGGACATTCAAATACGAGAGAGGGATAAACAAGACTGGTATGGATAGGCTCATCAGGGTAAGGTGGGGAGGGATACTAGGGCCCATAACATGAGATTGGAGGGAGGGAGGTTCAGAAGGGAAATGGGAGGGCACTATTTTACGGAGAGGGTTGTGGCAGGGTGGAACACGTTACCAGCAGAGGTGGTAGCATGTAGAACTGTGGGCTGATACAAAGGGGGCTAGGATAGGGTAGGGTAGGGGAGGATAAAGGGAGAGGGGTGAGGAGGAAGGGGTAGCTCAGAATAGGGCTGCTAGCTGCAAAATCGAGCAGACTCAATAGACCAAATGGCCTTTTTCTGCTGGCAGTTTTCATATGTTCGTATGGAACTGATTGGGAACTGGAGAAAAAATTTTATTTAGACAAAAAAATAATAAATGTAAGCTAACACAGGTTATTACAAAACTAACTTAGAATTACAAAAAACACTTAAACACTTTTTAAAATAAACCTATCCTCAAGGACTGGAACAGGACTCCAGGGCATTCATTCTCTTCAACAGAGAAAAATAAATATGATGTACTCACCATAATTGTTGATCTTCCAGAATATCTTCATTATTCATTTCACACTTATGGGTTTGGGGCTAGAAGCAGTAGAACTGCATGGGAGCAAAGTATTTTGCAGCCTAGGGGACCGATGAAAGTGCCGGTGCCACAAATGAGACACACTTAGTGATGTCACGCTCGTGGGTTGGCCAGTAACCAACTTCGGACCACTTTCTTCCTCAGTTCTGCTAACTAGGGGAGAAATTGGTGGGAGAGAAAAAAGAGAGAACGTGAGGAGTATAGATTCCAGTCTCAAAGGGACAGGAAAAGGATACAGGAGATAAAATCATAAAAATAAATCAGACCCAACTACCAACTTCGAGAGAGACTATGGGCCTAAGTGGCACAGGGGTAGAAGGTACAAGAAACAGAGCCTACTCACCACCTGAACAGGATGATGGGGGAGGGCAGAAGCCCTGGCATGGAGCTCTGGCTGTTCTTTGAGAAACCTGGGAGAATTTCTGAGGGTTAAGAAGGCAGAAGCCCAAAGGAGAGGCCTTATACTTATGAGAACAATGCTGAGTAAAATAAAGCAACAAAAGAAGAGAGTAGAACATCCTCAGAGCACACAGATATCTTCTTGCTACTTACTCCAAGAGGGTGAGGACAGAGAACAGAACCCAGTACCGAAGTGTGGGATTGGATGTGGCTTGAGGGGATGAGAAGGAACAAAAAGATGACCCCTTGGTATCCACCTCTCGCAGATGGGAAGTAGGACTGCACCGTTGTAGGTGGCTGTGCTGCTAGTTAGCAGAGGTGGAGAAATACAACATTAAATAGGAAAAAACAGCATCCCTGGATGTGAAACCCAACAAAGCTCCCAGAAAGAGAGGAATGAAGGAGGCTGAAAAGTAGAGAGGGCTAAATAGTTCCTTTTTTGTACGGAAATAGAGACTCCAATTCTTGGTGTCAATACCATTTTTTTTTTGTTGTTAAAAACAAAAAGCATTAAAAAAGTAGGAAAAGGCCAGCATGGTAGCACTGAGGGCAGAGGTGCTGGACACCACACCTCGAGCTAAGCCGACAATCCGGATTCAGGAATGGACTTGGGCCACCAGGGGTCAGGGAGAGGAGGACTGAGCCTCCCAATGGTTGCTCTTCTCCTCCTGGGATGGGTCACTGGATTGCATGCAGCACCAGATGCTCCTCTGCCTGTGGAAACATGGGCAGTAGGGACACATGGTTCATCAGAGTTGGGGAGGGAGGCACAGGTTAGGTACTTGATGATGGCATGCATCAGCATGTTGTTCAACATCCTCTGCAGGCATCCTCAGGGGATCAGGAGAAAATGGGGAAAAGCATACACACCTGGCCTTACGAGCAATATAAAAACAGAGGGAAGTCTTGGTAGGACTCTGGCGGATGGAGTAGGAGGAGGGAGGAGGCACTAAGCCCCTGAAGCTGAGGAGCCAGGGCAAGTAAAAAATAAAAAGTAGGAAACAGGAAAGACCTGTTCCCATAGGGAAAGACCAGAGGTATCCCAAAGGGAAAAGCCCTGAGGGAGTGGCAAGAGGATAAGTGCTCTGAAGAAGAACACAGGGTGAGCTGCTCAGAACCCCTGGCTCTTACCTCAGCGAGGAATAGTGGTCGGGCATGTGACTGAATGATGAAGATATTCTGGAAGATCAACAATTACAGTGAGTACATAATTTTTGTATCTTCCAAGAATCAGTCTTCACTATTCATTCCCTCTTATGGGTCAGCATACCAAGCTTTTCCCCAAAAGGGATGAGATGGGGCCGGTCTAGTGGTGCAGAGGGCTGAGGTGCTGCAAAGTGCATTACCTCTCCCACACCCGCAACCCAAGTTTGGGAACAAACTCGGGTAGTCATAGGTCATGGGGGGGGGGCCTGGAGAGTCACGAGTGGCCATCTGGCAGCGCTTCTCTCCCAGACTGGGGAGATAAGCCATCCCAGCTCTTGGCAGCCACCAGGTTGAGAGCTGGTGGCAGTGCCAATGCTTGGGCAGGTGGCTACACGTCAGGTGGGTGGAACAAGGCTGCTCAGTTTCAGAGCGCATGCACATCTCCACACATGTGCTACCGTGTCGGTGAAGCCATGGGGACTGGGGTGAAAAACAGAAGGAAGATGGACATGGAGATTGGGCTCCATTAAAGCCCTGCCCAAGGTGCCATGACCTGCCCCACCAGTATGACAGAAGGGATGAGGTTGGTGGTAGGTTGACAGCGCTTGGGGACAGGATTGATAGCCCTCCTGGTCCCTGCCAAAGGAGTATAAACACCTAGTTAAAAAAAAGGGAGGAGATGGCTCACTCTGAGGGAAATGGTTCTTCCCTCAACCCCTTATGGGGGATAACAAAAAGCAAGAAAGGGACTCCTTACAGATCCGGCAAGTCCTGAGACTGATCAGGGGCAGACATAGGCCCCATGGCCTGGGAGCAGGAGGACACCCTGACAACTCATGCCTGACCCTGCAGAAAAGAAATGGGTCACTTGGAAGTGTGAGTTGAGCACCCCACGCCATGCCAAGGGTGCCCACTGGGAAAAAGTGAAGCCATGTTGTCTGCTAAATGCAGACTGTGGTTCCCAACAGCCTGGAAGGTACTTCATTGGCATTACTGATTGCCTCGCATGGTGCCTCGCCAGCTCTAAGCGCTGGGTCAAAAGCAAATGGCCTGCCTGACTAGATGCCAGGAGCTGACTCAGCATCACCCACAGGCACTTGCCATAAGCTGCCTGGTGCACGTGATGTGCGGAGATGCACATCATGGTGCAGGCCACCACAAACACTCTTCTACCCCAGGCATTGAGCTCTGCAGAATCAGTATCAGAGGGGCGGCCATGCACTGAATGCCTAGGCCCTGAAACGGTCTGTGGCACCAAAATCCCAGAAGAGAGATGAAGCATGTACCCTGGAGACCTAGCAGGAGTGCAATATCTGCATTGTATGTCCCTAGGGGCTGGAGAGTGGCAAAGGGATGGAGCTAGACATTCTGGGATGCCTCCATAAATTGCCGGGGTGACACAGTAATGACAGTGCTGTCACTGCTGCATTCCCCAAGAAATGACAGCACCAAGGTAGCAATATTGTGACCTGTAAAATGTTGATATCTGAGAACCTGCATCATCTCCAATAGGAATTGCTGGTACTGAAAATACTCAGCATCAGAAAAGAGATGGGCTGAGGGATCCTCTTCCTCAGAGGAGAAAGTGGGAGGAGGAGGAGGAGGAGGAGGAGCTAGATTCAGGTAATGGTGGTGCAGGTACCTCAGGCCTGAAAATAGCCTGTTCAGCTCTAAGGTGGTACTGGTGGAACACACACCAGTCACTGACCCGAACTGTTCCCAAGTCATGAGCCTGACAGGACTGAAAATACTTGGGATGTGAGGGGGGCAGAGGTGGGGAAGGAGGAGGGTCATGAGAGATCAGGCATGATCCTCTCCCAGGGCTGCAAGAATGCTCAGGGGACCTTGCCGGAAGGGACAGCCTGGCAAACTCACCCATCTGTGAGTGATCAACACCTGCAGACCAGTCCAGATGGTGCTCTAGGGGGGAAGCTCCCAGGTTGGGACAGCAGAGCCATATACTTCCACAGGGCAGCCCCTAACCCCAACAGTGGCAGTAGCTACTAAGATGTGCATCAGGTAAGCAAGAATAAGAGAAGGAAGAAACCGCTATGGTTCACCAATGAGGTAGATAAGGGTGAATGAAAAGAGGAAGGCATTCAGAAAATACAAAGAAACACCGGGAGAAGATGATAGGGAAGCATACATGGAAAAACTGAAGGAAGCTTGAAAGGCAGTTAGAAGGGCCAAAACAAGTACAGAGGAAAGGATAGCACAGACAACAAAAAAGGGGACAAGACCATTTTAGATACATCAATGAAAAAAGGAAGACTAGAGGAGGGAAAGTTAGGCTTAAAAGGGAAGAAGGAGGAGGATCTGCAGAGAAAGCTCAGGAAAAGGTAGAAATCCTGAATAAATATTTTTGCTCAGTATTCACGAAGGAAGGAGGAGAGACAGAGAAATGTGAAGGGGCAGGGGTGTAAATATCAGTACATTTACAAAAGAAACTCATAAAAGAGCTAGGAAAGCTAAAACAGACAAGGCAATGGGACTGGATGGAATTCACCCCATATTACTAAAAGAGCTCAGAAATGAACTGGTGACATCCCTGGTAGAATTTTTCAATATATTATTGGAGACAGGGGTGGTCCTGGCAGACTGGAGAAGAGCAAATGTCCCTATCTACAAGAGTGGGAGTAGGGAGGAGGCAGGAAATTATAGGTTGGTCAGTCGAACCTCAGTGGTGGGGAAAGTGATGGAGACATTACTAAAGGAAAGACTTGTGGAATTTCTGGAATCCAGCAGACAACAGGATGCTAAACAGCATGGTTTCATGGCAGGTAGGTCCTGCCAGACAACCTCGATAGAATTTTTCGATTGGATAACCAGAGTGGTGGACCGATAGATGTGGCTTATCTGGACTTTAGTAAGGCCTTCGACTCCATTCCACATCGAAGGCTAATTAACAAGTTGAGCAAGCTGGCTGTGGCACACAGGGTAGTGAACTGGGTTAGAAATTGGCTAAGCGGGAGGACACAGAGGGCAGTCATGAATGGAGCTCAATCCAGGGAAAGGGAGGTGACAAGCAGGGCACCCCAGGGATTGTTGCTGGGGTCTGCCCTCTTTAATTTCTTCACATATGACATTGCAGAGGGGCTGGAGGGGAAAGTGTGTGTCTATTTGCAGATGACGCAAAGATCTGCAATAGAGCAAATACACCAGAGGGGGTGGAAAGGATGAGAACAGACCAGGGAAAGCTAGAAGAATGGTCAAGGGTGTGGCAGCTGAAATTTAATGCTACAAAAACCAAAAATGCAAAGTTATGCACATAGGGCGCAGGAATCCCCGAGAAAAGTAATTGATGGGGAGGAAATTACTGACAACCACCACACGGAAGGGATTTGGGGGTGATTATTTATTTATTTAGTTAGTTATTTATCGATGTCTTTGATTATCAGGTAAGTGCACTGATCCAAAGAACCGTTTTTCAGGTAAGACACATGCCACAGAATGGCACAGAAAGAATACAAATTAAAAGGATATACAACACAGTTGTAAATACAATATAATTACAAACCAGTTACTAATTCACAGCAGAGTCAGGGATAGAGCAACCCCTCAGGGAATAGGTACAATGGTTAAGTTGGTACAATCTCAGATAATAACAGATGACTTAAGGGCAGCCAGACAGAATGAGAATAACAAATGACCTAAAAGCAGCCAGACAGAGTGAGAAAGCAGTAAGGAAGGCCAGTGGTATGTTGGGATGCATAGCGATGGGACACTCCAGTGGAAAACACGAAGTGATAATGCCACTTCACAGATCATTGGTGAGGCCTCATCTGGAATACTGTGTACAGTTCTGGAGGCCACACCTTAAAAAGGACATAAACAAAATAGAGGCAGTCCAAAGGAAGGCTACAAAGTAGTACAAAGATGGTGCAGGGTCGGCACCAAAAGACATATGACGAACAGGTAGGAGACCTCGACATTTACTCACTGGAGATGAGAAGGGAAAGGGGGGATATAATAGACTTTTAAATTCCGTAAGGGTTTTAATAGGGCCAAGAAGAGAACCTCTTTCAGAAAAAGGAATGCTCCAAAACAAGGGGTCATGATATCAGTCTAGAGGGAAGTAGAATCAGGGGGAATGTGAGGACGTACGTCTTCACTGAAAGGGTGGTGAAAGACTAGAACAGCCTCCCCAAGGAAGTGGTAAGGGTGCAAACAGTGAAAGCATTCATGAATGCATGGGATAGGTGTAAGGGAACCCTAACGACAGCACAGAAAGGGTAAACAGGGGACACGGGGATGGGGAATAGGAAACACGGGCAGACTAGATGGGCCTGGTGATCCTCATCTGCCATCAAAATCTATGTATCTATTTATGTGTCTAGGGCTAGATGGTCCTGGAGAGAAACAGTGCTCCAGACTAGCACTGCGATCACTGGCAGAGCTTCCACCAACTCCAGGCAAGGAGTGCACTGCAGGTCCAGTGCCCAGGCTCTTGCCCTTATCAGTATTAACCCAGTCCCACAGGCCAATCCAAGACTCAATCCCAGGGCCACCAGAAGAGCCTGCCTCAAGGTTGGCACCACAAAGGGTGGCGGCCCCTTTCCCTTCACTGCAGATGGCATCAGGACAAGGTTCGGCACTGGAAACAGTGGCGGGACCCTGAACTGGCACTGCAAATGGTGCCAGAAGTGACCCGGCACCATCCCCAGTGCCAACCACAGAGGCAATATCCGAGGAGGCTCCTGGCCTTGAGCCAGGCCTGGAACCAGGTCCATGAAGGCCTCCATCCTCACTCGCCACCCCCCACCCCACCCCACCACACAGGCCCAAGGTTGATGTCAACATCCTCCCTGGGTGATCTGTCTACTGGGAAACACAGAAACATAGAATTTGACGGTAGATAAGGACTGCTTGTCCCACCTAGTCTGCCCATTTTCCTACCTAATGGATAAGCTGCAGATCCTAGTTAACCTACTAATATACTAAAATGCCAGGAGAATAGGCCTAATGGTCTCTTGAGTCTGCTCGATTTTCAGCACCCTCACGGAGGGCCAATTTTGGTGTCCCCACCTCCCCCTTGGGTTATACTGTCCCCAGTTCTGGATGTTCCACCTGTATTGTGCCTGGTCAGATTTACCCTCTCCCTGTACCTGTCCCATCCCCTCTTAAACCCGTCCACAGTCTCCACCTCTACCAGCTCCCTGGGCAGTGCATTCCATGGCTCCACCACCCTTTCAGTGAAATAACATCTCCTCCTCTCCCCTCTGAGCCTGCCCCCTTCCAGCTTACATCTATGACCTCTTGTTGCCCCACCTTCCTTCCTTTGGAACACCCTGACTGGGCCTCCTTTATTGATACCTTTCATGTACTTAAAGACCTCTATCACGTCCCCCCGTTCTTCTTCTCCTCCAGGGTGTACATGTCAAGCTCCTTGAGCCTCTCCTCATAGGTCCTCTCCCCCAGGCCTCAGATCATTTTGGTTGCCCTCCTTTGGACCCTCACTAGGAGTGTAATGTCCCTCTTTAAATGTGGTCTCCAAAATTGTACACAATACTTGAGGTGTGGCCTAACCAAGCAGTTGTACAGTGGAAGGATCACTTCCGCCTTTCTGGAGGTAATCCCCCTGGCGATGAATCCCAGCATCCTATTTGCCCTTGCCCCTACCCTCCTACAAGTCTCTGAGTTGTTCATTTTGACATCTACCACTACCCCCAGGTCCCACTCCCCCTCCTTGACTTGAATTATGTCTCTTCCCAGGGTATACCCCTGACCTGGATTTCTGACTCCCAGGTGCAGAACCTCGCACTTCCCCACACTGAATTTTAGTTTCCATTTGCCCGACCACCTTTCCAGAGCCTCCAAGTCCTCCTGCAAGGGCACCCTCCCCTCCTCACCATCCACCACTGCACACAGCTTTGAGTCATCTGCAAAGAGACTCATCTCACTCCTGATCCCCCTCCTGATGTCTGAGATATAGGCGTTGAACAGGAGTAGCCCCAGCACTGATCCCTGGGGAACTCCACTAGTAACCCACCTTGGGGATGAGGCTAACCCTCAACCACCACCTTCTGATGCGGCTCAGAGAACCAATTTCCTATCCATCTTAACAACTGTCTCCCTACCCCATTTCCTTGAGCAGCCAGCAGGCCACTGTAGGTGCCAAATCAAATGCCTTGCTAAAATCCAGAAGAGGGGCGTCCCACTAGCCCCTGGTCCAGGGCGCTCGCCACCCAGTCATAGAACTCAACAAGATTTGTCTGGCAGGATCTTCCAATGACAAAGCCATGCCCTATCGTCCAAGTACCCAGTTTGCTCCAGTAACCCCTCCTAGCCTTTCCTTGACAATACCCTCCATCACCTTGCCGACCACCGATGTCAGGCTAACGGGCCTGTGATTTCCTGCCTCCTCTCTTGATCCCCCCTTGTGGATTGGCACGACATGGGCCACCCTCCAGTCTTAGGGCACCCACCATGTCCTCAGAGAGATGTTGAAAAGCTCCGCTAGAGGGACTGCCAGGACATCTGCCAGTTCCCTCAGCACCCTGGGATGTATCTCATCTGACCCAGGTGCTTTCTCCATCCAAAGGGACCTGAGGGCTTCCCTTACTCTCTCTACTGGAATTTCAACCTCGTCCTCCCCCTTTTCACCATGCACTGCTGGGCCCCCACCTGCCTGTGGTGGCCACTCCCTTTCCCCAGACCCATCAGGGCCCTTGGTCTCTAACAGTCTCACCCCTTGCTCCAGTTTGCCCCTGCTCCCCTCGCAAGACATAGCCCCTCCATCCCCCAGTATAAACTGAGGCAAAGTATTCATTTAGGACTTCTGCCTGCTCCCCACCTCCTGTGCCCAACCATCCCCTACCCTTATCTTGCTGATCTGCCCCCTTACTTTCCTTTTTTCCCCCCCTGTGTATCTAAAGAACCCCTTGTCCCCCTCGGATCCCACTGGCCAAGGACTGCTCCTTTTTTGCCTTAGCTGCTCTCACCACCCTGGTGACTCTCTTGGCTGTCATCTCATATTCCTCCTGATACCTTTCACTCCTTGACCACTTGAAGCGCCTATAGGCCGCCTTCTTTTCCCTTACCACCTCCTGTACCCAACAGGATACTTCCTCCTCCCACCCACTAGGACTGCCTTATGTACCTTGACAGATACACTGATCCCTCACCTAGCAACACTAACTTCTCTCACTTTGCCACCCACACTGTCCCCAACTTCCACTTCCACCTGTTTACGCGGAAGGACATCCTCACCCTTCTAAACACCATCAAACCGGATGGCACTCTTGAGTTCGATAATCTGGAGCCTACATTTCTGAAAATAGCTGCCCCGATTATTGCGGCTCCACTAAGGGACCTATTTAACAAATCCCTCCTCCTCGGGCAATTCCCCACCAAATGGAAAATGGCCACCATTATCCCTATTCATAAAGGTGGTGACAAAGGCCAAATGGAAAACTACCGTCCTACATCAATCCTCTGTTGCTTGCCAAAACACTGGAAAAACCTGGTGCATAGACAGATTCTTGATTACCTTGAAACTCATAATCTGCTTACAGAGGTGCAACATGGTTTCAGGAAAAACCATGGCACTGACACAGCCCTAATCAAGTTCACCTCAGATGTACTTGGGGCTATGGATCAAGGTCTAGCCACTGGTGCTCTATTCCTGGATCTTATGAAAGCCTTCAATTTGGTGAACCATGATCTCCTTGTTTCCTGTCTTCAGAACCTCAGACTTGATCCACTTGCCTCCTCCTGGTTTCATCATTACCTATGTGGAAGGAAGCAGCTGGTAAAATGGAAGGGTACACCCTCTACAATTAAGCCAGTGCACCATGGAGTCCCCCAAGGTTCCATCCTTGGACCCCTGCTATTTACTATTTTCATCAATAGCATGCCAAAGCATTGTGGTGGGGCCAACATCCAACTGTATGCAGACGATGCCATTATCTATAGACGTTCGAAGGACTTATTTCAACTAGGCCAGAACCTCAATAAGGACTTCAGAGAGTTGGAAAAGTGGCTAGTGGGCATGAAACTAGTCCTTAACCTCAATAAATCCAAGGCCATGCTTTTCAGTACCAAACGGTTAGGAGCCAATAGATCAAACCTACTACAGATCTCCTCGGCCAGCGGGACTCCACTTGAGGTATGCGCATCCACAAAATATCTTGGTGTGCACCTGGATCAGGAGCTAACTCTGAGCCCGCACATTGAGGCTACCACCAAAATCTCCATCAAAGAATTGGCCTCTTATACAGACTTGGCGGATTCCTCTCCAGGGAAGCCCATATGGCTATCACCACTGGTACCATACTCCCAGTGCTTCTCTATGGTGCTCCCGTACTTCAACTTCTTTGGGGCCCGGATCTCAACAAACTCAGAGTCCTCTATCATAAAATTGCCCGCTTTGCAGCCTCTGCCCACCCCCGTGATCACCACTGCAATGTTCTCATCTCTTTGAACTGGCCATCACTTGAGGCCAGGCTTGCATTCCCTACACTCTGTCTGACCTTCAAAACAGCCAAGTTCCCCACTCCTCCTTGCCTAAATGGACTTCTCCTATACAAATCAGCTAAACGTGACCTGAGGTCTACTGCCCATCCTGTCCTGGAAGTCCCCAGGACTCGAACCCGAGCTGGTGACAAGTACTTTGCCATTTCTGCCCCATCACTCTGGAACAGTCTACCTGCAGCTGTGGCTAACTGCTCTACTCTGTACTCATTCAAAACGGCCCTAAAATCTCACTTAATGGTAGTCAATCAGTGCTGTTGCACTTGAATTGCTGGTGCCCCTTATACTCATTAGTGTTGACCGGTTTTGTACTGTTTCTAATGCTACCTGTTCTCTTTTGTGTTCTGTAATACTA
Source organism: Neoceratodus forsteri (assembly GCA_016271365.2). Classification (NCBI taxonomy): domain Eukaryota; kingdom Metazoa; phylum Chordata; order Ceratodontiformes; family Ceratodontidae; genus Neoceratodus; species Neoceratodus forsteri. Next base: position 1,746,633,837 of record CM057450.1, on the reverse strand, counting down.
CTTATGTATGTACCTATGCGATTAACTGTACTATTTTTGTCTATTGTATGCTGTTGTGTCTCTTATCTGTAATTAATTCCGGGTCACCCCTGAAAAAGGGACTTTGTTGTCTCAGTGGGCTTACCCGGTCAACAAATTTCAATAAATAAATAAATAATATGTCTGTCCCATGCATTCTTGAATTCCCCCACTGTTCTTGACTCCACAACCTCCTCAGGAAGGCTGTTCCATGCATCCACAACCCTCTCCATGAAAAAATACTTCCTCACATTACCTGAGCCGTCCCCCCTCTATCTTCAGATTGTGCCCCCTTGTTCTTGCACATCTCTTTTTCTGAAAGATACTACCCTCTTGGACTTTGTTGATTCCACTGAGGTACTTGAAAGTTTCTATCATGTCCCCCTCTCCCTTCTTTCCTCATGGTATACATATTAAGCTCCTTTAGCCTCTCTTGTATGTCTTCTGTTGCAGACCCTGCACCATTTTGGTTACCCTCTCTGGACAGCCTCCACTCTGTCTATGTCTTTGCGGAGATGGGGTCTCAGAACTGCACACAGTACTCAGATGGGGTCTCACCAACTGTCTGCACAGAGGATAACAACTTCCTGTTTTCTACTGTTGGCGCCTCTCCCTATGTATCTCAATATCCCCCCGCCTTCCTTGCTGCCTTCTCACATTTGTTGCCCACCTCTAGGTCATCTGATATAATTCAGCCCAGGTCCCTTTCCATTTTTATTGTTGTCAGTATCTCACCCCCATTGTGTACTCTGCCCCTGGGTTTTTGTTTCCCAGGTGCATTACCTTGCACTTCTTTGCACTGAATTTAAGCTGCCGTACATTTGACCATTCCTCCAACCTTGCCAAGTCCCTTCTCATCCTTTCCACTCCATCTTGTGTATCAACCCTGTTGCAGATCTTTGTGTCATTTGCAAAGAGACATACTTTTCCTTCCAGTTCCTCTGCAATGTCACTTATAGACATTAAAAAGGACCGGTCACAGTACTGAATCCTGCGGTACCCCGCGAGTAACCCTCCTTTCTTCACTGTGGATTCCTTTTACTACTACCCTTTGCGTCCTGTTGTCCAGCCAATTTTTTATCCAGGCCACCACTCTGGGACCCACTCCAAGGCTGGCTAACTTGTTTATTAATCTTTGATGTGGGACTGTATCAAATGCCTTGCGAAATCTAGGTAGGCCATGTCCACAGCCCCTCCCTGGTCTACTACTTTGGTCACCCAGTCAAAGAAATCTATTAGATTCATCTGACATGACCTTCCCGCTGTGAATCCATGCTGCCTTGGGTCCTGTACTCCACTGGCCTCAAGGTACTCAACAGTTCTTTCCTTCAGAAGTGATTCCATCATTTTCCCTACCACTGAGGTCAAACTAACTGGTTCTGTAGTTTCCTGCCTCTGCCCTGCTCCCACTTTTGTGAAGAGGAATCACATCCACCCTCCTCCAGTCCTCATGTACCACCCCATCCTCCCATAATTTGTTAAAGAGAGTAGTCAGCGGTGTCATTAGTTCTATCCTTAGTTCCTTTAGAATTATTGGGTGAATCCCATCAGGTCCCATTGCTTTGTCCACCTTCAGTTTTACTAGTTATTTCAGAACCCTTACTTCTGTAAATGGACTGGTATCGACCCCATCTCCAGAGTGTTAATCTTGTTTGGTTTAGGTACCTCCTCTCTCTTCCTTTGTGAATACTGAGCAGAAATTTTCATTCAGTATCCCTGCTTTTCACTGTCACCCTCTGCCACGTTCTCTCCCTTTATTAAGCTTCAGTATCCCTCCTTGGTCTTTCTTTGCTCCTCAATGTACCTATAAAAGGTCTTATTCCCCTTCTTAGCAGAGTTGGCTATCCTTTTCTCGGTTTGGGCCTTTGCTATTCTGACTGCCTTCCCTGCCTCTTTCTGCTTTAACTGATAAAGTTATCTGTCCTGCTCCTTCTGTGTTTCCTTATATTTTCTGAATGCTATCCTTTTCTCCTTAACCCTCCCTGCCACCTCTTTTGAGAACCATAGCATTTTTTTCCTTCATTGTGTTTTGTTGATTTGCTTCACACAAATTCTTGTTGCCTCTGTGATGGCTGTTTTGATTACTCCCCATTGTTACTCCACCCCTCCTTCTTGCCTGTTTGCTAGAGCTTTTCTGAGGCACTCTCTCATTTTCCCAGAGTCAGCCCTCCTAAAGTCCAATGCTTTTGCTTTTGTATGGCTTGACTCTATGGCTATGTTTATCGTGAACTACACTGTTTGGTGGTCGCTTGTTCCCAGATGGCTACCCACTTCTAAATCTGAGATTCTTTCTCTATCCCCATTTGAGAGTACCAGGTCTAAGATTGCTCCCTCCCGAGTGGGTTCTAATACTAGCTATCTGAGGCATGCCCCTTGTAGGGCATCAAGAATGACCCTGCTCTTGGATGTGCCTGCAGCAAAGATGTTCCAGTTAACATCTGGCATATTCAGGTCCCCCATCAACAATATCTCCCCTTTTTCTGCCATTCTAAAGATGCCTTCTATCATTTCCTTGTCCATTCCCTCCCCCTCAGATGGGGATCTGTATATAACCTCCATGCAGATTGGGGTGCCATTTCCTGTCTCCAGGGGGACCCAGAGTGCCTCATCTGCTCCCTGTTTGCTCTTTAGTTCTGTTGCTTTGATCCCTTCCTTATATGAGAGCTACTCCTCCTCCTCTTTTACCCTCCCTGTCCCTCCTGTAGATTGTGTATCCTGGTATGTTGACATCCCAGTCATGGTTCTCTGTGTACCATGTTTCTGTGACTGCCACAATATCCAGGCATCCCTCTTCCATCAAGGCCACTAGTTCAGGAGCTTGTTACACAGACTATGGGCATTGGTACTCATCACCCTCCAATTTTTGATGGCCTTACCCCTTTCTGCCCCATCCCTATCCTTACTGCCTTTGCCATTTTTGCATTTACCTCTGTCCTGCTCCTAAAGACTTCTCTACCTTGGTGTTTACCTCACTAATTACTGTGTTTGTGGGGGGAGGCTGGGATTCCCTGCTCCTTTCAGTGCCTCCCCTTGGCTCATTTAAATGCTTGCCAATAGAGCATTTAAACCTATCACCTAGGATCCTGGCCCCCAGACAGATGCAGACCATCGGCGCCAGTATAGGCAAGTGATGGACTTGATCTGGAACCCTTTCCTCTTCTTGTACCATGAATGGTGTGGAGGGGCCTGGTCCTGTGGTTCGCACTATCCCACTCACCGGTACTGGCCTTAGTACCAGGAGCCAAGGCAGCGCCAGGCCATAACATTAAGGTGTCCAGTGGTGTGACCCAGCTTATAGCTTCAGCCTCACCACCAGGTACATCCGCTGCCCCAAAGGCTCAATGGACTAGGAGGGATAATCAACTGGCTTCCCGGGTAAGTGCATGGAGAGTCCTGGTCTTCCTCCGTACATATAGTACTAGGAAGGGCTCAGGGGATAAGTCTAGGGATCTTACTCTGGCATCCCCGGTGTGATGCCTACCTCAAAGGTGGGGCTAGTGAACCCACTTGTTGCACAGATTTAGAGGTGTGGTTGTCCACTGAGAAGCAGGCATTGCACCTGTACATGTTGTGACTGGGGCCAAGGTAGGTAGAACAGATGTTATGCTAGTCCTGAATGGCAATGTGAGCCCCACAGGAGCACCGACACATAGGGAAGGGCCACCATGATGCTTCTTCCATGTTTTTTTTTTTTTTTACTTAGTGTTTTTACACCCCTCTTTCACCACATCTGCCCCTTCCATCAGTGTCCTCAATGCAGTGACACAGGCTGTGCCAGGAGGAGTGAGGATGCTAGCCCTATGGAGTGCTCCACTCCCTGGAACATTCTAGAACCCTGGATGACCCCCCTGGTGGGGCAGAGGGGAGCTCTCCCAATCCCCTCCAAAACCTCAGAGGGAAGTGGACACCCGGAGCTGCTCCATGGATCCCCACGGTCACCAGCGCCAAGGCCCATCTCCTGGAGTAGATGCAGGTTTTCTTCTGGTTTTCTTGGTCTCACCCTGTAGGCGCCAGTACACAAGGACAGCCAACAAGATAAAGGCACGCAGAGATGTGCCTTCACTCCAGGCTCTCGACTGATGTCTGCCCCTCCCTATGCTGCTGCTTCTTTGACTGCACCGCCACCTGTGGTCACCCAGGTGGCAGTATAGCAGTGAAAACTGCAACCCACCCTCCCCAGAAAAGGAGAGCAGCCCCGTGGGTGCTCGATCCTTCTCCACCCGGCTGGCCCTCCAGCAACCCAGGCTCGCTACCGAACCTGGATCACTGCCGTCACGCGCGGTAGCTCTACTGCTGCACCGACCGGCAGGCCGCCTCTTTCATGTTGCCTTTTTACCCTTATGCTTCTCAGGACCAGACATGGCACCGCAGATTAAAAAAAAAATGAGAAAAAGGACTGAAATAGAGTTTAGCATCATACTGGAAATTAGGAGAAAACAATAATAATAAAGTGGTACTGAGAAGACTCGGTGTCAAGAGGTACAGCATTGAACTAACAGTGGTGAACTGAGGAAAGTCCTGTGATAGAGTTGTGATGCCAGTTCTCCCATGGCGTGCACTCAATGGTAGGAAAGACACAACTAAGGAAAGTAGAGGGCCAGCGTCGGTTACTGGCCAATCCATGAGCATGAGGTCACTACATCTGCCCCGTACGCTGTGCCAGCTCTGATGTCGGTCCTTTAAGCTGCAAAAGACTTTGCTTCTGCAGGGTCCTAGTGCCTCCAGCCCTAAACTAACAAGTGGGAATGAATGGTGAAGATTGATTCTTGGAAGATCGAATCTGACCAGTTGAGGAGCGTTCCACTAGTGGGGGTTGTAATTAGATTCCAGTTCTAAAATAAATTCTAATAACAAGAATTTAGCAATAATGTCAGACAAAATTGCATCATCTCCATCCAGTGGTGTAGCCCTGGAGATGGAACTGGATGTTAATTAAGGAATAATCCACAACGGGTTGTGGGTTGGGCCGGGATTTACCCACGGCTGGCATGGTTCAGTCATGAGGCCACAGGCCGAGTGATCAACCACACCAGCCATAGGTAAATCCCAGCCTAACCCACACCCCATTGTGGGGTATTCCAATTGTACAATTAGAAAAAAAGTTTTATTATTTTATGCTTAAAACAGAAAAATGTCAATACGTGGCATAAAATACTCCCTATTGAGAAGTGGCATAAAATGCATTTAGCATACGGAGGACATCACCATAATAACTGTAAATACCAGAAGAAACATAATTGTAAGCCCAGATCTGCAAGCCATAATTGAAAGCATCGTACTGTAGGTCAGGAATCACATGCGGCACATATAAACCTGAATCAAAATACTAACGTAGCTGAATTACCTCAGCAATCAGTCATTCAGCTCACTGAACCAGTCATGTCAGTTGCTGGCAGTGATCAGTCCTTACTCATCATTATACTAGTTCATCCATCAGAGCAGAGTCATAGCTACGGGTGAAGAGGTAAAAAACAACTGTAAACAAAGAGCACAGTACCTGGCGACCGATCGCTGAGGTAATTCAGCTACATCTGTATTTTGATTCCAGTTTAGATTTGCCACCTGTGATTCCTGAGCTCGATGAAGTCAGAATATGACTTTGTAGCTCTTGGCTGTCTGTGAAATCAAACTGCAGCAGAAATCTGTCATTTTTTGTCACTTTCTTATATAGTTGTTTAACCAGGTATAGCACACTAAGCTGGAGCTTTTTACAGGAAGCGACTGGGAGCACAAGAAGGTTAAGTGACTTGCTCAGGGTCACACAGTATGCAAGTGGAAGCTGTGGGATTCAAACCCAGGTCTGGTCTGCTGGATGTCACCAGATTTGCAGCTCAGAGCCTTAGACCACGCGCTATACTGCCTCCTTTCACTTTTACTGAGTGACTTCTTTGTTTGGACTAGTGCTATTAGCGGATCCTAAATATGGCAGCTTTGCCAGTTTGTTCAGGAATCCTGTGGGTTCTCAGAGGAGTGATTTTGACCTACACATTCTGAAATACTAACATACTAACATACTATTTGCCAGCAGATTAGGCCTTATGGTCTATCAAGTCTGCTCAAACCTAGATCCTTAGTTGGGTGCCGAGACCCTCCCATCCCTTGTGCTCCAGAAACCCCTATCATCCATCCCCACCCCCCCGGGACAGGCCATCATCTGATACATCCACTTTCTGTGTCTGTCCCACCCTTTCTTAAAGCTCTCCACTGTGGATCTCTGAACCAGCTCACCAGGCAGAGCATTCCAAGGGTCCACCACCCTCTCAGTGAAAAACCTCCTCCTCTTTTCCCCCCTCACCCTTCCACCTTCCAACTTCAAACCATGCCCTCTGGTGATGCCTCCCTGCTTTAGTCTAAAGATCCCCTCCATGTTTACCCTATTTATTCCCTTGAGGTGCCCTTGAAGACCTCAATCATGTCCCCCTGTCTCTCCTCCTCCAATGAAAACAGGCAGAGCTCCTCAAGTCTGTCCTCGTAAGTCAAATCCCTAGCCCTCGTATCATCTTTGTTGCCCTCCTCTGTACCCTCTCCAGGAGCTGTATGTCCCTCTTCAAGTGTGGTCTCCAGTACTGACACAGTACTCAAGGTGTGGTCTAACCAGTCCATTGTACAGTGGCAGAATCACTTCCTTGCTCCTAGAGGTGATCCCCTTATGATGCATCCCAACATCCTGTTTGCCTTGCTAGCTGCTCTCCTGCACTGCTCAGTGTTATTCATACATGTATCCACCATGACCCCTAGGTCTTTTCCCCTGTTAAGGCTTCCAGCACCTCCTCCCAGGGTGTACCTGTGTTTAGGGTTTCCCCGACCAAGATGCAACACCTTGCACTTGGTGATATTGAATTTAATTTCCTATGTGAGCCCAGCTTTCCAGGGTGTCCAGGTCCTTGCAGGGCCAACCTCCCTCTTCTCCTCAACTACTGCTCCCACCTTGGAGTCATCCATGAAGAGACTCATTTCACACCCTATACCATCCCTGATGTCTGATATGTATGCATTAAACAGGATTGGACCCAGGACCGAGCCCTGTGGTACCCACTACCAACCTCTGTAGGTTCGAGAGCTCCCCACAGACCACTACTCTCTGAGTGCGCCCAGCTATCCAGTTTTCAATCCATCTGACCATCAAAGGGCCTACTCCTAACCCCATCAGTTTCTCCACCAGACCATTGTGGGGACAGAGTCAACGCTTGCTGAAGTCCAAGAATAATACATCCACAGGCTTACCCCTATCCAGTTCTGATGTTACCCATTCATAGAACTCTACAAGGTTGGTTTGACATGATCTACCTGGCACAAACCCATGCTGCCGACTCATCCAGACCTCCCACCTCCTCCAAGTAAACCTCCAATCGTTCCTTTAGTATACTCTCCATTAATTTTCCCACCACCGAGGTTAAACTGATGGGTCTATAGTTTCCTGGTACTTCCTTCCTGACCCCTTTATGGATTGGTACCACATGTGCCTCTCGCCAATCCCTAGGTACCCTCCCTGTCTCAAGTGACCTGTTGAAAAGCTCCGCCAGGTGCAGCCAGTATGTCCGCCAATTCCCATAGTATCTCGGATGAATGCCATCCTGCCCAGGAGATTTGTCTTTCTTTAGGCCTTGAGGGCAAACCACACCTTTTGGTGGGATGGCATCATCTGTCCCTCCACCTTACTGGTCTTTTTATCCTTATCCAGATGCGACACCCTGGGTACCTTTCCTCCCTTTTGCTCCATTTCTGCTGCTCCCCTGATCCCACTCCCTGCCGCTTCTCCCCTTTGTGCCTTGCTTTGTAGATATCCCACCCCTCCCTAGTGAACACAGAGGCAAAGTACTGCAATACCTCTGCCTGGTCCCCGCCTCTTCCACCCACCCTCCTTCTGATCTCAATCTGCTGAGATGGCCCTTAGTTTTTCTCCGCCTCCCCAATGTGCACGGAAGAACCCCTTTTCCCTCCATGTATCCCTGTGTCCAGCCGATGCTCTTTACTGGACTTTGCTCCCCTCACCATACGGTGACTTTTCTAGATGCAAGCTGGTACATTTCCTTATCCCTATCCCTCTTGTTGTTTTATATTTTTTGTAAGCGCCTTCTTTTCTCTGACTGCTACCTGGACCTCACTGGACCACCAGCATGGTTTATGTGACCTTGCTCCTACGTTTCAACTTAGCGCAGATCCTGACTGCCTCATGAAGTCCCCGCTTATGACCTCCCATCTCCTTTCCACACTTGTTGTTGAGGTAATCCCCTCAAGTGATCCTTGAGAATATTTCCCATGCCCATAAAGTCTGCCCCTGAAGTCCACTGCCAGTGTCCTAGATCTCACCCCCACTCCCCAATGCTTATTTGAAACCAGACAGTATTGTGGTCACTCCCAGTCAGGGGTCCTGTACAACCATGTCCCTTACCAGATCCCCATCTGCCAGAACCACATCCAGGACATGCCCTCCCTTGTGGGCTCCATCACATGCTGTGTTAAGAACACATCCTGGAAGCCATCCAGCAGCCTCTGCTCCTTGGCCACCTTAGAGGACATGGTTCCCCAGTTAGTACCTGGCATATTAAGGTCCCCATCAACACCACTCCTTCCCTTTTGGACCACACTGGCAATGATGTTGTCCAGCAAACCATCCTCTAGAACATCACTCATCCCGGGGGGCCTATATGCTACTCCCAGCTTGACCTTATCTCCTGCTGGGGATCATAAGGTGACCCATAAGGCCTCCACGTTTCCCTCTGCCTCTTCTACCATAGCAATTTCTATGTCATCTCTAATGAACATAGCCACTCCACCCCTCTGCCCTCCTTTCTATCCTTCCTAAGCACTAGTGTACCCCATTACATTTAGGTCCCAGTCATGATTTTTGTTGTACGTTTCGTGACTGCCACATCCACCCTCCTCGAACAGCATGGCCTGGAACTCTGGCAACTTGTTTCCAAACTCCTGGCATTTACCAACACTAACCCCACCCTTATCCCTGATCCTTTTGTCGAACCCCACCCAGATTCCTTATACTTCCATCCTCCCCTGCTCCTCCTGAAACCTCCACCTCCAGTCTGTTTCCCTCCCCCTTGCAGGCAGGCTACTCCCCCTCATCTGGAGGAGGGCTTCTGGTCAGCCCCTCCCTTATCCCTCCCCTTACAAGTTTAAACCCCCAAATGCATGATGGCTGATACTTATGCGGTGGTTATGCAAAATCACCCCACAACATAAAGTATCAGCGACCAATCAAAATGCATACATTTCAGACCCATTGTATAATTTGTTTTATTTATTAAGGTATTTTAGTTTTCCATAGTCTGCATTAGTTTAGGTAGTTATATTATTTGTTTGCATATAATTAATTTTTTATCAGGTTCCCTTTCAGTTCCAGGAACTAGAGATGTCACAATTCAGCATGGTTCCCGCCTAAGCAAGCAACTGAGTGTTTTTTAGTAACAAAAAGAAAAGCCTTTCAAAATCTAGAACTTTGTTAGCGGTTTTAATTTATTATATTTGTGGAACTGAATACAGCGTTTGGCAGGTGTCTTCAGTAGGGATAGGTGACCTGGTTCTGCCACACTTCCGAACCTCCCTGGACCAGGCTGACTCGGTTCTGTTCGGGAATACCGAGCCTTTCGTGGCTCATTGCAAGTTGTCAAGTTGGCCTGGTTTGTAAATACGGTCGGTCCAGAACTAACACTCTCACCACCAGTACCCCATGCAAGTCATGAAACAAGGTCAGGGCAGAGTGCAAAAATAAAAAGCAACATTTTTTTTCACAATCTCTAATGAATACTCCTGCATCCCTGGACTGTCACATGACCAACAAAGGTAAACACTCGTGATACTGGGGCACTAAAGGAGCCAACCAATGGGGGTCTTTGTTCTGTGATTGACTCATGTCCCAGCCAATCCTGTGAGTCAGTCACCACAAGACGTCCTGTAGGAAACAGTGTATCAAGCTCATTTGGTGCTTTGCATTGAAAGGAGACAGTCGTGTGTGAGAGAGAGAGAGAGTGTCTGTGTGTGTGTGTGCGCGTGCATGTCTGTATGTGTGTGTGTGTGTGTGTGTGTGTGTGTGTGCAGAGATTTAAAAAAAAGCACCGAAAACTAAATGCTTTTTTCATTTTTTTTCCTTAGTCAGAAAGAGAGAGGGAGAGGGACAGTAGAGATACCACCGAATTCAGCAGCAGACGACAGCAGAGGCAGATGTTTTCTTTTCTAAGTATTAGAAAAAGTAAAGGAAACAGATAAGGGGTTTAAGGTAAAACAAAAATCATGGCCTGCAATTTGCAGTGCCATGAGGCAGGCACAGTTCTCCTGAAATCATCCAGCAACAAAAAATGTACTAGAGTTTCCGTCTGTTTTTCTTGCAAAATCAACAAAAAAGTAAAAAAAAATTTAGTGTACAGCACTCAGCAACTTAATAATTCCTTTTCTTTTTAAAAAATATATCTTTGTTAAAAAAAATATTAAGAAGGGGAGCAGACAGGACAAGAGGACTCAGTCTGAAGGTCATAGTGCCTCACTAATTTTTATAGTGGCGTATTTTGAAAGGGGGTGTCACCATGTTTCAGACCCTGTATTGCCCATCTCTGTGCCTGAACTACTGCAAGGTTATAGTGCCAAACAGATTTTGAAAGGGTGGGGGTGTCATGTCTCAGACTCTATGTTGCCCATCTCTGTGCCTGAACTACTACTAGGTTATAGTGCCGTAGACTCTGTGTTGCCCATCTCTTTGCCTGAACTACTACTCGGTTATAGTGCTGTACAGATTCTGAAGGGGTGGGGATGTCATGTCTCAGACTCTGTGTTGCCCATCTCTGTGCCTGAACTACTACCAGGTTATAATGCCGTAGACTCTGTGTTGCCCATCTTTGTGCCTGAACTACTACTAGGTCATAGTGCCGTACACTCTGTGTTGCCCATCACTGTGCCTGAACTACTACTAGGTTATGGTGCCGTAGACTCTGTGTTGCCCATCTCTTTGCCTGAACTACTACTAGGTTATAGTGCTGTACAGATTTTGAAGGGGTGGGTGTCACGTCTCAGACTCTGTGTTGCCCATCTCTGTGCCTGAACTACTACTAGGTTATAATGCCGTAGACTCTGCGTTGCCCATCTCTTTGCCTGAACTACTACTAGGTTATAGTGCCGTAGACTCTGTGTTGCCCATCACTGTGCCTGAACTACTACTAGGTTATAGTGCCATAGACTCTGTGTTGCCCATCACTGTGCCTGAGCTACTACTAGGTTATAGTGCTGTAGACTCTGTGTTGCCCATCTCTTTGCTTGAACTACTACTAGGTTATAGTGCCGTACAGATTTTGAAGGTGGAATGTCACGTCTCAGACTCTGTGTTGCCCATCTCTTTGCCTGAACTACTACTAGGTTATAGTGCCATAGACTTTATGTTGCCCATCTCTGTGCCTGAACTACCACTAGGTCATATAGTGCCATGACTCTGTGGTGCCCATCTCTGTGCCTGAACTACTACTAGGTTATAGTGCTGTAGACTCTGTGTTGCCCACCTCTGTGCCTGAACTACTACTAGGTCATAGTGCCGTAGACTCTGTGTTGCCCATCTCTGTGCCTGAACTACTACTAGGTTACAGTGCTGTAGACTCTGTGCTGCCCATCACTGTGCCTGAACTACTACTAGGTTATAGTGCCATAGACTCTGTGTTGCCCATCTCTTGCGGAACTACTACTAGGTTATAGTGCCGTAGACTCTATGTTGCCCATCTCTGTGCCTGAACTACTACTAGGTAATATAGTGCCGTAGACTCTGTGTTGCCCATCTCTGTGCCTGAACTACTACTAGGTTATAGTGCTGTACAGATTTTGAAGGGGTTGGGGTGTCCGCCTCAGACTCTGTGTTACCCATCTCTGTGCCTGAACTACTAGTAGGTTATAGTGCCATAGACCCTGTGTTGCCCATCTCTTTGTCTGAACTACTACTCGGCTATAGTGCTGTACAGCTTTTGAAGGATGGGGTGTCACGTCTCAGTCATTGTGTTACCCATCTCTGAGCCTGAAATATTACTAGGTTATAGTGCCGTGGACTCTGTGTTGCCCATCTCTGTGCCTGAACTACTAGTAGGTTATACTGCCATAGACTCTATGTTGCCCATCTCTGTGCCTCAACTACTACTAGTTTATAGTGCCGTTGACTCTCTGTTGCCCGTCTCTGTGCCTGAACAACTACTAGGTTATAGTGCCATAGATTCTGTGTTGCCCATTTCTGTGCCAGAACTACTACTAGGTTATAGTGCTGTACAGATTTTGAAGGGGGCGTGGGTGTCACATCTCAGACTCTGTGTTGCCCATCTCTGTGCCTGAACAACTACTACTAGGTCATAGTGCCGTAGAGTCTGTGTTGCCCACCACTGTGCCTGAACTACTACTAGGTTAAAGTGCCATAGACTCTGTGTCGCACATCTCTTTGCCTGAACTACTACTAGGTTATAGTGCCGTACAACTTTTGAAGGGGTGGGGGTGTCACGTCTCAGACTCTGTGTTGCCCATCTCTGTGCCTGAACTACTACTAGGTTATAGTGCCATAGACTCTATCTTGCCCATCGCAGTGTCTGAACTACTACTAGGTTATAGTGCCATAGACTCTGTGTTGCCCATCTCTGTGCCTGAACTACTGCTAGGTTATAGTGCCAAACAGATTTTGAAAGTGGGGGTGTCACGTCTCAGACTCTATGTTGCCCATCTCTGTGCCTGAACTACTACTAGGTTATAGTGCGTGAGACTCTGTGTTGCCCATCTCTTTGCCTGAACTACTACTCGGTTATAGTGCTGTACAGATTATGAAGGGTTGGGGATGTCATGTCTCAGACTCTGTGTTGCCCATCTCTGTGCCTGAACTACTACTAGGTTATAATGCCATAGACTCTGTGTTGCCCATCTCTGTGCCTGAACTACTACTAGGTCATAGTGCCGTACACTCTGTGTTGCCCATCACTGTGCCTGAACTCCTACTAGGTTATGGTGCCGTAGACTCTGTGTTGCCCATCTCTTTGCCTGAACTACTACTAGGTTATAGTGCTGTACAGATTTTGAAGGGGTGGGGGTGTCACGTCTCAGACTCTGTGTTGCCCATCTCTGTGCCTGAACTACTACTAGGTTATAATGCTGTAGACTCTGTGTTGCCCATCTCTTGTGCCTGAACTACTACTAGGTTATAGTGCAGACTCTGTGTTGCCCATCACTGTGCCTGAACTACTACTAGGTTTATAGTGCCATAGACTCTGTGTTGCCCATCTCTTTGCCTGAACTACTACTAGGTTATAGTGCTGTACAGATTTTGAAGGGGTGGGGTGTCACGTCTCAGACTCTGTGTTGCCCATCTCTGTGCCTGAACTACTACTAGGTTATAATGCCGTAGACTCTGCGTTGCCCATCTCTTTGCCTGAACTACTACTAGGTTATAGTGCCGTAGACTCTGTGTTGTCCATCACTGTGCCTGAACTACTACTAGGTTATAGTGCCATAGACTCTGTGTTGCCCATCACTGTGCCTGAGCTACTACTAGGTTATAGTGCTGTAGACTCTGTGTTGCCCATCTCTTGCTTGAACTACTACTAGGTTATAGTGCCGTACAGATTTTGAAAGGTGGAATGTCACGTCTCAGACTCTGTGTTGCCCATCTCTTTGCCTGAACTACTACTAGGTTATAGTGCCATAGACTTTATGTTGCCCATCTCTGTGCCTGAACTACCACTAGGTCATATAGTGCCGTAGACTCTGTGGTGCCCATCTCTGTGCCTGAACTACTACTAGATTATAGTGCTGTAGACTCTGTGTTGCCCACCTCTGTGCCTGAACTACTACTAGGTCATAGTGCCATAGACTCTGTGTTGCCCATCTCTGTGCCTGAACTACTACTAGGTTACAGTGCTGTAGACTCTGTGCTGCCCATCACTGTGCCTGAACTACTACTAGGTTATAGTGCCATAGACTCTGTGTTGCCCATCTCTTTGCGGAACTACTACTAGGTTATAGTGCTGAGACTCTATGTTGCCCATCTCTGTGCCTGAACTACTACTAGGTAATATAGTGCCGTAGACTCTGTGTTGCCCATCTCTGTGCCTGAACTACTACTAGGTTATAGTGCTGTACAAATTTTGGAGGTAAGGTGTCACGCCTCAGACTCTGTGTTACCCATCTCTGTGCCTGAACTACTAGTAGGTTATAGTGCCATAGACCCTGTGTTGCCCATCTCTTTGTCTGAACTACTACTCGGCTATAGTGCTGTACAGCTTTTGAAGGATGGGGTGTCACGTCTCAGTCATTGTGTTACCCATCTCTGAGCCTGAAATATTACTAGGTTATAGTGCCGTGGACTCTGTGTTGCCCATCTCTGTGCCTGAACTACTAGTAGGTTATACTGCCATAGACTCTATGTTGCCCATCTCTGTGCCTCAACTACTACTAGTTTATAGTGCCGTTGACTCTCTGTTGCCCGTCTCTGTGCCTGAACAACTACTAGGTTATAGTGCCATAGATTCTGTGTTGCCCATTTCTGTGCCAGAACTACTACTAGGTTATAGTGCTGTACAGATTTTGAAGGGGCGTGGGTGTCACATCTCAGACTCTGTGTTGCCCATCTCTGTGCCTGAACAACTACTACTAGGTCATAGTGCCGTAGAGTCTGTGTTGCCCACCACTGTGCCTGAACTACTACTAGGTTACAGTGCCATAGACTCTGTGTCGCACATCTCTTTGCCTGAACTACTACTAGGTTATAGTGCCTGCATACTTTTGAAGGGTGGGGTGTCACGTCTCAGACTCTGTGTTGCCCATCTCTGTGCCTGAACTACTACTAGGTTATAGTGCCATAGACTCTATCTTGCCCATCGCAGTGCCTGAACTACCACTAGGTTATAGTGCCATAGACTCTGTGTTGCCCATCTCTGTGCCTGAACTACTACTAGGCTATAGTGCTGTACAGATTTTGAAGGGTTGGGGGTGTCACATCTCAGACTCTGTGTTGCCCATCTCTGTGCCTGAAATACTACTTGGTTATAGTGCCATTGACTCTGTGTTGCCCATCTCTGTGCCTGAAGTACTGCTAGGTTATAGTGCCATAGACTCTATGTTGCCCATGTCTGTGCCTGAACTACTACTAGGTTAAGTGCGGTAGACTCTTGTTGCCCATCTCTTGCCTGAACTACTACTACTTCATAGTGCTGTACAGATTTTGAAGGGGTGGGGGTGTCACGTCTCAGACTCTGTGTTGCCCATCTCTTTGCCTGAACTACTACTAGGTTATAGTGCCATAGACTTTATGTTACCCATCTCTGTGCCTGAACTAACACTAGGTCATATAGTGCCGTAGACTGTGGTGCCCATCTCTGTGCCTGAACTACTACTAGGTTATAGTGCTGTAGACTCTGTGTTGCCTACCTCTGTGCCTGAACTACTACTAGGTCATAGTGCCATAGACTCTTTGTTGCCCATCTCTGTGCCTGAACTACTACTAGGTTATAGTGCTGTAGACTCTGTGCTGCCCATCACTGTGCCTGAACTACTACTAGGTTATAGTGCCATAGACTCTGTGCTGCCCATCTCTTTGCCTGAACTACTACTAGGTTATAGTGCGTAGACTCTATGTTGCCCATCTCTGTGCCTGAACTACTACTAGGTTATAGTGCTGTTGACTCTGTGTTGCCCATCTCTGTGCCTGAAGTACTGCTAGGTTATAGTGCCATAGACTTGTGTTGCCCATCTCTGTGCCTGAACTACTACTAGGTTATAGTGCCATAGACCCTGTGTTGCCCATCTCTTTGTCTGAACTACTACTCGGCTATAGTGCTGTACAGCTTTTGAAGGGTGGGGTGTCACATCTCAGACTCTGTGTTGCCCATCTCTGTGCCTGAACATACTACTAGGTTATAGTGCCAGTAGACTCTGTGTTGCCCATCTCTGTGCCTGAACTACTACTAGGTTATAGTGCCGTGGACTCTGTGTTGCCCATCTCTTTGCCTGAACTACTACTAGGTTATAGTGCTGTAGACTCTTGTGTTGCCCATCACTGTGCCTGAACTACTACTAGGTTATAGTGCCATTGACTCTGTGTTGCCCATCTCAGCCTGAACTACTACTAGGTTATAGTGCCATAGTTCTGTTGCCCATCTCTGCTGAACTACTACTAGGTTATAGTGCTGTACAGATTTTGAAAGGTGGGGTGTCATCCAGACTCTGTGTTGCCCATCTCTGTGCCTGAACTACTAGTAGGTTATACTGCCATAGACTCTATGTTGCCCATCTCTGTGCCTCAACTACTACTAATTTATAGTGCCGTTGACTCTCTGTTGCCTGCCTCTGTGCCTGAACTACTACTAGGTTATAGTGCCATAGATTCTGTGTTGCCCATTTCTGTGCCAGAACTACTACTAGGTTATAGTGCTGTACAGATTTTGAAGGGGTATGGGTGTCACATCTCAGACTCTGTATTGCCCATCTCTGTGCCTGAACAACTACTACTAGGTTATAGTGCCGTAGACTCGGTGTTGCCCATCTCTTTGCCTGAACTACTACTAGGTCATAGTGCCGTAGAATCTGTGTTGCCCACCACTGTGCCTGAACCACTACTAGGTTACAGTGCCATAGACTCTGTGTCGCACATCTCTTTGCCTGAACTACTACTAGGTTATAGTGCCATAGACCCTATCTTGCCCATCGCAGTGCCTGAACTACCACTAGGTTATACTGCCATAGACTCTGTGTTGCCCATCTCTGTGCCTGAACTACTACTAGGCTATAGTGCTGTACAGATTTTGAAGGGTTGGGGGTGTCACATCTCAGACTCTGTGTTGCCCATCTCTGTGCCTGAAATACTACTTGGTTATAGTGCCGTTGACTCTGTGTTGCCCATCTCTGTGCCTGAAGTACTGCTAGGTTATAGTGCCATAGACTCTATGTTGCCCATGTCTGTGCCTGAACTACTACTAGGTTTTAGTGCGGTAGACTCTTTGTTGGCCATCTCTTTGCCTGAACTACTACTAGTTCATAGTGCTGTACAGATTTTGAAGGGTTGGGGGTGTCACGTCTCAGACTCTGTGTTGCCCATCTCTGTGCCTGAACTACTACTAGGTTATAATGCCATAGACTCTATGTTGCCCATCTCTGTGCCTGAACTACCACTAAGTTATTGTGCCACAGACTCTGTGTTGCTATCTCTGTGCCTGAACTACTACTAGCTTATAGTGCCATAGATTCTGTGTTGCCCATCTGTGTGCCTGAACTACTACTAGGTTATAGTGCCATTGACTCTGTGTTGCCCGACTCTGTGCCTGAACGACTACTAGGTTATAGTGCCATAGATTCTGTGTTGCCCATCTCTGTGCCTGAACCACTACTAGGTTATAGTGCTGTACAGATTTTGAAGGGGTGGG
This sequence comes from Neoceratodus forsteri, assembly GCA_016271365.2. NCBI lineage: Eukaryota > Metazoa > Chordata > Ceratodontiformes > Ceratodontidae > Neoceratodus > Neoceratodus forsteri. The sequence continues at coordinate 1,746,616,444 of CM057450.1, read as the reverse complement.
GGTGTCACGTCTCAGACTCTATGTTGCCCATCTCTGTGCCTGAGCCACTACTAGGTTATACTGCTGCAGACTCTGTGTTGCCCATCTCTTTGCCTGAACTACTACTAGGTCATAGTGCCATAGACTCAGAGTTGTCCATCACTGTGCCTGAACTACTACTAGGTTAAAGTGCCGTACAGCTTTAGAAGGGTTGGGGGTATCACGTCTCAGACTCTTTGTTGCCCATCTCTGTGCCTGATCTACTATTTGGCAATAGTGCCGTTGACTCTATGTTGCCCATCTCTGTGCCTGAACTACTACTAGGTTATACTGCCATGGACTCTGTGTTGCCCATCTCTGTGCCTGAACTACTACTAGGTTATAGTGCCGTTGACTCTGTGTTGCCCATCTCTGTGCCTGAACTACTACTAGGTTATAGTGCCATAGATTCTGTGTTGCCCATCTCTGTGCCTGAACTACTACTAGGTTATAGTGCTGTACAGATTTTGAAGGGTTGGGGGTGTCACATCTCAGACTCTGTGTTGCCCATCTCTGTGCCTGAACTACTACTAGGTTATAGTGCCGTAGACTCTGTGTTGCCCATCTCTGTGCCTGAACTACTACTAGGTTATAGTGCCATAGACTCTGTGTTGCCCATCTCTGTGCCTGAACTACTACTAGGTTATAGTGCTGTACAGATTTTGAAGGGGTGGGTGTCACATCTCAGACTCTGTGTTGCCCATCTCTGTGCCTGAACTACTACTAGTTATAGTGCCGTAGACTTCTGTGTTGCCCATCTCTGTGCCTGAACTACTACTAGGTTATAGTGCTGTACAGATTTTGAAGATGAGTGTCATGTAGACTCTGTGTTGCCCATCTCTGTGCCTGAACTACTACTAGGTTATAGTGCCATACAGATTTTGAAGGTGGGGTCCGCCTCAGACTCTGTGTTGCCCATCTCTGTGCCTGAACTACTACTAGGTTATAGTGCCGTAGACTCTGTGTTGCCCATCTCTGTGCCTGAACTACTACTAAGTTATAGTGCTGTACAGATTTTGAAGGGGTGGGGTGTCAATCTCAGACTCTGTGTTGCCCATCTTGTGCCTGAACTACTACTAGGTTATAGTGCCATAGACTCTGTGTTGCCCATCTCTGTGCCTGAACTACTACTAGGTTATAGTGCCGTTGACTCTGTGTTGCCCATCTCTGTGCCTGAACTACTACTAGGTATAGTGCCATAGACTCCTTTGCCCATCTCTGTGCCTGAACTACTACTAGGTTATAGTGCTGTAGACTCTATGTTGCCCATCTCTGTGCCTGAACTACTACTAGGTTATAGTGCTGTACAGATTTTGAAGCGGTGGGGTGTCATGTCTCAGACTCTGTGTTGCCCATCTCTGTGCCTGAACTATTGCTAGGTTATAGATCATAGACTCTTGTTGCCCATCTCTGTGCCTGAACTACTACTAGGTTATAGTGCTGTGACTCTGTGTTGCCCATCTCTGTGCCTGAACTACTACTAGGTTATAGTGCCGTACAGATTTTGAAAGGGTGGGGCTGTCACATGTCAGACTCTGTGTTGCCCATCTCTGTGCCTGAAATACTACTTGGTTATAGTGCCGTAGACTCTGTGTTGCCCATCTCTTTGCCTGAACTGCTACTAGGTCATAGTGCCGTAGAATCTGTGTTGCCCATCACTGTGTCTGAACTACTACTAGGTTATAGTGCCGTAGACTCTGTGTCGCACATCTCTTTCCCTGAACTACTACTAGGTTATAGTGCCATACAGCTTTTGAAGGGGTGGGGGTGTCACGTCTCAGACCCTGTGGTGCCCATCTCTGTGACTGAACTACTACTAGGTTATAGTGCCGTAGACTCCATCTTGCCCATCGCAGTGCCTGAACTACCACTAGGTTATAGTGCCATAGACTCTGTGTTGCCCATCTCTGTGCCAGAACTGCTACTAGGCTACTGCCTACAGATTTTGAAGGGTGGGGTGTCACATCTCAGACTCTGTGTTGCCCTTCTCTGTGCCTGAAATACTTCTTAGTTATAGTGCCGTTGACTCTGTGTTGCCCATCTCTGTGCCTGAACTACTACTAGGTTATAGTGCGGTAGACTCTTTGTTGCCCATCTCTTTGCCTGAACTACTACTAGTTCATAGTGCTGTACAGATTGTGAAGGGGTGGGGGGTGTCATGTCTTAGACTCTGTGTTGCCCATCTCTGTGCCTGAACTACTACTAGGTTATAATGCCATAGACTCTATGTTGCCCATCTCTGTGCCTGAACTACCACTAGGTTTTAGTGCCGTAGACTCTGTGTTGCCCATCTCTGCACCTGAACTACTACTAGGTTATAGTGTCATACATTCTGTGTTGCCCATCTGTGTGCCTGAACTACTACTAGGTTATAGTGCCATTGACTCTGTGCTGCCCGTCTCTGGGCCTGAACGACTACTAAGTTATAGTGCCATAGATACTGTGCTGCCCATCTCTGTGCCTGAACCACTACTAGGTTATAATTTTGTACAGATTTTGAAGGGGTGGGGGTGTCACGTCTCAGACTCTACGTTGCCCATCTCTGTGCCTGAACTACTACTAGGTTATAGTGCCATAGGCTCTGTGTTGCCCATCTCTGTGCCTGAACTACTACTAGATTATAGTGCCGTTGATTCTATGTTGCCCATCTCTGTGCCTGAACTACTACTAGGTTATAGTGCCATAGACTCTGTGTTGCCCATCTCTGTGCCTGAACTACTACTAGATTATAGTGCAGTTGACTCTATGTTGCCCATCTCTGTGCCTGAACTACTACTAGGTTATAGTGCTGTACAGATTTTGAAGGGGTGTGGGTGTCACGTCTCAGACTCTGTGTTGCCCATCTCTGTGCCTGAACTACTACTAGGTTATAGTGCTGTAGACTCTATGTTGCCCATCTCTGTGCCTGAACTACTACTAGGTTATAGTGCTGTACAGATTTTGAAGCGGTGGGGTGTCACGTCTCAGACTCTGTGTTGCCCATCTCTGTGCCTGAACTGTTACTAGGTTATAGTACCGTTATACTCTGTGTTGCCATCTGTTTGCCTGAACTACTACTAGGTCATAGTGCCATGCAGATTTTGAAGGGTGGCGGTGTCATGTCTCAAACTCGGTGTTGCCCTTTCTGTGACTGAACTACTACTAGGTTATAGTGCCCTACAGATTTTGAAAGGGTGGGCTGTCACATGTCAGACTCTGTGTTGCCCATCTCTGTGCCTGAAATACTACTTGGTTATAGTGCCTAGACTCTGTGTTGCCCATCTCTTTGCCTGAACTGCTACTAGGTCATAGTGCTGCAGAATCTGTGTTGCCCATCACTGTGTCTGAACTACTACTAGGTTATAATGCCGTGGACTCTGTGTTGCACATCTCTTTGCCTGAACTACTACTAGGTTATTGTGCCATACAGTTTTTGAAGGGGTGGGGGTGTCACGTCTCAGACTCTGTGTTGCCCATCTCTGTGACTGAACTACTACTAGGTTATAGTGCCGTAGACTCTATCTTGCCCATCGCAGTGCCTGAACTACCACTACGTTGTAGTGCCATAGATTCTGTGTTGCCCATCTCTGTGCCAGAACTGCTACTAGGCTATACTGCCATACAGATTTTGAAGGGTTGGGGGTGTCACATCTCAGACTCTGTGTTGCCCATCTCTGTGCCTGAAATACTACTTGGTTATAGTGCCATTGACCCTGTGTTGCCCATCTCTGTGTCTGAACTACTACAAGGTTATAGTGCTGTACAGATTTTGAAGGGGTGGGGGTGTCACATCACAGACTCTGCGTTGCCCATCTCTGTGCCTGAACTACTACTTGGTTATAGTGCCGTTGACTCTGTGTTGCCCATCTCTGTGCCTGAACTACTGCTAGGTTATAGTGCCATAGACTCTATGTTGCCCATCTCTGTGCCTGAACTACTACTAGGTTATAGTGCTGTACAGATTTTGATGGGGTGGGGGTGTCACATCTCAGACTCTCTGTTGCTCATCTCTGTGCTTGAAGTACTACTAGGTTATAGTGCCATAGACTCTATGTTGCCCATCTCTGTGCCTGAACTACTACTAGGTTACAGTGCCGTTGACTCTGTGTTGCCCATCTCTGTGCCTGAACTACTACTAGGTTATAGTGCCGTTGACACTATGTTGCCCATCTCTGTGCCTGAACTACTACTAGGTCATAGTGCCGTAGACTCTCTTTTGCTCATCTCTGTGCCTGAACTACTACTAGGTTATATTGCTGTAGACTCTATGTTGCCCATCTCTGTGCCTGAACTACTACTAGGTTATAGTGCTGTACAGATTTTGAAGCGTTGGGGGTGTCACGTCTCAGACTCTGTGATGCCCATCTTTGTGCCTGAACTGTTACTAGGTTGTAGTGCCGTAGACTCTGTGTTGCCTATCTGTTTGCCTGAACTACTACTAGGTCATAGTGCCATGCAGATTTTGAAGGGGTGGGGGGTGTCATGTCTCAAACTCGGCGTTGCCCATCTCTGTGCCTGAACTACTAGTAGGTTATAGTGCCATAGACTCTATGTTGCCCATCTCTGTGCCTCAACTACTACTAGTTTATAGTGCCGTTGACTCTGTGTTGCCCGTCTCTGTGCCTGAGCTACTACTAGGTTGTAGTGCCAAAGAATCTGTGTTGCCCATTTCTGTGCCAGAACTACTACTAGGTTATAGTGCTGTACAGATTTTGAAGGGGTGTGGGTGCCACATCTCAGACTCTGTGTTGCCCATCTCTGTGCCTGAACAACTACTACTAGGTTATAGTGCCGTAGACTCTGTGTTGCCCATCTCTTTGCCTGAACTGCTACTAGGTCATAGTGCCGTAGAATCTGTGTTGCCCATCACTCTGCCTGAACTACTACTAGGTTATAGTGCCGTAGACTCTGTGTCGCACATCTCTTTGCCTGAACTACTACTAGGTTATAGTGCCATACAGCTTTTGAAGGGTTGGGGGTATCATGTCTCAGACTCTCTGTTGCCCATCTCTGTGCCTGAACTACTACTAGGTTATAGTGCCCTAGACTCTATCTTGCCCATCACAGTGCCTGAACTACTACTAAGTTATGGTGCCGTAGAATCTATGTTGCCCATCTCTTTGCCTGAACTACTACTAGGTTACAGTGCTGTACAGATTTTGAAGCGGTTAGGGTGTCACGTCTCAGACTCCGTGTTGCCCATCTCTGTGCCTGAACTGTTACTAGGTTATAGTGCCGTAGACTCTGTGTTGCCCATCTCTTTGCCTGAACTACTACTAAGTCATAGTGCCGTACAGATTTTGAAGGGGTGGGGTGTCATGTCTCAGACTCGTGTTGCCCATCTCTGTGACTGAACTACTACTAAGTTATAGTGCCATAGACTCTATGTTGCCCATCTCTGTGCCTGAACATACTACTAGTGTTTATAGTGCACGTGTGACTCTCTGTTGCCCATCTCTGTGCCTGAACTACTACTAGGTTATAGTGCCATAGATCTGTGTTGCCTTACTCTTTGCCTGAACTACTACTAGTTCATAGTGCTGTACAGATTTTGAAGGGGTGGGTGTGACGTCTCAGACTCGGCGTTGTCCATCTCTGTGCCTGAACTACTACTAGGTCATAGTGCCGTAGACTCTCTTTTGCTCATCTCTGTGCCTGAACTACTACTAGGTTATAGTGCTGTAGACTCTATGTTGCCCATCTCTGTGCCTGAACTACTACTAGGTTATAGTGCTGTACAGATTTTGAAGCGGTGAGGGTGTCACATCTCAGACTCTGTGTTGCTCATCTCTTTGCCTGAACTGCTACTAAGTCATAGTGCCGTAGAATCTGTGTTGCCCATCACTGTGCCTGAACTACTACTAGGTTATAGTGCCGTAGACTCTGGGTCACATCTCTTGCCTGAACTACTACTAGGTTATAGTGCTGTACAGATTTTGAAGGGTGGGGTGTCACGTCTCAGACTCTATGTTGCCCATCTCTGTGCCTGAACTACTACTAGGTAATATATGCGTAGACTCTGTGTTGCCCATCTCTGGGCCTGAACTACTACTAGGTTATAGTGCTGTACAGATTTTGAAGGGGTGGGGTTGTCACGTCTCAGACTCTGTGTTACCCATCTCTGTGCCTGAATTCTACTAGGTTATGGTGCCAGACTCTGTGTTGCCCATCTTTTTGCCTGAACTACTACTAGGTTATAGTGCCGTACAGATTTTGAAGGGTGGGGTGTCACGTCTCAGACTCTGTGTTGCCCATCTCTGCCTGAACTACTACTAGGTTATAATGTTGAGACTCTGGTCGCCCATCTCTTTGCCTGAACTACTACTAGGTTATAGTGCCATAGACTCTGTGTTGCCCATCACTGTGCCTTAACTACTACTCGGTTATAGTGCCATAGACTCTGTGTTGCCCATCACTGTGCCTGAGCTACTACTAGGTTATAGTGCCGTAGACTTTGTGTTGCCCATCTCTTTGCTTCAACTACTACTAGGTTATAGTGCCGTACAGATTTTGAAAGGGTGGGACTGTCACGTCTCAGACTCTGTGTTGCCCATCTCTTTGCCTGAACTACTACTAGGTTATAGTGCCATAGACTTTATGTTGCCCATCTCTGTGCCTAGAACTACCACTAGGTCATATAGTGCAGACTCTGTGGTGCCCATCTCTGTGCCTGAACTACTACTAGGTTATAGTGCTGTAGACTCTGTGTTTCCCACCCTCTGTGCCTGAACAACTACTAAGTCATAGTGCCATAGACTCTGTGTTGCCCATCTCTGTGCCTGAACTACTACTAGGTTATAGTGCTGTAGACTCAATGTTGCCCATCTCTGTGCCTGAACTACTACTAGGTTATAGTGCCATAGACTCTGTGTTGCCCATCTCTTTGCCTGAACTACTACTAGGTTATAGTGCCGTAGACTCAATGTTGCCCATCTCTGTGCCTGAACTACTACTAGGTAATATAGTGCTGTTGACTCTGTGTTGCCCATCTCTGTGCCTGAACTACTACTAGGTTATAGTGCTGTACAGATTTTGAAGGGGTAGGGGTGTCACATCTCAGACTCTGTGTTACCCATCTCTGTGCCTGAACTACTAGTAGCTTATAGTGCCATAGACCCTGTGTTGCCCATCTCTTTGTCTGAACTACTACTCGGCTATAGTGCTGTACTGCTTTTGAAGGGGTGGGGGTGTCACATCTCAGACTTTGTGTTACCCATCTCTGAGCCCGAAATATTACTAGGTTATAGTGCCGTAGACTCTGTGTTGCCCATCACTGTGCCTGAACTACTACTAGGTTATAGTGCCATGGACTCTGTGTTGCCCATCTCTTTGCCTGAACTACTACTAGGTCATAGTGCCGTAGACTCTGTGTTGCCCATCACTGTGCCTGAACTACTACTAGGTTATAGTGCCGTAGACTCTGTGTTGCCCATCATTGTGCCTGAATTACTACTAGGTAATAGTGCCATAGAGTCTGTGCTGCCCATCTCTTGCTTGAACTACTACTAGGTTATAGTGCCATACAGATTTTGAAGGTGGGGTGCCACGTCTCAGACTCTGTGTTGCCCATCACTGCACCTGAACTACTACTAGGTTATAGTGCGTGACTCTGTGTTGTCCATCACTGTGCCTGAACTACTACTAGGTTATAGTGCCGTAGACTCTCTGTTGCCCATCTCTTTGCTTGAACTACTACTAGGTTATAGTGCTGTAGACTCTGTGTTGCCCATCACTGTTCCTGAACTACTACTAGATTATAGTGCCATAGATTCTGTGTTGCCCATCTCTGTGCTGAACTACTACTAGGTTATAGTGCTGTACAGATTTTGAAGGGTTGGGGGTGTCACATCTCAGACTCTGTGTTGCCCATGTCTGTGCTTGAACTACTACTAGGTTATAGTGCCATAGACTCTGTTGCCCATCTCTGTGCCTGAACTACTAGCAGGTTACAGTGCCGTTGGCTCTGTGTTGCCCATCTCTGTGCCTGAACTACTACTAGGTTATAGTGCCGTTGACTCTATGTTGCCCATCTCTGTGCCTGAACTACTACTAGGTTATAGTGCCATAAATTCTGTATTGCCCATCTCTGTACCTGAACTACTACTAGGTTACAGTGCCGTACAGATTTTGAAGGGGTGGGGTGTCACGTCTCAGACTGGCGTTGCCCATCTCTGTGCCTGAACTACTACTAGGTCATAGTGCCATACACTCTATTTGCTCATCTCTGTGCCTGAACTACTACTAGGTTATAGTGCTGTAGACTCTATGTTGCCCATCTCTGTGCCTGAACTACTACTAGGTTATAGTGCTACAAGATTTTGAAGCGTGGCGGTGTCACCCTCAGACTCTGTGTTGCCCATCTCTGTGCCTGAACTGTTACTAGGTTGTAGTGCCGTAGACTCTGTGTTGCCTATCTGTTTGCCTGAACTACTACTAGGTCATAGTGCCATACAGATTTTGAAGGGGTGGGGGTGTCATGTCTCAAACTCGGTGTTGCCCATCTCTGTGACTGAACTACTACTAGGTTAAAGTGCCGTAGACTCTGTGTTGCCCATCTCTGTGCCTGAACTACTACTAGGTCATAGTGCCATAGACTCTGTGTTGCCCATCTCTATACCTGAACTACTACTAGGTTATAGTGCTGTACAGATTTTGAAGGGGTGGGTGTGTCACATCTCAGACTCTGTGTTACCCATCTTTGTGCCTGAACTACTAGTAGGTTATAGTGCCATAGACTCTATGTTGCCCATCTCTGTGCCTCAACTACTACTAGTTTATAGTGCCGTTGACTCTGTGTTGCCCGTCTCTGTGCCTGATCTACTACTAGGTTGTGGTGCCAAAGAATGTGTGTTGCCCATTTCTGTGCCAGAATTACTACTATGTTATAGTGCGGTGACTCTTTGTTGCCCATCTCTTTGCCTGAACTACTACTAATTCATAGTGCTGTACAGATTGTGAAGAGGTGGGGTGTCCATCTCAGACTCTGTGTTGCCCATATCTGTGCCTGAACTACTGCTAGGTTATAATACCATAGACTCTATGTTGCCCATCTCTGTGCCTGAACTACCACTAGGTTATAGTGCCGTAGACTCTGTGTTGCCCATCTCTGCGCCTGAACTACTACTAGGTTATAGTGCCATTGACTCTGTGTTGCCCGTCTCTGTGCCTGAACTACTCCTAGGTTATAGTGCTGTATACTCTGTGTTGCCCATCTCTTTTCCTGAACTACTACTAGGTCATAGTGCCGTAGACTCTGTGTTGCCCATCACTGCACCTGAACTACTACTAGGTTATAGTGCCGTAGACTCTGTGTTGCCCATCTCTTTGCCTGAACTACTACTAGGTTGTAGTGCCATACAGCTTTGAAGGGTGGGGGTACGTCTCAGACTCTTTGTTGCCCATCTCTGTTCCTGAACTACTACATGGTTATAGTGCCGTTCACTCTATGTTGCCTATCTCTGTGCCTGAACTACTACTAAGTTATAGTGTTGTACAGATTTTGAAGGGGTCGGGGTGTCACATCACAGACTCTGTGTTACCCATCTCTGTGCCTGAGCTACTACTTGGTTATAGTGCCATTGACTCTGTGTTTCCCATCTCTGTGCCTGAACTATTGCTAGGTTATAGTGCCATAGACTCTATGTTGCCCATCTCTGTGCCTGAACTACTACTAGGTTATAGTGCCGTACAGATTTTGAAAGGGTGGGGCTGTCACATCTCAGACTCTGTTTTGCCCATCTCTGTGCTTGAACTACTACTAGGTTATAGTGCCATAGACTCTATGTTGCCCATCTCTGTGCCTGAACTAGTACTAGGTTATAGTGACGTTGACTCTGTGTTGCCCATCTCTGTGTCTGAACTACTACTAGGTTATAGTGCCGTAAATTCTGTATTGCCCATCTCTGTGCCTGAACTACCACTAGGTTATAGTGCCATACAGATTTTGAAGGGTTGGGGGTGTCACGTCTCAGACTCGGCATTGCCCATCTCTGTGCCTGAACTACTACTAGGTCATAGTGCTGTAGACTCTCTCTTGCTCATCTCTGTGCCTGAACTACTACTAGGTTATAGTGCGTAGACTCTATGTTGCCCATCTCTGTGCCTGAACTACTACTAGGTTATAGTGCTGTACAGATTTTGAAGTGGTGGGGGTGTCACGTCTCAGACTCTGTGTTGCCCATCTCTGTGCCTGAACTGTTACCAGGTTATAGTGCCGTAGACTCTGTGTTGCCCATCTCTTTGCCTGAACTGCTACTAGGTCATAGTGCCGTACAGATTTTGAAGCGGTGGGGGTGTCACGTCTCAGACTCGGTGTTGCCCATCTCTGTGACTGAACTACTACTAAGTTATAGTGCCATAGACTCTATGTTGCCCATCTCTTTGCCTGAACTACTACTAGGTTACAGTACCGTAGACTCTGTGTTGCCCATCTCTGTGCCTGGACTACTACTAGGTCATAGTGCTGTACAGATTTTGAAGGGGTGGGGGTGTCACGTCTCAGACTCGGTGTTGCCCATCTTTGTGACTGAACTACTACTAGGTTATAGTGCCATAGACTCTGTGTTGCCCATCTCTTTGCCTGAACTACTATTAGGTGATAGTGCAGTAGACTCTGTTTTGCCAATCTCTGTGCCTGAACTACTACTAGGTCACAGTTCTGCACAGATTTTGAAGGGGTGGGGGTGTCACATCTCAGACTCTGTGTTGCCCATCTCTGTGCCTGAACTACTACTAGGTTATAGTACTGCAGACTCTGTGTTGTCCATCTGTCTGCCTGAACTACTACTAGGTCATAGTGCCGTACAGATTTTGAAAGGGTGGGGATGTCACATCTCAGACCTCGGTGTTGCCCATCTCTGTGACTGAACTACTACTAGGTCATAGTGCTGTACAGAATTTGAAGGGGGGGTATTACGTCTCAGACTGTGTGTTGCCCAGCTCTGTGACTGAACTACTACTAGGTTATAGTGCTTGAGGAATTTTGAAAGGAGGTGTCACTTTTCAGACTGTGTTGCCCATCTCGGCATCCAAACTAATACTACTAATTAAGTACTTAGTTGGGCCCCAAAATGGATTTAGAATCAGAGTCTGTTTTGGAAATGGAACATGTGGCCAGCATCAGCAGTATGGCTGAAACTGGTACATGTAACAAAAAAAATATTTCCTGAAGACTAATTCAGAAAAACAAAGGGAAATTCACTGCTGAAGATATAATTAATACAACTGATAACAATGAAGCAACACAACCAGAGTACAACCAGAAAAAGAAGAAGCAGAGCAAACAGAAAAAGAAAATAATGTTGGTGAATCCCCTGATCAAAGTAAAGCAGCACAGTCAGCATTGACAGAAAATTCAGATAAAAGTCAAACACAAAAACAGGTAGCCAAAAAACACAGACCTAGAAAGTCAATGATTAAGGAAAAAGTTCTATCTAGGGCTCCTGACCTATAAGACCCTGCACAAAAGGGGACCTGTCTGTCTGCAAGATCTCCTTGTCCCCTACCGACTAGCCCTGGCACTCTGTTCTGCCGGGGGGAGGCCTCCTTGGAGTTCCCACGTTTAGGCTGCAGCATTCCAACGACAGGGCATTCTCAGTGGCGTGCTCTACCTTGTGGAACTCCTTGCCTGGTTATTTAAAGGAGGTTCCCTCGGTAGAAGCCTTTAAAAAACAAGCTTTTTTCTATTAACTTTCTGAAATTATCAGCCTATGTTAAGTGGGATAGACAGATTATTTGAATACTCCCAGTTGAATCTTATTTAGGTATTTTGTGTATGAGTTTAAAAATTGTACTGTTTTATATTGTGCAGCACCCAGAGTCCTTGGAATTGGGCACTTTAGGAATAAAGTATCTATCTATCTATCTATCTAGTACCACTAGACGTGGCATTCCACTATGTGACACTCATTCATATCGGGCTCCTTCACCAGAAAGCAGAGCCTGTGATGAAGAAGTGGTTGTAAATGTACAAGAACAAGATCACAGTGTATCACAGGTATGCTCTGCTGAGGGGAGGGCAAGGTCAACCAGATAAAAAGTAAGTTAGAAAACACAAGTGATAAAAAAATTCAATAACTGGTCAGTCAGGCAGGAGTGTGTGGGATGGTTTGGGGCCCATGATGCTTGCTATAACACCAAGTAGGCAAGCAAAATAATTACACATAAAAAAAACCTCAAGTCAAAAGGGCGGGAAGGATGACGGAACCCATCACATATCCTGCTCGTGCTGCCGGTCTACCACCAGAAAGCATGCCAGGCTCAGTGAAGGTCTGCCGTCTGCACTCTGCTGTTGTCTTTCTGCTGTTGAATTCGTTGGTCTTGCTCTCTTTCTTTCTTTCTTTTTGACTAACTTTTGACACACTGCCTCCTTTTACTGCAAATCCCCAAGTGAGCTGCATACAATGGGCTGGATTTACAAACATTTTTGGGACTAAGTCCCACACCCACAACTCCAGCTGCGGACTGAACTCCGCGACTTCGCGGAGATTGCTATTCGATCCACAGCAGCTGCTGAAGACGTTATGGCAGGTCTCACCAGCCATAACATTTTTCTGCAGCTGCAGGGATTTCCACGGCAATACCACCCACAAGCTGTCGAAAACCGGCTCCACTTTTGAGAATACCATAGCTGTAGGAGAAACTGCGATTCTACAAGTGGTAACCCACTTGCACCACATTTTTCCCACAGCTGTGGGATTTTCAAGAGTTTTATGAATCCAGCCCACTTTTTCCTATGAATGTCATGTAGTGGCTAACACACATGATTGGCAAAAGCAACAGTCCATTTATTTTATTGCTGTTGGCTGCTTGCTGACCTTGAAATGACATGAAAATACAGACACATTTTTTGTAAAGTTAAATTTAATTTTTTTTTTTTTTTAACAGAGAGATCTAAAAGACTAATACTGATGCATTTCTCATACTCAAATAGACTAAAATAGGCCTACAATTTATCAGAGTAAATCAGAACCTTTTGGAAATAAATCAGAATCATAACCGGGTCACAGCTGACCTGCCTATCCCTAGTTTTCAGTCAGTTGGCATGTCTGAAAAACCTAAGAGAACATGGCCTACGTGATTTAAAGGGCAACTCTGCACTGCAGCATGTGCTTTCATAAAGAGATGTTTCAGCTGTTACAATTTACTACAGAATATATTTTTTTCATTTTTAATGTTCCTTTCCAAGATGTACAGCCCATCCTGGTAGTCCATCTAAAAGGTCTGTATACAAAATGCTTGAAGACATTTACCTCTCCCCTGTTAACCTCACAGTGCCCTTGTTTATGACATCATAGTGCGCACTATGACAACAGACTGTGATACCACAGACAATAACTGTGTGTTAGCAGGGGCAAGTGATACATTTTGAAAGACTCGTGGAATCATTGCTGCAGTATCTACAATAGTTAGTTAGTTGACCAACACCAGGAGAAAGCAAAAAAATAACATATAACTGGAAAATGGAAAACAAAGTTAAAACATAATTGGTGTAGATTTCATGTTTTAAGCTTTTTATTGTAATAGAAGTTACTCTTTAAAAATGTTAACTCCTTTCACTAACTCCTGTCAAAAGCAGACTGCCACCAGTCACCTTGTAACTGTCTGGGTCCTGACCACTATTTCAGAAATAGTGTTTTGCTCTTAAACACAAAGAAAAGGGCTATCAGAAGAAGCTTTTTCAGCTCCTCGGTCTGCAGCTTTGCCATCAAACAGCTCTCCAGTAAAAGCTCAAAAATGGTGCTGTGACATCACTGAGGCATTGAACTTCACTCTCACACTAAATGATGTTAATTATTCTCTGTATAATATATGGTTTCTAGCCCCTTCACAAACAGCAGTCAGTCCACTGGCCTGAGTTACCCTGGCGATAGAACTTATGCTAATTATGGAATTTAGAATTAGAATCAAGTTCAGACTATACACTGTGGTCACCCTTCCCCCAACTAACATATAAACATACAAATCTGCCAGCAGAAACACGTCATAAGGTCTATCACATCTGCTCAAGTGTGCAGCCCTAATTAGTACCGTGAAGCTGCCTACTCCACTGGAGTCAACTATCACTTCCTTAGTACCTGCCTTCCCCATCCCAGGAACACCTACCTAATTTTCTTCTTCACCTCCCCTTGAAACTAGTAACTGATTCAATAACTGCACCCCTCCACCCTGACACCAACCTCTATTGAAAAAGTGCTCTCATTTCCTTCTTAAATCTACCTCAACTAGCTTCAAGTTGTACCCCCTTGTTGTACCCTCCTTCCTTAAGTTAAAGAGGCCTCCGATTTTACCCTGTTTATTCCCTTGATAGTCCCTATCATGTCCCCCTCTCTCCCTATCCTCCAGGGAGTGCATGTTTAGCTCCCTCAGCCTCTCCTCATATGTTTGTCCCCATACCCTGGATCATCCTGCCTTTCTTCACATTTGTTTCTCTGCTGAAGGCAGTCACCCAAACACAGCTCCACTCTTCTGGCCTCCAGATCAGTTTTACTATTTTATTTCTTTTAGGTTTATTTGTCTTAATTATCCCTCGATATTCTACATTCGTTAGGGTGCTATTTTTATTTATTGTATAATTTTAGCGATTTTTCCAGTTCCCAGGAATTGAAAAAGGCTGCAAGTCAGCATGGTTTCTGCCTTTTGAGAACCGCTTACTATCTTATCAAAACTTGTAACCATTGCTATAATTTACCACTTATTTTCATTTTTTGGCAGTTCTGAAGTTCAACAATACTTGGTTCCATTACAGAGGGAACTGAGTCGATCTTATTGTTTAAAATCGTAATTTGTTGTTTTTCCTTAGCACCATTTTAAATTCAGTTGAACTCTGAGGTAAAAGCACTAGCAATTCCATTGTTACAGGAACCAAACCGAATTTCATATCCTATAGCCCTTTTACATACTTTGGGTTCATTTAACATTAATTTGGTAAATTTTGAGAACCAGATATTTTTTCTTGTGGCTTTCAGTGTTTGGCATAACTGACAGACCTAAAAAGAAGAGAACAGGACCTACAGGCTTTAAAATTGTACAAAGTGTTTTCAGCTCCTGCAAAGGTAGACTGCCGTGAGCTTTGTCTAAGAGTCCTGAGTGGTTTCCCAATACAACTTGTCCTGGAGCCCACAAGGGAGAGGACCATACTGGACCTGGTCCTGTCTAATGGTGCACATGTCCAAAAAGTAAAAGTGGAAGTACCGCTTGCCGGAAGTGACCACCACACTGTGTGGTTTAACCTGGAATAAGCAGGAGAAGATTAAGACAAAAACAAGGGTTCTAGATTTCAGGAGGGCAAACTACAGTAGGATGGGAGATATTCTGGGAGACCATATTGCTGTTATCAGGAAAGAAATTGGACTGGACCAGAAATGGGCCATAATCAAGGAGGAGCTGTTGGCAACCACTAACAAGGGCGCTAAACTCAAGAGCAAAAAATCTAAAGCCAAAATGCCCAGCTGGTATAATAGGGAGGTAGCCCAGGCAGTAAAGGGTAAAAGGTCAGCATTCAGGAAGTACAGGTGCACCCAGAAAAGGGAGGACAGAGAAGTATACTGTACCAAGGCAAGGGAGGTGGGCAGTCCAGTCCAGCTGGCCAATGCCAAGACAGAGCTGTAACTAGCAGAGGGGCGTGAGAGCAAGGGAGAAGGCTTTTTTTCCAGTATATCAGGAAGAAGAGGGATATGAAGGATGGGATAGTCAGGTTAAGAAGTGAGAGGGTGGGCAGAGGTAAGTGAGGAGATATCAGAAGTACTCAACAAGTACGTCTGTTCAGTCTTCACTAAGGAGAAAGATGACCCATTACTTCATGGGATGAAGTGCGGGGCAATGGGGGTGGGTTGTGATGCAGACCAGGAGATTAAGGTTGACAGGGTGAGTAAGGGCTTAAAGGCCATGAAGGTAGATGAATCCCTGGGGCCAGATGGTGTACATCTGAAGGTGTTAAGGGAATTGGTGGATGTGCTGGTGGGTCCTCTGGCAGACCTGTTTAACAACTCACTGGAGTCAGAGAAAGTACCCCTGGACTGGAGAACAGCACATGCAGTACCGCTGTACAAGAGCAGGCAGAGGGACAACCTTGGCAACTACAGATCGGTCAGTCTGCCCTCGATAGTGGGGAAACCCATGGAAACCATACTGAGAGAAAGACTGGTAAGCTTTCTGGGAAATAAATGGGCTCCAGGACAGGAGGCAGCGTGGGTTTGTGTCGGGGAGGTCTTGCTAGACTAACCTGATTGATTTCTTTGATTGGGTAATCAGAATAATGGACAACAGCCAATTGCTGTACATCCTGTATCTGGATTTCAGTAAGGTCTTTCACTCTGTTCCCCACAGCAGTTAATCAGGAAACTGGAGGACCTGGAGGTAGGGGAGAAACTAGCTATGTGAGTTAGAAACTGGCTGTAGGACAGAAGTCAGAGGGTGGTAGTTGGGGGGGGGGAGAGTTCTCAGAGGGTAGGCCAGTCACTAATGGGGTCCTGCAGGGCTCAGTGCTCAGTCCGGTGTTGTTTAACTTCTTTATCTATGATATAGGAGATGGTATAAAGGGTAAAATGTGCCTGTTTACAGATGACACAATGCTCTGTGGGAGAGTAGACACTGAGGAGGGGAGACATGACCTCAGGGAGGACCTGGCTAAGCTACAGAAAGGATCAGGTTTTTTGCAACTATGATTCAGCATCAAAAAGTGTAAGGTAATGCACTTTGTGGCAAAGAAACTAGAGACCAAATAGTGGCTGACCCTGAGTGGTGTGCAGGTTACCAGATCAGAAGAGAAGAAGAACTCGGGAATGATCATCACGTGTGACCTGGAACACTCGTCACACTGCAAGAAAACAGCAGCCAAAGTGAATCAGATGCTGGGCTGCATAGCCAGGGGTATAACCAGCAGAACAGTGGACGACATTCTACCACTGTACAGATCCCTGGTATGGGCACACCTAGAGTACAGTGTGCAGTATTGGTGCCCTTATCTAAAGAAAACCATCAACTTACTGGAAATGGTTCAGAGAAGGGCAACCAAAAAGATCCAGGGACAGCAAGGTTACAAGGGGAGAGACTCAGAGATCTCATGTACTCCCTGGAGGATAGATGGGAGAGGGGGTGACATGATTAAAACCTTCAAGTATCTAAAGGGCATCAAAAGGGTGAGAGCTGAGGTTTTCTTCAGCTTTAGTGGAACAGGGCCACTAGGGGCACTGTCTCAAGCTGGTGGGTGGAAATTCAGGAGAGAAATGAGTGGCACTTTTTCACGCAGAGGGTGGTAGCTAAGTGGAATGAGTTGCTGGAAAAAATAGTCTCTCTAAAGATGGTTGACAGCCTCAAGAGTGGATGGAATAGAACAAAGGGGAAAGTTAGAAGTAGGGGAGGGGGAATGAGGCGAGGGAGGACATAGCTCAGGAGGAAGAAGTAGATGTTGGGGAGGGGGGCAGATCCCTTGTTAGATACTGAGGGGGTCAGCAGACTTGAGCAGACATGACAGACCACACAGCCCTTTTCTGCTGGCTCATTCATATGTTCGTATGTATGAAATGAGAGCTATGCCCTCCCTGGGTGACAAAAAAATGTGGCAGCTTTTCCAGGTATTCCAAACTAGGGGAACTTGGTCACTCCTGCTGTCCCACCCCACCCCCACCCCCAAGCTTAGGTCACACAGGTAAAACCTGTCCTGGAGAAGGGTGTATAACGAAGATGAGAAGGATCCAAGTAATAATAATAAAAGTAACTTAATTTGTTGCTTAATTCTAAATATTTTATTTTATTTATTTTTATTGACCGGTAAGTGCACTAGACAAATCCTGCCTATTTTCAGGCACGCCCGGGAGGGAGATACAGATGAGTGCCAACTGACCTTGAACCAGATTAACTGTTGGTGGTATATTCAGTGAATGAGGAATTTTGGAGACACGGGAAATTCCCTACTCTTTCTCGATAAGTGCCATGGGATCTTTAACATCCACCTGAACTACCACCAATCCAGGCAGATGGGACCTCGGTTTAACGTCTCATCCGAAAGACGGCACCTCAGAAGTGCAGCACCCCTCTCATGCTGCACTACAGTGTCAGTACTGGGATATTAACCCAAGTGCCAGATGTGGGAACCGAACCCACAGCCCTCTGATCTCCCGGCCTCAGAAACGAGTGTGCTACCTACTGAGCCACTGACACTGCTATATCAAAGTGCTTTACAGAAATATAAAACATTAAAACTTTAAAAACAATAAGAAGTAACTCTGAGGTTACCCCTGAACAGGACTTAGATACCCCAACTACAGTAAATAAGGGTTCTACATCATATTGCAAATGGTTGACACTCCTGATATCCCCTAAGAGGAAACGGAGGAGGCCACTGAAGAGGCTGGTTTTATGAGTATGTTAGGCCTGACATCCACTAAGAAAGTGCCAGTGTCAATACGTAAATCATTACGAAAGACTATTGCTAAGACTCATGTCAGCACCACATTCTGCTGGTACCACAGATAAAAAGATTGAAAAAGGTACAAAGTGGACAAACAGGAGTGGAGTACCTGTATGTTGACCCAGATCATGAGGGAGTGGTACAAACCCTAGCCTATAAAAACCAAACTCCCTCTACTAACTTCTCTGCATGAATTTCCAAGAAGTAGAATAATAGCCCAGAAAGAATTTACACAACAGCAACCTACCAACAGCAGAGTTCTATGGGTGGTTAATGCACCTCTCATGTTAATATGCTCAAGTTATACCATGCCCGAGAGCAGCTGATTTGGGCAGCAATATGTTCTCCAGTGGAGGACATAAGAAGGTCCTAGAAAGTCATCAACTGGTTCAGGTCACACCTAACAGAGTGCAAAGGGTTATGATGGGGTTAGCCTCATCTAACCCAAAGCCTCTGTGCTGTAGGGTTCCACAGGGTTCAGTCTTATCACCCTTGTTGTTCATAGTGTACATGCTGCCATTGGGGGACATTATCAGGTGGTACAGGCTGGGTTTTCACTGCTATGCAGATGATACCCAGCTGTACTTGTCCTGCGCGCCCGATAGCCAGTTGACGACTTCAGTACTCAACAGCTGCCTCGAAGAGATCCAGTCATGGATGACTCAAATGGCTTAAGTTTAACCCAGACAAGACAGAGGTACTGGTTGTGGATACAGGTCGCCGGGGCGGAGAGGGGTGTGGGGTTACCCCCCCCAGCCTTGTGCTGGGGGGGTCTTCCCCATGCCCTGTCTAGAAAGGTGAAGGATTTGGGCATGATCCTGGATGATGGCTTGACACTTAATGCTCAGGTGTCAGCCGTGGTCAAGAGTGGATTTTACCATCTCAGGAATACTGCCCGAATCCAAGCCATGATCCTGCCTGAGGACCTGACCACACTGGTGCATGCTTTTGTCACTTCCAGACTGGTCTATTGCAATGCCCTGTACCTAGGGTTATCTGGAGGCAGCCTCTGCAGGATTTAGCTGGTGCAGAATATGGCGGCGAGATTGCTGACTGGGGCAAGAAGGTGAGAACATATCACCTCAGTCCTCCGCAGAGGACTGTCTTCAAGGTAGGACTTCTGACCTACAAGACCCGCATGAAAGGGGACCTGTCTATCTGCAAGATCTCCTTGTCCCCTACCATCTGCCCTGGGCACTCCATTCTGCCGGGGGAGGCTTCCTTGGAGTTCCCAGGGTTAGGCTGCAGCATTCCGGGGAAAGGGCGTTCTCCGTGGCAGCGCCTACCCTGTGGAAATCCCTTTCTGTTTATTTAAAGGTGGCCCCCTCAGTAGAAGCCTTTAAAAAGGGTCTAAAAACCTATCTGTTCCAGCAAGCTTTTGTTGATTGACTGACTGTTTTAATGTGATAGATAGATGACTTCTAAATCCGCTCTCAGTGAATTGTTACATATATTGTTGTATACTATTTTATATTATTGCTTGTTTTTATTGTACAGCGCTCAGAGTCCCTGGAAATGGGAGCTTTTATAAATAAAATATCTATCAATCTATAACTGATCTGCTCGAACACAGCAGACATCAGATTTTAGTGCATGCAGTCATACTTTCCACACAGTTGGACCCAGATCAGGGGGCTGAAAGAAAAAATTACTCACCTTAGTAATTATGTTTCTTCTAATGGAGTCTTGCTGTATTCTGACTATTGCAGTTAGCCCCAGCCCTCAAACTGCCCCAGAGAGTAGATGGTTAATTTTCTATGCAGAGCACAGAACGCTGAGCTCGAGCTCAGTTCACACCTCTGTCTGCTGCACTTTGAAGCACAACTGTCAGATTCTTACGAGCTAGTACTAACTAACTACTATGCGGAAATTATAACATTTTTACTAGCCAAATGGCAACCAAATATTTTGGATCCCCAAAAGACTAAAGTCAAGAAATCCAAAATCCAAAAACCAGGTAGTGAACAACTTAAGACTGTTAAATTAATAATATAACCCACTTCCCCTCTCTAAAAGGAGGGAGTACCCAAATACACCACTGGGGTGCAACACTGCATCTGCCAGCCCACTTCCCAAAAACAGGTTCTGAGAGGGGAGGTAGGGACGGAGGTCAGAATACAGCGAGACTTCATTAGAAGAAACATAATTACTAAGGTGAGTAATTTTTTCTTCAAACAACATGACGTCTTGCTGTATTCTGACTATTGCAGTCTACCAAGCAGTACCTCCATGGAGGAGGGACTCAAACCTACCTTGGGAATAGGCTCTGCAGTACTGCTGTACCAAACCGAGCATCACTCCTAGCCTGGATGTCCAGGGAGTAATGCTTGGTAAATGTATGGACTGTTTTCCAGGTGGTTGCTTTACATATCTCTAGCAAAGGAATATCCCTGGCCGCAGCCAGGGAAGCAGCTGTACTGCTAGTCGAATGAGCCCTCAGACCTGAGGGAGGTATTTTGCCTAGCTTCTCATAGCAGAATTGAATACAAGAGACAATCCAGCTGGCAACAGTTCTCTTAGTGGCAGGTTTGCCCTTACCCACTTCCCCATAAGTGAGAAACAACTGAAGGGAGTCAAACCTGTGAGCTTTAGTACGCTCAAAGTAGTGACTAAGGGCTTTTTTAACATCCAAACTATGTAAACATCTTTCTCCTGAAGAAGAATGATCAGTGAAGAACACAGTGAGAGACGTAGATTGGTTCAGATGAAAATCTGAAACCATTTTAGGTAAAAACCTCCTGTTAGTTCTAAGGACCACCTTATCTCCTATGGAATGAGATAAAATCAGGCTCCACTGACAGAGCTTGCAATTCACTGATAAGCCTGACAGAGGTAATAGCTACCAGGAACACAGTTTTCCAAGTCAAGTACTTAAGCTCTGCTGAAGACAAAGGCTCAAAAGGGGGTTGCATAAGCTGAGCAATGCAAATATTACGATCCCAAGCAGGGGTAGGATCCCTAAAAGGGGGATTGGTATGAAGCAATCCCTTGAAAAATTTACAGAATACAGGGTGAGATGACAGTGAGGAAGGCTTTCCCATTGACAGAAAAGCAGAAACAGCTGACGAATGTACTTTGAGAGTAGCTGGTCTGAGGCCTAGGCCATTAAGATGAACCATATAATCCAGAACTGTAGACAATTCAGCAGTGTCTGGGGATATATGCTTCTTGGAACACCAAATGCTGAATCTTTTCCATTTGGAGTTGTAAGTTTTTCTGGTGGCAGGCTTTCGAGAGGCTTTGAGAATATCCAGAACCCCTTGGGACAGATGCAAATCTGCATACTCTAACTCTTCAAGAGCCATGCCTTGAGATTGAGCGACCGAAGATTGGGGTACCAAATCCTCCCCTGAGAGGAGGTTAACAGGTTGTAATTCCTGGGAAGAGACAGGGGAAGATCGACTGCTAAGAACAGCAACAGGGGGTACCAAGGCTGCCTGGCCCAGTCTGGAGCAATCAGAATCACTTTGCAGGGTTGTGACCTTACCTTGACCAGAACCTTGAACAGTAGAGGAAAGAGAGGGAAGGCATATAGAAATTCCCCTTCCTAGTTCAAAATCAGAGCATCCAGGGGGACTGAGCCAAATACTGGGGGTCTGCAACAAAACAGAGGAAGTTGGTGATTGTCTGGGGCTGCAAAGAGATCTATCTCTGGAGTGCCCCACCTTGAAAAAAATCACTTTCAACACCAGAGGGTCCAGGGACCATTCGTGATGGCCCTGGGAGATCCTGCTCAAGGCATCTGCTAGCACATTGTCCTTCCCTGGAAGGTGGACTGCTATCAGAGAGGTCTGCAGAGAATAAGCTAGGGACCATAATTTCATGGCTTCCGTGCACAAGGCTGTGGACCAAGTGCCTCCCTGCTTGCTGATGTACCACATGGTGGTGGTGTTGTCTGTCCTGACCCGAACCACCTTGTATTGCACTGACTGAGAGATAGCTTGCAGGGCCAGAAAGACCGCCCTGAGTTCCAAGAGATTGATGTGAAGAAGGGATTCCTGAGGGGACCACAGTCCCTGAACTGTGAGAGCCCCCAGATGGGCTCCCCACCCCAATAGAGAAGCATCCGTGGTTAGGACCACAGAGTGAGACTGAGTGACAAATGGGACTCCTTGTCTGAGGTTGCCCTGATCCTGCCACCATTGGAGAGCCTGGATCAGAGTCTGGGTCACTGGAACTAGTTTGGTTAGAGAATCTTTCTTCTGACACCAAAAGGTCCTCAGGTGAAAATGAATGTCCCTCATCTGAAATCTGGCCCTTTGTACCACTGCTGTAGAAGCTGCCATGTGGCCCAGAAGTTGAAGGAAGTGCCTTGCTGGCCAAGAGACCAGAAGGTGGAATGAAGAAGCCAACTCTACAATAGCCCTTGCTCTTTCCAGGGGAAAAAAAGCTCTTGCTTTGATTGTATCCAACTCTGCCCCTATGATGGTGAGGAGCTGTCCAGGCTCAAGAACTGACTTGGGAAGTTTGAGAAGGAATCCTAGGGAAGTAAGCACTTGCAGAGTCACTTGAAGGTCTGACTTGACTTGGTCTGGGGACTGACCCACAATAAGCCACTTGTCCAGGTATGGAAATATTTTTCCTTCTTAAAAAGGCCACTACTACTGCTAGGCATTTTGTGAATACCCTTGGAGCTGACGTCAGGCTCAAGGGCATAGCTTTGAACTGATAATGGCCTGAAGGCAATTCGAACCTGAGGTACTTTCTGTGGGAGCACCTGATGGGAATGTGAAAGTAGGCACCTTTTAAGTCCAGGGAGGCTAGCCAGTCCCCTGGCCTTAGACAGGGAAGGATTATTCCCAGAGTCACCATTTTGAACGTTGGTTTTAAAAGATGTTTGTTCAGGTATCTTAAGTCTAGGATGGGTCGCCACTCCCCTGTCTTTTTTGGGGTAAGGAAGTACCTGGAGTACAGACCTTTGCCCCTATGCAATGTAGGAACTCTCTCTACAGCCTTTAGAGCCAGTAGAGATGAAACCTCTGCCTCTAGGGCAATGATTTTGGAGATGCTTGCAGGTTGAAAAGATCTGGCCCTCAGCTTTGGAAATTTCTTGAAGCTGAGAACCAGCCCCTGGCTTACCACCTCCAGGACCCACATGTCTGAGGTAACAGATATCCAGTCCTGGACGAAGTAAGTCAGCCTGCCTCCTACAGGACTGAGGGAGTCGACCCGGGCTGACACATCAGGGTATCTGCTTGGCAGGAGCCTTAGGTTGAGGGGTGGATGCAGCCCTGCTCATCCCCCTTCTGCC
The DNA here is from genome assembly GCA_016271365.2 of Neoceratodus forsteri. Classification (NCBI taxonomy): domain Eukaryota; kingdom Metazoa; phylum Chordata; order Ceratodontiformes; family Ceratodontidae; genus Neoceratodus; species Neoceratodus forsteri. The sequence continues at coordinate 1,746,592,787 of CM057450.1, read as the reverse complement.
TCTCCCTCTGAAGAACCCCCTCTGAGGAAAGGGAGAAGAGGCCTGTGCTTGGTAGAAAGGCCTATGAAAAGGCCTGCCCCTAGCCTGCTGCCTTTGAGGAGTTGCCTGCCTTTCTTTGGCCTGTGCACTCCTATAGGTGGTCTATACTCATCCATCTTTTTCATGTAATTTTCTGACTGCTCCCCAAACAGATAATTACCCACCACAGGGAAATCCACGGCCTTAGCCTGGGTGTCCTGTGAGAGACTAGTACATCTGAGCCAAGCCATTCTCTGAAGAGCCACAGATATAGCCATGACTCTAGAGAACACATCACTGGAGTCCACAGCAGCATGGAACTGTACCTTAGATGCCTCAATCCCATCAGCAGCCACCCCATCCAACTCTGAGGCTAGCTGGGGGGAGGCCTCCTTAGCCAGTGCCAGTACAGTGTCCCACCTGGACTTCTGGTACCTGGCTGCATAGGCCATATAATTAGCCTGCCTGAGTCCCAAGGTGGATGCCATGTACCGTTTCCTTGCCATGGCATCCACTTCCTAGAATCTTTATCTGGGGGGTGTGAAGCCAAGGATATATTAGCCTTATCCCAGGCTGCAGTCTGCACAACCCCAACATGGCTGCATTGATACAAGTACTCTGTACCAGAACCTGATAAGGTGCACCTTTTGTCCATCCTTCTTTGACAGGAGGTACAGAATTTTGAGTTTTTAAAATCTTTGTGTCTTGGGGGCGCTGAGCAGCCAGCAGTGAAGACGTGGTTCCGCTGCTCCCAACCCTGCATTAAATAAAAATATTTTTAACAGCATCCGACTGGAAAAACATTCCAGAGTGACAAGGTTCGACAGATTATACGGAATGGAGGAGTATTTACTTCCAACTCCCGGGAAAAGCCAGAGATCTGTGGCCAAAAACCAAGGGAAGAGGACGACAGCAAAGCCCTCAGAAGCCATGGGCCCGATTTCACTCTCGGCGGCAGAAATGGCGGTGCTAGGCTGCGAGGTGTCTGAGCAGGTATTGGAGGCACTATAAGATAAGTGGAGTAAGCTAGAGGATAAAATCGACAGTCGCCTGCAAAGTTTAGTGGAGCAAGTGGCTACAGAGGCAACTAGAGTTACAGAGGTGGAGGAGTGGATATCGAAATTGGAGGATGAGGTGGATCCTATGGCTGCTCATGTGGCTAAATTAGAAAGAGAGCTGGCAGACTTGACAGCTACATGATTATCAGGAGAATTACGCCAGGCGCCTTAATCTTCGCCTCCGGGGGCTCCCAGAGGGAAAAGAAGGTCCCGATGTTCTATCCTTTTGCGCAGAAAAACTCCCATCTATGCTGGGCATGAAGCTGAAGAGGGGAAAGTTAAAGCTGGAACGAGCCCATAGAGCAGTAGCTGCGAGATCACCAGCAGGGCAGCCCCCGAGACAAATCATCTTCCGGTTTCATAATTACCGGGATCATGAGGAGATGCTTCGGGCCTACCGTGGAATGAAGGAGCTGAGATATGAGGGGGAGAGACTGTATCTTATGCAGGATTACTCAAATCGTATAATCAAAAAGAGAAGGGCGTTTAATTCTGTAATGGCACAACTGAGAGAACTTAAGGTGAAGTGCTTTATGGTCTTCCCTGCAATTTTGAAGGTAGAACATGAAGGGGCGACCTATTCGTTTTGGGAGCTGGAGAGGGCAGCTGCTTTTGTGGAGAATCTCAAAAAAAAGGCGGGATGAACACAGCAAACTGGGAGGAGAAGTGAAGGAGGTACTCGTGGTGACCATGAGGAGTGTTTAAACGCTGACTGGAATTTAAATTGTTAAAAGGGAAAAAATAACTGTTGATGCTTTATATTTGTGAGTTGGAGTGTGAGTCTTTTCACACCCCCTGTTATTTCATTATTTCTTTGGCACCCCTCTTTGATGCTTTGCTGGAACGACTGTTGATCCTGGGACAGGCAAGCATGCAGAAGGACTCGGAGCATTAAGCAAATTCGGTAATAGGGGGATGGCGGTTTACGTGGACGACTAGCTGGAAGAGGCACCATCAGGGAGAATGCACTGTGGGGGATGAGGTACCCATGTGTGAAGGGACTTACAAGTGCTGAGGTGCCTGGTCTATACTGGTGACAGCAGAAGCATCACGGAGGTCTGGTAAATGGGGGCCTGGGGGGTGGGCTGACGCTGCGTGAATTTCTAGGGTAGCATCGGAGCCTTAGAGCCTCTACAATTTTGCTTTGAAGTTCCGCGTATGCTCTGGAGTAAGGAATGAAAGAAATGCCTGTGGGTGGAATCAGCGGGCAGAGAGGGGAGGGGAGGGAGAGGGTTGAGAGGGAGTAGCCAGTTTCGGCTGTTAAATTATTTAAAACGCTTAAATGCAAGCAATGGAGGGTTGTTATGTTAGAAACAAGAAGAGAAATGTTACTCTGTTAGAAGTTTAAACTCAAGATGCCATATGAATGTAGGGCAGCAGGGTGGGTGGGAACGGGACGCCTGCAGTACGGTGACGTAGGGCCATTCTAGGAGTTGAATGGCAAGGATGCGATTAGTTTTTAGAACTAGTGTAACCCCTAGATGGCGCTATCCCAGGGGCTACTACCCCTGCCTGATTTGCCACTAACAGGTTGAGGGGCCTGGATCCAATGGCGGGTGCCTCCACCCAGAGGTCAGGGTTTGCAATAGTTAAACTAACTTGGTCACAGCCCTCTGGGACACACTGCAACCCCTTTCTTCCCACTAGTGGCCCACACAATATATCAGAATTACCTTCACAGTATACACTTACCCCCAGGTCTGGTTCCGCACTGGGACCTCCTGTGAAATGAGATACAGTAACAATCACAGTACAGTACTTTAACATAGACAAATACCTCAGGCAGTATAACTTTGTTGAAACAAGCAGCTCTTGATTTATTTAGGGGGATATAACAAGGACAGGGGGATCAGGTTAATTAGCTTATCACTCTAATAATCTATTTCATGGCTCTGTGCACAGGCCTATCCCTATCAGTTACTGTCCCTGGGTACCCAAGCCCTAGTGGCTAGTCCAAACCGTGGCAGCTGGTAGGGCCCTTTCACACAGAGAAAAGGGAGAATTAAACAGTCAGCAGTACAGTAATTCCATTTGGATTTAATGTGGCAATCCAACAGGGAGCGACCCTGAATTAGTACTCACGACCTCCAAATAAGATAGGGTCCTTCAATGTCAGCAGGGCTCACTTGAGGTACACAAACCTCTTCACACATTTATATAAAAGAAAGACTATACCAGGCAGGCTGCATCTGTATCCCGATCGCAATTACTGCACAATACCGGAGAACACACAGCAGATTCAGTTCCTGACAGACCGAGTGCAATTTTCTGCAATTCTTCCAGTCTTCTACAGGGTGAGCCTGGTTTCTACTCTTCAGAGATCCTTTGATTCTTTTCTGAGGACGGATTCAGTCCTAACAAGCTGCAGACCGAACTCTGGGCCTTACACACGTTTTTGACTAAAACTGCACACTGAAAGCACAGGGCTCTTCCTTCTTCACTGCCAAGCGCGAACTCAAACTCCAACCGACAAAACTGGCATTTCCTTGAGTTCCTCCCAGTTCTTGACTGGATTGGCTGTCACCACAGACTGCTGCTGTTGGTCCAAAAGGCACTGAAGTCTAAACTACATCTCCCAGAGTCACTGCCCATACAATCCTCTTGTGGCTGGCTCAGATTATGAGTCCAAGTTCTGATTCGTCCAAGGCACCATTTTAGAGCTAGCTACCCCACACTGATTGGTCCAGTTCAGCAGTTCAAAACTAGAATGGGGAACTAGCAGACACAGTTCTGACTGCAAAGAAAGCAGGTTAGACAAACTGTAATTTCATTATTACCTAAATAATTTCTGGCAAACAGTTACATCTTTCAGATAGGTTCCCTTTGCACTCTAGTGACTGCAAAAATGAAGTGAATTGGCAGCAGCTCGAGTGGTACTCAGAGAAGCACACAGTCCCCATACAACTAATTATGTCTGCAAGCAGACAGCTCTTAAAGAGACAGTACCAGAGGCTCTAAAAACACTCACTGATAAATGGCTTAAATGCCAAACACCATTCAGGCTTGGAGCATTCAAGCAAGCTCCTGAAGTCTTTTGGAACCCCCATTTGCAGGGGGTTACACCTTCCTGGTTTTGGGAAAGCTTGACGTCTGCGTACAAGGCAATTTCATAAGTTTCAACTGCAACCATATACATTTGCATTAGGCTCGCATATGTAATCATCAGTCAATATATCATTTTACCAAGAACACATTTCTGAAACATTGCAGTACGTCACTCTTTACACAGTATTACATACACATGTACCATAACTCAAGTTATTATCTCTTGTACATGAAACCTGAAGAGAGGGGCCCTTCCTATCAGTTACCTTTGGGGCTGGATGGGGCAAGGGCACCATACTAGAGGGCAACACAAGTAACTTGGAGTTAGCACTGATGCTCAGTTTGGGCAGTGAGCTCGGGACACATACACTCCTTTATGGACAACATTGAGAGGCAAGTCCACAGGCCCCAAGTGAATCATAACTGAGGTGCACCACAGGCTTTACAGCTCTCGACCAGTCTTTCTAGGGGAACTGTTATAGTCTCTGCACTCTGAGCCTCATTTTCAGCATTGTCCTCACTTGTCAGGGGAGTCTCCATGGGGGTAGAGAGGCTAGAACTTGGGGCACTTTCTAGCTCCAGGAGTTACAGTTTCTGAGTCCACAACATTTGGCTCGCATGGAGAGCTTTCGACACTGGCAGTGGACTGTCAGGGCACTCAAAATACTCTTCTTGTTCGGGTGTATCACCAGTCTGCCCCAATCTATCATTTTCCTCCTGAAAGCTCAAACAGTTCAACCATGCACAATGATTCCATTTCGCCTGATCTGATGCTTTGCACTTCACTTTCTGGGAGCATTGGCTCCAGGATGAAGCTGGGGGCTTAGACAGTCCAGAAGGCCCAGCTTTGTCTCCAGTATTGACTAGGGATTGCCCGAAACAATTGACTCAGTTCGTAAGAGGATAGTATTCAAAGTCACCTCACTTTCTTCCGATATGGACTGACAGTCATGCTCAACTGGGACTTGTGGAGGGGAACACTTTAACTTTGCTTCTGTAGGTGCAGACTTTCTTGATCTTTTCTTAGCAGCAGCTCTAGTCACTGGTCCAGAGGGGCATCTTCTAGGGGTCAGACTCAATTAAGATTTGTCCAATGGGCAGTAAATGATTTCTATGTATTGTTTTACATCTTTGAATTATTCTCAGGCCTTACTTTGTACACTGGCAGATCATCTAGTTTGCCCACTACAATGTGAGGGAGATGGTGCCATCGGTCAGCAATCTTGTGCTTGCCATGCAGTCCCAGATTTCTTAGAATACCCGATCTCCCTCCTGGAGTTCCTGTGCTTTCACCTTTATCATGCCTTTCTTTGTTGGCCAGATTTCTTTTTGGCAGCCATGGTTTGGAGCCAGTTGGTACGTATGAGTTAGCTGGGCCTTTAACTTTTGCACATACTGTAAATAGTTGTCAGCTTGAACCCCATCAGGAGAGACCCCAAAACACACATCTACTGGTAGCTCGAGCTTCTTCCAAACATCAGGCGTAGGGGAGAATCCAGGCATCACTTTTGGTGCAGTTATAAGCATGTACCAGGGTGCTAATTTGTTGGCTCCATCTAGGCTTGTCCTTTGGGTGCAGGGTGCCTAGCATATCTAGCAAAGTGCGGTTGAAACGTTCAGGCTGTGGGTCCTCCTGGGGTGGTAAGGAGTGGTTCTGGACTTTCGTGACTCCCACAGAGAAAGCATCTCTTTGATCAGATGACTCTCAAAGTCTCTCCCTTGATCAGAATGGATTCTTTTGGAGCCCCATAGTGAACAAAAAGTTTTCTACAAGTACTTTGGCCACAGTGGATGCTTTCTGGTCTTTCGTGGGAAAGCTTGGGCATATCTCGTGAAATGGTCAGTGACCACCAGCACATTACTGATATTTCTTTGATCTGACTCCAAACTCAGAAAATCAATACAGACCAGCTCCATGGGTGCACTGGTGGTGATGTTAACAGGGGCAGCCACTCTGGGGCAAAGCTTTCCTCTGTAAGCCAGCGACTACAAGTTCAGTGTGTTGCTCCACATCAGCCCCCATCTTAGGCCAATAGAATCTGGATCTCATCAAGTCAAGTGTTCTGTCTAGCCAGGGTGCCCCATGTGGTTGTGCAAGGACCTCAGTACTGAGTCTCAAAGGCAGTGGCAGCACTAGTTGTTGTTTGTCTACTTGTCCCCTCTGTCTACTGTTTCTCTGTATAACAGTTTATTGATCAGTTTCAACTTAGGACCTTCTTTGTATAACAGTGCAGTTCTCAAATCAGTGGAGCGAATTTGGACACATCTTTTCCTGCATAGAGGGCTTCTAAACTGCTTTTGATCATGGGATCGCGGGATTGAGCCCGCTTTAATACTGTCATTGTCCAGCTGAGGCAGTGCACCAATGTCTGTTGCAGAAAAGTGGCAACAAGCAGCAGGTATGCTATCTCAGAGGCTTCCTAGCAATCCACCATGCAGTCCACTACGTCTGTGGACATTTGTCTCCCTGTCAAATCTCTCGGCAGAGTGCCCGAATGTCAGGTTCTGCCAATCGACCAATCATTCTGGGAACAGGCCTCGGGAGAGAGCATCAGCATCTATGTGGTTCAGACCTGCTCGTATTCGAGAGCATAGTCATATGTAGATAATGCAGAAAGCCACCTATGGCCAGTGGCATCCAACTTAGCTGAGGTCTTCACATAGGTCAAAGGATTATTGTCAGTTTTACTAGTATTTTAGCCCCATACAAGTACTCATGGAATTGGTCAACAATAGCCCACTTCAAAGCTAGGAACTCTAACTATGTACAGATAGTTCTTTTCGGATGGGTCAGGCTTCTACTGGCAAAGGCCACTGGTCCTGTGTCACTCGTGCTCTTGGTACAACACAGCCCCAACCTTGCAAGCTAAGCATCAGTGTGCAGGACGTAAAGGTTTTCTGTGATCGCATAGGCCAGCACTGGAGCATGGGTAAGTTGATATATGATCTCATGAAAAGCAGTCTCACAATCAGGAGTCCAGCTGGCCCCAAATACTTCACTTGGATGAAAATACACTCTTCAGTCTTGAGGACGCTGACTTTGGTATTTTTGTGGGTTGGGGATACCCTTGAGTAAGGTTAAGTAAAGGGCGGATCACTCTTGAATAGTCCTTGATGAGTGCCGATAATAACCACAGAATCCCAGGAATCTTTGCAGTTCTTTAGATTTTTGGGCTGTGGGCCAGGTGGTCAAGGCCTCAACTTTACTTGGGTCGGTCTCTATTCCTCGGTGGATACTATGTGTCCCATATACTTACTGATGTTTGAAAGAATTGACACTTATCAATGGACAATTTAAGGCCAAAGTCCTCCAGTCGGTCCAATACCTTAAATAATCTGCTTTCATGTTCCTCCAGTGAGCTGCCAAACACAATAACATCATCTAGGTATACTCAGGCACTCTAGTAAGTTCATGTCCCCACTGCACGCCTCCATCAATCGTTGAAAAGTGGCTGGGGCACCTGAAATCCCTTGAGGCATCCTCATGAATTCATAGAAGCCAGCGGACAGATAAAGGCAGTCTTCTCACGGTCCTCTGGGCCATCGGATCTGTAGTACCCACCGCGGAGATCCAGCACAGAGAACCACTTGCTCCCGCTTAGGCAGTCCAAAGCATCCTGAATGCGGGCATTGTGTACTGATCAGGGATAGTCCGCCCGGTTTAAGGTGCGATAATCCACACACATCCTTACTGTTCCATTCTTTTTCCTCACTACCACAATGGGGAAGCATATGGGTTCGGATTCTTGTATTACACCAGCAGCTAACATCTCTTGCAGATGCCGTCTCACATCATCTATGTCAGCAGGTGCCAGGCGTCGAGACCTCTCACAAATGGTCTTTTCATGCAGCCGGATATTGTGCTCAGCTCCTTGCCGCATCCTACATCCCATTCTTTAAAGAAAACACCTGTCTCTCTGGGCAAGCTTCACTGATCCTCACTTTCCATTCAGCTGGCAGCGGGAGTCTCCGAATCAAACAAGTCAGGCGTTACTCGTCATTCTTCCTTGAACTCTTGCTGCTGGGTAGCACTGCAGTGTTCGCACAATGCACATTAGCCAGGATGCAACCTCTTGTTTACCTCGAATGTCCTTTCAGACACACATTACTGCAACTTGGACCATTACCCTTCTGGCATAAGCATGGGCCTAGCGGGCAAAATACTAGAGCTTGACCAGCAGTCCCTCTGGCAATTTTCCATCGCCTGGTGCATCCAACATTAATATTTATTCTTAACATCCTTCTGATACGGACCTCTCCTGTAAGGTACACTGGGCATTTGGCGCCAGGATCAGAGACTCAGGATCCTTCTTCCATACAATTCCGACCGTTCCTCTGGTTCTGTTTTTTCAGCATCTCTGTGCCTCATAGGCCTTCTTAATAAAAGCCGGAACTCTTAAAGCTCTACTGGTCTTGACCCTGTTTTTCATAACAACTGTGCCAGCCTTCCGAACATATGAGCATTTGTTCCAATCAACAAAGGGACACCATCATACAGTCCAGTGGGGACACACTAAGGCTAGGGTCTCTACTTGTTCGGCCATCCAGCCACGGAGGTGGGGAAAGACAGCCAAATTCGGATATACCCGGAATAGGGGTAGGCCTTCTCACTTAACCCCATACATGCAGTCCTTCTAATGGTTGTAAGGGCACGTCCTGACAAATGCTTCTGATACCAATCCTGGAACATAATTGTCACTTTGGGAGCCACTGTCTAATACAGCTCTTGTAGACCTCCATTCCCACTTTACAGTGGTCTCCATGGAGGGACCCACTATTCTGGACCAGTCTGGAGAGCGGTAGTGGGGGCCTGGGCATGCCTGCCACAAAAGGGCGTGTATTAGCTATTTTGGTGCCCTCACTGGGATCATCGTGCACCTCTTAACCACTGATTTCTTCTCGAAGCTCTCCTTGAGCCTATGTAACTTTGTCAGTGTCTTTGGGGACTGGCATTCCTTTCATGTGCCCATCTTCCCACAATTATAGCAAAACATACTTTCTGGAGTTTGAGCTGGCCGAGGCGCCACACTGGGAGCCAGGGGGTAGTACTAACTGGAAACCTGGGTGCCATCTCTGTCTGGGCGGCGTGATAAGCATTTGAGACATCTTCAGTTTCTCCACTTCCATGGTCAAGGAATTGAGTTGGAGCTGTTATCAGCAGGAGATACATGGGTGGGTACCCCCACCCCCATAGCAGATGCAGTCGGATATAGGTCAGGGCCCGTACTTGCAGGCGTGGCCTTCATAAAGGGACTGTTTTTGAATTCCCGGATCTCTCTCAACAGTTTGCCCCATTGTGGCATATCTTTTTCCTTGTCAGAGCACTCATTGACTGTCAACCTCTGCCCCTGAACTTCACTTGATGGGTCACCCTCAGTCACTCGGGTCGTAGCCACAGCTGTTGGTGCAGGTACCTCCCGAGGTCGCCTTTTCTCAACTCCTCGAATTTCTCTCATTAACTCATCATAGGAGGGTGGGGATTCCAGTCGATTTGCTTAGGCGTAACTGAAGCAACAGCAGTTCTGAGAAGGGCAGACTTAAGTGATTCTGTCCAGTCTGGTTCGTCCAGTTCAATCGCTGGAAACTACCCTCTGAGGCATTCTTGCAACAATTTTTCCAGCCAGAGACATACACAGACAACAACTCCCTTGGTACTGTTGTGCATTTCTTACTCTCCACCATAGGTCCTCATCAGAATCTGGGCTCCCATACACATTCTCCAAGGCCTCAAGATAGGCCTGTGCAGTCGCTTCAGGGTTACTGGCCCGTTTAGCACGGATGGTAGCCAGGGCAGGACCTCGGAGGCTCTCACTAACCCTCTTTCGCCGCCTTCCGAGCATTGCCATTCTAGCACTTGGGGGCAACATAGTCTATCCAGGTCTCCCAGTCATCCTCCCTTGGGGGTGGGAGGTGCCAGAGAAGATCCTCAACCTTCGGTAAGAGTCGTGACTAATGGCAGGTGCAGAAATAGGAGTCTGCATTGGTTCAGCCACCATTACGGGCACTGGAGCAGGAGAGGGTGTTGGGGGAGGAACACCCCCAGGTGGCAAGAATAGTTTCTTCAAGTCCTCCACAGTTTTCCCCTCTCCCAGCAACCATTCAGCAAATTTCTCCTCAAAAGTTTCAGATAGTGGTGGGGGCTGATTCCCCCCCGGGTCTTTACTGTCCTTAGTTATCACTCTCCAAGCAGTGAGGGCTCCCTCTGGGGTAATGGTCTGTGGCACTTTGGAGCTATCTCACGGATCCTTAAACTCTACTAGGGCCAGGAAAGTGTGGGTGAGCAGATTAGCATGCCGACCCACCACCACAGGTTTGTAAACCTTCCACCTTGGAAAGTACTCCCTGCACAGTGTCCGTATTGATACCCAGGATGTCCAGGATAAGCATAGCATTTTGGGGTTCATCTCTCCCAGTACACCACTCCACCAGCCGGTGCACAGCCACTTCTGTCGGGTACCCATTTTTCTTAACAGTGGTTCGTAAATATGGCCACTAGAGGACACACAATCCCAGCGGTGAGCCTCCAAGATGTAACCCCTAGATGGCGCTATCCCAGGGCTACTACCCTGCCTGATTTGCCACTAACAGGTTGAGGGCCTGGATCCAATGGCGGGTGCCTCACCCAGAGGTCAGGGTTTGCAATAGTTAAACTAACTTGGTCACAGCCCTCTGGGACACTGCAACCCTTTCTTCCCACTAGTGGCCCACACAATATATCAGAATTACCTTCACAGTATACACTTACCCCCAGGTCTGGTTCCGGCACTGGGACCTCCTGTGAAATGAGAAGTACAACAATCACAGTACAGTACTTTAACATAGACAAATACTCAGGCAGTATAACTTTGCTGAAACAAGCAGCTCTGATTTATTTGGGGATATAACAAGGACAGGGGAAATCAGGTTAATTAGCTTATCACTCTAATAATCTACCTATGGCTCTGTGCACAGGCCTATCCCTATCAGTTACTGTCCCTGGGTACCCAAGCCCTAGTGGCTAGTCCAAACCGTGGCAGCTGGTAGGGCCCTTTCACACAGAGAAAAGAGAATTAAACAGTCAGCAGTACAGTAATTCCATTTGGATTTAATGTGGCAATTCAACAAGGAGCGACCCTGAATTAGTACTCACGACCTCCAAATAAGATAGGGTCCTTCAATGTCAGCAGGGCTCACTTGAGGTACACAAACCTCTTCACACATTTATATAAAAGAAAGCACTATACCAGGCAGGCTGCATCTGTATCCCGATCGCAATTACTGCACAATACCGGGAGAACACACAGCAGATTCAGTTCCTGACAGACCGAGTGCAATTTTCTGCAATTCTTCCAGTCTTCTACAGGGTGAGCCTGGTTTCTACTCTTCAGAGATCCTTTGATTCTTTTCACAGGCAGTTCAGTCCTAACAAGCTGCAGACCGAACTCTGGGCCTTACACACGTTTTGACTAAAACTGCACACTGAAAAAGCACAGGGCTCCTTCCTTCTTCACTGCCAAAGGCAACTCAAACTCAACGACAAAACCCGGGCATTTCCTTTGAGTTCCTCCCAGTTCTTGACTGGATTGGCTGTCACTCACAATAGACTGCTGCTGTTGGTCCAAAAGGCACTGAAGTCTAAACTACATCTCCCAGAGTCACTGCCCATACAATCCTCTTGTGGCTGGCTCAGATTATGAGTCCAAGTTCTGATTCGGTCCAAGGCACCATTTTAGAGCTAGCTTACCCCACTGATTGGTCCAGTTCAGCAGTTCAAAACTAGAATGGGGAACTAGCAGACACAGTTCTGACTGCAAAGAAAGCAGGTTAGACAAACTGTAATTTCATTATTACTCTAAATAATTTCTGGCAAACAGTTACATCTTTCAGATAGGTTCCTTTGCACTCCTAGTGACTGCAAAATGAAGTGAATTGGCAGCAGCTCGAGTGGTACTCAGAGAAGCACACAGTCCCCCATACAAAAATTATGTGTGCAAGCAGACAGCTCTTAAAGAGACAGTACCAGAGGCTCTAAAAACACTCACTGATAAATGGCTTAAATGCCAAACACCATTCAGGCTTGGAGCATTCAAGCAAGCTCCTGGAAGTCTTTTGGGAACCCCCATTTGCAGGGGGGTTACACTAGTAAATGGAATGGGGGGGTTATTTTTTGGGATGGTATGGTGGGAGGAGGGAGAGGGGGTTACGTGGGAAAAGGGGTTTGTTAATGTTAAGTTTTTGTATTTGTGTTACAAGATTGAAAAGTCTCTCATCTTTCTCAACAGGAAAGTGTAATGTATAGAAATGATTTAATAAATGATTGTCATCCTGGCTGGTGGGGAAAAGGGGTTAAAGCGATGGCTGCAGTCAGGATGAAGGGAAATGTGTTCTGTCAAATAGCTAAGCAAAAAACACTAGAAGTCACTTCATGGAACGTGAAGGGGATCTCGTCTCCAGTAAAGTGTACAAGTATTTTGACGGCTCTTCGCCAACAGGGCACTCAGGTAGCCCTCTTCGAGATCGAGGAGACGCCCTGGTTTATTTAGGACACCTAGGTGACGCCAGACGTGGTTGGTGCCCATTTCCAGGGAAACCACCAGACCAAGTGGTCAGGTAACCTGAGGGGTTACACCACCTGCTATACCTCTGTCAGCAGTGCTGTGCAATGCCAGGTCGATCAGAAACAAGACGGCAATTATTGCCGCCTTGGTTTCTTCAGTCGACCTGGCTTGCATAACAGAGAACTGGGTGGGAGATGATGCTGGCCCTGTTTTTGAGGCTGCAGTCCCCCAGGTTATACCTGGCTGCACTGCCCCAGAGGAAATCACAGGGGTGGCGGTGTAGCCATCTGTTTTAAATCTAGCCTGACCTTCACCGTGCACCCGGTGGGAACCCCGGATTCATTTGAGTGTGTGGCCATCCGTGGAGGACTCGGTATTGGCTGCAGGATCCTCCTCATCTATCGCCCTCCTGGCCCGGTGGGGGGGGGTTCCTGCAGGAATTTGCCGAGTTCATTGCCAGCGAGACATTGGACTCCCCTAGATGTGTTTTTCTGGGGGACTTCAATGTCTGGGCTGAGGATAAAACTCAAAGATGTACTGGCGAATTTTTGCAGAATATGTCCTTATTAGGGCTTTTGCAGTTCGTTGATGCACCTACCCATCGGGATGGCCACACACTGGACCTGGTGTTCTCACTGGGGATTGAGGTCTTGGATCTCATGATTGATCAAGTATTTTGGTCTGATCATAGCACGGTGAGGTTCATGCTTGGGGCTCCTGCCGTAGGTTTCTCCCCTCCTGAGATGATCCGCTGCTGCCCTCTAGGTGATCTTACCCCTGAGGGTTTTATGGTGGCTGCTGATCTATCTAGTTTAGGTGGTGTATGCATCAGAGCTGTTGGTGTCGGTGTGGATACCTATAATAAGGTGCTATCCGATGCCATAAACTCCCTCGCACCTATCCGTGTACGACCCAGAACTTCGTACTTGAGGTCTCCATGGTTTGATGGAGATCTCAGGGAAATGAAGAAGATGGGTCGGAAATTAGAGCACTGCTGGAGGAAATCCCGCCTGGAGATGGACAAACTGGTCCTGCGTGAGCATTATTGTGCATATCAGGAGGCAGTCGACCGAAAGAAGACATTGTTTTTGTCTCGGGAGATTGCTGCTGGGAGAAACCGACCAGCCTCGCTCTTCCGGACTGTCGACAGACTTCTTCATCCTTTCTGTCTTCAACCCGGAGGAGTTTCCTCTAATGAGGATTGTGAGGATTTTGCTCGGTTTTTCTCGGACATGGTGTCTTTGATCCGGCCGGAGGTTTCTTCAGCCAGCAATATCATTGCTGTCAGTGGTCGCCAGTCGTGTACTGAGAACACTCCACCAAATTGGGCAGAGTTTAGGCCAGTGGAGGACCGTGAGGTAATTGAGGTGGTGGTCAACTTGAAGCATACCTTTTGTGAACTGGACCCAGTGCCAACGCGTTTCTTAATGAGATGCATTGACTCTGTTGGCCTGGTGTTTGCCCTGATTGTCCGGTGCTCCCTAAGTCAGGGTGTCTTCCTGGATGCCTTGAAGGAGGCTCTGGTTAGACCCCCTTTTAAAGAAATCTTCTTTGGACCCGGAGGTCAGTGCAAATTACCGTCCTATCTCGAATCCCCCATTTTTGGGGAAGATTGTTGAGAAGGTGGTATCGCTTCAGTTGGAGGAACATCTCATGACTCACGAGTTGTACAATCCTTTCCAGTCGACTTTTCGGGCCAGGTATAGCACTGAAACTGCATTAGTTCGGGTGCAAAATTACCTCCTCAGGGCTAGAGACCGAGGAGACAAGACAATTCTTGTTCTCCTTGATCTCTCTCTTCAGCATTTGATACTGTGGACCATTGTGTGTTGCTTCTCTGCCTGAGGGAACTATGTGGACTCACCGGTACTGTCATCAAGTGGTTTGAGTCCTTTCTCACAAATAGGAGACAGCGGTTTGTGATGGGAAATTTCTCATCAACACCCAGTCTCCTTTTGTGTGGAGTTCCTCAGGGTTCGGTGTTGGCCCCAATGTTATTCACAGTATATATGCTGCCCCTGGGGTGGGGGATCATTAGAAAGTATGGTCTGAGTTTTCATTGCTATGCTGATGATACTCAGCTATACTTATCTTTTGCCCCAGGAACACCCAACGCAGTAGATGTGTTGAACATCTGTCTGGCTGAGATTAGCGACTGGATGGCCTCCAGCTGGCTTTGACTGAACGCTGATAAGACTGAGGTACTGGTAGTGGAGTCGAACAGAGTTCGTGATGGGATGGCCTCTGACTCTGCAACTGGCCTTGTGCTAGGGGCTGCATCATTGATGGCCTCCCCTTGGGTGAGAAATCTTTTTTTTGGAAATTACTGTTTATTCCTCCTCCCCAGCCTGCCACCTCTGACCCTTCAGGGGGGACAACTGGACAACCCACTGCCCGGAACCCTACCCAAGCAGACCCCTAGGCCCCATGGAGCCGCGGATTACCCCCCGGGCAGGGACGAGGCGGGGGGCTCAAACCCCGTTACTTACATTTCGTCGGTCTGTGGTCTGCTGGGCGGGCACAGGCAAATCGTGGGCACGGCTATGGTCCTCCCATCTTCCCGGCTGAGGCAGGCTTATTTCCATGTTTTCTCCCTCTCCGAGCAGCAAGCAACCTCCCCTGACGTCATGACGCACGCGCCGACATCCATGCTGCTCAATGGCCGCCCATCCCCAAATGGAGCCTGCAGTTCCTCGAGCCTCTGCTCGGGGTCATGCAAGTGTCGGGCATTGGCCGAATCCCTCCCCAGAGAAGGCGAGCTGTCATTGGACGCTCAAGCCTATCTCCCTCCGGCCGACCCACCGACGACCCGAGTCTGCTCCTGAACCCGGGTCTCCGGCGTGGAGCGAGGTGTGGCGTCCGGCGCCTCAACCCCATGCGCCACGGGCCGCCTTTGGGTGCGAAATTCACGTGATGGTTTTTTTTTTTTGTAAATCTCATTTTTATTTGGATTTCCAAATACAACAAACACACATACATAACACACTGACAGGATTATTAGACATTAATACATTGAATTAAAATAATACACAGATGACTGATCTCAGCAAGCCTTGTTAATAAATTCATAAGGGGGAATCAGATCTTTCTTCTTTCAGTGTCCTCCTGGGTTTGCCTTCTATGTGGACAACCGTATCAGGAAGTATTCCTCCCTAGTAGGCCCTACCATTTAATCAACACTCCCCCGTCTATGTATATTAATCAGCCCTGTTGTCTGTGGCAAAACAGGTATTGGGGTTAGGAATTTCGACTTTTAACTCTTTTCTTTTCTTGGCGTGATGTTTGACAGGAATCTGTCCATGGAGGTTCAGATCTCTTCCGTGGTCCGTTCCTGTTTTTTCCATCTTCGAAACATTGCCAGGATTAAGCCCCTTGTTCCGCCTCTGGACCTCACTACCTTGATACATGCCTTAGTCGCTTCTAGGCTTGACTACTGTAATGCCCTCTATCTCGGGATTTCTGGGGGTTCTCTCCGCAGACTGCAGCTCGTGCAGAACGCTGCTGCCTGGCTTTTAACTGGGCAGAGTAAGTTTTGTCACATTACACCTGTGCTACGCAAACTGCACTGGCTGCCTGTCAGGTGGAGAGTGCTCTTCAAGGTGGGGTTTCTCACCTATAAGGCCCTACATGGACAGGGCCCTGGTTACCTGTCAGCTCTCCTGATACCCTCCTCCTCTTCCCGCAATCTCCACTCCTTTGGTGCCGACCTCCTAACTGTCCCAAGAGTAAGGTTAAAATCTGCGGGCGATCGAACATTTAGTGTTGCCGCCCCCGCTTTTTGGAATTCTTTGCCAGCTGCAGTTAGGGAGGCCCCTAATCTAACTACCTTTAAGGTTTGCCTTAAGACCTACTTATTTCTACATGCTTTTGGGGTTTGATTCTGACTATGTATATGTGTTTTATTCTTCTATGTATTTATATGGTATGAAATGCTATTAATTTTCTTCTTTTTTGTGCGGCGCCCAGAGCCTTTGGGATTGGGTGTCTTTTTAAATAAACATGACTTGACTTGACTCTTACATGAAACGCACCTTACTAGTCAAGAACATCGGAAACTGTAAAGAGGGTGGGTAGGTAAATGTTATGCGTCACCTCACAGCTCACACAAAAGAGGGGTGGTGGTGTTGATAGGTAAAACAACTCCATTCATCTGTACAAGAGTAGTTACAGACCGAGGGGAGGGTAGGTATATTTTCATGAAAGGAATGTTGCTGGAGGAGAAGGTTACCTTCGGGAGTGTGTATGCTCCTTCGGTCTTTGACCCAGCCTTCTATCAGGAGGTTCTGGATGTCTTGATTAGGGAGCAATCTGAAGGATTGATCTTGGGTAGGGATTTTAATGCAGTTATGCAAGGGGAGTTAGACCACTCGGAAGGGAGATGCAGACATGGAGGGAGGTTGAAACACTGGCAGGAGGGGGTGATAGACTTAGATATGATTGACTGTTGGCGGGCATTGCACCCAGCAGAAAAGGAGTTCACGTTTTATTCAAACCCGCACAAAACCTGGTCTAGGATAGACTATATGTATATCCCACGACCTTGGTTGAGCAGGGTATATAAAATTGATCATGGTCCCATTCTCCTATCGGACCATGCTATGGTCCGGATGGTGCTACAACTAAAAGAACAGAAAGAGGGACCCCCACCCTGGAAGTTCCCAAGGTATTTGTTGGGGAAAAAGGAATTTATAGAATACCTCAAGCAACAGTGGCAGTTGTATAAGGAGACTAATGAGGACTCGGTGGAATCCCCGGGTATATATTGGGAGGCTGGAAAAGCCTTTATAAGGGGGGTTATTATTAGATTTGTGGCCCAATATAAAAAAAAAGAAAGAAGCCATTCGGGTGGAGTTAGTGGAAGAGGTTAAAAAGTGGGAAAGGGTGGTTGTGGAAAGGCTAACAGAGGAGAAGGTCCATAACTTGAAGGCTGCAAGGGAGGCATTGAATGCATTTCTCCTGGGGGAGGCAAGAATGGCAGGGATGCTAGCCAGAAGTCGCCTGTTTGAATGGGGGAACAGATCTGGCCCATTAATGGTCCAGTTGATAAAGGGCAAGTGTGTATATACCAGCATAGCCAGAGTTAAGGACAAGGGCGGGAAATTACTGAGGGACAAGGATTTAATAAGGACCAGATTTGAGCAATTTTTTCAGCAGCTTTACCAGGCGGAATGTGCTGGCACTGGAGACAGAATAAAACAATTCTTGGGTGGAGTTAAAATTCCTCAGGTAACAGAACAGCAACAAAGGTTGCTGGGGGAGGAGATCACCCAATTAGAAGTCAGGCAGGCAATACTATGTTTGAAACAGGGGAAGGCCAGTGGACCGGATGGGTTTCCCATAGAATTTTATAAAATATTAAAGGGGCACGTGGTGGATCCCCTGTGTCGGGTATCCTCTGAGGCCAAGGGAGGTGGGGACCTTCCAATATCATTCAGAGAGGCAGTCATTTGCTTGGTCCCAAAACCAGGGAAGGATGGACAGGAATGCTCATCATACCAGCCAATCTCTCTATTAAATTGTGACGCTAAAATTTTGGCCAAGGTTTTGGCTGGGAGACTGGACCGGGTCCTCCTGGGCTTGGTGCATCCGGACCAGACGGATTTTGTTACTGGGAGAAGCTCATACCATAATATGAGGAAACTTCTTAATGTGGTGTGGAGAGCTTCTTACGGTCAAAAAAAATAGTGGTTTTAACAATGGATGCCGAGAAGGCATTTGACCGTATAGAATGGTAATACCTGTTTGAAGCTCTCAAGGATATGGACTTGGGGGATTTATAGTTGGTGAAAGTCTGTACAAAGCCCCAGAAGCAAGAGTTTTAGTAAATGGAAGCCTAACTAAGAAAGTCTCCCTCCACAGGGGCACAAGGCAGGGGTGTCCCCGATAACCGCTTTTATCTGCACTGGCCATAGAACCTTTGGCGATAGCAATTAGAAGCCTTGCTGAAATTAAAGGAGTGGGGGGGGGTTAAGGAGAGAGAACATAAAGTCACATTATATGCAGATGACATGTTGTTATATGTTCGAGACCCGGCCAGATCTGTTCCCCCATTGTTGGCAATCATGAAGCAATTTGAGGCATTTTCTGGGTATAAGATAAATATTCATAAGTCGGAAATAATGTTGTGGGGGGACCTGAAAAAGAATTCGGAGATATGGCCTGGGGCCTTAAGAAGGCAAAGACGGAATTTACATATCTGGGGATTCGTATTGGCCATGAGTTAGGTCAATTATGTAAGTTAAACTTTGCCCCTATGGTACAAAATATAGAAGAGGAGCTGAGGCGGTGGAGAGATCTACCTATATCACGGCTGGGATGAATAAACTTTATAAAAATGAACACCCTACCTCGGATCTTGTACCTGATGCAAATGCTGCCAATGGGCTTAAATAAGAAAGACTTGAAGAGAGTGGACAAGGCCTTTGCCGGTTTTATATAGAGAGGGAAAAGACCGAGAGTGAGCCTCCGCAGGCTGCAGGCAGATGGGGAAAGGGGGGGGTCTAAACATGCCCGACCTAAGGAACTATGCCTTAGCCATGCATTACAGAATTCTGGGGGACTGGGTGAACAGACCACCAGAGGCTGGTTGACTAGATCTGGAGGAAGGAGGGAAGGTGGTGAGGATCTCGGCTCTCCTGAGAAGAGAAGGGAAGAAAGCGTATAATAGATAGGGAAAACCAAACCCACTGGTAATTTCAGTACTGGAGGGTTGGAGCAGTTGCTGAAATGGGGTAAAACCGGGGAAAGAGACATTATTATTCCGACTGAAGGGAAATCCGGGGTTTGTAGTAGGCTTAGAGGATGCAGCCTTTCTGCTATGGGAGGAGCGGGAGTTAAATGTGTCAAGGACCTATGGAAACAAGGAAATTTGATGTCGGGAGAAGAGATTGGTGAATGTATGGGATCAGGTATGTTTAGAATTGTTCAGGCAAGAAATTATGCTAAAACAATTGGTAAACGCCGAATAGTGGACTCTCCTTTAGAACAGGTCGAGCATATGGTCCTCAGTACAAGGTGGGAGGAGAGGGGTATAATAGGAAGGGTGGCAAGAATGGGGCAGCAGTATATGCCTGATTTTACTTGTAAGACCAGGAGACTGTGGAGCAGGGACTTAAAAGAGGGAGATACCAGACCAGGGATGGGAGCTATTGTTACAAATGCACAAGGGATTACTGGTCTGTAATAAGTACCAGGAATCCTACTATAAATTTCTACATAGACTTTACTACCCACCAAGTATGGTGCATAGATTCCACCCTGAGATTCCCTCCCTATGTGGAAGGTGTAAGAAAGAGGAGGGTACATACATACATTGCTTCTGGGGGTGTCCGTCCCTGAGACAGTTCTGGATAGGGGTAGCTGAGGAAGTAGGTAGAGTGTGGGGTAGGCAGGTGGAGAGAAGCCCAATTGTGATGTTGTTTGGGGTGGATGACTCAGAGGAGGAGGACTGGAGACCTGTCCCCCGGTGGGCATGGATTCTGGTTGTCTTAGCCAGACAGTGTATTTTAAACACTTGGGTCACAAATGAGGTCCCAACTATCCAGCAGTGGAAAAACCTGTGTCTGCAAGCCCTAGGGATGGAAAAA
Organism: Neoceratodus forsteri; assembly: GCA_016271365.2. Lineage (NCBI taxonomy): Eukaryota > Metazoa > Chordata > Ceratodontiformes > Ceratodontidae > Neoceratodus > Neoceratodus forsteri. The sequence continues at coordinate 1,746,572,543 of CM057450.1, read as the reverse complement.
TTATACTATGTGGCTAAAAATAGGGAGGACCAGTTCTGGAGGGTCTGGGGAAAGTTTCTGTCCTCGTTACCCCCAGAGGAGATGGAGGCTATGGAGAAGGGGTTGCAAGGATAAAAGGAGATGGACGAGGAAGGTGGGAGAGGAGGGGATTGGGCCAGAATGGCGAGAAAGAGTACACTGGGAAGGATAAGGTAGAGGGAGTCTAGGTGAGAGACAAGATGAATTGTTTCCTTTTTCTTTCTTTCCTGGGTATTGTTAGTTTGTATAGTTAGTTGGGGCTTTTGTTTTTCTTTGTTTGGAAGGGGGTGTAGCATCATTGGGAGTAGGGTCTGGGGGGGAGGACAACTTAATAAATTGATATGAGAAGGAGATATTAAAGGGGTATTGATATAATGATGTATTAAGATTAAAGTGGTTATTGTTTTTATGTATAAATATGTTTTTACGTATAAATATGTTTTTACTTTTGTTATGGTATGAAAACTCAATAAATATATGATGCAAAAAAAATAAAAATTTGAGCCTGTTTCCCAAAAGACTTATGAAGTGGAACAGACAGTCTCGTGGACTCTGGGATGTCCATCATCTCCACATACTCAGGTTCCTCTTGTTCCTCTACAGCTTCTTCCACAGGGAGCTGGCGGGTTTCTGCCACTTTTACTGTAAAACATGTAGTGGGAAGGGGACTCAGAAAACCTAGGAGGGAAAACACTAGAAGGCCTGTCTAGGGAGATGTCCGGTTCAGTGGGGTCAACCAGACCTCCCACATCATCGTCATCATAATCTTCAACCCCCTCCAAATCTGGTTCATAGAAATCTTCAGCGGCATAATCTTGAACTGGAGGAACCGACCAAACCGAGCACCTGCCAGAAGGTGCCGGATCAGACGGAACTGGACAAAGCAATTAAATCCTTATCGAACTGGCAATCTCTTCGGCGGTCGGAAAATGGGTCTCTGGAACCAAACTGGCCGATTTTTCTTTTCTTTTTCCTTTTGTAGGAACCGATCCCTCAGGATTGGCTCTCCTCTTGCCCGAAGAAGTACTGCCCTGGTCAGAGGGCAGTCCCTCAGGTTCAGTCGGAACCGAACCGGGCTGGCCATCCAGGTCAACGGACTTCACGGCCTCCTTATCCCTGAGCCTACCTAATCTTTTTTCCAGGGTAGACTTAGGGAAATTTTTACAGATTTGGCAGTCTGAATCGAGGTGGTCAAACCCCAGACAATAAACACAGGTGGTGTGGGGATCAGCCTTAGCAAAGACCTCCCCACACACACTGCAGTGTTGAAACCCAGTGGGCCCGTTTTTTCTTTTAGGTTTCTCAGACATAGACACCCTAACCACAAACTTACCCTTTTTATGGCAAACAACCAGGCAAGACACCTTTATCGGTTTCTAACCGTGTCATGGGTATTGGAAAAAACCACAAGAAGATGCATTTTTTTTAAATTGATAAGGACCGGTAACCAAACTCTAAATTTAAAAACAAAGACAGAATATATAAATCACTAAATGGCCGGTTCAGCCGAACTGGTCGAAAAATCAATTTTACAATTTCCACAAGTTTACTATGTCTAGTTCACTACCTAGTACTTATTGTACCACAGACAGAGATCTGAACTGAAACTTGCGAAAAATAATCGGTAAAACCGAGGACTTTAACCGACTTACGAACCGTGAGCAAAGGAGAAATCTCCAGAGCGGCCATTCAGTTAGGCGGAGTAAAGGATCTGACAGTTGGGCTTCAAAGTGCAGCAGACAGAGGTTGGAACCGAGCTCGAGCTCAGCGTTCTATGCTCTGCATAGAAAATTAACCATCTACTCTGCGGGGCAGTTTGAGTGCTGGGGCTAACTGCAATAGTCAGAATACAGCAAGACTTCATGTTGTTTGAAATGCAGGGGTGCTACAAACCTTTTAGGCTCTGCTGCTTTCCACATTGGGGTAGATACAATTGGCAGACCATGAGATCAAGGCAGTATCAGATGAGTAGAGTCTCCTGGACTAAGTGCTTACAGGATCCCTGCCAGTGTCAGATACCACATGCACAAAGAGATAGCAGAGATAAAAGTGGGGGTGATACAGGCATCTAATAGCCCTCAGCTTCCCTTGTAGTCCTGATCCTGAAAAAGGATGGGTCTAGCCAGTTCTGTGTGAAGTACTGGGTCGCCCCTAAAAAAGGGACCTTCGGGGCTCAGTGGGTCTACCCAGTTATCAAACTTGCATAAATAAATAAATAAATTACTGCAAACTTAATTCCATCACAGTGACCTAAGAGTACCCTATGCCTAAAACACAGGCAATCTTGGAAAACTGGGGGTGGGGGGGCAAGTACCTCAGCACCATTGAACTGACTAAAGGTACAGGAGTGCCACTGACAATAAGGCCTGGGAGCGATTCACGTTTGTCACACCCTCTGGATGGTATAAGTTCTTAGTCATGCCCTTTGGGGTGAAAAATGCTCCGGCAACTTCCCAAAGGTTGGTGAACAAAATCCTAATTGGGGCAGGGGAATTTCAGTTGTGCACATGGACACTACTGCCATCTGCAGCCAGACCTGGGAGGACCATGTGCAGCATGTTAGGCAGGTACTGACCGGGTTGCAAAAAGCAGGTCTGGTAGCCAGGTTAAAAACTGCAACAAAGGCATGTCTGAATTTGGCTGGTAGTATAGCTAAGAAGTGAGAATAATGAACTGTGAATGAGCTTGGTACATCCAGCAGACTTGAGTTTGATTCCTACAACCTCCACTTGCATACTATGCGACTCAGCAAGTCACTTACTCTCCCCAGTGCTTCCAGCTCACCCCTGAAAACAGGCACTCATTCCTAGTGGGCTTTACTCACCCAGTTAACAAAGAATAATAATAATAAAAAAATAAAAAAACCCTGCAAAACAAAAGAAATTACATTTCCCGGAACACCCTGACAGGGGTGGACACATCAAACTGAAACAAGCAAAGCTGAAGGTCATTAATAATAACTGGGTCAGACCTCCAAGTAAGAAAGGTAAGAGCTTTCCTGGTGTTAGCAGGCTATTACTAGAAGTTTGTGCCAAACTTCAGTGATGTGTGGCTGCATTCCTAACTCACCTTACATTCAGCTGAACACCTTACAAAGTGGTCTGGACTGAGAACTGCAAAAAGGCATTTAAGCAGCTCAAAAAGGCCTTCTGCCAAGCCCCTGTTCTTGCTAGCCTGGACAATAAGGATGAATTTATAGGCTACACTGATGCATCAGGGAGAGGCTTAGGGACAGAACTCAGCTACGTGCAAGTGATGGGGAGGAGCACCCTGTTGCATATTTCAGCCAGAAACTAAATGCAACGGAAATGGAATATGCCACAATATGATTATTTTTAATATTATTTTTACTTATTAAGCATGATTCACAAAATTATCAACATGCTTTAAGTCACAAAAATACAAAATCATCAAAACAAGTAAAACACACAAAAAAAATAAAACCAATACAAGTATATAATCTAATAAGTTTTAAGAGCACTGTGAAAGCTCAAAACACTGAAGGATTTGAGAATATAGAAGGTTAGGGAATACCAAAGAACTGGCCCCACCAAAGAAAAATGCGCTCTGCTGAAGTCAACATAAATTTGATTTTGGGACCAGTAATAAACCCGAATCCGAGGAGCAAAGTGATTATGGCTGGGAAAAAACAAACCACTGAAAGCAGGAGACAAGATAAGCTGGCTGCCCAGCATGGAGAGTGAAAAAACACTAAAACAGGAATTTTATATTGAATCCTGAGATGAAGTGGAAGTCATCTCAAAGATTTAAAAAGGGAACTAATGTGTGCATGATGAAAGGTGCCAAATATCAGGCATGTGACTGTATTAAGGGGCTAATTTCGAGTCAGGTAGCCCAATTAACAGACTGTTGCAATAAGAGTGGGAGTTTTTTATTTATTGAATTTTGCCTCGATATAGGCTGTCGATTGTATATTAGCCTCGCTTGGATTTTTGACAGGGTACTGAGTATAGATACAGGGTGGTAATTCTCAATCTGCTCCTTGGCTCCTCCTTTATGGACAGGGCAACATGAGCCACTTTCCATTTTTGGGGAACCTTTCCTCAGAGCAGGGAGAAGTACAGCTTGGCCAGTGGAGAGGCAAGTACCGTTGCAGCAAGTTTTAAGAACCTGGGCTCAAGTCTGTTGTGGCCACCTGATTTATCAGTTTTGATTTTTAGTAGCTGTTCCAGGATTTCCTTTTTAGTGACCAGTTTGGAGTGGAATTCGGAGCATCCAGTGAGTGGAGGGGAGAAAACAGGAGGGTGACAAGCAGAAGAGTCTTTGAAAACAGCCAGATTCATGAAGAATCTATTGAACTCTTCAACAATTAGAAGTGGGTAATTTTCAAACTCGTTACTGATTTGAATTTCCTGAGATAGTGTATCTGTCTGCCCTTTTAAGAGGTGGTTAATTTGAGTCAAAAAGTGCTTGGGGTTTTGCAAATTATTTGCCTGCAGGTCCTTCATGTAGTTAGCCTTAGCCTTTTTTTAGGGTCGACTTACAGGAGCTTTACAGCTGCCTGTATGCCAGTCAGTCCTGCTGCCACCCTGAGGTTTTGTAAGCACTCCAAGCCCTATCCCTCATCATCTTCATTAAGTTGTGTACGGAAGGGGTGAGCCATTCTGAACAGAGGCCTTTGTACCTCCTTTGTACCAGTGAGGTGTGCTTATTTACTGTTAGAAAAGTTTTTAAGCAGGAAGTCAAGGGCAAGTTAGACATTCTGTATGGTCCCTAAGTCCTTCTAATTTATGTTGGAGAAGTCCTCCGGGAGGCACTATTGTGTAATGCTGAGTAGTCCCTAGACATAGTGATCCCAGGAGAGGCTGTGGGGAAGCTATTATACCAGATACAGTATACTGGGGAGTAGAAGACTTGGTTTGCTGGCCAAGGCACCTAGCTTCACCTGAGCTCTTTCCTTCTAAGACTGCTTGAAAGGCAGAGTAGAGAAACTTACCAGAGCAAGGGAGAAGGATTAAGACTTAGTTTGGCTAAGCAGATTTACTGTGTGGTGGTGTTTTTAATTTTTACTCACAGGGATTGCTACTGTTTGTTGTTAACATTTCATTGCTTTATTTTTCTCTGATTCAAATTGTTGTTGCTGGTATACCTTCTTCTGCATTATTACAAGGGTGTGCCTACAGGTTGTGCTAACAGATTACTGCTGTAATCTTCTGATTCAAATTGACTTTTTGCAAAGTAGATCTTCTGTTACTGCTTTATTTTTCTCTGGAGCAAAGTGTTTCTTACAGGGTATATCTCTCTGAAATTACTGTATTACAGGTGGAGCTTACATTTTGTGACTTTTATCATTGGGCTAAGCAAAATTACTGTTTGACACTGTGTTTTATTTTTTTCTTGTTTGTTGAAAAGGTTTGTTGTCTCAGAGGTGTTTCAGTCTCCTTCTCACATTGAAGGAGCTAATTGCTTTTCCTCCCACAGCTCTTCCAAAGGATTAGGTGTGTATGTGGGGGTGGAGCTGGCAAACTGTCAGTAATTTCCAACAGAAAGAAGGGTTAAAAAGTCAGGTTAGTTGATATCTTGGAGGTAGAAGACTTGGTTTGCTGGCCAAGGCACCTAGCTTCACCTGAGCTCTTTCCTTCTAAGACTGCTTGAAAGGCAGAGTAGAGAAACTTACCAGAGCAAGGGAGAAGGATTAAGACTTAGTTTGGCTAAGCAGATTTACTGTGTGGTGGTGTTTTTATTTTTTACTCACAGGGATTGCTACTGTTTGTTGTTAACATTTCATTGCTTTATTTTTTCTCTGATTCAAATTGTTGTTGCTGGTATACCTTCTTCTGCATTATTACAAGGTGTGCCTACAGGTGTGTGCTAACAGATTACTGCTGTAATCTTCTGAGTCAAATTGACTTTTGCAAGGTATATCTTCTGTTACTGCTTTATTTTTCTCTGGAGCAAAGTGTTTCTTACAGGGTATATCTTCTCTGAAATTATTACAGGTGGTGCTTTACAGGTTTTACAGTTTTATCTAACATTAGGATAAGCTTTCAGGGTTACTGCATTTGTTGTTGACTGATTGTTTCTGCTCTTACCTCCTTGTTCTTTCGTCCGTGGTTCTTCTTTTTAGGCAGGGAAAGGGCCCAGCCACCCCCCCATCCCCAACCACCCCACGCTACACTCCTTTTATAGGGTACCACAGTTGTGACATTTCCTGTGACAGAGCAGGAAGGGGCGGATCAGTGGGGCCTCCACAAGTGATCTCATTTACAAAGGCACTAGTAATTTAACTTGTTATAACAAGTTAAACAAAGCACAATTAAACCATTACTTGCATTTTTTCCTTCTAATTACTCTGACTAGGTTACAAACCCAGCAACTTATTTGTAATGGATTTCATTAACTGCAGGTACTGTGGAACAATTTTCAGAAGGACAGTCTTACAGGATTTAGGACACTGTCCTACATGCTGGGCCTTTGGAGATCTTAGGTCTCAGCTCCGGGCAGCATGGGCAGAGATTGCACGCCTCAAATTTCATATTGAAGAGGAAATACATTATAAGAACCACCCGCCATTTCCCCAGCATCCAACAGAAAAACCTCGACCGCAGAGGGTAGTTGGTCCAGGAGGTTGGCAGGTGGTTAGGAGGACAAATCAGGTGCCCCATCACCTCTGCTCTCCAACACATTACCTCCAAAACCATATAAACACTACAAAACAGGTATCTGCCTCTATCTCTGAAATCAAATAAAGAGGCAGAAGACACTGCAGAGCAGGACATCATGCACAGGAGCTGGCAACAATACTCACCCAAATCAGGAACCAAAACTAAACAAGCACAAAGGAAATCCAAAAACTTCTGATCATAGGAGACTCCATGATTCGGGAGTTGATACCCATCTCCAGCCAGGGTGATGGTCAGATGTCTCCCAGGTACATCAGCATGGAGAGACACTGACCGCGATCTAAAATTGTTCACAAAGCAGGAGAAAACATTGATGTCCTAGTACACATAGGGACTAATGATCTCGCCAGCCGGGTCAGTTGTGGAGACCAAGGAACACCTGACTAGGCTGGGTGACAAACTATCATCTATTTCGTTCAGCATCTCCTTCTCTGAGATCCTGCCAGTCTGGGAGAAGGGAGCAGATGGACGGAAGGTCGAGAAGGGGAGATAGGGGAGCTAAACACGTGGCTCAAGGACTGGTGCCAGAAAAAGGACACAGATTTGTAGGGAACTGGCAACAGTTCTGGGAGCGAAAGTTCTTTAAATTTGATGGACTGCATCTGACTAAGGAGGAGTCAGTGCATTGGGGCAGAAGTTTGACGTCTTTGCAGAATATTTAAACTAGCAAATGGGAGAGGGTGCAGCACCCCATCGTCGAATGGAAAGAACACCTCCCCCTCAGCTAGTGGTCAAACAGGAATTCAGGCGTGTTTGCCGTTCATTTGCATCACCAGGTAAGAAAAAAGGTTTGTCTCCCCATACGATGCACAGGGGTAATGCCAAACTTCACCCAACAACTAACACACCAAAATCTGGCCAATGGAAAATCATGTACACAAATGCTCACAGCCTGGGAAATAAGATCCCAGACCTGCAGGCAATAATGTCAGAGGCTAAACTGGACATAGTAGCAATTAGTGAGACGTGGTTTACCAGTAACCACACTTGGGAGACTTCAGTACCTGGCTATGTATTGTTCAGAAGAGACCGAGGTGCAAAAGGGGAGGAGTGGCCCTGTATGTTAATGAAAATATCAAAGCTACAGAAATTCAGAATACACATAATGAGCCAGAAGAACTGTGGGTCACCCTGAAACAGAAATGGGACAGCCATAAGAACTGGGGTTTCTACAGGCCCCCAGACCAGAGGGAGACATAGACACATTACTGTTAGAAGATATACAAAACATGACAGCTAAAGGGAGGTTCTGATAATGGGAGACTTCAACATGCCAGATACAGATTGGTCAATACCAGCAGGAACATCGCCAGAACTAGACACATAGTGGATTCCCTGCAGGAGGGCTCAAACAACTGGTACAGCAACCCACAAGAGACAGGGCTATCCTAGATCTAGTACTGACTAACAAAGAAGGGATCACAGATCTCCAGGTAGAAGGTCACCTGGGGGCCAGTGACCATCACATGGTATGGTTCAATTTGGCTACTACATCTAAATCATCCCATTCCAAGGCAAAAATATGGGACTTCAGAGGAGCTGACTTTGATAAGATGGCCAACAGAGTTAAGCTAGCCCTGGCAAAAAGAAACACAGGTGAGGAGGTACAGGCAAAGTGGGCAAGCATTAAGGATACAATACTTGAAGCAACATCCCATTGTGTTAGACAGAAAAGGAAGTGTAAAAAGAAGAAGGAAACCACTTTGGTTCTCAAATACAGTAGCAGAAAAGGTCAGAGCCAAAAGCTGGCCTTCAGAAAATATAAGGGAACAGCGGGATGAAGATAGAGGCATACCAAACTGCCCTAAGGGAAGCAGGTAAGGCAGTAAGGCAGGCAAAGTCCCAAACTGAGGAAACACTAGCACGGACAGTAAAAGAAGGTGACAAGACTTTCTATAGATACATTAGTGAAAGGAGAAAGTCCAGAGGGGTACTATGCTTAATGGAGAAAGGGGCATGTGAGGAGGAGGACCCTGTAAAGGCATCTATCCTAAATAGATACTTTTGCTCAGTATTTACTGAAGAGAAGGTAGGGCAGGGCCCACAGCTCAGCATCATGGACACAGCGGGAGGAGGTGAGCACTACTCCCTTCACAAAAGAAGGGTCCTACAAGAGCTTGCTAAGCTCAGGGTGGATAAGGCAATGGGACCTGATGGCATACATCCCAGGGTACTTAAGGAGCTAAAGGAGGAACTAGCAGAGCCTTTAGCAGAATTGTTTAGTGAGTCTCTGAGCACAGGAGGGTCCCAGAAGACTGGAGAAGGGCTCATGTGATCCCACTCCACAAGAGTGGTAGCAGGGAGGAGGCGGGAACTCATAGACCGGTCAGTCTTACCTCAGTAGTGGGCAAGATTATGGAGCACTCCTTAAGGAAAGGATAGTGCAACACCTGGAATCCATAGGGCACAGGATCCAAGACAGCATGGGTTTACAAAGGAAGGTCTGTCAAACTAATCTCATAGATTTCTTTGACTGGGTAACCAGAGTGGTGGACCAAGGGGAGCAGTTGATGTCAGCCTACCTTGACTTCAGCAAAGCTTTTGACACTGTTCCACATAGAAGATTGATAAATAAGCTAGGTAGGCTCGGGTGGGTCAGAAGTTGGTCAATTGGGTGGCAAACTGGTTGACTGGCAGAAAACAGAGAGTGGTGGTAAATGGTATACAGTCAGAAGAGATGCAAGTCACAAGTGGGGTACCTCAGGGATCAGTCCTGGGGCCAGTCCTATTCAACATCTTCATTAGTGACCTCTGAGATGGACTAGAGGGTAAGGCTTGTCTGTTTGCAGATGACACCAAGATCTGCAACAGAGTAGATGATCCAGATGGGGTGGGCAGAATGAGAAGAGATCTGACAACTAGCAGAATGGTCAGAAGAGTGGCAACTGGGATTTAATGCAAGAAGTGCAAAATCATGCACATAGGGAAGAGAAACCTGAAGCCACTTATAGGCTGGGAGGGAGTTGCTAGCAGTCACAAAGGAAGAAAGAGACTTCGGGCATCATCATCACTGATGACCTAAAATCATCCAAGCAGACCTCTAAAGCAGTAGGTAAGGCTAGGGGGTGTTAGGATGTATTAGTAGGGGTATCACAAGTCGTAAGAGGGAGGTAATAACCCTCTGTACAAGACATTGGTTAGGCCCCATCTGAGCACGTGCAGTATTGGAGGCCACACCTTCACAAGGACATTAACCAAATTGAGGCAGTCCAGAGAAGGGCAACCAAAATGGTGCAGGGACTGCATCAGAAGACATATGAGGACAGATTAACGGAGCTCAATATGTATACCCTTGAGCAAAGGAGGGAGAGAGGTGATATGATCGAGACATTTAAACACCTTAAGGGCATAAACAAGGTGAAAGAGTCTAACATGTTTAAATATAAGAAAAATAGCAGGACAAGAGGACACAGCATGAGATTAGAGGGAGGCCGATTAAGGGGAATGTGAGGAAATTCTTTTCACAGAAAGGGTGGTAGATGCATGGAATGGCTTACCACAAGAAGTGGTGGCTATGAATACAGTGCAGGGCTTCAAACAGGCATGGGATAGGCATAAGGAGCAATACAAATGACTATGAATAGATAGGTCACTGACAGAGCAAAGGCCGATGGCACATTTATAAGGTAGAAAAAAGAAATGGGCAGACTGGATGGGCCTTGCGGTCCTTATCTGCCGTCAACTTCTATGTTTCTATGTTTCTATGTTTCTATGTTTATCACTGACGGAGTTGAAGATCCCAGCTGCATGGACTCTATCAGGCCGGCTTATGGATACAGTCTGTGGTAATAGTGTAGGTAGAAAGGGGAGGAATGAGCAGCTGGATGGGCCAAGTGGTCCTTATCTGCTATAAAAGTCTATGTTTCTTACTAGAACCCAATTAATGTGTGTGGTTTCCAGTTTAGTGTTTTGTCTTGTAGGTTCTTCAACAATTTGATGGAGTTGGGCATCATTTACTGAGTTTGCAAAAGCACAGTGTCTGTATCAAACCAGTTTAGGTTGAAGTTGCCCATCAGTAGCAGTGCGGTAAGGGACAGCTTGCCCAGGTAGCCCAGAAGCTCACTAAGCAATGGTCTGACTACAGTAGCAGGACTGCAGTTGCAACCAACATACAGTAGTTTAGTGTTGCCAAAGAGTAACTTGACAAGTATACATGGTGAAGAGTCCAGGGAAGGTAAAGGAAATACAGGTTACTCACCTGTAACAGGAGTTCTAGGAATGGTATATGTTGTTCATCCACACTATCTGGCAGGTTCCTTGCCGCTTTAAATCTTGCCGGAAGGTCTTCAAGCTAGCTCCTCCCACCCACCCGGGTGGTAAAACTCTCGGCTCCGCCCCATGACGCCAGATCTGGCCCGCTGGAAGCTCAGGTTGTGCGTCGGGCCGGGAGGTCGGGTGGGTTCGTGTAGATGAACAACATATACCATTCCTAGAACTCCTGTTACAGGTGAGTAACCTGTATTTCTAGGGACATGGATATGTTGTTCATCCACACTATCTGGCAGACTCCTAGCAGTTCTCCGGGAGGAGGGAGGCAAGGCGCACACCCCCTGTATGCTTACTTGGGGAACAGAGATTGGAGAACCGAGGCCCCAAAACCAGCATCCCGGCATGACTCAAGGTCGATGTGGTAGTGGGTAATGAAGGTGTGTGCTGACTTCCAGGTAGCAGCCCTGCAGATTTCCTGGATAGGGACGTCCCTGGAAGCAGCCACCGATGCAGCAGTATGGCGGGTAGAATGAGCTCTTATCCCTCTGGGAGGCTCCATGCCCGCCAACTCATAGCAGAATTTATGCAGGAGGTGACCCATCTGCCTATCGTCCGGCTTGGCTGCAGGTCTGCCAGGTGCGGCTTCAGCGAGGTGACAAACAGCTGGCTAACCTCTCCTCGGATTTCAGCCGCGGCGCCCTTATAATAAGCTTAGCCTCTTCTAGGGTCCAAAGTATGGAGCCTATATTTGGCCTCCAAGGTGTGACTGGGGTAGAACACCGGCAGAGTCAACATCTGATTAAGGTGAAACTCTGACACCACCTTCGGAAGGAATTTCGGGTGGGGGCGTAGGACAACCTTGTCCCTGTGGAAGACCAGGTAAGGAGACTCGATGCTAAGCGCCTGGAGTTCTCCCATCCCTCTGGCTGACGTGATAGCCACCAAGAAGGCGGTCTTCCATGACAGGTGGGGGAGACCACACCTGTGCATTGGTTCGAATGGCTTGCCCATGAGCTTTGCCAGTACCAGCAGTAAATCCCACGGAGGTGGGGTTCCGACTGGAGGAAATGTGATCAAAGGCCTTTAAAGAAGCGCCCGACCACTTTCTCCTCGCACTGACTGCTGACCGGCCCGTGCCTGTAGCAGAAATGGCTGCCAGGTGCACCTTAGGGTCGTCGACCTAAGCCCTTGACTAGATAGGGACCATAGATAGTCCAAATGCTTGCCACAGGACATGAGAAGGGGTCCAAACCCTTATCCTGACACCAAATGGAGAACCTCTTCCATTTGAAGGCATAGCATTTCTGGTCGACTCCTGAGGACGCCTCAACGACGTTGAGGACCTCGTCGGAAAGACCCAAGGCCTGGAACTCTAGCCGCTCAGGAACCAGGCCGTCAGGTGCAGGGATTGAAGGTCCGGATGGAACACCTTCCCCTGACTGACTGAGAGCAGGTCCGGGCGAGCTGGAAGCTGCCTCGGAGTCCTGGAGCTGAGACTGAGGAGATCTGGGTACCAGAACTGGCGAGGCCAGTCTGGGGCTATCAGAATCACCTGCGCCTTGTCCCTCCTCGCTTTCAGCAGGACCCTGTGAATCAGGGGAACGGGGGGAAAGGCGTAAAAGAGGCCCGGGGTCCACGGCCTCGAGAAGGCATCCCCCTGCAGCGAGCCCTGCTGAGGGGGGCGGGCATGAAACAGCCTCAGCTTCGCGTTCTCCCTGGAGGCAAACAGATCCACCAGAGGTGTGCCCCAGCGGGAGAACAGGTCCTGTACTATCTCCGGCAGGAGAGACCACTCGTGCGATGCAGCCCCTATCCGGCTCAGGGCATCGGCCAGGGTGTTGGAGGCTCCTGCCACATGAATGGCCAGGAGATCCGCCTCCAGGCTGCGCACTAGTGACCAGATAGGAGAGCTTCCTTGCATAACAGCATGGAGCGTGTCCTGCCCTGGCGGTTTAGATAGTACATGGTCGTGGTATTGTCCGTCTGGACCCGGACCACTTGACCCCGGAGAAACGGAGCAAAGGCGGTGAGAGCTAGGCGGACCGCACGGAGCTCCAGCAGGTTGATATGGCATCGGGACTCCCGCGGGGACCAGAGGCCGTGCACTCGGTGTTCCCCCAGATGGGCACCCCAACCCATCAAAGAGGCGTCGGTCGTTAGAAAGACTGTCGGCTCGGGGCGGACAAACAGGATACCCTCCTGCAGATGGGACGGAATGGTCCACCACTGGAGAGCGTTCCACATCTCCTGGGTCGTCCACACACGCTGATCCAGAGGATCGCAGCGCTGTGACCACTGGCTGGCCAGTCCCCACTGGAGGGGGCGCATGTGCCAGCGTGCCCAACGGACTACGCTGGTACAGGCCGCCATGAGACCCAGGAGTCGCAGGAAGTCCTGGGCAAGGCGCGATTGCCCAACCAGAAATCATTGGGCAAAGGAGGTAAGAACCTCGGCTCTGTCCGCCGGGAGCCATGCTCTGGCTCGAAGAGAGTCGAGCTCTGCCCCGATGAAGGATATCACCTGCTTTGGCTCGAGTTCCGACTTGGCCTCGGTGACCAGGAGGCCGAGTTGAGAGCAAACCCGGAGGGCCAGATCCCTGGACCGCTCCACCTCCGACCTGGAGGGGGCTGCTATCAGCCAATCGTCCAGGTAAGGGTACACCCGGACCCCTCGGCGCCGCAGGAATGCTGTCACCACTGCAATGCATTTGGTGAAGACCCTGGGAGCTGAAGAGAGGCCAAGGGCATGGCCTGGAACTCGAAGAGGGATCCTCCGCCCTGAAGCGGAGGAATCTCTGATGAGACGGATGGATAGGGACGTGAAAGAACGCGTCCTGGAAGTCCAGAGAGCAGAACCACACGCCGTGTTCCAGAGATGGTATTATCTGAGCCAGAGTGACCATTCTGAAGGTTCGAGACCTTAGGAACTTGTTCAGGTCGTGTAGGTCTAGTATGGGGCGCCAGCCCCCCATCCGTTTCGGGACCAGGAAATACCTGGACACGAACCCTGGTTCTGATGGTGGGTCCTCTATCTCTTTTATCACCCCTTTTGAAGAAGGAGGGCTGCATGTCGGCTCAACGAGCCTCATTCTGGGATTCAGCCTCAAAGGGTGACTAGCTCTGAAGGGCGGAGCCTGCTCGAATTCCAGAGGCAGGCCTCTTCCCACCACCTCCAGAACCCACCTGTCCATGGTAACAGCGGACCAGGCGGAAAGGAAGTGTCGGAGCCGTCCCCCCACAGGGGGAACCAGGGGCGAGGTGACGGGGATGGGGGCGACACCCCTCAGCCCGTCACTGTGCAGGCTTGGAGGAAGGACCGGCCGAGGGACCACCAGGGCCTTTTCCTCCTTGCTTCCTATTCGAGGAAGCTGACGGCTTGGGCTTGGAATACCAAGGTCTAGCCTGCTGGCCCTGACGTTGTTGTTGTTGGGCTGGACGCGCAGCGGGAGCAGAGGGACGAAAGGGCTTAGGCTGGGGCTTACGGCCCTTGTCCCTCTGCGCGGACGAGACCGAGTCCAAGGTGGCATTGGACTTTTCGATCCTCTGGAGGTGGCCTTCCACTCCAGGGCCGAAGAGGTCTGTTCCCAAGAAGGGAACGTCCGCAAGCTTGTGCTGGGTATCCGAGGTGAAAGTGGATATCCTCAGCCACACCCGCCGTCGCATGGCCACAGCGGCCGCCACTGACCAGGCGCAAGAGTCCCCAATATCCAGAGCAGTCTGGAGCTGCTGCTTGGCTACTGCCCTGCCCTGGTCCCGCACCTGCTTAACTGTGGTCTGTAGGTCGGCAGGAAGATGAGGGACGACCTCATCCAGGGAGCCCAACAGGGCATGGGAAAAATGCGCCATGAGGACGGCCGAACTGGCCTGACGAAGGCCAAGTGAGGAGGCAGCATACACTTTTCGCCCCGCATAGTCCAACTTCTTGGACTCTTTGTCGGGCGGTTTGTCCACGTCCCTGGCATTGCCGGCATGCCGGAAAACACTGTCCGAAACCAACCCCTCGGCTGAGGGGTGCTCGGAGAAGCCGGACAGAGAGCCCGTAAGGACGGCATACTTCCTGGCCATCCTGGCCGAAGGCGCAGGACAGGAAGCCGGACGCTGCCATAATTCCAAGGCCGGGCCGACAATGGCCTCGGCCATCGGAAAGGCCTCCGTAGGAGAATCCCCTCGGTCCAGGATCTCAGTGAGGGGATATCTGGCCCATTTTGGACACGGGTTCAAGCTTCATCCCAGTGGATTCTGAGATGAGCCTAAGAAGTCCAAGGAAGGACGAAGGGCTATCGTCCACTGACTGCCCCCCAGAGGACTCCAAGTCAAGGCGCTTGGAGAACAGGGAGGAGTTGTCCGATTCCGACGAATCGTCGAATAGCTGCCTGGAGCCTGAGCCACCCTCCACGTGCCGAGGCTTATCGGGCGTGAGAGTGACCGACAGCCTATGGGGGAGGCCATAGGCCGACCGTGAACTTTTCGTCGGTGCCCAGACTGTCGGCTGAGGCGGAGGCGGTTCCACCAGGATTGGTGGGGCAGCAGGAATAGGCGAACAACCGCCTGGGAACAGGCCTCGACCGCTGCGGGGGTTGTTTCGCCGCTCGGTGACAAACCATTTTATGGCCGGGGAAGAGGCCTGAGCCGGCTTACTACCGGCCAATAATAGTTGTTGCCACATCAGTTCCTCATACTTTTGGCGCAACTTACGCCGGAGCCTCCCCTCGTCCGAGGAGGAGGAAGATGAGGAAGAGCAGCGACGCCGCTTACCGCGGTACCGAGACCGAGACCGCCTGTGTCGACGGAATCGGCTGGACCGCAATGATGTCCGAGACCGAGACCGAGAATCTTGGCTAGGCCGAGGTCGGCATGGCGGGGAGCCAAGGATCGGCAATCCCCTCGGCTCGGTCGACAAATCCGACGGCTCCGTGGCCGGAGGCGCAGATGAGCCGACGGTATCCTCAGACCTCACCGGGGAAACTGGGAGGAGGGATTTCGGCTTTCCAGCCGACAACCGCCTAACGGGTGAGAAAATCTCACCACGCCGGGCGGGTGTCTCGGACACCTGGCCTGACGGGGTACCGTGAAGCCAGTGGCCGAAGCGAAAATTCGACCGAAGTCGAATAGGGAGGAGATCTTTCCGGCTCCCAGGAGCGCCGAACGATGGGACTTACCCTTACTTTTCTTCCGATCGATGATACGCCCAGAAGAAGTTGGACCCTCACCTTGGTTGAGAGGGTCAGGCAAAGCTCCTAAAGGAAGCTGAATAGGAGGCCCCGAGCGAGGCGAGACAGATGCCGCGGCCGAAGATGTCGGCGGCCTGAGCACTTCCTCCTCCTCGAGGGCGACCATCTGCTCGAGTTGTTCAGCGGATCCCGCAGCCGCGGAAACCGCCAGTCGGGCCTCCTTAGATTTGACCGGAGGAAATCTCCTTTCCGGGCGCCCATGTTGGAGACGGGCAGCGCGATCCTCGAGGACGTAGACCGAAAAGGAAGAGCACAGTTCGCAGGCCTGCGGGTCGTGCTCCTGGCCAAGGCAGTAAACGCACGTGGAGTGCGGGTCCGTCCGAGACATCTTCTGCCCACAGGGACATCTCCGAAATCCGGGAGTCGATTTGTCCATCGCAGCCGCGAGGGAAGAAGACCGAAGTGGTAAAAGTTTTGTTTTGAAAATTTCTTCAAAGACGAAGATTTAGGCCCAAAGCTTAATCGCAGAGCGTTAAGGAGGGAACCTGAGCTTCCAAGCGGTAAGGAAGATCTGGCGTCATGGGGCGGAGCCGAGATTTTTACCACCTGGGTGGGTGGGAGGAGCTAGCCTGAAGACCTTCCGGCAAGGAACCTGCCAGATAGTGTGGATGAACAACATATCCATGTCCCTAGAAATTCTATTACTCAGAGAGTGTCTCTTATGTATAGGGGCACTTCCCCTCCTATTTACTTTCCATCTCTGTCTTTTCTGAATACATTAAAGGGACACTGTCCACATTTTCACTTGTTTTTGGTCATGTATGCCTAGTGTGGCATCCACAATTGTGACTTATTCTACAAAATTAGCCCCAATCTGCCCCATTTCTGCTTATAGTTTAAAACTTTTGTAATATATTTATCCTGAGTGGTCCATAGCTGCATGGCTAAGTGCGTTCACAACGTGCTCTCCCTAACATGGTGCCCCTGACCTGATCAGCATAACGTGCATACACGAGTGTTGTCATTTCTATACCCAACGTTTTTTTTCCAAGTGATGTAAGGAGTTCTTACTATAAAGCAGAGCTGTGTCAGTATTGCCTCAAAGCAAGCAGCATTACACTCAAGTGAGCGATTTGAAATTTAAAGCTGTAACTCTGGGTGAGTGAGCAAGTCCAGAGTCATGACTTTGAATTTCAAAGTGCTCGTCTGAGTGTAATACTGCTCATTTGAGGCTACACTGACATGGATCTGCTTTACATATAGAATAAAGGAGGGGGAAGTGTGTGATATGAGAATTTAATGCACATCCGAGGTGTGGGATGCTACATAAACCCTGAGGTCACACACACACACACACTCTCTCTCTTTCCCTCTCCCTCTCACTGCCTCTCTCTCCATTTCAGTCTTTTTTTTTTTTTTAACTTGCAGTTTTGAGTCCCGAATGCACTTCAGTAGTGCTATAGACAGTCAAGCACGGTCCCGTTGCTGCTTCCTCTATTTCCCCCAGACAAACAACAGGATCAACCAGATATAATGTTTTTTACTTACAAAAATAAGATGGAGCAGATAAACCGTATAAAAAAATTATTCTGAGCAAGATCGTGAGGACGAGGAGTGTTTCGGTGGCGGCTCCTCACTAAGACAGAAACGAAGCGGCAGTGTTTCAGGATCTGTTCAGCCCGCTCACACATAGGATGAGAACCAATGATGAAGCACTCATTTCTGAGTGACAGAGCGTGTGTTCACCATAATAACCCGTGTGTTATTATGGTGAATATCAACTCTGTGAGCCCAAAGAAAAAATTGCTCACCAGTAATTATAGTAAGAGTTCTTTTTAGCACTTGACAAAAAAATAATGGGTATGGAAATGACAACACTCGTGCCTCCACGAGTATATGGTCAGGTCGGGGGGGCACATGTTAGTAAGAGCAAGTTGTGAACACGCATAGCCATGTGTCTGCGGACCACTCAGGATAAATATTTTCCAAAATTTATAAGCTATAAGCAGAAACAGGGCATACTGGGGCATATTTCTTAGTCAGGATAAGTCACAATTGTGGATGCCACACTTCTTACATGTGACCAAAAACGAGTGAAAATGTGGATAGTGCCCCTTTCACTGGTCAATATCTGTGATCTCAGCCAGATTTCAGGGACATCAAGTACATCGGGTGAATATATGTTCATCGGGGCCCCAGGTTCAGGCATCTTAGTTCGTCGACTATAAATATTTATGTGGGCAATTTTTAATTCTCTGTGGCTAGCCTAGACTGAGTCATAGGGGGACGAGATTCTAGTATTGTTATGTACAGGGCCTGAGTTGGGCTCAGTGCCACCTGCAGTTAACAGCAATAATAGTATAGCCGACCTCAGTAGTAGCCCTGGGGGAAATTTGTGTCTCCTTTTTAACGTCCGTATCAGGTGGTTAGCCAGGGCATAGCAGACACCTTTTTGTTTCCCAATGTGAAGAGCCACCATGCTGGGGATGCATGCTAGAGTAGCTTCAGAGCAGGCAGTGGTTAGGAGGTGCTCAGAGTTTATAGCCATTGGGGAGTGAATGTGCTGCACCACCAGCTTGTCTGAGAGAGCCATGAGGCTGTGGCAGAGCACGACAAGGACTACACCTAAGTATGCAATGTTTGCAAGGTTGCCAATGGGGGGGGTAGATGGATTAGCTGGGGGAGGGTGAGATGCCTCAGTAAGTAAAGCCTGGTTTAGTTAGGGTGCAAGGGCAATGATAGTATGAAGACCAGTGTCAGAAATGCTACATACAGTCCATCCAGATATGGAATTGGTGGGGGTGGAGTAGTTGGTGGGGCCTGTAGAGCACTCAATACAGGTATAACTGGGTGAGAATTTACTAGAGTTGTTATTAAAGATAGGCTCTACAGGGAGGAGAGGATGATTCAGTGCCGAGTAGCAATACACTGTTTAGTTCACTCTTCTAGTGGAGCATGGAGAGCTACCACATTGCTATTTATGTTAAATTGCACTGCATACAGTTTAGGGACCCTGAAACATATTTGCTAGTATCATATGTTTACTGTGTTAGAGTGCAGAACAAGAGATTAAAGATCACAAAGAAATTACTAGCAGTAGCTTATTTCATGTACAGAAATGTTCATTGGGCTATGGTATTATATGATATTAACCACCACTAAGCATATCATAGCAACAGCTTTAGACAGGTACAAAACGTACAAGATCGTCAACCAAGCATGCAACATATTTGCACCCCTTATGAAGCGCAACGCCAAGGCCCTATGTAACCCCTGGCTCACCGGAGACCTACTTAGAGGACTAACAGCTCGGGACCACCTCTGGGAGGTTGCCAGAAACACTGGGAGACAAGTTGATATTGCTAACTATAAACGTGCACGAAATGACTGCACCAAATATATCCAGGATACAAAGACCACCTATTTCCATAATGCTCTCACTAACTCATGGGGCAATGGTAGGGACTTCTGGAATAACATTAAAGAAGCCACCGGGAAGCAATCTAAATCACCTCCGTCAGTACTCAGCATAAATGGTGAAACTACACTTGACCAGAAACTCATTGCTAATACATTCAATGACAACTTCATGGACATCAGAGCTGTTCTCCCACAGGGTTTTTTCGATGAAGTGGTTCCCCTTGCCTCCCCAGCCACCCTCCCTTCTACTTTAAAGTGGCAATAATGCATCATGTCCGCAGCTACGTTACCAAAGCCATTTGCAACTCCAGAGCCAGCAGTGACTCCCTCAACCTCAAACTGCTATCACTCACCCTTAAAGAAGTACTCCGACCACTGACTAGGATTTTCAACCTCTCCCTCAGCCAGTTCCCTGACTTATGGAAATCCGCCATGATAACCTCAATTCATAAAAGTGGCGACAAAACAGCTACTGAGAATTACCGCCCAATTTCCATCCTTCCTCCACTCTCCAAGGCTCTAGAGTGGATTGTGTCAGACCAGCTTACCGACTTCCTAGACAATCACACCATCCTACGCAAGGAGCAACATGTCTTTAGAAAAGGCCATAGCACCTCCACGGCGCTACTTGAATTCACTGGTGCAATTAATCTATCACTCGATAACAGTCATCTTATTGGGTCCACCTTCATTGACTTAACTAAAGCCTTTGATAACGTCAACCACACTCTCCTACTTGCCCAGCTTCGACTAGCAGGGCTCTCACCTAACTCGGTGAACTGGTTCAAAAGCTACTTAGACAACCACTCCCAAAGAGTGACAATTGCTGGTACACTATCAGACCAAAGACCAGTCCAGTGTGGTGTCCCACATGGCTCAATCTTTGGCCCCCTTCTTTTCAGCCTTTTTCTGAACTCACTGCCAGAATCCTGCCCTGAACAGATCCTACTCTATGCGGATGATGCTGTCATCCTGGCATCCCACCATGATCCTGTACATCTACAAGGTAACCTCCAACAGGCCTTCTCTGCAGTCGAAAACTGTTTCTCAAAACACAGACTTATCCTTAACCAGAAAAAAACAAAGACCATGATCTTCTGCAGCCCCCAAAACAAATACAAACAATATCAGCTCTCCATTAAAACCAAGCAAGGAATCACCCTCGAACAAGTTCATACCTTCAAATACCTTGGCCTCACCCTCGACTGTAATCTCTCCTATGTCCTACAGATCAGTAACGTGGCAAAAGTAGCCAACACCAGGATGGGCCTTCTACTCTGACACAGGAAACATCTAACCCCAGAAGCTCTGTCATAGATACATACATACATAGATACATAGACAGTGTCGGCATATAAGGGCCTATGGCCCACCCAGTCTGCCCATTTGAGCTTGTAAGTTCAGTTTGTTTTCCTAGAAGTGTGTTGCACCTTACCCCTGACCTCCAGAATTCCTTTATGTCTATCCCATGCATTCTTAAATCCCGTGATTGTTTCAGCCTCCACCACTTCCTCTGGCAGGGTGTTCCACTTGTCCACCACCCGTTCTGTGAAGAAATTCTTTCTCATGTTTCCTCTGAATCGTCCTCCCTCCAACTTCATCCCATGCCTCTAGTCCTGGAACATCTTTTCGCTTAAAATAGTGTTTTCCTGCACCTTGTTCCTCCCTGTAAGATACTTGTATGTCTCTATCATATCCCCTCTCTCCCTCCTCTCCTCCAGGGAATACATGTTCAGTTCCTTCAACCTGACTTCATAGGACTTGTGATGCAATCCATGCACCATCTTTGTTGCCCTCCTCTGAACCTTCTCTACCCTGTCTATGTCCTTACGTAGGTATGGTCTGTAGGTAGGTATGTCCATCGCTGTCCAGAGCTCCATCATCAGCATCATTGACTATGGTCTCATTAGCTATGGATCTGCCACAACCTCCTCTTTCAGGCGTGTTTCGACTTCCCTCAGTCAAGCCTGCCGACTCGTTACTGGTTCCCACCGTCTCACCCATACCTGCAACCTCTACTCCAAAACAGGCTGGCTGCAACTGAACAACCGAATCAAATAGGAGGCAGTATAGCGTAGTGGTCTAAGGCTCTGAGCTGCAAATCTGGTGACATCCAGCAGACCAGACCTGGGTTTGAATCTCACAGCTTCCACTTGCATACTGTGTGACCCTGAGCAAGTCACTTAACCTCCTTGTGCTCCCAGGTTGCTCCTGTAAAAAAGCTTTCAGCTTAGTGTGCTATACTTGGTTAAACAACTAAATAAAAAAAAAAAAAAAAAATAATACCAAACCTGCATCACTGCCAAGAAAATCATGATGGGAAAGGCACCTCCGGAAGTCAGCATCCTCCTTAAACCTAAAATCACCAACCGCGACACCAGCAGCTCTAAGCCCCAAATCCTTCAAATTCCCTGCTGCCGCATGTCCCAAGGCCAAAGGTCGTTTGCATACAGGGCTCCGAGTTGGCTGAATGAGCTCTCTAGTGACACCTCATCCACAGCAACGCTTGGAGCATTAAAAAAAAAAAGTTCTGCCACTCCATAACTGGCACCACTACCTCTACTTGCACCCCATAACATTGTTATCCCCTACGCTGCTTCCTACCCTATAGGTGTCAGTTTTGGTCCTCTCTTCTTGCACTTACCTGTCCAATGCAACTTCTAATGCACTGGTCCTGTGTCTGTCCTGACAAGGCCCCTCGACTGCCTCACCCCGCCCCTCTACACCTATGCCTTCCTCTACCCTCAGCCCTCTCCCCTTCTTGCCCTCTTCCTCCTATTGTTTCTTGAGTTACACATCGCTCAGTCTGATTATGTCAGGCAAAGTTACTGTCTAAAACCATGTACCTGTAACTGTTTTATGTTTTAGTGTCTGTTACCCTGTAAACAGCCTGACGTGGAACCTTTGTAAAAGAGCCTTGACTCAAAGGTACTTTGTAATCCTAGACATAAATAAATAAATACAAATAAAAAATACAATGTGCTACAGTGTAGGATATAGAATTAAAGACTACTTCACAAACTACAGCATTAGCTTATGGCAAGTACAGAATACACCCTGTACTATTATGCAGAACATGAGATTAACGATCACTAAGCATTATTTATTGTTTGACAATCACAGACTACAGTTTAGCTACCAAGTTAGTGAGCAATCTGAAGCA
The DNA here is from genome assembly GCA_016271365.2 of Neoceratodus forsteri. Classification (NCBI taxonomy): domain Eukaryota; kingdom Metazoa; phylum Chordata; order Ceratodontiformes; family Ceratodontidae; genus Neoceratodus; species Neoceratodus forsteri. The sequence goes on along the minus strand of CM057450.1, from coordinate 1,746,549,919 downwards.
TGTTACTTGGCATGGTACCTTATAATCCCACTGGGTAGAGCAGTGTAGTGTCCAGACTGTTTGTGCTTTAACTAGGCAGCATGACCAACCACCGACAGCCTCCCCAGGCTGACTCGCTTCCAGCAGACTCCCACCGTCCTTTGTGCTTGGTCCTTTGCATGAGGACTGCAGTGCTCTAGGACCGCTAGGTACACATCAATATGAACAGGTATGTGCCACCCTCAAACAGCCTGACTGGTTGTTGGCAGTTCAGTGCTGTTCCCAGCTGGCAGACAAAGGGATCCCATACAAGTCGGTGGTGGTGGTGGGGGGTCCCAGCACACAAGTTACCCCTCACAGCCTTTGCAAGTGGGGGCTGGCATTGCAGCAGTGAGTAAATGCCGAGTCCGTGGCAGGCAGCAGTAGAATGGCAGAGTAGAGTTAGAAGTTGGCGCCCTTATGCCTAAGTGGCACTCGCGTCTTTCTTCATCGCCCTCAAACAGCCCAATTGGCTGTCTGCAGTTCAGTGCTGTTCCCGGCTGGCGGACAAAGGGTTCCTGCAACAAACTGGTGGGGTGGGGAGGGCAGTCCCAGAAGACAAGTTATCCCTCATGGCCCTTGCAGGTGGAGGCTGGCACTGCTGTGGCCAGTGAGCACCGAGTCCATGGCAAGCAGAAGAACAACAGTAGAGAATTTGAAATTTACGCCCTTGCGCCCGACTAGCGCGTACAACTTTTTTTCATTGCCCTCAAACAGCCTAACTGGCTGTCAGCAGTTCAGTGCTGTTCCTGGCTGGCAGAAGTTCCATGTTAAAATTGGGATAAATCGCGATTGCAAAATCGGCGAGGAATTAATAGCGAGCGCTAGTAATGCGCTGCTACATCGCAGCGCTGTACACATAAGCTGCGGCGTAATAGTAGCGATCCATGGCTAAATATCAGGAGGCTAATAAGTTGACAGCATACAGGATATAGCCAAACATAGCACCTTATACGGTGAAGGAAAACAAAAACAAAAGCAACCACAGTAGCTAAAGCATGCATCTGACATTAGGAGGGGAGGGCAGGGAGTACACTGCACTGAGCCTGTAAAGACTGCTAGCAGATTTTACTCACATTGCCTGTTGTTTCAATGCTCCACTACTTACTGGTTACTTCCTGCTCCCAGAATACCCCAGCCCTGCACATGCCCAACACACTCCTCGGTGCCAAGCACAGATGCAGCTGTTTAATTAGTATTTAAATGGCGGTGAATACTGACCCTGCACTCACTGTGCTACAGACTTGCAAGAATGGAAGTCGAATTTCTAACTAGCCAAAAAGGTAGGCCTCTAGTGCTGTATGCAGGTTTTCTGTACAGAAAAGATAAGGAAACCGCTGGAAAGGTATGCTGGAAATGTGCTGAGGCACATAAATATAGTTGTCTTGCCAGGCTCCACACTGTTGGAAACAAGGTTACTGCTCAGATTAAAGAGCACATGTATGTGCCTGAAGCACTTGATGTTGGTGTACGAAAGGTGATGGCAGACATAAGAGAACGGGCCCACTCAAGTGTGAAAACCACATCCCAGGTGGTTGTTCACTGCACACCCACTGCCCCAGATTCAGTCGCTGGTCGTTTGCCTGGAGTGTGACTTATAAAAAGAACTGTGCAATGCATTAGGCAGGTGGAGCAGGGGTGTCTGGCCACTCCAAGCACTGTGGAGGACCTAGTAATTCCACCTGAGTTCACCTTGACTAATTCTGGTGAGCTGTTCCTGCTTTAAGATAGTGGTAAAGAGCAAGACCGCTTTCTAATGTTTGCCATAGAGGGCAATTTGCGATTCCTACAAGTGTGTTCTGCTTGGATGCTGGACGGCACTTTTAAGTCATGTCCAATACTATTTGACCAGCTTTATACTCTGCATGGTTTAAGGTCAGGTACAGTGGTCACAGCACGTTATGTGCCAATGTGCTCATGAAGGACAACATCCTATGCCAGAGTATTCACACAACTACAAACACTATGCCAATCCCTCAACCCAACAACAGCCATTATGGACTTTGAAAAGTCAGCTTGGAAAGCATTTACATCTGCATTTCGTAACACCAATGTCAGAGGCTGCTTTGTTCATTTCGCACAAGCTGTGTGGCGTAAAACACAAAAATGCCCACTGGTGCAAGAAAAGTACTGTAATGACCCTGATTTTTCACTACGTCTTCGCTGGCCTTTGTTCCCACATCAGATGTAGCTAGTACTTTCGAAGACATGCGAGACTGGGATTTCTTTCAAAGTGATGAAGAACTGCTGTTGCCATTGCTTGATTATTTGGAATCGACTTAGGTTGGGAGGCCAAGAGAATGTTCAGGCCGCAGAACAGCTGCATTTCCTGTGGAGCAGTGGAATTGCCATGATGCCACATCAAGAGGTATAGCCCGCACTAATAATGCAGTAGAAGGCTGGCGCCATGGCTTCAATAGCCGCCTTGGTGCGTGTCATCCAAGCATATGGAAGCTGATTCAGTGCCTCCAAAATGAACAACGGATGACGGAGTCAAAACTGGAGCAGCTGGTATCTGGGGCTGGCAATACTGGTGCTAAAAGAAAGTACAAATATATGAATGAAAGGGCTGTGGCAATAGTAACTGAGTATGAAACAAGGACCCACTATAATTACCTGAGAGGCCTGGCCTACAACTTTCAATTTCAAATTTGAAGCTCATGGACATGAATTGTGGCCATAATGGCTACTACTTGCTTGCTAATTACATTTAATTGCATTTACTGCAGGCAGGCATTGAGCAGAAATTTATCTGCCTGAAATCTGACTTAATTCACCCTTTCGTTGCTGACTTCTTTTCTTTATAAACGTTTGTCTTTAATCAGGCACCTTGGCTTTAATTGTAAGTGTTTTTTCTTTAGAGCATTCTAAATAAAATGGCATCTTTTAATCAGGCTGTTTGGCTAAACATTTTTTTTTAACAAAAAAGATGCGATTTTGACATAGTCACATGACTTGCTCAGTCATGTGACAACTATGCTGCGGTCAAAAGGAGGTACTCAGCAGTTTGCTCTCCATCTCCACACTTCTCCATCAGTGGGGTAAGTTGAAAAGGGTATGAAACCATGTAGGTCGTTCGTGATTCTAACATAGCAATTATTAATGCAGAGTTGCGATTTTGTTCAACTTTTGGCCTGGTTTACTCACTATTTCTGTGGAAGCACTGTGATTGTGCAATTGCTATACTTTCATTCGTGGTTAAGAACTCGCAATTTTGATGTTGCGGTTTTGTATTCATGATTATAATGGGCAACCGCTGGCAGACAAAGGGGTCCCGCAGCGAGGGAGTGGGGAGGAAGGGGAGTCTCAGCAAACAAGTTACACCTCACCGACCTTACAGGTAGCAGCTTGTGTGCAGCAGCGAGTGAGCGCCGAGTCCATGGCAGGCAGAAGATGAATGGCAGTGGGGAGTCTGAAATTGGTGCCCTCGCACCCAAGTGGAGGTCGTGTCTTTCTTTGTCGCCCTCAAATAACCCATCTAGCTTTCAGCAGTCAGTACTGTTCCCGGCAGACAGAGATGTTTCTTATTTACTGATGCAGAGGTGGTTCAGGCATCTATTGACAAGCTTTATAGAATGGCAGATCCTACCGCAGAAGATGAACAAGCAGACTGAGTGACTTTTACGACCTTTTATTGAACTCAGTTTAATTTAATGCACTCCTGGTATGGTAGTGCAGGGTGGTAAACATTACCACTTGCCATAGCCCTCCAGATGCTGTGTCACTGTAACTTCCTGTTTGGTCTCTATGTGTTGGTGCATATACCTAATTTTAACTGGGTTGTACTTCTGTAAGGACTGGGACTTTTGCAGAGTTTGCTCCTTTTTGCTATCATCATACGTTAATGTGACATACTTTGTGAATGTCACAACTAGACAGTTTTGCATTTATTTTATGTGTTTTTTTAATAATACAGAAACATTATAAACACATTTGAAATGAAATTAGAGCAGAATGGCCAATGAATGGGTTTTCTGACCTGTTCTTTAAGCTGATTAACTTTCTCCTGCAGCATTAGCCGCACATTCTTCAGCTTAGCCTCCAATTCCTCCAGCTTCTCCTCCATCTTTATAACAGCCTGTTCATGTTCTTCCTATAAAAGCGGTACCAAGCAAATCAGGCCTTCAAAGGTTAGGTAGCATAAACAGCATATAAATCATTCTATCAACTATAATTAAACATTCAAATTATTCCTGAATGCTTTTGTTGGTAGAAAAAACTTTATGACCCTTTTACGTTTAATGTCACTATCTAAATAACTCAATGCAAAGATTATTTTCCTCTATCTTCTTTGAGTGGACTGAATTCTAACTAACTGAGAAATTGCTTGCTTTATTTTTCATTTATTTGAAATCTTCAGCAGCAGGATAGTCTAATTTATTAAAAGGGACACAGGGCAGCACTTACAATAGCAGTAGCAGCAGGGAAGTGCCACAAAATTCTTAGCTGGCATACGTACATATAATTGGTTACATGGGTACAACAGGACACCACTGACATGAAGGTCTTATGATTTATACATTATATATAGAGTCCCACAGTAACAGCTAACATTTACCATACGATTAAACAGCATTTAGAGAAAATGGTCTTGCCAAAAGAAAACACTTGGATAAGGGCAAGATGGGAAGTATGTCGTGTGCTGGGTAATAGGGCATAACAACTGAGTGACAGCTATTCACTAACAAGCATTTGTCAATGCTGAATGTTTTCTTGCATGGCGCATGTGTCGGGGGTGTATTGTGTTATCTGAAATATTTACTCCACATTCTGCAGGCCAGTGCTATCCATTTTTTAAAGAGTTTGAGAGATGCCACTGAATCAGAAAGTAGAAAGGGAAAGATGTGATGAAAGAGAAAGCAGATAGAAAATTGCAATTCCATCAAGGTATCTGTTGCCTGAGATGCAAAAAAAAAAAAAAAAAAAAATATCTCAACAGGTAACTACTACTTAGTACATATGCTGGTTCTTTTTTTTTTGTCAATGAAATGTTGGGTTTTTGAGCCATCCACAGTACAACATAGCCAAGAAAAAAAAATTACTCACCTTAGTAATGTTGTTTCTTCTAATGGAGTCTTGCTATATTATGACATATACAGTTTGACCCAGCCTTCGAACTGCTCCGGAGGTGAAAGAGTTAACTTTCCATGCCAGGCATGGAATCTTGAGCACGAGTTGAGTCTGTTGTTCTTCAAACTCAAACTGTCAGATCTTTACAAGCAAAACTCACTAAGACTCTGTGTGGAAGCTGTAAACCTACACTAGCCAACTGGCTACTAAAATATTAACACATTTTTTGGTTCCAAAACAAAGACTCAAGTCAGGGGATCCAAAAAAAAAATAAAAACACAACACCCAAAGACCCCAAAAAGGGGGTGAAAAAACAAGGTGGGCATCTACTAAGTGCCAACACTGCACTGCCCACCCACATCCCAAAAGCAGAGGTTCTGAGAGGGGCAGCGGGGGGGTCATAATATAGCAAGACTCCATTAGAAGAAACAACATTACTAAGGTGAGTAATTTTTTCTTCAAACAACATGAAGTCTTGCTATATTATGACATTTGCAGACTACACAGCAGTACCTCCATGGAGGAGGGACAGAACCTACTTAGGAAATAGGCTCTGAAGCACAGCTGTGCCAAACCGAGCATCACTCCTAGCCTGGATGTCCAGGGAGTAATGCTTGGTGAAAGTGTGAACTGTTTTCCAGGTAGCTGCTTGACATATCTCTATGATAGAGATGTCCCTGGCTGCAGCCAGGGATGCAGCTGTACCTCTAGTAGAGTGAGCCCTCAGGCCTGAAGGGGGAACCTTACCCACTTTTTGATAACAAAATTGGATACAGGAGACAATCCACCTGGCAATGGATCTTTTAGTGGCAGGTTTCCCTTTACCAACCTCACCATAAGCGAGGAACAGTTGGAGGGAGTCAAACCTGTGACCCTTGGTACGCTCTATGTAGTAACTAAGGGCTCTCTTCACATCTAAGCTGTGCAGCCTCCTCTCGCCAGAGGAGGAATGGTCAGTGAAGTAGACTGGAAGAGATATAGATTGATTAAGGTGGAAATCAGAAACCATCTTAGGCAAGAACTTCCTGTTAGTCCTGAGGACCACCTTATCTCCGTGAAAGGAGATAAAATCAGACTCCACTGACAAAGCTTGTAATTCACTTATGCGTCTGGCAGAAGTGATGGCTACCAGAAACACAGTTTTCCAAGTCAAGTACTTAAGCTCTGCTGAAGACAAGGGCTCAAAGGGGGGTTGCATAAGCTGAGCAATGCAAACATTAAGATCCCAGGCGGGAGCAGGGTCCCTGAATGGAGGGTTGGTGTGAAGCAATCCCTTGAAAAACTTGGAGAATACAGGGTGAGCAGAAAGAGAAGAGGGCTCTCCTGCTGATATAAAAGCAGAGACGGCTGCCAAGTGCACTTTCAGGGTAGCTGGCCTCAGCCCCAAAGTATTTAAGTGGACCATATAATCCAGGACTGTGGGCAAATCCACAGATTCTGGGGAAATATGCTTTTCAGAGCACCATATGGAAAACCTTTTCCATTTAGAATTATAAGTAGCCCTGGTGGAAGGCTTCCTAGAAGCTTTCAAGATATTGAGTACACCTTGAGAAAGGTGTAGGTCAGCAAACTCTAACTCTTCAAGAGCCAGGCCTTGAGATTGAGGGATTTGAGATTCTGGTACCAAACTCTCCCCTGGGCACAGGTTAACAGATTGTGATTCCTGGGAAGACACAGGGGAAGGTGGACTGCTAAGGACAGAAGGAGAGGATACCAGGGCTGTCTGGCCCAATCTGGAGCAATCAGAATCATCTTGCAAGGTTGAGATCTGATTTTGACTAGCACCTTGAACAAGAGAGGGAAGGGGGGGAAGACACAGAGAAACTTCCCTTCCCAGTTGAGAAGGAAGGCATCCAGAGGGACTGAGCCCAACACTGGGGGCCTGCAGCAAAATACCGGAAGTTGGTGATTGTCTGGGGCTGCAAAAAGATCTATCTGAGGGGTGCCCCACCTCCAGTACTAGGGGGTCCAGAGACCATTCGTGATGGCCCTGGGAAATCCTGCTGAGAGCATCTGCCAGGACATTGTCCTTGCCTGGGAGGTGAACTGCCATGAGGGAGGTGTTCAGGGAATAAGCCAGAGACTACAACTTCACTGCCTCGGTGCACAAGGCCGAAGACTGAGTGCCCCCTTGCCTGTTGATGTACCACATTGTAGTGGTGGTGTCTGTTCTGACCTGTACCACTTTGTTCTGAACAGATGCAGAAAAACTGCTCTGAGTTCCAACAGATTGATGTGGAGCAGAGATTCCTGAGGGGACCACAATCCCTGGGTGGTGAGGTTGCCCATGTGAGCTCCCCACCCCAAGAGGGACGCATCTGCAGTAAGGGTCAAGGAGCGAGATTGAGGGATGAAAGGAACCCCTTGTCTCAGATTGCTCTGATCCTGCCACCACTGTAGGGCCTGGATCAGGGTTCGGGGTACTGGGATCAATTTGGTTAGAGGAGCTCTCCTTTGAGACCAGAAGGCTCTCAAATAGAACTGAATGTCCCTCATCTGAAATCTTGCTCCCTGCACTACTGCTGTGGAGGCAGCCATGTGCCCTAGGAGCTGCAGAAAATGCCTTGCTGGTCGAGAGACCTGCAGAGTGAAAGAGGAGGCCAGAGCCACCAGGGTCTTTGCTCTTTCTAGAGGGAGGAAAGCTCTGGCCTGCTTTATGTCCAGTTCTGCGACTATGAAGGTGAGTAGCTGAACAGGCTCTAGAACTGACTTTGAGAGATTGAGAAGGAAACCTAGAGATGTAAGCAGCTGCTGGGTAACCTGAAGGTGCAATTTGACTTGGTCTGGAGACTGGCCCACTATGAGCCAGTCGTCCAGGTAAGGAAAGATGGCAATCTTTTGCCTTCTTAAATGAGCAATTGCTACTGCCAGGCATTTTGTGAATACCCTTGGGGCAGAGGTGAGGCCGAAGGGCATTGCTCTGAACTGGTAATGGCCTGAGGGCAGTTCGAATCTGAGGTACTTTCGGTGGGAGCTTCTGATGAGAACATGGAAGTAGGCATCCTTGAGGTCCAGGGACGCTACCAGTCCCCTGGCCTTAGAGAGAGTAAATAATCCCCAGAGTCACCATTTTGAATTTTGGTTTTAAAAGGTGCTTGTTTAGGTATCTGAGATCCAGGATGGGCCGCCATTCTCCTGTCTTTTTTGGGGTAAGGAAGTACCTGGAGTACAGTCCTTTGCCCTGGTGTAGGGGAGGTACCCTTTCTACAGCTCTGAGAGCCAGGAGGGTTGAGACTTCTGTTTCCAGAGCGAGAGCCTCTGATGGATTTGCAGGTGGAAAGGATCTGGTTCTCATCTTTGGAAATTTTTTGAAGCTGAGAACCAGTCCCTTGCTTACTACTTCCAGGACCCACTGGTCTGATGTTAAAGACTCCCAGTCCTGGACGAGGTAAGCCGGCCTGCCCCCTACAGGTAATGGAGAATCGGCCCTGGCCCTCCCATCAGGGTGCCTGTTTGGCAGGGGCTTTAGGCTGAGGGGTGGAAGCAGGCCTGCTCGTACCTCGTCTGCCTCTCCCTCTGAAGAACCCCCTCTGGGCATAGGCTGAAGAGGAGACCTGGGTTTGGTAAAAAGGTCTGTGAAAAGGCCTGCCCCTGCCCCTGGAAAGCTGCCTCTGAGGAGTGGCCTGCCTTTCCTTGGCCTGTGCACTCCTATAAGTGGTCCTATACTCATCCATTTTCTTCATGTAATTCTCTGTCTGCTCCCCAAACAGAGAGTTACCCACAACAGGAAAATCCATAGCCTTAGCCTGGGTATCCTGTGACAGGCTAGTACACCTGAGCCAAGCCATTCTGCGAAAAGCCACAGATGTAGCCATGACTCTTGAAGATACATCATTAGAGTCCACTGCAGCATGGAATTGCACCTTGGAAGCCTGAATACCATCAGCAGCCACCTGCTCCAGCTCCTTGGCAAGCTGGCCAGGGACCTGTTTCGCTAGAGCCATAACAGTATCCCATCTGGATTTCTGGTATCTTGCAACATAGGCCATATAATTTGCCTGTCTGAGTCCCAATGATGCTACTATGTACTGTTTCTTTGCCATGGCATCAATCCTCCTGGAGTCCTTGTCAGGGGGGTGTGAAGCCAAGGGAATATTTGCCTTGTCACAGGCTGCAGCCTGCACTACCCCCACATGGCTGCATTGTTGTGAAAGGAACTCCGTATCAGGGCCTGACAATGTGTACCTCTTGTCCATTTTTTTATCCACAGGAGGTATAGTGTGAGAAACTTTTAAAATTTTTATTGTCTGTTTCCTAAAAGATTTATGTAAAGGAATAGACAATCCTAGACTCTGGGATATCCATCATTTCTACATAGTCAGGCTCCTCCGTTCATCCACAGCTTCTTCCAAAGGGAGCTGGACGGTTTCAGCCACTTTCTTATAAAACATAAAATGAGAAGGGGACTCAGAAAGCCTAGGGGGAGACACTCCTGAAGGTCTGTCTGGGGAGATGTCCGGTTCAATGGGCACATCCAGACTTTCAAAATCACATTCACTCTCCTCATAATCTTCCTCCCCCTCCTCCGGATCATAAAATTCCTCTATATCATATTCTTGAACCGGTGGCACCGACCGAACTGACCGCTTACCTGATGGTGCCGGTTCGGTCAGAACCGGGGAAAGCGACTGGACAATTTTGATCGCTTTGGCTATCTCTGCAGCAGTTGGAGAAGGAAATTTTGGATCCACACCTGCTGATTTTCTAGTCCTTTTTGCTGGGACTGACTCCTCCGAGTCAGCCCTCCGTTTGCCCGAGGAAGTCTCGCCTGGTCAGAGGGCACTCCCTCCGGTTCTGTTGGCACCGAACCGGGCTGGCCATCCGGGTCAGCGGACTTTTTGGCCTCTCGTTCCCTGAGCCTACCAACTCTCTTATCCAGGGTAGCTGCAGGGAAATTCTTGCAAATCTGGCAGTCTGCATTGAGGTGGTCAAACCCCAGACAATAAACACATGTGGTGTGTTGGTCAGCCTTGGCAAAGGCTTCCCCATAGACACTACAGTGCTGAAACCCAGTGGGCCGTTTTCTTTTGGTTTCTCAGACATAGTGCCAGCCTAACCAAAAACTTGCCCGTTTACGGCAATCCGCCAAGCAAGACACCCTTATCGGTTCCCAACCGTGTCACGGGTTGTGGAAAAAACCGTAATGAAATCCGTCTTTTTTAGAACCGATAAGAACCAGGAACCGCACTCTAAATGCAATTTAATAAAGTTTATTAACAACCTGATCAGTTCAAACTGAACCGATAATATCATTTGCAAGTTCCACACAGAAATAATGTAAAACCTATCTATTACTTACGATACCACGGACAGAGCTTGAACCGACCGGTTGCGGTTAAAATATAGACAAAATGCAGTTTAAAAACCGCGAAATTACACATTTTAACCGACAAAATGAACTGAGCAGCAGGAGAAATCTCCGGAGTGACTGTTCAGTGAGGCGGAGTAAAGAATCTGATAGTTTGAGTTTGAAGAACAACAGACAGAGTTCTCAACCGAGCTCGTGCTTAAGATTCCATGCCTGGCATGGAAAGTTAACTCTTTCACCTCCAGAGCAGTTCAAAGGCTGGACCAAACTGCATATGTCATAATATAGCAAGACTTCATGTTGTTTGAACCTTCCGTCAGACTGTTTGAACCTGCCAGACATAATGCAATGCGTACAAGTCACGCTGTATCCAGAGTATGTTCCACAATATTACACCTAAGATGGACCTGATAGCATTTCAGATTCGCTGGTGAAAGTCAAGTCACTGAACTGTGTCACATAATAGGCTCTCATCTGATGAGGGGGACTGGCAGTAGACTTGCCAATCTGGCAGCAGTACTGTCTATACGTGTACCCTTATAACAAGGGGGACTTGGGAGCTGGCATGCCACTTTGGCAACTGTATCGTAGGTGTCCCTCTCTGACGGGGGGACCAGGAAAGTACTGCAAGTGTCTTTCTTTAACAAGGGAGACCAGCAACCAATATGCCACTCTGACAGCATAAGTCTTTAGTGCCCCTTCTGACTAGGGAGACCGTGAGCCAACACACCACTCTGACAGCACAAGTCTTAAGTGCCCCCTACTGACTAGGGGGACCGTGAGCCGACACGCCACTCTGACAGCACAAGTCTTAAGTGTCCCTTCTGACTAGGGGGAACATGAGCCAACACACCACTCTGACAGCACAAGTCTTAAGTGCCCCTTCTGACTAGGGGGACCGTGAGCTGACACGCCACTCTGACAGCACAAGTCTTAAGTGTCCTTCTGACTAGGGGGACCATGAGCCAACACACCACTCTGACAGCACAAGTCTTAAGTGCCCCCTACTGACTAGGGGGACCATGAGCCGACACGCCACTCTGACAGCACAAGTCTTAAGTGTCCCTTCTGACTAGGGGGACCGTGAGCCAACACACCACTCTGACAGCACAAGTCTTAAGTGCCCCTTCTGACTAGGGGGACCGTGAGCTGACACGCCACTCTGACAGCACAAGTCTTAAGTGCCCTTCTGACTAGGGGGTCCGTGAGCCAACACACCACTCTAACAGCACAAGTCTTAAGTGCCCCCTACTGACTAGGGGGACCGTGAACCGACACGCCACTCTGACAGCACAAGTCTCAAGTGCCCCCTACTGACTAGGAGGACCGTGAGCCGACACGCCACTCTGACAGCACAAGTCTTAAGTGCCCCCTACTGACTAGGGGGACCGTGAGCCGACATGCCACTCTGGCAGAACTCATAGCCAGCTTGAGAGGTGCGCAGGAAGCTGGTGAAGAATGGCACTGATAGAAGCTTGTTCAGCAGGCGTGCAAGGAGCCACCAAATGGCACTGTCAGAAGCCCCCTCGATGGCTATGCAGAGAACTGCCAAACTATGGCACTAAATGAAGCATGGTCAGTGGACAATAGTGAAGAAAACACTGACAATATTGGGGAATCAGAAATGCTGAGCCACATGGCTCTCCATATTGACCACAAACTGGGCAATTATAGTACAGCTAACATTGGAGTCAATCACCCTCACCCCCATCTTGCAGCTACAGTATATACAATACTGGAGCACCCTAGCCATTAAAGAGCTGCTGTCATGTACTTGACTGAGCTCTCCATGCTGCTTGTGATGTAGTCAGTACCCTGTTGTGTGGAATTGCACTGTTTTTGTCTATATACCTGAGCGATTAATAAGTTTAATAAAAGAAAATAAAAGCACGTTTGTCCACACATCTTCACTGCTCTTTCCCGCTGTGCGCATTCCTGATGGTTAACACGATGACATGAAGTAAGGTACATACTGATGGACTGCGTTGCTCAGCATGGCAGAATCAGCGCTCAATGACATAAGTGATGCTGATACCACTGTCAGCAATTTTTCCTTTTTAGATTATAAGGAGGAAGATGACAAGCTTGAGGTTGGGCATAACATTATGTGGCCCAGCCTTGTCAATGTTCAGCAATATATGTTCCAGCTGCAGCTTCCAGACAGCAGTGAGGATGACAGCTCGGATGAAGATGCTGCACAGTCAGTTGGCACCCAAAACTTAGGGTGCATAATACTGATTGGAATGTGTTGTTATTGTGTTTTAAATGATTAATTCAATATCATTCACACAAACAGTTACTGTCTGTGTTGGGTGACTTGTTAGTATGTTTGCTATGGAGTGCTGTACAGTAATTTTTTTCTGTATTCTTTATCTGGTACTGCTGTTCAATGGCATTTGCTACCTAGTCAGCATTTGTGGGGGCTCATACTTTGTGTGCAGAGGTTGTCATAATTGTGAACATAATAATGTGAGGGTAAATTAAGCATTTTTACTTTCAAAGTTACCACTGTGAGTTTAGGTAACCAAGGTAGAGCAGAAAGTACAGTTACGTAAGAACTTACGGTAATAGTAGATCTTCGAGAGAAGCTCTTGCAGCAGGTAACACATATGTAGGACTGACGCCACCTGGCGGCAGATCTCGGCATTTCTTTTTCTCTAGCAGTACCGACATGAGACTGCCTACCTGATGCCACGTAATATAAAGGGCGTAGGCGGTCCCCACGTGCTCCATTTCTTGCACGCCAAAGCCAGGCCAATGAACAACGAACACTGTGGCAAAGAAATTTCCACAGAAACACAAATTTGTGAGGCCTGTCAAAGGGAGCTGAACTTATCCAGAGCAGAAAGGCTCGTTCCCGGGGGAAGGAGGGAGGGAAATCATACCTGCTGCAAGAGCTTCTCTCGAAGATCTACTGTTACGGTAAGTTCTTACATAGCTGTATTATCTTACTTCGAGAGGAAGCTCTTGCAGCAGGTAACACATATGTAGGACTGAGTCCCAAGCAGTACAAACTAAAGACAACCGCTGGGAAAGGGTGGGGGAAAGGAAAAACAGAAACACCTCCCAGAAGTATAAACTTAAGACAACCCCTGGGAAGGGGAGTCAACAAACACATACCCATTCAAGGTCTAAACTTAAGACAACCATGAATGAGTAGGAAAGGAGAGGCAGGAAACCCTCGGGAGACAAGACCTCTCAGGAAAGAAGGCCCTGGAGGACTGCCAGGCCAAAACCTGCGCCATGTCTGGAAACAATGTCCAGACTGTAATGTCTAATAAAGGAATGCACCGAGTGCCAGGTGGCAGCAGCACAAATGTCAGCCGCCGACGCTCTCTTAAGGGCTGCGAAAGAGGCAGCCACCGCTCTTGTAGAATGAGCCCGAACTGAACCCGGCAGGGTCTTGTTAGCCTGCTGATAACAGAAGGAGATGCAATTGACCAGCCAACGCAAAAGTGTTTGCTTTGTAACCGGGCGCCCCAAGGATCTATCTGCAAAGGATACAAACAACTGGTCTGATTTCCGGAAACCCTTTGTTCTGGACAAAAAACACCGAAGAGCATGGTGCACATCAAGGATGTGCAAGAGAGCTTCTCCCCTATTAGAATGCTCCGGAAAATAAACCGAGAGCTGAACCGACTGATTAAGCGTGAGCTCTGAGAATACCTTAGGAAGAAATTTAGGATTAGTGCGGAGGTCCACCCTATCCTTATGGAAAAATAAGGCAGGACTCCCAACACATAAGAGCATGAGCTCCGAAATGCATCAAGCTGAAGTGACTGCCACCAGAAGCAAAGTCTTCCATGAGAGATAGTGGAGCTCACAAGACATGGCCAGTTCGAAAGGGAAGGGAGAGTAAGCCTCTCCGGCACAAACAAGAAGTCCCAAGGAGGAACAGGGTCCCGGACTGGAGGATGGAGATGTAAACTCCCCTTCAGAAAAGTTTTCACCACCTCCAACTGAGCCACTGTCCTGTCTTGAATACAGTGATGATAGGCAGAAACAGCAGCCAGGTGTACTTTGGAGGAGGAGGAGTAACTGAGACCTGACTCCAACAGGGATAGCAGGTACTGTAAAACCGAATTAACTGGACAGACCAGAGGGTCAAGCCTCTTGGCTGTGGCCCATATGCAAATGCGTTTCGACTTCATGGCTAAGTGGCCCTGGTAGTGGGCTTCTGAGCCTCCACCAAAATCCGGGCAATGTCATCAGAAACTCCAAAATGCAGCTTTGTTAGGTCCTGAGGAACCAAGCATGCCGGTGAAGGGATCGCCGGTTGGGATGAACCAAAGTCCCCTGCTACTGGGAGAGTAAGTGACCTGAATTGGGAAGAGGCCATGGAGCTTGCACCGACAGACGCCTGAGAAGTGGGAACCAGATCTGTCTGAGCCACAGAGGGGCGATCAGGATCATGGAGACCCTCTCCAATTGTGCTTTGAGGAGAACGCACTGCAAAAGGGGAAAGGAGGGAAGGCGTAAAAAAACCTCCTGCTCCAAGATAGGGACAACGCGTTTTGCCAGAAAGCTCCAGGCTCGGGATCAAGCGAGCAAAAACTGGGCAGTTTTGCATTGTAACGAGATGCAAAGAGGTCCAAATGCGGCATTCCCCATCTTGCAAATAGCTCGTCTGCCACAGACTGATTCAGGGACCACTCATGACAGAGCGGTTTTGCCCTGCTGAGGGTGTCTGCGACTACGTTCAAGGAGCCCGGAACGTGGACTGCTGAAAGATGGAGATGATGCTCCACCGCCCAGTCACACACCCTCATGGCTTCCCGAAAGAGGGGGCCAGAGTGAGTGCCTCCTTGCTTGTTGATGTAAAATACCACTGACGTGTTGTCCATCTGAATAAGAAGGTGGCCGGGTTCGAGAAACACAGCCAGAGCCGGTAGGGTGTGCAGGACTGCTCTGAGTTCGAGCACACTGATATGCAGATTCTCCTCTAATGGAGGCCACAGCCCTTGAGTCCTGTGGGTCCCCAGGTGAGCCCCCCCATCCTGTCCCAGACGCATCTGTGGTGAGCGTCTGGACAGGACTTTCTGGCTGGAAGGAGAGTCCTCAGCAAAGATGCTGGAGAGATGCCCACCAGTGGAGTTCGCGATGAACTGGCTCCGAGATTCTGACCGACAAGTCCAAGTCGTCCCTGGTCTGATCCCACTGGACCCGAAGCGCCCACTGAGTGGTGCGCACGCATAGTCTGGCAATGGAGACCGAGACTATGGCAGCAGCCATGTGCCACAGAAGCCGGAGAACTGACCTGGCTGGAACCACGGAGGCTGAAAAGCCTTGGGACGCCAGAGCCTTGATGCGCTCTGCCCTATCTGCAGGGAGAAAAGCTTTCCCCAAAGTGGTATCCAACAGGGTGCCTATAAATTGAAGACGCTGAGAGGGAAAAAATACAGGTTACTCACCTGTAACAGGAGTTCTAGGAATGGTATATGTTGTTCATCCACACTCATTGGCAGTATCCTTGCCGCTTTAAATCTTGCCGGAAGGTCTTCAAGCTTGCTCCTCCCACCCACCCGGGTGGTATAACTCTCGGCTCCGCCCCATGACGCCAGATCTGGCCCGCTGGAAGCTCAGGTTGGTCGAAGCGAGAGGTCGAATTGGAGTCGTGGGATGAACACATATACCATTCCTAGAACTCCTGTTACAGGTGAGTAACCTGTATTTCAGGGACATGGATATGTTGTTCATCCACACTCATTGGCAGACTCCTAGCAGTTCTCCGGGAGGAGGGAGGCAAGACGCACACCCCCATATACTTACTTGGGAAAGAGACTGGAGAACCGAGGCCCCAAAACCAGCATCCCGGCGTGACTCAAGGTCGATGTGGTAGTGGGTAATGAAGGTGTTTGCTGACTTCCAGGTAGCAGCCCTGCAGATTTCCTGGATAGGGACGTCCCTGGAAGCAGCCACCGTTGCTGAGCAGTATGGCGGTAGAATGAGCTCTTATCCCTCTGGGAGGCTCCATGCCCGCTAACTTATAGCAGAGATCTATGCAGGAGGTTACCCACCTGCTTATCGTCCGCAGCTGCAGGTCTGCCAGATGCGGCTTCAGCGTAGGTGACAAACAGCTGGCTAACCTCTCCCCAATTTCAGCCGTGCGCCCTTATAATAAGCGAGCGCCTTCTAGGATCCAGAGTATGGAGCCTATGTTCGGCCTCGAGGTGTGATTGGGGTAGAACACCGGCAGAGTCAACACCTGGTTAAGGTGAAACTCTGACACCACCTTGGAAGGAATTTCGGGTGGGGCAGGACAACCTTGTCCCTGTGGAAGACCAGGTAAGGAGACTCATGAGAGCGCTCTGGAGCTCTCCCATCCTTCTGGCTGACGTGATAGCCACCAAGAAGGTCTTCCACGACAGGTGAGAGAGCACACCTGTGCATAGGTTCGAATGGCTTGCCCATGAGCTTTGCCAGTACCAGCAGTAGATCCCACGGAGGTGGGGTTCTGCACTGAGGGGAAATGTGATCAAGGCCTTTGAAAGCGCCAGACCACCTTCTTCCTGCGCCCACCGACTGCTTCCCCGCCCGCGCCTGTAAGCAGAGATGCTGCTGAGGTGCACCTTTAGGTCGCCGACCTAAGCCCTTGACTAGAAAGGGACCATAAATAGTCCAAGATGCTTGCCAAGGAACAGGAGGAAGGGTCCAAGCCCTTGCTTCTGACACCAAATGGAAAAACCTTTTCCATTTGAAGGCATAGCATTTTCTGGTCGACTCCTTACGGGACGCCTCAACTACATTGAGGACCGTCGGAAAAGACCCAAAGCCTGGAACTCTAGGCGGCTCAGGAACCGGGCCGTCAGGTGCAGGGATTGAAGGTCCGGATGGAACACCTTCCCTGATTGACTGAGAGCAGGTCCAGGCGAGCTGGAAGCTGCCGGAGTCCTGGAGCTGAGACTGAGGAGATCTGGGTACCAGAACTGGCGAGGGCCAGTCTGGGGGCTATCAGAATCACCTGCGCCTTGTCCCTCCTCGCTTGAGAAGCACCTTGGATCAAGGGAAATGGGGAAAAGGCGTAAAAGAAGCCCGGGGTCCATTGCTCGAGAAGGCATCCCCTGCAGCGAGCCCCGCTGAGGGGGCGGGCATGGAACAGACTCAGCTTCACGGCTCTCCGTGGAGGCAAACAGGTCCACCTGAGGTGTGCCCCAAAGGAGAATACGATGCTGTACTACCTCCGCAGGAGAGACCACTGTGGGATGCAGCCCCTATCCGGCTCAGGGCATCGGCCAGGGGTGTTGGAGGCTCCTGCTACGTGAATGGCTAGGAGATCCGCCTCCAGGCTGCGCACGAGTGACCAATACGGAGAGCTTCCTTGCATAGAAGCATGGCGCGTCCCCGCCCTGGCGGGTTTAGATAGTACATGGTCGGGTATTGTCCGTCTGGACTCGGACCACTTGACCCCGGAGGAACGGAGCAAAGGCGGTGAGAGCTAGGCGGACGCTCGGAGCTCCAGCAGGTTGATGTGGCATCGGGACTCGCGAGGACCAGAGGCCATGAGCTCGTGTACCCCAGATGGGCACCCCAACCCATCGAGAGGCATCGGTCCAGAGAGAGACCGCCGGCTCGGGCGGATGTAACGGGATGCCCTCCTGCACTGATCTGGAACGGTCCACCACTGGAGAGCATTCCACATCCCCTGTGTCACCGACATAAGCTGGTCCAAGGGATCAGGCGTTGTGACCACTGGCTGGGCCAGTCCCCACTGAAGGGACGCATGTTCCAGCGGGCCCAACGGACCACGCTGGTACAGGCCGCCATGAGACCCAGAGGCGCAGGAAGTCCCGGGCAGGCGCATTGCCCAACCAGAAATGATCGGGCAAAGGAGGAAAGAACCTCGCCCTGTCCGTCGGAGCCGCCTGTTCGAAGAGAGTCGAGCAGGCGCCCGATGAATAAAATCACCTGCTTGCCTCGGTCCGACTCTGCCTCGTTGACAGGAGGCCCAGTTGAGAGCAGACCTGAGGGCCAGATCTCTGGACCACCCGCCTCCTTCCTGGAGGAGCTGCTATCAGCCAGTCGTCCAGGTAAGGGTACACCGACCCTCGGCGCCGCAGAGGGAATGCTGTCACCACTGCCATGCATTTGGTGAAGACCTGGGAGCTGGAGACAAGCCGAAGGGCATGGCTTGAATTCTAAAGAGATCCTTCCGCTCGGAAGCGAAGGAATCTCTGGTGAGACGGACGGATAGGGACGTGAAAACGCGTCCTGCAAGTCCACAGAGAGCAGAACCACACGCCTGCGCTCTGCTGATGGTATTATCTGAGCCAGAGTGACCATCCTGAAGTGTTCGAGACCTTAGGAACTTGTTTAGGTCGTGAGGTCGAGAATAGGGGCCAGCCCCCGTCCGCTTCGGAACCAGGGAAGTACCTGGACACAAACCCTGGGTCTGAAGGAGGGTCCACCACCTCTTCCACCTCCTTCTGGAGGAGGAGAGGATGTCTGCTCCGACGAGCCGCCAGTGAGGCTGGGGATTCCGGGTTTCCCCGAGGCCACGGCCTGAAGGGTGGTGCCTGCTCGAATTCCAGAGGCAGGCTCTTCCCACCACCTCAAAGACCCACCTGTCCGTGGTAACAGCGGACCAGGCGGAACGGAAGTGCCGGAGCTGCCTCCACGGGGACCCAGGGGTGGCAGACGGGAATTGGGGCGACACCCCTCAGCCTGTCACTGGGCAGGCTTGGAGGAGGGACCGCCGAGGGACCTCCTGGCCCTTCCTCCTGCCTCCTGTTAGAGGAAGCCGGCGGCTTGGGTTTGGGATGCCAAGGCCGAGCCTGCTGGCCCTGACGTTGCTAGCAATGGGCGCCAGGGGCACAGAGAAGGACAAAGGGCTTAGGCTGTGGTTGGTGCCTTTGTCCTTCTGAGCGGGAAGAGACCAAAGTCCAAGGTGGCATTGGACTTCTCGATCCTCTGCAGGTGACCTTCACCCCAGGGTCAAGAGGTCAGTCCCCCAAAAGGAACATCCGCCAACTTGTGCTGGGTATCCGAGTAAAAGTGGATATCCTCAGCCAAGCCACATGAGCAGCATAGCCTCTTGACATCACCGATCTGGCACATGAGTCTCCACCATCCAAAGCAGTCTGGAGCTGCTGTTTGGCCACTGCCTGCTCTGGTCCCGCACCTGCTTAACCGTAAGTCTGCAGATCGGCGGGGAAGATGAGGATGGACTCATCCAGGAGCCCAACAGGGCATGAGAAAATGCCATGAGGACGCCGAACTGGCCTGACTCGAAGGCCGAGAGGAGGACGAGCGTGAGACTTTTCGCCGACTTAGTCCAATTTCTGGACTCCTGGTCAGGAGGTTTGTCCACATCCCTGGCGCTGTCGGGGCCGCTGAAAACGCTGTCGTAACCAACCCTCAGCAGAGGGTGTTCCAAAACTGACAAGGAACCGGTAGGGACCAGATACTTTCTGGCCATCCTGGCCAAGGCGCAGGGCAGGAAGCAGGGCGCTGCCAAAGTTCCAGTGCTGGACCCACTATGGCTCCCTCGCCACCGAAAGGCCTCCGCCGAGAATCCCTCGTCCAGAATCTCCTCGCGGAGGGGATACTCTGCCCGGCTTGGAAACGGGTTCGAGCTCCATCCCGGTAGACTCAGATGAGCCGGGCAGTCCCAGGAAGGACGACGGGCTATCGCTCATTGGCTGACTCCTGAAGACTCAAGTCCAGTCGCTTGGAGAAGAAGGAGGAATCATCTCGGACTCGGAAGAGTCCTCAAGAGCTGCCTCTGGCCTGAGCCACCCTTCACCTGCCGAGGTCGGTCGGGAGTGAGGGTAACTGACAGCCGATGGGGTAAACTCCTTAGCCGACCGAGAATCCTTGGTCGGAGCCCCACCTGGTGGCGTGGAGGAGGTTCCACCGCAATCGGGTGGAGCAGTTGGTTTTGGCCAACAACCGCCTGGGTATGGCCTCGGCAAGTCGAGGGCTGTCCGCCGCCCGTGACATACTTAATGGTCAAGGCGCCGGAGTCGGCTTATTCTCGCCAGGAGGAGCTGTTGCAACATAAGGTCCTCGCACTCAGTCGCATCGTAATTTACGCCAAGCCTCATCCGGTGAGGAGTGACCAGGATCAGCGGCGACGCCGCTATCATGTGCCGGAGACCGGAGACCGCTTATGACGTGGGAACGGCTGGACCGCTGGCGAGTCCGGAGACCGAGACCGGGAGTCCCGAATTTCCGGCGGTGCAGGAGTGTCGGCCGGAACCGACACTCCCTTCGCTCGTAAGGTCCATCCGAGGGCCCTGAACCGGAGGCACAGACGATCCCACGGGATCTCAACCTCCCGGGAAACCGGGAGAGGGGAATCTCGCGCTAAAGGCGACAGCTCGCAATGGTCGAAAATCGACTTCATCAGTGGGAGTCTCGGCCAACTGACCTGACGGGGACACCGTGAGGCCAGTGGTCGAGCCGAAGGCCTAATCGGGGCCGCACGGCCTATCGCCCGGAGAGAGGGGACCTTTCCCGCCCCAAGAGCGCCGACGGAGGGACTTGCCCTTGTTCCTCTTTTGGACCGGTGAAAAAGGTCCAGCAGACGCAGGCCCTTCTCCTTTAGTGGAGAGGGACAGACAAAGCTCCTAAAGGAAGCCGCGTAGGAAGAACCCAGAGAGCGGATAAATGCGCTTGGCCGAGGAAGATACTGACCCATCGCCGCCTCCTCTTCGAGGGCACCATCCGGCTGAGCTGATCCTTGACTGCCTTGCGCCGCTGGACACCGCCAACCGGGCACTCCTTGGACTTCACCGGAGGGAAACGCTTCGGGACGCCCAGTTGCAATCGGGTGCAGCACGGTTCTCAGGACGTGAGGCTCGAGAAGATGAGCACAGGCCTAAGCCTGGCGGTCGCGCTCAAGGCCTGGGTGTAGACACACCGGAGTGTGGATCCGTTCGAGACATCTTCTGTTCGCATGGGCATCTCCGGAACTGGAGTCGATTTATCCATCGAGTCGCGAGGATCGAAGACTGAAGTCTTTTGCAAAATATTATTTTTAAATCCGCAAACGGAGAAATAGGAACTAGCCAAACGCAGAGCTATGAGGGAACCTGAGCTCCAAGCCGTAAGGAAGATCTCACGCCATGGGGCGGAGCCGAGTTATACCACCCGGTGGGTGGGAGGAGCAAGCTTGAAGACCTTCCGGCAAGATTTAAAGCGGCAAGGATACTGCCAATGAGTGTGGATGAACAACATATCCATGTCCCTAGAAGCTGAGATTTTTCTGGATTTAGTGATCCCCAGATGCCGACAAAGGGAGAGCGTGGCCTGGATGGTTTCCCAAAGGCGAGACCAGGACGGGGCCAAGAGGAGCCAATTGTCGAGATAAGGGAATAAAAAGTGACCATCTCAGCGCAGGGCCACTGCAACGATGGCAAGGCACTTGGTGAAGACTCTGGGAGCAGAGGAAAGGCAGAAGGGAAGACCCTTGAACAGATACGTCCGACCCTCGAACTTGAACCTCAGGAATCTCCAATGACTGTGGCAAATAGGAATGTGAAGGTAGGAATCCTGCATGTCCAGAGACACCAGCCAATCCTCGACCGACAGGAAGGGGAGGAGATTCGGAAGCAACACCATATGGAATCGGCGGTAAGCAACCCATTGGTTGAGGATGCTAAGGTCCAAGATTGGCCGCAAGTCCCCAGACTTCTTGGGAACCAAGAAGATGCTGGAGTAAAACCCAGAGTCCCCTTCTGCCTCCGGGACACACTCTATGGCGTCCTTGCCTAGGAGAGACTGGATCTCCCATCTGATGGGAGGCCTGTGGTCTCTCGGGTAGTAAGCAGGGGGTGGAGGTCTGTTCGGTGGCAGAGACTCGAACTCTATGGAGTGCCCGAATTCCACGAAGTCGAGGACCCATCTGTCAGAGGGCACTTCTCTCCAAGCAGGATGGTGTAGAGAGAAATGACCTCCCACCCACTCTCCCAATGACAGGTCTGGGAGGGGAGGGTCGTTTGTATAGTCAGGTGGAAGGAGGGGGTGGAAGGGCAGCTGCTGGAGGTCTAGCCTGTCTAGAAGGGGTGGAGGCAGTGCTTCGCTGAGCCCCTCGTCGACCGAAACCACCTCGCTATGCGTGATGCTGAGCACAGGGTTGCTGAGGCTGGTGTCCCCCTCTACCACGAAAATGAGGCCGACGAAAACGCTCCCGTTTCGGGCGATACATAGACTGCACTGTATGGACTGCTTTGCCAGAGTCCTGCAGTCTAACAATAACCCTCTCTGTGTCTTTACCGAAGAGCACAGAGCCCTTGAAAGGGGCATCCAGAAGTGTAGTCTGCACCTCTGGGTCGAACCCGGAGGCCTGGAGCCAGGAATGGCACCAAAGGCAAATTCCAGTAGTGGCCACCCTCACTGATGTGTCCGCAGAGTCATACGCAGCTCAAAGAATGTGGGTACCCACATCCGAGCCCGTCTGTAACAGTTTCGTAAGCTCTGTCCTTTGAGGACAGTCAGGCATAGCTTGCAGAATGTCCAATCCTTGGTCCCAAAAGGCATTCTGGAATTGGACCATACGAGTCAAAAAATTTAGACTTCAAATACTGCAGGTGGCAGATGAGTACACCCTGTGACCTAAAGAGTCCAGCTGCTTAGACTCCCTGTCTGGTGGATGGGTACTTAGGTGCTTCGGCCTCTGCGAATGATCATGCGCAGCCGAAATGAGCACAGAATCAGCCGTGGGGTGTTCGGCCAGATAAGAATGATCCTTGGGGCCTGGTACAAGCTAACTTGGGCACCGCTGAGGACATGTGTGGATGCCTCCAGGTAGCTAGGGTAACGTCCTGGAAAGTGTCCACTAGGGGCAGGATGACCACCAGCTTGGGATCCTTCTGGCGTAGGTATTTTGCCAGGCGCAAGAATTCGGGGTCCAGGGCCTCCGTATCCCAGCCCATGTTCTCCTGAATATGCCGCATAACCTCCAGAAAACTGGGATCATCAGGAGGAGACTTAGGTTGGTCCTCAGTGTCGCCAGGGAGCGAGCCTGGGTCCAAATCAGGGTACGAGTCTGATTCGCCATAGGCAGAGGAAGAGGAGGAGGAGTGGGATGAAACCTGCCAATGTCTCCTCTTGTGCATGGGCTGTGAAGGTGAAGGAGAGCGAGAGAAGGAAGGAGACCTAGTCCTCTTGCACTTGTCCTTGCGTTTCCTGGGGCTGGTTGGTGATTTGTCACCCTCATTTCCTGAAGGGACAGGTGTGGTCTTCCCATCAGGCTGAGGCACAGGGGGAGCAGGGCCAACAACGTCCTGTTTTATTGTCTCCCACCAATGAGCAAAAAGCTCCTTGACCTGGAACATCCCCAGTTTAGGGAATTCTGGCCTGAGAGGTGACATCAGTTGTCCGACAGGGAGAATGGTGTCAGTTAGGACCAGCATCAGTATGACAGGTGACGCCAGTGTAACCTCATCAGCAATGTCGGGTGGACCGGGGAATGGTCCCGAGGCGACGTCGGAGAGACCGATGGTGCCTGCAGGACAGCCTTGTCCGGCACTGGTGTAGGTGGGGGAGCGACCGGTGTCGGTACTGAAGTCACCTCCGATGGACGCCCTTTAGCCAGAGGCGGTCGAGGGCAGTTGGAGGAAGAGGGCTTGGAAGGCTGGTCAGCCCTGTGCTTCTCGGGGTTGGCATCGGTCCAACTCCACGGACGGACGCCAGTCATGCTTATGTTTTGGTGGCAAAGAAGAGGCCCGAGAAGCACAGTGGCCTGAGGGTAGCTTGGCCTCCCGGGGGTCGACCGAAGCCGAGCGGGAGGACTGTTTACCTGAGGGAGGCACAGAACTTAAGTCAGAGTGTCTCTTGTGGCCAGCGGAGCCCGAGCTGGATGGCTACTTGGAAGAAGAACCAGCAGCCATTGGCTTAGATACTGCCATGGAACCGGAATTGGACATCCAGATCTGGATAGGCTGCAAGGTGGGCACCTTGAAAAGAGAGGTGGGAGGCTTGAGGGAAGTAAGCCGGGCCTCATGTCCAGAGGAGCCGGAACGACTAGCAGAGCTAGAAGACCTAGGCCTGGATGGCGAGCGGTCACGCTCCCAATGGCAGTGCTTCTCCTTTCCTTTTTGGGGAGTCGGGGCGCGAGACTCCCTTCGAGAGGACTAATCCTGCTGCACCTGGGTCAGTTGCTGCTGGGCTAGATGAGCCTGAAGTGATTTCTGTCTGTGGATTCTGGTGCAACTGTTGAAGGCCTGGCAGTGGGTACAGGTGTCGGTGTCGTGGTCTGGGCCCAGGCAAAAGAGGCAGGGAGAATGGCCTTCCTTGGCAGGGATCTGCCATCCACAAGAGCACTTGTTATGGTGCCCAGTCGAGATGGAGGACATACGTCATTGAAATCGAGAAAAAACGACAAATGTAACTGTTCTAGAGGCTGAAGAACCCACAGGCGAGCTGAGAGCTGACTAGTGAGTTGCCGCGGTGGGAAAGGACTGGAGCACGTGGGGACCGCCTACGTCCTTTATACTACGTGATGTTGGGATGGTGCCGATGCCAGGTAGGCGGTCCCACGTCAGTACTGCTAGAGAAGAAGAAATGCCGAGACCTGCTGCCAGGTGCAGTCAGTCCTACATATGTGTTACCTGCTGCAAGAGCTTCCTCTCGAAGTAAGATTGTATGTTCCTCTGCCGGGACCTGCTGACTCACGCCCAGGGGACCTTGGTCCATCCAGACCTGAAGTCCCTCCACCTGCATGCATGGCTCCTGAGGATATAGCCATCGCTCAGTTTGGGATGTCTCACATAGTGGCTGACGTCCTGGTGGCTGCCAGAAAACCTTCCACCTGGGTCACTTACTCGATGAAGCTGAGGCATTTTGCAATATGGGCTGCTTCTCATAGCCTGGATCCATTCACCTGTCCAATGAACCAGATTCTGGAGTATCTCCTGACCTTGTCTGATGGGGAACTCAGATTTTAAAGTATACCTGTCAGCCATACCAACCTTTTATGTACCCACTGACGGGCATCCTGTGGCACAGCTGGATGTGGCCCGTACTTTTCTGTGACATTCTCCACTTGAAGCCTCCTATCCATAACCCAGTTTCAGCTTGGGACCTGAATTTTTGATTTTGGAGAAGTGACCCTGCCTCCTTTTGAGCCAGCTGCATCCTGGAAGTTATGCTTTCTTTTCGTGGAAAGCGTTATTTTTAGTTACTATTACTTCTGCTTGAAGAATTTCAGAGCTACAGGCACTCACGTGTGAGCAGCCTTATCTGATTTTCCACAAAGACAGGGTCTCTTTGCATACTATCCTTAAGTTTCTTCCTAAGATGGTGTCTGAGTTTACCCTAAACCAGTCCATCCACCATCCCATTTATTATCCAGAGCATGCCAATCCAGGGGAAGCACTGTGCCATAGTTTAGATGTGCACAGAATTCTGTGTTACTATACAGACTGTACGAAGGACTGCAGGAAGTCCTCTCAATTGTTTGTTGCTTTTGCCCCTGGAAGAGAGGATGCGCCAGTTTTAAAACAGTGCTTGTCCAAGTGGTTGGCCAACTATATTGTTTTCTGTTACAGGAAGTATGGTAAGCAACTTCCTGGGGTTGTTAAGGGCCATTTCACCAGGGGTATGGACATTTCAGTTGCCTGTTTCAGGGGCATGTCTGCAGTCGGGATTTGTGCTGCTGCTACTTAAGAGTACTGTCCACACATTCTCCAAGCACTACAGTCTGGACACTGTATCCAGAAGAAGGGCAGACTTTGGCCTCGCTGTGCTTCAGGGCCTTCTTTCTTAGGTCCTTGGCCTCCTACCGCCCAGACTGTCCTTGCTCTCAGCACTGCTTGGGACTCATTCCATAGGTGTGACCTAATGACAGAGACATCCCCGAAGAAGACATGACAGTTACGTAAGAACTCACCATAACAATAGATCTTCGAGGAAATCTCTGTCATCAGGTCATGCAGTCACTCCCTTCAACCCCTTCTCTCTCTCTCTCTCTCTCTCTCTCTCAGCTCAGCTGTCCTCTTGATCCAGCCTTTCTGTTGGCTGGGCTCCTTTTTTCTCTCCTCAGTTCCCTGGTGGGACTCCTGCTTCTCATGGTCTCTGGCTAGGAAAGAACTGAGGAGGGAGTGGGGCCACCCGCACTTAAATAGGTTGAGTGATGTCGGAGCCTGACGTTGGCATGGGCAGTCCCTAATAGACTGCTGCAGAAAAGCTTCCGTGGGATACTGATGCCTGACAGCAGAGTTCCACAGGTGTGACCTGATGACAGAGATTCCCTTGAAGATTTACTGTTATGGGAAAGCACCAAGTCTGTGCGACAGGAAAAATCAGTGTTGCACAGACCGACAGCACAATACTGACTCCAGTATTGTGCCATCCAAAAGGCAGTGTTTTTTTGCCGGGGGCTCTGCCACCCACACCCCCTGGATAGTAACATAATCAACTCCAGGTCAGAGTTGTTCCGGGGGGGGGGCAGAACACCCACAGAAAGCAGCACTCGAACACAGACCATTACAGCAACTGTCGTTGTAATGATCTGTTTTCAGGTTTCGCTGTCGGGGAGTTGAGCACAAGGGGACGATGGCCGTTATGGTAAGTTCTCATGTAACTGTTCTTTCTGGAGGTCCCATCTCCGGAAGACGTAGATAGGGCAGAGGCGGTGCAGAAGAGGGTAACTAAAATGGTGCAGGGTCTGCATCAAAAGTCCTATGAGGAAACACTCAAGTATTAAATATGTAGTCTCCAGAGGAAAGAAGGGAAAGGGGGACATGACAGAAACATTCAAATACCTCACAGGTATTAATAAGGTACGTGAGGGTAACATTTTACAAAGAAAAAGATGCTTGAGGACAAGGGGGTCACGCTATGAAGCTGGAGGAGGGGAGACTTAGAGGAGATGCGAGGAAATACTTCTTCATGGAAAGGGTGGTGGACACCTGGAACAGCCTCCCAGCGGAGGTAGTGGATGCTAAAACAGTAAAAGGATTCAAGCATGCATGGGATAGACACAAGGAGACCTTAGAAATAAGGCTAGAGGATGAAAATTACGTACCAACCATAATTATTGATATTTCTGTGTATCTTCACCATTTATCACTGGTGGGTTACGGCTGGAGGACCAGGATGTGGGAGCATTTTTTTTTCCTAAGGAGTAGAACCTGGTGCCGAGTTGCTGCCACCCATGACACAGATGCACCGCGTGGTGCTTAAGCCGGAGAGTAAAAGAAAACAGGGACAGAGAAAGGAAGAGGGCAGGACAAGGGGGCCTGAGAGATAAGACAAAAGAGAGGATATAAACAGAAAAAGGATAATGCCGACTGAGAGGACAGGTGAGAAACCTAGGGGTCTGTGGAACAGGGGGCCCCATCCTTTGGGCAAGTAAGAGAAGGAAGAGAGCAAGAGGAGGGAGAGAAGAGGAAAGGCAGAAGAGAAAGGGAAAAGAGGGGAGGAGATGGGAGAACCGACAGATGTCCACAGGACTCACTGGGAGGCCAAGGGGAAGGGAAAATCCCCATCCATGTCCATATCCCGCAGAGGAGACTCTGTCCCTCTTATTTATTAGTTGTGCCACAGAGGAAAATGGAGCGTAACAGTTCCTAGGTAAGAGCCAGAGGGTCAACTGAACTTGGTCCAGAGGGACGGTGAGTCAGGACACCTGGCTTAAGGTTCCCCCTCCCCCCTTAGATTAAGATGGGGGTGTTGCAGGTCTCTCATTCCTGCCCTTAAAACACTGCCAGAATCCACCCTGGGACAGAGCACCCCCTTCCTCTCTTGGAAGGAAAATTACTCCCCAGAGGCCAAACAATAACCCATACACCCCTACAAGTAACAGCAGGAGGGATGAAGGACCTAGAGGGGGCCTCTGCCCAGAGAAAAACCCTGCTGGAAGGACGGTGGGGAAGGAGACATAGCTCCTGAAGAAGAAAAGGGGATTGGGGATCCCCAGGGCCCTCCAATTCCCTCTCAACCCAGATGAAGACCCCTTGCCAAAAGAAGGTAGTGGAAAATCTAGTTTCTAAGAAGACCCAGATCTTCTGAGGAGAAGATCCCCACTGGGATCTCAAGGAGAGGGCCCCGGGAAGCCCCTTCCTAAGAGGGCAAGTGCCCTGCTTGCCCTCCCCCAAAGGCAGGCCCCTGCCTCTTAAGAGAAGAATTAGAGGGCCCAGAGGTACCAGTAGGACTCAGTTCATAACTGGCCTCAACTGGGAGAAGGCAAGCAGGGAGGAGGCACTGCCCAGAGTCTGGGGCCTAAGACAGGACGGTAGGTGGGAAGCAGTGATGAATGGTGAAGATATACAGAAAGAGCAATAATTACGGTAGGTATATAATTTTCATAATATCTTATCTGTGTCAATCTTCACCATTCATCACTGGTGGGTGATTACCAAGCCCCACAAAGGGGACCTTGTACCTCTCTGAGGAAAAAGCTTCCCTCAGTCCCCTGTGGGGGAGACACAGGAGAAGGAGACCCTCACAGGCCAAGTTAGGCCTGTGACTGGTCAGGGTGAGGCAAAGTCTCCCTTTGCCTGGAAGAGGGAAGTCACCCCTGAAGTTCCCGTCTCACCCCACAGGAGAAAAGGTGGGTCACCAGGAAGGAAGGCAAACAACCTACGCCAGACCATGGGTGTTAACCGGAAAAGGTGAAGCCACGCCATCTGGCTAATGCAGATCACTATCCCCACTTGTCTGGATGCCACCTTGACAGTGTCATAAGATACCCTTGCCTGGTGCCTTGCAAGCTACAGGCCACATGCAGAGAGGGCAATAGCTTGCCTGGTTGCCTCAGTATCAGGCATTGATGCTTGTATTTGGCCTAGCATCGACCAAAGGTGCCTGTTGTAGGCAGCGTGATGGGCCTGATGTGTTGCACTGGAAAGCAAAAGGTGCGCCGAGGAGAAAGCTCTCTTCCCCAATCAGTCAAACTCTGCAGAGTCAGCCTCTAGGGTATGGTCATGTATTGGGCTTCTATGCCTGGTCGGAGTATCCAGGAGACTCACTCCCTAAGTGGGATGAGGTAAGGTTCCTGGAGACCCCTGGGGTGCGCAATACCTGCGTCAGCAGTCCATCGGGGCTGGAGAAGGGACTGATGGATGCTGTCAGGTACAGTACGATGCTTCCAAGGAATGAGGTAGGCCAGGTGGGCACCACTAAGTGGTCCATACTGAATTTGCTTAAGAAAGCACACGTTGTCTGTTTAGGATTGCATCTTGCCACCCTGGAGACGTGGAGCTCGCCGACCCGCTTTGAGAGGAAATGCTCATAGGAGGTCTGATCAGTGTCTGAGGACAGGTGGACGGAAGGATCCTTTTCCTCAGGGGAGGAAGATGAGGAGGCCAATGAGTCCAAAGAGTCAGAGTCCGGCTGCTGCTGGGGTGACAGGTGAAAAACCTGCTTGTCCATGGCTCTGATGTAACGGGGAAAGGCAGCAGCCGATGGCCCTGAATTGTTCCCAGGTCAGGGGCCTCACAGGACCCGAGTGGCACGGGAAGTGGGGAGAAGGCAGCGGTAAGGGGGAACTGTACCTCGAGTGACAGTGCCCTCTGCCGTGACTAGGAGACTGAACAGGTAATCCAGGGCCCCCAAAGGATCCGCCGATCTGTCCAGTAACTGGCCACTCAACCAGCTTGAAGCGGTCAGGACTGAGCCCTGAAGGGGAATCCCCAGTGAGGCAACTGGGGCCATATAGGTCCCAAAGGGCAGCCCCTAGCCCCACGCAACAAGACCTCACTTGAAGACGACAATGGAGGGAAGGAAGACTCGGTGCTGCAGTTCCTTCCTGAGCCCCAGAGGGCTTCCAGGGAAGACCGCTGCTCCTCATCCCACTACCTCACCCCCACAGACTCTGAGAGGGACCTCTTCCTCATTCCCAACTGCAAAAGTTCTACCCCACCTGCCAGCCCCATGGTGGCAGACGGTGTGGGGACCCCCTTCTTAGCCCTGGGAGGCCCAGCAGCTCCGGAAATGATGCCAGCCTGGGCTCTGGGGCCTGGAGATTCAATTCCTACGGGCCAGGAGTCAACAACAACACTAGAATCCCCTCCAGCACCACCACTGGCACTGGAGAGACTCCCGGCGCTGGACTGGTGCCAGTTAAGACTACTGGCCTTGAAGGAAGAGTGGGTTGGGAGGACACTGTGGTACTGGGTGGAGGAGAACCCTGGGACTCTAAAGGAGTCGGGCTGCCAGTCTGGATCTGCCTCCCGATCATCCTCCTCCTCCTCCAAAGAGGAGCAGATCCAGAAGACC
The DNA here is from genome assembly GCA_016271365.2 of Neoceratodus forsteri. Lineage (NCBI taxonomy): Eukaryota > Metazoa > Chordata > Ceratodontiformes > Ceratodontidae > Neoceratodus > Neoceratodus forsteri. The sequence continues at coordinate 1,746,519,360 of CM057450.1, read as the reverse complement.
TCCAGTGGGGCCACCCCCAAGGCCCTCCTATCCCTGGTGCCGCAAATGGCACCACAGGTTGGCCCAGTACTGCCTGCAGTGCTGCCCTGATCACCGGAGCCATGAACAGCTCCAGGATCTAGAGCAGCTCCAATGGACAGTGCCAAGGAGACCACTGGGCAGGCCCCAGCAAGCGTAGGCTACGACACCAGGGGAGCCTGCACCTCCAAGGAGGTGACTGCCCTTGCTACCTGGTGAACCTTCTTACACTCACTGCCCCGGTTCGCTCCCTGCGATCGTCCTCGAGGGGCCTCCTGGCGATTCCTAGGATGAGGCTGAAAACGACCGTCGATAGAGCTTTTAGTGTTGCTGGCCCCGTCCTATGGAATTCGCTCCCGCCATCGGTGAAGGAGGCTCCCTCGGTGGAGGCATTTAAAGCCCACCTTAAGTGTTATTTGTTTAGCCAGGCCTTCTCGGGTACTGGGTGAGAACATGAATTGTCAGTCCCTTTTAAAGTAAAGAGGATGATTATTTATATGTAGGATACTGCCTTTTTTATATGTGATTATTTATTATAGTGTGAGTTACATATATATATATATATATATATATACTTTTTAATTAAAATTTTTGTGTGTTTCTACGGTGCCCAGAGCCCCTGGGATTGGGCCCCAGAAAAATAAAATTTGACTTGCCAAGATGGTGCTCCCAGCCCAGCCCCCAGGGTGGCCAGATCATGCCTCCAGCACCATAGAAGGAACCTCCGCCCGGTGAAGCTTGAAGAGGTGGAGGCCCCTTCCTCCATGGTCCATACAGAACTGGGAGGGGACCCAGAGGAAGGGTCAAGAAACCTCCATCTGCCATCCTGAGTACAAGGCTGTCCACCAAAGGTTGGCAGCGTACTAAAATCTTTAGCGCATGACTCTCGAGTATTCTGTGGTCCATGGAGAAGCAGGCATCACATCGGTCCATGTCATGGTTTGGACCCAGGCAGGTCAAACAGTGGTCATGCCAATCTGTCACAGAATACTGCTGGGCACAGGGACACCGACACATAGGGTCCAGCCCGCTTTCGAAGATTTTTTTCTTGTCCCTCAGACCAGGCATGACCAAATGAACAAACTCCCAAACTAAGGAAACAGACTTGGCGCTGATAAAGAAAAGGAAAGGTCTTGCCGGCTTCGAAGGATCCAGTGCCAATCGCTGCCGAGTAACAGTTTTAATATCGGCAATGGCAGAACAACGGCTGTGGCATCGACAGAATGGTACTGTGCCATGGCATCGCTGATTAATTTTCTTGCTTGCCCACGGGATCGCTGTTTACTCGAAGGCTGGAGAAGCAGAACTGAGGTGAGGGAGAAGCCTGCATCGGTAACAGGTCAACCCTAGAGCACCACACAGTGCATCTGTCTCAAGGGTGGCACCGCCTCTGCACCAGCTCTTCCTCTTAGAAAATGAAATGCTCCCTTGGTACTCCGACCATAACCCACTAGTGATGAATGGCAAAGACTGACACAGATAAGATGACCAGGGATTGAGTAGGGTCTGCGGTGGCACCATAGGTAGGGAAAATAGGGCAGAATAGGTGGGCCAAGAGGTCCTTATCTGCTGACAACTTCTATGTTTCAACGTGGCAGCAAGTGTGACAAAGCAGTGTGCAGGACCAGTGGAATGCATGGGGAGAGATATGCCCAGCAGCAGGAGGGAGGTGGTATTGCCACTGTATCACTTGCTGGTGAGACCCCACCTGGAGTACTGTGTCCAGTTCTGAAGGCTGCACCTCAGAAAGGACACAGACAGGGTGAAGGCAGTGCAGAGGAGGGCAACTAAGCTGGTGCAAGGGCTGCACCAAAAAACGTACGAGGAGTGACAGAAGGATCTCAACATGTACTCTCTGAAAGTCCAGAGAGCAAGAGGGGATGTGATGTGACAGAGACCTACAAATATCTCACGGGGTGAACAGGGTGCTGGAGGGGAGTCTCTTTTGAACAAGGAAAAGCACCAGAACCAGAGGACATGTGATAGAGCTGGGGGGGCGGGGAGTTTAGGAGGGATGCAAGGAAGTACTACTGCACTGAGAGTGGTGGACACCTGGAGTAGACTGCCAGTGCAAGTGTTGGAGGTAAAACAAGTAGGGGGCTTCAAGCATGTATGAGATAGGCATAGGAGAATATTAAGTAATGAGCAGGGAGGAGGGAGGGTTGCCAGAGACCAGATAGGGTCTACAGAGACAGACTAGGCAGGGACCTCATTTGGGCAGACCTATATAACCAGTATCTAAGGGGACACAGTCCCATATTCAGACAGCCTGCGAGTCTGAATATTGCCCTAAGCTGGCTGCGTCCTATCTCGCACACACACTGCTAGTAGTTACACAGTGTAAACAGCCAGCATTCAATATGGGCCTTCATTATATAAGTTAATAGGGCCTTAAAGGGGTGTCTCTTACAGTATAAGAGACTCCCATCATGAGGTTTGGACAACAGGACAACAAAGCAAAGATGAACAGTTCTGTCTGCCCAAAACTTATGAGACGAGTCTCCCATACCATAAGACACACCCCCTTGGAGGCCCTATTAACTAATTATAAATCACTTGAGTTTAGCTCGAGTGATTTATAACAAGTTTATAGTCTTTTTGTTACATTTTACTGTGCCGTCCTACTGTCTTGTCATTGAAGTGGAGTGTTCCCTCCTAACAACCCGCAGGAGACTACACTACACAGTGTAGGAGGTAGTTGCTCTGCACACTGATTAGCTGAAATCGCTTTAGTGACAAATAGTTACTCTGACTTATGGAAAGTATAACATCTTCTCATTTGTGCGAACTCTCTCCAGCTCTTCTTGAACACACAACACTTCACAGGATTGCAAGGATTTTACAGTTACAAATGCACACTGAACCTATTGTGGAACTCCTGTTTTCTGATCTACATTTTGAGTCCTTAATGTGATTTTTAAGTCCATTTAAACATTTCCTTATGGTACTTTTAGGTCATGAATGTTAACTGGAAAATTGTTTTACTTTTGCACAAAATTATTTGTGGTATAACTGAAAAACCTAACTTTCTGCTTACTTTTTTTCATATTTTCTCCCCAGACTGGCACAGTGGCATGGAGGGTTGAGGCATCACTGCCTTACCTCCTGCCATGCCGGTGACCCGTGCTCGTGAGTCGCTGGGGGTCAGCCAGGGAGGGAGAGGACTGAACATCCACAGGACAGCTCTCCTCTCCCGGGGTTGGGCAGGCCCGGAGACCGGTGCATGCCTGGCCCCTAACGGCAGCTGAGGGCTGGCACACCATCTCCATAGATGCAGGGTTTGGAGGCAGAGCAGATGCCCAGCATGCCACATATGGGAGCGTGCACGGCTCAGTCACTAGCGTCACTGCATGCTGCCGTGCCATGCTCGGGGAGGGGAGACACTGGAGGAAGAAATGCTGCTGACTGGAGAGATTAAGCCAGTCCCCCGCAGACTCTACCCCTGGCCAGCTGGCACCTTAAAGCCATGAGGTGAGCTCCAGTGGACAGGGGCCAGTCAGTGGAGGAGATAAAATAGAAAGTAAGAAAAATATATATTTTTCCCCCAGACCTACTTACTAGCATTCCTTCAGCTGCAGCCAAGCTGTACCCTGCTGCAGATCTGGTCTGCTCCCTGAGGTGGGTCTCTGCCTTCAGTGTCACAGCAGGTGAAGTCACACTATCAGGCCAAACTGCAGGGGCAGGGACGCGAGAGGCCTTCCACTGACGTGGTGGCTGGGGCACGAGACTGTCATAGGGAGGCATGCTAAGCGCCATCAGGCAGTCAGGAGCCCTCTTCTGTTTGCTTGTTTCTCTGAAAGCAAAGTGTCATGACCCTGTTGGGTAGTGGCATGCCCGATGCACCAGTTTCCACAACATGCCTAATGCTCCTCACTGCACTGTCATGTGTTGTCACCCAGGCGGTGGTAAAGTGGCAGGAGGAGCTGCCCTTCTTCCACAGAAAACAGAATCCTGTGGGACTCTCAGGAGTCAACAAACAGCAAACCCCACTCTAGTCTGTCTCAAAATGCAAGACCATATTGCCAGTAGGCAATTTGTTTTCTTGTGTGACTCACCCTACCAGTCATTGTGGTTTGAAATCACAGAAGGAGCAGGACCAAACCATACAAAAACACGTATCCTGGATTTTAGGGGGACAGACTTTGGGAAAATGGGGAGATACTTGAAGGAGGCATTAAGGGGAATGGGGCAGGAATCAGGGGTTGAGGAAAAGTGGGAAGTATTTAAAATGGGGATTACAAGAGCAACAGAATTATGCATTAAGCAGGTTAGCAAGAGGAAAAGGAAGAGGAGGCCATTATGGTTTTCCAAGAGGTAGCAAAGAAAGTGAAAGCCAAAAGATTGCATTCAGGCAATACAAAAGACACAGGCAGAAGGGGATAGGGAGAAGTACCAGGAGAAGCAAAATGAGGCAGGAGGTCAGTAAGGGAAGCCAAAGCTCAGACAGAAGTGCACATTGCAAAATCAGTGGGTGGAGGGGACAAAACCTTTTATAGCTACATAAGTGAAAAAAGAAAGGCAAAGGGAGGGATAGTGAGACTGAAGGGAGAGGATGGGGGCCACGTGGAGGATGACAACAGTAAAGCTGACATATTGAACTGGTATTACTGCTCAGTCTTTACTGAGGAACAGAAGGGTAATGGGTCTGAAGGGAGTACAAGGGGTGAGAATGGTGCAGAAATGGACACAAGTCCCTTTACATGAGAAAGGGTCCTGAAGAAACTGGAAGTAATAAGAGTTGATAAAGCAATGCGGCCAGATGGGGTGCACCACCAGGGTCCTTAAAGAACTAAGAGAGGTGGTGGCTGAACCTCCGGCTATCCTGTTTAGCCGATCACTGGAAACAGGGAAGGTACCCAAAGACTGGAGGACAGCAGATGTAGTCCCCTTATACAAAAGTGGGAACAAAGAGGAAGCGGGGAACTACAGACAAGTCAGTCTCACCTCGGTAGTGGGGAAGATCATGGAAGCACTACTGAAGGACAGATTGGTGGAACATCTGGTTGTCAATGGACTGCAGGACCCAAGGCAGCATGGTTTCACCAGGGGGGAGGTCATGTCAGACTAACCTTGTTGAAGTTTCTGACTGGGTGACTAGGGAGGTGGATCAGGGGAGGGCAGTGGACATGGCCTATCTGGACTTCAGCAAGGCCTTTGACACTGAGCCACATAGAGGACTATTACACAAACCGGGGAATATGGGTGTGGGCAGAACAGTAGTGTGGTGGGTAGGTAACTGGCTGGGCGGTAGGACACAGAGGGTGGTGGTAAATGGCTGTCACTCCACAGAGGGAAGAGTGACCAGTGGGGTATCACAGGGATCAGTGCTGGGGCCGGTCCTATTCAACATCTTCATCAGTGACATTGCGCAGGACCTAGAAGGCAGAATTTTACTGTTCGCTGATGACACAAAGCTCTGTAACAGAGCAGACACACCAGAGGGTGTAGACAGAATAAGAAGGGACCTGCAGAAACTTGAAGAATGGTCAGGGGTTTGGCAGTTGAAATTCAATGCAAAGAAAAGTGCAAGATAATGCATATGGGGCACAATATATCAGTTGGGGGGTGAGGATATAGCATGCACCAAGCAGGAAAGGGATCTCGGATGACCTCAAGGTAGGAAACAGTGTGACAAGACAGCCGGTAAAGCAAATAGGATGCTGAGATGCATAGGCAGGGGCATCACCAGCAGGAAAAGGGAGGTCATAATTCCGCTATACAAGACACTAGTGAGGCCCCACCTGGAGTACAGTGTACAGTTCTGGAGACCTTACCTACGTAAGGACATAGATAGGGTAGAGAAGGTTCAGAGGAGGGCAACAAAAATGGTACATGGATTACATCACAAGTCCTATGAGGACACGTTGAAGGAATTGAATATGTACTCCCTGGAGGAGAGGAGGGAGAGAGGGGACATGATAGAGACATACAAGTATCTTACAGGGAGGAACAGGGTGCAGGAATACACTATTTTTAAGCAAAAAAGATGTTCCAGGACTAGAGGGCATGGGATGAAGTTGGAGGGAGGATGATTCAGAGGAAATGTGAGGAAGACTTTCTTCACAGAATGGGTGGTGGACAAGTGGAACACCCTGCCAGAGGAAGTGGTGGGGGCTGAAACAATCATGGGATTTAAGAATGCATGGGATAGACATAAAGGAATTCTGGAGGTCAGGGGTAAGGGGCAACAGAGTTCTAGGAAAACAAACTGAAGCTACAAACTCAAATGGGCAGACTAGGTGGGCCATAGGCTCTTATCTGCTGACACTGTCCATGTATCTATGTACCACACACACAAATACAAACCAGTCTCCAGTTGTGAAAGTTTAGTTCCTGTTCCTATCTACATAACTGTGATGTTGGACTGCTGAACTGACTTCGTAAGCAGCTGCTCTCTTGTCCCTGCTGCAAAAGTCAGCTAAATAATTTTCACAAAAAAATGGCTGCATTACCATTACCGCTACAGTTCTGTTGTCCTATGAACAATTACCTGCTGTATGGCCATTTGCCTGCTGGCTTGGACTGCTTGAAAATTCAGTTGCTCCTGCAGCTGCTGGCCCTTGTGTTGTTCTTCTACCAGTCTGCCTTGCAGCTGGCCCAGATGATCCCTGGATACTGCTGAGCTGCGTTCCTTCAGCTGATGCACTTCCCGCACATGCTGAGACTGTGTCACAGTGAGGCTTGTGTTGGCTTCCAATAACTGAAGGAAACAATAAATTGAAAAAAAAAAAAATGAATTCTGGATGCCATTTCTACAAGGGGATTTTAAGAGATGTGGTTTTCCCATAGTAAGTCTAGGACTAGCTGGCCCGGTGGCGCTGAGGGTTGAGGCGCTGGACGCCACACCTCGTGCCACGCTGGCGATCTGGGTTCGGGAACAAGCTCGGGCCACTGGGGGTCAGCAGGGGAGGGAAGGGATTGAGCATCCGGAGGACTGCTATCACTTCCCGGGGAGGGATCCGTGGGAGCACCGCTCCTGAGCAGCCCCTAATGGTGGTCGGGGGATGTGCCAGGAATAGGCGGTGCTACAGAAGCCGGGGTGGAGCTGCGGCGGGTGCTTAGATATCATTGCATGTCCAAGCTCTGAGGGGACAGCAAACAAGAAAACCCTGTAGCCCCAGTGGAGATGATGGAGACCCTGGGACCTGCCTACATGCCAACATTGGACCCACCCACACCAGGATGCCCCATGGCTGACCCGTCCCCATGGTAGGTTCCTCTAATTTCAGAAAGGCCACCAAGAGAAGGCGGACCCTCCCCCGGGAGGTGATCAGGGGGACTGGACCTGCCGTGGGGGTTAGGGGGAGACTGGTGCGGGGGGTGGGGTTCAGACAGGGAGTAGAAACAGCGTCAAGAGGGTACTCTGGAAAGATGTCCTGGGGATCAGAGCATAAAAAGACTGTACAAAAAAAATAGGTCTAGGACTGAAACCAGCAGCTACATTATGGCAACTTATTTTATGGGTTTCTTGCCACTTAGTAAGCCGGAGTCAAACACAAATCATAGTTTTGTTTCATCCAATGAATCTCTCTAGATAGATTTTCAATAATGGGTGTCCCTCTTTGATGAATGCAAACCAGAAGATTCTGGCATGTTCTACTTCAGTAAGATGTCAATCATGTTTGGCACCACCCTAGTTCTATTTTCCTGTCAGCCTGGAGAAGCAGCATCTAAAGATAAACCTGGGGATAAATCCGTTATTTTTCTGGCTTAAAATCTCAACAGCATTTGGCTTGGTCCTGTTGGTGCAGCAGCAAAGGTGCCATTTATGATGCCTGGGGCATGGGGTTCATGCTCCAAGCCTGGGAATACTGGAGGGCTGGCACAAGGAGGTTTAAATGTCCCATAGAATGTTGTCTTTTTTGGGGAGGGGGCTTTGGTTGCTACACTGCCACCAAGGTAACAACAGCTGTACTGCAGTGGGAATGCAGGCACGCTAGAGACAGTGGACGTTAGGGTGTCAGGTGTGCTGGCACATTGTGTGTTACATTCTTGCTCTAAGGGAAGGCAGTAGAAAATGAGAAAAAAGGGGAAGATCTTCAGGTGGTGGAAGAAGCCCTTTCTGATCAGTTTTTCCACTGGTGTCCTCCACTTTGAGCGCAATGACTGGCCTGATAAAGGGTGGGCCATAACGTCCACTGCAGAGCTGTAATGGACTTCTACACCAGAGGAGCCATCTGGGGAAGGAAGCAGGGCTGTGGAGTTCTAGGGAACTAAAGACGAATGGCTGAACAAAGGCTCTATGGCTGGGAATAGTGTCTGGAGGAGGTGGAAGGAGGACCACTTGGTCGAACTACTAGCGCTACTGCTCACGATGCTGGTGACCCGAGTTCAGAAGCATGTTCTGGGTCATCGATAGCCAGCCAGGGGGGAGGAGAAGAACAGGTTACTCACCTGTAACAGTAGTTCTAGGAGTGGTATATGTTGTTCATCCACATTTCTTGGCATGTCCCTTTCCCTTTTAAATCTTGCCGGAAGTCTTCAAGCTGGCTCCTCCCACCCACCTGGGTGGTACAAACCTCGGCTCTGCCCCCTGATGTCAGATCTTAGCCCGCTGGAAGACAGGTTGTGCGCCCAAAGCCGGGGAAGTCGGGTGGGTGCGTGTGGATGAACAACATATACCACTCCTAGAACTACTGTTACAGGGGAGTAACCTGTTCTTCTAGGAGTGTGGATATGTTGTTCATCCATACTTCTTGGCAGACTCCAAGCAGTTCTCTGAGAGGAGGGAGGCAAGTCGCACACCCCCTACTTAGGAAACAGAGATTGGAGAACCGAGGCCCCAAAACCAGCATCCCAGCATGACTTAAGGTCGATGTGGTAGTGGGTAATGTAGGTGTTTGCTGACTACCAGGTAGCAGCCCGACAGATTTCCTGGATAGGGATGTCCCTGGAAGCAGCCACCGACGCAGCAGTATGGCGGGCAGAATGAGCTCTTATCCCTCTGGAGGCTCCTTGCCCGCGAACTCATCTTCAACCTCTGCGTGATGTAATCCACCTTGCAATGGTCTGTTTGGCTGTAGGTCTGCCAGAAGCGGCTTCAGCGTAGATGATAAACAGCTGGCGAACCTCTCCATGAATTTCCACTGTTCTCTCCTTATAATAGGAGAGAGCACATCTCAGGTCCAAAGTATGGAGCCTGTACTCGGCGTCCGAGGTGTAGTTAGGGTAATATACCGGCAGAGTCAATACCTGGTTAAGGTGAAACTCTGATACCACCTTCGGAAGGAATTTCGGGTGGGGGCACAGGATAATTTTGTCCCTGTGAAAGACCAGATAAGTGGAGTCCACCAACAGCACCTGGAGTTCCCCTGTCCTTCTGGCTGACATGATAGTCACCAGGAAGGCCGTCTTCCACGGCAAGTGTGAGAGTGCACACTTGTGCATAGGTTCGCCATGAGCTTTGCTAAAACCAGTAACAGATCACACAGAGGTGGAGGTTCACGCACCAGAGGGGATATGTGATCTAGGCCTTTGAAGAATCACCTGACCACTGTCTCCTGAGCCAAAGTTGGCTGACCGCCCCGCGCCTGGTAAGCAAAAATGGCTGTCAGGTGCACCCTAAGGGTCGATGACCGTAGACCCCCTTTGGAGAGAGACCAAAGGTAGTCTAGAATGTTAGCCACAGAGCAGAATAAGGGGTCCAGACTCTTACCCTGGCACCAAATGGAAAACCTTTTCCGTTTGAAGGCATCACATTTCCTGGTCGATTCCTTAAGAGATGCCTCCACCACGGTGTAGACATCCTTGGAAAGACCCAGAGCCTGGAACTCTAGACGCTCAGGTACCAGGTTGTGAGGTGCAGGATTGAAGGTCCAGATGGAATACCTTTCCTGGTTCAATGATATCAGGTCCGGGTGTGTACAAAGCCGCTCCGGGGGCCTGCAGCTGAGGCTGAGGAGATCTGGGTACCAGAACTGGCGCGGCCAGTCTGGGGCTACCAGGATCACCGTCACCTTGTCCTTTCCTACCTTGAGTAACACCTTGTGGATCAAGGGAAATGGAGGAAAGGCATAGAGGAGGCCTGGGGCCAATGGCCTTGAGAAGGCATCCCCCTGCAGCGAGCCCTGCTGAGGGGAGCGGGCATGGTACAGTCTCAGCTTGGTTTCCCTGGAGGCAAACAGGTCCACCAATGGTTTGCCCCAACGGGAGAACAGACTGTAAGCTACCTCTGGATGGAGTGACTACTTGTGGGAAGTCTGGACTATGTGGCTGAGAGCATCTGCCAGTTGGTTCGAGACTCCTGCCACATGGATGGCTAGGCGATCCGCCTCCAACCGACTTACGAGGGTCCAGATGCAGAGCGCCTCCTTGCACTGCAGACAGGAATGCATGCCGCCCTGTTTGTTGAGGTAGTACATGATCGTGGTATTATCCGTCAGGACTTGGACCACCTTGACCCCGGAGCTGAAGAGCGAAAGCTGACAGTGCCAGTCTGACTGCTCTGAGCTCCAACAGGTTGATGTGGCATCGGGACTCCTTGGGGGTCCAGAACCCGTGGGTCCTGCTGTCCCCCATGTGGGCTCCCCAGCCCATGAGAGAGGCACTGGTCGTCAGGACAACTGTCGGCTCTGGGCGGACAAACGGGATACCTTCCTGCAACCGTCCTGGGGCGGTCCACCATTGGAGAGCGTCCCACATCTTCTGGGTTACAGTGACCAGCTGGTCGAATTAACGATGGCACTGAGTCCACTGGGCGGCCAGCTCCCACTGGAGGGGGCGCATGTGCCACCTGGCCCAATGGACCACCGAGGTGCACGCCGCCATGTAACCCAGAAGGCGCAGAAAGTTCTGGGCGGGGCGCAAGTGCCCAAACAAAAATGATCGGGCAAAGGAGGAAAGAACCTCCGCTCTGTCCACCGGGAGCCGAGCTCTGGCTTGACGAGAGTCGAGCTCTGCCCCGAGGAAGTCCATCACCCGAGAGGGCATGAGTTCCGACTTGGCCTCGTTGATCAAGAGGCCGAGCTGGGAGCAGGTTTGGAGGGCCAGATCCCTGGACATCTCCACCTCCTCAAGGGAGGAACTTGCCAAGAGCCAGTCATCGAGATAAGGGTAAATCCGAACTCCTCGATGCCGAAGATGGGCTGCCACCACCGCAATGCTCTTGGTGAAGACCCAAGGGACCGATGACAGGCCGAACGGCACGGCTCGGAACTCGTACAGGGTCCCTTCAGCCCTGAAGCGGAGGAACCGCTGGTGGGACGGATGGATTGGGATGTGAAAGAACGCGTCCTGTAGATCCAGTGAACAGAACCACATGTTTCGCTCCAGGGATGGTATGATCTGGTTCAGAGTTACCGTCCAGAAGGTGTGAGACCAGAGATATCGATTCAGGTTGTGGACATCTAGGGTGGGGCAACGACCCCCCATCCGCTTGGACACCAGGAAATACCTGAACACGAAGCCTAGGTCTGTAGGAGGATCCGGCACTGGAGCTACTGCCTCCTTGCGGATGAGCTGAGTGATGTCATCTTGAAGGGCTGACTGAGTGTGAGCTGAGATCCTCTCCTCCCAAGGGGTGCGGGCTCGGCTGGGAGGATACTGCTCGAATTCCAGAGGCAGTCCTTGGCCGACCACTTCCAGAACCCACCTGTCTGAAGTGATACTGGACCAGGCAGAAAGAAAGTGCCGGAGCCGGTTCCCCACGGGAGAACCCAAAGCTGGCGTGATGGGTGTAGGGGTGGCAACCCCCGACCCGTCACTGAGCAGGCTTAGAGGAGGAGGAGACTCCTGGACCAGCACCTCAGCCTCCTTTACGGAGCTGCTGGGGGCCCTGCTTGGCCTGGGGCACCAAGCTTGAGCCTATTGCTGGCCTCCTTGAAAGGAGAGCTGCCTAACTGCAGGGGAAGAGTGCCAAAAAGGCTTCTTCTTGCGCTTCTGCCGGTTCTTGCCCGAAGAACCCAACGCAGAGGTAGCATCCAAGGTGGCACTGGACTGCTCTATGCATTGGAGGTGACCAGCCACTGCTGGACCAAAGAGGTCAGTGTCTAAGAAGTGCACATCAGCTAACTTGTGCTGAGTATCCACTGGAAAGGAGGACAACCTCAGCCAGGCCCTGCGGCGAGTGGCTACTGCGGCTGCTAAAGAGCGGGCACAGGAATCTCCAATGTCGAGGGCCATCTGGAGCTGCTGTTTTGCAACAGCACGGTCCTGGTCATGGACTTGCTTCACAGTGGTCTGCATGTCCCCTTGGAGATGAGGGAGGACTTCATCTAGTGACCCTAAGAGAGCGTGAGAGAAGTGTGCCATGATAACAGCCAAACTGGCCTGACAAAGGCCTAAGGAGGAGGCTGTATAGACCTTCCAGGGCAGAATGGTCCATATTCTTGGACTCCTTGTCTGGGGGACAGTCAGAGTCGGCTGAGCTACCAGTGCGTCTGAACACAGAAGCAGTCACAAGGCATTCGGATGAGGGATGCTCTGTAAACCCCGCCAGAGACCCCATGGGTACCGTATACTTGCTGGCCATGCGGGCACACGGAGCTGGACAGGAGGCAGGATGCTGCCAGAGCTCAAGGGCTGGGCCAACAATGGCTTCAGCCACTGGAAAGGCCTCCGTTGGGGTATCCCCCCTTTTGAGGATATCCGTAAGGGGGTATTCTGCCTTCTTTTGGATAGGCTCCAGGGGCATTCCGGTAGATTCAGAAATCAGGCGGAGGATGCCCTGAAAAGAGGAAGGACCTTCCTCCAAACCCGCCACTGGTGACTCATCATCCCCCGGATGCGAGTGCAAACCAGTGGCATCCGAGTCCGAAGAGTCGGGATATAACGGTCTCCTGCCTATGTCTCCCTCGATGCGCCGCGGGCGATCGGGGACAACAGCGATGGATAGATAACGGGGCAGTCTGGTGTCCGTCCGGTCCTCTTTCAAGGGAGCCCCTTCCTGAGGCTGCTTAGGTGGTGGCTCCACCAAAATCGGTGGGGAGAGTGTAATAGGCCGAGCCGGAATACAGGCTGGCCCCATGGATGGGGGAACCAACGCCTTCGGTTACGGAGGGGTCGGCGTCGGCCTGGGAGGTGGGAGCCAAGTAATGGCCGGTGCTGCCAGTGGAGCCAGCTTTTGACCAGTCAGAATCAGCTGTTGCCACATGAGATCCTCATAACGTCGACAGAGTTTCCGTCAAAGTCTCTCCTCGTCCGAGGAGGATGAGGATTGATGGCGATGCCTATTTCTGGAGTGTTTGTGACCTTTCTTCAGTTTTTCAACCGAAGGGGTCCTGGTCCTCGATCGAGACCGACGGGGTCGGCTGGTTTGATCAGGGGGACGCTGGAGTCAGGGAAAACCAAAGCTCTGGAACGGTTTCCTCGATGAGGTTACCCGAAGGTACAGTCTCCTCATCGGGAAAAGAAAGAATCGGGGTCCTTTCTAAGGAATCGTCGACAGGAGTTGGCGATAAGGGCTCGATGGGATTGAGCATAATCTCAGCAGGTTCGGCTGTTTCCTTGGTCTTGGTGCCTTGGCCCGACAGAAGATCCGTGAAGCTGGCGGCCGAGAATGCGATCTCGACCGAAGTCGAGACTGCGTGTTCCTGGGACTCGGACCTCTCTTGGTCCCAGGAGTGTCTTCTTCTGGAGGAAGAAGACTTTGGGTCCTTGTCCTTCTTCTGTGAGTGGGAGGAGTGTGAGCCCGAGGGCATCTCACCCCTGGTGGGAAGAGACTGGCACAAGTCCTGAAAGGAGCCCGTAAAAGTCGAGCTGAGGTTGAGGGAAATGAAGAAGCTTCGACCGATGGAAGCTTGAGCCGCTTCCTCCTAGAATGCCTTCATCTGTTCCAATTGCTCGGCAGATCCTGCGGCCGCAGAAACCGCCCACCTCACCTCTTTGGATTTCACCGGCGGGTTCCTTTTCTCCGGTTTCCCCAGTTGAAGGCATGCCTTGTGGTCATCCAGAACGTTGGGATGGAAAACCAAACAAATTGCACATGACGAAGTGTCATGTCCGATGCTGAGGCAGTACACGCGTGCTAGGTGGGGATTGGTGCACATTTTCTGGCCGCAGGGACACCAGCAAAATCTGGGGGATGATTTGTCCTCCATATCCGAATCGGAATTGCGAACTCTAACGAGTTTGATAGCAAGTTGCGGTTAAACCGACATTTTGAAACCAGGGCCTATGAAGTACAGAAGTAGCACGAGGGACCTGAATCTTCCAGCGGAAAGGAAGATCTGGCGTCATGGGGTGGTGCGGAGGTTTATACCACCCGGGTGGGTGGGAGGAGCCAGCTTGAAGACTTCTGGTAAGATTTAAAGGGGAAAGGGACATGCCAAGAAGTGTGGATGAACAACATATCCATGCTCCTAGAACTGAGCATTTCACAGGACACTCTCCTCCTCTAGGAAAGGAGGGTTGCTGTCCCTGCTTCAGTACTGCCACCTGGGTGACCACAGGTGACAGTGCAGTCAGAAGCGAGGGGAAAATGGGATGGACATCAGCTGGGTTCAGGGAGCTGCACGCCTATGCATGCGCACGCTTCCTTGCATTCTCCACTGTGCACCGATGTCCTTGGGAGAAAACAGGGAAAATGGTCCCTTTGTTCACAGATGATGGAGCATCTGGCACTATCCAGATTCTTCCTGCCACTCCGGCCACCTGCCGCACACAAGATTTTGGGCATCTGCCTCACCACCTCATCCCCGCCTGGAGGGAAAAGCCATGGCTCAGTGGGGGCTGGGCCTGAGCGCTGGAGAAAAAGTAAGGAGGATCAACAGCAATAAGAGTGCCTTGACGACTTCAGAAGAAGTGTGTGTGCAGGAGATTGGGAGATGGCATAAAGACAAATATCAAATAAAAACAATTTGAAAAAATATATCTCTAAAACTTACATTCTCCTTTTTGGGGGGGGGAGGGTGGCTGTGCTCCACCACAATACTGCTACCTGGGTGACTACAGGCGGCAGTACAGCTGAGTGCTCATGAGAGGTGGGGACATCGATGATATCAACAGGACAGCATGATGCACCATCAATGAAGACAAACATAACTACATAGATACATAGACAGTGTCGGCAGATAAGGGCCTATGGCCCACCTAGTCTGCCCATTTGAGCTTGTAAGTTCAGTTTGTTTTCCTAGAAGTCTGTTTCTCCTTACCCCTGCCCTCTAGAATTCCTTTATGTCTATCCCATGCATTCTTAAATCCCGTGATTGTTTCAGCCCCCACCACTTCCTCTGGCAGGGTGTTCCACTTGTCCACCACCCATTCTGTGAAGAAATTCTTTCTCATGTTTCCTCTGAATCGTCCTCCCTCCAACTTCATCCCATGCCCTCTAGTCCTGAAACATCTTTTTGCTTAAAAATAGTGTTTTCCTGCACCCTGTTCCTCCCTGTAAGATACTTGTATGTCTCTATCATATCCCTCTCTCTCTCCCTCTCCTCCAGGGAGTACATGTTCAGTTCCTTCAACCTGTCTTCATAGGACTTGTGATGCAACCCATGCACCATCTTTGTTGCCCTCCTCTGAATCTTCTCTACCCTGTCTATGTCCTTACGTGGTATGGTCTCCAGAACTGTACACTGTACTCAGGTGGGGCCTCATTAGTGTCTTGTATAGCGGAATTATGACCTCCCTTTTCCTGCTGGTGATGCCCCTGCCTATACATCCCAGCATCCTATTTGCTTTACCTGATGCCTTGTCACACTGTTTCTACTCTTGAGGTCATCAGAGATGACAACCCCAAGATCCCTTTCCTGCTTGGTGCATGCTATATCCTCACCCCCAACTGATATATTGTGACAGGGTTTTGTGCCCCATATGCATTATCTTGCACTTCTGCATTGAATTTCAACTGCCAAACCCTTGACCATTCTTCAAGTTTCTGCAGGTCCTTCTCATTCTGTCTACACCCTCTGGTGTGTCTACTCTGTTACAGAGCTTTGTGTCATCAGCGAACAGTGAAATTCTGCCTTCTAGATCCTGTGCCATGTCACTGATGAAGATGTTGAATAGGACCGGTCCCAGCACTGATCCCTGTGGTACCCCACTGGTTACTCTTCCCTCTGTGGAGTGACAGCCATTTACCACCACCCTCTGTGTCCTGCCACCCAGCCAGTTACCTACCCACCACACTACTGTCCTGCCCACACCCAACTCTTCTTTAATTTATCAGTTTTGTGCCAGTAATAAGTTAGTGGACATACAGAGTATTAAAAACCCAAAATCGTATCAGTGACGATGACAGAGCCCTAAAATGGTAGTACACAAAACAACGATGGCAAGTTAACCAGTAGTTACGTTCCAGGGAAGACTAATGATGCAGCTGTGTAAAGGCAGGCAGAATGGGGGTATGCCAGCAAAAAAGATGCATAAGAAAAAAATATTCACTGTACTAATTATGTTATGGTCTAAAAGTGATTCATTCAAGTCTGAAATCTTGTGGCTGAGTGGTTGCCCTGAAGAAAGAATCTTGAATGAATGCAAATTCAAACTCTGCACTGTGACCACACTCCCTGTAGCCTTCTAACGTGAGATTTGTTGCTGAAGAACCAGAGAGCAGTGACCACCTAACTCAACTGTCCTAGAATTTTTAATGTTCCAAACTTAACTACACCCTCATATCTTGTAAATGTTGTTTGTTTCCATGTCAACAGACAACTCTTTTCATGTGGCTGTTAGGGACAGATGTGATTTAGTTTATTTCCATTGTTCGCACTAGTCCTTTTTACTATCCTGGGGGTCTCCATTTTCTGGTTGTTGAAATCTCATTGTCCCTGAGAGCTGCATTAGCATATGAGAACATGATGTGTCAGCACCCTTTAGACTCCATAGTATGCCTGTCTGCTTAAATAGAATTCAACAAAGCAACTTGCAGCAAGGTGTGAAATACCACATTTACTTTCAGTTGGCTTTGCAAACTGTCAGTATTGTAATGCAGAGTTTTCCCTTGCATTCAGTTTGTGTGTTTCCAGAGAGTTTTTTCTCAGGATATCTGTACTTTCAGCATAGAGATAATGGTATAAATGGTTGCTGTGACATCATGTTCTTATATGCTAATGCGGGACTCAAGGACAATGGGATTTCAGTAACTATAAAATGGAGACCCCCAGGATAGTTATAGGGAACTAGTATGATTAGTAAAAACAAACTAAAGCAAAAGCATATATCCCCAACAGCTACAGGAAAAAAGTTTCTGTTGACATAGAAACAAATAAAATTTACAAGATGAGGGTATAGTTGTCCTCTAAGAATGCTATTACTGCATTACACTCTAAATATTATGAACAGTGAAAAATGGTCGAAAAATGGTCTGGGATGTGGCAGCTGAAATTTAATGCCAAGAAGTGCGCTGTGATGCACTTGGGGAGTAGGAACAGAAGAGCAGGGTACACCCCAGGTGGGGAGGAAATCAAAGTAACAGAACGGGAGAGGGATCTGGGGATCATAGTCTCCTCGAACCTTGAGGTAGGAATCCAGTGTAGCAGGGCATCGGGAAAGGCCAATGGAAAGTTGGCATGCATAGGCAGGGGCATTTATTTATATAACAAATCAGGAAGACCTTTGAGCCAAGGGCTCTTTTACAGAGGTTCCACGTCAAGTCATCAGAATAGCAAATTACAATGGTAACTATGGGCATTACTAGCAGGAGGAGGGAGGTAATAATGCCCCTTCAGAAAGCCATTGTGAGGCCGCATCTGGAGTATGAGGTTTAGTTCTGGAAGCCACATCTCTAAAAGGATACAGATGCATTGGAGAGAGTTCAGAGAAGAGCAACCAAGATGGTGCAGGGTATGTGGGGAAAGTCATACGAGCAGAGGTGTAAGGAACTTGATCTGTACACGCTGGAGACAAGGAAGGAAAGGGGAGACATGATTAAAACTTTTAAATATGTAAAGGGACTCAATAACGTGGGAGAAGAGGGTTTACTTAAGAGGAAGGAGGTGGTCAAATCTAGAGGGCACAGCCTCAGACTGCAAGGAAAAAGATACAGGGGCAATGTGAGAGGGCATTTCTTTACGAAGAGGGTGGTGGAGCCCTGGAACAGACTGCCAGATGGAGTGGTGGGGGCTAAATCGGTGGAAAAATTCAAAGGGCACCGGACAAACATATGGGGCTGAGTATCGGGGAGGCAGGTTGGCGAGGGAGGTGTAGGGGGAAAAAAGGGCAGACTAGATGGACCGGTATGGTCCTTTTCTGCCGTCTAGCTTCTGTGATTCTGTGTGTGTGATTCAGTGTATATAAAAATAGAATGCTCAAGCAATGTAAAACAGATTTTAATGCTACACTAAACTCATTTATTAGATGAAGAAATTAAAAATAAATTATTTATCTCACGTTTGGAATCTAAGTGATAGCAAGCACACCGGTTAAAGTCATTTCCTGGAATACTAAAGGATAAACTATCCACATAAACAATGGAAGATATTAGACCATCTTAAGAAGTTGAGAGTTAGGTTGGCTTACATACAGGAAACATATTTGCTAAAACAGGACGCGGACAAACTCAAGGTGGGTTGGGTTGACCAGATACCCAGTAGCTCTTACAATACTAAGAGTGAAGAGGTAGTTATACAGTGATAAGAAAAGGAGTCAGTTTCACATTAGACACAGCTGCCAGGGACCCAGAGGGTAGGTTCCTAATAGTCACAGGGGAAATAGAAGGGGAAAAGTTATGCTCTGCAACATATATGCCCCAAACTCCATACACCTGGATTTATTTTAGTTCCCTGATTCGTTGACTGTTTGAATTCAGTCAGGGATAGTTGGTGCTAAGGGGTAATATAAATGCAGTGCGTGAGGAGTTCCTTGATAGGAGCAAGCCACCGTAGGGACAGAGATCTCAAGTGTCACGCACACTGCAGAGCCTAGTATAACTAGGACTGACCAACATTTGGAGACTAACCCACCTTGATGGGAGAGACTACTCCTTCTCCCACCTACGCCAGGTATACACCAGAGTACATATCTGACCGATTCCCAAAGGCATGGTAGAAGAAGTGATGGAAATGGACATTGGCCAAATATACATTTCGTACCATGTTCCCATTATATTCACTTGGCTACCCTCGAAGGCCCAGAGGACAGTGGAGGCTTAATGTTTAACTTCTTGAAGACTCTACCTTCAAGAAGGCCCTTAAATCTAACATACTGGATTTTCTAGCACTTAACAGACCTGAGAATACTACTGCAGCCGTAAGATGGGATGCCTTAAAGGCCTATATAAGAGATTGCTGTATAAACTACGCCTCTTGCATAAAAAAATCTAGAGGCAAAGCATTGCAAACTCTGCAATCCCATCTCAAGGAGCTGAACAACAACTACCAGGCAGATCCTCAGGCTAACTCCACCTGGTTCTCTGAGATTTATTTAGTTTTTGTTAACTGGGTGGGTGGACTAGACAGAAACCATCTTTTTTCAGGCACGACCCGGGAGGTTACAGCAGAAGGAATGAGCACAACAACATGACAATAGTTTGGCATACAACAGGCACAGAGATTGGAAGATGCAACAAGAAGAAAATAACCCAAGTTAAAGATTACAGAAATAAGCACTAACATGAAAGCACTAATGGTACAACAGTAGGTGGCAAAACTAGGTAGAAGCCTCTTTTGAGTGGGCCAAATTTAACACAGTGCACATGTCCTATATCTAGAAGCATGCTCATTTCTTAGTAGAGCAGATACACTTGGAGATAGTGGAAAAATGTTTATGGAGGGCATGCCAAAAGCCCCCAGAAGTACAGCTGCTCTGTATCTTGAGAAAGATGTTGTTCCATACCCTAGGCGCAAAGTTCTGAAAAGCTGCAGCACCAAGGTTTGTCTTGAGTTTAAGTACAGCGAGCAGGTGGAGGTCCATGGATCTTAAAGGATAGTTGATCTGTGGTTGAGGCAAGGTACCAAGAAGGGAGATTACGGGCACCCGATACAAGATTAACACCTTGCTAAACCAAAAAGCAGAATATGTGCTTTCCTGACTTCGACAAGCATTTGGGGAAGCTGGAGAAAAGCCTAGTTGCTTGTTTGTATACCAGTTAAAGAAGTGGCAAAAAAGTCTAGAATCATGGCCATCCGGAGCCCAGCGGGCTCTCATAGTACATATGCCCTGACCATTAATGAGGCCTTTCTCAGCTATATCAGAAATTCTACACCTCAAAGTCAAAGGCATCAGAAGCAGTCATGGAAAAACTTCCTGAAAGATTTACAAGTTGCCCACCCTAACACCAGACCAGGTCATGGTCCTAAAGAGACCCACAAACCCAGCAGAAATTGACAGGGCTACTGGAAGCTTGCTAAATGGAAAAGCCCCAGAAACTGATGGTTTTCCAGCCAAATTCTATTCCGCTTTCAGTCAGGACCTATCTGAGACCATGATCTCAATGTTCCAAGAGGTGTATGAAGTGGACACCTCCCTCAGTCCAATCAAACAGCCCTAATAACTCTCATTCCAAAGCTGGGGAAAAGACCCACAGAGCTGTGGTAGCTACTGACCCATCTCACTAATCATGACAGACTGCAAGATATACGCCAAAGTACTGGCTCACAGACTTCAAGAACTTATGCGTACACTGGTGAATAAAGATTAAATGGACTTTGATGCAGATGAGGCACGGATAACACCAAAAGTCTGATCAATCTGGTCCAGCAGCCCAAAACCCAGAAAACCGCAACAACCCTCATCTCTCTAGATGCTGATAAAGCATTTGACAGGGTAGAGAGACTGTATCTCTTTTACTCCCTGCAACACTTTAGCCTTGGGGATAATTTCATTCAGAATGTCAAATGCTGTACACTATTGTGTCTGTGGCTGTTAATAACAATGGATTCATGTTCACGCCCTTCCCCCTGCATAGGGGAACCCATGAGACTGCCCCCTTTCTCCCCAGCACTTCTGGAACTAACGTCCAGTTTTGGGTACATTTCAGGTTACAAGCTGAAAATCTCCAAGTCACTGCTCCTCCCTTCAGATAACGAAACAGTGGACTCACCCAGCTTTCCATGGGAACTTACTGTCTCAAAAGGTCATGTCAAATATTTGGGCATAGAGTTTTCTGGGACCTAATCAAGTTACGATCACTGAATATAAATCCCATCATAATGTCCTTAGACACTGATTTGACCAGATGAAGCAAACTGCATCTATCTCACTGAGGCAGGGCACACGCCTTATAAAATAATGGTCACCCCCAAATTCTTGCATGTACTAGATAACCTACCCATAAATCTCCTGCTCTGCTTGTACAAACAAATGCATTAATGACTAGTTGCCTTTTTCCAGGGTACGGGTGCTAAAAGGCTCAGTGCACAGAAACTAAAGCAAACCCACTCCAGGGGAGGTGAGGTTTAAACCTGCCAGAGTTTCCCCTTAATCACAGGGCCCACTGTGCCCTCTTATCCTATAGCTCAACTCCCTAAGCAGATGGAATGTGAGCACCAGCTAGGTGAATCCCAATACAACACAGACTTGTTTGGCAATCTTCCCAAGCATCTAACTCAACAACATGCAGTAGGGGAGTGAAGCTAGCTAAACATACAGGCTGGCAACCATGGTGCTCCCCAAACCTCCCAATATGGAACAACAACAAAGTCTACATAGACTCACGGCCCATTCACTGCACAGTTTGGGAGGAGAAAGGGATAAGGCACTTGGCTGACCTCCTTAACATGAATACTAAAGTACTGAAATCCTTCACCCAGCTGCAGGAGAGGTTCAAAATCCCCAAGCAGCAACACTGGAGATACCTCCAGCTTAGACACACCCTACAAGCAAGACTAGGATGGCAGTACAAGGTACAGGAGTTTAACAAGCTGTGCTCCCTGCTAAATACTTGCACAGGGGAAACCCCATCTTGAAGTACTCTTTATCAATTTCTGGTACAAAGTACACCAGACCAGTAATCACCACCATGAACAAGTGGTGGGAAACTCGGAACAGACATCACTGCACAGCAGTGGCAAAGATGCTAGCACATCCTAGCTAGATATGTTACGGATACCAGACACTACTTCACACATTTCAAGGTTCTCCACAAGTGGCACAGAACCCCAAAAAGTTACAGACATGGGGTTTAATCTCCTCAGACTACTGCTGGAGATACAACCAGGCAGAGGGGTCTATTATACACCTCGTATGGTCCTGCCCCAGAATCTCTACTTACTGGAGTGGTGTGAAGAACATATGCATGACAGTACTAAAATACCCAGTACAGATGCCTCCAGCTTTTGGGCACTGACTTGACCTACCACAGATCCTCCCTCAGACCTAGTAAATGGTTCAATGTAGCACTCATCACAGTAAAACAAATTATCTTGCGCTACTGGAGGTACCCGAGCCAGCCCAAGGTAAATGAATGGCTGGAGGAGCTGAGTAAGATTGCCATTTATGAGAATTCACTATGCAGTCAGAGGCAGAATGCCCCAATACTGGGTAGTATAAGGAGATTACCTTTACTCAGAACACTGTAAAAACTCTTCTGATTAACACGGATTATTTCTGGAATAGATAACATAAATCTTTAATGATAATTTTTGCAACAGTCTTGTAATAATTATTCGGTAACAATATGGGACTGTCATTTTTAATGTGTAACAAATTCGTATTTTCTTAATAGTATTATAACCGCAACCTTGAGGAAAGTTTGGGGCATACCAGCATCTTCACCCAGTTCTCCGACAGTTTTAAGTAATGAGGGAGACAACTGTTCCTCAAAAGTCACATAAAATTCAGCTGTATAGCCATCAGGTCCTGTATAGTTACCATTTTTCATTGATTTAATAGCTTGTTGAACTTTATATTATGTAAATCTTTCTCATCCATGCTACTTAATGGAAAATGTATTGAATTCCCAGACTCCAAAATATGGCCTTTTTTGTGAAGATATAAACCTTATTTCAGTCAGCGGAGGAGGTACAACACGTAATATAGGTTCATAGGTTTTATATGAGCATTGGCGGTCGATGACCTATGTATAGCTCACCATTTTTCAGTGGAAGAATGTACGTTTTTCTAGTCCCATATGTTTATCTTGTACCATTTTAACATGTCCATTGTATTACTATTAACTAAAGCCTCAGGTAATGAGTTCCAAAGATTAATGACTCGGCTGAACCATTTGTTTCTTTTTTTGGTTTTACTAACTATACCTGTTAAGGTTATGTTATGTGATCTGGTATTTTTGGTATTTTGGTGCTTTACCAATGCTATGGTTTCCCACAGTTCCTGCATTGTAAACCTAACATAGGTCACCACCTGTACTCTCCTGTACTCCAGTGAGTACAGATCTAGCTGCCTCAGTCTGTCTTTCTAGTTTAAGTCTTTCATATTTTTAAAACTTTTGGTTATCTGTCTCTGCACTCTCTCCACCTGCTTTTTACTACCCATACCTTGTGGTGTGCAAAAGGGAGAAGAGTACTCCAGTTGTGGCCTCACTGGTGAAGAGTACAGTGGGATAATCACAGATGGTTCCCTACTTTTGATATGTCTGAGAATGCATCCTATAATTTTATGCCATTTTTAACTGTTGCCCTAGTATGCTTATCAAACGATAGTATATTTGTAACTGTTACTCCTAAGTCTCTTTCACTGTCAATTACCTGTAAGCCGGTATTATTCAATTCGTAGATGAAATGTTTATTTCTATGCCCCAGATGCATCACACTACATTTTTCACTGTTGAATGTTAATTTGTTTTGAGTAGCCCGGTGTTCCAGTCTAGTTAGTTCCTCCTGTCAGATCACAGCTGCAGCCTCATTATGCTCTATAGCCCCCAATTTGCTGTCATCAGTGTACCTGCACATCCAGACTTGATTTGCTGACTGCATTTTGGAGACAAGAATATTGAACAGCACCGGGCCCAAGGCGGAGCCCTTGGGGACCCCAATAGTCACCTCTCCCCATTCAGAAAAGCAACCTCTAAGTCCTACTCTCTGCCTCCTGTACTGCAGTTAGTTGCCAACCCATTTAATTATACTTGGATGTAGCTGGATTTTTTCCAGCTGCTCTATCAGTATTTTATGAGACACAGAATCAAAGGCTTTTGTATAATCCAGGAATACAATATCCACAGGAAGACCAGCTTCCAGGGCAGCGTTAGCTAGTTCATAGAAATATAACAAGTTTGTAAGGCAGGATCTGCCCTGTACGAAAGCGTGCTGCGTTATATCAAATATTCCTTCATTTTTTATATGCTCCATAATCAGATCATGTAGTAAACCTTCCATAACTTTTCCCAGTACCGAAGTGAAACTTATCGGTCTGTAGTTACTAGCCTTTCTATCTCTCTTCTTGTTGATCGGTGTTATATTGGCTTCTCTTCATTCTTCTAGGGTGTTACCTTCCCTAACAGAGGTATTACACAGTTCTGTAATTAGTCCAGATATTTCATCTGCGAGTTCTCTTAGCAGCCTTGGACTCAGGCCATCTGGTCCTACTGACTTGTCTGGTTTTATTTTTTTGAGTTCATTCATAATATCATTAGCTGAAAAAGTTATATTTTCATTTAGTCTATTTGAGTCAGGTTGCCTATTATATGACATTTCTTTTGGTTGAAAAGTTGACAGGAAATACTTATTTAGTTTGTTTGCCATATCCTGCTCTTTGTTAATCACAACATCACTTACTATCAGAGGCCCAATTGTTTTCTGATTGCCCCTCAGTCACCCCACATAACTATAAAAACCTTTTTATTGTCTTTAACAGTTGTTACCATTTTCTTTTCAGCCCTTGTTTTTGATTTTCTGATTATATGCAAAGAAGTGCAAGATCATGCACATAGGGAAGAGAAACCCTGAAGCCACCTATAGGTTGGGAGGGGGAGTTGCTGGCAATCACGAGGAAAGAAACAGACTTGGGCATCATCATCATCACGGATTTATTTATTTTTATTTATTTAGCTTTTGTTGACCGGGTAAGTACACTAGACAAGTTATATGCCTATTTTCAGGAACGACCCGGGAGAGTACAAACAGGTAATACAGGGTACAACAATACAGCAAAAGTTAAGTGAACAATTACATCTCATACTAGTTGAAACGATTACATATACACTTAGTGGTTATGCACAATGAGTCCATAACGCAGCGGGCACTATACAGTACAGGTAGAGTAAGACAGTGATAATACAATACATAGTGAGTTTGACATTGAACAGCAGTGATTATCTGAAGCTTAAAAAGGTGCAGAAGGAGAGCTGGACAGGGAAATCGGCAACTGATTTGGTTTAGTTATATTTTGGTTCCCGGAGCAGAGTGCCATAGGGACTACAGTGTCCAGGGCTACGAGCTAGGGAGGCTTTAGGCATTCACAGCATGAGGCCAGCTTAAAACGCTCCCACAAGGAGGTCCAAAGGCTTTTGTGGGAAAGGGCGGTGCGGACCTGCTCAGGGAAGGAGTTCCAGAGCCCAGGAGCATAGGCTGCATAGTCCCTATCACCCATAAGGGTGCGGGTAGAGGGAGCATTTAGTATCCCTGGGACCTTAATGGATAGCATGAGTGGTCAGCTGGGGAAGGAAGCTGAACCAAACCCGGGGGTGAGCCGGTGTTGATCACTTTGCTCAAGTGGCACCCTATACCAAAGTTTAGGTGATTGGTCGGGTATAGCCAGCCTGATTTATCACAGAGTTCGCAGTGATGGGTGAGGCGGGGGGCAGCCAGAGCGAAACGGCAGATGTTGTTGTACATTGTATACCATCTAGTAAGGAGGGCTTTGAGGTCTTGGCGCCAAATGAGTTGAGTCCATAGCTTAGGAAGGAGTAACACTCTGGCAAAAACCAGGCGAGCAGCAGGGGTGAGGTTGTGTTTGGCCCTATAGGCCAGCCCCAGCTTGCAGTTTACTCCTTTGCAGACATTGAGGATGTGACTCCCTAGGTCCAGTTGGGGGTCAAGCGTCACCCCAAGATATTTGATGGAGGTCACAGTGTGAAGGGAAGTACCATCTGCGCAGTTGATAAGCAGAGGGACTGGAGAGGCGTGAATTTTGGCTGATGAGCCGAATAGCATGGCCTGCGTTTTTTGGTTGAGGACCAGCTTCTGTTTGGTGAGCCAAGCCTAAATATTCATGAAGTCTTCAGATAGGTGGAGGTTTAGGGTGACTGTGTCTCGGGAGTGGGCAAGGAGGACCAGGTCATCCGCGTACAGGGTGACCCTGCATCTGGTAACTACATCTGGGAGATTGTTAATAAACAGGGAGAAGAAAAGGGGTCCCAGTACAGAGCCCTGGGGGACGCCAGAGGTTACCGGCAGGGGATCAGAGAGGACTTTGTTGAATTTGGTTAACTGTTGTCTGCCGTGCAGGTAGTCAGTTACCCATTTCAGGGCCGGGGGAGACAGGCCAAGGGACCTCATCTGAGCGCAGAGTAGGTCATGGTCAACAAGGTCAAAGGCCTTGGATAGGTCGATAAACACTGCTCCAGAGAGTTTTCCCTGGTCCATGGCTGTCCTGACACTGGAGAAGACAGAGATCAGAGCCGTGGTTGTGCTGTGCCCTTTACGAAAGCCATGCTGGGCGGGAGACAGCAGTTTGTGAGTTTGGATATACTCCAAGAGTTGATTAGCCACCACCCTTTCAAGGAGCTTGCTGATGGCTGAAAGGATGGCAATTAACCTGTAGTTGTCGGGGACCTTGGGGTTTCCCTGTTTTAGCACGGGGACAATCCTGGCTACCTTCTAGATATCAGGAATCTCCCCCATGGCAAGGGACAGGTTAAAGATGTGGGCCACCGGGGGTGCAATATAGGGGGCACCAAGTTTGAGAAGCCTGGGCTCCAGGCTGTCAAGGCCAGGACTGGCGTGCTGGGAGAGGCCAGTGAGAAGAGATAACACCTCACTATCTGACACCGCCTTAAGGAGGAAGGGAGATCTGGAAGGGTCAGGCTCCTGCTAGTCCATGGGTGCAGGGCAATTGTCGCCCCTGGCCATAGAGATATGTGGGGAGACGGCAGATAGGTCAGTGAAGTGGGAGTTGAGTACGTTAGCAATCGTGTGCAGATTGTTGCAGGAAGCTCCCCCAATAATCATGTCGGTAACTCCAGAGTTGGAGTGACCACCGACCAGGGTTTTGATATTATCCCAGAACTTTCTAGGGTCTTTAGCTGATCTGAGAAGAGCAGTCTTACAGAAATCACTTTTGGCCACCCTGGTGGCTTTCTTACACTCATTTCTGAGTTTTCTGTATTGTTGCAGCAGGGTCTGGTCGGGGGAGCATTTGTAGTGGGTCCAGCACTTATCCCTCATTCGCATAAGAGCAAGAAGGCTCCCATGCAGCCACTTTGTGGCTGACCCCCTGACCCTCCGTCTTATAAAAGGGGCATGCTTGTCTTGCAGCTCCCTGAAGGAGTTGAGAAACAGAGTTACGGCAGTGGAGGGATCAGGGGCTCTGTACACTCCTGACCAGTCCGTGAGCCTTAGTTCCTCCATGAACGCATCCGGATCGAACCTGACAAAGTTTTGGATGTGGATGACTTTGTGGGGGACCTTTATGGAGGGGATTTTCCAAACACAGAAGACCAGGGAGTGGTCAGAGATGGAGTCAGATAGTGTCCCTACTGAAGAGATCCTGTCAGGGTGCTTTGACACGATCCAGTCCAGTAGGGAGCTGGAGGATCCATTTGCCGACCGTTGGGTAGGCTCCTGTATGAGTTGTGTCAGGGTGTGGGTGGCAAGCAGAGATTCGAACTGCTTAACGTTTCCTCCTGCCCAGTTTAGGTTTATGTCACCCAAGATTAAGAGTTCATTATTGCCAGTCCTGTGACTAACGGTGTCCAGGAGGTGGGTGAGGCCCTGGAGCCCTCCCTTTGCGGGGTTGTAGGTGCACACCACGTGTAATTTCTTTGCATTATCGAGTAGGAACACAATGTGAAGCAGCTCACAGGGAGACAGTGACGACTGTTGGTGATTCACCAGTGATACTTTAAGGTGGCTCCTGTAGTATATCAGGATGCCTCCACCCCTCTTTTTCCCACTCCTGTCCAGCTGTAGGAACTCGTATCCTTGTAGCCCACAGGCTGAGTCAGGAATCGAGGGTTTGAGCCAGGTCTCCGTTATGCCAAGTATGTCGGGCTTATAGAGAGAGACCCAGGTGACGAGTTCATCCAGGTTGGGAAGTAGACTCCAAATATTAAGATGAGCCACTTTCAACCCCTTACCCAGCTGCCATTCCCGAGGAATTTCAGAGACCAGGGGGATGGGGCCGGGGTTGGGTTCAATGTCTCCAGCCAAGGCTAGGATCAGTAGGAAAAGCCACAGGAAGTGCCCTCTGGGGGAGGAACGTCAGGTCAAAGGCTTACAGGCTAGCCACCGCCTGACCCTGGTACGATACCATATGAGTCCTGGTACCAGTCCGCTTGTGGGGTAGCAGGAACTCGCCACGTCAGCCAGATGATTAGAGAAGGTGTAGTCTATCTCTTCTGGGGGACCACACATGGTCACCGACCTGAAATCATCCAAGCAGACCACTAAAGCAATAGGTAAGGCTAGAGGAACGTTGGGGTGTATTAGTAGGGCTATCACAAGTCACAAGAGGGAGGTAATAATCCCTCTTTACAAGATACTGGTTAGGCCCCATCTGGAGTACTGCGTGCAGTACTGGAGGCCACACCTGCACAAGGACAGTAACAAAATGGAGGCAGTCCAGAGAAGGGCAACCAAAACGGTGCAGGGACTGCATCAGAAAACATATGAGGACAGAGTAATGGAGCTCAATATGTATACCCTAGGGGCTAGATATTCAAACTGCGCCCGGCAATGGTGCAAGTGAAGGCGCAGCACAATCAAGGTGTGCTGTAGCAAGACAGGGTGATATTCAAAGGAGATGTGCCATGGCGCATCATCTCTGAATATAGAACAGAATGCGCAAGGTGCATATACAATGTGCTGGCACATCCCCCAGACAGGTAGGACTGGGAATGCTCCAGCACAACTATAGCTGTGCTGGGCGCATTTCCCAGATATTCAAACCTGGACATGCAAATGGAGCCGTGGGGCATTTGCATGTCATTATGCCCCAATCTGCATGTGTTGCACAGGGCAGCTTGGCAAAATACACCTGGCGCCTTGCACTGCATGGGGTGCGGACAGAGGAGGTCCTGGGGCACCCCCACCCCACAGCCATGATTGCCAGTATTAATAAATAAATATAATCCCTGGTAGTCTAGTGGTATCCCCTCACGCCATAGCTGTGATCGCCAGTTTGAATATTTAAATCACATCCCTGGTAGTCTAGTGGTACCCCCCTCCCTCCCCATGGCCGCGATCGCCAGTAATAATAACTAAATAAATCCCTGTAAGTAAGTCTAGTGGCATCCCCCACCCCTCCGTAACCCCAATCGGTAAACCCTTCAGAACGAATCCCTGGTGGTCCGGTGGCACCCCACCCTCCCACCCACACAGGACCCCTGCCTACCCAGCCCTCCCCATCATCGGCAGGCAGCTGTAACCCCCTCCCCATATAGCGCCCAGCCACCTGCCAAATGACAGCTTGCAGGGCATACTGTACTAGACAGTCACAAATATGTGAATAGAAGTCATTCACATATTTGTGACTGACTAGTACATATGCCCTGAAGCCCATTGGTCCAATGAGTACCAGGGATGTGATTTAAATATTAAAACCGCAATCACGGCTACAGGGAGGGAGGAGGGGTACCACTAGACCATCAGGGACCATATGGGTGCTTGTGCATGGTGTTCTGGGTAGGCGGGTGGCCACCCACGGCTGGCAGTTGCTGTGTTGCCCCTGCAATACAGCCACCTGCCTGTGGGTGGCCAGCATGTGAGCCATGTATTTCGGGTTCAACTTTGTGCCCCGGTATGTGGCACATCTAGGGGTTGTGCCAGCAGATGTGCCGTAAATCCCGGGCTGAATATGAGGATGTGCCTTATTTGCATGGGCACACCCCCTTCAGTTGTGTCGCATACCTTACCACTGCACCCCGGCACATCGGGACTTGTGCTTGCGCAAGTCACCCTTTTGAATATTGCCCCAGGGCGCAATACCGGGTTGCACCAGTGCAACTCAGTTGCGCCAGGAGCAACCCCTTTGAATATCTGGGCCTAGAGCAAAGAAGGAAGAGGGTAACATGATTGAAACATTGAAACATCTTAAGGGCATTAACAAGGTGAAAGAGCGTAACATGTTTCAGTATAAGAAAAATAGCAGGACAAGAGGACACAGCATGAGATTAAAGGGAGGCCAATTAAGGGGTAATGTGAGGAAGTTCTTTTTCACAGAAAGGGTGGTGGATGCATGTAATGGCCTACCTCAGGAAGTGGTGGATATGAATACAGTGCAGAGCTTCAAATAGGCATGGGATAGGCATAAGGGAGCAATACAGATGAGTATGAATAGGTAGACCATTGACAGAGTGTAGGCCAATGGCACATTCATAAACTAGAAAAAATGGGCAGACTGGATGGGCCTTGCAGTCCCACTATACCAGGATTCTTCCTTTTTTATTATACTTGGGTACTTCTGGACCCAGGTACTAATACAGTAGTCAATCTGCTTCTTAATTCTAGTCCAGACTGCTTTTAGTCCTAGTCCTTTTAGATCTTCCTGCCATTTCCATTTTCTCATGTAATTTCTAATTTGCTTATAGTCTGCTTTATTATAACATCTAATGGTAGTTTTGCCCTTAAAGGTGACCTGCAAAGACCATTCCCAGCCCGCTCCCGTACTCATCTACCTTTAAAAACAGCTGCGGGAGTCCAGGGCTGCTATGAACATAATTTTTGATGCAATCCACATATTTAAACAAAATGCCAAAACTTTTTGGCGAACACGGAAGCGCTGTGCGGGTCCTGATGCAGCGGGCGCAAGTAGTTATGAGTAATCCATCATTTTTGTGACGTCTCTAACACCACTACCCTTATTGTAGCAGCAGTGGCATTAACCTAGTATACCTCGACCGAGATTGGGAGGGCTGATTCAGTTGCTCAGGAGACACTGGGAGGACCAGTGACTCCCGGGGGTCTGGAACTGGGTCCTCGATGGGGATGCCAGTGGATCTGGATCACATTAAGGCTCTCAAACCCACTAAATGCCCAGGCCCTGATGGTTATATGGCGGAGTGGTACAAGAAATTCACTGGGCTTCTTCTTCCCTCTCTCTTACCCTCTTTTAGGGCCATTGCAGAGGGAGAGAATCCCCCCCTCGTGGAGTTACGTGGTATTAGCACCCCTCCCAAACCGAATAAAGATATGACAGACATGGGCTCTTACCATCCAATTTCCATTTTAAATGTTGATTATAAAATCTATATGGCAATATGGGCCTCTAGACTGGAAATACTCCTCCCAAACCTTATCCATCCAGATCAATCAGGTTTTATTAAACGCTGGAACACCACGGACAATATTAGACGTACCATGCTACTTTTGGAACATATAAGTTCTAGACAAATCCCTTCAGCTCTATTAAGCTTAGACGACAAAAAGGCATTTGACAGGGTCTCATGGAATTTCTTCTGGGATACTCTCCAAGCCTTTTTATTCCCAGACTCCTTCCTCTTATGGCTTCAAAATTAATATTTTCAACCCAAGGCTTACATCCGTATCAATGGCACACTTTCCTCTCCTATCCTATTTCAACAGGGAACCCGGCAGGGTTGCCCCTTTCTCCTCTTCTATTTGCCCAATATATGGAACCCCTAGCGGTGACTCTGCGACTAGATCCTCGAATAGAGGGGGTCCCCTTGGGACAGAAAGTGTCTTTTAACTCTTCTGTCTCCCGAACTTTCTATTCCCACGACATGGGAAGTCCTCCAGAAATTTGAAAGGATAGTAGATTTTAAATTAAACATAACTAAGACAGAAGTACTAATGCTATATCATCAACCACCCTACACCCTGAGAGACTCTTTTCCCATAAAATGGTGATGTACCAAAATCAAATATCTCGGAATCCATATCCCCATGAATTTGGAACATCTGGAACTAGTCAACCATGAACCTATATCCCTTCAGATTCAGGAAGATTTAACCAAATGGGGACAGTTAAAACTTACCTCTTTTCAACACATAGAAACTATATGTGTATGAATATCCTCCCTAGACTACTATATTTTTTTCAAAAGGTCCCAATTTTCCCAGCAACTTTCTATTTCAAATCCTGGAATAAATCCATCTCCTCTTTCATTTGGGATGGTCAGAGACTGAGAATATGTTTCTCTTTCCTGTGTCTCTTCCTGGATCAAGGGGGGTTAACCTCCCCATTTTGAGGTTCTATGCGATACCCGCTTTCTTAAAACTTTTCCTTCTCTGGCTTTCCCCGACCATCCGCTGTGACTGGAAGAACATCAAATTTTTAATTAATGACCTCCATGACATTGAGAAAATTGCTTTTGCCTCTTTAGAACGAGTCCTCCCTTCTCCTCGACTATACCAAATTCACTGCCCAAATCCTGAAGATTTGGTATAATTTAAAACAAAAAAAGCCTTGAAACAAATACTCTTCTTTTTTACATTACTGTCAGTAGATGAAGGCTTCCACCCTGCCAATCTTGATACTTCCTTCGCCTCATGGCAGAGATTTGGACTCCGCTACTATTATCAATTTATTAATAACTCGGGTATTATTCCCTTTATCAAATTACAAAACAAAAATTCTCTTCCTGACCGAAATATATTTTGCTATACCCAGGTGAGAAACTATATCCTAAGCCAGAAGGAAAGTACAGCTTGTTGCACCTCCCCTCTCCCCACCCTGTGGGTCTTGCTTAGAGACATACTGGGTGGTTACCCCTGGGGAAACCTAATAGCTATATATACAGAATAATAAGAGGTTTTCTGGGAGACACTTCTTACTCAATATTAGAAGCCTGGAATAAAGATTTGGAACTAGAGGTCCCCTTTCCACTATGGAAAGATGCAACTTTGAAAGCAATTAAAATCTCTTCCTCTAATGTATGAAGGGAATTTGCATGGAAGTCCCATTCTAGATACTTTCTCTCCCCAGCGATTCTTGCAAAATACCTTCCAGCCTCCTATGGACACTGCTGCAGAGGGTGCAACTGCACTTTAGCTGATTTAGGCCACATCTTCTGTTTTGTCCTATGTAAATTAACACCCTTTTGGTGTGTCCTTCAGCAGGAACTGAGTGAATGCCTGGGAGAAGATGCTGAACCAACAGTGGAAGTGGCTGTTTTATCCATCTACCCTCCCCACAGACCACGATGGGACAGTACCTTACTTCTACTTTATATACTAGCAGCTCGGAAAGCTATCACTCGAAAGTGGATGTCCACTGTATTACCTTCAATTATAGACTGGCATCAAATAATTATGGAAATCTACAGATTAGAATACCTCACAGCTAACTACACAATAATCTCGACCCCTTTGAAACAAAATGGCGTAGATGGGTATTTCATCTTCAGTAGACCCAGAATTTGAACACTGAATGTGCAAGGAAAACTAAAGAAAATTAATTTCTGGACTATCCAAAACAGTCCTCCTCCGTCTGTCGGGGGTAACAGAAGGGTAACAGGGGATGAAGGGTCTCATATGGTTTCAAAAATATATATGGAAGTCGAGACGCCTGCCTTAGAAAGAACTGAAGGACACTGGAGGGATTTACTTAAGATTATTCATTACAGATTGGTGTGTACTACTATCTAAAGCAATTTCATTCATAATCTGTCGATGTATACAGTAATTATTATCAAATGGTTATCTTCCATATGGCATTAACAAAATATGCACTTCTATCACTAAGTCTCTTTTAATAAAAATGAAATTTGAAAAACAAGAAACTTCGTGGTCAGGTCCAAGACAGCAAACACATAAAGAATGCTCATCTGTGGAGGCAATCTTCTTTCCGCAGTGGCATCGATAGAAAAGAGACGTAGAAGGAGTAGTTCTCGACATAAGTAAAACAAAGAAATCTCTAAGAAAAAGAGATTCCAAAGTAGGTATAAAAGAAAAATGTTGTAGGAAAAAAGGCACAAAACTGCGCTGGAGCTTCCGCTAAGACCAATGTAGACCGAGCTGATGGCAGGAAAGAAATGAGGAGGGAGCAAGGCCGCTCACACCTTTCTAGAGTAGGTGACATTGTCACATGATGTCAGTTTGTATTGCTGAAAACCTTCTGTGTGGATTCCCCTTCACAGACGGTGAAGTTCCTTCGGCACGACCTGATGAATGAGACGCAACCAAAGAAGATAACCTGTTTATTTTTTAATTATACTTTTGGAGGCCACATCTCTGGGTTTCAGCTCTACCCCAACTCCTAATAATAATAACTGCTCCCTTTATCTTGATGTTTGCCCCTTCCCCAAAAAAGGGTTTTGACCACACGTATAAACCCAAACCAGTCTGCAGCATGATGTCCAGCTGATACCATGGTAGTCATTCAACATTTCTCACTGGGACTATTACAACTGAGCAACAAGGCACCACAGAGTGGGCATAAATTGAAATGACATACCTACCGTTATTATTGATCTTTCTTTGTATCTTCACCATTCATCATTACTGGGTACAGCACCGGAGCTAGGACTCTGTGGGACACTTTTTTTTTTTTCTATGGGCGGAGTCGACGCAGGGTCAGCGCCACCCTCAAGGCCGACGTTCTACATGGCGTTCGCGGGTTAGAAACATAGAACATAGAAACACAGGCTTTGAAGGCAGATAAGGACTGCTTGGCCCACCTAGTCTGCCCATTTCCCTACCTAGAGGATAAGCTGCAGATCCTATTTAACCAACAGCCTATTTCTTCTTACCCCCCACAAGAATTGCCTTATGTCTGTCCCATGTATTCTTGAATTCTCCCACAGTTTTAGACCCCACAACCTCCTCAGGAAGGCTGTTCTATGCATCCACCACCCTCTCTGTGAAAAAATACTTCCTCACATTGCCCCTGAACAGCCCCCCCATCTTTAAATTGTGTCCCCTTGTTCTTGCACATCTCTTTTTCTGAAAGATGCTACCCTCTTGGACTTTGTTGATTCCACTGAGGTACTTAAACGTTTCTATCATGTCCCCCCTCTCCCTCCTTTCCTCAAGCGTATACACATTCAACTCCTCTAGCCTCTCCTCGCATGGCTTCTCCCGCAGGCCCTGCACCATTCCAGCCACCCTCGTCTGAACTGGTTGACCGTTATCTGTCGTCGATACACCCTAGCCTCAATTCTGAGATGCCAGAGAGTGTAAGAAAAGGGAGGAGGAGTGGGGCAAGGAAGCCCAAGGGATAGATAAAAGGAAAGGATATAATAACCAAAAGGAGAAATAAATGACAGAGGAGACAGGAAGGAGAAGCTAGGTTTGGAAAAATTGGAGAAAAGGGGAGGGGGCCCCAATCTCTGAAAAGGAGGAGAAAAAAGGAGGAAAGATAGAGGGATCGGGGGAAGGGAGAAGAGAGCACTGCACCCCTAGAGACGGTCCTGAACCCCAGGGCTTTAGTACTTGACGACACACCAGAACCTCTGGACTATCTAGTTCGGTTAAGAGCTGCCAGGAGACAAAGCATGGGTCTGAATGAGCAGCATTAGCCCGAGAAGGGCCAAACCTTAACAGAGGGGGTCAGGAATAGGGGTGTCTCTCCCCCCCCCCCGCAAAATAAAGGGAAAACCTAAAATGCTAGGAAGGATAACCAAGGCATATCCAAACTAGAGAAAGTAAAACAAAAGGTTTTCAGGTCAAGGGAAAAGGGGGGGGTTGGGTCCCCCCCAATCCCTCACTCCAGAACAGAAGTGAGGAGAAGATAAGGCTAAAGAAGGGGGAGAAGACCCTCCCCCACCCCAAAATAACAACACTTTGCTCGAGAAAACTCCTCTGTGTGTGTCTCCAGGGTCCTCTTCCTCCTAACCACGAAGGAGAGGAGAGAGAGGAGAAAAACAATGGGGAGACACACAGGAGGGAGGAGGGAGCCCAGAGACTGATGCCCCGGGGGAAGGTGGGCGGGATTTAGTGATGAATGGTGAATAAACACAGAAAGATCAATAATTATGGTAGGTACATAATTTTCATATCTTATCTGTGTGAATCTTCACCATTTATCACTTACTAGGTGAGTACCGAGCCCCCCAAAGGGTGCCCTAAACTTCTCTAAGAGACTAGGTCCCTTAACCTCCAGTGGGTGAGACACTGGAGGAGAGAACCCTTACAGGCCTGGGGAGGCCTGAGACTGGTCCGGGTAAGACGGGGAGCCCCCAGTGGGGGAGGGAAAGTGCCCCAAAAGCCGCCATCTCACCCCGTGGGAGAAGAGGTGGGTTCTCCGGTATGTGGAGAAAAATCCCCCTATGCTTGCTAGCCTGTAGAGCAGAAAGCAGCTAACTAAAAGAAGCTACCCTTTTCTTACTAATTTAACACTTCTATCTCAGCAGGAATCAGTGTTTGTTGAGATTAAGCATACAGATACTTTATTAGAAGTAGAAGGGGTCTTATTTAGGGTTAAAAAAAGTAAAGAAAGAAAGTCAGTGTGTGTTCTGTGCTGGGAAGGGTACTGTATCAACTTACTTTGCTAAATCAGTAGGAGGAGAGAGAGAGAGCTTAATTGGGGGTGTGACTTAGACAATATAAAAGCAGGTGACTCCAATTACAACTTCCTGTTGCTAGCCTTTTTTCTTCTAATTGCCCTCCATCCCATCCACCCTAAGCCAGTTCTACTTTTATAGCCACTGGATTTGACTGACAACAGGAACTTCCTGTTTGGCAGTAGGAAGGGAAGGATCACAGAGAAACATTAGTTTTGTCACTCCCAGGACCACCTTGAAAATGAGCTTGCTCAATGGTGTTTATGCCTGGTTAAATAAAGTGATTGATTGATTGATTGTCAACCGTAAAGGGAAAAAGTAGCTTGCCCCCAGCTGCTGGTGGTCTGACACTGAGCAAGGAAGAATGAGGCTACTGAAGAATATAGGAAGTTGCTGTCCCAGAACAGGAAGGGTGAGAGTTGTAAGGAGAGGAGAGAGTAAGCATACAGAGGAACAGGAGAGGGGACACAAAATAAGACATGATAGGAGTGGTGCAGTGCAATGGCAGTGGGGCGGCAGTGTTCCGGGAGACATTCTGGAGGCTGCAAAGCTGCCCTATTTGCCCAAACAAAGTCATTAAGTCCCCTCCTAAAATAATCCACACCAGAGTGTTAAAGCAGGGGTACCTTGAGCTACTAAAGACACACCTAAGCCATCTGGACTGGACACCAATCGACTCTGCCATTGATGTAAACCAAGCCTTAGACCTTTTCATCAGCCACTTCACTGCGGCCTGCAATATCTTTGCACCTCTCAAAAGCTGAAGGTCAGGGCAGAGCTAACCCTTGGATAACCCGATCTAATCACTTTACTCAAACATAGGGATCATCTCTGGCACTGTGCCCATGCAACATCAAACCTGGGATATTCATACATATAAAGCTGCCAGAAGTGGTGCACGAGGCAGTTAGGAGAGCCAAAAGCAAATACTTCAAGGAAACTCTCTCCAACTCCTGGGGTGATGGAAAACATTTTTGAGTAACTTGAAAGACCTTACAGGCAAGGACCCTAAGTCACCACCTACCATGCTAAACATAAATGGAACACCAACAACTGACCTGTACACCATCACCAACACCTTTAACAATGCATTCTCCAACTTGGATAGTGTCCTCCTTCTAATTTCTTTGATGCCCCTCTGGTAGTAACCCTCCTGCAACTACTCCGGCTCCACACCCTGCCCCACAATTCTACTTCAAGGAGATCCCAGTACATGAAGCCAGAACCTATATTCAGAAGGCCATTCACAATGCAGGCTACAGCGCTGACTCCCTAGACCTGAAGTTGTTAGCACCTGTCCTTGAAGAAGTCCTTGAACCTTGACAAAGGTCCTCAATCTATCACTAAGGATGTCCCAGTTCCCATCTCGCTGGAAACAGGCGACCATCACACCGGTACACAAATGTGGAGACAAATCACTGCACTCCAACTACAGACCTATCTCCATCCTCCCTCCATTGTCTAAGGCCCTGGAGCGCATCACCTCAGACCAATTAGTCAAGTACCTGGAAAAATCGACATCCAGTGTCCTGAGCAACATGGTTTCCAAAAGGGCACAGTACCACCACTGCACTATTAGAATTCACAGGCTTCATCCATACCACACTTGATCAAGGAAACTGTGTAGGGCAGTATTCACCGACCTTACGAAAGCCTTTGATACTGTGAACCACCCACCCTACTCAAGCAATTATCAAACATTGGGCTCTCCAATGAAGCACTGCTCTGGTTTTCAAGCTACCTTGGGAGAGGGTCCAGCGGGTTAGGATTGCTGGTGTTACCTCGAAGAAAAGCCAGTCCTTTCAGGAGTCCCACAGGGTTCCATCCTGGGCCACTACTCTTCAGCCTCTTCCTCAACGACCTTCCCAGTGTCTGTCACCAGAAATTACTGCTCTACGACCGGCGACGTAGTCATGTCTACCAACCACCAAAATGCAGAGCTCCTCGAGAAACAATTACAGCTTGAATTACAGCATTGAAGAATGTTCAAGTCACACAAACTGGTCATGAACTACAGCAAAACAAAGGTTATGACCTTCTACAGCGCCAGGAGCAAGTACAAATCCTGTGACCTCACCATCCTGAACCAAACAGGGACCTTACTGAACACGTCCTGATTTTAAATACCTAGGTGTCACATTGGACAGCTCACTGTCCTACCATCGGCACACAGATTCTGTCGCCAAAGCCACCAACATCTGTATAGGCCTGCTCTACAGGCACAAACACTGCATGACTCCTGACACTCTCCGGTTGGCTATCAACAGCTCTGTCACCTCCATCATCGATTACGGGCTAGCAATTTATGGCTCTGCCTCCACAGAATTACAGTTGCACTCAACAAAGCATGCAGGCTGCTAACTGGGGCTGATCGACTTACACACACTTGTGACTTGTACACTCGGGCAGGATGGCTACCTCTCATCAGCCGGATACAGTATCAAACCTGCCTCTTAGCCAAAAAAGTCCTCCTCGGAGTCATGCCCCCAGGCATTGAAAAGCTACTTATTGACCACCACAGCACCCAGAGAACTAGAAGTTCACAACAACTAACCTTCCTTGTCCCCAGATGCCGGACTACCATGGGCCAGAGGACCTTTGCCCACAGAGCACCACAGTGGTACAATACTCTCAACAAAGAAACTCTTACTGCTGCTGCTCTTGGCCCTTTAAGAGACAACTCGACTTCATCTAATTTCAACTAGTCGTTGTGACTGCCTCGCTAATCGGGGCCCACCTGCTCACTGCCCTCCACTTCAGTCTTGAAAGCTCTTCTCCCGCCTTTGCCTTCATCTGCTCACCCCTTGCCTCTCTCCTTTCCTCCCTGGGCATTTCCTGACTTTATCCTCCTCTCTCTCTCTCTCGCCTCCTCCCTTTAGAGCTCTTACCTCATCCTCTACCCTCTGACAATGGCCTTCCTGCCTGCATACCCCTTCCCTCACCTGCAGTGCTTATTTCCAAGATTGCCTTCTTGTTGGTTATGTCATGCTACCTAACATTTGGCACATTTTGAATTACTGGAATTTCCTAAGCCTCAGTCTCATACTTCTTGTTATTGTGTAACTATGTATTATTATGTTGACCTTTGTATGTATGTATACCCCCATTCCTTCGACGTGGAACCTTTGTAAACGAGCAGTTCCTGCTCAAAGGTATTTGTAATCCTAGAGTTCAATAAAATAAAAAAATTAAAATAAAATTTGCAGGCACCTCTCTGGTCTGAGGGAGGAGGTTACCCATCTCCATGCTGACCTGGCTAGAATTCATGAAACCTCCTCCCCCACCCAGGGACCACCAGGGTCAATGCCACTACCTCAGAGGTTGCCAAGAAAGAGGGGAGGCTGGACCACGGTGGGCTCAGGGAGGGAAAGGGTGGTGGAACAGAGTTGCATCTCTCCAGTTGTACCTCTCCACAATTTATACACTCTTCTGGTGGATAGTGGTTCCTCTATGGAGGCACCTGCAGTGGAGACCAAGGAGGATGCTGGGAACCTTCACAAAGAAGACCCACAGGAGGGTGGCATGAGACCCCACAGGGGAAGGAAACAACTCCTGGTGGGGGACTCAATCAATAGGGAGGAAGGGGAAAGGGAGGTAAGGTGCCTGCCTGGTGCCACGGCTTGGAGAGACAGGAAGCCAATCCTCAGGATCATGGGAGCAGCTGCACGAGGGAGGGAGCTGGATGTCATTGTCCACCTAGGGACAAATGACCTGGCTAGGAGTGGGATCAGAGCAGTGCAAGAGGAGTCTGTAGAGTTGGGGAGGGGCCTTAGACAAGTAGCGCATACGGTAACCTTCTCGG
Organism: Neoceratodus forsteri; assembly: GCA_016271365.2. Classification (NCBI taxonomy): domain Eukaryota; kingdom Metazoa; phylum Chordata; order Ceratodontiformes; family Ceratodontidae; genus Neoceratodus; species Neoceratodus forsteri. The sequence continues at coordinate 1,746,479,146 of CM057450.1, read as the reverse complement.
AGGTGCTGCCTGTCTAAGGCAAGGGTGATGCTAGGGTACTCCTCACCAGGGAATTCAATGAATGGTTGAAAAATTGGTGTGGAGCTCAGGGTTTTGGCTTCATTGGGAACTGGGGAGCCACCTGGAGGGATGCAGACCTATACTGGCGCGATGGTCTGCATCTGTCCGAGGGGGGAACCAGGATCCAGGTGAAAGGTTTAAATGCTTCATTGGCAAGCATTTAACCAGCTGGGGGAACTGAAAAGGAGCAGGGAAATCCAGCCTCCCCACAAAACATGGTAATTAATGAGGTAAACACTAAGGTAGAGAAGTCATTAGAGAGCAGGACAGAGGTAAATGTAAAAAAGACAAAGGCAGTAAGGACAGGGATGGGGCTATAAGGGGTAAGACCTTCAAAAAGTGGAGGGTGATGAGTACCAATGTCCATAGTCTGTGTAACAAGCTCCCTGAACTAGTGGCATTGATGGAAGAGGGTTGCCTGGATATTGTGACAGTCACAGAAACATGGTACACAAGAACCATGACTGGGATGTCAACATACCAGGATACACAATCTACACGAGGGACAGGAAGAGTAAAAGATGAGGAGGAATAGCTCTCTATGTAAAGGAAGGGATCAAAGCAACAGAACTAAAGAGTAAACAGGGAGTAGATGAGGCACTCTGAGCCACCCTGGAGACAGGAAATGGCACCACAATCCACATGAGGGTTATATACAGGCCCCCATCTCAGGGGGAGGGAATGGACAAGGAAATAATAGAAGGCATCCTTAGAATGGCAGAAAAAGGGGAGATATTGTTGATGGAGGATCTGAATATGCCAGATGTTAACTGGAGCACCTTTGCTGCAGGCACATCCAAGAGCAGGGTCATTCCTGATGCCCTACAAGGGGCATGCCTCAGACAGCTAGTATTGGAACCCACTCAGGAGGGAGCAATCTTAGACCTGGTACTCTCAAATCAGGTCGGAGAAAGAATCTCAGATTTAGAAGTGGGTAGCCATCTGGGAACAAGCGACCACCAAACAGTGTGGTTCACGATAAACACAGTCATAAAATCAAGCCATACAAAAGCAAGAGTATTGGACTTTAGGAGGGCTGACTTTGGGAAAATGAGAGAGTGCCTCAGAAAAGCACTAGCAAACAGGCAAGAAGGAGGGGTGGAGGAACAATGGGGTGTAATCAAAGAAAAAATTACTCACCTTAGTAATTGTGTTTCTTCTAATGGGGTCTTGCTGTATTCTGACAATTTGCAGCTAGTTCCAGCCTTTAAACTGCCCCGGAGAGTGTAGGGTTAATTTTCTATGCAGTGCATAGAATGCTGAGCTTGAGCTCGGCTGAGGTCTCTGTCTGCAGCCCTTTGAAACCCAACCGTCAGATTCTTACAAGCAAAAACTCACTAACTACACTATGTGAAAATTGTAAATTTTTTTACCAGCCAACTGGCAACAGAAAGTTTTGGATTCCCAAAGGAAGACTCAAGTCAGGAAACCCAAAACCAAAACCTAACTAAAATAAAGACTATAATACAAAGCACTCAGGAACATGGAAGGTGTGCTGAAGACACCCCTTGGGTGCAACACTGCACCTGCCCACCCACTTCCAAAAAACAGGTTCTGAGAGTAGAGGCAGGGAGGGAGGTCAGAATACAGCAAGACTCCATTAGAAGAAACACAATTACTAAGGTGAGTAATTTTTTCTTCAAACAACATGAAGTCTTGCTGTATTCTGACAATCTGCAGACTACCATGCAGTACCTCCATGGAGGAGGGAGAGAACCTACTCTGGGAATAGGCTCTGAAGAACTGCTGTACCAAACCGAGCATCATTCCTAGCCTGGATGTCCAGAGAGTAATGCTTGGTAAAGGTATGGACTGTTTTCCAGCTGGCTGCTTGACAAATTTCTAACAGAGGGATATCCCTGGCAGTAGCCAGGGAAGCAGCTGTACCTCTTGTAGAGTGAGCCCTCAGGCCTGAGGGTGGAATCTTTCCCAGTTTCTCATAGCAGAATTGTATACAAGACACAATCCACCTGTCAACAGTTCTCTTGGTGGCAGGTTTGCCCTTTCCCACATCCCCATAAGTGAGGAACAACTGGAGGGAGTCAAACCTCTGACCCTTGGTACGCTCTGTGTAGTAGCTAAGGGCTCTTTTAACATCTAAACTGTGTAGCCTCCTCTCTCCTGAGGAAGAATGATCAGTGAAGAAGACAGGAAGAGACATAGACTGAGTCAACTGGAAGTCTGAAACCACTTTGGTCAAGAACCTCCTATTGGTTCTAAGGACCACCTTATCTCTATGAAAGGAGATAAAATCAGGTTCCACTGACAGGGCTTGCAACTCACTGATACGTCTGGCAGAGGTAATGGCTACCAAAAATACAGTTTTCCAAGTCAAGTACTTAAGCTCTGCTGAGGACATAGGCTCAAAAGGAGGTTGCATAAGCTGAGCAATGCAAACATTTAAGTCCCAGGCAGGGGCAGGATCCCTAAAGGGAGGATTGGTATGAAGCAATGCCTTGAAAAATTTACAGAACACAGGATGAGATGATAGTGAAGAAGACTTCCCCACTGACAGAAAAGCAGAGACAGCTGACAAGTGTACCTTGAGAGTAGCTGGTCTGAGGCCTAGGCCATTAAGATGGACCATATAATCCAGAACTGTAGGCAATATGCTTCTTGGAACACCATTTGAAGTTATAAGTCTTTCTGGTGGAGGGCTTTCGAGAAGCTTTGAGAATGTCCAGAACCCCCTGAGACAGATGCAAATCTGCATACTCTAACTCTTCAAGAGCCATGCCTTGAGATTGAGAGATCGAAGATTGGGGTACCAAATCCTCCCCTGAGAGGAGGTTAACAGGTTATAATTTCTGGGAAGAGACAGGGGAAGATGGACTGCTAGAGACAGCAACAGGGGGTTTCAAGGCTGCCTGGCTCAGTCTGGAGCAATCAGAATCACTTTGCAAGGTTGTGACCTTACCTTGACTAGAACCTTGAACAATAGAGGAAAGGGAGGGGAGGCATACAGATATTCCCCTTTTCAGTTCAAAACCAGAGCATCCAGGGGGACTGAACCCAAGACTGGGGTCTGCAACAAAACAGAAGAAGCTGGTGATTGTCTGGGGCTGCAAAGAGATCTATCTCTGGAGTGCCCCACCTTGAAAAAATCACTTTCAGCACCAGGGGATCCAGGGACCATTCGTGATGGCCCTGGGAGAGCCTGCTCAGTGCATCTGCTAGCACATTGTCCTTCCCTGGAAGGTGGACTGCTATTAGAGAGGTTTGCAAGGAATAAGCCAGGGACCACAATTTCATGGCTTCCGTGCACAAGGCTGTAGACCGAGTGCCTCCCTGCTTGGTGGTGTTGTCTGTTCTGACCTGAACCACCTTGTTCTGCACAGATTGAGAGAAAGCTTGCAGGGCAAAGAAACACTGCCCTGAGTTCTAGGAGATTGATATGGAGAAGGGACTCCTGAGGGGACCACAGTCCCTGAGCTGTGAGAGCCCCCAGATGAGCTCCCCACCCCAAAAGGGAAGCATCCGTGGTAAGAACCACTGAATGAGACTGAGTGACAAATGGGACCCCTTGCCTTAAATTGTCCTGATCCTGCCCCCACTGAAGAGCTTGGATCAGTGTCTGAGTCACCGGAATCAGTTTGGTAAGATGGTCCTTCCTTTGGGACCAAAAGGCACTCAGATGGAATTGAATGTCCCTCATCTGAAATCTTGGCCCTTGGACCACTGCTGTAGAAGCTGCCATGTGGCCCAAGAGCTGAAGGAAATGCCTTGCTGGGCGGGACATCTGAAGGCTGAAAGAAGAAGCCAGTTCTATAAGAACTCTTGCCCTTTCCAGGGGAAAAAAGGCTCTTGCTTTGACAGTGTCTAGCTCTGTCCCTATAAAGGTAAGAAGTTGCACTGGTTCAAGAACTGATTTTGGAAGGTTGAGAAGAAATCCCAGGAAAGTAAGCACTTGCTGGGTGACTTGCAGGTCTGACTTGACTTGGCCTGGGGACTGACCCACTATGAGCCAGTTGTCCAGATATGGAAAAATGGAAATATTTTGCCTTCTTAAAAAGGTCACTACTACTGCCAGGCATTTTGTAAAAACCATTGGAGCTGATGTTAAGCCAAAGGGCATTGCTTTGAACTGGTAATGGCCTGAGGGCAACTTGAACCTGAGGTACTTTCTGTGGGAGCACCCAATGGGGATGTGAAAGTAGGCATCTCTGAGGTCCAAGAAGGCTAGCCAGTCCCCTGGCCTTAGAGAGGGAAGAATTATTCCCAGAGTCACCATCTTGAACCTTGGTTTTAAAATATGTTTGTTCAGGTATCTTAGATCTAGGATGGGTCGCACACCCTGTCTTTTTGGGGCAAGGAAGTACCTGGAGTACAGACCTTGCCTCAATGTAGGTAGGAACTCTCTATGGCCTCTAAGGCCAGAAGAGATGAAACCTCTGCCTCTAGGGGCAAGGTCTCGAGAGACTTGCATGGAAAAGATCTGGCCTCATCTTCAGGAAATTTTTGAAGCTGAGAGCTAGTCCCTGGTTTACTACTTCCAGGACCCACTTGTCTGAAGTAACAGACACCCAGTCCTGGACGGGCTAAGCCAGCCTGCCCCTACAGGATAGGAGAGTCGACCCAGGCAGACCCATCAGGGTGTCTGCTTGGCAGGGGCCTTAGGCTGAGGGGTGGATGCAGCCCTGCTCATCCCACTTCTGCCTCTCCCTCTGAAGAACCCCCTCTGTGAAAAGGGAAAAGAGGCCTGTGCTTGGTAGAAAGGCCTATGAAAAGGCCTGCCCCTGCCCCTGGAATGCTGCCTTTGAGGAGTTGCCTGCCTCTCCTTGGCCTGTGCACTCCTATAAGTGGTCCTATATTCTTCCAACTTTTTCATGTAATTCTCTGTCTGCTCCCCAGAGAATTACCTTCCACAGGGAAATTCATGGCCTTAGCCTGGGTGTCCAGTGAGAGGCTAGTACATCTGAGCCAAGCCATTCTCCGAAGAGCCACAGATGTAGCCATGACTCTTGATGACACATCATTGGAGTCCACAGCAGCTTGAAACTGTACCTTAGATGCCTCAATCCCATCCGCAGCCACCTCCTCCAGCTCCTTGGCCAGCTGGGGGGGAGGCCTATTTAGCCAGTGCCAGTACAGTGTCCCACCTGGACTTCTGGTACCTGGCTGTATAGGCCATAATTAGCCTGCCTGAGTCCCAAAGAGATGCCATGTATTGCTTTCTTGCCAAGGCATCCATCCTCCTGGAGTCTTTATCTGGGGGTAGCCAAGGAATATTAGCCCTGTCACAGGCTGCAGCCTGCACGACCTCAACATGGCTACATTGCTAGTAGAAAACTCTGTGTCTGAGCCTGTTGGGGCAAAATTTCTCTATCCATTCTTCTATCAACAGAAGGTACAGAATTAGGAGATTTAACATTTTTTGTGTCTGTTTACCAAATGATTTGTGCAAGGAATAGACAGTCTCTGACTCTGGATGTCCATCATCTCTACAGAATCAGGCCTCTTGATCTTCTGTAGCTTCCTTCATAGGGAGCTGAAGAGCTTCAGCCACTTTTCTGTAGAACATGTAGTGGGGAAGGGACTCAGAGAGCCTAGGAGGGGAAACACCAGAAGGTCTGTCTGGGAAAATGTCCAGTTCAATGGGCAAATCCAGACTTTCTGCTCCATCATAATCATCTTCTTGTTCATAATCCCCCTCCTCCTCAAATTCCAGTTCATAAAAATCTTCAGGGGCATATTCCTGAGCCGGTGGAACCGACCGAACCGAGCCCCCAGCCAATGGAGCCGGATCGGGCGGACCCGGGTGAAGCGATTCAACAATCCGAATCACTCGGGCAATCTCTTCAGCGGTCGGAACATGAACCTCTGGATCCGGACCGGCTGATTTGTCTTTCCTTTTCCTTTTTGTAGGAACCGATCCCTCAGGATCGGCTCTCCTCTTGCCCAAAGAAGTATCACCCTGGTCAGAGGGCACTCCTTCTGGTTCGGTTGGAACTGAACCGGGCTGGCCATCTGGGTCAGCGGACTTCTCGGCCTCCTTTTCCCTAAGTCTTCCTAATCTCTTTTCCAGGGTAGACTTAGGAACATTTTTACAAATTTGGCAGTCTGTATCGAGGTGTTCAAACCCCAGACAATAAACACAGGTGGTGTTGGGGTCAGCCTTAGCAAAGACTTCCCCACACTCACTGCAGTGTTGAAACCCAGTGGGCCCGGTTTTTTCTTTTGGTTTCTCAGACATGGCTAACCTAACCAAACTTACCCTTTTTTTCAGCAACCGCCAGGCAAGACTCCCTTATCGGTCCCTAACCGTGTGACGAGTATTGGAAAAAAATGTTTAAAACACGTTTTTTTTTAGAACCGATCAGGAACGGTAACCACACACTTAAGAAAAGTACAAGGATTCAGTATGTAGGATCGGTTCAGCCGAACCAATCGAAAAAACTTACAGTTTCCACAAGTAATGAAATTACTATCTAGTACTCACGGTACCGCAGACAGAGCCTGAACCGACAATGCAGAACAAATTCGGAATAATTTTGGCTTAAAACCGACACTTTAACCAACTTTTGAACTGAGCTGAAGGAGAAATCTCTGGAGCGACTGTTCAGTGAGGCGGAGTAAAGAATCTGACAGTTGGGTTTCAAAGGACTGCAGACAGAGACCTCAACCAAGCTCAAGCTCAACGTTCTATGCACTGCATAGAAAATTAACCCTATATTCTCCGGGGCAGTTTAAAGGCTGGAGCTAAATGCAGATTTTCAGAATACAGCAAGACTTCATGTTGTTTGAAACAGCCATCACAGAGGCAACAAGCCTTTGTATAAAGCAAATCAACACAACACAACAAAGGGAAAAAACGCTATGGTTCTCAAAAGAGGTGGCAGGGAAGGTTAAGGAGAGGAGGATAGCATTCAGGAAATATAAGAAAAAACAGAAGGAGCAGGACAGAGAACTTTATCAGTTAAAGCAGAAAGAGGCAGGGAAGGCAGTCAGAATAGCAAAGGCCCAAACTGAGGAAAGGATAGCCAACTCTGTTAAGAAGGGGGATAAGACCTTTTATAAGTACATTCGAGAGTGAAGAAAGACCAAAGGAGGGACACTGAGGCTTAATAAAGGGGAGAGAATGTGGTAGAGGGTGACAGTGAAAAAGCAGGGATACTGAACAAATATTTCTGCTCAGTATTCACAAAGGAAGGGGAAGGAGAGGTACCAAACCAAACAAGAGAAACACTCTGAAGACGGGGTTGATACCAGTCCATTTACAGAAGAAAGGGTTCTGAAAGAACTAATAAAACTGAAGGTGGACAAAGCAATAGGGCCTGATGGGATTCACCCAAGAATTCTAAAAGAACTAAGGGTAGAACTAGTGACACCGCTGACTACTCTCGTTAACAAATCATGGGAGGATGGGGTGGTACCTGAGGACTGGAGGAGAGTAGATGTGATTCCTCTTCACAAAAGTGGTAGCAGGACAGAGGCAGGAAACTACAGACCAGTTAGTTTGACTTCAGTGGTAGGGAAAATGATGGAATCACTTCTGAAGGACAGAACTGTTGAGTACCTAGAGGCCAGTGGGGCACAGGACCCAAGGCAGCATGGATTCATGATGGGAAGGTCATGTCAGACTAATCTAATAGATTTCTTTGACTAGGTGACCAAAGTAGTAGACCAGGAGGGGCTGTGACATGGCTCACCTAGATTTTTAGCAAGGCATTTGATACAGTCCCACACAAAGATTAATACACAAGCTAGCCAGCCTTGGAGGGTCCCAAGGTGATAGCCTGATAAAAAATTGGCCAAACAACAGGACGCAGAGGTAGTAGTAAACAGAGTCCACAGTGAAGAAAGGAGGGTTACTAGCGGGGTACCGCAGGGTTCAGTACTGGGACCGGTCCTTTTTAATGTCTTTATAAGTGACATTGCAGAGGAACTGGAAGGAAAAGTATGTCTCTTTGCAGACGACACAAAGATCTGCAACAAGGTTAATACACAAGATGGAGTGGAAAGGATGAGAAGGAACCTGGCAAGGTTGGAGGAATGGTCAAATGTATGGCAGCTCAGATTCAATGAAAAGAAGTGCAAGGTAATGCACCTGGGAAACAAAAACTCAGGGAAGAGTACAACAATGGGGGGTGAGATATTAACAACGTAAAACTGGAAAGGGACCTGGGGTAATTATATCATATGACCTAAAGGTGGGCAAGCAATGTGAGAAGGCAGTAAGAAAGGCTGGGGATACTGGGATGCATAGGGAGAGGCATCAATAGTAGAAAACAGGAAGTTGTTATCCTCTGTACAGACAGTTGGTGAGACCCCATCTGGAGTACTGTGTGCAGTTCTGGAGACCCCATCTCTGCAAAGACATAGACAGAGTGGAGGCTGTCCAGAGGAGGGCAACCAAAATGGTGCAGGGTCTGCACCAGAAGACATACGAAGAAAGACTAAAGCAGCTTAATATGTATACCCTTGAGGAAAGAAGGGAGAGAGGGGACATGATAGAAACTTTCAAGTACCTCAAGGGAATCAACAAAGTCCAAGAGGGTAGCATCTTTCAGAAAAAGAGATGCGCAAGAACAAGGGGGCACAATTTGAAGATAGAGGGGGACGGCTCAGAGGTAATGTGAGGAAGTATTTTTTCATGGAGAGGGTGTGGATGCATGGAACAGCCTCCTGAGGAGGTCGTGGAGTCAAGAACAGTAGGGGAATTCAAGAATGCATGGGACGGACATAAGGCAGTCCTAGTGGGGGGTAGGAGGAAGTAAGCTGTTGGTTAACTAGGATCTGCAGCTTATCTGTCAGGCAGGAAAATGGGCAGACTAAGTGGGCCAAGCGGTCCTCATCTGCCATCAAATTCTATGTTTCTATGTTTCTAGGGGTGACAACCGGGGTAAGCAAAGCCAAGCCATCTGCCTAATGCAGATCGCTGTCCCTATAGTTCTGGAGGCTACCTCACTGGCGTCATAAGATGCCCTTGCTTGGTGCCTTGCTAGCTCCAGGCCCTGAGCAGGAAGGGCAATGGCTTACCTGGTTTCCTCCATATCAGGCACTAAGGCTAGGAGTTGTCCTACCCTGGACCACAAGAACCAATCATTGGGAGCAAAGTGGGCCTGATGAGAAGCAATGGAAAGAAGGATCCGTGACGAACAGAAAATCCTTCTCCCCCAAAAATCAAAGTCCGCAGAGTCCGAGTCTGGGGGTCGGTCACAGTGGGGGGCATGAGGCCCTGAGGGGGTGTCCAGGCAGGTCAAACCCAAACAGGGATGAGGCAAGGCACCTGGAGACCCGGGGGGGGGTGCAATACCATTGGCGCAGGTCCCTCAGGGCTGGAACAGTGGAGAAGGGATGTAGCCAAAGCTGATGAGACACTTCTTGGAAGGGAACACCAGGTTGGCCTCACTGTACTCGCCTAAGAAAGCACGTGTCACATGCTTGGGATTGCTGACAGGGACTGGGGTTAGATGGAGCTCATCCAACAGCCTCGTGAGGAAGCACTGATACGAAGAAAAATCAGACACTGGCGAGATGTGGACAGACAATTCCTCTCCCTCTAAGGAGGAGGAGGAAGAAGATGCAGGCAAGCTCCGAGATTCAGAGTCCGGCTGCACGGAAGCATGGTGGAACACCTGCTGGTCCAGGACATGGAGGTAGGTAGGGAAATGTGCAGCTGAACCTCTGAATTGTTCCCAGGTGAGAGGTCCCCTGAACTGGGAATGCCTGGGATAGCCAGGGATGGAGGCAGAGGCACGAGGGACAAGCTCCTAGAAGCAAGAGAACGGCCTCTGTCAGGGCGGGGGGGCCTAGAGGAAACTCCCCACAAGGAGGGGGACCCGAAGGTCCCAGCAGCTAACAGCCGTTCAACCGATCGGAATGGTCAGAGCTGTGCCCATGGGAAGAAATCCCCCCGTGAGGTGACTAGGACCGTGTGAGTCCAGATGGATGGCCCCTGACCTCCTGAAGTTGAAGTCCTTCTCGAGGAACGTCCACACTGTGGCTATTCCCAGAACCCGGCTGGGCTCCGGTGAGGGCACGCTGTTCCACACCCAGACTTCTCAACCCTTCAGAGTCCGAGAGGGACCTCATCCTCATAGCCACCAGCCTAGGTAATTGACAACTCTGGGTAGACTCCGAAGAATCCACACAGGGAACAGTACCCTCCCCTTCCTGGTGTGCCCTGGGCTGTCCCAAATTTGGACTGTCCAAACACACCAGAGAAGGGGGTGCCCCAGCCAGAGGAGCAGATGTGCCAGTGGCCCCAGGTTGCATGGCAATGGCCACGAGGATCACCACCAGCTGGTCAGTACCACTGACCCCAGAGTCTACCAGCAACGACTGACCCCCAGAGGGAGGTCGAGTGGGGGCCGAGGTGCTGGACACAGACGGATCGGAGGATTCCGAAGAATCCGGGACCCAATCTGGATCAGACACAGAGTCCTCCTCCTCCAAGGTAGACCCTGAGGCCTGATGCCAGATCACTCCTCGATCCCTACAAGTTCCTGGAACATGAGCCGGACTACCTTCAGCCCCGGCACTGCAGGCGGTACCAGAGCCAAGCACGGCACCATGCCCGACAACGCCACTCTCCTTGGCACTGTGAATGGTACTGGAGTCGGGCGCGACACCGAGCTCCACCAGAGCCAAGGTTGGCACAGAGCGTGGCCCCATCCCTGACGCCGTGAACGGCACAGGAGTCGGAAGCGGCACTGACTTCAGTCCCCATGCCGCGCACGATGCCAAAACCAGAAACAGATCCATAAACCAAAGCAGCACTTCTCCCGATGTCGCCGACATCCCTGGCACCATGAACGGCATCAGGAGCAACAGTGACACTGAGGGACGGCCTGTCGCCGACTGCGAAGCAACCCTCCAGGCCTCTGACGCCATGAATGGCACCAGAACCAAGAGTGGCACCGCCAGTCAACACCAAGGAATGTGCTGGAGCACGACACTGAGGGAGCCTTCACCTCCGAAGAGGTGACTGCCATTGCGGTGCTTCCTGTCTGCTCCCCAAAAGGGTAGACTGAGCCTCCTGCACCGCAGAGCCCCCTCTGTGGCAAGGCTGAGAGAGGCAGAGGCCCCCTCCTCCACAGGATATATAGGAATGGGAGGGGACCCAGAGGAAGGGTCGAGAATCCTGGCCTAGGCCCACCGACTGGGAACCTGCCCCCCGAATGTCAGTGGCACACGTTCGACTTTAAAAGTGCAGATCTCAAGAACTCGACGGTCCATAGAGAAGCAGACATCGCAGTTGTCCATGTCGAGGGCCAGGCCAAGGCAGGAGAGACAACAGTCATGCTGGTCTGTCACAGAATAAAGGTGGCCACAGGGGCACCGATGCATTGGCGGCCATCCCACCTTCGACTATTTTTTGCCCTCAGGACGAGACATGACCGCACAGTAAACAATAAACAAAAAACAGTACTCAACGTCACTATAAATAATGAAACGGTCTTACCGGCCAGAAGCGACGTCGAGCAGGGCGAAACAGAAATGAGAACCTTCATACATTAGGCCACGAAAGATAACTAGGTTGCACATGCACTTGCTTTGCCAGTTCACAGCCTACGCACATCTGGCGCCGAGGGCAGAAGAAGAAGAACTGAGGCTGGGGCGGAGTCGACAACAGATAACGGCCAACCCATGAGCGCCATGTAGAACGTCAGCCCTGTGGTTGACTCCACCCATAGGAGAAAAAAAAAGTATTTGCAGGGTCCTAGCTTTGGCGCTGTACCCAGTAGTGATGAATGGTGAAGACTGACACAGATAAGATCTATGAGAAAACAGACACCCCCAAAGTGAGGCACAAGACAAAACTGCCTGCCTTACAGAGCTGAGAACTGCCATTATCCCACAATTATGGACACCCTAAAATGCCTCACTGTGGTTATAATATGGATCCCCCTTCCGACCTGGTGATGTGAAGGGCTGAGGCACTGGGTGCCGCTCCTCCTGCCACTCAAGAGACGTGAGATTAGGAACGAGCTCAGGTCATCAGAGGTCGGCTGGGTCGGGAGAAGACTGAGCATCCAATGGGCTGCTCCCCTCTCCATGACTTGGGAGGCCTGCTAGCCTGGCCATAAACTACTACCAGGTGGAGGACTGCTGGGGCGGACATAAACTGCTACCAGGTGGAAGCCTGCTGACCCGGCCATAGACTGCTACCAGGTGGAGGGCCTGCTGGCCCAGACATAAACTACTACCAGGTGGAGGCCTGCTGACGGTGCAGCTTGAATGGCAAGAAGGAAGGGGCCACAGCAGCACAATGTGTGTGTGTGCCTCTACACACACATGAATATGCGTACTGCGGCAGGGCTGGGAGAAATCAGAAAAATTGTGCTGGGTGCTTGATGAAGCTCTGTCCATCTGTCCCCGATCCGTGCTATTGCCTGGGACCCTGTTCTGCACCAGATTTGTTTGTGTGGTTTGATGATGGCCCTCCTTCCTCTGGCCCAACCATGGAGGGAAAGACATAGAGGAACCCAGCTGACCAAGTGAGTCCTGGGGGAGGTAGTTCCTGATTGATGGAGGCAGGGACAGGGGTAAACAGCTGCTACTCAGTAATCAGCGGAGAAAAATCTATAGGAAAAATAGATCCCCCCTGTCTTTAAAATTAAATTTATGCCATTTCTCCCCCCCTTGCAATCCCCCCTCCCACCACACACTCAGTCTCTTTTATATCTTTCCATTATCTACTCTGTTTTACTTGTCCTTTAACAGTGTCACCAACAGCCCTATGTGTCATCACACCAACTCAGTGGTCTACCAAGCACCACTCTCCATAAAGGCCAGTGGCACATATGGTCATGTGGTGATGGGAGCGGATGTGAAGTGTTGGACAGACCCTGGCAACAATACAGTGGTGAGGGTTCCATGAATATGCATGATTCATCCTCCTGAGCCATAAGAGACCAGGCAAATTCTGCAGAGTGCCACTGAGCCCTCACCAAAATGGAGGTGCATGCAGCAGACTATGCATCTAACTCTCACCGTCCAAACTATGACTCCTGAATCTGGAACTGATCCCATGTCTCCCACATGGCAAGTAGGTGCTCGACTCCTGGACTGCCAGGCTGGCCCAATCCCTGAGAGTTAATTTTAAAACTGAGTAATTAGGTTCAAAAGGTTAAGTATTTATGATCTGTGCATCACTTCTGACCAATCAAAGCTCTTCTTTTCTTTTACTCATTTTTTTAACACAACATAATAACATCTTTGTTTTGTAAGCATATTAAATTATCATACGAACATACGAAATTGCAGGCAGATACAGGCCTTATGGTCTATCTAGTCTGCTCGAGTGTGCAGCACATCAGTCCATTAGACTGCAGCTGCCTCCCTACCAGTTTGTACTCTCCCTTTGAATCTGTCCCACCCCTCTTGAAGCTCCCCATTGTCTGCAATAATATGACTTCCTCTGGCAGTGTGTTCCATCCTGCTACCACCCTTTCGGTGCAATAGTGTCTCCTCATTTCCCTCCTGAATCTGCCCCCCTCCAACTTCAGAGAGCGCCCTCTGGTTTTCCTTCCACCTTAAGACTGAACACACACCTGGTGCCCACTATGTTCATCCCCTTCAGGTACTTGAAGGTCTCGATCATGTCCCCCCCATCCCCCAGGGTATACATATTGAGCTTTCTCAGTCTCTCCTCGTAAGGTCTATCCTCCAACCCCAGGATAATCTTTGTTGCCCTGCGCTGCACTGCCTCCAGCAGTTTGATGTCCTCTTTTAAGTAGGGGTGCCAGAACTGCATGCAATACTCCAAGTGGAAACTTGTTCCAGAAAGCTCTGTGCTGTCACTAGCAAGGATGGAGAAGTACTGGAAAAAGTAATACACCTTATGGTTACAATTACTTATGTCTTTTTATACAAAAGAAAGACATAACTGTAACTGATTACATTTATTCGAAAGTAACTAACCTATTACTTTCAAAACATGTAATCTGTTATAGTTATTTATTATTTTTGTATTGTTTTTGTATAAAAAGAAATAAGAAACTATAATTGTAAGATGTATTACTTTTTCTAGTACTTCTCCAGCCTTGTTAGTGACTGCACAGAGCTTCCTGAAACAAGTTTCCAAACGTAATAGAAAGTAATAGAAAAAGTAACTTACCCAACACTGACCCTAGCAACCTGTTTGCCTTTGCCACTGCCTTCCTGCACTGTGCTGAGTAGTTCATTTCCCCAGTCACAAGCACCCCCAGACCCTTCTCCTCCTTGGATGTGGATAATCGGACACCCTCCAACCAGTAACTGTATCCTGGGTTCCTGGCTCCCAAATGCATCACTTTGCACTTCTTGGTGTTGAACCCAAACTGCCAGGTGTGCAACCATTCCTCCATTTTCACCAAATACTCCTGAAGTACTTTGCCTCCCACACCCCCATCCACCTCAGCACAGATCCTGGTGTTGTCTGTGAAGAGACTGATCTTATTCTTGAACCCTACTGCTATGTCTGCGATGAAGATGTTAAACAGGACTGGTCCCAGTACCGAGCCCTGTGGGACACCACTTGTCACTGCCCTGGGCTTTGATGCCTCACTCCCCACCACTACCTTCAGATGTCTCTTTCGCAGCCAATTTTCAACCCATCTGACTAGTTTCCTCCCTACTCCCAGACTCTTCAACTTGCAGGTCAATTCCAACCCCAAAAGCTAACGCTCTACTCTGATTGCCTGTGCCAGGTTAAAGCCAAGCACAGAAAAACAAGAGAATGCACCATGCTACAGCATACAAATCAATTTATAGTTGCAAACAGTGCATACAAAATCACAGCTGCAAACCATAAGCAGCAGAACTCCTGACCAGGTTTCGCCCATAGGCTTTGTCAAGGGGTGGGGCAGGTCAACCTACCCTGGGGCACTGAATCGAAGGTCTTGCTGAAATCCAGGTAAAGTATGTCCACTGCACGGCCCCTGTCCAGTGCCCTCATAACTCAGTCAAAAAAGTCAATGTCAGATTCCATCACAGCTCCACACCACTCTCCATGTCCCTGCGGGCTGCTACACCCCCCCCACCTCACTCTCCCCAGGGTCCTCACCAACTATCATATAGTTCAATTAAAGCATAGCTTGAAGGTGACTGATAATGTGCTTTAGTGCTTAGAATCAGCATTTCACCCCACTTGCAGGCCACAACAAACCAACTTCAGGACTGCGATATACATGCTGAATTAATTATAAATTAAATTCCTTACTTTCTGTTTACTGTCCTGGAGCTCCTTCATCAAGCCTTCGTTTTTGTAAGCTAACCGAGCCACTTCAGCCTCTAATTCACTTAATCTCTGTACCTGAGTAACGGAAGACAGAAAAAAAATCATGCAGCCATGAAAAGAAAGGAATTACATGATTTCACCCTTATAGTAAGGGCAAAACACAGTCATTCAGACTAACATTATCTGGATTTGCACAATGGCCATCGCAATGCTGTGTCTCACAAACAACCTATACTGTATACTCTGTGTACATCCAACAATGCATACACACTGGTTAACAAAGATCTCTGTTAACCAAGATCAGACAGAGATTTCATTTTACAAATGGGGTATACATTTTATAGGATCTGTATCTTTAAAAGCATAATGCTTCTACCATGTAGGGCTTCGCTGTATACCAATGTCTCTTTCTGCCATGATATCACTTCTTAATACTAAGAGGACAATGCAAAAATGTAGTTATTCTCTTTCATGGGATTATTACCATCTCTTTGTATTTTTTCAGTTCTTGATCCAGTAATTCTTTCTCCTTCTCCCATTCAAACTGCTGCTGAAGCTGTTCCCTTTCCAGCTTAGTTAAGGCCTCCTGCAGTTGCTTGGCAACCATGGATGATTCTTCTTTCTGACGTGTAATTTCTGCCAACCTTGTGCTTAACAGCTGAATTGTGTCCTGGTTGGTCTTAACCTTAGCAGTTAGATCTGAATTCTCGCTGATTACTTCTATGTTCCTAGCATTCAGCTGAGACAGATCATCTTTGCACTTCTTGTTCTGAAAAAGAGAAAAATCACATTATAAAAAAGTTACCTACCTTATAACTGTGTTTCTTCTAATCAATATTTTCATGTGATTACCACTTTAAGCATACAACATACGCTCGCTGCCCTGGAATGTTCAGAATAATTTTAAACCAATCATCAGAAGGCCCAAACTTAACCAATAAATGTGCTTATAAATTTAACATTTTATTTTCAATTAAAAAATCTAAAAATTCCAACAATTTTTTCTACAAATGCAAATCGAGAAATTTTTCAAACAGTAACCTATTCACTTGATAGCAAATGTATAACAGAAAAATAAATAATGAAGAACCAATACCTATTCTAAGAGGGCAGGCAGGGAGGGTAGTGGTTATCAGACGAAAATATCAGTTAGAAGAAATACAGTAACGGCTGGCCTGGTGGCGCTGAGGGTTGAGGCGCTGGACGCCACACCTCGTGCCACGCCGGCAACCCGGGTTTGGGAATGAGCCTGGGCCATTGGGGGTCAGCAGGGGAGGGAGAGGATTGAGTGTCCGGAAGATGGCTCTCCTCTCCCGGGAGGGAGGGGCACAGTTCAGGTTAGGGCTGACCTCTGGCGGAAGCCTGAGGTACAGCAAGTGTGTGGAGCTAAACAGACAGGGTTGGGAGTGGTGGACGTCAGCGGAATGCCTTGACATTGGACGCACACCACTCCCCAGAAAAGCAGAAAAATCACCCGCAGCGATGCCTGGAGACAGGCCCCAGCATCACGAGACCAGGACCGGAGAGGGGTCGCACGAGTCCGGCCAACACTTGGATGATGGATGGAAGGCTTGGGGGTAGGCCTCCCACCCCACTAAGGGGGTAATCCGAGGGTGATGACAGGGCGGACGTGTGAAGGGCTCATATCCCGGAGACCTGGCAGGCATAATGCCTTGGGAGTCCCTGAGGGAAGGTAGGCGCTGTGGAAGAAGGGGGGAGAAAATAGAAACTAAAAAAATAAAAAAATAAAACTATAATAACAAGGTAGGTAATTTCTCTAGCAACATCAATGTCTCCAACTGCATACCACTTTAGCAGACTCTAAGCTGTACCACAAGGAGGTGGTACTAGGATACTTAGGGAATGTGTTCTGAAGCACAGAAGCCCCAAACCTAGCATCTTTCCTGGAGTGGACAGCAATACGGTAGTGGTAGTGGGAAGTGAAGGTATGGGTCGAAGTCAAGACCACACTGCAGCTTCACAAATTTCTAGAAGTGGGATGTCCCTGGAAGCTAAGTCAAGATGGGGTATCTCTACCAACCTGTCTGTAACAATGTGAAATACAAGCTACTAG
This sequence comes from Neoceratodus forsteri, assembly GCA_016271365.2. Taxonomy (NCBI): domain Eukaryota; kingdom Metazoa; phylum Chordata; order Ceratodontiformes; family Ceratodontidae; genus Neoceratodus; species Neoceratodus forsteri. The sequence goes on along the minus strand of CM057450.1, from coordinate 1,746,461,846 downwards.
TCATTGAGAAATACTTTTCTTGGATGATTTATAACCCTCTGCAACCTCTCTGTATCTCTGACAAATAACTGGATATATCCACCTATAATGGGTTCTGTTCTATTAATACAGTAACTGAAAGCCCTCTTAACATTCAACTTGTGGAACTGTGCTTTCTTTGGATTTGACTGAGATTTAGAGAAGAAAACTGGCAAAAAATAGATTCATATGAAATTCTGATACCACTTTAGGAAGGAACTTCAAATCTGTTCCGAGGACAACTTTCTCTTTCTGGAAACTAAGGTAGTCAGGGAGAATGAAGGGAGCCTGAATCTCACTCTCTTTGCTGAATTAACTGCAACAAGATCACCTTCAAAATAAGGAATTTTAGATCACAGGAATGTAACGGTTCATAAGGCTCCTTCATGAGCTGAGGAAGGACCAAGTTGAAATCTGAAGTGGGACAAGGTTGCTTTACAGAAAGGTAAAACTTGTTTAGCTCACCGACACGATGGCACAAAGGGTTGAGGAGCTGGACACCACACCTCACAGCAAGCTGGCGGCCGGGTTCGGGAATGATCTTGGACCATCGGGGTGCCGGCATCGGGGGGGGAGGTGGAGCAGGATCGAACATGCTGATGGGCAGCTCTCCTCTCCAGAGGGTGGTGAGGGTGGGTTGGCAACCCCCCATAGTGCCGCTCCCACCAGGTGGAGGTCTGGTCAGTAGTGTAGGCGGAGAGGGGGTGACAAAAAAGTTATGAGAGGCTGGAAGGAGCTGAGCTGGTGCTGTGAGGTGCATGCATGTCTCCACATGCTCGCACGGCCGTGTGCCAGGCCTCGGGTGGGGGCAAGGGAAGAAACCTGTGAAATACCTATGTGTCCTTGTCGCCAAGTTGGTAGAATTAGGTGACGGGGACCAAATAGCTCAATAAAAAGACAAATAACTTGTTTAGCTCATTGAAAAATTTTATAAATGCCAAATTCGAAGCTACACATTTTTTACCCAGTTTTGACATGTAGGCTGAAACTGCGGAAACTTGTACCTTAAGAGATGAGAAGTGAAGTCTCTTCTCTTTAAGATGCAACATGTTGTCTAGGATGTCAGAAATAGGTGACCGAGCTAGAGAAATATGACTGGAATTGTACCAAATAGAAAAAAAAAAAACTTTCCATTTTAAGGAATATGTTTTCTAATAGTTGGTTTTCTGGAAACCTTTAAAACTTCTACACCTGGGTGAAGAAATTTATTTCAGCAAATTCTAACTCCTCAGGAATCAAGCTTTGAGTGAAAGGATTAAGGTTTCAGATGAACCATCTTTCCTTGAGCCAGATAATTTCTTTCTTCAGAGGTAGAGACAGAGGCTTCTTTGCGAACAGTCTGAGAAGTTAATGGTACCAGGGTTGCCTGTGGCAATCTGGGGCTATGAGCAGTGCCACTGCAATATTGTATCTGCAATTTGATTTCAATATTCTCAATTTTGTCAAAGAGGAAGCTGAGTTGCTGGGCACTGGCTTAGGAGCCAGGGGGTCATAGGTTGCCACTCTACTAGAGCCAAATACTCACTGTGTGACTTTAGTGCTCCAGTCCACTCAGATGTGGAAATGGGTAGAATTAGGACCACACTAGAAACAAGATCATTACATCTATCTTGGATAAGTAAATGGTAAAAAAAATATATATATATATATATATATTGGCAGCATTGCTCTTTAACCTAGGAGTAAAGGATGATTTGAAGGTGCTGTGGGTCACCCTGGACACAAGAGTCAGAGGCACTATTCAAAATGGAGTGATATACAGACTTCCAACACAGCAGGAAGAATTGGACAAGGCATTAGGAGAAGTCATCAGCGAGATGGCAAAGAAAGGGGGAGGTGCTGCTGGCTAGGACCTTCAATGTGCTAGATGTAGACTAATGCCTCCCAGCTGCACCCTCTGCTAGAAGCAGGGACATCCTACTGCAGGAGGCATTTCTCAGGCAGCTAGTCAAAGAGCCCACTTGAGACAAGGCAGTGCTAGACCTGGTGCTCACAAACAGGGACAGTGTTGAAAATGTCAAGGTGGTTGTCACCTGGGGATCAGCAGTCACTGTTCAGTGTGGTTTAGCAAAAAGACAGCAGCAGAGACAAACCACACAAGGATGAGGGTCCTGGACTTCAGCACGGCAAATTTTAAAAAATGGGCGAATATTTCAGACTCAACCTAGCAGAGGGGGGATTGTCAGGGTGGGGTGGTGGAACAGTGGGGTAAATTGCAAGAAGGCATAGTGAAGGCAACAAACCTCTGCACAAAGGAAGTGAGCAAAATCAGAAGGGAAAAACAGACCACTATGGTTCTCGAGGGAAGTGGTTACACAGGTAAAGGCTAAAGGGGTAGCATTCAGGAGGTACAAGGAGATGCAAAGGGAAGAAGATAGGTTGGTGTACCGGGTAAAGCAGAAAGAAGCAGGACAGGCAGTTGGGGGTGCAAGCAGAGGAAAGAACAGCCAAAGGGGTAGCTAATAGGTACAAGGCTTTATTCAGATACATAGATGAAAAGAGGAAACACAAGGGGAGCTATTGTGAGGATAAGAAGGGCAGGAGGAAGATTGTGAAGAGGATGATCAGGAAACCGACATCCTGATTAGGTAAGTGCACACAGCACACCACCGGCCCCCACACACAATCCCTGGCCACCTCTGCACTAGCCCTGGCCCCCACAGCAGCTGCTCTAGTCCCCACAGCATCTACCCTGGCCCCCACTGCACCAGCCCTGGCTCCCTCAGCATCAATGCTCGGTCTTCACAGTGGAGGGAAAGGGGAAATAGACCACACAGAAGCAGCAGGAACATGGAAGGGAGGGAGGTGGAAACAAGTCCATTAACAGATGAAAGAGTCTTGAGAGGCCTTGCGACGATGGGGAAGTCCCTTGGCGGCCGAGACTCTTAGTCGGAGAACCGACCATCAGCTATTTGAGTGGCAATTAGACCACAATTGGTAGAGAAGCTGGAGTCAGCTGAATCAGGACTAGCTTAATCGGTTCCATCGGTGGAGTCATGTCAGCCTTCGGGCAACAGCCAAGTGATGGCCTGCATAGAAACCGAGGTTGGTTTGGCACCGATAAACACCAGCTGTTGCCACATCAGGTCTTCCTTCATTGCATCAACGCAACTTGCTCTGAAGCCTCTCCTCACCCGAGGAGGATGAAGAATAGTGGCGCTGCTGCTTTCCATGGCGGCAAGAGCGGGAGCGCTGATGATGGCGGGGACCGGCTTGACCCATGGGAAGAAGACTGAGACCTCGACTGTCGGGGGACCGGTGGAGGGTCTCCTCCTCCTGGTCAGGGACCAGAGGCAGTGGGACAACGGACTGATCCATCCCTCCAATGGTCTGCGTCAGGACCGGGGTCCTAGACAAGGAAGTATTGTCCCCTTCAGTCGAAAACTGGTCAGTTGCCTCGAGAAAAATATCAGCTGGGGCTTCGACCAGCATCTTTGTCAAAAGGCCCGATGGGGTTACTGTGGAGTCAGCGGCCAAGGCCAAGGATTTGACCAAAGTCAAATCCGGAAAAGCATGGGAATCTGATGCCCTCTACTGACAGCGCTCCCAATTGACAATGAATCTTTTCTGTCTTAGACTCTTTCTTACATTTAGATTTGCCGGTGGGTCCCTGACCAAAGGTTGGCAGGGACTGGCTCAATTCCTTGAAGAAGCCCGTAAATGTTGAGCCCAGCTGAAGCAGCATGAAGGCAGAAGCTGAGGAGGAATGGTCCGCCTCCTCTTCAAAGGCTGCAAGCTGCTTAGCACACCCCGCAGCTGTGGAGACCACCCAAAGGGCATCCTTGTATTTGATGGATGAGTTCCGTTGTGCCGGCAGCCCAGTTTCAGGTGGCGAGACGGTTCTTAAAGATGGTAGAATGAAACAAGTGGCAAAAGTCGCAGGCCTGGTGATCATGGTCACGCCCCAGACAGTAGATGCAGGTGGTGTGTGGGTCGATCCTGGACATCTTCTGCCTGCAAGGGCACTGGCAGAACCTGGGAGTGGACTATTGTCCATTGCGGTTGCGATCGAAGATCGAGTAGAAGACAAAACTTGCGAGAGTTGGTTTGGAAGTAATTCCAAAGAATTTAAGCGCTAGGACCTCCTCAATGCGGAAGCGGTAAGGAGGGAACCTGCTTCTTCCAGCAGAAAGGAAAATCTGGTGTCATGGGATGGAGCCGAGGGAGTTACCACCTGGGTGGGTGGGAGGAGCCAGCCTGAAGACTTTCCAGCACATCTTAAAGGGAAAGGACACTGCCAGTTAGTGTGGATAGAACATCATATCCACATCTCTAGAAGCAGTTTTTCTTAAATTCAGTCTATCTCCTAAAGAAACAAACATTGGTCTGAGTTAACACAGCTGCTATGCTGCTTTAAGAGTGCCGGAGGGTAGCTTAAAGTGATTTTCTGAGTTTTCCATAGCAAATGGGATTAGGAACCTGCAAGAGTTGTGATTCAATCTCTAGCAGACAAACTACAAAAACAAATGCTGTTTTCATGAGAAAATGCTTTTATTTCTGTGCTCTGCTTCGTTTGCTTAACTCGCCTTTTTTTTCTCAGTGCTGCAACCCCTAACTGAGACATCATGCAAGGAAACAAATTTTCTAAGCACTGTTGTGAAACAGAGACCTTAGGGTTACTACCTGCCCTGATTTTTGCAGGACAGCCCTGATTTGGGCAGCTGTGTCCTGCAAAAAAAAAAAAGAACATGAAAAATATTGCATGTCCTGACCTTATAGTAGAAAAAAACAATATGTCTTTCTTCTAAATGTTGCAGACAATATACTACCTTAACTAAAATGCCTTAAAACGATAAGAAACAATAGAAACAACCAAAAACTACAACACTTACTCTTAATTCTGATTATTTTGAGAAAACAGGTTCTTGCATTGGTCAGTGTTACATATCGTCCTGTAAAAACTTGTAACATGGGGCAAGAAACACAGACATCCAACTGATGCAATGTCACCCCGTGACTGTTCGTTAATGACTGTTAACAAACGGCATGGTGAGAAGTCGGGCTACATATCTCTCTCTAGCAGTATGGGACTTGTTTAGTACTTATCAGTACATGTAGCTTATGTCTGCTATTGACATTCAAGTAAGCGAGAGCTGTGAATTGTATTAAAGATGCAGGCAAAACTATACTTGTAAGAGGCAGAAAGGTAATATTTGGGAAACCCACTCACATGCCCTGCGGAACTCTACTGAGCTGCACAGTTCCTACCCGTTGTTCCCAATCACGGAGAAGACCTATAGTGTTAGTCCCTGTAGTACCTGTTCCTGGAGAGAGCAAGGAGCGAGTGACTCAGCTGCAACTGGCAGATAGTGAGCACTTGGGAGAGAACCTGGTATTGTATCTCAGGCATCCAGAGCTGGAAAAGCAGTTTACGACTGTCTCCTGTTTTTGTTTCTCAGAGCGACTGCGACAGAGACAGACAGCATTTTTCACTGTGCAGTCTGGCAAGAGAGTGAAAGCACTTTCCCCGGAGATACTCCCCCCCCAATCAGTGCTTGCATTATGTCGAGCAGAAGGCAGTGACAGCGGGTGGCGATATGTAGGGATGCGAGAGAGCTGCCACTCGCTGTCAGGTGTGTGAGAGAGACAGAACACTGTGGGCATGGAGACAGAGTGGGATCCTACACAGATGTAGTCAGCTTGCTAACTCATCGAGAGACAGTGAGAGAGAAGGACATTTTCTAAATTGTTACACTGTCCTGTCTCTCTCTGTATTCACGCTCGGTGCTGCCCATTCAGGGTATGTTCGACAGGAGAGAGCACTCAGATCGAGGAGTGTGTGCTATAACAGCAGCCCCACAAAGCAGCACAGATGTGTGTTTTTGGGGAGGTGCTAAAGAAAAGGTAGTAGGCAAGGTAGCAGAGGCTGTGATGGACAAAGCAATGTCACAAATCATGTCATTACTGTATATGTCACATTTCTATGTCCATCACAGTAATGCAGCATGCATTCTTTGTTGAGGACTATTTTGCAAGATGGCAGGATACAGTTCCTTTTTTGATGTTTAAACAGCAAAAAAACACCTTTTTGGATTTTTTTTTTGTTTGTTCTTTAAACATTTACATACCCTATGTTATAAGTGCATTAACACACTCCAAGGTGTGCAGTTATTGGGGATTAATGCACACCCCGGGTGCTGCGAGGACACTTAATATATGCACAATGCCTTGTTTTGAAAGTAAATATTTGAGAGCTTTTATTGTTGAAGCCACTACGGAAATATGAGACTGCACCTCATAGTAAGGAAATTGTAAAACAATTTATTGAACCCACAAGTCTTGCTACATGTCTACATATTACAGTGAAGCCTGCCAGCATGAAACCCAACCTGCAGAATTCTGCAGTAGAGTTACTGCAGGAAACAATACAGTCTCAATGGTAGTTAATCCCTTTGTCATGCAGGGAAACTGAGAAACTGCTCTTCATCCTGGTGGGCTTCACTGTAGGTCCTATACTGCAGTCACCACTGCCAAAAAAGGGACTGCATTTCTGAGTAACAAATATTGAAACAATTGTCTAATTTATCCAGAATTCCTTGGTGCTATATGTAAAACAGTGACAATTCCCTTGTATGACATCATTCTGGGGGTGTGGCTGCACACAGAAAACTGGAGGACACAGTGCTGATAAAATATCAAATAAATTACCATGATAGATTTTTTACAAAACAAATTGCAGCTTCAGCATCTGAAGCATGGGGGCAATGGCATACTATGTGAAACAGCATCTGTGAAATCTCAGAAAATCATTTAACAGCATTCACAAACAAATGGAGCCTGACTAATGGTAAAGCTTGTTCAGGTCCTGAACAACGCACTATGAAAGGAATTGCAGGCCAGTAGAAATCTGCTGTCTGAGCCGAGTGGCTTACTTTTCTGTTCCTCTGCTACAAAAGTGCAAACAGCAAAGAACGAGGTTGGTGGTTTGAGCGGAGCAGAATGGTTTACATAAATGCTGCTGTTCACTTTTCTGTTCCTCTTATTTATTTAGTTTGTTGTCTACCGGTAAGATGCACTAGACAAACAGTTGCCTATTTTCAGACATGACCTGGGAGAGTGCAAACATATATATTTAACAATGTAGTCCAATTCAATAGTGACAATCTTGGAATATACAGACATAATATCAGCCAAGGTATACACAGCCATTTGTGGAGCAACATGTACATGTCAATATGAGCAGTACAGTTCCAAGTCTATCACTAAGCATGTCATTTAATTGAACAAAGAGGGTTAGGCAGCTCAAAGCAGGAGAGTTACCAATTCAAGTACAATAGCCTATTTGACTACACAGTGTCAAAGCGCCATGCAGATACAGTTGGCAGGATTGAGTAAAGGCTCATAGTTTTGAAGCTTTGGGACAAGAACATGCATATGACTGGGGTAGGTAAGATTGAAACTTGTTCCGAAAGCACCAGCAGTTGCACAATGTCTGATATCAGTTGGGATATTATTCCACAGTTTCAACGTGATACAGCAAAGCCTGCATCTCCAAGCTTGGTCTTTGTCCTAGGTGTAGTGAGTAAATCAAGATCTGTAGACCTTAGAGGGTAAGCATTTCTGTCTGGCACCAAATAAGATGATAGAGCAAAGTGACAGATATTATAAGCCACATCCCATTTGTGCAGAAAATGGTCGGAAGTATTCGAGAAGACAGGAAGACCATAGGTATGCTTACGGAGTAAAATATTCCTGGCTACCGACATGCGAGCAGATGGGGTGAGGTTACGACTGGCATGGTACGCTAATCCCAACCTGGCATTAACTTCTCTGCAGACCATGGTCAGGTGAAGGGAGAAATCCAGGGAAAAGTCCAACATGATACTCAGGTATTTGAATGAGAGGACAGTGTCAAGGGAGGTATTATCCCTAGTCATAAGCACTGGCATGGGATTATTCTTTAGCTGGCTAGGGGTGCCAAATAGCATTGCATGGATTTGGCTGCATTCATTACCAGCTAATTCTGAAGGTGCCAGGATTGTACACACCTTAGGTCAGCATTAGTTTATTGTTGAGGTCAAAAGTGTCCTTAGTGCTCATTTAGAAGACAAGATCATCAGTATGCATGAGGGGATTGCTATTTTTAAAGCAATGGTGTGCTGAATTAACGTGGAGTGAGAAGAACAGTGGTCTAAGTATGGAGCCCTTAGGGATGCCAGCATTGACGGACAGGATCAGATAAGGAATGGCTGAAACTGACTGGCTGCTGTCTGTTGGACAGATAGTATTTGGACCAGGGAAGGGCAACATCTGAGATTCCCAGGTCAGTAAGTTTATTACAAAATAATGAGTGGTCAACCAGGTTGAAGGCCTTAGTGAGATCGATGAATACTGACCCAGTGAGTTCTCCTTTATCGATGGAATTTGTGATATTATTGGTTAGAGTGAGTAAAGCAGTGGTGGTGCATGTGTGTTGGCAGAAACCATCTTGAGTTGAAGAAAGGAGGTTGTAGGTAGTGAGGTAATTGGTAAATTGTGTCGATATGATTTCTTCTAGTATCTTGTTAAGGGCATGAAGGATGGCTATAGCATCTGTAGTTATTTATGAACTTGCTATTGCCTTTTTTATGTACTGGAATGGCATTTGACATTTTCCAGCTAGAAGGTACTGTATTAGTGGTTAGGGATAGATTTAGGATCCTGGCAAGTGGCACTGAAAGCTCCCGAGCAGATAATTTAAGGAGTTTTGGCTCATTGCCGTCAGATTGAATCAAATGGAAAGCAGCTCCAATACCTGTTGTGCAAGGTAAAGTCAATATAATAAATCCATGAAAACCAGCACTGACAACATTCCAAAATCAAGACAAGATTTATTGTTGTAAGGTACAAGTTCAACACATTATGCCTGTTGCAGCAGCAGTGACCACTTACCAACTAGTTGCCCCAACCTCTGCGTGTGACGCACTTCCTCAAGGGATGACAATGTATTGTAAAATGTATTGAAAGCACTGGATATTGTGGTGGGGTTATTATAATTTGTGCAGCTACGTCCAAGCCCATGGATTTGTTGATGATACTCCAGGACTGGCGAGGGTTTCTGTTAGAGGAGTCAAGCTGGGTTTTATCATATTTGACTCCTCTAACAGAGATCCTTACCAGTTTTGGAGTATCATCAAAAAATCCATGGGCTTGGAAATAGGCCCCACCCCCTCTTGACATTGAGGTTTGTGGTGTAAATTATAACCACCCCACCACAATATCCAACACCTTCAGTACATTTTTCTCAGACCTATCAGCATACACTTCAGCTTTTCTCCCCTCCCTGCCTATGCAAACAGCACTTTACTCCAGCATGTATGGCACTGTCAGTGTCATTCACCAACAGAAGAGCATCACATCTGCTACCTTTGGAAAATGATGGACTTCTAGTATCTAGCAGAAAGCCAGTCTGATAGGAAAGAGAAAAAAGCAAATGAAAGGAATGCCACACACACCATGAGCTGTTCTTCAGTCCCACTTCATAAACACTGGCATGACATATGTTAATGGACGTGAGGACTGGAGAACAGCCTATGATGTGTGGCATTACCTTACCCTTTGCTGTTTATTGCTTTTCCTAACAGACCGTCTTTCAGCCAGATAGTAAAAGTCCATCACTTTCCAATAAGTGTTAAGAATAGTTACTAGTCAATCATGTTTTACTGTTTTTTTTTTTACTGCACTTTATATGTATGTCTGGCACTTTAAATGTATAGCACTGTATGCCCTTAAATTAACAGGCATGATTATTCTAATTTATTGTCCTAGTAAGTGCTAACTGAAGTGCCTATAAAATGGTACCTTTGAGTTAAGTGCAAATAACTCTGAAGAAGCCCTATGATGCTCTGGCCTGGTGTTCTGAAATAGTCTGCACTTTAAGATTTCAAGTAATTTAAAGTTTTAAGTAAGTAAGTTTCGGGCCCAAATTTCCCCAGTCACTAAAAAATACCACCAACAGCTTAATCTGGTTCAGTTTCAGTTGGTTACCATCTGTATCCCCCCTCCCCCTAGTCACCCCCAAAAGGGACTTCTAGTCTCAGTGAGCCTACCAGGTCAACAAAATTCAATAAATAAATAAATAATTTGAATTTGCACTTCATATGTTTGCGTGTCTTCACTAGTAGCACGTATAAAGTGCTTCTTCTCCTCCCAGTTTTCCCTTTTGTTCTGTTGCTTTGATTCCTTCCCTTATGTAAAGAGCTACTCCTCCTCCTCTTTTACCCTCCCTGTCCCTCCTGTAGATAGTGTATCCTGGTATGTTTACGTCCCAGTCATGGTTTTGTGTGTACCATGTGCAGACCATCTCAGAACACCAGGCCAGAGCATCATAGGGCTTCTTCAGAGTTATTTGCACTTAACTCAAAGGTACCATTTTATAGGCACTTCAGTTAGCACTTACTACCAATGCCCGTAGTCTGAGTAACAAGCTTCCTGAATTAGTGGCCTTGATGGAGGAGGAACATCTGGATATGTGGCAGTCACAGAAACATGGTACACACAAAACCATGACTGGGACGTAAACATACCAGGATACACTATCTACAGGAGGGACAGGGAGGGTAAAGAGGAAGGAGTAGCTCTTTACATAAGGGATGGAATCAAGCAACAGAACAAAAGGGAAAACAGGGAGGAGAAGAAGCACTGTGGGTAAATTTGGAGACCGGCAATGGAACCACAATCCGCACAGGGTTAGATACAGACTCTTCTCCAGGGGAGGAAATGGACAAGGAAATGATAGAAAGTATACTTAGAATGGCAGAAAAAGGGGAGATATTGCTGATGGGTGATCTGAATATGCCAGATGTTAACTGGAGTGCAGTTGCAGCAGCCACTTCGAAGAGTGGGGTTATTCTAGATGCCCTACAGGGACATGCCTTAGACAACTAGTATTGGAGCCCACTCGAGAGGGAGCAATCTTAGACCTGGTTCTCTCAAATGGAGATGAAGAGAGGATCTCAGATGTAGAAGTGGGTGGCCATCTGGGAACTAGCGACCATCGAACAGTATGGTTCACAATAAACACAGCAATAGAGTGAAGTCATACAAAGGCAAAAGTACTGGACTTTAGGAGGGCTGACTTTGCCAAAATGGGTGAGTGCCTAAGAATGCACTAGCAAATGGGCAGGAAGGAGGGGTGGAAGAACAATGGGGAATAATAAAAACTGCCATCACAGAGGTAACAAGCCTTTGTGTGAAGCAAATAAACAAAACGAAATGATATAAGAAACCACTATAGTTCTCAAAGGAAGTGGCAGTGAAGGTTCTAGAGAAAAAGAAAGCATTCAGGAAGTACAAGGAATCACAGAAGGAGCAGGACAGAGAACTGTATCAGTTAAAGCAAAAGGAAGCTGGGAAGGCAGTCAGAACAGCAAAGGCCCAAACCGAGGAAAAGATAGCCAACTCGGTTAAGAAGGGGATAAAACCTTTATAGGTACATCAGGAAGCAAAGGAGACCAAGGAGGGATAGTGAGGCTTAATAAAGGGGAGGGAGGGTGGGCAGAGGGTGACTGTGAAAGGCAGAGATAATAAACAAATATTTTGCTCAGTATTTACAAAGGAAGAGGAGGTACCTAAAACAAACAGTGAAACACTCTGGATACAGAAGTTGATACTAGCCCATTTACAGAAGAAAGGGTTCTGAAAGAACTCTTAAAACTGAAGGTGGACAAAGCAATGGGGCCTGATGGGATTCATCCCAGAATTCTAAAGAACTAAGGGTAGAACTAGTGACACCACTGACTACCCTCTTTAACAAATCATGGGAGGATGGGGTGGTACCCGAGGACTGGAGGAGGGCAGATGTGATTCCCCTTCACAAAAGTGGGAGCAAGGCAGAAGCAGGAAACTACAGACCTGTTGTTTAACTCAGTGGTAGGGAAAATGATGGAATCACTTCTGAAGGAAAGAATTGTCGAGTATCTAGAGGCCAGAGGCACAGGACCCAAGCAGCATGGATTCACAGGGAAGGTCATGCCAGACAAATCTGATAGATTTCTTTGACTGGGTGACCAAAGTAGTAGATCAGGAGGGCTGTGGACATGGCCTACCTAGACTTTAGCAAGGCATTTGACACAGTCCCACACAAAAGATTAATATACAAGTTAGCCAGCCTGGGAGGGTCCCAAGATGACAGCCTGGGTAAAGAATTGGCTGGAGAATAGGACACAGAGAGTAATAGCAAATGGAGCCCACTCTGAAGAAAGGGGGTTACTAGGGGGGCACCGCAGAGTCAGTATTAGATCAGTCCTCTTCAATGTCTTTATAGCAACATTGCAGAGGGACTGAAGGAAAGTATGTCTCTTGCAGATGACACAAAGATCTGCAACAGAGTTGATGCACAAGGTGGGTGGAAAGGATGAGAAGGGACTTGAGGTTAGAGGAATGGTCAAATGTATGGCAGCTTAGATTCAATGCTAAGAAGTGCAAGGCAATGCACCTGGAAACAAAACCCAGGGAAGAGTACACAATGGGGGTGAGATACTAACAACAACAAAATGGAAAGGGACCTGGGGGTAGTCATATCAGATGACCTAAAGGTGGGCAAGCAATGTGAGAGGGCAGCAAGGAGGGCTGGGGGATACTGGGATGCATAGGGAGAGGCATCACCAGTAGAAAACAGGAAGTTATTATCCCTCTGTACAGACAGCTGGTGAGACCCCATCTGGAGTACTGCGTGCAGTTCTAGAGACCCAATCTCTGCAAAGACACAGACAGGATGGAAGCTGTCCAGAGGAGGGCAACTAAAATGGTGCAGGGTCTGCACCGGAAGACATATGAAGAGAGACTTAAGGAGCCTAATATGTATAGCCTCGAGGAAAGGAGGGAGAGGGGGGACATGATAGAAACTTTCAAGTACCTCAAGGGAATCAACAAAGTCCAAGAGGGAAGCATCTTTCAAAAAAAGAGGTGTGCAAGAACAAGGGGGCACAATTTGAAGATAGAGGGGGGGGCTCAGAGGTAATTTAAGGAAGTATTTTTTCACAGAGAGGGTTGTGGATGCATGGAACAGCCTTCGGAGGAGGTTGTGGAGTCAAAACAGTGGTGGAATTCAAGCATGCATGGGACAGTCATAAGACAATTCTAGGGTGGGGCAGGAAGAAGTAGGCTGCTGGTTAACTAGGATTTGCAGCTTATCCAATAGGTAGGAAATGGGCAGACTGGGTGGGCCAAGCTGTCCTATCTACAATTCTATGTTTCTATGTATACTTTTCTCAGTCATAATAAAGAAGATTTTCTTGTGCTGAATTTCAAGTGAATCGCTGATGGTTTGATAACACAGCGCATTGTGCATGTTTGCCATATGTGAGGAGGGAAGTTGGTGCTCTGACCTGATCGTAGCATTTGGAATTTTTATCCAGGCAGCACCACTGTTACTCATTTGTGGAGCAAAAAAAAAAGTTAAACTGGATGCAATGACTTACATAAAAACAATAAAATCGGGCATGTGCCACCTTGGAAAAATAAAATAACAAAGCAACACTATATCATTAGGATAAGAAAATAAATACTTTATTGCCATGCCATGTACCTGGCACACAGGTCTACACCGACACGTTTTGGACATAGAATTGCCCTTTATCAATATCGGACACTAAACACTTAAAATATCCGATTTGCGTTCAACATATTGCTAGTTACACTAGAAATTACCTTATTGTACACTAATATTTCACATGAGGGAGAGTCAGAAGCTTTACTCCTAGCTCTCCGGAGAGCAGATTTATACATGGAGGAACAAAACATATTCCTCTGTTAGCCGGCATTACTGATATATTTTTTTTCTTTACAGACTCCCTGCGGCAGTTTCCTAAATCCAGCTACAGTTCAGGATTACTGCTGTGACGAGTCAGTCTGCGTTCTCCCAGCACTGAGCTGTGTTATTTTAGTCGAGCTGTGTTATTTCAAGTGTCATTTCAGTTGGAAGGAAGGAAATAGTGCAGTGTAGTGTATTATAGTGCAGGCAGGGGAGGGGGGCAGAAAAGAAACTCCACTGTGATAAATGGAGAGGAGGCAGAGATGGGTTCAGCTCCAGTCCATGCACCAGTGGAAGAAGACAGTCTAGGTATCCGGTCATGCGCCCACAGTCCCTTCTCTTCTTCCTGCTATAGCATATGTCAGCATGGGTCTGCCCATGCAGCCATAAAAAGGAAACAACTACTTTCTGCATATCAACTTATGTGTTTTGCCATCTGTGAATATACATTCACCTACTATATTCTTACTGTAGAGTAACTCTATTTAGAATTTTAAAAATAAACCTTGCTCTTATGCATTGCTTTTAAGTCATTTACACAGTTACTGGAGGTTTTCCTTTCCACCAAACTACGTATGTTCAAAATTGCATAAACTTCACTCTTACAACCTTAGTAGCTTGATAGCTAGAAACCTAAGCCGTTCGGTAGTGTTAAATGGTATATTGATACTGGGCTGGATTTTCAAAGGGCTGAGAATGGCGTAAGCCCCGGGTGCATCGAACACGGGGCTTGCATTATTCTCCTGGCTGATGATCAGGATTCTTGGTCCTGTGCGCTAACTGTCGTAAGTTAGACCAACTTTTTCTAGTTTAGCTTGCAGCAATACCATGTACCCTTTTTACAGAGTTTGCACCAAATGTTTGGTACAAGCTGACATAAATTGGGTAAAGTGTAATTTGCACCCAGAATCCTTAAAATTGGGCACAGTTTGCAGCGGTGCTGGCACAGTTATGCCAACAAAAGGGTTTGCCAGAGCTTGATGCAAGTCTGTGTTGCCCTTCAAAATTCTGGCCTCCTTTGTCTCTTCATGTGCTCCTTTCCTACAAAACACATCATTTTGCAACATGTACAGTATGACCATATTTAACCTTTAAGTATTACGCTCCGTTAAATGTAAAAGCTGGCCTGGTGGTGCTGAGGGTTGAGGCACTGGGTGCCACCACTCCCATGCCAGTGACCCGTGTTTGGGAACAAGTGCACACTGTCGGTAGGGAGGAGAAGGATTGAGCATCTGGACAGCTCTCCTTCTCCGGGAATCCAGCAGTTGGTGCTTGTCTGGCCCTCTAGCGGTGGCTGGGGGCTGGTGCACCAACGTCACAACATGGGGGATGGGAGTGGTGCAGATGCCTGATGCTGTCACACACGGAGTGCACAGCATCATCGCAGCCATCATTGCACACTGCCCTGAGGAAGGAAAAGTCAGAAAAACAGCTCCCACTGGATGACATGGGAGCTCGCAGGCCCGCAGCCAGCCATGGCGCATCACTGGATCCTGTTTCAATGGGGGGCCCCTCACTGACCCCACCAGGGTGCAAGCCCTGGGGTAAATACGTCGGATGGTAGATGCTGTGGTGACAGGGCTGGGGCTTCCCAGAATACGAGGGCTGATGGAGCAGGAGCATAAATAATAGGAAAAAAATATATCAGTCTTCTCACTGGAGCACTTACCCAGCCTCGCAGGGTTCAACAAGCCAGCGCTCGTCTGACGACTGACAGGGTCCTGCAGCACTGTTTCTGAGGGTTCTTGAAGGTTTCAATGCACGCTCATCACACCTCCATTCCACAGACTGATGAGGAAGCTGTATTTAAACCTCAGAAATTAGTGCTGCATGTCCCTCTCAGTTGACAGACAGGGCGTCGGCTCGTTCACCTTGCTGAGGCTGGGTAAGTGCTCCTGTGAGAAAAGACTGATAGTTTACACATGTTTAACAGAACTAATACTAAAAAGTTAAATATGGCCATGCATGGCGCAAATTGATGTGTTTTTGTAGGAAAGGAGAGCATGAAGAGACAGGGGGCCGGATTTTCAAATGCTGGACATTGTCAAAAGCCCAGGGTGCACCAGGCTTGCAGCAAGCTAAAGGAATTTTATATCACTTCTGGTAACTGACACAAAACAGACCATCTTTTTGTCGTCTAGCTCGTGTCCATACCTGCGATTGTTTTCATGGAGCTTGAGCCCAAGATTTGGTGCAAGCTGCCGTGAAGCGGGTAAACTGTTGTTACTGTGCTCATGATTGTAAATCAGGCACAGCTATAGCAAACTAGTATGGCACACGAAAAGGGTTCGATGCAGGGCTTGATCCAAGCCCTGCACCACCCTGTGAGGATCCACCCCAGGATCTCTGGTATGCCAACAAGGCTGAAAGCATTTAAAAATAAGGTACATTATCAATACTTTTAACACAGCTGGCTTTTGTAGTAGAAGTAAATATATAATATACCATTTAACACTAGTGGAAGTCTTTGGTTTCTAGTTATCAAGCTACTGGGGTTACATGAGTGAAGTTTATGCAATTTTTGAACATACATAAGTTTTGTTTATTGAACTTTCTCTTCCTGTGCCAGCCTGCCCCAATCCACCGGTCCCTCCAGCTCTGTCACCCAGGTGTTCACCAGGACTTACTTCGATGGCACGGAGGTACCCAGCTGGCCAGGTGCATAGCCTGTGGAGGACCAGTGTCATCCTGCCGGTCGATGCCATTTTCCATTTTTTTTCTACCCCACCCCCTCTCCCTCGCAGCTCGGGCATTCCCATGTGGAGGCATGCGCACACCATGTACCCGTGGCTCCTGTACCTCCCTAACTCCAGTGCTGCCCTCAGGCCTCCTCTAGGGGGCAGCCAAGGAGCAGGACAATCCTTCCCTCCCCAGGAAAGGAGTCCATTGGATGCTCTATCCTCTCCATTCCCTGCTGATCACGGCAACCCGCTGTCGCTTCTGACCTCTGGAGTGGCCAGCGCGAGGTGTGGCATCCAGTGCCTCAACCCTCAGTGCCACCAGGCTAGCTCAACATACATAAGTTTTTGGAAAGTATAAACTCCAGCAACTATGTAAATGACATAAAAGCAATGCATGAGAGAAAGGTGTTTTTTTTTGTTAATTCTGAACAGAGTAACTCTATAGTATAAATACAGTAGGTAAATGTATCTTTACAGATGGCAGAACACATAAGTTGGTATGCAGAAAGTAGTTTTCCTTTTTTCGTTTAGGAGACAATGAATTTATGCAAAAAGAACAGTAATGTAAGAACTTACCAAAAGTAGTTAAGCAAGAACTTACCTTAACAGTAGATCTTCGAGAGAAGCTCTTGCAGGCAATAACAGGTAGGACTGAGCCGCAAGGCACTAGGACCACATGGAAAACTCTAGCTAGCAGTATCTGGCGGGGACCGCCCACCATTTGTTGCATGGTCAATGTCGGCCAGATGCTATATAGTGTACGGTCCCGCACCCGCCCTCAAGATCTCCCGTTGGAGACCTAAGAAAAGGTGCAATAGGAGGAGTGGGCTCCTGGAGCTAACTGAAAGGCTGAGAGGAAACAGCAGCAGTAGGGGGAAGGAGGGAGGGGAAAAAGCTTGCCTAAAGCAAGAGCCTCTCTCGAAGATCTACTGTTACGGTAAGTTCTTATGTAACTGTACTATTTTACTTCGAGAGAGCTCTTGCAGTAGGCATAACAGGTAGGGCTGAGTCCCAAGCAGTGACAGAAAGAACTTAGCACAGGAGGCAGGAAAAGGTCTGCAGTAGGCAGGAAACTTAAGATAGAAGGCCCTGAAGGATAGCTAGTCCAAAGCCTGCCTGCGCCTAGAGACAATGTCCAGACAGTAACGCTTAGTGAAGGTGTGGACAGAGCTCCAAGTAGCTGCTGAGCAAATGTCTGCAGCTGAAACATTCCTGAAACAAGCAGTAGATGCAGCCATGCCTCTGGCTGAGTGTCTTTTAACTTCCCCATGGAAGAGGTTTGTTACACTTTTGATAGAACAGAATGCAGTTTGCCAAACATTTGGATAAACACTGCTTTGAAACTGCAGCGCCTTCCCTTTTGGGTGCAAAGGAAACAAACAACCGTCATATTTCTGGACTGACTTCGCCCAGTTGGTTTAGTAACGCAAAATTCTGTGCACATCTAGTGTGTGCAGGATTGCCTCCCTTGATTAGAATGCTCAGTGTAGTACACTGGCAAATGTATGGTCCGATTCAAAGTAAACCACCAAACCACCTTTGGTAGGAACTTAGGATTAGTATGCAGAGCCACCCGGTCTCTGTGAAAATTTAAATAAGGCTCCTTACACATCAGGGCCTGAAGATCGGAATTCCTTCGAGCAGAAGTAATGGCAACTAAAAATAGCACTTTCCAAGACAAGTAGCGCAGGTCACAACTCGCGGCCGGTTCAAAGGGAGGCAAAATGAGTTTCTCAAGAACAAAGTTCAGATCCCACGGGGGAATCAGGTTCCTGACCAGGGGTTTCAAGTGGAGAATCCCTTTCAAAAAGGTACGGGAAACCTCCAACTGAGCTAAAGCCTTGCCTTCCACTGGGGTGTGGTAGGCAGATATGGCAGACAAGGGACCTTCAGCGACAAATAGCTGAGCTTAGGTTGGAGA
The DNA here is from genome assembly GCA_016271365.2 of Neoceratodus forsteri. Classification (NCBI taxonomy): domain Eukaryota; kingdom Metazoa; phylum Chordata; order Ceratodontiformes; family Ceratodontidae; genus Neoceratodus; species Neoceratodus forsteri. The sequence goes on along the minus strand of CM057450.1, from coordinate 1,746,443,494 downwards.
GGTGAAAGATACTCCAGAACCTGAGGAACAGGGCATGAAAGTGGTCCCACCTCTTGGAGGCAGCCCAAATAGAACCTTTTCTACTTCATGGTGTATGTAGTTCTCGTGGATGGCTTTCTGGCCTCACGAGGACCTGAACAACTCTGGAAGAGACCCTGTGGCGTGAAATTGCTACGTTAGAAGGTGCCACACGTGAAGGGACTTAAGGCCTGGGTGAACCAACTTGCCCTGCTCTTGGGTCAGAAGGTCCTGGCAGATGGGTAGAGGCACCGGGACCCACCGCCAACTGTTGGAGCAGAGGGAACCATATCTGGTGAGGCCAGTAAGGAGCGATCAGAATCAGATGAGCCACTTCTGCCTGTAGCTTGAGAAGAACTCCCTGTATCAGCTGGAAGGAAGGGAAGGCATATGAAAACCTCCCTGTCCAGCAAAGAGACAGTGCGTCTCACCAGAAAACACCAGGCTCGGGAACGAGCGAGCAGAAATTGGATAGTTTTGTTTTGTATGGGGAGACAAACAGATCTAGATCTGGGCAATCCCAGAGGTCGAAGATGTCTTCGATCACTGACTATTTTAGTTCCCACTCGTGTGCCCGGGCCCAAGTGCAGCGGAGACGGTCCACTAGAATGTTTTGGATGCCTGAAATGTGCACTGCTATGAGCTGAAGCTGGTGCTGGACTGTCCAATTCCAAGCACGCATCGCCTCCTTGCACAGAGGGTATGATCGTGTGCCTCTGCTTGTTGAGATACCAGACCACACACATATTGTCCAACTGGACTAGGAGTGGACCTGGGAGAAGGAGAGGCTGAAAGGCCTGAAGGGCATAAAGCACTACACGCATCTCCAGCATGTTGATGTGCAGAGAGAGCTCCCACTGAGACCAGGATTCCTGGGTTTTGTGATCCTCCAAGTGGGCACCCCAGCCCTGACCGGTAGCGCCCATGGTCAAGATCTGGGTCGGAGGGGGATACCAAAAAGGTACCCCTCTGCAGAGGTTGTCCAGGTCCTGCCACCAGAAGAGATCCTACTGCATGGTGCCAGATATCAGTACCCTGTGATCCAGGTCATCCGACCTCTGGTCCCACTGGACTCTGAGCATCCACTGCATAATTCACATGTGGAGCCTGGCTAGAGGGACAGTGGGGATGACCGCTGCCATAAGGCCTAGGAGGCGAGAACCAACCTGGCCGTAGATAGCATCTGGAGGCCACTAACCTGGCCTGCTACTGCAAGGTTTCTGCCCTGTTTAAGGGAAGGAAAGCCTGACCCTGGGCTGTATCCAGAACTGCCCCAATAAACTGGAGGCGCTGGGAGGACGTAACGTGAGACTTGGGGTAGTTCACTATAATCTCCACCTGACAGAACAGATCCTGGGTAGCTGACAGAGAGGCTTCCAGGCTGTCCTTCGAGGGAACTATAAGGAGCCAGTCGTCCAGATACGGGGACACAAAGAGACCCTGGCACCACAAAGCCACCCCCACCACCGCTAGGCACTTGGTAAACACCCAGGGTGCCGAGGAGAGGCCAAAGGGGAGGGCCTTGAACTGAAAGTGCTCCCCTTGGAAGGCAAACCTGAGGAAGTGGCAGTGGGTTGGAAAGATGGGTATATGCAGGTAAGCATCCTGCATGTCCAGGGTGCTGAGCCAGTGTCCCTGTTGCAGTAGGGGAAGTAGGCCCAGAAGGGTCAGCATGCAAAATCTCTTGTACTCTACGTACAGACTGAACTTGCTGAGGTCCAGTATGGGCCGAAGGTCGCCTGTCTCTTTGGGCACTAGAAGGAAGTGGGAGTAGTATCCCCTTCCCAGTTGGCTCTGAAGAACGGGCTCTATTGTGGACTTTTGCAGTAGTGCCTTAATCGCCTCTCTGATGAGAGGAATGTGACCTTCCGGGTAGTGAGAGGGACCTGGTGAATTTTCTGGAGGTCTCTCTATGAATTCTAGGGTGTTGCCCTGGTTATCAGTTGAAGGACCCATGGAGTCTGCCGTAATCGCCTCCCACCCGGTAGATGACTGGTGAATCTGCCCCTACTGGCTCCTCCGGAACTAGAGGCGAAGGGGCGGGCCGCGAGTCAAGAGGCGGAGGGAGGGTGGGGAGCCCCGCCCCAGAACCTCTGAGACTTGGCTGAGACTTGGCTGGAGTGGTGGCAGTGGCTGGGAAGCCCCTGCTTGCCCTGATGCTTGGCAGGCTGGGACTTAAACTGACGCTGCAGCTTGGTACTGGGATGACACATGGACTGGACTGAGTGTAGCGCTTGCGCTTCCTGAAGCTCAGTCAAGAGGTCCTTAACGCTCCCCAAAGAGGACTGAGCCATGAAAGGGGCATTCAGATTCGAGGATTGTACATTCTGAGTGAATCCTGACACCCAAAACCAGGCATGCCTGCGTGAGGCAAACTGCTGTGGTAGTGCTTCCAGCAGAGGCATCAACTGCATTGTATGTGGCATGCAGAATATGACGCAGGCAATCTCTGCAGTCCTTACCGACTGCTCGATCTGGCCTTGGCCTCTGAGTCAGGCAAGGCCTCAAACTCCGACTTGAGTTGTCCCAAGAGTGCTTTCTGATAGCAGACCATGTGGGCAACATAATTCAGAAACCCCTAGTGCCAAAGTGGAGGACAATAAACTTTGCATCTTAACTGGTCCAGCTGCCTCAACTCCTTATCCGGAGGAGGTGCTCATGTGCTTGGCCTGGAGGACTAGTCATGGGTCGCATTTATCACCAAGGAATCAGCCTTAGGTTGGGTACCTAGATGGTCCTTGCCCTCTGAGGTATATTCTGTCTGCCTTCTTGGAGATGGCGGTTACAGATGACGGCTGTTGACAAATTGTTGAGGCAGGGTTGTTGTGAGGCCTGATCCACGGGGGGATCAAAAGAGGCGTCAGCTCTGGGATGTCAAGGTACTCATCCAGCCGCCTACACTGAGAGTCTTGTTCCTCAGTCTTCCACCCGTTTGCCTCATGAATCTTCTTGAGGATTTCTGTGAAGGAAGTATCATCTGTGGGAGACTTAGGAGTAGGTTCGTTCCTGGGGCATGGATTCATAGCCAGAGCCTGATGAAGAGGAAACTGGACTCAGAGTCTGATGACAGGCTAGCGTTCGGGGGGATGGGGCCAGATGATGGGGAACCTCCTTCTGAGGAACTACCTATTCCATGCCGCTCCACAATGAAAGCAGCTACCACATGGCCAGAGGAGGAGGATGGCTGGGACTCCGCCGGGGAGGAGTAGGCTGGGCTGGTGTAGAGTCCGTAGAGTCCGTGACAGGCTGGCGACGGTCCAGTTCTGAGACCAGCTGAGCCTTGGTTCTGCTCCAACATGACTCAAAAAGAGCCTGATAGTCCACCTGCGTTGTGGGTTAACTGGTAGAGGAGGCTGATAGAGCGGGTGGTAACCCATCGAAGGAGGACCCGGCATCGGGTAGCCAGGTGTATGATATGCAGGTGAAGGATAGCCCAGCATGTGATACCTCGGCGTTGGGTACCCTGGTGTTGGATATCCCAGCGTGGGATAATGCAGCGCGAGATAACCTGGCGTCGGGTAGCCCGGAGGAGGAGGAGGACCTGACTGCGGTGCTGATGGACCCGACAGTGGAGCTGAAGGGCCGAGGGTACTCAGAAGGACCTGGTAAGATGGGGTCTGACTGTGGCCTTTCAGAAGGAGGCCTGGCATCAGTCTGGATGTGCCAGCAGGTCCTTTCGAGTCTCGGGAGGCACAGGGGCCCAGATGGAGGGACCTGGAAGGTAGGTTCAGGGATCCCTGGAAGACCAGGCATGAGGATCTCCGCCACGGAGTTTTGGCACTTTCCTATCATTACGGCCAGCGGGCGTCTGGTCTGGGGAAGATCCGGAGGCTCTACCATGGGTGGAGAACGGCCCCGGGGAGTGGGGTGGGAGGGTGGAATTCCTCCCAGGGCAGCTGCGGCTTTCGCGGTAGCTGGCAGTGGTAGGGAAGATCAATGTCATACCCCGAATCAGGGACTGACGTCTGCACCTGGGCTGGGTGGTTGCCGGAGGCACCGGTGGCAGACTTACCAGCCGACCACTCGGCTTAGACCCGGGAGTTTTCAAGGGTCTAAGAGTGGGAGTTTCCTCCAAATCCCGGAGGCTCCGCTTGAACTGTGATCAGCTCAGGTGGGAGACCAAAGACTGTTCCATGGCAGGAGAAGCAGGTTTGGCCGTGGGGCACTCTCCTTGCTGGTGAGAGCTGCTCGTTGGCCATGGTCCCCAAGGAGGCAGCGGCCTGGAAGAAGACCGATCCTGGTCCTGATGCTTCTCCTTTTCCCTCTTGTTTTGCTTGTGGAGTCCGACCCCCACCCAGAGAGGATGAAGCATTCCTCATCTGCTGCAGATCCTTCTCCATGTAAGCTAGTTTTGTTTTAAAAGATGAGCTTCCAGGGCTTGCTGATGGCATTTCCATGTGGCCTGATGAAACTTTTGGCAGGCCTCACAGCCCTCAGTGTCATGATCAGGCCCCAGGCACAGGAGACACGAAGTATGACCGTCCTTCTCCGGGATCTTCTTGCCACAGGAGCACTTGTTATGGTGAGCTTCGGAAAAGGTTGGAGAAGACATGCAATCTGATGACCGTTTTTGATGAAAATACAAGAAAAAAAATAAACGAAATACTGATCAAAAATGGTGGCCGACTGTAGCAGCATTCCGTGAGGTCCAACGTGCTCAGGTCAATGGCGGGAAAGAACTGGAGGGTGGGCACAGGACCGCCCACTATATAGCATTGGGCTGACGCCGGGTGGGCGGTTCCCACCAGACACTGCTAGCTAGAGTTTTTTGTGTGGTCCTAGCGCCTGGCTGGCTCAGTCCTACCTATATTGCCTACCACAAGAGCCCTCTTGAAGTAAGATCAGTAGATCTTCTAGGGAATCTCTTAAGCAGGTCACACTTAAGGAATTTTGCCATCCAGCGGTCATATCCCAAAGAAGCTTTTTCTGCAGCAGTCTATTAGAGGTCGTCCAAACCGATGTCAGACTCTGACATCACATACCCTATAAAAGCATGGGCAGCCCTGCTCTGTTCTCTCAGTTCTTTCCCTAGCCAGAGGTCATGAGAGACAGGAGTCCCACCAGGAAACCAAGGAGAAAGGGGAGGTGCACAGCAAACAGAAAGTCTGAATAGCAGGACAACCAAGCTGTAGAGAGACAGAAAGAAAGAAAGGGGGATGGAGGGAGGGACGGCATGACCTGATGACAGAGATTTCCTCGAAAATCTTCGTCTCGGACATCCTTATACAGTATGTACCGAAATGCAAAACTAGTTTTGGGGACAGAACTTTATCGATTTCGGTTCCCAGAACATGGGATTGAATATCCAAACAACTAAATGTGTCTATATTGTTACCTTTTGAACATTTTAGATCATCTCTGGGTAGCTTATATAATAAGCATTGTAATTGCTATGGATAAATTGTGTTATTGTATTGTATTGTATTGACACTATGATTACTGTATTTTTATATTGTAATTTATGATGTTTGTAGATGTATGTAAGTATTGTATTTTGTCCCTGTTATGTTGATTGTTGGATACAATTGGAAAAGAGATAATTTATCTCAATTTGTTATCCAATAAAGTTGAAGTTGAAAGATCTACTGTTACAGTAAGTTCTTACGTAACTGTTCTTGAGATACAGTATCTCTGTCATCAGGTCACACCTATGGAACGATTTCAAAGCAGTGCTATGCGCAAGGCAGTCTGGGTGACAGGAGGCTCAAGGCCTAAGAAAGATGGCCTTGAAGCACAGCTAGGCCAAAGCCTTCCTTTCTTCTGGAGACAATGTCCAGACTCTAGTGCTTGGTGAAAGTGTGGACAGTACTCCAAGTGGCAGTGTGCAAATCTCGGCTGCAGACACACCTCTGAAACAGGCAACAGAAGTCGCCATGCCCCCTGGTGGAATGGCCCTTAACCCCGAGAAGAGCCTTACTGCACCTTCTCTGCCAGGGGCAAAAGAAACAAACAACTGAGAGGACTTCCTGCAGTCCCTCATATGGTGTGTATAGTAACACAAAATTCTATGCACATCCAATGTATGGAGCAATGCTTCCCCTGGACTGACATGTTCTGGATAATAAAAAGGCAGGCAGATGGACTGATTTAGGGTAAACTCAGACACCATCTTAGGAAGAAAATTGCAGTTACGTAAGAACTTACCGTAACAGTAGCAATAGAAGAAACTCCAATAGAAGAAACAACATTACTAAGGTGAGTAATTTTTTCTTCTCTCTCTCTGTCTCTCGACGAGTTAGCAAGCTGACTACATCTGTGTAGGATCCCCATTCTGTCTCCATGCCCAGGGTGTTCTGTCTCTCTCACACACCTGACAGCGAGTGGCAGCTCTCTCGCATCCCTACATATCGCCACCCGCTGTCACTGCCTTCTGCTCAACATAATGCAAGCACTGATCGGGGGGAGTATCTCCGGGGAAAGTGCTCTCATTCTCTCGCCAGACTGCACAGTGGAAAATGCTGTCTGTCCCTGCTCAGTCGCCTGAGGAACAAAGGAGACAGTCGTGAAACTGCTTTTCCAGCTCTGGATGCCTGAGATACAATACCAGGTTCTCTCCCAAGTGCTCGCTATCTGACAGTTGCAGCTGAGTCACTCGCTCCTTGCTCTCTCCAGGAACAGGTACAACAGGGACTAACACTATAGGTCTTCTCCTGATCGGGAATGACAGGGGTAGGAACTGTGCAGCTCAATAGAGTTCCATGGGCATGTGAGTGGGTTTCCCAAATATTACCTTCCTGCCGCTTACAAGTATAGTTTTGGCTGCATCTTTAGTACAATTCACAGCTCTAGCTTACTCAAATGTCAATGGCAGACATAAGCTAAAGGTACTGATAAGTACTAAATAAGTCCCAAGACCGTTAGAGAGAGAGAGATTATGTCGCCCACTTCACCATGCCGTTTGTTAACAGTCATTAACGAACAGTCACGGGTGACATTGCACCAATTGGATGTCTGTGTTTTTGCCCCATGTTACAAGTTTTTACAGGACAATATGTAACACTGACCAATGCAACAAACCTGTTTTCTCAAAATAATCAGAATTAAGGGTAAGTGATGTAGTTTTTGGTTGTTTCATTGTTTCCTATCATTTTAAGGCATTTTAGTTAAGGTAGTATATTTTCTGCAACATTTAGAAGAAAGTTAGACAATATTGTTTTTTTCTACTATAAGGTCAGGACATGCAATATTTTTCATGTGTTCTTTTTTTTTTTTGCAGGACACAGCTGCCCAAATCAGGGCTGTCCTGCAAAAATCAGGGCAGGTAGTAACCCTAAGGTCTCTGTTTCACAACAGTGCTTAGAAACTTTGTTTCCCTTGCATGATGTCACAGTTAGGGGTTGCAGCACTGAGAAAAAAAGGGGCGGGTTAAGCAAATGAAGCAGAGCACAGAAATAAAAGCAGTTTTCTCATGGAAAACAGCATTTGTTATTGCGGTTTGACTGCAAGGAGATTGAATCACAACTCTTACAGGTTCCTAATCCCATTTGCTATGGCAAAACTCAGAAAATCACTTTAAGCTACCCTCTGGCACTCTTAAAGCGGCATAGCAGCTGTGTTAACTCAGACCAAAGTTTTATTCTTTAGGATATAGACTGAATTTAAGAAAAAACTGCTTCTAGAGACGTGGATATGATGTTCTATCCACACTAACTGGCAATGTCCTTTCCCTTTAAGATGTGCTGGAAAGTCTTCAAGCTGGCTTCTCCCACCCACCCAGGTGGTAACTCCTCGGCTCCATCCCAGGACACCAGATCTTCCTTTCCGCTGGAAGAAGCAGGTTCCTTCCTTACCGCTCCCGCATTGAGTAGGTCCTAGCGCTTAAATTCTTTGGAATTACTTCAAACCAACTCTCATGAGTTTAGTCTTCTACTCGATCTTGATCGCAAATTGCAATGGTCAGCAGTCCACTCCCAGGTTCTGCCTGTGCCCTTGCAAGAAGATGATGTCAGGATCGACCCACACCACCTATATTCTACTGTCTGGGGCATGACCACGATCACCAGACCTGCGACTTTGTCACTCATTTCATTCTACCATCTTGAAGAACCGTCTAGCCCACCTGAAACTGGGCGCTGGCTGAGAACCGCCCATCAAACACAAGGATGCCCTTTGGGTGGTCTCCACAGCTGCGAGGTGTGCTAAGCAGCTTAGCAGCCTTTGAAGGAGGCGGACCATTCCTCCTCAGCTTCTGCCTTCATGCTGCTTCAGCTGGGCTCAATATTTACGGGCTCCTTCAAGGAATTGTGCCAGTCCCTGCCAACATTTGGTCAGGGACCCACCGGCAAATCTAAATGTGAAAAAGAGTCTAAGAAAGAAAAGACTCATCATCGATTGGGAGTGCTCTCAGTAGAGGGCTTCAGATTCCCATGCTTTTCCGGATTTGACTTTGGTCGAATCCTTGGCCTTGGCTGCTGACTCCAGAGTAACCCCGTCGGGTCTTTTGGCAGAGATGCTGGTCGAAGCCCCAGCTGAGATTTTTCTTGAGGCAACCAATCAGTTTTCGACCAAAGGGGCCAATACTTCCTTGTCTTGGACCCTGGTCCTGCATGAACCGTTGGAGGGATGGATCAGTCCACTGTCCCGCTGCCTCTGGTCTCTGACCAGGAGGAGGAAACAGGCAATCACAGAATCCTCAAGACCCTCCACGGTCCCACGTGAGTCGAGGAATCTCGGTATTCTTGAGTCAAGCAGGTCCCCCATCGTCATCCGGCTCCTGCTCTTAGCATCATGGGAAGCAACAGCGCTGCTATTCTTCGTCCTCCTTGGGTGAGAAGAGGCTTCAGCGCAAGTTGCATTGATGCAATGAAGACTTGATGTGGCAACAGCTGGTTTTTACTGGTGCCAAACCAACCCCGGTTTCTATGCTGGCCATCATTTGGCTGTTGCCCGAAAGGCTGACATTACTCCACCGATGGAACCGATTAAGCCAGTCCTGACTCGGCCAACTCCAGCTTCTCTACCAATTGTGGTCTAATTACCACCCAAATAGCTGATGGTCGGTGCTCCGACTAAGGAGTCTCGGCCGGCCAAGGGACTTTCCCATCATTTGTTGGTCATCGTCACCCCTGACCATCCAAGGAGAGTCAGTGGGAACTCCGGCAGTCGACTGCTCTTTGATGACTCATCAGAGTCTGAGGGTTCCTCTCTGCAGTCCCATCCAGTCGATGTGGAGTCCATGGGGGATCTCTCGATGGATGAAGGTCCATTCTCTTTCATGGGCCTCCTCTGTTTGATCTCTAAGTCAACTGGTATGAAGACAGAGCCCGTCCAGAAATGGGCTTGCCAAGATCCTCGCCGGGGAGACTCTCCGACAGAGGCTTTCCCGGTGGCAGAAGCCATTCTTGGCCCTGCCCTGGCGCTCTGGTAGCATCCTGCTTCCTGCTCTGCACCTTCTGCCCGGATGGCCCACAAGTATGCGGTGCCCACCGGATCCCTTTTAGGATTCACAGAGCACTCCTCAGCCGAGGGGTTGGTGGCTGACTCTGTGTTCCGGCGCTCCGGCAACACCAAGGATGTTGACAAGCTGCCTGATAAGGAGTCCAAGAAGTTGAACCACACGGCTAAAAAGGTCTATGCTGCCTCCTCGCTTGGCCTCCACCAGGCAAGCTCAGTCCTCCTCATGGCCCACATCTCCCATGCCCTACTGGGCACCTTAGATGGGGTGCTTCCTCATCTGCCTGCAGACCTTCAGACCACGGTCAAACAGGTCCAAGACCAGGGCTGGGCTGTAGCCCTTCACATGTTCCCTCCTCAGTTCTTTCCCACTGTCAACCATTCATGCACAGACTCATGAAGCTTGGTTAATTCTGCTCGGCTGCCATTTTTCTAACCCTTTTTCTTTTTACTTACCTTTGAATCACTTTAGATTAAAGTGATTATTTTGTCTTTGTATGTCAAGAACTACTTCTTCATCAGCTCTTTTCTGTCGCTGTCACTGTGGAAGATCTCCTCCACCGATGAACATGAACTCTGTCTGCTGTCTTGGGCCCAAGCCACAATGTCCTCACCTGCGAGTCCTGCCAGAGTTCAACATCCGCCCAGTGCCCGATGCAAGAAAGGCCTACAGTTCCTTGTGGAGCAACAGGCAGCCAGCGGAGAGCAGGGTCCTCAGAGCCTGGCCCAGTCACCAGCATCTTCTTCAGGCTCTCAGGCCACTGGCCCAGGACAAATCCTCCGGGAAACATTCTCAGTGGGACAAGGGAGGCCTAAAGCCGCTCCCCGTCAACAATCCTGGTCCCGCTGGATTCTTCTTTATCTCCTGGGATCACCCTGTCAACTGCTTCAAGCGCAGACACCTCGCCCGTGCAGGCCTCGCTCCAACCAGGCCCCCACGGTGAATTTGTCTCCCAGCCATCATAGGGCTGGGAAGGGGCCTTTGACCTCCTGATCATCTGCCTCTGCTCCGCTGTTGAGATCTCTCAGGCCTCAAGGTCTGCTGGCACTGGGCCTAACCGCTACCATTCCAGTTAGCGGTTGTCTCAGGACCAGGGCTGCGTGCCCCCTCCGTCGACTCCTGTGTCGACGAGGATTCCTATTCCTGCCGTCTACCTTAATCTTATAGTTACCTCTATTACCTCATCTCTCATTCAACAGCTAGTTCCACGGCCCAGGCGTCATCATCTGCACTGTTGGCTGCTGTTTGGTCGCCGATGCCAGTTAGAGCCTCGTGCTCGCCCTCAGAGAGCTGTTGGTCTTGTTCGTTTGCTCCTGCTAGAGCAGACTGACTTCAAGAGGAATACTATCCTGAACTCATCCTCCCTGAGGAAGAGGATGAGGAGGAAGACAGTCTCTCCTGGGAGTGAGAGTCTGTCAACACACTCTCAGGTCCCCCATAGGACCCCTCCTTAATCGACATTATGAAGCAGCTCTCCTCCGCGATGGGATTCCAAACTGAGAAAGAGGATGAAACTAGGAGGAATCTGGTGGATTTCCTGGAGATCCCCGAGTCTCCACCCAAGGTTATTCCTCCTCTGCTGCCAGCCCTGAATGATGCTGCCACAGCGGCCTGGCACAGGCCCAACATGGTACCAGCCATGCCCAGGAAGGCCAACAAGCTCCATCAGGCACCTCAGGGGTTTCCTTCTATGTGGCACAACCTGAAATCGACTCAGTGGTTATCAAGACTGCTCATGACAGAACTAAGGCCCCTAAGCACCTTAGTTCCCTGCCTCCTGGCTATGAGTTCAAGAGATTGGACCTCTGGGGCAAGCAGACGTTTGCCTCTGCCACCCTCGGCCTTCAGATTACCAATTATTTGGCTAATCTGATTAAGTACCAGAGGAAGGGCAAGTCGGCTGCACAGGTCCTCCCTGAGGGTTCACAGAAACAGGAGCTTCTTAAGGTAAATCCAGCCTCAGAAGAGGTCAGTAAATATCTCCTCAATGCCACCTATGATATGGCTGATACTACAGCCAGGCCAGCTGCCTCTGGCATTTGCCTCAAAAGGCACTTCTGGTTTAGGGTCTCTAGCTTTGTGAATGATGTCTGGCAAAAGGTGCTGAATGCCCTGTTTGTGGGTCACAAGCATTTTGGTCTGGATGTGCAGGATATTATCAATGAACTGCAGGCTTCTGGCAGGGCTATTTGGTCTGTCCACTCCCTGTACCATACCCAGCCCAGAAGTACTGTACAGTAGGCTGAGATCTTCCCTTCATAAGGTCTCTCATAAGTGAGGACCTAGAGCCAAGCTTCAGGGTAAGCACAGGGCCAGCTCCACCTTGCCTGCCCCCCTCTTCCACCTCTGGTCCCTCTGCCTAGCAGTCCAGAGGAGTAGGTCCAGCCCCAGCAGCCAGTTCAACCTCTGCCTGACTCCTTGATAGATCCCCCCCTTCCACCTTCCCCAAGTCTGGAGGTGGTGGTTGGAGGTTGGTTCTCCCTTTGTCTGTGTCAATGGAAAACCATCACAGCAGATGCTTAGATCCTGCAGATAATTGAACAGGGCCATGCTGTAGAGCTTTTAGAGCAGCCTTCAGATGTTCTTCCAGTCCCCATACTCTACCCTCCAGATCACACAGAGGAGCTCAGGCAGGAGGTTCTCACATTGCTGTGCAAACAGGCCATAGAACCAGTGCCCAGGCAGCAAAGGAATAAGGGGTTCTACTCTAGGTTCTTCCCAGTTCCCAAGAGAAAGGGGACTTGAAGCCCATTCTAGACCTCAAAGAGCTAACCTTTTTTCCAGTTCAAAAGTTCCAGATAGTCACTTTTGGCCTTCTTCCTCTGCTCCAAGCAGGGCAACTGGCTATGCTCTAACAATATACCAAGATGCCTACCTACATACCATGGTTTGCACCCCTCACAGGCGTACCTGTGGTTCCTGTTCAGGGGGGCATTACCAGTTCATGGTGTTGCCCTTTGGCTCTTCCTCTGTGTCACAGGTATTTACCAAGTGCTTAGCTTTGGCACAAAGGCTCTTATGTGTTCCCATATCTGGACAACTGGTTACTGAAAGTTTAGTCTATGAGCTCTATTGTTTTACATAGAATGCACCCTGCAGTTATTCCAGTCCTTGGGCATCACTGCCAGTCAACCAAGTCTGTGCTGACCCTTCTCAGCATTCTGCAGTACATAGAGGCAGTCCTGGACTCTACTCAGAGCAAGGCCTTCCTTACTCAAGACAGGGCAGACTGCCTTATTGCCCAGGCCCAGGAGGTGGCTCAGAGCCGGGCAGTGTTCTAGCCGGACTTTCCTCATGCTAGTAGGCCTCCATGGCCACAGCCATTGTTATGGTCCTTCTGGCCAGGTTGCACATAAGGATTCTGCAGTGGACCCTTAGGGTTCAGTGAGATCAACAATCAGACAATCTAGATCAGCTGGTGCTTCACTGGTGGATGGACCCAGCCAATCTATTAAAAGGGGTTCCTTTCTTATCACCACTCCTCACCATGGATGCTTCAAGTCTGGGTTAGGGAGCCCATCTAGGTCCTTATCAGACCCAGGAGCTCTGGTCCCACTGGGAGACTCACTGCCACATAGACGTTTTAGAAATGAGGACAGTTCTGTATGCCTTGCAGGCCTTCCAGAACCATCTCTCTCCTGGCCCTCTGTGCAGTCGGACAATCTCGGTGTGGTCTGTTACATCAACAGGGGACTGATTCCTACCCTCTGTGCCGGGAAGTAGTGAAGGTCTGGCACTGGGCTGTAGATCACAGGCTAGAACTGTCAGCCGTCCATGTGCCAGGCACCCAAATGCCTTGGCAGACACCTCGCACAAGTGGAGGTGCTGTCCTCGATCGTGAAGACCTGTTCAAAGGTGGGGTTGTCCAGAGTTGGACCTTTTACGTCACTACTCAATGCAAAACTGCCACGTTTCTGCTTGATAGGTCTCAAATACTCCTCCCTTAAAGTGCATGTTGGCCATATCAGCCTTTCACGTGCTCCATTGAGGGTCGATGGTGGCACAGCTGGATGTGGCCTATACTTTTCTGAGAGGCATTCTCCACTTGAAGCCTCCTATCTGTAACCGGTTCTGGCTTGGAATCTGAGTTTTGTTTAGGAGAAGCTGACTCTGCCTCCTTTTGAGTCAGGCGTGTCTTGTGAGCTATGCTTTCTGTCATGGAAAGCGTTGTTTAGTTGCCATTACTTCTGCTCGAAGAATACAGGCTATCGTGTGAGCAACCTTATTTGATTTTCCACAAAGACAGGATCTCTTTGCATACTAACCCTAAGTTCTTACTTTGAGAGGGTTCCTACAGTAGGTCTTCACATATAGGACTACGCCCCCTGGCGTCATATTTCAGCGGCAAACTTGTAGATAGCAATCATCAGAAGGGACCGCCCCCAATATCAGGTGATGTGACGTCAGCCCGACTATAAAAGGGGCGGACCCGTGCCCGCCCTATCAGTTCTTTCCCGCTGTCACCGCAGTTCATTCGGCTCACAAGATAGAACAGTGATCTAATGCCCAGCGTCAATTGAAGTTTTTCATCCCTCAAAATGTTTTCTTCAATTTTCGACCCGATTGTATATTGACTCGAGTCAAGAGGAAGTGCTTGAAGTGCGGAGCCCAAATCCCACATGAGGGACAACCATTCCCGCTGCCTCTTGTGCTTGGGCTAAGCACTACTGGGATGGTGTGCCATCTGCCAGGCCTTCAGCCAAGCCACAGACCAGGCGCCAACGAACCGCTGAGGCCCTCCTTACCCGCTGGCTGGCTCGATGGAAAAGGAGCTCCAGGAATTGAGGAAAGGTCATTGTCACCGGCCCCCAGAAAGAAGAAGAGCAAGGAGAAACACCGGGACAGGAGTCCGTCACCACGTGGGAGGCCTGCTACTAAAACTGTGAGTACTCCTGCTCGTGCCCCGTCCGCCTCTTTGGGCCGAGCACCTTCTCCCCCTCCTGTTGAGGTGAGCGAGCAGTTGGGGTAGCCTCTCGAGGTCTCAGTGGTGTCTCCTCCAAGCACTGCCGGTAAGTCTCCCCGACCCTGTCGACAGGGACACGGCTTTGACCGATAAGTCTAGCAGCTGCTCTCGCTGCCACTAGCCCGGTTAGGTCCGATCAGTCGGGACGGGCGATCCTCCATCGCCCGATGGACTCCTTTCGCCTGTTGATCTCTCGCGAGGCCCCCGACATCAGCCAGAGTGTGCTCTCGAGAGACTCTGCATCCCTTCAGGTCCTACACCCCAGGGATTCGCCACCTGATCCTGCTCTGTCCCTGTCGACAGGATCATTGTTCGACCTTCGCTGGAGTCCCTTCTGGAACTCCGCCCGCCAGGTCTGTGGCTGCCTCCGGACAAGACTCCATCACTGGCTAAGGATCCTGATATGGAGCCCCTCCCCTCGACCTTCGGGGCCTCCTGATCCCACGCCACCCAGTGGTCCTATGGGCACCTCCCAGTAGGTCCAATCGACTCTCCTGGCAGTCTTCCACAGCCAGACCCCAGGCACTACTGCGGGCAGCCCGCCGTCGGCTCCACAGTACCCGACGCCAAGCCATGTGCCTCCGACGCCGGGATACCCTGGGTATAGCCCGGGATATAACCCTTATGGCTATTCTCCTGGATTGCCAGGGTTTCAATACCCTTCTTGGCAAAACCCGGGGTACCAGTCTCCTCCTCCTCCAGTGCCAGATCGGGAGACGATCCCCACATGGTGGCAGGACCCAGCTCATTACGGAGCTTAGGCAGTCTGTGGGAGACATCCCTCTTCTGGGGGTTCCTCCCCAACCGATACCCTCCGGCAAGGCAGCGGGTGCGTTACCTGTAGGCTCGTCTGGGGAAGACCCTTTCATCCCCAGTGGTTGTGAGCCTTCTGACATGGACTCTGATTATGAGCCTTCGGACCCTAGGTCCCCAGTTGAGGTACCACCCAAAGAATCCCCAAAATCTCCTCCAGAGGATCCTTCCTTTGGGGACCTTTTGTGAACTATCCAGGCAGCAGGAGGCTGGCCTTCCAAGGAAGTGGACCCCCAATGTAAAAGGCTGGCGGAACACTTGGATTTAGCCACCACGGACCCCCTACCCATCCCCCCTGGATGGGTCTTCATGAGGATCTGGTGACTACTATCTGGCAGCAGCAACTTCTATCCCAGCTGTCTCCAGAAAGGCAGATCATACCTACTATCCCCGGAAGGATTCAACATCTCTCGACTCATCCCAAAGCTGACTCTATGGTGATCACTGCCCCATGACCGGTCAAGCGCAACCAAAGCACTTAAGTTCCTCACCTCCCGACAAGGACTCTCGACAGCTGGACCAGTTTGGCGGAAGGTTTACTCTTCTTCCTCTTGTACCATCCGGTCCCTCAACTATGTCTCACTCATGATGGCATTTCAGAAGGCCTCTCTCTCTGAGCTGGAGAGGATCTTCAGGAAGTCCAGGATGAGTTGCTCCATAATAAATTGCTGGACAAAGTCAGAGTGGGAAAGTCTTCCTGTCATCATGCTTTGCGTGCAACGTGTGACTCAGTGGCTAGGGCAGCAGCCACGGGGATCTGCATCCGTCACCTTTCCTGGCTTCAGATTGCAGGTTTGGCACCAGACATCCAGTCCTCCCTTCTGAATGCCCTTTTTAGGGGTTCTGTCCTTTTCGGCGGTGACGCCAAAGATATTAATACCGGGCTGTGGGAGAGCGGACGCTCCCTTTGGGACGTACGTTCAATGTACTTGATGGGGCAGAAGAAGCAGCAGCCTTTTCATTGCCAAAGGAGATGGAACAAAACCAGAGTAAACGTCAGGGCAACGATGAACCCCTGGTTCGAGAGCCCAGACCCCCAGGCCAAGTTCCCCAAGCCAGCCTCAGGGGCAAAAGCTCCCCTCCCCTCGGCATCCTGACTCCTTTCCCCTCCTTCCACTGCCTCCAGCAGTCTCGGAGGAACCGGTAGGAGGGAAGTTCGGCCTCCATCTGGAGGGGTGGAGGTTCTTCACCGCAGAAGCATGGGTGCTTCAACTTATCCCGCGAGGTCACTTGATAGTTTTCCGAGATCCCTGCGCTTCATCCTCCGGGATGGTCTTTTTATCCAAGGGATCAGATCCCCATAGTCTTCCAGGAGATACAGGCCCTCCTGTCAAAAGCAGCCATAGAACCCGTCCCTCAAAACCAGCTAGGCAGGTGAGTTTACTCCCACTTCTTCCTAGTTCCAAAGAAGACGGGCGATCTGAGACCGATCCTGGACCTCAGCATGCTCAACCTCTTTGTCGAGTACAAGACGTTTCGCATGCAGACCATGCAGGGACTTCTCCCCCTGCTTCAAACAAATTCTTGGCTGTGCTCCCTGGACATGCAGGATGCCTACCTGCATATCCCTATCCTCCTGGCCCACCACCGCTTCCTCCATTTTACTCTTCAGGAGAACCATTTTCAGTTCCGAGCACTCCCCTTTGGCCTTTTCTCGGCCCCTCAGATGTACACCAAGTGTTTAGCAGTGGTTGCAGCTTTTCTTACGCCACCAGGGCATTTCATTATTCTATACCTGGACGACTGGCTCCTCGCAGCACCCTCTCCGACCAGCGGAAAGAATCTCTTTCTTTTCACTCTGAGCTTATTCGCTCTTCTGGGTATCACGATCAATTTGCCCATGTCCCAGCTAATACCATCTTAATGGCTCCAATTTATTGGAGCAGTACTAGACACAGTTCAGAGCAAGGCTTTTCTGTCATCAGACCTAGCAGAGACCCTAGTTTCTCAAGCCACTCTTGTGGCCCAGGCTCGGTGGATTCCAGCACATGCGGTGCTTCGCCTTTTGGGATTGATTCCCACAGTTCCCTTGGCCAGACTTCACATGACGGTCACCCAATGGTCTCTTTGAGTCCAGTGGGATCAGAGGATGGACAACATGACTCAGATGGTCGTGATCTCCAACAGCCTACAGAGAGATCTTTGCTGGTGGCAAGATCTCTCCAACCTGCAGTGTCAGTGGCTCAGTAGGTAGCACACTCGCCTCTGAGGCCGGGAGATCAGAGGGCTGTAGGTTCAGTTCCCACATCTGGCACTTGGGTTAATATCCCAGTACTGACACTGTAATGCAGCATGAGAGGGGTGCTGCATTTCTGAGGTGCCGTCTTTCGGATGAGATGTTAAACCGAGGTCCCATCTGCCTGGATTGGTGGTAGTTCAGGTGGATGTTAAAGATCCCATGGCACTTATCGAAAAGAGTAGGGGAATTTCCCCGGTGTCCTGGCCAAATTTCCCTCATTCACTAAAAATACCACCAACAGCTTAATCTGGTTCAAGGTTAGTTGCATTCATCTGTATCCCCCTCCCCCCGGGTCGTGCCTGAAAATAGGCAGGATTTGTCTGGCGCACTTACCCGGTCAACAAAAGCTAAATAAAATAAATAAATAAAAAAAACTTTCACAGGGAGCCCCTTTCCATTCCCTTGTCCCAACCCAGATCCTTACCACGGACACCTCAGACATGGGCTGGGGAGCCCATCTGGGGGCTCACAAGACTCAAGGATCTTGGTCCGACCGGGAACTTCTGCTCCATATCAACGTTCTGGAGACCAGAGCAGTTCTGTACGCCCTCCAGGCATTCCAGTCCCTTCTATTACCGGGATCACTTCTGGTCCAGACGGACAAAATATCCACTGTCTGGTACATCAACAAACAGAGGAACTCGCTCGTACCCTCTCTACATAGAAGCCATGAGGGTTTGGTACTGGGCGATTCAGCACAGCCTTTTCCTGACAGCAGTCCACATTCCAGGTGTAAGCAACATCCTGGCGGACAGTCTCAGTCAATCAGTGGCCAGCGCTCACAAGTGGGAATTAAAGCTAGAGGTAGTCGAAGATCTCTTTCTTCGATGGGGTCGACCAGAGATAGACCTGTTAGCCTCCTTATTCAACGCAAAACTACCAACTTTGCTCGCTTCCCCGGCATAGTGCTTTTGCCAAACGCATCGTCTCTCTCTTGGACAGGGAGGTTTATTTATGCTTTTCCTCATTCAGAAGGTTCTGTGAAACTTCAGGAGGAAGGGGCACATTTGATTCTGATCGCCCCTCTAGCCTCGCAGATTTGGTTCCCTCTTTTACAGTATCTGGCACTAGAACCTCGGTTCCCCTGCTATTATCCCACAACCTTCTGACTCAGGAGCAGGACACCCTGGTGCACCAGGCCTTCAGTCTCTTCACCTTCAGGCGTGGCACCTGTGGACATAGCGGCCTCTCGCTATGGGGTTTTACACAGGTTGCTCATGTCCTGGTGGAAGCCAGAAAACCTTCTACTAGATCTACCTACGCCATGAAGTGGAAATGATTTTCGATCTGGGCCCTAGCCAGGAGCTGGGATCCCTTTTCGTGTTCAGCTGCCCAGGTGTTGAAGTACCTCGCACAATTATCAGTCGGGCCATAGCTATTCTTCCATTAAGGTCCATCTCTCTACGGTGTTGGCCTACCACCTCCCGGTGGAGGGAAAACCTTTGGCTCAACTGGAGGTTGCTAAGACTTTTTTAAAAGGCATCCTGCACTTGAAACCGCCAATTCGGAATCCATGGCCCCCCTGGGACCTGAATTTTATGTTGGAAAAACTGACCTTGCCTCCTTTTGAATCAGCCTCTAGCTGTGACTTGCGCTTCCTTTCCTGGAAGACTGTTTTTAGTTGCAGTCACTTCTACCCGAAGGGTCTCGGAACTTCAGGTGTTTATCTGTAAGGAACCCTATCTGATTTTACATAAGGACAGAGTAGTCCTTCAGTCAAACCCTTAGCTTCTCCCTAAGGTAGTCTCAGAAACCACTCTCAATCAGAGTGTCGAACTGCCGGTATATTATCCACAACATTCCAACAGGAGGGAATATCTTCTGCACACTCTTGATGTGCACAGGATTCTGAGGTATTACACTAACCGGACTAAAGAGGTCCTCAAGACAAATCAACTCTTCGTGGCCTTTGCTCCCCAGTGCCAGGGCAAGGCCATTTCCTAACAGATCATTTCGAGGTGGTTGGCTAACTGCATCCACTTCACCTACTGAAAGCATGGAAAATCCCTTCCGGGGGCAGTTAAGGGTCACTCCACTAGGAGTGTCACTACTTCTACTGCCTTTTTCAGGAATGTGTCCACTGTAGAAATTTGTGCAGCGGCCATGTCTGTCCACACCTTCTATAAGCATTACAGTCTGGACTTCGCCTCTAGGTGCACAACTGGCTTCAATCTTGTGGTTTTGTAAGGCCTCCTGTCATAACTAGCAGTTGGCGACTTCTCCTCCCGGATGTACTTCCATTTTTATTTCTTTTGGGACTGCTTGGTATTCAGTCCTATATGGAAGAACTACTGCAGGAACCCTCTCGAAGTAAGATATTGCAGTTACGTAAGAACTTACCGTAACAGTAGATATTCGAGAGAGGTTTCTGCAGTAGGTCTAGTTTCTCATCCATCTTCCCCCTACTCCTGGAATGTTTCCTTCATTTTCATCTTGCCTAGCCCTTGGGTCTAGAGAAGAAGTCTGGTTCTAGGAGTCTTCACTTTAATTTTTTTCAACTTACCTTTTTCTAGGTCTCCGGTGGAAAAGAACTGGAAGGCAGGTGCAGGACCGCCCTATTTATAGTCGGGCTGACGTCACATCACCTGACGCCGGGGGTGGTCCCTGCTGATGATTGCTATCTATAAGTTTGCCACTGGAACCTGACACCAGGGGGCGCAGTCCTATATGTGAAGACCTACTGCAGGAACCTCTCTCGAAGATCTACTGTTACGGTAAGTTCTTACGTAACTGCAATTTTCTTCCTAAGGTGGTGTCTGAGTTTACCCTAAATCAGTCCATCTGCCTGCCTTTTTATTATCCAGAACATGCCAGTCCAGGGGAAGCATTGCTCCATACATTGGATGTGCATAGAATTTTGTGTTACTATACACACCATATGAGGGACTGCAGGAAGTCCTCTCAGTTGTTTGTTTCTTTTGCCCCTGGCAGAGAAGGTGCAGTAAGGCTCTTCTCGGGTTAAGAGCCATTCCACCAGGGCATGGCGACTTCTGTTGCCTGTTTCAGAGGTGTGTCTGCAGCGAGATTTGCACACTGCCACTTGGAGTACAGTCCACACTTTCACCAAGCACTGAGTCTTGACATTGTCTCTGGAGAAAGGAAGGCTTTGGCCTAGCTGTGCTTCAAGGCCATCTTTCTTGAGGCCTTGAGCCTCCTGTCACCCAGACTGCCTTGCGCATAGCACTGCTTTGAAATCGTTCCATAGGTGTGACCTGATGACAGAGATACTGTATCTCCGAAGAACAGTTACGAAGAACTTACTGTAACAGTAGATCTTTCAACTTCAACTTTATTGGATAACAAATTGAGATAAAATTATCTCTTTTCCAATTGTATCCAACAATCAACATAACAGGGACAAAATACAATACTTACATACATCTACAAACATCATAAATTACAATATAAAAATACAGTAATCATAGTGTTAATACAATACAATACAATAACACAATTTATCCGTAGCAATTACAATGCTTATTATATAAACTACCCAAAGATGATCTAAAATGTTCAAAAAGGTAACAATATAGACACATTTAGTTGTTTGGATATTCAATCCCATGTTCTGGGAACCGAAATCGATAAAGTTCTGTCCCCAAAACTAGTTTTGCATTTCGGTACACACTGTATAAGGATTTCCGAGATGAAGATTTTCGAGGAAATCTCTGTCATCAGGTCATGCCGTCCCTCCCTCCATCCCCCTTTCTTTCTTTCTTTCTTTCTGTCTCTCTACAGCTTGGTTGTCCTGCTGCTCTAGACTTTCAGTTTGCTGTGCACCTCCCCTTTCTCCTCGGTTTCCTGGTGGGACTCCTGTCTCTCATGACCTCTGGCTAGGAAAGAACTGAGAGAACAGAGCAGAGCTGCCCATGCTTTTATAGGGTATGTGATGTCAGAATCTGACATCGGTTTGGACGACCTCTAATAGACTGCTGCAGAAAAAGCTTCTTTGGGATACGACTGCTGGATGGCAAAATTCCTTAGGTGTGACCTGCTTAAAGAGATTCCCTAGAAGATCTACTGATCTTACTTCGAGAGGGCTCTTGCGGTAGGCAATAACAGGTAGGACTGAGCCGCCAGGCGCTAGGACCACACAAAAAACTAGCTAGCAGTGTCTGGTGGGAACCGCCCACCCGGCGTCAGCCCAATGCTATATAGTGGGTGGTCCTGTGCCCACCCTCCAGTTCTTTCCGCCATTGACCTGAACACGTTGGACCTCACAGAATGCTGCAGTCGGCCACCATTTTGATCAGTATTTCGTTTATTTTTTTTTTGTATTTTCATCAAAACAGTCATCAGATTGCATGTCTTCTCCAACCTCTTCCGAAGCTCACCATAACAAGTGCTCCTGTGGCAAGAAGATCCGGAGAAGGACGTCATACTTGTGTCTCCTGTGCCTGGGGCCTGATCATGACACTGAGGGCTGTGAGGCCTGCCAAAAGTTTCATCAGGCCACATGGAAATGCCATCAGCAAGCCCTGGAAGCTCATCTTTTAAAACAAAAACTAGCTTACATGGAGAAGGATCTGCAGCAGATGAGGAATGCTTCATCCTCTCTGGGTGGGGGTGGGGTTGTCGGACTCCCACAAGCAAAACAAGAGGAAAAGAGAAGCATCGAGGACCAGGATCGGTCTTCTTCCAGGCGCGTCTCTCCTTGGGGACCATGGCCAGCAGAGCAGCTCTCTACCAGCAAGGAGAGTGCCCCTACGGTCAAACCTGCTTCTCCTGCCATAGAACAGTCTTTGGTCTCCCACCTGAGCTGATCACAGTTCAAGCGGGGCCTCCGGAGTTGGAGAAACTCCCACTCTTAGGCCCTTGAAAACTCCCGGGTCTAAGCCGGTGGTCGGCTGGTAAGTCTGCCACGGTGCCTCGGCAACCACCCAGCCCAGGTGCAGGCGTCAGTCCCTGATTCGAGTATGACATTGATCTCCTACCACTGCCAGCTACCCGAAGCTGCAGCTGCCCTGGGAGGAATTCCACCCTCCCATCCCACCCCTGGGGCCATTCTCCACCCATGGTAGAGCCTCCGGATCTTCCCCAGACAGACGCCGCTGGCCGTAATGATAGGAAAGTGCAAAACTCCATGGCCGGAGATCCCATGCCTGGTCTTCAAGGGGATCCCCTGAACCTTACCTTCCAGGTCCCTCCATCTGGGCCCCCTGTGCCTCCCGAGACTCCGAAAGGACCTGCTGGCCCATCCAGGCCGATGCCAGGCCTCCCTTCTGAAAGGCCACAGTCAGACCCCATCTTACCAGGTCCTTCTGGCGTACCCTCGGGCCCTTCAGCTCCACTGTCGGGTCCATCAACACCGCAGTCAGGTCCTCCTCCTCCTCCGGGCTACCCGATGCCAGGTTATCTCGCGCTGCATTATCCCATGCCAGGATATCCAACACCAGGGTACCCAACGCCAAGGTTTCACATGCCGGGCTATCCTTCGCCTGCATATCATACACCTGGTTACCCGACGTCGGGTCCTCCTTCGATGGGTTACCACCCGCTCTATCAGCCTCCTCTACCAGTTAACCCTAGCAAGCGGGTGGACTATCAGGCTCTTTTGAGTCATGTTGGAGCAGAACCAAGGCTCAGCTGGTCTCAGAACTGGACCGTCGCCAGCCAGTCACGGCCTCTACGCCAGCCCAGCCTACTCCTCCCCGGCGGAGTCCCGGCCATCCTCCTCCTCTGGCCATGTGGTAGCTGCTTCTATTGTGGAGGGGCATGGAAATAGGTAGTTCCTCAGAAGGAGGGTCCCCATCATCTGGCCCCATCCCCCCGAACGCTAGCCTGTCATCAGACTCTGAGTCCAGTTTCCTCTTCATCAGGCTCTGGCTATGAATCCATGCCCCAGGAACGAACCTACCCAAAGTCTCCCACAGATGATACTTCCTTCACAGAAATCCTCAAGAAGATTCATGAGGCAACGGGTGGAAGACTGAGGAACAAGACTCTCAGTGTGGCGGCTGGATGAGTACCTGACCTCCCAGAGCTGGCGCCTCTTTGATCCCCGTGGATCAGGCCTCACAACAACCCTGCCTCAACAATTTGTCAACAGCCGTCATCTGTAACGTCATCTCTAAGAAGGCAGACAGAATATACCTCAGAGGGCAAGGACCATCTAGGTACCCAACCTAAGGCTGATTCCTTTGTGATAAATGCGACTCCATGACCAGTCCTCCAGGCCCACATATGAGCACCTCCTCCGGATAAGGAGTTGAGGCAGCTGGACCAGTTAAGATGCAAAGTTTATTCGTCCTCCACTTTGGCACTAGGGGCTCTGAATTATGTTGCCCACATGGTCTGCTATCAGAAAGCACTCTTGGGACAACTCAAGTCGGAGTTTGAGGCCTTGCCTGACTCAGAGGCCAAGGCCAGATCGAGCAGTCGGTAAGGACTGCAGAGATTGCCTGCCGTCATATTCTGCATGCCACATACAATGCAGTTGATGCCTCTGCTGGAAGCACTACCACAGCAGTTTGCCTTCGCAGGCATGCCTGGTTTTGGGTGTCAGGATTCACTCAGAATGTACAATCCTCGAATCTGAATGCCCCTTTCATGGCTCAGTCCTCTTTGAGGGCGACGTTAAGGACCTCTTGACTGAGCTTCAGGAAAGCGGCAAAGCGCTACACTCAGTCCAGTCCATGTGTCATCCCAGTACTAAGCTGCGACAGCCCTTTTGTCGCCAGCAGCGGTAACGTCAGTTTAAGTCCCAGCCCGCCAAGCATCAGGGCAAACGCAGGGCTTCCCCAGCCACTGCCACCCCTCCAGCCAAGTCTCAGAGGTTCTGGGGCGGGGCTCCCCACCCTCCCTCCGCCTCTTGACTCGCGGCCCGCCCCTTCGCCTCTAGTTCCGGAGGAGCCAGTAGGGGCAGATTCACCAGTCATCTACCGGGGTGGGAGGCGATTCGGCAGACTCCATGGGTCCTTCAACTGATAACTCGGGGCAACACCTTAGAATTCATAGAGAGACCTCCAGAAAATTCACCAGGTCCCTCTCACTACCCGAAAGGTCACATTCCTCTCATCAGAGAGGCGATTAAGGCACTACTGCAAAAGTCCACAATAGAGCCCGTTCTTCAGAGCCAACTGGGAAGGGGATACTACTCCCACTTCCTTCTAGTGCCCAAAGAGACAGGCGACCTTGGCCCATACTGGACCTCAGCAAGTTCAGTCTGTACGTAGAGTACAAGAGATTTTGCATGCTGACCCTTCTGGGCCTACTCCCTACTGCAACAGGGACACTGGCTCAGCACCCTGGACATGCAGGATGCTTACCTGCATATCCATCTTTCCAACCCTGCCACTTCCTCAGGTTTGCCTTCCAAGGGAGCACTTTCAGTTCAAGGCCTCCCTTTGGCCTCTCCTCAGCACCCTGGGTGTTTACCAAGTGCCTAAGCGGTGGTGGGGGTGGCTTTGTGGTGCCAGGGTCTCTTTGTGTCCCCGTATCTGGACGACTGGCTCCTTATAGTTCCCTCGAAGGACAGCCTGGAAGCCTCTCTGTCAGCTACCCAGGATCTGTTCTGTCAGGTGGAGATTATAGTGAACTACCCCAAGTCTCACGTTACGTCCTCCCAGCGCCTCCAGTTTATTGGGGCAGTTCTGGATACAGCCCAGGGTCAGGCTTTCCTTCCCTTAAACAGGGCAGAAACCTTGCAGTAGCAGGCCAGGTTAGTGGCCTCCAGATGCTAGTCTACGGCCAGGTTGGTTCTGCGCCTCCTAGGCCTTATGGCAGCGGTCATCCCCACTGTCCCTCTAGCCAGGCTCCACATGTGAATTATGCAGTGGATGCTCAGAGTCCAGTGGGACCAGAGGTCGGATGACCTGGATCACAGGGTACTGATATCTGGCACCATGCAGTAGGATCTCTTCTGGTGGCAGGACCTGGACAACCTCTGCAGAGGGTACCCTTTGGTATCCCCTCCGACCCAGATCTTGACCATGGGCGCTACGGTCAGG
This sequence comes from Neoceratodus forsteri, assembly GCA_016271365.2. NCBI lineage: Eukaryota > Metazoa > Chordata > Ceratodontiformes > Ceratodontidae > Neoceratodus > Neoceratodus forsteri. The sequence goes on along the minus strand of CM057450.1, from coordinate 1,746,418,118 downwards.
GCTGGGGTGCCACTTGGAGGATCACAAAACCCAGGAATCCTGGTCTCAGTGGGAGCTCTCTGCACATCAACATGCTGGAGATGCGTGTAGTGCTTTATGCCCTTCAGGCCTTTCAGCCTCTCCTTCTCCCAGGTCCACTCCTAGTCCAGTTGGACAATATGTGTGTGGTCTGGTATCTCAACAAGCAGAGAGGCGCACGATCACATCCTCCTCTGTGCAAGGAGGCGATGCGTGCTTGGAATTGGACAGTCCAGCACCAGCTTCAGCTCATAGCAGTGCACATTTCAGGCATCCAAAACATTCTAGTGGACCGTCTCCGCTGCACTTGGGCCGGGCACACAGTGGGAACTAAAATAGTCAGTGATCGAAGACATCTTCGACCTCTGGGATTGCCCAGATCTAGATCTGTTTGCCTCCCCATACAAAACAAAACTATCCAATTTCTGCTTGCTCGTTCCCGAGCCTGGTGTTTTCTGGTGAGACGCACTGTCTCTTTGCTGGACATGGAGGTTTTCACATGCCTTCCGTTCCTTCCAGCTGATACAGGGGTTCTTCTCAAGCTACAGGCAGAAGTGGCTCATCTGATTCTGATCGCTCCTTACTGGCCTCACCAGATATGGTTCCCTCTGCTCCAACAGTTGGCGGTGGAGTCCCCGGTGCCTCTACCCATCTGCCAGGACCTTCTGACCCAAGAGCAGGGCAAGTTGGTTCACCCAGGCCTTAAGTCCCTTCACGTGTGGCACCTTCTAACGTAGCAATTTCACGCCACAGGGTCTCTTCCAGAGTTGTTCAGGTCCTCGTGGAGGCCAGAAAGCCATCCACGAGAACTACATACACCATGAAGTAGAAAAGGTTCTCTATTTGGGCTGCCTCCAAGAGGTGGGACCCCTTTTCATGCCCTGTTCCTCAGGTTCTGGAGTATCTTTCACCTCTCCAACCGCAAGCTCAGCTATTTGTCGTTGAAGGTCCACTTGTCTGCCATATCTGCCTACCACACCCCAGTGGAAGGCAAGGCTATAGCTCAGTTGGAGGTTTCCCGTACCCTTTTTGAAAGGATTCTCCACTTGAAACCCTGGTCAGGAACCTGATTCCCCGTGGGATCTGAACTTTGTTCTTGAGAAACTCATTTTGCCTCCCTTTGAACCCGGCCGCGAGTTTGTGACCTGCGCTACTTGTCTTGGAAAGTGCTATTTTTAGTTGCCATTACTTCTGCTCGAAGAATTCGATCTTCAGGCCCTGATGTGTAAGGAGCCTTATTTAAATTTTCACAGAGACCGGGTGGCTCTGCATACTAATCCTAAGTTCCTACCAAAGGTGGTTTGGTGGTTTACTTTGAATCGGACCATACATTTGCCAGTGTACTACACTGAGCATTCTAATCAAGGGGAGGCAATCCTGCACACACTAAATGTGCACAGAATTTTGCGTTACTAAACCAACTGGACGAAGTCAGTCCAGAAATATGACCGGTTGTTTGTTTCCTTTGCACCCAAAAGGGAGGGCGCTGCAGTTTCAAAGCAGTGTTTATCCAAATGTTTGGCAAACTGCATTCTGTTCTATCAAAAGTGTAACAAACCTCTTCCATGGGGAAGTTAAAGACACTCAGCCAGAGGCATGGCTGCATCTACTGCTTGTTTCAGGAATGTTTCAGCTGCAGACATTTGCTCAGCAGCTACTTGGAGCTCTGTCCACACCTTCACTAAGCGTTACTGTCTGGACATTGTCTCTAGGCGAGCAGGCTTTGGACTAGCTATCCTTCAGGGCCTTCTATCTTAAGTTTCCTGCCTACTGCAGACCTTTTCCTGCCTCCTGTGCTAAGTTCTTTCTGTCACTGCTTGGGACTCAGCCCTACCTGTTATTGCCTACTGCAAGAGCTCTCTCAAGTAAAATAGTACAGTTACATAAGAACTTACCGTAACAGTAGATCTTGAGAGAGGCTCTTGCTTTACAACTTCCTCCCTCCTTCCCCTACTGCTGCTGTTTCCTCTCAGCCTTTCAGTTAGCTCCAGGAGCCACTCCTCCTATTGCATCTTTTCTTAGGTCTCCAGCGGAGATCTTGAGGGCGGGTGCGGGACCGTCCACTATATAGCATCTGGCCCGACATTGACCATGCAACAAATAGTGGGCGGTCCCATGATACTGCTAGCTAGAGTTTTCCATGTGGTCCTAGTGCCTTGCGGCTCAGTCCTACCTGTTATTGCCTACTGCAAAGCTTCTCTCGAAGATCTACTGTTAAGGTAAGTTCTTGCTTAACTACTTTATGGTAAGTTCTTACATTACTGTTCTTTTTTGCATAAATTCATTGTCTCCTAAACGAAAAAAAGGAAAACTACTTTCTGCATACCAACTTATGTGTTCTGCCATCTGTAAAGATACATTTACCTACTGTATTTATACTATAGAGTTACTCTGTTCAGAATTAACAAAAAAAAAAACACCTTTCTCTCATGCATTGCTTTTATGTCATTTACATAGTTGCTGGAGTTTATACTTTCCAAAAAACTTATGTATGTTGAGCTGGCCTGGTGGCACTGAGGGTTGAGGCACTGGATGCCACACCTCGCGCTGCAGCGGCCACTCAGGGTCAGAAGCGACAGCGGGTTGCGGTGATCAGCAGGGAATGGAAGGATAGAGCATCCAATGGACTCCTTTCCTGGGGAGGGAGGATTGTCCTGCTCCTTGGCTGCCCCTAGAGGAGGCTAGAGGGCAGCACTGGAGTTAAGGAGGTACAGGGGCCACGGGTACATGGTGTGCGCATGCCTCCACATGGGAATGCCTGCGAGAGAGGGTGGGTAGAAAAAATGGAAAATGGCATCGACCGGCAGGATGACACTGGTCCTCCACAGGCTATGCACCTGGCCAGCTGGGTACCTCCGTGCCATCAAGTAAGTCTGGTGAACACCTGGGTGACAGAGCTGGAGGGACCGTGGATTGGGGCAGGCTGGCACAGGAAGAGAAAGTTCAATAAACAAAAACTTATGTATGTTCAAAAATTGCATAAACTTCACTCATGTAACCCCAGTAGCTTGATAACTAGAAACCAAAGACTTCCACTAGTGTTAAATGGTATATTTATATATTTACTTCTACTACAAAAGCCAGCTGTGTTAAAAGTATTGATAATGTACCTCATTTTTAAATGCTTTCAGCCTTGTTAGCATACCGAGAGATCCTGGGTGGATCCTCAGGGTGGTGCAGGGCTTGGATCAAGCCCTGCATCGAACCTCGTGTGCCATACTAGTTTGCTATAGCTGTGCCTGATTTACAATCATGAGCACAGTAACAACAGTTTACCGCTTCACGGCAGCTTGCACCAAATCTTGGGCTCAAGCTCCATGAAAACAATCGCAGGTATGGACACGAGCTAGACGACAAAAGATGGTCTGTTTTGTGTCAGTTACCAGAAGTGATATAAAATTCCTTTAGCTTGCTGCAAGCCTGGTGCACCCTGGGCTTTTGACAATGTCCAGCATTTGAAAATCCGCCCCTGTCTCTTCATGCTCTCTTTCCTACAAAACACATCAATTTGCGCCATGCATAGCCATATTTAACTTTTAGTATTAGTTCTGTTAAACATGTGTAAACTATCAGTCTTTTCTCACAGGAGCACTTACCCAGCCTCAGCAGGGTGAGCAGGCACGCCTGTCTGTCAACTGGAGGGACATGCAGCACTAATTTCTGAGGTTTAAATACAGCTTCCTCATCAGTCTGTGGAATGGAGATTGTGATGAGCGTGCATTGAAACCTTCAGAAACCCTCAGAAACGAGTGCTGCAGGTCCCTGTCAGTCGTCAGACAGGGCGCTGGCTTGTTGACCCTGCTGAGGCTGGGTAAGTGCTCCAGTGAGAAGACTGATATATTTTTTTTCCTATTATTTATGCTCCTGCTCCATCAGCCCTCGCATTCTGGGAAGCCCCAGCCCTGTCACCACAGCATCTACCATCCGACGTATTTACCCCCAGGGCTTGCACCCCCTGGTGGGGTCAGTGGAGGGGGCCCTCCCCCATTGAAACAGGATCCAGTGATGCGCCATGGCTGGCTGCGGGGCCTGCGAGCTCCCATGTCATCCAGTGGGAGCTGTTTTTCTGACTTTTCCCTTCCTCAGGGCAGTGTGTGCAATGATGGCTGCGATGATGCTGTGCACACTCCCGTGTGTGACAGCATCAGGCATCTGCACCACTCCCATCCCCCATGTTGTGACGTTGGTGCACCAGCCCCCAGCCACCGCTAGGGGCCAGACAAGCACCAACTGCTGGATCCCCCCCCCCGGAGAAGGAGAGCTGTCCAGATGCTCAATCCTTCTCCTCCCTGCCGACCCCCGGTGGCCCGCACTTGTTCCCAAACACGGGTCACTGGCATGGAGTGAGGTGTGGCACCCAGTGCCTCAACCCTCAGCACCACCAGGCCAGCTTTTACATTTAACGGAGCCGAATAATACTTAAAGGTTAAATATGGTTATACTGTACATGTTGCAAAATGATGTGTTTTTGTAGGAAAGGAGCACATGAAGAGACAAAGGGAGGCCAGAATTTTGAAGGGCAACACAGACTTGCATCAAGCCCTGCGGCAAACCCTTTTGTTGGCATAACTGTGCCAGCACCTTCGCTGCAAACTGTGCCCAATTTTAAGGATTCTGGGTGCAAATTACACTTTACCCAATTTATGTCAGCTTGTACCAAACATTTGGTGCAAACTCTGTAAAAAGGGTACATGGTATTGCTGCAAGCTAAACTAGAAAAAGTTGGTCTAACTTACGACAGTTAGCGCACAGGACCAAGAATCCTGATCATCAGCCAGGAGAATAATGCAAGCCCTGTGTTCGATGCACCTGACTTACGCCATCTCAGCCCTTTGAAAATCCAGCCCAGTATCAATATACCATTTAACACTACCGAACGGCTTAGGTTTCTAGCTATCAAGCTACTAAGGTTGTAAGAGTGAAGTTTATGCAATTTTTTGAACATACGTAAGTTTGGTGGAAAGGAAAACCTCCAGTAACTGTGTAAATGACTTAAAAGCAATGCATAAGAGCAAGGTTTATTTTTTAAAATTCTAAATAGAGTTACTCTACAGTAAGAATATAGTAGGTGAATGTATATTCACAGATGGCAAAACACATAAGTTGATATGCAGAAAGTAGTTGTTTCCTTTTTTATGGTTGCATGGGCAGACCCATGCTGACATATTGCTATGACGTAGGAAAGAGAAGGGACTGTGGAAGCGCATGACCGGATACCTAGACTGTCTTCTTCCACTGAGTGCATGGACTGGAGCTGAACCACATCTCTGCCTCCTCTCCATTTATCACAGTGGAGTTTCTTTTCTGCCCCTCCCCTGCCTGCACTATAATACACTACACTGCTATTTCCTTCCTTCCAACTGAAATGACACTTGAAATAACACAGCTCGACTAAAATAACACAGCTCAGTGCTGGAGAACGCAACTGACTCGTCACAGCAGTAATCCTGAACTGTAGCTGGATTAGGAAACTGCCAGGAGTCTGTAAAGAAAAAATATTCAGTAATGCCGGCTAACAGAGGAATATGTTTTGTTCCTCCATGTATAATCTGCTCTCCGGAGAGCTAGGAGTAAGCTTCTGACTCTCCCTCATGTGAAATATTAGTGTACAATAAGGTAATTTCTAGTGTAACTAGCAATATGTTGAACGCAAATCGGATATTTTAAGTGTTTAGTGTCCGATATTGATAAAGGGCAATTCTATGTCCAAAACGTGTCGGTGTAGACCTGTGTGCCAGGTACATGGCATGGCAATAAAGTATTTATTTTCTTATCCTAATGATATAGTGTTGCTTTGTTATTTTATTTTTCCAAGGTGGCACATGCCCGATTTTATTGTTTTTATGTAAGTCATTGCATCCAGTTTAACTTTTTTTTTTTTTTGCTCCACAAATGAGTAACAGTGGTGCTGCCTGGATAAAAATTCCAAATGCTACGATCAGGTCGAGAGCACCAACCTCCCTCCTCACATATGGCAAACATGCACAATGTGCTGTGTTATCAAACCATCAGCGATTCACTTGAAATTCAGCACAAGAAAATCTTCTTTATTATGACTGAGAAAAAGTATACATAGAAACATAGAATTTAACGGCAGATAAGGACCGCTTGGCCCACCCAGTCTGCCCATTTCCCTACCTATTGGATAAGCTGCAAATCCTAGTTAACCAGCAGCCTACTTCTTCCTGCCCCCACCCCCTAGAATTGTCTTATGACTGTCCCATGCATGCTTGAATTCCACCACTGTTTTTGACTCCACAACCTCCTCCGGAAGGCTGTTCCATGCATCCACAACCCTCTCTGTGAAAAAATACTTCCTTAAATTACCTCTGAGCCCCCCCTCTATCTTCAAATTGTGCCCCTTGTTCTTGCACACCTCTTTTTTTGAAAGATGCTTCCCTCTTGGACTTTGTTGATTCCCTTGAGGTACTTGAAAGTTTCTATCATGTCCCCCCTCTCCCTCCTTTCCTCGAGGCTATACATATTAGGCTCCTTAAATCTCTCTTCATATGTCTTCCGGTGCAGACCCTGCACCATTTTAGTTGCCCTCCTCTGGACAGCTTCCATCCTGTCTGTGTCTTTGCAGAGATTGGGTCTCTAGAACTGCACGCAGGACTCCAGATGGGGTCTCACCAGCTGTCTGTACAGAGGGATAATAACTTCCTGTTTTCTACTGGTGATGCCTCTCCCTATGCATCCCAGTATCCCCCCAGCCCTCCTTGCTGCCCTCTCACATTGCTTGCCCACCTTTAGGTCATCTGATATGACTACCCCCAGGTCCCTTTCCATTTTTGTTGTTGTTAGTATCTCACCCCCCATTGTGTACTCTTCCCCTGGGTTTTGTTTCCCAGGTGCATTGCCTTGCACTTTAGCATTGAATCTAAGCTGCCATACATTTGACCATTCCTCTAACCTTGCAAGTCCCTTCTCATCCTTTCCACCCCACCTTGTGCATCAACTCTGTTGCAGATCTTTGTGTCATCTGCAAAGACATACTTTCCTTCAGTCCCTCTGCAATGTTGTATAAAGACATTGAAGAGGACTGATCTATCTGAACCCTGCGGTACCCCCTAGTAACCCCCTTTCTTCAGAGTGGACTCCATTTGCTATTACTCTCTGTGTCCTATTCTCCAGCCAATTCTTTACCCAGGCTGTCATCTTGGGACCCACTCCCAGGCTGGCTAACTTGTATATTAATCTTTTGTGTGGGACTGTGTCAAATGCCTTGCTAAAGTCTAGGTAGGCCATGTCCACAGCCCTCCCTGATCTACTACTTTGGTCACCCAGTCAAAGAAATCTATCAGATTTGTCTGGCATGACCTTCCGCTGTGAATCCATGCTGCCTTGGGTCCTGTGCCCTCTGGCCTCTAGATACTCGACAATTCTTTCCTTCAGAAGTGATTCCATCATTTTCCCTACCACTGAGATTAAACTAACAGGTCTGTAGTTTCCTGCTTCTGCCTTGCTCCCACTTTTGTGAAGGGGAATCACATCTGCCCTCCTCCAGTCCTCGGGTACCACCCCATCCTCCCATGATTTGTTAAAGAGGGTAGTCAGTGGTGTCACTAGTTCTACCCTTAGTTCTTTTAGAATTCTGGGATGAATCCCATCAGGCCCCATTGCTTTGTCCACCTTCAGTTTTAAGAGTTCTTTCAGAACCCTTTCTTCTGTAAATGGGCTAGTATCAACTTCTGTATCCAGAGTGTTTCCACTGTTTGTTTTAGGTACCCCCTCTTCCTTTGTAAATACTGAGCAAAATATTTGTTTATTATCTCTGCCTTTTCACAGTCACCCTCTGCCCACCCTCCCTCCCTTTATTAAGCCTCACTATCCCTCCTTGGTCCTCCTTTGCTCCTGATGTACCTATAAAGGTTTTATCCCTCTTCTTAACCGAGTTGGCTATCTTTTCCTCGGTTTGGGCCTTTGCTGTTCTACTCCTTCCCAGCTTCCTTTTGCTTTAACTGATACAGTTCTCTGTCCTGCTCCTTCTGTGATTCCTTGTACTTCCTGAATGCTTTCTTTTTCTCTAGAACCTTCACTGCCACTTCCTTTGAGAACCATAGTGGTTTCTTACATCGTTTTGTTTATTTGCTTCACACAAAGGCTTGTTACCTCTGTGATGGCAGTTTTTATCATTCCCCATTGTTCTTCCACCCCTCCTTCCTGCCCATTTGCTAGTGCATTCCTTAGGCACTCACCCATTTTGGCAAAGTCAGCCCTCCTAAAGTCCAGTACTTTTGCCTTTGTATGACTTGACTCTATTGCTGTGTTTATTGTGAACCATACTGTTCGATGGTCGCTAGTTCCCAGATGGCTACCCACTTCTACATCTGAGATCCTCTCTTCATCTCCATTTGAGAGAACCAGGTCTAAGATTGCTCCCTCTCGAGTGGGCTCCAATACTAGTTGTCTAAGGCATGTCCCTGTAGGGCATCTAGAATAACCCCACTCTTGAGTGGCTGCTGAACTGCACTCCAGTTAACATCTAGCATATTCAGATCACCCATCAGCAATATCTCCTTTTTCTGCCATTCTAAGTATACTTTCTATCATTTCCTTGTCCATTTCCTCCCCTGAGAAGAGGAGTCTGTATCTAACCCCTGTGCGGATTGTGGTTCCATTGCCGGTCTCAAATTTACCCACAGTGCTTCTTCTCCTCCCTGTTTTCCCTTTTGTTCTGTTGCTTGATTCCATCCCTTATGAAAGAGCTACTTCCTTCTCTCTTTACCCTCCCTGTCCCTCCTGTAGATAGTGTATCCTGGTATGTTTACGTCCCAGTCATGGTTTTGTGTGTACCATGTTTCTGTGACTGCCACAATATCCAGATGTTCCTCCTCCATCAAGGCCACTAATTCAGGAAGCTTGTTACTCAGACTACGGGCATTGGTAATAAGTGCTAACTGAAGTGCCTATAAAATGGTACCTTTGAGTTAAGTGCAAATAACTCTGAAGAAGCCCTATGATGCTCTGGCCTGGTGTTCTGAGATGGTCTGCACATGGTACACACAAAACCATGACTGGGACGTAAACATACCAGGATACACTATCTACAGGAGGGACAGGGAGGTTAAAAGAGGAGGAGGAGTAGCTCTTTACATAAGGGAAGGAATCAAAGCAACAAGAACAAAAGGGAAAACTGGGAGAAGAAGCACTTTAACGCAAGCATAGTGAAGACACGCAAACATATGAAGTGCAAATTCAAATTTATTTATTTATTGAATTTTGTTGACCTGGTAGGCTCACTGAGACTAGAAGTCCCTTTTCGGGGTGACTAGGGGAGGGGATACAGATGGTAACCAACTGAAACTGAACCAGATTAAGCTGTTGGTGGTATTTTTAGTGACTGGGGAAATTTGGGCCGAAACTTACTTACTTAAAACTTTAAATTACTTGAAATCTTAAAGTGCAGACTATTTCAGAACACCAGGCCAGAGCATCATAGGGCTTCTTCAGAGTTATTTGCACTTAACTCAAAGGTACCATTTTATAGGCACTTCAGTTAGCACTTACTAGGACAATAAATTAGAATAATCATGCCTGTTAATTTAAGGGCATACAGTGCTATACATTTAAAGTGCCAGACATACATATAAAGTGCAGTAAAAAAAAAAAAACAGTAAAACATGATTGACTAGTAACTATTCTTAACACTTATTGGGAAAGTGATGGACTTTTACTATCTGGCTGAAAGACGGTCTGTTAGGAAAAGCAATAAACAGCAAAAGGTGAGTAATGCCACACATCATGAGCTGTTCTCCAGTCCTCACGTCCATTAACATATGTCATGCCAGTGTTTATGAAGTGGGACTGAAGAACAGCTCATGGTGTGTGGCATTCTTTCATTTTTGCTTTTTCTTTCCTATCAGACTGGCTTTCTGCTAGATACTAGAAGTCCATCATTTTCCAAAGGTAGCAGATGTGATGCTCTTCTGTTGGTGAATGACACTGACAGTGCCATACATGCTGGAGTAAAGTGCTGTTTGCATAGGCAGGGAGGGAGAAAAGCTGAAGTGTATGCTGATAAGTCTGAGAAAAATGTACTGAAGGTGTTGGATATTGTGGTGGGGTGGTTATAATTTACACCACAAACCTCAATGTCAAGAGGGGGTGGGGCCTATTTCCAAGCCCATGGATTTTTTGATGATACTCCAAAACTGGTAAGGATCTCTGTTAGAGGAGTCAAATATGATAAAACCCAGCTTGACTCCTCTAACAGAAACCCTCGCCAGTCCTGGAGTATCATCAACAAATCCATGGGCTGACGAGCTGCACAAATTATAATAACCCCACCACAATATCCAGTGCTTTCAATACAATTTACAATACATTGTCATCCCTGAGGAAGTGCGTCAGCACGAAACCGGTTGGGGCAACTAGTTGGTAAGGGTCACTGCTGCTGCAACAGGCATAATGTGCTGAACTTGTACTTACAACAATAAATCTTGTCTTGATTTTGGAATGTTGTCAGTGCTGGTTTTCATGGATTTATTATATTGACTTTACCTTGCACAACAGGTATTGGAGCTGCTTTCCATTTGATTCAATCTGACGGCAATGAGCCAAAACTCCTTAAATTATCTGCTCGGGAGCTTTCAGTGCCACTTGCCAGGATCCTAAATCTATCCCTAACCACTAATACAGTACCTTCTAGCTGGAAAATGTCAAATGCCATTCCAGTACATAAAAAAGGCAATAGCAAGTTCATAAATAACTACAGATGCTATAGCCATCCTTCATGCCCTTAACAAGATACTAGAAGAAATCATATCGACACAATTTACCAATTACCTCACTACCTACAACCTCCTTTCTTCAACCCAAGATGGTTTCTGCCAACACCATGGCACCACCACTGCTTTACTCACTCTAACCAATAATATCACAAATTCCATCGATAAAGGAGAACTCACTGGGTCAGTATTCATCGATCTCACTAAGGCCTTCAACCTGGTTGACCACTCATTATTTTGTAATAAACTTACTGACCTGGGAATCTCAGATGTTGCCCTTCCCTGGTCCAAATACTATCTGTCCAACAGACAGCAGCCAGTCAGTTTCAGCCATTCCTTATCTGATCCTGTCCGTCAATGCTGGCATCCCTAGGGCTCCATACTAGACCACTGTTCTTCTCCTCCACGTTAATTCAGCACACCATTGCTTTAAAATAGCAATCCTCATGCATACTGATGATCTTGTCTTCTAAATGAGCACTAAGGACACTTTTGACCTCAACAATAAACTAATGCTGACCTAAGGTGTGTGCAATCCTGGCACCTTCAGAATTAGCTGGTAATGAATGCAGCCAAATCCCATGCAATGCTATTTGGCACCCCTAGCCAGCTAAAGAATAATCCCATGCCAGTGCTTATGACTAGGGATAATACCTCCCTTGACACTGTCCTCTCATTCAAATACCTGAGTATCATGTTGGACTTTTCCCTGGATTTCTCCCTTCACCTGACCATGGTCTGCAGAGAAGTTAATGCCAGGTTGGGATTAGCGTGCCATGCCAGTGGTAACCTCACCCCATCTGCCAGTGCGGTAGCCAGGAATATTTTACTCCGTAAGCATACCTATGGTCTTCCTGTCTTCGAATACTTCCGACCATTTTCTGCACAAATGGGATGTGGCTTATAATATCTGTCACTTTGCTCTATCATCTTATTTGGTGCCAGACAGAAATGCTTACCCTCTAAGGTCTACAGATCTTGATTTACTCACTACACCTAGGACAAAGACCAAGCTTGGAGATGCAGGCTTTGCTGTATCCACGTTGAAACTGTGGAATAATATCCCAACTGATATCAGACATTGTGCAACTGCTGGTGCTTTCCGGAACAAGTTTCAATCTTACCTACCCCAGTCATATGCATGTTCTTGTCCCAAAGCTTCAAAACTATGAGCCTTTTACTCAATCCTGCCAACTGTATCTGCATGGCGCTTTGACACTGTGTAGTCAAATAGGCTATTGTACTTGAATTGGTAACTCTCCCTGCTTTGAGCTGCCTAACCCTCTTTTGTTCAATTAAATGACATGCTTAGTGATAGACTTGGAACTGTACTGCTCATATTGACATGTACATGTTGCTCCACAAATGGCTGTGTATACCTTGGCTGATATTATGTCTGTATATTCCAAGATTGTCACTATTGAATTGGACTACATTGTTAAATATATATGTTTGCACTCTCCCAGGTCATGTCTGAAAATAGGCAACTGTTTGTCTAGTGCATCTTACCCGGTAGACAACAAACTAAATAAATAGAGGCGGAACAGAAAAGTGAACAGCAGCATTTATGTAAACCATTCTGCTCCGCTCAAACCACCAACTTCGTTCTTTTGCTGTTTGCACTTTTGTAGCAGAGGAACAGAAAAGTAGCTCACCGGCTCAGACAGCAGATTTCTACTGGCCTGCAATTCCTTTCATAGTGCCGTTGTTCAGGACCTGAACAAGCTTTGCAATTAGTCAGGCTCCATTTGTTTGTGAATGCTGTTAAAATGATTTTCTGAGATTTCACAGATGCTGTTTTCACATAGTATGCCATTGCCCCCCATGCTTCAGATGCTGAAGCTGCAATTTGTTTTGTAAAAAAAATCTATCATGGTAATTTATTTGATATTTTATCAGCACTGTGTCCTCCAGTTTTCTGTGTGCAGCCACACCCCCAGAATGATGTCATACAAGGGAATTGTCACTGTTTTACATATAGCACCAAGGAATTCTGGATAAATTAGACAATTGTTTCAATATTTGTTACTCAGAAATGCAGTCCCTTTTTTTGGCAGTGGTGACTGCAGTATAGGACCTACAGTGAAGCCACCAGGATGAAGAGCAGTTTCTCAGTTTCCCTGCATGACAAAGGGATTAACTACCATTGAGACTGTATTGTTTCCTGCAGTAACTCTACTGCAGAATTCTGCAGGGTTGGGTTTCATGCTGGCAGGCTTCACTGTAATATGTAGACATGTAGCAAGACTTCGTGGGTTCAATAAATTGTTTTACAATTTCCTTACTATGAGGTGCAGTCTCATATTTCCGTAGTGGCTTCAACAATAAAAGCTCTCAAATATTTACTTTCAAAACAAGGCATTGTGCATATATTAAGTGTCCTCGCAGCACCCGGGGTGTGCATTAATCCCCAATAACTGCACACCTTGGAGTGTGTTAATGCACTTATAACATAGGGTATGTAAATGTTTAAAGAACAAACAAAAAAATCCAAAGGTGTTTTTGCTGTTTAAACATAAAAGGAACTGTATCCTGCCATCTTGCAAAATAGTCCTCAACAAAGAATGCATGCTGCATTACTGTGATGGACATAGAAATGTGACATATACAGTAATGACATGATTTGTGACATTGCTTTGTCCATCACAGCCTCTGCTACCTTGCCTACTACCTTTTCTTTAGCACCCCTCCCCCCCAAAAAACACACATCTGTGCTGCTTTGTGGGGCTGCTGTTATAGCACACACTCCTCGATCTGAGTGCTCTCTCCCTGTCGAACATACCCTGAATGGGCAGCACCGAACGTGAATACAGAGAGAGACAGGACAGTGTAACAATTTAGAATGAAATGTCCTTCTCTCTCACTGTCTCTCGATGAGTTAGCAAGCTGACTACATCTGTGTAGGATCCCCACTCTGTCTCCATGCCCACAGTGTTCTGTCTCTCTCACACACCTGACAGCGAGTGGCAGCTCTCTCGCATCCCTACATATCGCCACCCGCTGTCACTGCCTTCTGCTCGACATAATGCAAGCACTGATTGGGGGGGGAGTATCTCCGGGGAAAGTGCTTTCACTCTCTGCCAGACTGCACAGTGAAAATGCTGTTCGTCTCTCCGTCGCAGTCGCCTGAGAAACAAAGGAGACAGTCAGAAACTGCTTTTCCAGCTCTGGATGCCTGAGATACAATACCAGGTTCTCTCCCAAGTGCTCACTATCTGCCAGTTGCAGCTGAGTCACTCGCTCCTTGCTCTCTCCAGGAACAGGTACTACAGGGACTAACACTATAGGTCTTCTCCGTGATTGGGAACAACGGGTAGGAACTGTGCAGCTCAGTAGAGTTCCGCAGGGCATGTGAGTGGGTTTCCCAAATATTACCTTTCTGCCTCTTACAAGTATAGTTTTGCCTGCATCTTTAATACAATTCACAGCTCTCGCTTACTTGAATGTCAATAGCAGACATAAGCTACATGTACTGATAAGTACTAAACAAGTCCCATACTGCTAGAGAGAGATTATGTCGCCCCGACTTCTCACCATGCCGTTTGTTAACAGTCATTAACGAACAGTCACGGGGTGACATTGCATCAGTTGGATGTCTGTGTTTCTTGCCCCATGTTACAAGTTTTTTTACAGGACGATATGTAACACTGACCAATGCAACTAACCTGTTTTCTCAAAATAATCAGAATTAAGAGTAAGTGTTGTAGTTTTTTGGTTGTTTCTATTGTTTCTTATCGTTTTAAGGCATTTTAGTTAAGGTAGTATATTGTCTGCAACATTTAGAAGAAAGACAATATTGTTTTTTTCTACTATAAGGTCAGGACATGCAGTATTTTTCATGTTTTTTTTTTTTCAGGACACAGCTGCCCAAACCAGGGCTGTCCTGCAAAAATCAGGGCAGGTAGTAACCCTAAGGTCTCTGTTTCACAACAGTGCTTAGAAAATTTGTTTCCCTTGCATGATGTCTCAGTTAGGGGTTGCAGCACTGAGAAAAAAAGGGGCGAGTTAAGCAAACGAAGCAGAGCACAGAAATAAAAGCATTTTTCTCATGGAAAACAGCATTTGTTTTTGTAGTTTGTCTGCTAGAGATTGAATCACAACTCTTGCAGGTTCCTAATCCCATTTGCTATGGAAAACTCAGAAAATCACTTTAAGCTACCCTCCGGCACTCTTAAAGCAGCATAGCAGCTGTGTTAACTCAGACCAATGTTTGTTTCTTTAGGAGATAGACTGAATTTAAGAAAAACTGCTTCTAGAGATGTGGATATGATGTTCTATCCACACTAACTGGCAGTGTCCTTTCCCTTTAAGATGTGCTGGAAGTCTTCAGGCTGGCTCCTCCCACCCACCCAGGTGGTAACTCCTCGGCTCCATCCCATGACACCAGATTTTCCTTTCTGCTGGAAGAAGCAGGTTCCCTCCTTACCTTCCCGCATTGAGAAGTCCTAAGCTTAAATTCTTTGGAATTATTCCAAACCAACTCTCATAAGTTTTGTCTTCTACTGATCTTGATCGCAACCAAATGGACAATAGTCCACTCCCAGGTTCTGCCAGTGCCCTTGCAGGCAGAAGATGTCCAGGATCGACCCACACACCACCTGCATCTACTGTCTGGGGCGTGACCATGATCACCAGGCTCATACTTTTGCCACTTGTTTCATCTCTACCATCTTAAGAACCGCCTCGCCACCTGAAACTGGGCTGCCGGCACAACGGAACTCATCCATCAAATACAAGGATGCCCTTTGGGTGGTCTCCACAGCTGGGTGTGCTAAGCAGCTTGCAGCCTTTGAAGAGGAGGCGGACCATTCCTCCTCAGCTTCTGCCTTCATGCTGCTTCAGCTGGGCTCAACATTTACGGGCTTCTTCATGGAATTGTGCCAGTCCCTGCCAACCTTTGGTCAGGGACCCACCGGCAAATCTAAATGTAAGAAAGAGTCTAAGACAGAAAGATTCATTGTCAATTGGGAGGCTGTCCAGTAGAGAGCATCAGATTCCATGCTTTTCCCGGATTTGACTTTGTCAAACTCTTGGCCTGGCCGCTGACTCACAGTAACCCCATCGGCCTTACAAAGATGCTGGTCGGCCCCAGCTGATATTTTTCTCGAGGCAACTGACCAGTTTTCGACTGAAGGACACATTTCCTTGTCTAGACCCCGGTCCTGACGCAGACCATTGGAGGGATGGATCAGTCCGTTGTCCCACTGCCTCTGGTCCCTGACCAGGAGGAGGAGACCCTCCACCGGTCCCCCGACAGTCGAGGTCTCAGTCTTCTTCCCATGGGTCAAGCCGGTCCCTGCCATCATCAGCGCTCCCGC
This sequence comes from Neoceratodus forsteri, assembly GCA_016271365.2. Taxonomy (NCBI): domain Eukaryota; kingdom Metazoa; phylum Chordata; order Ceratodontiformes; family Ceratodontidae; genus Neoceratodus; species Neoceratodus forsteri. Next base: position 1,746,402,052 of record CM057450.1, on the reverse strand, counting down.
TCTTGCCGCCATGGAAAGCAGCAGCGCCACTATTCTTCATCCTCCTCGGGTGAGGAGAGGCTTCAGAGCAAGTTGCGTTGATGCAATGAAGGAAGACCTGATGTGGCAACAGCTGGTGTTTATCGGTGCCAAACCAACCTCGGTTTCTATGCAGGCCATCACTTGGCTGTTGCCCGAAAGGCTGACATGACTCCACCGATGGAACCGATTAAGCCAGTCCTGATTCAGCTGACTCCAGCTTCTCTACCAATTGTGGTCTAATTGCCACTCAAATAGCTGATGGTCGGTTCTCCGACTAAGAGTCTCGGCCGGCCAAGGGACTTCCCCATCGTCTGTCGGTCATCGTCACCCCTGACCATCCAAGGAGAGTCAGTGGGAACTCCAGCAGTCGACTGCTCTTTGATGACTCATCAGAGTCCGAGGGTTCCTCTCTGCAGTCCCATCCAGTCGATGTGGAGTCCATGGAGGATCTCTCGATGGATGAAGGTCCATTCTCTTTCATGGGCCTCCTCTGTTTGATCTCTAAGTCGACTGGTATGAAGACAGAGCCTGTCCAGAAATGGACTTGTTGCCCTTTGACCAAGATCCTCGCCGGGGAGACTCTCTTATGGAGGCTTTCCCAGTGGCAGAAGCCATTCTTGGCCCTGCTCTGGAGCTCTGGTAGCATCCTGCTTCCTGCCCTCGCCTTCTGCCCGGATGGCCCATAGCATGCGGTGCCCACCGGATCCCTTCAGGATTCAGAGCACTCCTCAGCCAAGGGGTTGGTGGCTCCAGCAACACCAAGGATGTTGACAAGCTGCCTGATAAGGAGTCCAAGAAGTTGAACCATGGCTGAAAAGGTCTATGCTGCCTCCTCGCATGGCCTCCACCAGGCGAGCTCAGCCCTCCTCATGGCTCACATCTCCCATGCCCTGCTGGGCACCTTAGATGGGGTGCTTCCTCATCTGCCTGCAGACCTTCAGACCATGGTCAAACAGGTCCAACACCAGGGCTGGTCTGTAGCCAAACAGCTTCAGATTGCCATGAACACTGGGGATTCCTGTGCCCGCTCCGTGGCGGCCTCAGTGACCATGCATCGCAGGGCTTGGCTGGGGATCTCAACCTTCACAATGGACACAGCACAAGCTGGCAGATATCCTTTCCTGGGCACTGACCTGTTCAGACCCGGGCTGAGGGTCACCTCACTGAGAAGTCCAGTGCCACCTTGGACTCAGTGACTTCTGCCCAGAAAGACCCAAGGGCTCTAAACAGCATCAGAAATGGAAGCCCTTTCAGTCCTCCTCCACTCCTGCAGCCAAGCCAGCCCAGCAACTGCCTGGTCAGCAGGCTGAGGCTTGACTCAGCTGTCTGTAAGCCAGGAGGGAGGTCGGTGGCTCCTTAGCCAGGCCTCCTCCTCCTCCTCCTCCTCCTCCAAGTCTGCCCAGTGACAGGATGAGGGTACCTACCTCATGTCCATCATGCCTCCCTGGGTCCTCCTGTGGGGGGTCCGGCTCCACCACTTCCTTTCTGCCTGGTCTGCTGTCACCACAGACAGGTTGGTTCTAGAAGTGGTGGGTCAGGATCTGCCTCTAGAGTTTGAGCAGTACCCTCCTTGCCGAGCCCGCAACCCACAGGAGGACTTGGCTTTCGCAGACATGCTGTCTGCTCTCAGAAATGACATAGCCCAGCTCCTCCGCAAGGAGGTCATGGTTCCTCTCGCGAATCCTCTGGAACACCCAGGGTTTGTCTCCATGTACTTTCTGGTGCCAAAGCAGACGGGGGGGCTGGCACCCCATTCTAGATCTGTACAACCTGATCATGTTCCTCAGGTCGTGCACCTTTAGGGTGGTAACTCTGTCTCAGATCATACATCTCTAGAGCAAAACATGAGGTTTTGCTCCTGGATCTTCAGGATGCCTTCTGGTCAATGAGGCCAAGTTGGAACTCGTGCCCTTGCAGGTGATCAACTTCATCAGGCAGAGCTCAGCTCTTGCAGAGCCAGAGCCTGGATCCCAGGAGACAGGGTGGAGGCTGTCTCCTCGTTTGCCTGATCATTTCGGTTGGGAAATTGTGCCCTGCCCAGGACTTCCTGCGCTTGCTGGGCTCACATGACAGCCTGTACCAGCATGGTCCATAGGTCCTGCTGGAGGATGCACTCCTGCAGTGGAAGCTGAGCCAGCCAGTGGTCTCAGTACAAGGGGCACTTCACCAGCCGATTATGGTGACCCAGCGGATGTGGGACGCCACCCAGTGGTGGCTGGTCCCAGCACATCTGCAGGAAGGGATTCCATTTGTCCGCCAGAGCCGACGGTCATCCTGATGACCAATGCCTCTTTCATGGGAGTTGGTGCCCACCTGGGGAACACGGAGTCCACAGGCTCTGGACCCTGTGAAGTCCCCGATGCATGGACTGCATTCGCTTCACACATTCGGGGTCAAGTGGTCCAAGTCCAGACGGGCAATTGTTTATTGATAAAATCAGAATTACAACCTGCTGAGTCATAGACTCCTTTACAAAGGCTTTACATCAGGACATTATGGCATTGCACATGGAAAACAATCGAGGTCCGACTGAAAACAAATACATAGCATAGGTGGAAACCCTAGATCAGAGTTACAGGTGATCTAGTGGTAGACCCTGTGTCAGTAAATTAAACATAGATGGCCAAAGAAGCAACGAGAAGCTATACAAATATATACAAAATCATACGCAAAGTGAAGCAGTGTTACACAGTGGATTAAACATACCTGGTCAAAGGAGCATCGGGAAGTTATACAAGTATGTACATAATCGTAAGCAATACCATGACCATGTACTTCCTCAACAAACAAGGTGGGATGCACTCCCTGCCTTTGTGCAAGGATGCTTTCTGTGTATGGACCCTGGAGGTGGATCTCCTGGCCATCTATGTGGCAGGAGCCTCCAGTCAGCTGGTGGACACCCTCAGCCGAGTGCATGAGGCATCTCACAAGTGGTTTCTCCATCCAGAGATAGTTCACAGTCTATTCTCCCAGTGGGCACCCTCAGGTGGACCTGTTCACCTCAGGGAGAATGCAAAGATGCGGCTGTTTTGTGCCTGCCCCTCTCAGCAGGGAACACTGAATGTGGAGGGGACACCTTCTCAAAGCCCTGGATCCCGGCCTCTTTTATGCCTTTCCTCATCCTTGATCCACAAGGTGCTTCTCAAGGCCAGGAGGGACAAGGGACAGGTGATTTTGGTGGCTCGGACTGGCCATGCCAGTTCTTGTACCCTGATCTCTTCAGTCTCAGTAGTAGGCTCCGAGGTGTCTTCCCCACACCCAGACCTGCTTTCCATCACTCAGGGAAGGTACTTCACCTGGACCTTCAGTCATTGTGCCTGACAGCCTGGTTCCTGAGCTGCTAGAGTTCCAGGCATTGGACCGCCTCAAAGATCTTCATCATTGTGCAGGTGTAACCCCAGATGGCGCTATCCCAGGGGCTACTACCCCTGCCTGATTTGCCACTAACAGGTTGAGGGGCCTGGATCCAATGGGTGCCTCCACCCAGAGGTCAGGGTTTGCAATAGTTAAACTTACTTGGTCACAGCCCTCTGGGACACTGCAACCCCTTTCTTCCCACTAGTGGCCCACATAAAAATCAGAATTACCTTCACAGTATACACTTACCCCAGGGCTGGTTCAGGCACTGGGACCTCCTGTAAAATAAGATACAGTGCAACAATCACAGTACAATACTTTAACATAGACAAATCAGGTAGTATAACTTTGCTGAAACAAGCAGCTCTGATTTATTTAGGGGAATATAACAAGGACAGGGGAAATCAGGTTAATTAGCTTATCACTTTACTCATTACCTATGGCTCTGTGACAGGCCTATCCCTACCAGTTACTGTCCTGGGTACCCAAGCCCTAGTGGCTAGTCCAAACCGTGGCAGCTGGTAGGGGCCCTTTTCCCACAGAGAAAAGAAAATTAGTTTAAACAGTCAGCAGTACAGTGATTCCATTTGGATTCAATGTGGCAATTCAACAGGAGCGACTTCTGAATTAGTACTCACGACCTCCAACCAAGATAGGGTCCTTCAATGTCAGCAGGGCTACTCTTGAGCTCCACAGACTCTCACACATTTATATGACAAACTGCAACAGGCAAAAGTCCTGTAATGGCAGCAGGATTCACTTGAGCTAACCAAGCCTCCTCACACATTTATATGGTGAACAGTAACAGGCAAAAGTCCTTTAATGGCAGCAGGATTCACTTGAGGTACACAAGCCTCTTCACACATTTATATGGTAAAATAGAAAGTACTATACCAGGCAGGCTGCTTCTCTATCCCGATCGCAATTACTGCACAATACCCGGGAGAACACACAGCAGATTCAGTTCCTGACAGACCGAGTGCAATTCAGCAATTTCTCCAGTCTTCTACAGGGTGAGCCTGGTTTCTACTCTTCAGATATCCTTTGATTCTCTTCACAGGACGGATTCAGTCCTAACAAGCAGTTACACAAGCTGCAGATCGGAACTCTGGGCCTTACACACGTTTCCCGACTAAAACTGCACACTGAAAAAGCACAGGGCTCCTTCCTTCTTCACTGCCAGAGCTCAACTGAAACTCCAACAGACAAAACCGGGCACTTCCTTTGAGTTCCTCCCAGTTCTTGACTGGATTGGCTGTCACTCACAATAGACTGCTCCTGTTGGTCCAAAAGGCGCAAGTCTAAACTACATCTCCCAGAGTCACTGCCCATACAATCCTCTTGTGGCTGGCTCAGATTATGAGTCCAAGTTCTGATTCGTCCAAGGCACCATTTTAGAGCTAGCTTACCCCACACTGATTGGTCCAGTTCAGCAGTTCAAAACCAGAATGGGGAACTAGGCAGACACAGTTCTGACTGCAAAGAAAGCAGGTTAGACAAACTGTAATTTCATTATTACCTAAATGGTTTCTGGCAAACAGTTACATCTTTCAGATAGGTTCCCTTTGCACTCCTAGTGACTGCAAAATGGAGTGAATTGGCAGCAGCTCGAGTGGTACTCAATCAAAGAAACACACAGTCCCCCATACAACTAATTATGTCTGCAAGCAGACAGCTCTTAAAGAGACAGTACCAGAGGTTCTAAAACACTCACTGATAAATGGCTTAAACGCCAAACACCATTCAGGCTTGGCGATTCAACAAGCTCCTGAAGTCTTTTGGGAACCCCATTTGCAGGGGGTTACACCTTCCTGGTTTGGGAAAGCTTGACGTCCGCGCTAGCAAGTACCCCATAGGTTTTAACTGCAACCATATACATTTGCATTAGGCCCACACATGTAATCATCAGTCAATATATAATTTTACCAAGAACACATTTCTGAAACATTGCAGTACGTCACTCTTTACACAGTATTATACATTGTACCATAACTCAAGTTATTACCTCTTGTACATGAAACCTGAAGAGAGGGCCCTTCCTATCAGTTACCTTGGGGCTGGATGGGGCAAGGGCACCATACTTAGAGGGCAACACAAGTAACTTGGAGTTAGCACTGACGCTCAGTTTGGGCAATGAGCTCGGGGACACATACACTCCTTTATGGACAACATTGAGAGGCAGATCCACTGGCCGGCCCAGGGAATCATAACTGAGGTGCACCACAGGCTTTACAGCTCGACCAGTCTTTCTAGGGGAAACTGTTACAGTCTCTGCACTCTGAGCCTCATTTTCAGCATTGTCCTCACTTGTCAAGGGAGTCTCCATGGGGGTAGAGAGGCTAGAACTTGGGGCACTTTCAGCTCCAGGAGTTACAGTTTCTGAGTCCACAACATTTGGCCTGCATGGAGAGCTTTGACACTGGCAGTGGACTGTCAGGGCACTCAAAATACTCTTCTTGTTCTGGTGTATCACCAGTCTGACCTAATCCATCATTTTCCTCCCTCGAAAGCTCAAACAGTTCAACCATGCACAATGATTCCATTTCATCTGATCTGATGCTTTGCACTTCACTTTCTGGGAACATTGGCTCAGGGACGAGCTGGGGCTTGGACAGTCCAGAAGGCCCAGTTTCATCTCCAGTATTGACTAGGGATTGCCCCGAACAATTGACTCAGTTCGTAAGAAGGATAGTATTCAAAGTCACTCACTTTCTTCCGATATGGACTGACAGTCATGCTCAACTGGGACTTGTGGAGGGAACACTTTAACTTTGCTTCTGTAGGTGCAGACTTTCTTGACCTTTTCTTAGCAGCAGCTCTAGTCACTGGTCCAGAGGGGCATCTTCTAGGGGCTCAGACTCAATTAAGATTTGTCCAATGGGCAGTAAATGATTTCTATGCATTGTTTTTACATCTTTTGAATTATTCTCAGGCCTTACTTTGTACACTGGCAAATCATCTAGTGTTGCCCACTACAATGTGAGGGAGATGGTGCCATCTGTCAGCAATCTTGTGCTTGCCATGCAGTCCCAGATTTCTTAGCAATACCCGATCTCCCCTCCTGGAGTTCCTGTGCTTTCACCTTTTATCATACCTTTCTTTGTTGGCCAGATTTCTTTTGGCAGCCATGGTTTGAGCCAGTTGGTATGCATGAGTTAGCTGGGCCTTTAACTTTTGCACATACTGTAAATAGTTGTCAGCTTGAACCCCATCAGGAGAGACCCCAAAACACACATCTACCGGTAGTCGAGCTTTCTTCCAAACATCAGGCGGTAGGGGAGAACCCAGTGGCATCACTTTTGGTGCAGTTATAAGCATGTACCAGGGTGCTAATTTGTTGGCTTCATCTAGGCTTGTCCTTTGGGTGCAGGGTGCCTAGCATATCTAGCAAAGTGCGTTGAAACGTTCAGGCTGAGGGTCCCCTGGGGGTGGTAAGAGTAGTTCTGGACTTTCGACTCCCACAGAGAAAGCATCTCTTTGATCAGATGACTCTCAAAGTCTCTCCCTTGATCAGAATGGATTCTTTGTGGAGCCCCATAGTGAATAAAAGTTTTCTACAAGTACTTTGGCCACAGTGGATGTTTTCTGGTCTTGTGGGGAAAGCTTGGGCATATCTCGTGAAATGGTCAGTGACCACCAGCACATTACTGATATTTCTTTGATCTGACTCCAAACTCAGAAAATCAATACAGACCAGTTCCATGGGTGCACTGGTGGTGATGTTAACAAGGGGCAGCCCTCTGGGGCAAAAGCTTTCCTCTGTAAGCAGCGACTACAAGTTTGAATGTGTTGCTCCACATCAGCCCCCATCTTAGGCCAATAGAATCTGGATCTCACCAAGTCAAGTGTTCTGTCTATACCAAGGTGCCCCATGTGTGCAAGGACATCAGTACTGAGTCTCGAAAGGCAGTGGGCAGCACTAGTTGTTGTTTGTCTACTTGTCCCCCTCTGTCAACTGTTTCTCTGTATAACAGTTTATTGATCAGTTTCAACTTAGGACCTTCTTTGTATAATAGTGCAGTTCTCAAATCCGTGGAGCGTAATTTGGACACATCTTTTCCTGTATAGAGGGCTTCTAAAGCTGCTTTTGATCATGGGATCGTGAGTTGACCCGTGAGAATACTGTCATTGTCCAGCTGAGGGCAGTGCCAATGTCTATTGCAGAAAAGTGGCAATAAGCAGCAGGTATGCAATTCTCAGAGGGTCCCAAGCAATCCACCATGCAGTCCACTGCGTCCGTGGACATTTGTTCCTCCCTGTCAAACTTGGCAGAGTGCCCGAATGTCAGGTTCTGCTAATCGGACCCAATCATTCTGGGGAACAGGCCTCCGGGAGAGAGCATCAGATCTATGTGGTTCAGACCTGCTCGGTATTCGAGCATAGTCATATGTAGATAATGCAGAAAGCTACCTATGGCCAGTGGCATCCAACTTAGCTGAGGTCTGCACATAGGTCAAAGGATTATTGTCAGTTTTACTAGTATTTTAGCCCATACAAGTACTCATGGAATTGGTCAACAATAGCCCACTTCAAAGCTAGGAACTCTAACTTATGTACAGGATAGTTCTTTTCGGATGGGGTCAGGCTTCTACTGGCAAAGGCCACTGGTCTCAGGCCATTCTCGTGCTCTTGGTACAACACAGCCCCCAACCCTTGCAAGCTAGCATCAGTGTGCAGGGCGTAAGGTTTTCTTGGATCGGCATAGGCCAGCACTGGAGCATGGGTAAGTTGATATATGATCTCGTAAGAAGTCTCACAATCAGGAGTCCAGCGGGCCCCAAATACTTCACTCGGATGAAAATACACTCTTTCAGTTTTGAGGGACGCTGACTTTTGGTATTTTTTGTGGGTTGGGGGATACCCTTGAGTAAGGTTAAGTAAAGGGTGGATCACTCTTGAATAGTCCTTGATGAAAGCCGATAATAACCACAGAATCCCAGGAATCTTTGCAGTTCTTTTAGATTTTTGGCTGTGGCCAGGTGGTCAAGGCCTCAACTTTACTTGGGGTCTCTGTTCCCTCGGTGGATACTATGTGTCCCACATACTTTACTGATGTTTGAAAGAATTGACACTTATCAATGGACAGTTTAAGGCCAAAGTCCTCCAGTCAGTCCAATACCTTAAATAATCTGCTCTCATGTTCCCTCCAGTGAGCTGCCAAACACAATAACATCATCTAGGTATACCAGGCACTCTAGTAAGTTCATGTCCCCACTGCACGCTCCATCAATCGTTGAAAAGTGGCTGGGGCACCTGAAATCCTTGAGGCATCCTCATGAATTCATAAGCCAAGCGGACAGATAAAGGCTGTCTTCTCACGCGTCCTCTGGGGCCATCGGGATCTGGTAGTACCCACTGCAGAGATCCAGCACAGAGAACCACTTGCTCCCGTTTAGGCAGTCCAAGCATCCTGAATGCGGGCATTGTGTACTGATCAGGGATAGTCCGCCGGTTTAAGGTGCGATAATCCCACACATCCTTACTGTTCCATTCTTTTCCTCACTACCACAATGGGGAAGCATAAGGGCTTCTGGATTCTTGTATTACACCAGCAGCTAACATCTCTTGCAGATGCGTCTCACATCATCTATGTCAGCAGGTGCCAGGCGTCGAGACCTCTCACGAAATGGTCTTTTGTCATGCAGCCGGATATTGTGCTAGCTCCTTGCACGCATCCTACACCCCATTCCTTTAAAGAAAACACCTGGTCTCTCTGGGCAAGCTTCTCACTGATCCTCACTTTCCATTCAGCTGGCAGCGGGAGTCGAAATCAAACAAGTCAGGCGTTACTCTGTCATTCTTCCTTGAACTCTTGCTGCTGGGTAGCACTTCAGTGTCTGCACAATGCACATTAGCCAGGATGCAACCTCTATTTACTCAATGTCTCTTTCAGACACATTATGAACTTGGACCATTACCCTTCTGGCATAAGCATGGGCTCTAGTGGGCAAAATACTAGGCTTGACCAGCAGTCCCTCTGGCAATTTTCCATCGCCTGGTGCATCCAACATTAATATTTTATTCTTAACATCCTTTCTGATATGGACCTCTCCTGTAAGGTACACTGGGCATTTGCGCCAGGATCAGAGACTCAGGATCCTTCTTCCATACAATTCCGACCGGTTCCTCTGGTTCTATTTTTTCAGCATCTCTCTGTGCCTCATAGGCCTTCTTAATTAAAGCGGAACTCTTAAAGCTCTACTAGTCTTTGACCCTGTTTTTCATAACACAACTGTGCCAGCCTTCCGAACATATGAGCATTTGTTCCAATCAACAAAGGACACCATCATACAGTCCAGTGGGGGGACACACTAAGGCTAGGGTCTCTACTTGTTCGCCACTCCAGCCACGGAGGTGGGGAAAGACAGCCAAATTGGATATACCCGGAATAGGGGTAGGCCTTCTCACTTAACCCCATACATGCAGTCCTTCTAATGGTTGTAAGGGTACGTCTGACAAATGCTTCTGATACCAATCCTGGAACATAATTGTCACTTAGAGCCACTGTCTAATACAGCTCTTGCAGACACTCCATTCACCTTTACAGTGGTCTCCATGGAGGGACCCACTATTCTGGACCAGTCTGGAGGCGGTAGTGGGGGCCTGGGCAGCTGACCTTGCCACAAGGGCGTGAGTTAGCATTTTGGTGCCCTCACTGGGATCATTTCGGTGCCTCTTAACCACTGATTTGTTCTCCGAAGCTCTCCTTGTAGCCTATATGCAACTTTGTCAGTGTCTTTTGGGGACCGCATTCCCTTTTCATGTGCCCATCTTTCCCACAATTATAGCAAAACATACTTTCTGGGTTGAGCTGGCGAGGCACCACACTGGGGCCAGAGGCAGGGGTATTACTAACTGGAAACCTTGGTGCCATCTCTGTCTCTGGCGTGATAAGCATTTGGAGACATCTCGTCAGTTTCTCCACTTCCATGGTCAAGGAATCGAGTTCGGGCTGTTATCAGCAGGAGATACATGGGTGGTACCCATCACATAAGCAGATGCAGTCGGATATAGGTCAGGGCCCGTGCTTGCAGGGTGGCCTTCATAAAGGGACTGTTTTTGAATTCCGGATCTCTCTCAACAGTTCGCCCCATTGTGGCATATCTTTTTCCTTGTCAGAGCACTCATTTACTGCCAACCTCTGCCCCTGAACTTCACTTGATGGGTCACCCTCAGTCACTTGGGTCGTAGCCGCAGCTGTTGGTGCAGGTCCCTCCCGAGGTCGCCTTTTCTCAACTCCTCGAATTTCTCTCATTAACTCATCATAGGAGGGTGGGGATTCCAGTCGATTTGCCAGGCATAACTGAAGCAACAGCAGTTCTGAGAAGGGGGCAGACGTAAGGATCCTGTCCAGCCTGGTTCGGTCCAGTTCAATCGCTGACAAACTACCCTTTCTGAGGCATTCTTGCAACAATTTTTCCAGCTGAGATACATACACAGACAACAACTCCCTTGGTACTGTTGTGCATCTCTTACTCTCCACCATAGGTCTTCATCAGAATCTGGGCTCCCATACATTCTCCAGGGCCTCAAGATAGGCCTGTGCAGTCACTTCAGGGTTACTGGCCCGTTTAGCACGGATGGTAGCCAGGGCAGGACCTCGGAGGCTCTCACTAACCCTCTTTCACTTTTCGGCTTCCGAGCATTGCCATTCTAGCACTTGGGGGGCAACATAGTCTATCCAGGTCTCCCAGTCATCCTCCCCTTGGGGGGTGGGGAGGGTGCCAGAGAAGATCCTCAACCTTCGGTAAGAGTCGTGACTAATGGCAGGTGCAGAAATAGGAGTCTGCATTGGTTCAGCCACCATTACGGGTACTGGAGCGGGAGAGGGTGTTAGGGGAGGAACACCCCCAGGTGGCAAGAATAGTTTCTTCAAGTCCTCCACAGTTTTCCCTTCCCCCAGCAACCATTTAGCAAATTTCTCCTCAAAAGTTTCAGATAGTGGTGGGGGCTCATTCCCCACCGGGTCTTTACTGTCCTTAGTTATCACTCTCTAAGCAGTGAGGGCTCCCTCTGGGGTAATGGTCTGTGGCACTTTGGAGCTATCTATGGGATCCTTAAACTCTACTAGGGCCAGGAAAGTGTGGGTGAGCAGATTAGCATGCAGCCCACCACCACAGGGTTTGTAAACCTTCCACCTTGAAAAGTACTCCCTGCACAGTGTCCGTATTGATACCCAGGGGGATGTCCAGGATAAGCATAGCATTTTGGGGGTCGATCTCCTCCCCAGTACACCACTCCACCAGCCGGTGCACAGCCACTTCTGTCGGGGTACCCATTTATTTATTTATTTTTTTTTCCTTAACAGTGGTTTGTAAATATGGCCACTAGAGGACACACAATCCCAACGGTGAGCCTCCAAGATGTAACCCCTAGATGGCGCTATCCCAGGGGCTACTACCCCTGCCTGATTTGCCACTAACAGGTTGAGGGGCCTGGATCCAATGGCGGGTGCCTCCACCCAGAGGTCAGGGTTTGCAATAGTTAAACTTACTTAGTCACAGCCCTCTGGGACACTGCAACCCCCCTTTCTTCCCACTAGTGGCCCACACAATATATCAGAATTACCTTCACAGTATACACTTACCCCCAGGGCTGGTTCAGGCACTGGGACCTCCTGTAAAATAAGATACAGTGCAACAATCACAGTACAATACTTTAACATAGACAAATACCTCAGGCAGTATAACTTTGCTGAAACAAGCAGCTCTGATTTATTTAGGGGAATATAACAAGGACAGGGAAATCAGGTTAATTAGCTTATCACTTTACTCATCTACCTATGGCTCTGTACAGGCCTATCCCTACTAGTTACTGTCCCTAGGTACCCAAGCCCTAGTGGCTAGTCCAAACCGTGGCAGCTGGTAGGGGCCCTTTCCCACAGAGAAAAAGAAAATTAGTTTAAACAGTCAGCAGTACAGTGATTCCATTTGGATTCAATGTGGCAATTCAACAGGAGGCGACCCTGAATTAGTACTCACGACCTCCAAACAAGATAGGGTCCTTCAATGTCAGCAGGGCTACTCTTGAGCTCCACGAGACTCCTCACAATTTATATGGCAAACTGCAACAGGCAAAAGTCCTTTAATGGCAGCAGGATTCACTTGAGCTAACCAAGCCTCCTCACACATTTATATGGTGAACAGTAACAGGCAAAAGTCCTTTAATGGCAGCAGGATTCACTTGAGGTACACAAGCCTCTTCACACATTTATATGGTAAAACAGAAAGTACTATACCAGGCAGGCTGCTTCTCTATCCCGATCGCAATTACTGCACAATACGGGAGAACACACAGCAGATTCAGTTCCTGACAGACCGAGTGCAATTCAGCAATTTCTCCAGTCTTCTACGGGTGAGCCTGGTTTCTACTCTTCAGATATCCTTTGATTCTCTTCACAGGATGGATTCAGTCCTAACAAGCAGTTACACAAGCTGCAGGACCGGAACTCTGGGCCTTACACACGTTTCCGACTAAAACTGCACACTGAAAAGCACAGGGCTCCTTCCTTCTTCACTGCCAGAGCTCAACTGAAACTCCAACAGACAAACCGGGCACTTCCTTTGAGTTCCTCCCAGTTCTTGACTGGATTGGCTGTCACTCACAATAGACTGCTCCTGTTGGTCCAAAAGGCGCGAAGTCTAAACTCATCTCCCAGAGTCACTGCCCATACAATCCTCTTGTGGCTGGCTCAGATTATGAGTCAAGTTCTGATTCAGTCCAAGGCACCATTTTAGAGCTAGCTTACCCCACACTGATTGGTCCAGTTCAGCAGTTCAAAACCAGAATGGGGAACTAGGCAGACACAGTTCTGACTGCAAAGAAAGCAGGTTAGACAAACTGTAATTTCATTATTACTCTAAATGGTTTCTGGCAAACAGTTACATCTTTCAGATAGTTCCTTTGCACTCCTAGTGACTGCAAAAATGGAGTGAATTGGCAGCAGCTCAGTGGTACTCAATCAAAGAAACACACAGTCCCCCATGCAAACTAATTATGTCTGCAAGCAGACAGTTCTTAAAGAGACAGTACCAGAGGTTCTAAAAACACTCACTGATAAATGGCTTAAACGCCAAACACCATTCAGGCTTGGAGCATTCAAGCAAGTCTTTTGGGAACCCCCATTTGCAGCGGGGTTACACCGGCATCTCAGAAGGAGTCAACCAGGAAGTGCTATGCCTTCAAATGGAAGAGATTATCTATTTGGTGTCAGGGTGAGAGGTTGGACCCTTTGTTCTGTCCAGTGGTTAGCATCCTTGAATATATTTGGTCCTGCTCTCAGTTGGGCCTTTGGTCAACGACCCTTAAGGTGCACCTGGCACCCATCTCTGCTTACCAGGCGCGGGCCAGTCAGCAGTCAGTGGCACAGGACGTGGTCAGGCACTTTTTCAAAGGCCTTGACCACATTTCCTCTCCGGTATGTGAACCACCACCACTGTGGGACTTGTTGCTGGTTTTGGCAAAGCTCATGGGCAAGCCATTCAAACTGATGTACAGGTGTGAGATGTCTCACCTATCATGGAAGACCACCTTCTTGGTGTCTATAACCTCAACCAGAAGGACTGAGGAGCTCCAGGCACTTTCGGTGGAGTCTCCTTACCTGTTCTTCCACAGGGACAAGGTTGTCCTGTGCCCCAACCCGAAGTTCCTCCAAAAAAGGTTGTGTCAGAGTTGCACCTAAACCAGGTGATTAATCTCCTGGTGTACTTCACTAATCACACCTCAGAGGCCGAGCACAGGCTCCATACTCTGGACCTGTGGTGAGCACTCACTTATTACAAAGAGTGCACGGCTGGAGTTTAGGGAGAGATTTGGCAGCTGGTTGTCACCTATGCTGAAGCCACACCTTTTCTTTTTTTCTTTTTTTTTTTTTTTACTAATTACCCTCCTTCCCACCCCGCCACCCTTCCACCCTAAGCCAGTTCTACTTTTATAGCCACTGGATTTGACTGGCAACAGGAACTTCCTGTTTGGCAGTAGGAAGGGGAAGGATCACTGAGACACATTAGTTTCATCACCCTTGAAGGAACCTAAAAAATAACTCTTTCTCCACCACCCCCGGCTGCTGGAGGTCTGAATCCAAGCATGGAAGAAGGGAGACTACTGAAGACTACAGGAAGTTCCTGTCCCAGAACAGGAAGGGCAAGAGTTGTAAGGGCACATAGGCAGTAGGAAAGTTAATGTAAAAATATATAGAGGGAGGAGACAGTAAGCATACAAAGCAACAGGAGAGGGGACACAAAATAAGTCAAGATGGGAGTGGTGCAGTGCAATGGCTGTGGGGCAGCAGTGTTCCAGGAGACATTCTGGAGGCTGCGATGCTGCCCTGTTTGCAGGCACCTCTCTGGTCTGAGGGAGGAAGTTGCCCGTCTCCAGGCTGACCTAGCTAGGATTTGTGAAACCTCTTCCCCCACCTAGGGACCACCAGGGCCACCACTGCTACCTCAGTGGTTGCTAAGAAAGAGGAGTGGTTGGACCAAGATGGGCTCAGGGAGGGAGAGGGTGGCAAAACAGAGGTGTATGCCTCCAGCTGTACCTCTCCACAATTCATATGCTGTTCTGGCAAAGAGTGGTTCCTCTATGGAGACACCTGCAGTGGAGACCAAGGAGGATGCTGGGAACCTCCACAAAGGAGACCCACAGGAGGGTGGCATGAGACCCCACAGGGGAAGGAAACAACTCCTGGTGGGGGACTCGATCATAGGGGTAGAAGTGGGGGAGGAAGGGGATAGGGAGGTAAGGTGCCTGCCTGGTGCCACGGCTTGGAGGGACAGGGAGCGAATCCTCAGGATCGCGGGAGCAGCTGCACGAGGGAGGGAGCTGATGTCACTGTCTACCTAGGGACAAATGATCTGTCTGTAAATGGGATCAGAGCGGTGCAAGACGAGTTTGTAGAGTTGGGAAGGGGCCTTAGACAAGTAGCACGTATGGTAACCTTCTTGGAGGTGCTGCCTGTCTATGGCAAGGATGATGCTAGGGTATTCCGCACCATGGGATTCAATGAATGGTTGAAAAACTGGTGTGGAGCTCAGGGTTTTGGCTTCATTGGGGACTGGGGAGCCACCTGGAGGGATGCAGGCCTGTACTGGCACGATGGTCTGCATCCATCCGGAGAGGGGGGACCAGGATCCTAGGTGACAGGTTTAAATGCTTCATTGGCAAGCATTTAAAGTAGCCAAGAGGGGAGGTGCTGAAAAGGAGCAGGGAAATCCCAGCCCACAAAACACAATAGTTAGAGAGGTAAACACCAAGGTAGAGAAGTCAGTAGGGAGCAGGACAGGGGTCAATGCAGAAAAAGGCAGTAAGTACAGGGATGGGGCTAAAAGGGATAAGGCCATAAAAAAAAATGGAAGGTGATGAGTACCAATGCCCGCAGTCTTTGTAACAAGCTCCCTGAACTAGTGGCCTTGATGGAAGAGGGATTTCTGGATATTGTGGCAGTCATTAAAACATGGTACACAGAGAACCATGACTGGGATGTCAACATACCAGGATACACAGTCTACAGGAGGGACAGGGTGGGTAAAAGAGGAGGAGGAGGAGTAGCTCTATATATAAGGAAAGGGATTAAAGCAACAGAACTAAAGAGTAAACAGGAAGTTGATGAGTCACTATATGTCACCCTGGGGACAGAAAATGGCACCACAATCCGCATGGGGGTTGTGTACAGACCCCCAACTCAGGGGGAGGAAATGGACATGGAAATGATAGAAGGCATCCTTAAAATGGCAGAGAAAGGGAAGATATTGTTGATGGGGGACCTGAATATGCCAGATGCTAACTGGAGTACCTTTGTTGCAGGCACACCCAAGAGCAGGGTCATTCTTGATGCCCTACAGGGGGCATACCTCAGACAGCTAGTACTGGAACCCACTCGAGAGGGAGCAATGTTAGACCTGGTACTCTCAAATGGGGAAGGAGAAAGGATCTCAGATTTAGAAGTGGGTAGCCATCTGGGAAAAAGTGACCACCAAACAGTGTGGTTCACAATAAACATAGCCATAGAGTCAAGCCATACAAAAACAAGAGTACTGGACTTTAGGAAGGTGACTTTGGGAAAATGAAAGAGTGCCTCAGAAAAGCACTAGCAAATGGGCAAGAAGGAGGGGTGGAGGAACAAAAGGGAATAATCAAAACAGCCATCGCAGAGGCAACAAGCCTTTGTGTGAAGCAAATCAACAAAATGAAGCAAAAACCACTATGGTTCTCAAAAGAGGTGGAAGGGAAGGTTAAGGAGAAAAGGATAGCATTCAGGAAATATAAGGAAACACAGAAGGAGCAGGACAGAGAACTTTATCAGTTAAAGCAGAAGGAGGCAGGGAAGGCAGACAGAATAGCAAAGGCACAAACTGAGGAAAAGATAGCCAACTCTGATAAGAAGGGGGATAAAACCTTTTATAGGTACATTAGGGAGTGAAGAAAGACCAAGGGAGGGATACAGAGACTTAAAAAAGGGGAGGGAATGTGGGCAGAGGGTGACAGTGAAAAAGCAGGGATACTAAACAAATATTTCTGCTCAGTATTCAAAACAGAAGAGGAGGGGATGGTACCTAAACCAAACAAGAGAGAAACTCTGAATAGGGGAGTCGATAGCAGTCCATTCACAGAAGAAAGGGTTTTGAAAGAACTCTTGAAACTGAGGGTGGACAAAGCAATGGGGCCTGATGGGATTCACCCAAGAATTCTAAAAGAACTAAGGATAGAACTAGTAACACCACTGACTACTCTCTTTAACAAATCATGGGAGGATGGGGTGGTACCTGAGGACTGGAGGAGGGCAAATGTGATTCCACTTCACAAAAGTGGGAGCAGGGCAAAGGCAGGAAATTACAGACCAGCTAGTTTGACCTCAGTGGTAGGGAAAATGATGGAGTCACTTCTGAAGGAAAGAATTGTTGAGTACCTAGAGGCCAGTGGGGTACAGGACCCAAGGCAGCATCGTTTCACAACAGGAAGGTCATGTCAGATGGACCTAATAGATTTCTTTGACTGGGTGACCAAAGTAGGGCCCTGTTCGCACTACAGCACGGTTGAGCAAAACGTTTTTAAAAGTGGATTAACACTTACCGTGCTGTAGCGTTCGTACTGCAACCCCTTTCCTGTGATCCACATTAGGCAATGCATTTTACAGGGTTCACACTGCGGCAGAGATCCATGCCAACTATAAACCGAATTCAGCAGCATGGAAAAGCTGCTTACCGTGATGCTTTGCTCTTGCTTGAAGTGCATTAAAAGGAAGCGAGCTGGGCGCGTTGTACTCTAGATAAATCGCTTTACTTTGAAGCAGGTTTCTGAGGCGTGCTCAAGCCCAGGTCTCATCAGGGTTTGAGCACGCTTCCAAAATTCCCGATCTAAAAGCGGGTTATGTGCGTAACGCGATCTGGGCCAGCACGCTTTGAACGGTTCAGCGCTGAGAACCGTTTCAAATGCCCTAGTGCGAACGGGGCCTAGTAGACCAGGGAGGGGCTGTGGATATGGTCTACCTAGATTTTAGCAAGGCATTTGACACAGTCTCACACAAATGATTAATATACAAGTTAAAAGACAAAGAACCTCTGTGTGCAAACACTGAGGCAAGGGTTACCCCAAATGGCATTTGGCTGGGAAGCCAAGTTTCGAGAAAATACAAAATCACACAAGTTAGTCAGCCTCAAAGTGGGTCCCAAGGTGGTAGCCTGGATAAAAAAACTGGCTGGACAACAGGACGCAAACGGTAACAGTAAACGGAGTCCACAGTGAAGAAAGGAGGGTAACTAGCGGGGGTACCGCAGGGTTCGGTACTGGGACCAGTCCTCTTTAATGTCTTTATAAGTGACATTGGAGAGCACCTGGAAGGAAAAATGTGTCTCTTTGCAGATGATACAACAATATGCAACAGGATTGATACACAAGGTGGGGTGGAAAGGATGAAAAGGGACTTGGCAAGGTTGGAGGAATGGTCAAATATGTGGCAGTTCAGATTCAATGCAAGAAGTACAAGGTAGTGCATCTGGGAAACAAAAACCCAGGGGAAGAGTATACAACGGGGGGTGAGTTAATAATAACAAAAATCAAAAGAGACCTAGGAATAATTATATCAGATGACCTAAAGGTGAGCCAGCAATGTGAGAAGGCAGTAAGGAGGGCTGCGGGGATACTGGGATGCAAAGGGAGAGGCATCAACAGTAGAAAACAGGAAGTTGTTATCCCTCTGTACAGACAGTTAGTGAGACCCCATATGGAGTACTGCATGCAATTCTGGAGACCCCATCTCTGCAAAGACATAGAGTGGAGGCTGTTCAGAGGAGGGCAACCAAAATGGTGCAGGATCTGCATCAGAAGACATACGAGGAGAGACTAAAGCAGCTTAATATGTATACCCTTTAGGAAAGGAGGGAGGGGGGGACATGATAGAAACTTTCAAGTATCTAAAGGGAATTAGCAAAGTACAAGAGGGTATCATCTTTCGGAAGAAGAGATGTGCAAGAACAAGGGGGCACAATTTGAAGATAGAGGGGGGGATGGCTCAGAGGTAATGTGAGAAAGTATTTTTTTTACAGAGAGGGTTGTACATGCATGGAACAGCCTTCCTGAGGAGGTTGTGGAGTCAAGAACAGTGGGAGAATTCAAGAATGCATGGGACAGGCATAAGGCAATTCTAGTGGGGGGTAGGAGGAAGTAAGATGTTAGTTAACTAGAATCTGCAGCTTATCCATCAGGTAGGGAAATGGGCAGACTAGGTGGGCCAAGCGGTCCTTATCTGCCATCAAATTCTATGTTTCTGTGTCTATGTAAGTGGGTGATTGGCAGGTGGATCACATCCTGCATTGATCTGTGCTATAGGTTGGCGGGTAGGGAGCCTCCCGGAGGGCTAAAGGCTCATTCCACCTGCCATACTGCTGCATCGGTGGCTGCTTCCATGGATGTCCCTATCCAGAAAATCTGCAGGGCTGCTACCTGGAGGTCAGCACACACCTTCATTTCCAATTACCACATTGACCTTGAGTCATGCCAGGATGCTGGTTTTGGGACCTCAGTTTGCCAGTCTCTGTTTCCTAAATAGAGGGAATGCACCTTGCCTCCCTCCTCCCAAAGAACTTCTAGGGGGGTCTGCCAGTTAATGTGGATAGAACATCATATCCACGTACCTAGAAAAACAGATTCCTCACCTATTACAGTAGTTCTAGGAGTGGTATATGATGTTCATCCATACGGACCCACCCGACCTCCCCAGCTTCGGCGCACACACTCTGCTTCCAGCAGGTAAGATCTGGCATCATGGAAGGGAGCCGAGGGAGTTACCACCTGGATGGGTGGGAGGAGCCACATCTTAAATTGAAAGGACACTGCCAGGTAGTGTGGATGAACATCATATACCACTCCTAGAACTACTGTTACAGGCGAGTAACCTGTTTTTACTTTGCTCAGGAAATATTTGGCCCAGGTATGAGTGTACTTTGAACCTGTTGCTTACCCATTTAATGTGCTGATTTAATAAGAAGAATATGCATTACTAAGTTAAAATTGTGACATATGCAGAATTGCACTGTGTGACCTAATAGGAGTAACAGGTGGTTAATAAAAAAGCAATCTGTTCTGGTGACAGGATGCACATGTACTACATGACATGGTTACATTTTGAGCTGCAAGATTTTGCAGATAAATAGATAAGTAAGAAACTTACATTTCGATAACATAGATCTGAGGTGTTAAGCAATAGTAAGTTATGAGGTATTAAGCAACAGTAAGTTAACGGTATAAGGTTTTAATATAAGTTTTGTTGCCATTTTAGTAACTGTTGCCCTGAGGAAGAGGGATTTTATCCTTCGAAACATTAGCAGGCAGCTTTTTCAGTACAGTGACCAATGGTTATAAAGTAAAAATTGTGAAAACTGAAGATTATATGTGGTCAGTGAGTCTATTTCTCTAAGAATGGTAAAAACATTTAGAGTGGCAATTATGTCAGAACGAAACAGTATACAGTGCAGCTTAAACAGAAACTGGTATGGCAGACAATCACAGCTGGCATCAGGAACCAGTACAAAGATAGCACCAGGAGGGTCAGTGGAGGACTTAAACTGAATGGAGATTTCATATTGTTTAGTCATGGTCATACAGTACAAGGTATATTATCATGATTACACAAATACATTACAAAGTAGTGCAATTTAAGGGCAGTTATAATGAAGTTCCTCAGATATAAAACTAAAGGGAGAGAGGGGACATGATAGAAACGTTTAAGTACCTCAGTGGAATCAACAAAGTCCAAGAGGGTAGCATCTTTCAGAAAAAGAGACGTGCAAGAACAAGGGGACACAATTTAAAGATGGGGGGCAGTTCAGGGGCAATGTGAGGAAGTATTTTTTCACAGAGAGGGTAGTGGATGCATGGAACAGTCTTCCTGAGGAGGTTGTGGGGTCTAAAACTGTGGGAGAATTCAAGAATGCATGGGACAGACATAAGGCAATTCTTGTGGAGGGTAGCAAGAAATAGGTTGTTGGTTGACTAGGATCTGCGGCCTATCCTGTAGGTAGGGAAATGGGCAGACTAGGTGGGCCAAGCGGTCCTTATCTGCTGTCAAAGTCTATGTTTCTAAGAACATGCTTTGCTGACAGCATAGAGGAAGAAGGAAGTGTTTTTGAGATGACAAAAATGTATTTTGATCACAGTTGTGCCCCAGCTGTTCAGAGCAAGCACTGTGCTTGTGGACATTGCCTTCAAGCATTCAGATGAGTGGGGCTGAAGTTCCAGACACCCTTATCCATCTTGTTTACCAGTTAGCTGTTCTGATGGGGATGTTCTATACCATACTGTTGAGGACACAAAATCTCCCCTCCAGTGTCATGGTATTCCACTCCCTCAACCATCCATGACAACCACCTAGGAGCCGAGGGGGAACTAGTCATCCATCCAAACAGTTGCCAGCAGATCACGACTCTACTCAGCCTCCCAGATTCAGTGCAGTGGAACTACATGCCAGACAATCCCAGGACATGCTGCAGATATAGACGGAGCTTCTGCAGCAATTTCAACGTCGTGCTGCCTAAACTAGCATCGAGGCCTTGTCCTGCTGACTCCCTTGGGCTTGAATATGTTTTTTTTCACTCCTAACAGCCATTTTACTGTTGTTTTGTGATTTTATGCTGTTGAGTTTATGTCTCCTAACTACTCTGAGGTGTGAGATTAATGGGGGCGATGAACTATTCTTTGCCTGGTCTGTTGGTTTTTGTGGCTTTGCTACCCCTCTGTTTCCTTGATTTTTTAATATTTAGCAGCTCATACTCTACTCCCAGTGAGGGTGGGGGAGGGCTACCTGCTTGCGACATGTCATTTTACCTGATGGCAGGCAGTTTACATGGTGTACTGTGCTTTAGCAGGGAGATGAATGGTGGCATGTGGAGTGGTGTCAGAGCTCACTGGTGCAAGGGTACTGGAACACAGCCTGGCCACTGGCTCAGGGGTTCTTGGGAGCGGGACCAGCTTGGTCAGATGCAAGGCTGGCCAACCACTAACCTAAGCACAGGGGACCATTGCCATCCCCCTCCCCTTTTATATTTCTGCGGTGTTGCACTCTAATACTCCCTGGCTTGAACTTTCTGCCTGGGTATCAGTGGAATTAAGGCTTACCTCCTCAGTTAAAGTCTGTTGTTGGGGTGGGGGGTGACCTCCCTACCCTTTCTTCTGAATTGGCTGCCTTGCCTGGCTGGGTGTGGTGCCTTTTTCCTCACCCTGACCTGTTGGTATAGTATAGTGTCTGGTACTTCCCAAAATAGCCACTGGGGTATGTCTCATTATAACTGGCAGCACCATATGCTGAAATCCGGTACATTTGCACATTCCCCCTATTGGCCTTAGTGCAGCTGGTTACCTCTATGTTCCATGTCCATCCCACCAGGCAGCCTTCTTTTTCTTTAAGTACATGTCCCTACAGCATATGGTTAAACTTTTTCCTGGACAGCCCTGGGAATGGTGGCAACTTGGCCCCCTTCATGCTGCTGTTACCTACAAACTGCTGTCTGCATTTGGACTCTCTTCTGCAGCTTATTTCTGCCACCCTCAAAGTTGGATTGGTTTTTTTTCAGTATTGGAATTCCAGATGGAGGCCATGATATTGACTGCATATGTACCTGTGTTTCTGTTTGGTGATATTCGCTTCATCTGCAGTTTCCTACATAGAAGGCCTGCACCTTTGTTGTAGACAACCCTCCCATAGTGTTCGTTCTTCTAAATACTGCTAGGGGTGGAATTTACCTTCCTCCTGCTTTGTAAGTTTTGTTTTTTCTTGCCCTTCTAGGCTCGGTCTGTTTGTCACGTTACTTGTTCTTTGTTGTCTGGCCCTGTTGGCCTCTCTGTTTTTTTTCTATGTTGTTAGCGCTAGTACCACCACCAGATAAAATTCACACACTTTTTTTTTTCTATGTTGTTAGCGCTAGTAACACCACCAGATAAAATTCACTCACTGTTTCTTGTTCAGATGGCAGGGCATGATTCTCAGTTGGTCTCCATGGGTTACCATTCTACAAGATTAGGGTGGAAGCATGCCTCTTATTCTAGCTTCCTCCACTTCTGTGGGACTGGCTTCTGTTGGTTCTGATTGTATAATGCCACCTGTCGTGGGCTAGCCATCTGCCAATCATTATTTACAACATATATTTATGTTATATATGGTATGTGATTTCTTTGTATGCCCATGCCAGTGTTAATTCAAGGCATAGGGAAAGACAAGATTGTTTTAAAGAGGTGACCTTTTGACTTGAAAGCCACTTGTTTACCAGGAAGGGGAGATCTTAATTCTCAGGTTCTGTTAACAGAGATGTGCCAAAAGCCATTTACCTGCCATAAACATGCACTACAGAGGCAGATTGTTTTGATCTCAGGAACTATTCTAAGTATATCACATTTTATGAGGGAACAGGATATATTCCCCAGGAAAGACCATTCCAGCAGTGCTATGTGAAACTCTAACATGACTGTTAATTAACTTACAGGATGGAATATTGGTACATCAAAGTTTTAAATATAGCAGGAGGCTGTGAAATTAGCCTACCAGCTGGGACTCTGAAAACATCAAAGTTTAAATGTGACACTAGTCATGTTACTGGTTAATTATGCAGGATGTGAGTTACCTCGCAGCCAGCATCATGAACAAGCTGTGTGACTTCACAGGATGGGTGGACACATTTTTTTCTCCTATTAAGTCTTGCTGAGAGGACACTGGAACACACTTCTGTTTTGGACTTCTAAGAACCAGGCACAGCTACAGACTGAACAAACCTCATGCTTGTAAGGTAGAACTTTAGTTAACCAGTTTCAAGGCATTTTACTGTATACTTGTTTGTTTCATTTTCTGACTAACCTAATTAATATATGTTCTCTTTTTCTTGTAAATACATTTAGTTAATTATTTTAATAAAGACTTTCATTTTTCTAAAGAATTCTGCCTGCTGAGATTCCTTATATTTGTATGTGTGACTGTAGAAGTTTTAGTATAAATCTGTGACACTGTTTATTTATTTATTTTTTTAGTTGTTTAACCAGGAGTAGCAAACTAAGCTGAAAGCTTTTTTTACAGGTGCAACCTGGGAGCACAGGGAAGTTAAGTGACTTGCTCAGGGTCACACAGTATGCAAGTGGAAGTAGTGGGATTCAAACCCAGGTCTGGTCTGCTGGATGTCACCAGATTTGCAGCTCAGAGCCTTAAACCACTGCGCTATACTGCCTTCTTATGCTTAGAAGGCTCACCAAATAGTAACCAAATTGAGAAGGGTCAGTGGGGACATTCGGACGGATTTTGGGAGAATACCAGAGTCTCATACAGGTCTGCATGGATTGTGAACTGGGCTATTGCATGTCCTGTAGGACAAAGACCAAATCAAGTGGTGCACTGCTTCCCGAAGAAGGTGCAACGCTTGGGCCTTCCTCCTTTGTGTAATAGCCACGAAAAGGGTTCATATTTGGCCACAAGACTTGAGACTGGTATTGTGCCCTGATCCAAAGTATAGAGGGATACTCTGGGACCTTGTGGCAAGTGTTCAGTTGTAAATTTCAGTGAGCGCTCTGGGCATACACGAGGAGGGTATCCCTGTATTCCCACCTCCCTGTCACGGATTGTATTTAGGGGTGGACACTGTGAGCTCAGTGATCTGAGCCTCACGCATGGGTTCATGACCTGCCTGAAGCCCAGTATCCCCTGATATGTCATTTTGTACCGAATAAGACCAAACCACACCAGGCATGGGTAAATCCCTGCATAACCCACACCCTATCAACGATTACTGCTTAAGTCTTTTACTGTATATTCCATTTCTGCATATTTAAATCCCAAGTCAAGAGGGATACTGGTTCTTCTGTGCAATGCTGGCTTTAGCCATTCTGTAATCTTCATTTTGTTAATATTTTTATTTTATTGCTCTTGCTCTGATAAAGTTTTTTTATTATTGTTACAGTTTATACAATGACAGTGAGAATAAAAGTATGTAAATAAATGCATTCATTTTCATGTATGACAGGCCTAAAGTGTAAGTTAGGTGGGCCTTCACAATTTATTTCCACGTTAGGCTGGTTTTAAAGGAGCTCTTAACTAATGGGAGAACACTTGAACCATGCTTGATGACATCACAGTGGCTTCTGTTGCAATTAAAAACACAAAAGTGATTAAGGTGCTTTGATACATTTACCATGAACCCAAAGTTTATGTTAAGGTCAATGGACAGCTCTCAGATTCCTTATACAGAGTCATGTACCAGGGATGCCCCCAGACCCTTTATTATTTGATATATACCTAGAACCCAGGTCCTTCCAAGCCCATCGGGGCTTCGGATCGCTCCTCCTCGCACCCAGCGCTGCCGTGGACCCTCCTCTGTATCCTCAGGGACCCGCCTTTGGAACTGCTTGTCCAGCGGTAACCACTGAAGACTGTGCCTTGCTCCTCCAGGGAAGCCTGTTGACAGGGGCCGCCCACCGCACTCACGCACAGAAGCAGAACCAGGAGCCCGGCCGCTTGCTGGTACCTTGAGCTGCCAAAGCCGTAATCGCTGAAAGGTCTTTCCAAGCCCATCGGGGCTTCGGATCACTCCTCCTCGCACCCCAGCGCTGCCGTGGACCCTCCTCTGTATCCTCAGGGACCCGCCTTTGGAACCGCTTGCCCAGCGGTAACCACTGAAGACTGCGCCTTGCTCCTCCAGGGAAGCCTGTTGACAGGGGCCACCTGCTGCGCTCACGCCCAGAAGCAGAACCAGGAGCCCGGCCGATTGCTGGCACCTTGAGCCGCCAAAGCTGTAATCGCCGAAAGGTACGTTTTCCTGCACTTTCAGCTACCGGCTCTCTCCCGAAAGTGCTTGGCCCTGCCTGGATTGTACCCGCTCACTGAAAGCGGCTGTTTTCACTGCAAAGCTTGAGTTTGTGACCGCCTTTTGAGCTTCGGGACTTGGAGCGCCGTGCACCGCTGCGAGCCGCCCACTCTCCCCGCTCGTGGAGCGCCTTTTCCCAGACACTAGCGGCAAGTGGTACAGCTCCTCCTGTGACCATTTGTCCCGCCGCTTTGCTGCTCCCCACCCACCCTAGTTGGCCCTTCTAGCTATATAGGACACTGTAGGTCATATGACTAAGTGTCCATTTTCCCATTGGCTCCTTATACTCTGTCACCACTGGGGGTGATCTACCTACTCACTACTGTTAAACAGTAGAATATTAACAGCTCTCAGCCGCCTTAGCTGCAACTGCCTCATATTCACCGAAGCAATCTCTCGGTCAGATTACTCTGAGTCCCGCCAAACCTCCCACCCCTCCCTTCCTCTCTCTCTCTCTCTCTCCCCCCTCTCCTGTGCTATGTCTCAATCAATTCTTGATCCTGGTTACCCTGACTAAAGACCTCACCTGCAATCTTTGCTTCCCAATCAATCTCAGTTCCTGACTATAGGCTCTATCATGACACTCATCCTGCTGGCTCGCTGCCCCCCAAGTGGCAGATCAAGGGCACTGCATCTCCTTATTAGCCTCCTTATGCTACTTTGCCTGAATAAATTCTCTCTATCACTACCTTGTGGTCTATACCAAAACACCCCCTCAACTAGAGATTTCAGGTTCTCCAACCTGCTGGCATCAAAATGCTGCCCAAACCCCACCTGGCAATATCTTCTCCATAAAAAAGGATGCCCATACCACACACTTTATGCCCTTAATAAACTGGGCAGGAAACATCATTTACTTAAATCTTACTGCAGGCTAAGGCTAGCATTTCTGGTGCTTCTACTAGCTGGTGACGTGGAACTGAATCCAGGCCCCCCCTGCTACAGCACTTCCACCAACACAACTGGAAAGCCAAATAAAGGACTTTTAGTAGCCCATATGAACATTAGGAGTTTGATGAGCCACTTGGCCAAACTGGAAGCCTGGGTCAAAGTCTGTGAACCTGACATACTGTGCCTCACAGAAACCTGGCTAAAACCACGAATACCAGATGCCCTGTGTGAAATACCTGGCTACTCTCTTATCCGGCATGACAGACCTGGTACAAAACGGGGTGGGGGCGTTGCCCTATATCACAAGACCCACCTCAGCATCACAACAGCCCTGGCCCAAGACCCACAATTGGTCTGTGAGTCCATTCATACGACTGTGTCCCTCGGTGCTAAGAAACTTCACATAGTCTGCCTCTATAACCCGCCTACTGGTGGAGTGGATGGACTTCAGGACCTACTCAAACTGACGTCACAATCTGTTAACCTAAATGAGGCCCTAATCCTCGGTGATGTAAACCTAAACTGGCTGGGTCCTTCTCATAGTGCCCTCATGTCACTAGTTCACAGTTTTAACTTTTACCAGCTCATAACTGAGAACACTAGGACGGTAACACCAACTCAAACTGGTACACTTATTGACTGGATTCTCACTAATCGATCTGAACATGTGACCAAGGCAGGTGTCCTGGCAGATGCCATAACAGACCACTCTCCCATTTTCTGCCGATGGTCCTCGTGTCCCCCCACCTTCTCCTCCTCCCCACCTTGTCACCTTTACCAACTTTGCAAACATGGACATAGACGCCTTCCTCCATGATGTCTCCACCATAGACTGGTCTGAAATCCACCATGCTGAAAAAGTTGATGATGCCCTACGAGTTTTCCTGATAAATTTCAGTGAAGTCCAGAATAGGCATGCACCAAAAGTGAAAAGAAGAGTCAGAGGAAAGCAAACCAGATGGCTCCAAAAAGACCTGCTCCTACAGCTACGACATAGGGAAAAACTCTGGAAGCACTATAAAAAACACTGGCCTACCTAGAGACCACTCATTATACAAACAACACAGACATTCCTGCAAAAAGCAGATAAGACATGCAAAAAGTAGGTACTGCCAGAACCTACTATCTAGCTCAGCTCACGACCCTCAGAAATTTTGGGTCCACATAAAGACCTTCCTAGGCACCCCACAATCAATAACCCCCTCTGAGATGATCCTCAATGGTGCCCACTGCAATGACTCCCACACCATAGCGAATGCCTTCAACAGAATGTTCTCTGATCTCACACCCCTACACCACCACCCTTCCACAGGCACCAACCACATCTCAGCCCTCTGACTATAGCAAGCAAGCTGGCCCTTCGACCTCACCAGCTGTGACTCCGATAGTTCGGTCTTTTTACTTTAAAGCCATAACCAGCTCTCAAGTTCTAAAATTACTAAGAACTATCTCTGACAACACCAGCCCTAGGTCTGATTCTCTCGAACCCTGCCTTTTGAAAACTGCTGCACATCTCATTGCCGAACCACTGGCCAAGATCTTCACACTATCCCTCTCCAGTGGTACCATCCCTGATCTCTGGAAGACTGCCAGAATAACTCCCATTTTCAAAAAAGAGAACAGAAACAAGATCTCAAATTACAGGCTGATAGCTATTCTCTCAGTCCTAAGCAAAATACTGGAAAAGCTTGACGCCACCCAAATCCTCGACTACATAGAAACTACAAACCTGCTCTGTAGACGCTCAACATGGTTTTAGGAAAAACCATAGCACTTCTACAGCCCTTGCTAAATTCACATCAGATACTCTCTCCAACATGGATGATGGTCGGCTAACAGGTGCTGTCTTCATTGATCTTACCAAGGCCTTTGATCTTGTGGATCACTCCTTACTCCTGTCCACCCTTCATTCCATAGGTTTCTCCACTCCTGTTGTAAACTGGTACAGGAGCTATCTAACCAACAGGACCCAAGCTGTGAAATTCAATTCTGCAACTTCAGACAGCACCACAATCAATATTGGAGTGCCCCAAGGTTCAGTTCTAGGCCCTCTTCTTTTTTCCCTCTTCATAAACAACTTACCAAGCAATGTCTCATCCTGCTCCTCTCTTCTCTATGCTGATGACTTGGTCATCTATGCCAGCTCACATAACATAGACTACCTAAACTCATCTCTGACCACGGCCTACAACAGTATTCAAAACTGGCTAAGCTTAAGTCGACTTGTCCTTAACTCACACAAAACCAAAGCCATGCTCCTGGGCACCGTCCAAAAACTTAGATCCTGCACCTCCCCCTTGAAAGTACTCGACCTGAATGGGAACTCACTAGAGGCTGTCACCTCTTTTCGGTATCTTGGAATTTTGCTTGACCAATCTCTGGACCTTAACTACATTCAATCAACCTGCAAAACAGTAAATTGTAAGCTGGGGGCGGCCTACAGAGCTAGCTATATGTTAACGCCATCAGCTAAGCTAGCCATTGCCAGGGGGATCCTTCTACCAACCCTGACTTACTGTGCTCCTATCCTGGCTACTGCCCATAAATCAGCCTTACAGAAATGGGACGTCACCTATAATAATGTCTGTCATTATGCATCTAAGGCCCCTCGGCTTAAGCATCGTTGTCAGCTGTATAGTGACCTAGGCTGGCTCTCCCCCATGCTACCAGACTATACTATCTCGGCTGTCTATGTGACTCCATTATTAGGCTGGAAACCCCAGCATCACTGGCTGAGTTACTACGTCCCGTCACCTCTAACCATGGTCTGAGGTCAACTGACAAATCACTAATAAGAGTACCCCGGTGTCACACCACCAAAGGCACCAGGGCTTTTGGGTATACTGCCCCCCAGATGTGGAACATGCTGCCACTGGACCTTAGGCAATCCTCATCTCACTACCACTTTAAATGTGGGCTATGACATTACCTAGCTACTACTGAACAGTGTACCTGTTTTGACCCTACTTGCCTGTGCCCATGAAACCCTGCCCCACACCTATCCCCTCCCTACAAACCAATTTCTCCTGCTACCACACCCCTTTCCTCCCCTCCCTCTAGCATCTCCCTATACTCACTTACTTACTTATTGTCTTCTCTCTCCTGCTTGTTTGTACTTTATGTCTACCTGTAGATCATGGAATAACCCTGCTTCTGAAACTGTTACTACTCTGCTTGTTATATACTGTACTGAACAATGCTGTATTTCTGTACTGACCAGTGCTGTCTTACTTTGATCCGTGCCCTCACTGCTATCTTAGCCACATTGCCTCATGTCATGTACCTGGCTCTACTGTCCAAACACTTTATTGCCATACAAACTGTATTGTCTATGTAAACACCCACAGTATGTACTGTCTTGTACTCTCCCGGGTCGTGCCTGAAAATAGTCACTTACTGGCTAGTGCACTTACCCGGTTAACAAAAACTAAATAACTAAATAAACCCTTAGCCCAAGCCCTTAGATCACACCTGGGAATTCAGGAACCCTCCTTGGGAGGCAGAGACCTCACCTTACCCTTGTATGCAGATAATCTGCTTAGTTACTTACAGAGCCCTGAAACCTTGCTCCCTAGTCTCTGGCACACACTTACGAATTTGGTCAGCTTGCGAGTTATAAGCTCAGTATACCTAAAACTGAAGTATTACCCAATTCACTATACCCCCAGTCAGCATACTAAACAGCATTTTACATTTTTATTTATTTATTTAAACTTTGGTAACTGGGAAAGGCACACTGAGCCGGGGCTCGTTTACAGGTACAACCCAGGGAAAGGGGGATAAAACAAATGGGAACAATAAAATGAAGGCAACATAATAAAAGAACATCTAGTACATACAGTCAAAGTCCATATTCAGAAGTGCAGTTCTTAGATACAAATGTGCAATAACAAGAGAAAATGTTACATGATTGAGAACATATTGAGATCCAGTCATAGAACAAATTCAGGTGCGCATGCAGAAAACCATCTGTGCAATATACAATAGATGTAGGCCAGAGCAGAGATCGAAAGGGGGTCAATGCACCTGGTTTGCTGGGGGTAAGACAGGGAGAGCTAGAGGCAGTGACAGGAAGCTGCTGGTTCACTTTGGACCAGGCATTTGAAAGCAGGGAGTGAGGGGGGCCTAGTTGGAAGGTGGGCGAGAGTTTGTTCTAAAGGGAGGGTAGACAGGAGGAGAAAGCAGACTGACCTGCCGAGGAGTGAGGACAAGAAAGAGGGAAGGAACGGGTTGCCCTGGAGTGGAGTGGGTAGGGAAAGAGGCTGACTGGGGATAGGAATGAGGAGAGGTAGAAGGGTAGTAGTCCAAACCAGTATTTGGCAATGAAGGCTAAGGAGTGTGATCGGTGACTGGGACGCTGGGGGATGGCTAGTGATGAATAGAGGGAAAAGTAGTGAGTGCGAAATGGGGAGTCTGTGGCAAAGCGACAAAAGGCATTTAGGAGCATGGGGGAGCACTCCATGGACATTTTGATCAGACCCTGTGCTTAAATATTTGGGGGGTTCTTATCCCAGTAAACCTTAGCCAATTAAGTTATATCAACTATAACCCTTTGACTAGACAGTTTATAAAAGACAATTCCTCTGCTTCAGTGTACTGCACTGACAGTGTCGGGATAGTTCTGCTTCCTCACACATTATACTTTGCACAAACCCTACCTGTCTCTTCTCTGCCACACTCCTTTAGAAAATGGGGCAGAGTCATTTTGCAGTGTATTTGGGGGTGCTCCCATCCTTGGATTAAGTTTGCTACCATACAGCTTCCAAAAGCACAGGAAGGTTTAGCCCTCCCAAACTTCATGTTATACCATAGCATGGCACAGGCCCACACAGCTCTATTTTAGATGACAAAAGGGTACAAAACTCACTAGAAAACATTTGAAATGGCCGATCCCTTCCACTTCTTCATGTCGAGAGCTGCCCCTGTGCTGTCAAGTTTTGTGATGTCATTGTATGGAGAGCATGGGGGAGCACTCCATGGACATTGGTAGACTGTTTTATGGGCTCCATTTTTCATACTTTGGATGGCCATTCAGAAAAAATCAAGGCCACCGCTTAACTAACAAGGACCTTGATAGTTGAATGGTTGCCTTGATTTGTTCACAATGGCCATCTGGGGGTATGAAAAATGGAGATTAAAAGCAGCCTCATTGGTGTCTATGGAGTGCTCCCCCCTGCTGTTCATGTGGTGACACCATGAAACACGCTAGTGTGGGGGCGTCTGTTAGTGTCAGGAGGTGAAAGGGTTCAGTGGCTTGGCTCCACAGAGCCAAAGTGAAATCCCTTCCCTTCCAAATTAGGGGCATGTAGAAATTTTGATTTTAGCGCCATTGCGGTTGGGGGCAGTTAAGGGTCCTTCATGGTTCTTGGGCGGGGGACAGTTTAAAAAAGTGCAGGAAAGGTACTCTTTAGGTACCATAACAATAAATGATTGAAATAAGTCTGTCGGTTTACTACCTGATTCATTCACTTTTTTGTCTGTAGCAATCCTGTCTGAAGCAAAAATGTTTAAAAAAAAATGGAGTTACCCTACTCCAAATTATTATGGATCAGTTTTATAGCATTAAGATCTCCAACAGTAGTTATCTGAATCTGTATAATTCAACATGCTTTAATGGGTTGAAGAAGACAATTCATTACAGATGTTTTCACAACTATAGGCAAAAGCAGGAACATAAACGGAAGAATTATTGCTAAACTCAGTTTTGAAGAGAGAATGAATATTACTGCTGTGTTGAAGAATGTACACCACTAGGTGGCTATAAAGTTTCACACTAACCAAAATGCCCCAGCTGTTCCTCCCTACTTTTTAACTTTACATTGCAACCCTTCAGTGAAAATGAGAAGTCTTGAAAGATCCAAGTTTCCAGTCGATTTATTACATAAAATGATGCTAAATGACTTGTATCTTTGTCTGCAAGCTTTCTGTAGAGGCCTGAGCTACTCCACCTCAGTTGTAGTAAGTTCTTATGATGTTGTTAGAGGCAACTGATTTATGTGCTGGTGCCTCTGTTACAATCTCCTCAGTCCATTTTCCTCCATTGCAACCAATGGGGTGTATTTATTCGACAACAAAATTCCAACTTATTGTTAATTTAATGTTACTGTAGCACATTTTGAGATATTTATTTATTGAAATGTTTCACCAGGAGGGCACACTGAACAACAAGCTGCTCATCTCACGGTGCGACCTGTGGGAGGGGTTACATAGGGTTTTCAAGGATGATCAGTTACAATAGTATGTCAGTAGTACAAACAATACAACATTGTAAGATTGTGCAACAGTTGGAACACAAGGTATTCTACAGTAAACAGTAGTGGAACATTGGGTAAATTACAATACATATCCAAAATCATACAAAAGAACATATAAATGTACAAAACAGTAATAATGCGATAGAACCATTTATAGTGCATGAGTGTACCAGGAGCAGGCTCAAGGTAGTACGCAAGTGATGTTGGAGTAAAAAGGATGGGGTTAGGTTGTGCACACTGGTGACCTAGAAGGGCAGGTGGAGAAGGGGAGACAAGAACTGAATATGAGGAGAAGGGGTAGCCATTTCCTGATTTCCTCCTTCAGGATGTTGAGAACCCTGCCGGGGGGGGGGGGTCATGGTAGGAAGGCAGAAACTAGAGATGGGTATTAAGGTGGGTTAAAGCAGGAACAGCTGAGGGAAAGGAAAAGATATAAGCAGATTTAAAGCTAGAATTAACATTAACATCAGCTTTTTCTGCATTCAGAAGTAAAGTGTCTGCCAGCTACTGATCCCCCAGCAGAAAATCTACCTGAAAATCATTCTCTCAGATGGATGGAGACCGACACACCACTAAGTTAGCCCCCCTCCCAAAATGTCTAAATAAACGCTATTAGTTGTTTAAAAAGAGAGGTTTCTTTTTCCGATTTGTTCTTAGGGAATCATAAAACTGAGAGTCACTCTTTGACATTTCTGCTCATGGGCAGATGGGGAATACGCTGTAGACTTTAAACAGGTACCAGTGGAATTGTTAGATTCTAGGTCAATGACAGGAAGAATAGAAAAAGGTGACACAGAAGAGTCAAAGAATGAGGGGGGGGGACAGCTGTAATCTCACAAAAAACATTGTACACTTTCGCTTAACTCATTCACACCACAAGAGCTCTTTGAGACTTCCACCACTTGTGCCCTGTATACTCTTAGCACTGCATCCTGGGCCTTCTAAGCAAAATCAAGCCATAATAAGCCTGCCACAAACAAATGTAAATACCTCTTGAACCGTAAATGCTACACACAAAGTACGAGTGGCAAAGTTGTTCAGCACAACATTACCTTTCCAATAGTGCTATGCAATCAATTGTAATCAATTCGGTTTTTATTTTATACTACCTGAAACACCAAACAACTGTGTTTTTTTCAGATTTTTTCAAGGTGCTTAGGTGAGGCTTGAGAGACAAGCCATTAACACCATACCTTAAACAAATGTGAAGAATTCCTAAAATATACATGGTAGACACAAAGTATCAGCGGCAAAATTGTGCAGCACAAAATTACCTTTATAACGGTGCTATGCAATCAATTGTAGTCCATTTAGTTTTTATTCTACACTTGCTGAAATACCAAGCAACTGCGTTTTTTTAATTCAGATTTATTCAAGGTGCTAAGGTGAGACTTCAGAGACGGATGTCAGCCATGCACACCATACCTTACACAAATACAAAGAACTCCTAAAGTATACATGATAGACACAAAGTATCAGCAGCAAAATTGTTCAGCATGAAATTACCTTTCTAACAGTGCTATACAATCAATTCTAAGCAATTTGGTTTGTTTAATATTTAGGCAAAAAACTGCTGACTTCCTCAGACGTTTCTAGGCCTGAGTGTAAGTCAGCTGAGTACATCTACAGGTGTTATTGGCCTGAGTGGCTATGCCTTCAGACGCCACCTACAGGCGTATCTAAGCCTGAATGAGTTAAAACAGAACCAGTCCAAATTATTTCATGGTGATCTGCATCTACTTTCCATGATGCTTTGAATTATAGGGATATGTGTAATTTTTTATTTCTTTGAAACCTGGCTTTATTGCCAGTGCCCTTTCTGGGTAACCCTTGCCTCGGTGCTTTTGTGCTGAAGTTCTTTAAATTTCTAATTTTACAATACATTTTTGCATTTATACTGTATATCAAATTGTACAGTCAGCTTGAATTAATATTAGTACAGCACCTACAGAAGAGTCAGAATTTAGTTGACGAACTGAAAACCTTTTTTTTTTCCAGGTCATAAATGCCCAGTTCCTTCATAATTGAATATTATGTAAACTCAAAGAGGAATAATCAGTTTCATGCAGTGACCAAGAGGAAAAAGAGACCACAGTGGTTCTTGAAAGAGGTGACTGAAAAGGTAAAGGCTAAAGGGGTAGCATTATGAAGGTATAAGGAGACGCAGAAGGAGGCAGTTAGGGAGGTTTATCGGGGGAAATGGAGGTAAGCAGGGAAAGCAGTAAGGAATGCAAAGGCACAAACTGAAGAGAGAATAGCCCAGGAGGTAACAAAAGGAGACAAGACATTTTTTAGGTATGTAAGTGAAAAGAGGAAGACCAGCTGACTCCTTCTGGGCAGATGGTAGTGAACCCTCCACAGTCTGTCTGCCCTGGGCAGCAGACATCCCCAGTGGTGTGGCCAAAGCTATATGCTCAGTCTCCCAAGTGGACACCTCAGTGCTGTGGTTTGGTGCCATCCCAGCTACCATTTGTGGTGTTGTTGACCGTAGTGGTACCAGATGCAACAGTTGGTCCCTTCTGACAATGTTCGTGGTGTCAGAAGAGGGACCGATATTGAGGCCATGCTACATCCTGTTGCGGAGGTGGAGGTGGTTCCTTGTTCTGGTGTAACTAGCAAAGCCAAGATGGAGGACCAAGGTGCCTCTGGTGACGGACATAGTGCCAGCCATGGTGTTGGTCCGAGGCCCACTACTAAGCTCGACAGTGGCGATGGTGTCATCTCTGAGGTTGTCCCAGCCTCAGTGCTGGGACAGGTGCTGGTGTTGTTTGCTGCACTGGGGTCAGGGATGGATCTGGGGTCAACATCAGGCCTGGTGCCTGAGGTGGCACTGCTTGGAATCTGATGACTGCTGGGAGGTAGTGTTCTCCCTGGAGCTGCTGGCTGACACCATCATCAGTGGGGACCAGTGTCACCCTATAGGGACTGTACACCTCTGCTGTTCCCACTTGAGTGATCCCTGGGGCACCAACTGGGTCTTTCCTCTCTTGTAGACTGATTTGCCTCTGGTTCCTCCCCCACTGAGCTGATGGATAGGCTACAACTGGACTGCAGTAATGTTCAGCTGTGGTTCCGCTCTAATCAGCTATCCTTAAATGCTAAGAAAAAGGTCTATATGACCTTCGGTTCTAAGCAGAAGATCTCCAGGCTAAACTTCCTCCCCTCCTTCCACACCTTAGATGGGGGATGTATCAAAGATGTACCCTCATTTAAGTACCTAGGGGTCTGGCTAGACTGGCACCTCACTTTCTTGGAGCTTGTGGATGCCATCCACAAAAACTCCACCTTAAACTCAGCAGCTTATACAGAAATAAAGGGTGTATCCCTCTTACTGCTCACCGAGCTATTATCTAGAAAATTATTCTACCCATTTTCGATTATGGTAACATTGCCTACAGTGTTGCACCAAAGACCACCCTTGCCAGATTGGACCCCCTCTTTCACTCCTTCTGCAGCTTCACTTTGGACTGTCCATCTTGCACCCTCTACTGCTCCTTATACTCCTCCCGCTCCCTCCCCTCCCTTGAAGCTAGATGCCTTGCTCATTGCTCCTCTTTTATTTCTAAATTGTGGTTCACTTCCTTCCCCTCTTACCTACACTCCCTTCTTTCCCTCCTTCCTCCTACTCCATGCATAACTCTATCATTCCTTCACTCTCCTATCTAGAAAATCTCTCACTGGTCAGGCTTCTTTCTCCTACCATTTTCCCAAACTTTGGAATTCTCTCCCCCTATCCATTCACTCCTCCCCATCCCAGCACTCTCTCCTCCCTTCTTCATGACGTTTCCTCTCACTCCTGCAACTGCTTCTGATTCATGTCCCTCCTCCTTTTTATTAACATTTATAGTTATGAAACTTTTTGAAATAAATAAATTGTAAACAACCCTGTTCGGGTGGTCCTACCAGGCCCTCCCCTTAGGTGAGGACCCTTGTGAAACACAGCATTCCAGGTAGATACACTTCATCTCAGTCCCCCCACCATGGCCTTTCCACTCTTGCAGCAGTTACCTGGGTACTTGGGCCCTCAGGGACTAGTTACCTGGGAACAGCACAGAGGGATTATTGGTGCCTTAGAACAATGCATAAGGACTCCGACAGGGCCCAGTTTTTTTCCATCCCCCTGGCACTAGCATCCTCTGATGACAGCATCTCCTCTCCATTAACATCCTACTCAGAGGACAATGAATCCTCAGTACATTTGTCCTTAGCTTTTAAGTACACTCCGTACCAGAGATTCCTGGAGGACATGCTTGAGGAACTGGACATTGGCAGTGAATGGGAACGTCTTAGTTACTTAAATGCCACATGGAAAAGGGCATTCACAGTGGAGGCATAGTGGAGTCAAATAGAAGGTAAGAGACAGCTGGAGAGCTGGCTGTGCTTTTGGGTTGCATTTGTACAATGAGTTAATTAATTGGAGCAATGAGTGCTGCAAGCAGGCTGCCCACTCATCATACCACCTCAGATGGACTGAGCAAACAGGCCTCATGGTAGGCCATATGGAAGTAGCACAAATTGATGAAGGAGGAACAGAACCCATGAGCAGCAAAAAGATGAGGGTGGGCCAGATGGTGCCAGGTGGAACCTGAGTGGGAGATGAACTTAGCTGTAGCACTAGCAGGGACATGTGACGCTGTGACCCAAAGCGAAACTTGGGATTCTCTGATCAGAAATCACAAAAGCTTTTAAGCAGACCCACATGGGGGGAGCATACAGTGCTTGGAGGCCTCATATCTGTGAAAATGTAGCATAAAAGGCTCGCCCTAACTAAGGGTGGGATGTGACATCAGGGTTGCAGCCAGTGGTCAATAGATAATAAAGCATAATAAGGGCATCCAATTAAGCTGCACAGCCCTTTTGATCCACGGTGGTACTCCCTGCAGAGATATGACACAATAAAGCATTAGTGTAACTTAAGAGAGCCCAATAGGTAAAAGGGTTTCCTGCTCCCAGTCAAGTGAAAGCAAGCACCTTAGTGAATGTTCCCATATAAGGCTCCACAGGAAAATTATCACCAGTAACCTACTGCACTTGTTGGTACGGTGGGGGGGCCAATTTTCAACAGTAATAGCTCGGAGCAAGGCTCCTCTCCTACTGTTATCTGGGAAGAAGAAAAAATGAACTGGTACACCTGTGTTAAAATTGTCAAACATGGGGAAAAGGCATGACATTAGAGCTG
Source organism: Neoceratodus forsteri (assembly GCA_016271365.2). Classification (NCBI taxonomy): domain Eukaryota; kingdom Metazoa; phylum Chordata; order Ceratodontiformes; family Ceratodontidae; genus Neoceratodus; species Neoceratodus forsteri. The sequence goes on along the minus strand of CM057450.1, from coordinate 1,746,364,022 downwards.
CCAGGAGAGTTGGTGAAAAAGGGTGGCTCATAAAGTGCAGAACTAGCGCTTGGCTGCATAACAAAAAGCCACAGTCTGTGCAGTGTCAACCAGCAAGCAGGGCGACAGGGTGGTTGAGTAACTAATTTGAAGAGTTCCGCTCACATTAGAGCAGTCATTTTCTTGTTGAGTGTGTATTTATTGCTTGATATGGGGTCAAAACTCTGAAACAAAACCTGGTGGATGGGGATAGGAACTGAAGACGAGGTAAGGGTTCTCAGATGTAAGGTAGGGTAGTAACATATAATATCAAGGGGCTAAATGTGTGTGATCCATGAGAATGTGAGGAGCCTGGTGAATAAAATGGATGTTTTTTAGGGTTTGGATGGTTGGAAATCAACCTAACATTATGGGAATATCTGAAACTTGGTTGCACTCAGGCATCAGTGATAGTGAGGTTCAGATACCAGGATATAAAAAGGTAAGAAAGGACAGGGGCAGAAGAGGGGGTGGCGTAATGCTAGTTTTTAAAAGAAATTCTAGGGTCATATTATATTGTTTTTTCAGACAATGTAAAAGGGATAGAATGCTTGTTGATCAAACTAATATCAAGTGACGTAGTAGGCGTAATTTATGCCCCACCTAAGACAATAGCATATTTTGAGTCATTAGCAGGCACAATATTAGACAAGGTGCTAAATAAAAAGTTAATTTTAATAGGAGATTTTAATGCTGCATGAAAACAAAAGAGAGGAAATAAACAAGGGGAAAGTATGAACATTCTAGGACTGAGACAAATTGTCAGTGATCCAACAAGGTGTACAAAAGATATGAAACAAGGATCCATTCTGGACTAGGTGTTTATCTCCCCAGAACTAACAGTAAGAAAAATTTGAATGCTGCCTACATATCTGGTCCTGTGGAGAAGGTAGTATGGTTCGAGTGTCTATTGGTCCAAACTGTGGGACCAATAGGTGACAGATCATACTGTACACTGCCATTCGGCAGGCAGCCGGGTGGTATGGGGGTGGGGTGCTGCCGCCTGCCAATGACGGGGAGGTGCCAGGTGGCCGGGGGTCCTCTGTGGGATGGTGGGGAGGGGGTACCACTGGACCACCGGGCTACATTCTGCCATTACAACAGCCCTCAATTGGGCAGCAGGGGGACCACTAGACCACCAGAAAATGTTGTTTTTATACTGATGCTTGCAATTGGGCAGCAGGAGGACCGCTAGACCACCAGGAATTTTATTTTTTATACTGATGCCCGTGATCAGGCAGCAGGGGTCCACTAGACCACCGGGTTACAATATATTATTTTTTGTTTTGTTTTTTTCCAATTGTTTAACCAGGTGAGACACACTAAGCTGAAAGCTTGTTTACAGGTGCAACCTGGGAGCACCGGGATGTTAAATGACTTGCTCAGGTTCACACAGTATGCAAGTGGGGGCTGTGGGATTCAAACCCAGGTCTCCAGATTTGTAGCTCAGAGCCTTAAACCACTGCACAATACTGCCTCCCAATATATTTGTACTACTGCCCGCACTCAGGCATACGGGCAGGGAGGAGCTACACTAGCCCACCAGGGAGCCAACCTCTCGACATTGCAGTCTGACAGGGTGCCAGACACATTTTGCCAGGATGCCCAGTGTAACACATGCAATGAAAGTCATAATGACATGCAAATGGCCCCATTTACACCTTGCATAGATTATGGCCTCATTTGCATGCCCCCAGCTGAATATCGCGGATGATGCACCTAGTGCAACTGCACTTGTGCTGGTGCATCCCTGTGCTCCCTCTCTGTGGCTTGTGCTGGTACAGTATGTGCACCAACCGTGCTATATTCAATGGTTCTGAGCCATGGCACATCACCATTGAATATATCCCGGTCCTGGCCCTGGCACAGCCCAGTTACACTGTGCCCAGGCTTGCACCACTGCCCAGTGCAGTCTGAATATCTGGCCTTAGGAGTGAAAATACCAAGAAATGCCCAGGGCATTAGGGTTTTGACCATAATACCCTGTCCTTTAGGGACTGACAGGCATCAGGGGTAAGACTTGGGATTGTTGACAGTGATGCTCACGCCATTCCACCCTCACCCTCACCCTGCAGCCAGTGATAGGCATCGAGGTGTGCCTTGGACTCTTCGGTCCCAAAGTTCACCCCATTGTCCTATACTGCAACCATTTCAGCATATTTCCTTATGGAATGGGGTAAGTGTAAGGTCAAACACCCCAAGGCACACCTCAACACTTGTCGGTATCTGCAGGGTAGGGTGAGGTGAAATGGGTGAGTGTTATGAGCATGGCCCAAGCACACTCCAGTGCCTGTCCATCTCTGCAGGGTGGGGGTGGAGTTGGCGTCACTTCAATACTTCACTGGCATTCTTATTCTGCATCTCTCGAACTTCTGCACTTCCAATGCTAATACCAGCAAGCAAACATTTGGCATTGACAAATGCTTGATCTTGGTTTTGGATGTGCACTAATTTTGGTTCCTCAGCTCCTGAATAACAATTGTTTGTATCGTGCTGTACTCTAAGACACTCTGTATACTGTAGTTGTACTTTTGGCATTGCTCACTGTGCCATGAGGCACCAAAGTGTATATATTGTGTATATTTTGCCTTCCTGCTATGTAGTAATTGTGTTTTATTTGCTGTATATTATATTATTGTGTTGTATCCCTGTTCCGTGTCGACCCTGAAAAAGGGACTGTATTGTCTCAGTAAGCCTATCCAGTTACCAAATTTGAAATAAATAAATAAGTATTTTTTTGCTTCTAAGCCCAGGAATCCATCAGTATTGCTTTTCAGTAGCAGACTCCATAGCAGTACCTTGGGAGACTTAGTCTAAAACCTATTTAGGTTCATAGGTTCATAGAGTGAAATCAAGCCCATAAGCTATAAGAGCTATATAAAAGAGCTGCCACTGAACTAGTGGACATAGCTCCATTTCTTTTCTCCCATATGTCTATCCAGTAGGTACTTAAATGCCCCAAACTACTGGCTTCACCACCTCCACTGGGAGGCCATTCCAGACATTCACAACCCTCTGATTAAACCATCTTCCTCTTCTGTTCATTCTATATCTCTCACCTTTTAACCGTTTATCATGAACCCTAGCTCCTATCCTCACACTCTTTTTCTAGTTTAATGCTGCTGCCTCACTTAACATCCCATCACTCAGTTATTTATAAACATAACATAAGTCCCCCCTTATCCTTCTGTATGTCATTGAAAATAAACCCAATTGCTCTAATCTGGTACGATATCCCTGCTTGGCCACCACACCGACTTTCTTGGTGAACCTTCTTTGGACAACTATATTTTTTTACTTCCACCAACACTCTGTACTGATCAAAACGGGGCACCATACTCTAAAACGGGTCTCACCAGGGATCTGTACAGGGGCACAAGGACTTCTCTCTTCCTATTTCTAATGTTATGTAACAAATTACCCACAATCCTATTTGCTCGGTTGATACACACTCCATTGCGTGTGTCAAAGCCCAATTTGTCTGTAATAACTACCCCCAAGTCATTTTCACTATCTGTGACATTTTCACTATCTGTGACCACAATTATCTGTGACTTCAGCTTACATTGAGCTCTGACATTATTCTGCAAGACAACAGTGCCAACACTGTCATCCCTTCTGGACTGTATGTCCAGACAGCAATGTTTTGTGAAGGTGTATACTGTCTTCCAGGTAGCTGCTTTACAGATTTCTTGAAGAAGGATGCTCTTTGATGCTGCCACTGAGGCAGAGGTGCCTCATGTGGAGTGGGCCCATAGACCTCTGGGGTATCTTGCCAGTTTTCCCATAAAAGAACTGTGTGCATGAGACTGTCCTGTATTAGATAGTTCTCCTAATTGCTGGTTTATTCTTTCCAACTTCTTCATAGGTGATAAAAGTCTGAGTGGAATAGCAACTAGGAATATTGTTTTCCATGTAACATGCTTTAGGAGTGCAGTAGCCATAGGCTCAAGGGGAGCTTCTATTAACTAAGCAATGCACATATTTAGATCCGGAGAGGGGCAGGGTCTTTCACAACAAGGTGTAAAGGGTTCAGGCGTTTTGAAACAAATCTTTTGAAAATAGGTTGTGAGGCCAAAGACTTATTCTTGTCAGCTGATGTGCAAGCTGAAACTGCTGCCAAATGCACTTTCAATGTGGGGGACCTCAGGCCTAGGGTCTGCAGGAGCACTAGGTAATCCAAAACTGTAGGCATGACTGCCTGCATAGGGACTATCTTCTGGAAGCACCAGAATAACAATTCTCCATTTTGAGACATTCATTTTCATACATTTTCCTTGATGCTGGTTTTCTAGAAACCTTTAACACTTTCATCACCTCCTCTGATAAATTTAAGATAGAGGATTCTAGCTCCTCAAGAATCTCGTCCTCAGGGATAGACTTCTGATTTCTGGGATGTTATCCTGCCTGAGTCAAGAGCAGCATATTATGCCTTAATGGCAGCTTGACTGGAGTCCTGCTGGACAGGCTAAAGGGGATGGAGTACCAAGTCTGTCTGACCCAGTCTGGTGCTATCAAAATCATTGTTGCTGGCTCCCTCCTGAGCTTTACCTTTATGGGTATACTCTGCAAAAGTGGGAATAGAGGGAAGACACACAGAAAGCTCCCTGTGCATTTCAGGACCAGGGAATCCTTTGGGACTCATAGAAGCAGAAGAGAGAAAGAAGTAAGTTCCTCATCTGAGACTTGAACCCAGGCTGTCTGAATATCATTCCAGTTGCACTACTAGTTGCACCACCAAGGCAACTGGAACCTGTGCCCCCGGAGCATATCACTCTTTCTCCAATGTACAAATTGGTGCTGTACAGATAATTACATTTTCAATCACAAGAGTGTGGTGTATATTTATGGAACACATACAAACACAGCAGAGAAAAAGTAAGTGCCTCAGGTTGGACTTGAACCCAGGCTGTCCAGAATACTATTCTGATTGCACTATCAGCTGCGCCACCAAGGCAACTGGAACCTGGACCATTCCGGAGCACATTACTCTTTCTTCAATGCAGAACCTGAAGCTGCACAGATAATTACATTTTAAGTCACAGGAGTGTGGTGTGCATATTTATGGAACATATGCAAGCAGAAGAGAGAAAGAAGTAGTTGCCTCAGCTGGGACTCTAGGATTGTTCCCATTGCTGGGGACCTGCAACAGAATTGTGGGATCATATGTTTTCATTGTTACTGGTTTTCTAGAAACCTTCAACACTCTTATTACCTCCTCTGATACATTTAAGCTAGAGAATACTAGCTCCTCAAGAACCATACCCTCAGGGGTAGAATTCTGAGGTCTAGGAAAATTATCCTATCCTGAGATGGCTACAGATCAATTCATCCCTGGCTCTTTATCCCACGACAATGCACTCCATCACATTAGCTCCAGCATCATTCAGTCCCTAATGCAATTCATCCCCAGATAATTCACACCCCACACAAATAATACAGGAAAAACTCCAGGTGGACACAATCCACCCACCTTGAGACAATGTCCCTGGGGGTTGTAGAAAGGGAACTCATACTGTAATTTTATTTGCAGTACAGTAGGACATCTAGTGTGAGCAAATTGCCTGTTGACGAGTTGTATGAGGGTCTGATTGACGCCAGAGCTAATGTGATGACGCGTGCTGTAGCATGATGAAGAGCCCCGGACAAATTGTTGTGTCCCCTCACCCCCCCATGATTGGAGTCCTGCTGGACAGGCTCAGAGGCATGGTGTACCAAGCCTGTCTGACTCAGTATAGTACTATCACAATTATTGTTAAGGGCTCCCTCCTGAGTACCCTCTGCAAGAGTGGGAATGGAAGGAAAGCATACAGGAACCTCCCTGTTCAGTTCATGACTAGGGTATCCACTGTGGCTGCTGCTATTGCTGGGGCCTACAAAAGAACTGTAGCAGTTGATTGTTCTCCCAGGAAGCAAACAGGTCTATTTCTGGTGTACCCCATCTTCTAAATACCGATGCCAGTCCCCACTGGTTTAGGGTCCACTTGTGGTTTCCTTGGCTGATTCTGCTTAGCAAGTCTGCCTGGGCATTGTCCTTTCCTGGTAGATGTACTGCTGATAGCTCTACACCCAGACAGTAGGTTAAGTTCCAGCTCTTCATGGCTTTGGTGCATAGCATTGAGGATCTAGTTCCTCCCTACTTGTCTATGTAATACATTGCTGTGCTGTTGTCTGCTTTGATCTGAACAGAATGACCCTGTATCTGGGAGGAAAGCTTTCATTGCCAGGAGCAAAGCCAGGAGCTCCAGGAGGTCAATATGCTCCTGGGTCTTCTGTGTGTTCCAAGTGCCACTTATGGTGAAATCCTCCAGGTTGGCACCCCACCCTAGGAGTGAGGCATCTGTTGTGACAATGCTTGTGGGTGAATGTTGTAGGAAGTGAACATCCTCTCTGAGATTGCTCTCCTCCTCCTTCCACCCTAGTCCTTTTATCACAGTTTTTTGTGACTAGCACTAGCTTGGGCAGAGGATTCCACCTTTGGGACCAGCGGTTCCTTAAGTGGTACTAAATACAGTGTCTCTCATCTGGAACCTGGCCCCTGATACTACTGCGGTGGAAGAGGCCGTGTGTCCCAGGAGTAGCAGAAAATCCCTTGCAGACCTTGGCTGTCCTAGTGTAAAGGATATTTATTTATTTATTTAAGAGTTTCATCAGGAAGGCACACTGAGCAGAGTACTGCTTGATTCCAGTTGCGCCTGGGAGAGGGGAGGGGAGAATATAACACATAATACAAATACAATGCAGTAGACAGTTTGTGATTGATTACAATATCAGCACTTAAAATATATTACAGCTTGAGCAGAGCAAGACAAACAGGGTAACAAGGTACATAAGAACAGACAATATGTACGATATAATACAAGACAGTGAGCAGTAATTGTTGTGGATCAGACGATACCCTTGCCTGTGGAAGAAAAGCTTTTCCTGCAGGGTATCTAGATCTGTGTCTATGAAGTCTAATACTTGAGCCGGTTCTGTTTTTTTTACTGTAGGTTTATCAGGAAGATTAGGCTTTGTAAGGTGTTTTTTACTATCTATGGTTCAATTTGCCTCTTGCTGTGTTTTTCCTGAAACTAGCCAGTTGTACAAGTAAGAAATACCACCAAGCTTTGCCTTCTCTGATGTGCTGCCACCACAGCTAAGCACTTTGTGAAGACCTTGGTGCTGAAGTGAGGTTGACGGAAGGAAAGTGAACTGGTATTGGCAGCTCCCTAACCTTTTTTGTGAATGTCTGATTGGGTATGGAAGTAGGCAATTTTCAGACGTAGAGACCCCAACTAGTCCCCTGACTGCAGGAATGGTATCATTAAGGCCAGAGTGACTATCCTGAATCTTTTATTATTTATTTTTATGTCTTTGTTCAGATATCTCAGGTCACTCCCCATTGTTCTTGTGGGTTAAGAAGTATCTGGAAAACAAACCCCTTACCCCTTAGTGAGGCAGGGACTTTCTCCACTGCTTTTACTAACAGCGATTTCTTTACCTCTAACTCCAGCAAAATGTTTTCTGTTGGAAAGTGAGATGGAAATAATTTTAGTTTCTTCAGCTTGGGGAATTTCTTGAACTGCAGGAACAACACTGGCTCACTACTTCCAGGATCCATCTGTCAGTGGTGATTTTTGACCATTCCTGAAAGTAGTAAGCCAGCCTCCCCCCACTGGCAATGTTTGGATGACTTGGTACGAACTGTCAGGGGTTTTGCTTTGCTGTGGCTTAGGGGCTGGTCTTGCAGCTGCAAGCCTAGTGCCCCCTTCTGCCCCTGCCCCATAGTAGTGCCCTGTTGCCCCTGCCCCTATATTAACCTCTTTGGGGTGGATACTCACAAGGAGCATATGGCCTTGGGTAGTTACTCCTACACTTGCCTTTCTCATAGGAGAAATCCATGGCCTTAGGCTGTGTGTCCTTGGATAGGATGTCAGCCCTAAGCCAGGCAAACCCCTTTAGAGACACTGCATGTGCCAGGACCCTTGAAGCAGAGTCACAGGTATCCACAGCCATGTGGAACTGGTACTTAGTGGCATTCGATGTGGTTCCAGGGCTTCACCCTTCTCATCATTTTCATAATTTTTTCCCCCTCGCCAGGCAGTTGGTGTGAGACTGGAGCTGGTGGGGGAAGGGGATCAGGCATACTCATAAAATTTCCCTTAGCCTGGAAGGCCTGGCAAAATTGCCATACCCTTGACATGTCCTGTGCTGAGGGCATTTGTCTTCTTTCCACTATCTGCACTGCCTTTTTCAGGAGGAGTGACAGAGACATGTTTTTCTTTGTTTTTTCTATGCAGATACTGTTTCCAGTGCCTGCTGGAGAATTTGCTGGGAGCCAAAGGTCATGGAGACTGTTTGAACAGAACCAGTGCTGAACACTGTCAAAATCCTGTTGGAGATGGGCAGCAAGGTCACTAGCAGGGGAGCCAGAAGCAAACAGCACTGTGTCATTTGTATATGTGCGGATGGATGCAGAGGAAAAGACAAAGCAGAGGTAATTTAGGAATACTGAGAAGAGTATGGGGCTCAGGACAGATCTTTGGGGTCACCTGAGCAGATAGGGAGTGGAGGGGAAAAGGATATATCCAATATGGACAGCTTGCAATCTGCTCTCTAGGCAGAAACAGAACCAATTAATTGAAAAGGTAGACAGCCCCGCTGCCTTAAGCTTGCCCCAGAGGAGGGTATGAATGACAGTGTTGAAGGCTTTGTCCAAGTTAACAGAGATGACCCTGATCCATAATGGACAGGATGGAGTCAGTGAGCCAGAGGAGAGAGGTAGATATGAACTGGGACTTTCTGAAACCAAACTGGAAGGAAGTGTAAAGGGGAGGAAGACTTGAGGACTGTGGTGAGTTGTAAGAGGAAAAGATGTTTCTGGAGCTTAGCAAGTGTGAGGAGGAGGGAAATAGGGCAAATGGTTTAATAAGAGATAGGATTACCCCTTTTTTTGGGGGAGGGGGATGACAGTAGCCTGCTTCCAGGCATTGGGGACAGGGGTAGAGGAGAAGGAGAGGTTAAGGAGGAGGGAACGAGGGAAGGCTTTGGTTGGTATAGAGAGGAGTAGAAGCTCAGAAGCTTGGGATCCAGGTCATCTGTGCTTGTACCCTTATGGGGATTAAGAGCTAGAAGAGCCTTAAGAGAGGATGAGGGAGTGGTAGGACTGAAGGAGAGGGAATTTAAGGGGAAGTGACCATCATGTTTCAGGATTGGTATCAGAAGCATTTGCCTGATGTGCTCCTGCAGCCTTTAGATGGACTTCATGTCTGGGGACTGAGCGATGAGGCCTACCCCTATTCTGGTTATATCCGTATATGGTTATCTTTTCCTATTTCTTTGCCTGGGGTAGCCGAACAAGTGGAGACCCTCGCGTTAGTGTGTCCCACCACTGCACTGTATAATGGGGTGCCCTTGTTGATTGGAACCAATGCTTATATGTTTGGTCGCTTAGCGCAGCTGAGTTCTGAAAAAAGAGGTCCAGGACTGGGTGAGCTCTCAGAATTCCAGCTTTGATTCAGAAGGCCTATGAGACCCAGAAAAAGGCTAGCCAGGTGGAACCCGAAGGTCCGGTGGGCGTTGTCTGGAAGAAGAATCCAGAGTCTTTGCTGCTAGCACCTAATGCCCAGTGTGTTCTACAAGGAGAGGTCCTGATTAGAAAAGATGTTAAGAATAAAATATTGATGCTGGATGCACCAGGCGCTGGAAAATTGCCAGAGGGGCTGCTGGTTAAACCCAATATTTTGCCTGCTCGAGCCCATGCTTTTGCCAGAAGAGTAATGGTTCAAGTCCACAGTGTATCTGATCGAGAGATTTGAGTGAAGCGAGGCTGCACTCTGGCCATGGTGCACTGTGCGGATACTGCTGTTCTGCCCAGCAAAAGAACTCAGGGAGGAGTGGCCGAGTGACCCCTGATCTGTTTGATTTTGGTGTCTCCCCACTGCCAGCAGAGTGGAAAAAAAGGATTAGTGAAAGGCTTGTCCAGAGGGAACAGGTGTTTTCTCTGAAGGAGTGGGATGTAGGATGTGTGCAGAGAGCTGAGCACCACATTCTGCTACAGGATGAGCGACCATTCCGTGAGCGATCTCGACGCCTGACCCCTGCTGATATAGATGATGTGAGATGACACCTGAAGAAGCTCGCAGCTGGGGTGATACAAGAATCCAGAAGCCCCTATGCTTCCCCTATTGTAGTAGTAAGGAAAAAGAATGGAACTGTGTGGATGTGTGTGGATTATCGTACTTTGAACATGTAACTATACCAGACCAGTACACCATGTCACGCATTCAGGATGCCTTGGATTGTCTAAATGGTAGCAAATGGTTCTCAGTATTAGACCTTCGCAGTGGGTACTATCAGATCCCGATGGCTCCAGAGGACAGCGAAAAAAATGTTTCTATATGCCCACTAGGTTTTTATGAGTTTATGAGGATGCCTCTGGGGATTTCAGGTGCCCCCGCTACTTTCCAGTGCTTGCTGGAGCGTGCTGTGGGGGATATGAACTTACTAGAGTGCTTAGTCTACCTGGATGATGTCATAGTGTTTGGCAGCTCCTTGGAGGAACATGAAAGCAGGTTGTTCAAGGTCCTGGATCAACTGGAAGACTTTGGCCTCAAATTGTCTATAGATAAGTATCGATTTTTCCAAACATCCGTGAAATATGTGGGGCATAGTATCCACTGAGGGCATAGAGATTGAACCCAGTAAAGTGGAAGTTTTGACTACCTGGCCTAAGCCAAAGAATTTGAAAGGCTCTTACAGCATTCCTGATTGTCATGTAATATGCTAAATGCCATATGTATCATGCCAGTTAATAGAGTACCATTTTCCTGTTATGATCTGTAAGACCCTTCTACACTGTGTGTTGTTAATATTCCATGTTCTCAGGTGGGGGGTGATATAACTATTTTCAAATAGATGAATGTCAATGGGGGAAAAGTCAGTCTATACTGTTTGAAGTGAGGATAGTTGTGAGAGGTATATGGGCATCAGGGAGTGCCTGATGCCCATATGGGGAGGATTATTTCAAAGTATCAGTTTCCAATCTATTTATTTATTTAGCCAACTAACTGACTTGGTTACTGACTGATAATGGGGTCCCTTCACGAACAAGGTCAGGGTATGTGTCAAGTGTGTATTGTGTCCATGAGGCCCAGATAGTTTAAAAGATTTGCTTTTGTCTATTCCTTCAAAAAGTAATCCTTTCCATACTGTATAGTTCAACTACTAGCTTCTACCAGTCTAACACTGATGGAATTTATGATATGAGGTAATTCCTTGTTGATGTTTTTCTGACTGTGGCTAGGAGAACCAGGAGCAATTTCCTCTTTCTTGTCCCCTGGTGCTCTAGGGGGCATGCCCAAGTAAGGATAACAGTGATCATTTGGTAAAGGGGATCTCATAATTCTAGCCATCGACATCAAACATTGTATCCAGTAGTCCCTATTGTTTGGAATGGACCACATTACATGGGTGTTGTCTGCCCTGATCTCCTACAGTCCCTCCAACATGTGCTCGGTTTGTCCATCATGTATTTAGGGTTGTATGACAGGAGTCCTGAAGAATATTGTGAAGTGCTTCCACAAGTTTTCACCACTGGCATGCACTAGAGGTTTTATGTTGCTGGGCTACATTATACTTCCCTGTTTTGTCAGTGAGTTGTGTGTCCCATTCCATTTCCCACTTCTTCTTGATGTGGCTCGGTCCCAGTGTTACAAAGCCCCTAAGGCTTAGTATAAACATGAAATCAACCTACTCGGTGGGCCCTGTAATGCTGCAGATAGTAAGGTGATTAGTACTAATGGTTGACTAGCAACCCTTTTGCACTCAGTCAGCATGACAGTGTAATGCCATACCTGTTGGTATCTAGAAAAAATCAGCCATTTGTAATCCAAAATCTTCCTGTAGGTTGCTAAAGGATTTACTAACAGATCCAGTCAGTTTGTGAGCTGGGAGGTTAATCCCAATCTGGCCTAGTTTTTAAATCTGGAGTCCAGTCTAGCAGGCATTAATCCTGGATCCCAGACACATTGTAGAGAAAGTTTTAAATGCTCAGCAAAGTGCAGTTTATCTGCCAATCTATGCCACAGCACAATTGTATCCCTTGTCCAAAGCTCCCTCCCCACTGTGTATGCGGTAAACACACTTCCAGGTGCTGAAGGCACTTGGGGTAAACTCCTCATACCTTACAATGCACCTGCACATGCGTTTATCACATAACTACCCACATCCTGTTGTGTCTTATTGCTTACTCCAACTGAGATCATGAGAGACAACATGCTATTTGCTAGAAAAATGTTTATGAGTTTGCTACCAACTGGGGTATCAAGCTGTCTACATCATGTCCCGCCTATCCTCTGTCCAATGTCATGGCAGAGTGAACAATTCACACTGAAAAAAAAACTGCTGCTCAAAGGGATTGACAGTGGGCAAGACCCACAGGTAGCTTTACTGGAGTACAGGAGTACATCAATAACTGGGCTACCATACTTCCCAGCTCAACTCCTCATGAAACAAGTTCTTTACAGTAAACTGCCAATCTCTAAAACACTGCTAATTATTATTTGGGAGGGATCTGAGTATCTAAATAGGTGTTCTAGACACCCTGGCCTACCATAACCTTTGTTTTTTTTAAAGTTTGGGGAGCACAGTTTATTCACACTGAATAGTCCATCTAAGGTGCATGTGACAAAGTCATGACAACTGAATCCAAGGTACACAAATTAACCAAAGACTATAAAGGCCTGCATGCCTGCTGACACCCTGATTTATCTCCACCTGTGTACAACAGAGAACAGGACATAAAGTCATTGTGAACACCATGAGTGTCTCAAGAAAAAAAAATAATAATATGGGATTTTTAAATGTTAATAGTGTAACCCCAAGGTGGCGCTATCCCGAGGGCTACTATCCCTGCCTGCGTGAACAAGTACAGGTTGAGGGGCCTGGGTACTGAAACGGGTGCCTCCACTCAGAGGACAGGGTTAGTGGTAGCGTAACTGCCCTGGGTACAGCCCTCTGGGACACTGTTACCCCCCCTTTTCCCTCCAGTGGCCTAAGTAACTCACAGATTACACAACTGCAATTTGCCCCTGACAACAGTTTTAACTCCACTCTTGTTACACTTACTTCCAGGGCATATTCAGCTGGCTCAGCCCTGGAGACTCCCTGTAAAATAAGGCCTGTAACAGTAAACAGCAATACCACAGTATTTACAATACAGAGGTACACCACAACCAGTTTGAGTGCAAAAAAAGATTTACATCTGATTTATTCAATGGGGCAGTAACAAGAAAGGGGCAGAATCTGGTGGGTGATTGAAGATCTGAAAGACTCAAGTTAAATGACACACACAACACAGTCACACACACACTCTGGGTACCCAGTTGTTGGTAGAGGCTAGCCTGAAGCGTTGCTCGGGGTAGGCCGGCGTTGCAGCTGGTCGGGGCCCTAATGATGGAAAGAAATAGTCATGCACAGTAACCCACAATTTGTAATCCAGAGCCAGGTGACTCAGTTTGTGATAATTAGGCAAAACAATTAAATCAGAAGACACGTTTTGATTGAGCTGTTGTTGCAGGAGCTGCCCTCATGTTTACTCATGCTACCCTGTACAGGACACAGGATTGATGAAATGGAGACCTCTGGATGAAGAGCTGGATGGCCAGGAGAAGCAGGGCCCACATGATTCACCATGGTGTTGTTCCTGTTCGTGATGCTGGAGCAGGGGCTGATCCCGGGCTGGTCTCTCGTTGATGGTTCTTCTGTTGTGAGAGCAGCTGTCTGGGCCAAGATGGGAGGGCCCAGACCAGGTGGGCAATTTGGATAACAGTCCGGTAGTTGCTAGATGCAGCTTTCAGCAGGCGTGACACAATCAGGCAGTGGGGAACCAAATCGTGACCCACTATCAGCATTCAGCACACTTATAGTAAAAGCAAGGCAAATAGCACAGTTCGAATAGCAGTCCGGTTGCAATTCACAGTGTCTCTGAGCAAACCGTACGCTCTGCAGCAGTCTCAGGTCCTGATCGGCCTCATCGCACCGAGGCAAATCTTTGGTCCACTTCAGGAAAATCCAGTTGGTCACAAATCAGGTTCCGATCACAAAGCTGTAATTTTTGGATGAAATCCAGTCTCAGAATAAGGCCTCTTCACTTATGAAGATGGTGCAGGCAGGCCCAACACAGACTTCCGCCAATTTCCCTGCACACTACACAGAGCAGCTGTCGAATCACTCGAGCTGTTCACTCTTTCAATTCCAAACTCAGACTGACTTCTGCTGCAGGCAGCACCAGGACTTCCTCAAAGATTCAAAAGGTTCGGTTGGCTGAGCCATCTGTCTGTCACAGCTAGAGCCCCTCCAGGTCCATTTAGGTGCCAAAGTGCAAAAACTACAATTCCTACAGAAATTCAATCCTGCAAGAACCCTGGGGACAGACTCCATTTTAGGGCCCCCAAAGGTACTGATTGGTCCAAACAGGCAGTCCAGGGCCAAGGTGGTAGTGAAACATAGAAATGTCCATGCTGCAAATGAAGGCAGGTTAGACAAACTACAATATTATTACTATTAAAGCAGAAAAATATTAAACCATGTCAGATTCTAGTAGGGCTCCCTCTGCGCAAATAGCAATGGCAGAATGGAGCAATAACACTGTAGCCCAGATGGGACTCGAGCCTGAAACTACTCAGCCCCTACCCAGATCAATTATATAGCACAAAATAGGCAGCTCTTAAAGAGACAGGCACGGAAGCTAACAGGGCACTCACATGCAAACACTTTTAAATTATCGGACACAAAAGGCCAGCCTGGCAGTGGGCATTTAGGCAAGCTTCCAAGGAAGACTTTTGGGAACCCCATTTGTAGGGGGTTACAATAGTATTTGCATTAGTGCATTTGCTGTTTGTGAAAGAAGAGGGACCAAAGAAACTGCCATCTAGGTACGTTTGTCGTCACTATCTCTCTCTCTCTTTCTCTCTCTTTCACTCTCTTGATGTCACCGAGGCACAGTTATGTTTAAGATGCCCTCCCTTTTGGGAGATGGGACGAGCTGCCACTGACTGTGGCATTGGAGATATCGCCAAGGCACAGTTTCATTTATGTTGTTCCCCCCCATCTCACTCTCAGGGTGATGAGAGGAGACGCCAGTGATTGGGGCTTTGGAGATGCCACAGAGCCCCAGCTTTGTTTACTGTGCACCCTTCTCTCTCTCTCGCTCACTGGACAGGAGGAGATGCTGCTGACTCCATCTTTGAAGATGCCACTAAGGTACAGTTTTGTTTACAGTGTCCCCCTCTCCTGAGGGAAACAGAAAGAGATGCTGCCAACTGCAGCCTTGGAGATGTCACTGAAACACGGCTTTATTCATGGTGCCTCCCTTTGTCTTGGGGGTGGGGGCGGAGGATGTTGCTGATCGTGGCTCATTTGTATATGTGTTGGGGGTGGAGTCTGATGTCCCAACTTCAATTTTTATTGAATTAGTTTGCTGTTAGGCAGGGTAGGAGTTCAGTCTGTGGGATGGGATTAAGTAGGGGTGATTTTGTTTTGCTACCTCATGTTT